>CM054118.1:63931030-65320241 GCA_028673005.1 Tanypteryx hageni
CAGTAGCTCACCGCTGGCATCTTTCTCTTTCTTCTGAGCTCCCCACAACTTATTCCAGTTTAGTAGATATGGCAGCGGTGAGCTTGAGTTCTCCACCGAGGAGACGTCTCCTCGCTAGGTGGTGGGGAAATGTCTCCCCCCTCCTAGCAGCAGAAACACAAGGGGTTGTCTTAAATTCGAGTACAAAGTCATATACAGTCAATACATTGCAGTCCATTGATCGCGAGTCAAATCGTTGTGCTTCTATTTGATGCACGATAAACTCGTCGCATGTCAATACATCACTCGACAAATTCATGGCACCTCAAATAATCGCTAGACAAATTTGTCGCATGACAATTTCGTTGAGAGACAAATTGATAGGCGAGACACTATGACGAATTTGTCGAGACATCAATTGATGTGCGATGAGTGCCATGTGATGCATTGACGTGCGACTAATTGATGCATGACAAAATGACCACGAGTTTTCATAGAACCATAGGAATTATGATTATGCGTTTAATCGATGTTTTCTAAACAAATGAAACAAAATAAAATAATTGTATTTTTATTGCAAACTTACAATCCGGAATTCAATTAATAAAGTCTTAATTTTAAAAATACATTTAAAAATTCCTTTTTATTTTAAGAAAAAATTTGTAACAAATCATTTCAATTATTGAATGAAATAGTTTACTTATACTGAATGTTCAAAATATACACCAAATACAGTCACTGAGAAATTAGGTCATAAAATCGTTTTTCTGTTTTGACATTCTGCTGAAAGGGCGGGTCTTGGATTCGGGTAAATACGGCATTTTCTCTATTGTACCACACCGTTTTGGTATCCATCTAATATTCACTGTCAATCACAATTAAGGACTCACAGGAAGTCTTTTTATGTTCCAGACATTCTTCAACAATCTCTTCAGGAATATGGAAGGGATTTAAAATTAATTCATTTTTATCAACTATTAAATATTAGTGTTTTCTTTGTCCCAGTGTTGCCATATCTATCAACAACGTATATTTCAAATTCCATTCGCTCGTTGGCATGGAAGAGCATAATTAAAAATAATCAAATTACAAAGTATGGGATATGTAGTATGAAGTTACATGTTTCAATATATGAGAGAAATTCATAAATCCAAGGATTTAACATCGCACAAAGATTTCCATTGAATTTCACTGTGCACAAAGCTAGTATCTATATATTTCCTTTGGGTGATGTCAGAAACTTATACTATAAACTCAAATTTAAATCAGGCTGAAATAACTTTCATGTTAAAAGTTTGCAGTAAAATAGTTTATTACAATGTTTCATGTATGGCAAAAAAGGAATAAAAATTTTCAACGACAGAGAAGCCTAAGAGTGACAAAATTCATCTAAAAAGATGTTTAAAAGACTGATTTAAATAACTTCTCATAATACTTGCAGAGATCTTATTTGCTGTATATGCGGAGAATGAAAAATTCAAATCATTAATTAAACCATTTTGGAAGTTCAAGTACATAAATTATTTTTCTGCATATATGCATATATGCAGTTACTGTTTCAGATCAAAGATGATATTAAATTACAAATGTCTGCTCTTTAACAACATGTTTACTCAACTGAATGGTAGAAAATATACACAACCATCAACTTGGTATCATGGCACCAATTGTCTTCTCCGCTTTAACCTTTCTCTGAGCTCACAGAGCAATGTTTGAAAGTAGGTAAACAGCTTCATTGTCACATCCACAAACCAAAGAGTCTCTATCTACATCAAGAGAGTTGATTGGCTTGTGGAGAGCTGGAATGAGTGAAAATACCTCAAGGCGGTGCTTAGATGCTTCCCCACCCAACCACCCTCCCCCATCATCCTCTGGTGCAGCACCTGCAGAGTTATTTAAAAATGGAATAAGTAACTTGTATATCATATTAAAGGAATCCCATGATAAGATCAGTAACTAATTCATTTATGGCAGTAAAGCACAGCTCAAACAAGATATTTATAAGTCATGGCAGACAGCTGAGATGAATGGACAAGATATGAACTTATGGAAATGAGTAACAAATAGTAAAATAAATAAATAAAAATAATCTCTCCCAAACTATTACTCCAAGTTAAAATAACTTGAAACAATAGCATGCCAGATATCCTTTCTGTTGGTTAGAAGTTTAGATCTAAAGTTGCTTAAGAAAACAAGAACTAAATATTTTTTATAAAGCACAGTCTTAACAACTTATTCTGAGCAGAGATTCATGGAAATCTTACCTGTGCCCCCAAGGCTAATGTGTGCACCACCAGATGTAGCTGCAGCAGACAATGCAGCAGTGTTCCAATGCCACAGTTCACCACTGGCAGAACATGTGAACAAATGCTCAGGTTGAACGGGGTGGAATTTCACTTCATTCACTATAAATTGTTATTGAAAATTAATAATATGAATCTAGAAAAATTTCCTAATTTTGTATGTTCATATCATTCATTTTTGTATCTACATGAATAATGCTTGATACATCGACCCAATATTCAATACCATATTTACTAAATTCAAAATCAAACATTCCTTTTATGTCATTGTAGAAATACATATTGAAGACAAAATTAAAAGCAGAAAATTGGATAAATAATTTATTAATTAATTTATTTATTCTCATATGGCATCTTTTATATTCTTCTGAACTAATTTTCTGAAAATATCAGATATCATCCTCTCAATACTGTCTTTCTCCATATTAAAGGACCCTTTAAAATCAATAATTCAAAAGCAAATAAAAGAATGAAGTACATGCACTTGGGAAAAAAAGTAGTTTCTTTTGAATAGATGTTTTGAAAATGAGGATTCCAACCAATGACACTTGCAATCATAAGAACCTGGATATAAAAAAGTGAAATATTTCAGTGACTCGCATCCAACTCTCATCTCATCTCTTACCAGCATCTGGGTGTGCACTGAGAAGTGTCACTGGAAATCTAGACTGCCTGAGATCCCATGCAGTGAGGGAGCCATCTTCCCCTCCAACCAACACCACATGCCTCTGTGTTGGATGCTGTGTGATGCACGTAGCTTGGATCTGCAATGAGTGTAACTTTAGGTTCAGCACTTGGTCTCTTAATATATATTTGTATGAAAAAATCAATATGCATACATAATGTATATCAAACTGCAAATATTTTTAACTCTCAGAAACATTTATTGGCAAATAAATTTAATTAATCTAATTATTTTTCAGATTTATCTAGGTTGGGACATTGCCAAATCATACCATAAAGTCACCATAGAATTACTACTACTACTTTTCTCTCACCTGTTCTCCAGAAAGCATAAATGTTGAGATTGGCATCTGACTGTTTTGTATTCCAAGATCCCAAACCTTAAGTTGCCCTCTTAAGTTACCTGTAATGACTTGGTTGTATTTTAGAAAGCAAACACAGTGCAGGGAACAGCTGTCAGCACCATCTATGAGAATAAAAATAATATCTCTTTAAATAATGCGCTAAGAAATCCGGTAACGCTCAACTAATATGAGCTATTTATGACTGACTGTAATGCTATTTTTAACAAACTCAGAGTAGGTAGAAGATTGAAATTTGGTAGGAATGTTTGATTCTTATAGTAAAAGACATTTATGAAAATAATCCTAAAAAAAGATCAGGGTTCGACTCCAGTAGATAATTTGTTTCCCATAAGATAAGACGTAAAAATCGAATATTCAACTTACAGGCTTTTACTCTTTTGCAAATTAAAATAAGAAAGAATTGACCTATGAACTTCAGCCCTGAATTGTTTAAAAAAATATATATAACATTTCTTATTCTTATCGTCACATTTCACCTACTATTAAAAAACGCTCAAGTTATATGTTTAAATCATATTTATTGGAAAATTTTAAGCTTTTTAACAATATGTTGCCTTGCCGTTCGTGTCATTGTTAAACTTTGAAATTTTATTGTCGTCTCAATCCTTATACTATATACATAAGGTAAGTGTGCTTGGAATGCTTTAATAGGAGAGAGGAAGAAAAAAGGAGAGTGAGAGAGAGGAAGACAAAAGAAGGGAGAGATATATAAATAATGTTCCTTATTAGGACGAGATTGAGACTAGGGAGTTTTTTTCCTGAGGAGGAGAGAGAGAGACAGGGAGAGATAGTGAGGAAGAGAAAGATAAGAGAGAGAAAGGGAGATGGAGAGAGATAGATAGGTAATGGTCTTTATTAGGGCAAGATTGAGACTAGGAAGTCTATTTTTCCAGAGAGGGGGAGAGGGAGGGAGGAAGAGAGAAAAAGGGGAAGAATGGGAAGTATTTTAAATTTAATACTTAATCCACACATATTTGCTGGGCAATTATGCTAGTAAAATAATAATATATCTCCAAATTTCACTTAGGAATGGGGTTAATAGATAAGCAAAGATATTTATATTGGTTCATTGGTGACAACAATAATTTGTTTAGTTTTATTTATAATGATATTTAAACACATTTTTGATTGCCCTTTAACCTTCTAAGGACTCCAGTCACATATGCGCAGCCATAGTTTAATAACAAGTAGGCACATGGTAACATTGAGTTGTTTACCAATTAAATCAGCAAAAACTTGTCAAGTTAAAGTTAAAAATGTAAATAGTTTTGAATAAACAAGAGTTGAAGATATAATTTTTTAGGATTTACTGATGAAACTTACCCATTACCCTGACTGGACTTTTCCTGCGAGCTGTAAGAAGAACCATGCGGCCATCCTCACCCACTGTGACTATATCTTCATCATAAGAAGCTAATGCAGTGCAAGGGCAGTTTTCTCTAGGACCAGCAAAGCTAAGATCGAAAACATAGCAAGAGCTATACATTAATCTAAATGTAGGTATTTTAATTTATGATACTTTTATTTAAATGTTCGGATACTGCCAGAAAAAATGAAAATTATGAAACGATAACCTCTTGACACCAAGAGTGATTCCAGTTAGATTTTACAATGCTAAAGATGAACATTAAAATTAGAATCCATAGCATGCAACCATTCACTCAAATTCACGTATCCCCTAAATTAACTTGAATACTTGAGCCATTTTCATAATTTTTGATTAAAAAAAAATGGGAAGAATGAAAAAAAACCTACTAAATACTTACCTAAAATGATGAAGTTTATTCCATGTTATTTCCTTTATTATAGACCAGGATGATTTCATTCCACCACTCATTAAACGAAAAAGTTTCACAGAACCAAATGATGAAGAACAAACAAAGTTTTCTGTGTTTATAAACTGAAAAGATGAGGAAACAAGGAAAGATTGTAGCAATGGATTTTTTAAAGAAGTTACAGAAATAAAAACTTAAAAAATTTTCACCAATCCAATACAATAACCTAAAATAATGGCTTCAAAACTTTTTGCAGCACAGATGATATTAAAATGATGGCATGTACAGATAAATTAGGCAATTAAACTTAAAATATCAATGTTTTACTAACAAACTTCAATTTTTAATAAAGCAAAAATTAGTTGCATGCTGAATATTTTACAATGTAATATTTTGGCTGGGATGCAAAGAAAAAGACTGAAAACCTATGTGAAGAGGAAAGGCCAAGATAAATGACCTAGTGCCATAAAAATATTAAAGAATGAAACAAAATACAAACGAAAATGCTGTTTAAGAATACTTTTTAGATCGAGAAGAAATAATTTACAATATAAAGAGGAGAATAATAATAAAGTTTTGAGAGCTATCACTATAGCTCAATAAAGAATATTCATTATCTGTTATCCTCTTTGTAGAATGAATCACAAAAGAGATTCCTTTACCTTTATTTCTGTCACATCACCCAAATGAGGCACTGAGGTAAGTTTGATGAGATCAGCTTCTTGGTCATCAGAAGACGGATACTGCCACAAAGCCAATTCATTTTCCTGTAAAAATTAATGAAGTTGGATGCTGTTCCAGCCAGAGGAGAAGTAATAATCATACCGTCTTCATGAAATTAAATATCTATGATAACAAGACCATAATCATTTCATGTGGTCAAAATGAAAGAGTTCCGCTATAGTTTACAAAATGAATTGCATTCAACTTATTGTGTTATATATCATATACAAATTAAAACATTATAATTTAATTTTTTTTGATGGAACTCTTCATTACCATGGGCATCTCATTTTTAATGTATTACCACAAGCAATATTTTATCTGCAATTTTAATTAAAATTTGGCAATTATGTTATCCGTTAAAATAAATTTTCAGCGAAATGATTTGTTGTCTCATTTATTAAAAATAAAAACAACAATAATAACAAATGTAATGAGGAACTTAAGTATTTGAATACTTTCTAATAACGACATTGGCAAGAATAGAGACATTTGTATTTCCTAGTTTGATGCTTCTGCCGGTTTGTGATATCACATATGGAAAGTATACCGAAATCTTTCGGCTATACACACCAAATCATCCCAGCTTCCTGTGACAAATGTGTCGGAACCAGAAATATGTCTATCAGGCAGTGGTTTCCAGCGTACTTTATTAATTTTCTTGGACACAAAATTCCCGCAAACGTTGGCTGCCATATTTTTTGCGCCTTTGTTATTTCATTTGTCTAAGAATTTTTGACAAATTGTATGGTTTGTGTTATTAGTTTTATATGTTCCTTCGATTCATGTATCATTTTAGAATTACACGCAAGAATAATATTTTATATTGAGGTATTGCATCATAAGTAATTACATGTGAGAGTAATATGTTAAATTTTATTTTCTTCATGAAATGCGAATGAAACTGACATATTCGCAAAAAATTCGTTCAGCATTAGTTAGCATTGGCGGTAAAATATATCTTTGTGGAAAAGTATATATTTAATCCTGAATGAATTAATATCACTTTCAGGTAAATGGAAATAACCATAAAAATATGCTACATAGTCTTTCATACTTAATATATTTACGGTATTCAAATTTAAGACTAAAAGATTTTGTTGTCAATTTATAAGTTCAATATGATATTTAGATTGATAAACTGATTTTACTGAAGATCGGAAAATATTGTTGGTGGAATCTATGCGCTTGCGTACCCCCTACCACTTGAGTGTTTACAAACAATAATAATGGTCCCGCAGTAGTTTCGAGTGCAAAAACCGGCATATTTACAGATGTTATAATCTTTTATCCATAATTGCAGAATGGGGAGTAATTGGAGTGGATTGGCTGTTGAGTACCCTATAAGGGTCTCAAGAAATATAATAGACACAATAAGCAGGAAAAGAAAGAGAGACGAAGACTCGGATGAAGAAATAGATCCGACGATAAACGAAGCGATGCACACGCCGAAACGGTAAATAAATGTTAAAATATAGCAGTAATATATTATTTACTTGCTTTATAAATATTGTTTTGAGAATTGAGGTAAAATTGAAAGTGGAAGATTGCATAGATACACTGAAATTAGCCGCTTGCATTTATTACAGCAAAATGTTGGTCACGACTGCACACTACATTTATCAAACATTGTTTAAGGAAGGAATAAATAGTGATGTTACCGTCGTTGCTTTAGGAAAGGAATGGAAGTTGCATAAAGTTTATCTGGCTCAGGTATCATATTAATGTGAAACGATTTTTCTATGCCATTTCAAAAATCATTCCTGTGTTTTATATTACTTTTTTTAATTAGAGCCCGTACTTCAATAGTATGTTCTCCGGGTCATGGAAAGAGTCTATGGAAAGCCATGTAAATATTCAAATCGAAGATCCGAACATCAATTTGGATGGTAGGTTATAGTTTTATTATAAATTTGATGGCAAAAATGTAGTTTTTTCATTTCAACTTTAATTGATTTTTCAGCGTTATTTGTTGTTTTGGGTTCTCTCTATCGGGATGAGTTTGTGCTAAAACCTGCAGAAGTAATACCAGTTCTTGCTGCTGCCACTCTCTTTCAACTAGATGGCATTATTGCAGAATGTGTTGAAATAATGAAAGATTCCACCAATGTTCAAGTATGTATAATTTATTTAAGATATTTTATATTAATTCTGAAAGTAAAGACCATTAGAAGATTCTAACAATTTTTAATATGTATTGAGTCACTTTACATTTCAGACTGTTGTGAGTTATTATAACACAGCTTGTCAGTATGGGGTACCATTGGTTAAGGAAGCTTGCTTGAATTGGTTGAAGGTGAATCTACTTAGTAATATGATGGACTACCCAAAAAAGCTCAGAGAAATTAGGTACTATTATTTTTCATCTTGTTTAATGTGTTAATTTTACACTAATGGGTACAAGTATATTTTCTGCTATTTTAGTCAATATCGTTAATATAAGCCAATTGCCTTATCCAATGCATCTAATTTTGTATAATCTGCAATATATACTCCTTGATTAATTGCATTAAAAACAATAACTTCTCACTCTTATATTTCAGCCCTAGTTTAATGAGCCTTTTAGTTGAAAGTCCAGATTTATTTGTGATGCAGACTGAATTTTCTGTGTATGTTATGCTGAAATTTTGGCTTTTCTTGCAACTGCATCCATCGTGGGAGGGGAATTTCAGCGATGGACTACCTGAAGCTCAGAAATACTTCCAAAATCGTAAAGGTGAATAGGTAGTAAATTTATATGTGCATATGCTTTTTAGATATGCATTTTATTAGTATTATTTTGAGCAATTATGTAAATGTACCTGTTTCTATCTTTCAAAATTTTTAGCCTACATTCCAGAATGGAAATAGGCTTATAATTTTGTCATTGTGTCTGTCTGTCCTATGATTTTTAACTGAGACATTTTCCTTATTATTAGCCTACTTTCCAGATTGGAAATAGGCTTATTGTTTCCTCGTTTTGTGTGTCTGTTCCCCCTTATTAAGTTTTGAACCATACACACACACACACACACACACACACACACACACATATATATATATATATATATATATATATATATATATATATATATATATATACATACACATATCTGCAATGACTTTAAAATTATTAAAGCCAATAATAAGTATTAAATAAACGATTAAATGGAAAGTAGTCATCATAAGTTCTGTTTGGATCATCTTGTTTTATTTTCTAATCATTTGGGAAGCATTCATTGGTTAGGTTATTTTAGAATGTAACTTGATTTTTATCTTTACAATTAGAAGTAAATAAGTCTGTCATCCTTTGGAAAGTCTTAATTAGTATTCTGTATTATTTTTGGAGGCACTTTTAAAATTTTTGTTATATGTCTCATTGTACAAAGGAATTTACTGCAGCAGGACTTCTCTCATTCTTAAAATTACAGTTAAAATGTTCCTGTGACTTATCTTGACATATGGTTTTTCTCATCAGTGTATTATTTTTCTTACAGGAAGTGAGGCATTTTTGGATAGTGAGTTAGGAATGTCTTACAAGAAAACTTTTGGGAAACTCAGGCTTCCACATCTAGTTAATCACCACATTGACCTCGAGGTAATACATTCAGACAACATCATTCCATCATGTTGGCTTGGACCAGTGATTGAACAACAGTGGTACCAGATGTTGCGAATCGATCAAGGAGTTGATAAAGGGTATGGACAATTTTAGTTACAGATTCAGTTATATGTTGTGAAATAAGTTCTTACATGATTTGTAATCATCACTAATTTTAGTTAGTATGTATTCATTGCTTTCATTTGATTATTATTCGCAAGTGAAATATAGTCCATGTGCCACTCATAAAAATGGATCATACAAGAAGAATTAGGATTTAGAAAATTTTTGCAGGCAAGGGGAAATAAATAACTTAATGGCAATGGAAATCAGTATTTAAAAATAGATTGGAAAACACTTAGTAAAAAGTCCAAGCGAATGATTGATTTACAAAAATGCATTTTTTGTGCTAAAAAATTAAAAATTATAGCTTTATTGCTTTGATGATGATAAAATAAAAAAATTAGGGAAGTGATTGTTAAGTAAAATTGGTAGTCTTGTAATTGGTTTGATGCTCCTTAAGGTATTGTTTATTAGGCAATTTAAAATATAATTTGTATTCTTAATTGTTTTGAATGCTTGCTTATTTAACCCACAGCAGTACCTAGCTTGAATGTGACTTAAAATTGCTTGTGCCTTCTTGATGTTTGATTTTTATGCTTACTATATACAGTGAAAACCATTTAACTCAAAAGCGTATAACACGAAATATCGGTGGAGTGGCAGTGGTAGAGTGGTTAGAGAGTTGGCCTTCCACACAGCGGTCCCAAGTTTGAATCTGGTGGTTGGATTTTTCAACCTGGGATTCTCTCAGCTCCTACTTGCGTGCTTTGAGAAGACAGTGCAAGTTAGCACTCCATCCTTCAGAAGGGACGTTTTGCAGTTGGCACCCTTGGTGCTCTTCGTATAGACTGGGCTAATGTTTGGACCAGGTTTCCCTCCTCCCTTTAATGTTTGATGAATGTAAAAAATTATTGGAATAAAAGTTGTAGGAAATTTAATTTTCTACAATGTTTGTTCAAAATATTTTCCCATATATTGTTGAAGAGATATTTTAAAAACTAATTTTTAGCTGCCACCACCACACCACCTACCAGCGACTATTGTTAACAAATGACGCTTAGTTACGTCTTAGTAACGCTCATTTTTATTTTCTTAATTGTTGGAGATTCCTGGCTATGTCCAATATCGGAAGGCTATGGTATAAGTCTATTTCTGTTCTTTGTAAAGTCTAAAATTTTCTCGCAGTTCCTTAAAATATTTATTATCATTTAACCTATTTGGAATTTTTAGAAATATTACAGATATGGAGAAAGTCATGTGGTGGCCACATCAGATTTTTTAGTAAATATTGGAGATTAATATTATCATAAATAATGATATACCAAATTAATCAATTGACTGAAATAAGTTAGTTTCGTTAATCACTGAGAAATTTGACCCATCATTGATTAGTCTGTGCGCTTCCATATTTTAAAAATGAAAATTTTAGCATCAAAACTTTTAACATGTAATTCGAATAACATGAAATGTTTGTACTGGTCCCCATATTTCTGGTTATCTAGTTTCCACTGTATATTTATTTAAATTGACTTAAGAACTATGTTTTTAGCATGTTTTCTTAAAAGCAAAAATGTGCTAACATGATCACTCTCTGCCTGTCTGTGGACAGTCAACTTTTATGTTTTAATATATATTTGAAAAATTCTTTTTGAATCATATACCTCTTATCAGTCCATGAATTTTCCACTGATTGGATTTTCCCAGTAGTTCATAGTTTCCACTAGATGTCTTCAAAGTTGGAAAATTCAAAACTTTGAAATGGTATTGTAGCCAAACAACCAAAACTAGAGGAGTGAAGTTTAAGGTAAGGTCTGGTAAGAATCTACATTCCAGCAGTGCTGGTTGCTCCCTCCCCAAAGGTGGGAGGCAAAAAATTGAAAAAAAAAAGTGTTTCTAACTCCTGCTTTAGCAAGAGTATCTTATTTATTTACCAAAATTAAATAATTTTCTTAAGATTGTAGTAACTATTGTTATCATCTGCAGCTATTTCTCTAAATTAAATGAATATACACAATGTAGGAAATGTGAAATTGAAAAACCCCAAGTAGAAATAGTTCATTCTTTTGTCTTCTTCTATGTTGGCAAACAAGATAATTCATACAGCTATAGAAGGGTTTGGAAAACCAGATGTACATTTTAGATGCAAAACTAGGGATGAGAGAAAAATTCATTGGTGGGTTCTTGGGAGAAGTAATGCAACTCTAAAATTTGTTTTGCTTTAGTTTAAATGTTCTGACGCTGTGTGTCAACTTGAACGAATCGTGTAATTTTTTACTTAATTTTACAAATATAGTAAAACCTCCATATAACGAAATTGGCGGGACCGAAAAAATGGCGTTCGTTGTACGGAGGTTGCATACACACAGGGGCATATCAGCCATGCGCGGGTACGTCAGGCTTAACCCATCAGAAACGGGTTAGATTTAACTACCTCTCTACCGTAAATCCGGCAGATATTGAATTGAAATGGCCAATTTTGATGTAGTTCATTATAAGCATTTATAACGTTTTACCTAATAATCGGATTTACGTGAAAATTTCGGAATATCTACGCCATAGTACATGTTATATTATAGCTTATTATTTTTGCATAGTTCTATTTCAATAAGTTTATGCGTTATCGCATGATGACGTAATAACGGTTTATACTACACAAATGTTTAACTCTTAATCACTGCTTTTAGTGCTAGAGTAGTTCCCATGAACTTCAACTCCATACAAATAACGCAGTCGAGTTCTCTGTAAATATTCAGCCTGCCGCTTCGTTCTCCTTACAACGCAGTAGCTGAGAGTCTCTTCCCACTTTATCTCTTCCAAACACAGACGTTGTGGCACTTGAGAACTGTTTACGAATAACGGTACGATTTATGAAAACGGGAACGAATCATCTCTAGCTGTCCCCTATTCTCCTTCGGCCACTCTCGCACAACGCGGTTCATCGCCGTGACCGTATCCGGCCGTGGTTTGTAGTTGCCTGATCGTTCTTATATCGATATTCACACAGCCCGGCCACGGCGAATCTGCCGTTCACGGCGCCGTTGCAACCGCGGCTTCCCTCTACAGTCGTCCGGTCCCTTGACCGTGTACGGTTTTAGTGTACTGCGCAAGTGTATTCATGTCTTCACACGTTACGCCCGGTTTTAGTCGGTTCTTCTTCAGTCCCGAGTTGTAAGTCGTGTTGGACACATCGTGTAAAATATACATTTATTTAAATACTAGCGTAATTGCCCGTCAAATATGACGGGTATGTGCAGACTATGTATTGAAATTAAGGCACTTCCCATTTTCCCTCCCTTTCTCTGCCTTCCTCCCATTCTATTTCCTCCCACTTCCCATATTCTCTCTCTTCCTCTTATTTTTCCTCTCTCGCCCTTCTTTCCATTCTCCATCCCTCTCTCCCTCTTATTCTTCACCCTCACTTCTTCCCATTCTCCCTCTTCCTCCCTCAAATTCTCCTCCCTTTCTCCCTCACATTCTCCTTCTCATTCTCTCCTCAAGAATTTAGCTATCTCTCTCAGAGTGATATAGGTAGATACAAATCTTACATAAAAAAGAATATTAATTTCTTAAACATTACGCTAGACAACTTTATCTCGTCAAAATTATTTTAACTCTCGGGAACATACTACAGTGTGAATTATACATTTTTTTAATTTTCAGTTTACATAGAATATTGTTTCATTAATTAAAATTTATAAACTTTATTCGGAGGAAATTCAGTATATTTCCCCTCAAAATAGCCCCAAAAACGGACATTTATTACTTAAATTACCATGTCAACCCTAAATTAAAAAATTCTGATTAGCTCATTATATAAATTTCTGCAAAATTTCAATTTTCTATCTACATCCTTGGTCGAGTTATTCTGGTTTTAATAACATTACACTCAGACCAACGTACGGACAACATAGCCTTTTATTATTATTTTTTCATTCTTTTAAACCTCTTTCTTTCTCTTTCTCATACCGTCCCCAATTCGTCCATTCTTCTACCTAACTCCCGTAACCCGTCGCCCAATGCTTCACTCCATAAATTTTTCACATGCTCGGTTTGTTTATTAAAACGTCCAGCACTTTCCTCGGATTTTCATACCGATCCTATTTCATTCATATTTAGCTCATTATTACGATTTTGAATCTTTTTGAATAGTATTTCAGCTTTTTAGGTATTCCTTCTCGTAAATAACGCAACGAATATATTGATTGCTATGAAAATCGTTTAACATGAGGAATTTCTAACTGTAGGCGAAAAAAGATGAACAGAATAAGAAACCTTATAATTTTTTCTTTAAAACGGTCTAAATCTAAAGGTCATGAGTCTATTTTTTTAATTTTAATCTCAAAAAGAAGAAAAGCCTGCAGGCCAAAAAGCCGATTTTTACGTGTTATCTTATGACGAATGCAAATCATCCTCTGGAGTCGAACCTTGGAGGTTTTTTTTAAATTTTCCTTCGTCACAACATTTTCATATCCAGTAGATCATCTCTGACAAATTTCAAGTTTATATCTGCATATTTGATCGAGTTATTCGCGTTTTAAGAGCGCGACGTGGACCAACCTAGCTTTTTATTATAAGGGAGGAGTAGCGTAATTGCCCGTCAAATATGACGGGTATGTGCAGATTATGTATTAAAATTAAGGTACTTCCCATTCATCCTCCCTTTCTCTCTGCCTCCCTCCCATTCTCTTCCCTCCCTCTCCCCTATTCTCTCCTTCCTATTCTCTCTCTCCCTCGTATTTTCTCTCTTTCTTCTTGTCATTCTCCATCCCTCTCTACGCTGCTTTAAATTTTTTAGCATTTTTACGGACATTACATATTTTTACGGACATCTAAATATTTTTGCGGACACGTCCGATTTTTTCTCTTCTTTAAGGCGTCCGTAAATATACGGACGTTTGGCAACCCTGTTACCTACTGTAGCACAAAGTAACACTGTCAGACTCCACCCTCCCCTTTGTATCACCAAATTTGAGAGCAGTCTATAAGTCAGCGGTTTCTTAAATAGTAAGTGCAGCAGCTCAGAAAGAGTCGATATTGAGATACCGCTACACAGAAGCGATGTATATAACAGTACATACTTTGTTTTGAGGTATCGATTTCGTTCATTCCCCATATTTTTTCTTACGATATCACGTCCATACACCTTGTTCTGATTCTCCCAGTTAAGACAATTGTTATTCATTTGAGTGAAAACAGCCGGGAAGAACTTTACGCATAAGCTATGGCGATAAATTCGGATGAGCGTTTTAAGTACGATGGTAGTCCAACGACTGCACTTTGCGATAGCTTAAAGAAGAATCGGCGGGAGCGGAGAGATAGGCATGCGGCGTTAGGGCGACGTTGGTTTTTCGCCGAGACGATCCAGCGACAGCCAATGTTTACGGTTTGTTTTCGTCGAAATTTCGTTGTACGGAGGTGGATTCAATTTTCGGGGCCAGGTTCAGCCTTCGCTCCACGGCAGTTTCGTAGTTGCGGAGGTTCGTTATAGTTGACATGTTCCGGGGGCGGGAGCGATGTCCGAGTTCGTTATACGGAGGTTCTCGTTATAGGGAGGTTCGTAAGATAGAGGTTTCACGTATAACTTTTTGACGTTTTTTTTGTAAAATGGAATTAATGGGCTAAAATTAAAAAAAAAGTTTTATCTGGTTTAATGTTGCAGAAATACTTAATTTTAGAATATCTCTATATTTAACCATGCCAAATTAATAACATTTTATGGAATAGATACATTTGTAATCCTCTTATCCTAGGAGTCACTCAAATTCAATACTTCAAGTAGTTGCAGCTCATTTGCTTCCATTAACTTTTTTACGAAGACCCAAGGAGGTGAGCTCAGCTGAATTCTTGGAGGAGAGTCTGCGGTGTGGGCGCACCATTGCCACGGAGGGGCACCACTGTTGGCGGTGGACTGGCTTCAACTTCGGCCTTGACATTATCATGAATCTTACCAACCGAAAACTTAAGATAAAGAGAAACCACCGAGCAGACTGCACAGCTTTGTTGAGTCACCAAACATGCAGGCATCTCCTCTTAAGGTGGTTATGGGGGGATGGGATTTTTGGAGCAATGAAAAGTATTTACAGTAGAGTCTCGATAATTTGACCTAAACGGGACCAATGAGTGGTCGGATTACCAAAAATGTCGGACTATATGGAAAAGAACGGGGCGAAACGAAACAAAAATTTTAAGTGTAACATAAGTATGAAATCACGTTTATTAATCATTATTCTACAGTACAACTAACATGATAGAGTACATAACTATTATTTGAAGTTCAAGTTATTGTTTAAAAAATTGAGTAATTGAGGTTTGTTGCCAGGCTTTGCTTCTCTTCCTTGTGGCGACGTAGTGCCAGCGTCTCAATAATATGACATTAGTAGCAGTACTTATACAAAAGTGGTAGAACAGTAGGAGCTAGGTTTTTGAAAGCTTGTGGTTTTTTGGCCCTTCCAATAAGTACCACAGATTGAGCTGCCTATGGCTATGTTGGATTACGCGGAATGTCGGACGATCGATGGTCGGATTATTGGGACTCTACTGTATATTATATTTGTACTTTTATTTACTTGTATGAAATCACATTGAAACAGCTTAATTTTTTAGTGAATTCTGCTTATAAATTTTGAAGCATTTCTGGCTTATCTGCTAAGTGTGGTAAAAGTGTACATTCAAGAATATTATTTTATTTTTTATTTAGCAATGTTATATATTAATGGTAGGTATGCCTGTTACAGATACATTTGCTATTAATTTGTAGTTAGAATTTACCAAGTTGTAGTTGTGGAAAAAAGTGACCAAGGAACAGGAGAATTTTGCCATGTTGGAAGACTTGATAGCATGAGAGGAGGAGACAGGATGTGCAAGGAGAAATAACATAACTTTTGCTAAATATAAAGAAATTCATCACCGAATATAAATACAGTCATACCTCACACTGTGTGACCTTGTTTTAAGTTGATTTGTTATAGCATGAAGCAGGCCTGTGCCTACCAGGTCTTCAAAATACAAAGGTGGCTAACAATTGGGATGTTTTTACCTGGGCATCGAACCAGAACCAAACAGGAAACCAAAACCGATATTTTTAGTTGAATTGAAACCAAACCTGAACTGAAAAAATAATTATTTGAACCGAAACCAAAAACCATTATTTATTTCATTCCTTTTTTCAGTCCACATAAAAAGTGGGAGTGAAATAAGTGTTTTTCTTATTCTCAAATGTGTGCCCTTTTTGAAAAGCTCATGCTTCTATACCAAACAAGTCCGATAACCTTAAGGGCCTAGGGTTGTCTTGAGAATACATTCTCCTAAGCCTTTAGAGATATGCATTTTTGAGATAATATCTGCCAACTTAATGGTTGGATTTTCCATGGCCATCTCTATATAAAGAGAGGATCATGGAAATGTCTTGCAGAGAATTCCTCAAACCCTGTTAAACAAGGCTTGGGAGTAAGGAACTTTGGTTGGTTGTTTGAGGACAACCCACTGATAGTTTTGGTATCATTCTTACCCCGTGGAGTGTATTCCTGGTAAAAGTGTTTCTTGATTCCTTACTATTGTTTTCCCTATAGATGGAGGTTACTGCTCCATTAACTTTCCTCCCTTCTCCTTATGCATTGAACCCAGTCTTTTAGCAATCTTTCCCTAAAAGTTATCCAAGGATTGTTCCACTCTTGTGATTTTGGCGAATTCTTCCCTCCTTTATTCTTTATTAGAGGTTAATAAATTTTAATTTATATATGAGTTTTTAAACAAAATTTGCTCATATATTAGCAGTCGTTGGTTAAAATTGAACAGGGATTAAAGATTAATGCATATTTGTTATTTGTAGTAAAATATTCAGGTGACTGGAGAAACATTTTCGTCAGCATTTGAAGTAAGGTTGTTGATCAAAAGCTGAATAAGTAAGTCTAATTTTCTCTATATATATTTTGTTTGATTTCAAGAGGATATTTAGTACAGTGATGATTTATATAAAATGATATAACATAAAGTACTGGATTGTTCTCTTTTTGACAAATTAACATGCGATATTAACATTTTTCATTAATTTCTAGAATCTTCAAGCACTTATATATTTATAATCAGTAGTAGGTAAAAGCATAAACATCAATTTTTCAATTAGTATTTTACCGAACTTTACCATAGTAAAGTTCATTCATATAAATATTTTGGTTTTGCTGTATTATTTTAGTAATTTATAGTATATACAGTTATTAAATATTTATTTGGTTTAATTAAAAAATTCTGTTGATTAAGAGCAAATTTATGTAAATCTAATGAAAAATTTAAGGTCGGAGCGATGAAAACCACTTTGAACCTGTTCACTGATGATTGCCAGAGCAAAACCAGAACCGAACTGAAATTTTGTACAGAGTGGAACAAAAACCAGAGTGAAAAAAATTTCGGTTTGAAGCCCTGATTTAAACCATATATATTATTAGAAACTTGATTTTTTCAGGCTTTGTGGATTTTAGTAAAATCGTCTATGGACCCACGGGCATTTAAATCCAGTAGATAAAGGTTAATACCTAACCTCTCAAATCTTACATTCCAAAAACTGGCTTCTCTGAAAATCCAGTTATTTAAAAACATAGACCAACATCATGTATTCTGGTTACATCCATCTGTTACAAAAAAATCATCTATCTTCCATCTTTACCACCCCAGAAAACTCATGTATCTCTACCATTATCAATGCCAATATAAAATTATAAAATGACTAGCATAATTATCCGTCAAATATGATGGGTATGCATGGATTAAGTATTAAAATTAAGGCCCTTCCCATTCTTCCTCCATTTCTGTCTTCTTCTCTCTCATCCCATTTATGAATGGGCCAATAATAACTCTATTGCCCTTAATTGCAGTAAAACCAAAGCAATCATTATAAGTAGCTCAAGGTTAATAAATAAAATAAACCTTGACACTATTCCGAATGATAATGTCCATCACACAATCATACCATATTCAAACACTGTTTGGAACTTAATGTCGGTGCCAAAAGTATGTAGACCCGAGTTTGAGGCTAAATATCTCAAAAACGGCTCCATGGATTTTGGTAGGAGGCATATCAGCATGTAGCATATTTAATTCCCTGTTGAATGAGGGTAGTTTTGAATTTTTTGATTTTTAGAAGGAGACATTTTCGGGTTGATAATGAAAAAAGACTCCCTTTTTAGAACTCTGAGACGGAAGACGTCACTTTGCCAGTTCATAATTATGAAATGGTTTGTCCAATTGCAATTACATTTTAATAGGATGTGAGTCATTGTCTTATTATTACATGTGCTAAATGTCAAATTTCTAAGTTAATTCATTTACAACATTTTATTCAGTTTATGAAACCGTGTTTGTCTACATATTTTGGCGCTGTTAGTAGGTGCCACATTATGTAACAACCTATCGTGGCATAATCATGTTAATTACATTTCATGTAGAATTAACACGATGTTACAACAAATTAAATTTAACAAACATCTCCCACTCCACACCGGGAAGCTGCTTGTAACTTCTCTTATTTTTTGTAGTTTGGATTAATGTTGCCTTGTCCATAACAACCTTACTGAAGAACTTAATCTAAAACTTCAACGACTCTTAAATTCATGTATCTGTTTTATCTTCAGTCTCTGAAAAGATGAACTTCTATCCCAGTACTGGGAAAGATTAAGTTGGTTAAATATATATTCCCGACAAAAGTATTTTAATTTTGCTCTCATACTGGAAGTCCATCTATTGGGGAAGCACAAAGTAGCAGGTTACAGCTTCTAACCTGCTGCAATATGTATGCGCGTTCCCACAGCCATGGTAAATATATATGCATATTTATATAGGTGTTCCATCAATATATGCATATACTATATATGGATGTTCTGCCAATATATGTGTATGTATATAGGTGTTCTACGTACCAATTTTTTCTCCATTCCAAAGTTCCGCCATTCAAAAAAGGTTGAAAAACACCGCTTTAGACATTCATTGTTTCAAGTCTCGAATTCCTATGATAGTTCTAAGTAATTTTAATATGCAAATGATTAATGTGTTACCCTCCTGTGTTAATCAAATGGAGAAAATAAATGCTCTTAGAATTGAACCCATGACTTAAATGTAGATACCAGGCAGCCTAAAATTTAAAAGTGGTGTTACCAAGTAATTTTGGAAAGTTTGTAAAAGAATGAATACTTTTCAAGTTATTAGTGGTTTTCTCTCATTCTTCCATTTAACTCCATTGAGCATTACTGACAGACTTGGGATTTTTTAATAGTAGATTTGACAGCAGTGTAAAATCATTAAACCTAATTTCTACAATTTATTCAATGAGCTGTCGGTGCTTGCATACTGCAAGTGCTAAATAATCACCATACACCAAGATCTAATTTCATAAATTAACCAACGTGATCTTCAGGGCAACAGCACTTCAGCAATGTTGAGCCTATATGTACGAGATCTGATCAAAATGTTCTAAGACTTTATTTACAAAAAAAGAAAATAAATAACAAAACATTTTTATTTCCGTCCCCTTCAAAGTAGTATCCTCCCATTGATACAGGTGTCCCAACAATAATGAATTGTAAGTTTCACAAAACTGTTGATTATATTAAGAAGTCATATACCCTTGGGGCATCTGGAAGTAGTGTTTATTATTATAAGATTTTTAATTCATTAGTACACTGATTCATCTCCGAGATGGCCTCAGTAAAAGTGTCTAGTAGTATCGAATTGTCTACTAGACAGGTTTGTTATTATCAGTGCTATGGTTTGTTAGTAATAAGATCCTAAAATTCATAGGCAGTTGAATTATTTACGGTGATTATATTTTTGCATCATAAAATATGATACACATCACAACTTTTCATAAATCCATAAGACCATAACACTGTTCCCGGAAAATAAGTGAAGTAAGCATAAATGTAAATATATCCATTGAAAATTTTTGTTTGAAAATTTTGTCTTAAGATCTGGGTGCATTTTATCATTCAGAATGTATGGTAATGTGGTAAATGGATGTAATTTTTGTAGTATGTCAAATAATTTATGAATTTTAAAATTAAAATGTATGCTGTCTGTCTTGATGAATTATTTTTGATATCTAGTTTCAATTTATAGCACAGGTTTATTATTAAATATTTTAAATCTTTTAGTCATTTATTTATTAGCTCTTATTATGCCTTAACTCATTGCAGGGTGACAATAGCCTCATTAGATGGCCAGCTGCAAGTGACAAATTCTCAGAAAACTGATGTAATAGCATTGTCATTGACACAGGGTGAAGAGGTAAGATTCTTAAGTTCATTTAATTCATATACAATGGAAAAAGGTTTCACTGTAAATCAATGATTTATAATAATTTGTGGATGATGTCACTTATAATAATAATTTAGCCCCTCAAGTGTGATTTTAAAATGGCTCTCTCTGGTATTTAAATACTCCAGAATGCAATATTTGTTATCTATTTTAATTTGTTTTTCAGAAAACATAAAAATAAAAATCTGAAAAAATGATTAATATTTAGCATGAATGGTTTGCTATTTATTAATTTTTTTAGACTCTACTTTATAATTTCAAATATCTATCATACTTACAACTTTATTTTACAATATTGGATAATGCGTGGTACATTTCTAAACATAGTACAACACACAGAGGAGGATTCCCAGGGCAGTTCTTACATTGGTAGGCTTATTCCCTTCCTTGTGCAAACAATGTCACAATATACATTGCAAAAATTTTCTCATGTATGTATATACGTCTGGTCTCACTACACTCTTTGCCCCGAAATTAACTGTGTGCTTGGCAATTCACTGGCATGGCTTGATGATCATCAATTTTTGATCAGGATTTGTCTTAAACACTCTTCTAGCAGTTTTCCCTACTGCCGTAGTTTAGTGTATATTTTAATGCCACTGGACGATATATAGTAATTTTTGGGACATATGGCTTAGTATTATTTGTGACATCAGATTGTACGATTGGATGGATTTGAATCAAAATCCTTATAGCCATTTTTGAGTAAATCAAATTTTGTTTAAAAACTAGGGGGCTTCACCCCCTACTCGCTGTCGCTCGCCAACCTCCGGCCTCAGCTCACTTTCCTTGTTCCGGCATTCTTGGACTTTCTGGCCACGTCCATTTGCGAAATATAGTTCTGTTGAAAGCATATGGTCCATGCGCAGATATGCATTTTGGTCTGGAAGAGTCCATTCTCTAAACATGGGCTGCGTGGGGGAGAGGTTAAAATTCTATGTCATTCTCTACTGAGACTCCAAATGCCTTCGTTGTCAACCTTCCGCTATGCTCTTACTGCCATTGTTTTGTTATCATGGTTTTTAATTGCTGTTTGGTTATCGAGTGTTTGTTATTGCATTTATTATTAGCTATTGCTTTCTTTGTTAATACTTATCATTGATATCGTTATTTGTTGTTTTAGTTTTGATCGCTGTTTTAGTGTGTCTTTAGTTTTCATTATTGCTTAATTTGTTTCATTTTGATATTGCATTTTCTTACTCGTTATTTTGTTTTCCGTTTTTATTTCATTTATTATTAACATGGATACCAATCCTACTACTTCTAAGTTATTGAATATGATAATTCATATGTAACTTTTAGTTTAGTTTCCTACCCATATTTTAAAAAGCTAATAAAAATTTTATATTTGTTTAAAAATTAGAAAAAATCTCTTCACAATCTGACTATCAACACTGCACAGTCACTCTATATAGTTTTTCTTTTTGTCAGGAGAAAGTTTAAAGTAACAATCAAGACAAAAAACGAATATATAACAAAATTCTACAAAATTGAGGTCCCCCGAATTCTATCAAAAAAATAATCTCTTCACCACCTGAAAATCAACACTGCACTGTCATTTTATATAGTTTTTCTTTTAGTGAGGAGAAAGTTTAGAACCACAAACTAGACAAAAAACAAAAATATAACCCAGTAATCCCTCCATATTCGCGGGTTCCATGTTTGTGAATTAACGCATTCACACATTTTTGTAGCAATTTTCAATGTTGGCAGAAGGTAACACTTATTTGAGCTTGCTGACCTTAGCATTCAGTGCTCGCTCGCTAAGGCACATGAAACCTGGTATGAATCCACTCAAAATCAAAACAAATACATTGTATCTACATAGTATATACCACAACGTATCTACATTGTATCTACAACGGTGGTGCCTCTGTGACCCTCAAAGAGGATGACTAGGGATAGTGGTTTGCAAGATGCCCACCGTTAGTGATACTCTCAATAAGTCTTAGTCTCCTTTCTATTTTTATAACCTTTCAACTATCTTAATTACTCACCCTAACAAATTCTTGTCTGCCACAATTAGAGAAACTGTCGGACACAATTAGAGAAGCTGTAAAGTAAGTACCTGAAAATACCATTTTGAATAAAAAATTATTTTAAAAATATAATGAAGGTAACAAAACATTTAGTTTCTTTTGAGACAGTTTTAATTTCTTGTGGTTTTACACAATTAAAATTAATATTTTTTTGTATGTACTAGATTTTAAAATTTACATTTTTTTAAATTTAAATTTCGGGTTTTATCGGGTTTAACCCGAAATGACTATTATTTTTTCCTGCATTTGAATAGAATAGTAGCATTTTATTAAACATAACTTTAAAATTTAAGCATTAAATTAATACTTATTTATGGGAAAATGAACTTTTGGCATTTTTTGCGTGAATGTTCGGCGCCTTTAGCAGGCCCTGCCTATGGCATATTCCACCTTCTCCATACCCTAGTTATGGCACTGTGCAAGGTGTTAAGATTAAGTGGAGGTGGAGAAGAATGCAATTGACATGTGACAAATTGAAGTGAGGGAGATTAAACTATGCAAAATATTTACAAAAACGGGAAAGGGTATAGAGGTATTAAGGGGATAATTAGTTAAAAGCCATTGAATGATTAATGCTAGAAAAATATGAATTCCCAATATCCAGTAGAAGAAATTAGGTATATTTTTGTTTCTTGTGGTTTTTCTGTTTTCTCAAAATGAAAATTTTTGTCTGTCAGAATTGTCTTCCATTCAGTGGTTTAATTGGAGATTCTTTATATTTTTTCTTGCAATAAACCATTGGCATTACAGTTTTTGCTTCATTGCTTTTTTAGTAGCACCAGTAGATTGAGGGTATTCTATTTTACAGGTTATCCATAAATTTTCCATTGATTTTCTTTCTTAGTAAATTATGAAAGAAACTATGCTGAAATTTCCTACGTTATTATATGGCATTATATTTTGAAATTTTTGTGTTTTTCATAGTTAAACCTTTAACTGTGTAGGCAACCTTCTTTTAAGATTGCGGATAGTGGAGTTAAGTGGAAGTAAACATGCATACTGTTGCCATGAAACTGGCTCAGATACAAAGGATTATTTTAAAACATTATTGAAAGGATTGAGGGATAACTTAAAAATAAAATTGACATCCCTTACGAAAAACATTGCAAGAACTTGTAGTCAGAATCACTTCTGCTTGTAAACAACATTGGCTGCACCAGATTGATTGGGGTGTGGAACATGTGTCAGAGCTAACATTAAATGGTTTTAAAAAAAACTTAATGTATAAAATTGTTAGGTCTTTCTGGTAAATTTCAGGAATAAAAAGTTTCATATAGTTGTTTATTTATCATATTTATTGAAAACTTGTTGAAATAATTGTTATTATTACTGTTGCCATTTATTTCAGGTCAAAGTGGTACAACTGGATTACAAAATGAAATTTCCTCTTCTGATGTCTTTCAACTTCCTGGCTGTTGTGTCAAGTAGGTTAGGGGGTCCCACTCCATCCAGTATTGAGACTTTGGAACCAGAAACGGAATCATAGCAATACTTACCTGATAAGCTGATTCAACATTTGTATTCCAGAGACAGGCTTGTGAAAATGCGCAATTTCTTCATTCCAGAAAATCTTATCCTTTTTGTGGCCTCTTGTGTATGTTGAATAATGTGTGTCCCAACCACTGTGGCCTTAGGAAGCTTTGTATATTTGTTAAATTTTTACAGAAGTCTGGTTGAAATGTAAATTTTGGCGTTCTTTCTGGGGTCATAGCTGCCATGTGCAATTTCATCATTTTTGTCTTTATAGTTTTGTTACGTGATGTAATAGTTTAACTTGTCCATGTTAACAAAAAATTGAATCCTTGTGTATAGGGATTTATACAATTTTTAAATTAAACGTAATAATGTAACCAGTTTTTTAATTACATTAAATACTTTATTTAAATCTGCTGGGTCCTATAGCTCAGTATATATTTACAGGGTGGCCCATTAATCTCAATCAATTGTATTGAAGCAAAGCTACAAAAAAACTCAAAGAAAATTTTAAAAACTAAATTTTGAAATGTTATTTGGTCATTTCAAATACAGCCATCTCAATAAATATTCCTTAACTTATCATTTAAAAATTTTCCCTGGATTTTCTTTTGTTTATCAGTACATTATAACTAAATAGGACTTATCTTATCTTTTAAGTGCTATTCCAGAGTTATGATAGCATTTTCATAAAAAATAATAACAAAGCATTTGATTTTGTCATTTTAATAAGCAGAATCCTATTATCTGCTAAATCAAAGTTGTGTACCTTGAGGATTATTTTTAGACTTACAGATAAAATCAACATTACTCAGAAAATGAAAGGTGTTATATTAGCGGTCTTCAGCATGGGTGCTGCTGTCCCCTAGTGACCATTTATGACTCTTGGGGACTGACAATCAAGGGAGATCCAAGTGGTTTATGCAATATCAACTCAGTAGTAAATAAACAAAAACTCCTTCACCGTAAAAAGGAAGAAAATACTCACACTCACGTTGCAGGTTGCTGGTAAACACTGTTGCAGGACCTAAGTCAAAAGGAGACACATGCACATGCAGAAACATACAAAATCCACTCACACAGTTTGTATGTTTCTGCATGTGGGTGTGTCTCCTTTTGACTTAGATCCTGCGACAGTGTTTACCAGCAACCTGCAGCGTGAGTGTGAGTATTCTCTTCCTTTTTACGGTAAAGGAGATTTTGTTTATTTACTATTGTATTGTTTCACAGTGTCTCCGCAACCCTCCCTTTTCAAATGTCAGCTCAAATATATCGAAGTATAATGCATTAATTATCTTCACATGTAATCACATTACATTTGTGATATTGCTCAGTCACATCAAGTTCAGGGATCCCACTGAAACATGGTAGTTTTGTTAATAACATTGACATTTTGAAAATAATTGGACAAAATGACAAAATTACAGACACACACATATACATATACCTAGAGTTTAATTATATATGTATGTATATATAAATGTATGTATAATTTTTTATTTGCATTTGTGAAAGGTGGCAGCAGTGAATATTCTTTAGCAAACGGGTGTATCATGCTAAAATAGTCAGGGATCTCTGGTTTGCATTATACAACCTTTGTAATTTTGAAGATGATAACATTTTATGCCAAAATGAGAATTATTCTATTTATTACTAATTTTATGTCCTGTTTTGAGAAATTTTTATGTAATAATAAATTATATTTGATTTTAAATTCAATTCAATTAATCAGACATGAAACTATTATTTTAACTCTAAAGATCGAACAATCTATGACATTGAATAATACTGAAATAAAAAATTAAGCTTCTAAATGCTAAATATGTAGTTGCTGGTGGAGGTTTTCGGGTTTTGCTGCGTTGGCGGCATTTCTGGCTCTCGACGTTTCACAGACATTGCAGTCTGCATCTTCAGGAGATGAAGATGCAGACTGCAATGTCTGCGAAACGTCGAGAGCCAGAAATGCCGCCAACGCAGCGAAAACCTCCACCAGCATTCAGCAACACTGCGAAAGCCTTCAACTAAAAAATATGTAGTTATTTAAATTTCACACATTTTGATATCATTGGCATAACAATAAGATGGTCAAATGCTTTGGGCCTAGTGGGCTCCTGGGGCCCTCAAATATCTCCAATATAGAAAAAAATAAAGGTTGTTTTAGAGATTTTTCTTTTTTATCCTAATTTCTGAATGACTTTTCAGTTAATCATTTGTATAATTTGCTTAGCCTCTGTATGTCATTTCTGTAAGTCAAGAATAGCGGGTATGATCTTAATCAGTATTAACTTAACTTGGTATTTCTCACATTATTGATTTCTAGCAACAGGGTGGGTACAACCTTAAGAAGTTTGGTTTTATCCATTTAATTAATATCATTGGGGTTGAGTTATAATATTTTTTACTTGCATTTTATAAAAGAATAAGATAGAAATATCAACTTGGACATGTAACCAAAGGAATGAAGTTTGCTTTCGTTGTTAAGTGAACTTGAACCCATTCTCAACTAACCCAGAATATTAGTTATTAACCGGAGATAATACCAATTTTCATGTTTTCAACAATTGGAAATCATACCTGATTCATACATTTTAAGTAAATTTCAGCTGGAGATATACAATTCAATTAACCTCAAATGAGTTGTTGCTTTTCTAATCATAATTTTCTTTTCAATCTTTTGTATTTGTTTCTCATCTAGGGAGAAGAAAAAAATGTAAATATGTTCCTCATGTATTAATGTATATATCACATAATTTTGGTGAATACATACATATTTTATAAATGTTTTGAATTTTTGATTGATTAAAAATGGGATGGATCTTACAAATATGATGAATATCACAGCAGTACAACAATACCTCGCTTTACGCAACAGATAGGCTCCTGAAAATTTTTCACTAAGTGAAATTCGTGTAAAACAGGGTCATTATGTCAAAGAGGATAAGTAAGATGGATGTGAAAACAAGTGTAATATTAATAAAAATATGTGATTAACCTGAAAAACAGCTTATTTTCTGCTTCAATCCATCAACGCCAGATGCAAATCTTCACATTTTTTTGATAAATTATCTTCATCGGTAATTTTCAAATGGTGTAGGAAATGAAAAACTTCATTATATTCAGGCAAAAATGTAATTATTTCCTGTATGACTGAAATCCTAAATAAATCTGCAAGGAATTTTTATTCGGAAAGTCACCTTTCATTAAAAATAAAAACCTCAAAATAACCGTCCATTGAGAGATAAAAATGGTGTCCTTGGGATTTTTTTTATTGTATCACATCCTGACTCCAAAGGAGGATCCATAAGCGATATTACTAATATCCACAAGTCTGTAAAAAATGGAATTTCAAATTCATACCACCTTTGTTTTTTTGAAAACCTGGTAAGCACAAGCCTGCCTCACACTATAACAAATCTGCTTCAAATAGGGTTATGCCTTAATAAGTCAGAATATTTAAAGCTCAGAAATGGTAAGTGAATTTTTCTAAATACTTATTTTTTAATTTAAAATAATTTAAATTCAAAGTGGTTCGTATCATTAATAAGAGTGACAAAGATTATAACAGTCTACAATTTCATTACTGGATCACAAACAGTGTATTATGTGTGGAAAATGCAAATGTAGAATTTATTACAATATTTTTACATGATGTTTCAGGAATAGTTCTGACACTAGAATTTTTGAATGAATATTTAACTTTCATCAGGAATGTAACTAAGGGAGAGCCTGGGGGGGGGGGGAAGCTCTGCCCCCCCTCTTCCCCCATGGTCCCCCTGCTGAATATGACTTTTAAAAGTCGCATAACCCTGCATATTAGGGTGGGCCGCAAAACCGCTTTTATAAGCTATCGTCTTGTTATAGGCATCAAAAACTGTGGATTGGCATACTCAGTGATGGAGTGAAATGCGGAAACCATGGCACAATATCCTGAGTCTGCGAAAGCACCTCCAAGTTTTTAATTTTTTAAGAAAATTGTAAGGTTTTGGTGCATGCTAAATTTTACTGATCTCTCAGCCGCCGTGATGTCTTACGTTAGTGTTGAAAATGGTTCTTATGACACGTACCATCATATAAGTACCCATTGGAGGCAAGTCAGACCCAGAGGAAGGGGGCAGGGGAAGAGGGTAGAATGGTGAGTATTTTCGCACAACACAACGTGTCTCATCAGGGTTGAGAATTTTGCAGCTCTTGGTTAGTTTTCCACGAAACTCACCACCTGGAGGTGGCTGCGAGTTGAGTGCCTCCGGTGCCCAGCCCAACCATCCAACCATCTTTAGTGCACAGTTTAAATTTCTGGTTTGAATTGGGATTTATGATCAAACTTTAGCATGATCTTCCTGTCCATAATTCTGCTTATTCTCCAAAAACATGTTGAGACGCTGCAGTCACATCCTTGACGCGTCGCTCAACGGCCTGGTTTTGACAAGGTAGGCTGAAATGATCCTGGAGGTTCTGAAGAGGGGAGTTATTGCCATCAACTATTTTGCAGCAGAGTGAATGTCAGAGGAGGCACGAATATCTTGCACTCGCTCCATTGGATGAGCTCTGTGTATTCATCAGCCTTGAGGTACACGTAGAGGGTTACAAACTTCCAAACTGTTTTCTTTTTGGACTTCTGTGCTCTTCTCCTGGTTTTAAGAATGAGAGTCGCTGCCTTCTTCCGGACATCAGGTTTCTCATCTGCAAGCATGGAAAGCAGAAGATTCTCTGGGTGAGCCCAAAAAGCATTCCTCTCCACATTTTTGTGCAGTTCTCTCTTCAGGTGATCAGGTTAGTATTCCATCTTCTTGATAGCTAGCCAAAGGTTCCTTGGTCCATCTACGATGGTGTGATTCTTCTTAATATGGAACCACAATGGTGCGTAGATGCGCATTACAAAGTTTGTGAGCTCCTTCAAGGCATCCGGAGGGTTTTCCAACGACATATACTCGCGGAGGATGAAACATGCTGTCGTCAACCAGCGGGCATGATTTACTGGTCTGGGAAGCATGGCAGAAAAGTGAAAGTGAACATTTGCCTAAAGCAACTGCTCTGCAGGCATTCTTCAAGTAATTCTGGTCCGTGCTAAGTTCACTTGCGTCAATTTCCAGCATTAAGACCTCTACTGGCTGAAACTGAACAATAGAACGAGTTTCACAGTCGAGCAGCTTCTTCCCAACTTCACCTAGGAAACAGGTGGGGCCTGAAATTTTTCCATCGACGATTTCCAGGAGGTGCCGCAAGAGCAGCTCGTTAGTGCAGTTGACAGATCGCCCACTGCAGAGGATGGTGAAGCAACTCCTCAATACGGCGAATTACACCCTTGTGTTTTCCCGTGTTCTTTGCCTCACCATCTGAGCCGATGCAGGTAAGTGCATTTAGGTCAATATTGCGCTTTGAAAGTAAAAATAATGTATTAAAGAAATTTATGACATTTCATGGAAAGAAAAAAAGTGGGATTGAACCCAAGTCAAGTGCTTTGTAGCCCAGCACTCTAGCCACTCACCAAAACCACATGATGGGACGAATGCTCTCGTTGAACAGACTTCATGACCAAGTAGTTTTATTCATTACAGTGTTGGAGTCCATGTCCGTAAATTTTTCATCATCCATTATATATCCTTTACCAATTGTACTTAACTCTTTCAGTGCCACGCAACGATAAATCATCGACCATACTGATTAAGCGTAAACTCATAATAGTTCCACATGCAAATGACAGATGGCAGGAGATAATGCTATAAATCGAAAGAGGGGACTATGTAGTTAATCTATATTCCGTTCTTTTTGGTTCACGTTGATTATTTGTTGACTTATGATTTTTCCAATTTTGCAAAATATTATCTCTATTCTTTCAAGATGGCTTCTGTAGGCTAAGATAATTTCACTGTTAGAATTGAGGATGATGAATTGGATTGTTATATAATCTCATTAAGTGACTACAAATGTTATTTAGGGAAGGAAAATTTTGAGATTTAAGATGTGATTTTTTTTCCGTATGTAAAATCATAGCAGAATATTTTTTAATTTTATAAATGTTATGGATATATAGTTTTATACAATGTAATGTTTTACAAATCATTTCGGCAATTACTGAAAGAAAACATAAAAATATGAATAAATAGCATGTATGTGATTTTTCATAGGGACTGATGAAAAAGTGCTAAAATTGCAGTTATGCAAATAATATTTTTCTGTAATTTCATTTTTTAATATTTTTGTGGTTTTTTGCAATGTTTTACCTGGATGTCTTGCCTTTATGAAAATAAGTTAAATATACTAGCGAAAAGAATAAAATATCACACTTTATTCAATGTAAACATGACTTTTAATTTTTTATTTAAAAAATTAAAAACAATTTTTAAACAAAAAATCACAAGATGAACTTGAACATTCTCTTAATATAATTAATATCTGTGATCATTTGTGCAATTACTGAAAGAATCGGGCAGAATATGAATAAATAGCATGTATGTGACTTTTCTTAGTGATTGATACAAAATTGCTGAAGTAGCCATGGCACTTTTGGACATACCCACCAAAATCGGCGTGGCACTCAAAGGGTTAAACTTAAGTGGAAGATGATATTTTAATTTAATGGGATAATTAATAAATAGAATGCATATGTAATAATGATATGTACACTGAACTTGTCCTTTCTCTTCTGCAACTCTTTTTGCCTCATACATAACCATTTTGATCGATACAACAATACCTAAATTCCTTTGTCTACTATCCATCACTTCCTCTAGTTGTGGCCTACCTCACCTCACCTACCTCACAAATACTGTTTCTCTTTTCCAATACACTTCAGTTTTTTCTTGTTTTTTCCATTCACATAATTTTTACTTTCTCATATACGTAGTATATTGAGAAAGTATTGTAATCGTGAAAAAATCCAACTTCGAGATTTTGGTGGAAATACATGTTTTAGGTGTCCCTGAGTCCATAAAAGTGGTTTTCGCTATGCTGTCTGTCAGACTGTTTGCTGTTCTAGCGCCCAAACACATACATAAAATCTAATGATATCTCGTATTTACGCAATATATCATCATTTGCAGACCCTTTTTCATAAAAATTATATTGCACAAAAATAGAGGGTAGTTTATTCTTGGCGATTTTTAGAAAAATTTTATTTACTCAAAAACGGCTCCAGAGAATTTGATTAAAATCAATCCAATTGCAGAGCCTCATGTCGCAAATAATGCTACATAAGCCATATATCTCTTAAAATCACTATATGGCATCCAGTGGCATTACAATGTACACTAAGCTACCTTGCCTAAGCCCTATGATGTCATACCTCTGCCATGATCCACTCAAAATCTTATTACAGCCTAAATTGTTAAACTAAATCAAATGATATATCATATTTGTGGATAATATCATTCATAATAGACACTCTGAAGAGATGAACGATATTGCGCAACAATTAAGGGGACTTGATTCTAGGATATTTCGAAATAATTCGATTTACTCTAAAATGGCCGCACGGATTTTGATTAAAATCCATCCAATCATACAGCCTGATGTCACAAATAATACTAACTAAGACATATGTTCCAAAGAATTACTAAATATCGACCAGTGGCGTTAAAATATATGCTAAACCAGTGGTACTCAACCTTTTGGTCCTCGTGGCACACTTTGGATATTCCCTTTTTTCGTGGCACACTGGAACCTCAACTCTCACAGACAGGATGTAGAAAACCGCATCAAGTCTGCCAAAGCTTTTTTTGCAATTTCTGAATATTCTTCTCTAACAAACACCCAGAATATATCCAGAGACAATTCGGAGTACATTATTTTCAGATTGCTATCAGTTGAAAGGGAAGCTAACTCTTTTTCTTTGGAGAGAGTAGAAACATGTAAGTCAGTTGTCACTGGTATGGATGGGTTCCTTACCCAGTCGTATTTCTCTGTAGTTCAGTATTGAAGGTAACGCTCGATATTGTGCTCTGGAGTTGCTAAATGCTCCACCACGAGTGCAACGATTTCTTTCGCATGGTTTTTTGGAATCGGAGGAAATATTGCAAGATTACCTTCTTTAGCTCCCTCTTCCAGATGACTATTTGATTCTGCAATGCCAGTAGCTTATCCGTAGAAGTCAGGACATTTTTATTCCGCCCTTGCATGCTGGTGTGCACGCTATTCAGATACCTAAATATTTCTGCCAAATATGCTAATTTGGCGCACCAAAGTCCACAGTCTTCTTTAAGTTCTTATTCACCAGCCAACACTTCCCGTTGACACTCATCTTATTTCCGTGTGTAAAACTAAACATTCATAATGCGAATCCATAGGAGTATAAAGCTGTTTGGAGATGTGGGTCTTTAGAGGTCTTGATTTCATAACATTAACCATTCCGAGAATTTGGTCTAATACGGAACTCAAGTCAACTCTCAATGTCTTTCCAACAAGGGCTTCCCTATTCAAAAAACAATGGGCACAGCGAAAACCAGTCAGTTGTCTATGACTCATGCACAAGGCATTCGGTTACTTTCTTTGTTAAAACTATTTATATAAGACGCGCAGATTTGCAATCTTCTCTTCAAAGTCTCGTGGCATACCGGCTGAGAACCACTGTGCTAAACTATGGTTAACTTTGATTTATAAGCATTTTTCTTTTATGAGCATACAGTTGACCAAATGTAGATGAGAAAGTTTGTGCAATGTATATTGCGCCATTTATTTTCTGTTGGAGGTGGACAGAAATTACCTGCTGCTGCTCGATTTCTGTATTTTTTGCATATTGAATCACCTGAAGCTTATAGGTAATGGTGTAGGCATATCTTTTCATTCTTGTAGTCATTGTGATCGCAATGCACTTAACATTAAGCAATGTTTAAATTGAATTTATATAAGTTATAGCAATACTCCTGAGTTCAATATAGTAGTTTCATTATAGCGGTCTTTTTTTGTTTTCAAATAACATATATCAATTTGAGAAAAGTAATAATGATTTAAAGTTAATAGAATACATTTAAATGGTTTAAAAATTTATAATAGGAAAGTATTTATTGCAACATTAGTGTGATTGGCCTGTCCCATTACTTTTTCCTGGTTTATCTTATTGGAATCTGGTCGCCTTATACTATTTATCGAGTATTAAAGGACGGGATAGAGAAGTGACACTGAATCAAAGTGATAGTGTTAGTTTTTACCACATAAAGTGGGATATCTGGGTCTTGTTGTACTGAAGGCTTTACCTCAAGCAAATTGGAAGTCTTTTCTTACTCGTCTTTCCCTCAATTTTCTGAAGATATCTTTGACTGTTTAAGGCAAAATCCCTTCAAAAATGTTCAATTAATCACTCTCTTATCCATTGTGGAAATATGCGAGAAATAAATTTTTTCTATATTTGTGAAGTTGAATGAATTGAGCTGACGATTAATTGATTAAACAACTGTACAACTGTAAGTGCTGGACAACATGGCTTTGTTTATATGAATTCACTTCCATTTATATTTGCCAGTAATTGCAATTTATTTCTTAATGAACAGTCCGCTAGTATTAATTTACGACATTAATGGTCAAAAAGGCAATAACTTGAAACAAAATATATCATCAAGGTTGAATTCAAAGAACAAATGAAAAGGAATTGAAAGCAGATATTCTTCAGTGCAAAGATAAAATTATTACCGTATATACTCGTGTATAAGTCGATCTCTTGTATAGGTCGACCCCCGACTTTTTCATAAAAAGTTTTGTTTTTTCTTATATCTCATGTATAAGTCGACTCCAGATTTTCAGGTGTGGTAGAACGAATTTTTTTGTGTTCCACGTTAAGTTCCCTTTAGTCTGATATAACTATGTTGTGTCAAAGTAGCAATGAAGCAGTCCGTTCTCTCCCACAGCGCCACTGCATAACATCAAAAATCGTTAGATTGTATATGCTTTTGTAATAGATCGAATGACTCGGGATAGTTCCATAATAAGTAGTTATGAGTACATAGTACAATATCTCGGTGAGGGAAGGAAAACTAAGCCAACCATGAATGTCAAAGGAAACGATGCGAAAGGTAAACAAAGTGACGCTAGTGCCACCGGCGTTACAATAAAGAATATTACATGTCTCCCCTTACATTACAAACCTCGAAATCTTATATTTACGTTTGTCTTCTGTTTTTCTGCTTTCTGTGTTGCCTTGTTTACCTTCGTCCCGGTTATGCGCACATTTCCGTAATTTTTATACCATAAATACTTTGGCGATACTAATTTAATGTGATGCATAGAGGTAGGCATTGCCTATCCGAGAATCACTGATGAGGATTTTTTATTTACATGTTATGGAGTCATATTGCGCATCTGTCTTGCTGCCAGTTTTGTCTTGCCGCCGTCATGTTACTGAACGTTAGGTTTACCAAAATTACTTAATTATTTGCAAAGCATCAGAGATGAACTTGGGATCACCAAATTATATAGTACTTTATTCTTTCTATACATCGGTATCTAAATATTTGATGGTTATTGATTAAGTTAAAGTACAAGTGTAAATTCCATCAAATTTTAATAACTGCAGGGCAAATAGTCATGTGTTATAACCTATCGAAAATATTTCTCGTGTATAAGTCGACCCCAGAGCTTTTCACTAAAAATTTGATCTTAAAACATCGACCTATACACGAGTATATACTGTAATATTTTCAACTCATTTTATTCATATGACTAGCACTTGCCAAAAGTTACGGTGAATCTAGTGATGGTAGCTATTTAAATCATCAATTAAACACCAGAATACTATATGCTCTATAAATTTCAATCATTTAATTAGATTGCATACTTGAGAGACATTTAAAAATCTCAGTATTGTCCAAAACAAGTATTACACTACCTTTTTGAACTTCATGTGCTACTGGTTCGTGTATTTGCACTTAGCGACAAAATTTTTTATGGCCATTACTTCAGTTTTCCGCCAATTATGTATTTTTTGCATTTCACGTCATGCATTTGCGATGCCAACAAGCATTAACACCCTCTACATTTTTGTTTTGAAGTTGTTTAAACTTGGGCACCCTAGAAAAGGACATTACTATTATATTATATTTATAATGCTCATTATTAGCAGTTTTCGAAGTTAACAAACAAATGTATCGCTTAATTATTTTGTAGCTCAGTTTGAACTTCTAAACCAACTATGCCACTATTTTTGATGTTGAAACTTTAGAATAAATTTAAAGAATGCCATCGTTTTGGAATGTAAGATTTTTATTTGCTATTATCTTAGTATTTTGAATGTAATTTAAGGAAATGTTATTTTCTTTTGTTAGGTTTTCATTTTTTACAATGAATTTTTAACGTAAATCTAAGAATTGCTATCATCTTGTAACGTAAGATTTTCTGCTGTGTATTTACTAAAAGAAATGTTACCACTTTGATGCTTTGTTTTTATTTTTTTGTGGCGTATTTTGAACAGTTAAAAGAAAGATCACTTTCTTATGCTAGGTTTAGATTTTCTGTGACACATTTCGAATGTAATTCATAAAAATCTTACAACTTTTTAATGCTAGTGGAATGCTTGGAAATGTTTGTTGCATGATCCAAGAAAACATCCGTGCATCATGTTCCCAACATTCCATTTCAATAGTTGAATTTAAATTAAAGCATTTCCTTGGAACGAACAAAAGAAGATCAAAACTCTCATGCAAAAATGTGCCCGAGATAAACTGCACAATTTCCGAAAGAAGTGTTAATGTTTTGTAATGCTGGGTTCTCATTTGCTATTACACATTTTTAAGGTAATTAAAGGATTTTTTTCACTTTGTGATGCTAGGTTTTCATTTGATGTTAAACTATTATTTATGATAAAAAGTGAATTTTTTATGTTGACTGGAACCATACTCCCTTTAACACATTGCGTCTTATGGGAAAATAGGGCTTGCACTTTGCGAATTAGCATTTTGTATCAGTTTTCCAGAACCAATTATTTGCTAAGTTCAAAAAGATGGTGTATTTCTTCTTTCTTCTCCAAAATCTTTGGAAAATGTAGTCAAATAATTCTTACACTATTTTCTAATTGAATTTACTAACATTTTGAATTTTTCCTTTTTCTTTAAGGCATTTGCACTGGATGGTGAGAAGAGAATGCAGATTGCATGGTGCTAGGAAGAGTGAAGCCATGATGTGAAGAGTTCTGCTGAGCTGCACCCAGAATAGAGGCCATTTGGGTGCAAGAGGAAAGAGGAGTTTTGGCTGGAGGATATGGGATGGAAGAGGGTTTTTTACCTAGATGTTGCTAATTCTGATTTGTTCTCAAAAGCAGACAATGTAGTGAGTGGAATGGGAATGAGTATTCATTAAGAAGTCTCATTTGGATTAAATAACCTTACATAATTTATGATTGCTCTTGATTATTTTTGATCAAGTTAGTCATGATTATTAATTCTAAAATTTAAAGGAAGGAAAGAAAAATGCTATTGAATTTTCCTTATTTTATCTGGAAATGAAAATGAAAGTATTTTTAAAAATTTTATAGGCAACTTCTGAATTCATATCATGGATAAAATTTTAATTAAGTCTTTACATGGTACATGTATTAATAGTAACTAAAATTCAATCTAAAAAAATGTTTTAAAAAATAGTTCTATCAACCAATAAAATTTCAAAATAATTAAGTTTAACTGTTCCTTAAATTCAGTGAAACTATTATATAGTTCCAAAAAATATCAAGTTTTTCAACAGTTAAAAATAACTGTTATTTAAACCCCAATTTGCTGGTGTTTTTCTCCTTTTACAGATCTTTTTTGAAGTGTAATGTCTTTGAGAGCAATCATGAATATTTGTCTTTTTAATCCAAATGCAACTGTTCTTCTCATTCCATTTACTGAAATTATTTTTCTTTTGTTAACAGTTCAGAATTATCGTCTTCTCGGTTTGACAACTCTCCTTCATCCATATTTTATTCTAGCCCTGAACACATGCTCCTCTTTGTTCTTGCACCCATGTTTGGAGGAGATGAAGGGATGAGGGATTTTTTCTCTCACCCTTTTTTGAGGAAAGCAGAAGCAACACATGAAAATAATACCATGTTCTTGTTTGTAATAACGAAGCTTGTCATTTATTGTAATATTTGTTGTAAGTACAATTTGTATCATTACAATGGACAATTTCACATCAATGCAATAAAAGATAGAATATACCATACAAAGTTTTTTCACTTTTCCAACACCAAGTCCAGAAGCTTGTCCCGGCCACACTTTTAAGTATGTTGCACTTGGGGGGATTTTTTTTCATAGCTTCAGATGCAAAAATCATCCCCTTCGCGCCTGTCCCAACCACCTCCACTGCAGAGTTCTTCATTATTTCCAGTTCATCTGAAGACTGCTGCAATTCTTGACCAAACTACTAGCTGACACTTTCATTTCACTTGAGTACTTCAACAGTCTTTAGCACAATTTATTCATGTACACATTTTAAAAACAAATACTTGATTATTATAACAATGACCCCCTCAAAATAAATGCCTCCCGTTGGTAAAGATGAATTATTATAAATAAAGCAAATCGATCACATACAGGAGCAATGTACTGCATGAATTAAAAAGTAAATTATGCCAGCATAATTGAGTCAAAACCTATCGAAGCTAAATCATTCAATTTTGGATGAAATTACTGTTAATTTCAATACAACTTCTAAAAGTGACAGAAAAATGGCTTAATGTATTTTTAAATGCATAACATTACACTTTTTACTTGAATAAGATTTTTTCCTATTTCAGAAAGTCTTTCAATTGCATAACAATAACATTTATTTACTTCGTAATTGTTAAAACAGCAAGAACTGAGCTCGAAAGTTTTATATGTCATGCAGAATAATCTTACTTGAATTAAAAAAATAGGCCCATAACAGTGATTCAAGTGAAAATAGAGGTCATACAGCATATTTGATATTAGATGAAATTCAAAGCAAATGCATGATGAAAATAGAGCACTACCATTTAAGAGAAAATTTTGTGAATTCAAAGAAATATGTCACCACTAGTACTGGTTATTTAAGCAAGCACCATTCTTATATCCAGATAAATACAGATAATGCTTGAAATTTGATGAGTCACCATTATTTATCTAATCTGAAAATAGTAATTATATTTTGTCTCAACACTGCTAGCATTAGCTCACAATTCATACAGTAAATTGCCCCTCTGATGGCTAAACACTGTCATGGCCAAATTATTCATTTGAGAGATTCAGTAAAATAAATCATTTTGTTTTGCAGCCTATGTTAAAACATGCTAACAATAAGTATATATACTGATAAACTTCCAATTGCAAAATATTTTTTAAATGAGATTTTACAAATAATAATTGATAAAACGATAAATAGGTTAGAAACTAGTATCTACTTCATTAAGTATTTGGATCTACTTCAGTAATTATAATAAATTCAAACAATCCCATTTCATAAATGCTGAGAAAAAGATAAATGTCCCCAATAGATAGCAGCATACAAAATGTTGGAATTAATCACCTGATATGGTGCAAGTAAATTAGTGAAAAGTATGACACATAATGGCCATGCTAGGGTTAATTTATCTCAACCAGCAGGAGGCATTACCACCTTTAGAATTGCAAAAGATCTCAAATTGTAATCAGAATAACTAACCTCAAGTTATATGATACCAAGTAGAATAGAATGAGCTTTCCACATATATTTTAGCAAAGAACTTCACAATACCATTTTAATTGCTCCTTTGAACAAGCCTCATCTGAAATCTCAACTTATGCTCTTTCCTTTCGAATGCCATCCCTTCGTTCACATTTAACCCTTTGAGTGCTGAAAAACTGTATATACAGCTGTTAATGTAGCATTGAACACTACTTCAAATAATTTGCCCAAGATTTAATATACAAAGGTACTCAAGGTGTCAATATCACAGAAGAATGTTTACAATAACTAAATCTTAAAGCATATTTCAAGTTAATAATTTTTTAATGTCTCCTATCTGAATTCTTGCAATATGTAGTCATCCTTGATGGAAGAGTATGTTATGGAGATGATCACAGACTTTTAGCATAGAAACCACTTAATTCTTTCTAAATTATTTCTAAAATTGTGCAAACATGGTTTTATTACAATATTTTAATGTTGCGATTTAATTTGTGGTTGCGTGAAGAACAAAACTTCAAAAACATTTAGTTAGCTGCATAACTGTATAATAAATAGTATTTAGATTTTTGACAAAATTATTACAAAATTTTCAAATATTTGTGATCTTTGTAGTAAGATACTTTAGCATAAAACATTAATACTTTGCATGATATTATATTTTCAAATTTGCATCACCTAAAATATTTTTATCTCTAACAAAAAAAGTCACGTAAGCCATGTTAAATGTGATTTTCTCCAAGTCACTAACTAACCACCAATTAGGGGAACAAAAAAGTAGGGATGTACATTGGTTTTTCGTGGGACAGAAGTGCTTTTTGTCGAATTTGCTGTAATGTAATTTTTTACTAATGTATCTCTTTGAAACCAGTTGAGCCAAAACCAAATTCATAGTTAAGGAAAAATTGTAACCTGATATTGTGGCAGTCCTGTTTAATTGACTTGGTTGAAATATGATATTTTGGTTATTTATTTATATGAAGATTATATATACCATATTTGGTTAAAATACATGTGGTCAGTTCTCTATAAATATGTGTAAAAGAAATACTATTTAACTTTTTACTGTGGTAGCCCTGCTCTTTAGCGCTTTAAACATCTTGATTTCATTATGGTATGTTGTAGATATCTTATACAAAAATCTTAGTTGAAATCCCATTCAGCCAATTCCTTCCAAATCAATAATTACTGAAAGTTTAATTTGTAATTGTGGCACCCCTGTTTAGCTGATTCAGTTTAAATGTGCTAACATGGTTTTGTATATGTGTGTACATTATAAATATTAAATTTGGTTAAAATTGATAGAGACAGTTCAACACAAATACATGTAAAAAGAAATTTTATTATTCCTTGTATTGTGGCAGCTTTCTATATGTATACTTAACATCTTGATTTCGTTTTTTTATATTGCACACCTCTTTCATACCGAAATTCGTTGAAATCAGTTTGGCCAATTCCTTCCAAATTCATAATTACCAAAAACTTTTATTTTGCAATTGTGGCAAACCTGCTTAGTCAATCTGGTCCAAATATGTATGCAATTTTAGTCATGTATTTGTGTGCAGATTCTATGCACCAAATTTGGTTGAAATCGGTTCAGCCAATTCTTCCCTGATATATGCATATGGACAGACATCACAAAGATAGTGCTTTTCAGCAATGATGAGAAGCACTAACAATACTGCATTTCTCAAAAGCTTATAAGTTTCTCTAATGGGAAATTGACTATTCCTTTATTTTTTTAAACTAACAATTATCAAGTGAATTTTTTCAGTGCAAAATTATTTCAATGACGACAATATTTTGTAATAAATGCATACAATGTAGCACAGGGCTGCCATCATTTTTTTCTAAATCCTGTTAATTCCATCAAAATATCCTATAAAATCCTGTAGTATGTAATATCTTGTTTTTTATGCAAAATGTACAAATGTATGCTTTAAATATTTTCAGTGCCTCTATTGCATATTTAGAGTAAAACGTATAGCCCTGCAATTTAAATTTAATTGTTCTTTTGTGGATCAATTTTAAATTTATCCTGCATTACAAATCAACAATTTAAAAAAATTCGTTTAAATTTTAAATGTACAGTAAATAACACAAATGCATTAAAAAAATCTGATGTGGCCACCACATGACTTTCTCCATAATATTTCTAAAAATTCCAAATATGTCGAATGATAATAAATGTTTTAAGAAACTGCAAAAAAATTTTAGACTTTACAGAGAACAGAAATAAACTCAAACCATAGCCTTCTGATATTAAATATAGCCACAAAGCTCCAAAAATTAAGAAAATAAAAAGGAGCGTTACTAAGAAGTAACTAAGCGTCAGTTAACAATAGTCGTCGGTAGGTGGCGTGGTGGTGGCAGCTAAGAATATCAGATATCTCTTAAACAATGCATTATATGGAAAAATGTTTCAAACAAAGGTTGCAGAAAATAAAATTTCCTACAAGTTTTATTACAATGCATTTGCACATTTATCAAATATTAAAGCAAAAATTTCAAAATAACGGACGCGACAAGAGTAAACACTTACTTCCGATTGACCGATTTTTGCCAAAAACTAATCAGTTCTTCTGACCTTTATAAAAATGTTGAATATAAAATTTTGCGTTGACCTGATTAATAGTTTTTGAGGTAGAGCACCCACAAAAAGCTATCACATACACATGCACACTAACACACACACAGACATCATCGAGAAAATGGTCAAAACATGTTCAGGGGACCTCAAAACATGCCTTTCTGTTGAAATCTCGTCATTGATTTTTTTCATGAATACAATACTTTCCCCTATACTATGTATATGGAGAAAGTAATAAGTAAGCCAAGGTCTGGTTTACAGGACAGGCCTTAGATTATGAAAACTATTACCAAGGGCTACATGAAATAATTTTCATTTGAATGGTAGCAATACAGGATGTCCATAAATGATTACCCTGATTACAGTATACTATAATTTTTTAATTGAGACTCTAACATCCGTTTTCCTTTTACAGGTAAGCACGTACACGCATAGAGTGTCTCTGCTGGTGTTTTGTTTATCATATCTGCTACTATGAGTGCTGTGACAGCTGTTCAGTGAAGATGGCATCTGTGACAGAGTTGGCACTGTGTGTTGTTTGGCTTGCAGAAACAAATTCTCCTGTGAGTGTTCAGCGATTGTTCAGAATGAAGTATGGAAAGAATCCACCTGATTTGAAGTTAATTCTGTTGTGGGGTTACGTAAAAGATTTGGTTTACCAAACAGTTGTTCCAGATATGAATAAATTGCATGATCAGGGTAATCATTTATGGACACCCTGTATAATGGTTCAACAAAATTAGACAAAATAAATTCCAGCTTCTTTAATTTCCTCATGTCATCTGTTGTCATCTGTTGGCTCAAAATCTGCAAGATGTTTTCTAAATGAACACTGTATCAGAACATTCAGCATTGGTGGTATGAGTGCCAACCTGTGTGTACTTGTAATAAGATTCAAGTTACTAAAAACTTGCTCCACTTCAGCGTTGCTACGAAGAAGTATAAGCATTGCATTTGCAAGTTTTCAAAGTAATGGAAATTGTGGTTTTACATCTTATTTATATATGGCACCTTGTATTAATATGTGTCAATATAGTTAGAACAACAATGGATTGGGGCTGATTCCATAGTGTGTAAGCAATGAACTCAACAATAATAAAAGTCTAGGTCATCATCATCAAATATATTTGGAAATCTTTTAGTTAGCATTTTAACTTTTTCCCAATCTCCTGACGTTTTCTTTGTTGGGTAAGTGCTAGGTATATTATTATTATATTTATTGGCATAAGAAACCAAAGAAGCAAACTGGAAAGTCCGCAGCGAATATAGTGAAGCAATCTGCAGGCTTATCAGGAAATAGACCTAGGTATTCAACAATGCTAGAATTGTCTGAGTGATTTATTACACCCAATGTGGTTGATCTCGTGTTGAATTTACAAATCAAAAAGCAATGAAAGTTATTGATGACTGGAATGTTAAATTTCCGCAGAAAAAAGAAACTGGATTCCAACAAATCGTAAAGAAATATATGCGTTTATTGTCATATCGATTATATTAGGTGCATTAAAAGCAAACAGAGAACCAGTTGATATGGTATGGTCTAATGATGCTTGCTTTAGAAGATCTATTTTGTCCTCTTATTTGAGATTTGGTGATATGAACAAGAGACAAAAACGTCGGAAATACGACAAATTGGCACCAATTCGTGATTTATATGATACTTTCAGTGAAAATTGTTATTTAAATTAGAACACAGACACCTACGCTACCGTTGATGAGCAATTAGTAGCATTTAGCGGGCGATGTCCCTTTCGTGTATATATGAAGTCGAAACATGGTAAATATGACCTCAAGCTTTGGATTTTGGATGTAGTGAAAACATCTTACTGTAAAGATTTGCAAGTTTATCTGGGAAAGGTTGGTGAACAAGCAGAAAAAATCAAGCAAAGCGTGTTATACTAGATTTAGTTGCATGCCTTGGTCAAGGTAACGGAGTAACAACAGACAATTTTTTTTTACGAGCGTCATAGGCGTAACATCGGTTTTTTCCATGGGGGTCCGAGAGCCTTTTGGCTCCCTCAAGTCCTGCTGCCCACAGTGGGCCAGATCACCCGAAAAGATGGCCAAAAATCCTGAAAATTCATATAGGACGGTTTTAGGGGTATCCCATTTCGAATATGATACGAAAAGTAGGAAATTCAAAATGGCTGAACCAATATGGCGGACGTTTTTTCTGGAATTTCGTCTGATTTCCATGAAAATTCATACCTGAGAGTTATAGAAGTCGCTTATTTCGAATTTAAATATGGAAAGTAGGAAATTTCATTTGATGGAACCAATATGGCGGACTTTTTTTTATGGAATTTCTCCGTAAGCATAAGTTAACTTATATGTACCTGGCATTTTTAGGGGTCGCTAATTTCAAATATAATATTAACAACAGTATGAAATTCAAAAGGGTGGATCCAATACGGCAGACTTCTTCTAAAATGTTGTCTGATTTGCGTGAAAATGCACACTATAGATACAAGTATTTTCTGCATTGGTGTTACAATTTCTGTTAAATACTGGTTCAGACATTTTGTATTTCCTATTTTTCATATCATATTCGAAATGAGCGACCCCTAAATCCAGCAGATATGAATTTTTATGTAAATCAGATGAAAATTGGATTTTTGGCCAACTTTTCCGGTGATCTGGCTCACTGCACTGCGCCCGGAGGCAGATTTATTATAATTTGCAAGTAAAAATATTCAACCCCTGCCAAGCATCAACTATCCGGCGGCAGTAGATGGGATTCTCTTAAAAGTTGCCAAATAGGTCTGATTCTCTTAATGATCTCTCAGGCAGATTTCGCAGGATCATCATATTTCCATTTACTGTACTACTGTACTGTACTGCGTAAGGAAAGGCTCATATGCACTTGTTCAACTGAATAAAATTTACGCTTGGGTGAAGGTGGCCTCTGCTTAATGCATTTTACAGGGAAGGCTTCATTGAAATACAGTTTATTAGTATTCGTGAAGGCATTAGTTTTGGCATCCACAACTTGGGCAAGATCAACTCCCTCCCATAATTCCCGGGAGAGGATAGAACAAATGAAAAAGCTATTCATTGATTTATTATATTTAAAAGCATTGATTTAATTAAGATATTTAGTTAAATTTCATTGACTGAACGACATTGATTTGGCCTTCTTAAAGATATAACTATGTAGTACATAAACGATTTAAAAAAATAATTATTTCGCTTTTTACATGACAATGAAATTGACCGTAAATTAATATTTGGCGCTTAAAACAATTCGTTTATGCTTTCGGTTTTTCCATCTCTGTCTGGGATTTTAACTACTAAACTAATGCAGATAGAGACTTTGTTTTTTCGCCAATCGATTTAGTATTTGTTTAGTTGTGCACGTTTTCACGGTTTTTTGGACCCCGCCATTTACTGTCTGCTTTAGCAGCTCTTCCCTTATTTGCTTAAATATTTATTTGGATGAATTCGGCATATTATACATGATATCGTAGCTCAAAATCTAAAAATGCACCAAATTTAATAAGCACTATTTTATAATTTGTCTCATTCGCAAACTTAATAGGCATAATTATAAATTATTTCACTCTCTTTCGCTCGTAGTACTTCTGTTTTCTTTCCTTTGCTAACCAATACAAGATTGGAATGGTGTACTCCATGTCGGAGTACACAGTTTCCAAATGCGTTCTTTGAGATTTCACAATGTTCTCAATATCTTTCGGTCTGATGAGTATTTAACAAGAAGCAACGGAGATACGTTGTAAAATGCATGTACTTATGTCTTCAAGTAAAATAGTCGTAATTATTGTTCGATTTTAAACAAAATTGGAATCGGTCGACCAATTTTACTATAACTTTCCAATACCAAATTTCATCAAAACATGTAAAACGGTTTCCGAGTTGAAACAAAGGAACATTGTTAACTACATGTAGGTCATGTAAAGTGGTCGTAACTGTTGTTCGATTTTAACCAAAATTGGAATCGGACGATTAATTTTAGCAAAACTCCCCAATACAAAATTTCATCAAAATATTACGCCCAGCGGTTCCAGAGTTGAAACAATGGAACATTGTTAACTACATGTAGGTCATGTAAAGTGGTCGTAATTGTTGTTCGATTTTAACCAAAATTGGAATCGGACATATAAATTTTAGAAGAACGCATAAAAATGAATTGTTTCATTTTATTAACTTTAATAATTATTATATATATAATCAAATTAGACGAATTAAATCCAATTTATATAGGATTATTAATATTTCATAGTATTTATTTAAATACTTAAAAATAGGTGTTCTTACTCTTGCATGTGCTACAAAAGGAAATCACTATCCCTAATCATGAAAATTTATACATATTATAAGGAGAATATGAATAGAAAATGAGTGGTCTTGTTTTAAGTAAAGTCATCATTAACGATAAGTATCATCCATTTAAAAGTTTGGATGGATATATTCGTCTTACGATTTCTCAAAAGTAGTGCAGGGGCAACGCATGCAAATTTAAGAAGAGGGACCGTGCAGCCTCCCAGTTGGGAAGTCGAGGAGCTGGTGTATTTCAAGGGAGGACTTCAGTGATTTCTAACACAAAGCAGTAGATTCAAACATTTGCTTGGCCTTCGAGAGATGCCATTTAAATGTTGCTCTGTTACGGATGAAGAGATGAATTCAGGCTCAGTGAAGTTAAAAGGAGAACGAGCAGTTCCAGCTCAGGATTTCTCCATATGAACGTATACAGTTAGTTTCATAACGAGGTGGATAAATTTGGCAAATATGAGGTTCATTTGAAATAAAAACAATGGAGTTATTCATAAAATATTTTAACTTTAATCATGCATGCATTTACACATCAAAATTTGACAAACAGTTTTTACAATACACAGTACTATCTTCGTTGCTGAGAGATATCTGACAGCATATGAATTTGTAATTATACCATAAATTGTAATACTTGGAAATAAAATAAAACACAACTGTAGCATTCTATTCTATTCAGTCTCCATACCGATGGAATCTATTCTGTCTCTTATGCCAGGGTTCAAAAAGAATGCAAAGTGAATACAAAGAATGAATCGAAACTGAGATTCCAAAAGCTCCATCGCTATACACCCTTATATTGACACACTCTTGGCAAGTCATTCAATACTTACTTAAACTATTACTGTAACACTCCTTAAAAATAGTTTGCCAAACAAACAATCTAGGAATGATAGTTTACAAGTTTATCAAATGACACACACAAGATGGATGTTAAAACCATAGAGATTGCATTGAGTTATTTGACTCACTTAACAGAAATGCACTATTATTAGAAATAAGTGGAGGTTCTTTTTCGAGTTAATTTTTAGATTAAGTTTTTGATCAAACTAGAAAACCCAAAGCTCCTGTTTAAGATATTATGGCACAAAAATAAAAAATTACGTCTAATTTGCTGAAAATGTTCTTGATAAGGTTTTGGATCTAGGTGGACCAAAATCTCAGACACTGAGACAGTCTAAGCATTAAAAATACATTTTAAATATACAGTACAAACTGAGTTTATGTTTTATCCCTTTCAAATTTATCGGTCTCTATGATTTAAACTTTAACTCTTTCCATCCCACCAAAATCACTATACTGCAGAGAATACTTCGATCGTAATGACTAGTTGTCTTTTAGGCACTTCTTAAGTGCAGAAAGACAAGTGTATCAACGAGTATGGTTATTGGTACACAAAGCCTCTTGACACTTTCATATTTACAGCGTTTTTTAATCCGTTCTCAATGCTTGGAGGTCGGATTAGAAAAAAACTCGGCGAATTTGAATCTTCCTCGCTCCTCACTTCGAAAAAAGTCGATGGAATACTTATGGAACTTCGTCTGGAGTAGTTGCACTTGAGAAATCCATGCATGACTCATTCTTTCGTCAATTAACTTATTATCTTTATCGGGATGCACAATACAGGATATTTATATACATTCACACACATAATATATATACAATAATTAATCGGAGAGAGATCGCACCGCAGTCCGGAGGACGATAACTGGAAGTTTCTTTTTTTTTACTCATTAAGGATTAAAAATGTACACTTTAAAAAACAGTAGTCATCCAGCATTTATAAAACACAAGAATTACACTATATGTTGGTTTAAAAGAACATCAGAGGAATTAAATAATACTCATTACTTATTAAACTCTAAAATAAGAAAAAAATCCTAACGAAGAGGTAAAAATTAAGAGAGAACGCGAAACTGTACTTCCAAAAAAAGAATAAAAGCAACTTGTAATTTAATCTAGTCTGTCAATAAAAATCGATTTAGTTACACAACCCTCGGTAAAGCAATTAGCACATGGGCGATCGAAGAACCTCCAGTTGCCTTCTCCGTCGGAAAAGCGGTCGAATCAACACCGTGCGTTTGATTTTGGACGCCAAATCGATCGATCCCGATCGTCACGCGCGTGCACGCGATCGAAACGGATCTTCAATTGGTCCCTAATTAGCGACTCGGTCGAGAGTTGGACTTCTGCTTCATTTCCCTCGGACGAAACGGGACGGAGTTTTTGGCGGTTGGGTGGCTGCTGGAGCCGTGTCGACGTAGGATCAGCAAAAAAACTTTCTCCATCCTCTTTTCTCTCGGCGCCACTCTCCGGCTCAATATGAGCCACTCGGTGTACCAGCATCTGCCTTCCACTGTGGGGCGACGCAGGAACGATAGAAGTCCCCTCAGTAGACGTACATGTGCTTCAGCTGGGGCCTAAGCTCCGCCGGGATGGTGTACACCTCCGTCGAGGGTTTTCTCTTGACCAGCCTTTTCCACTTTCCGCGCAGGTTGATTCTGACGCCGCAAAAACGGGAGGAATTGGAGGAGACGGTGGTGGCTGCGGTTGGGTCCGGCTGAACCATGGGCAAGGGCAGCCCGATGGAATCCTGAGAAAGATAAAAAGAGAGTAAGGTTATTAACTTGTTCTGTCGCCTGAGGGAATGGACCAGTAATAGCATTGCCCATAATATGATGTGAAAATTTATTGGGAAATATCTAGGTATCCTTTTCTTTATTATTAGTTTAAATTTTATACTTTTGTTAATGCTACATCTTTTTTAATATTAAAAATAGATGTTAAATCTGAAAACATATGATTTAGATTGAAGCAAACAACTCAGAGATGACTGAAAGTTAGTCTGCACTATACACTATCAACACTAAACTAATGCGCTATTCATATTTCAGATGCATTCTGATAATTTATATTTTATTCTAGCAAAATAAGGCAGATCGGCGAACGAGTAACAGAGCGACTATGAACTTTAACATCGTTAAAATCTCTATTATCGGCTCGATTAAATGAAATATAAATATAAAGAGAAAGTCATCAACCTAACTCTGCATCTTTCGCACGCGTTATGAGCCTAGTTTTCAAAAATGTTTAAGATAAAACATTCTCTTTTTTCCGACAGTATCTTTCGCATGACGCTTCCAAAGGAACTGAACGAGGTGATGGTTCCGACATAACATTTGCATCGACGGCATTCGCTGATCTTTTTTGTGTTTTGAACGAAAGAATGTTCCATAAATTGTTCTTCCTTCCGGTCAATAATTCAACGCAATACAAATAGGATAGGATGCGCAATACTGTGGACGGTTGCCAATTGATGCTTCGTTAGAAAACCTTTATTAAGGCACCCAACGATACAAAAAGCGTTTTTTTTTGTGAGGAAATAGTAAGAGGAACAAGAGGACATTGGGAACTTCGAAAGGAGATCGGGGGCCCTTAAGCGCCGCTGCCAAGGGCGACCATTCGGAAGAGTGCGGAACTGGACCCGGCGAGGTCACGGGTCGAAGAAGGAAAGGGAAAGGGCTAGAGGGCAGCACCTGATTCCCCAAGGACATAAGAAGTTAAAATGAGGGTCTCGGAAAGAGAGAGAGAGAGAGAGAAAGACTTATGACACCCAACGCGATATAAGACACACGGACTTCCGCTAGATAAAAAACGGCGTGAGAAACCTCGATTTTCAGGAAGAATATTTTATGAATCGCACAAATATTATCTGACATCGGAAGCTTTTGGTCAGCAAACCTATAAAAATCGTTAAAAAAAATTACATCGCGACAATGGGTATATCGAAAAATTTTCAAACCTCTACTTAAGTGAGAGAGATTACGATAAGTTCAGAGGCGGATAATGTCCTCGCGGTATCATCGATACAAATTACGCGCTATGAGCAATCGTTACGCGACAGGTGCGCCCGAGTCCTCTCCAGCGGATGTTGAAGGAACTTCGTTCACATCTCCCATGCACTACCCATCTACCTCGCTCTAGATGAGGCTCTCCAATAGCTTCGAACCCAATCACTTTCGATCCAAACTGCCTTGGAGGAACGAGCAAGGATTTGGAGGTCGGGTGGCAATATAATAACAGGTGATTGATTTGGGTTGGGTAGGAGGGGAAGGAAAACTGAAAAGTGGATGAGATCGAGGAAGATAGTGGTTATGGCGAAGGCGGGTAAGATGCGGAAGAAGGGTGGACCAGGAGGAAGAGAATATGTGTGATGGGGAGAGGAAGGATATAAGAAGGAGAGAGAGAGAACAAGAGGAGAGGACATCGAGGAGAATTCTCATGCTCTGGTTTCTTAATGCATTCGACAATTGATGGCAGCGACGACCAAGACCATCACAATAAACCAACAATCGATGCATATTGTTCGCGTGTTAACATCCAGCAAGGAAGCGTTGTCGAACGATTTCTCCCAACTCAGGTCGTTGAGGACGAGAGTTTACAATATCATTCTATATAGACGTTTCTTACAGAGGAGGAGGAGGATATAGGAGGATACTAATGTTTAGGCACTTCCAGATGTGCTGGAGATTCGAAATTTTTTTCATAGGTAGGATTTTTTGCAAAACCGTCTAGAAAAAACGAAAATCATGAAAAAGTGCAACAATGCGGCCGCTATAAATTCGCAATTGTTTAAACAAATTTTCAAGGTTTATGTATTTCCGCATATGCTACGGAGTTGAATTTTTTTTATGAGTAGAATTCTTAAAAAAACGAAATAGGGATTATACAAATTTTGATATTTTAATTTGTTTGGCCGTTAAAAATTCTTAAAGTTTAAACAAATAGATAACTGTTTAGACATTATGAGATGAGCTAAGAAGCTGAAATTTTCAAATTATGTACAAAGTAGTGCATATGCACAAATAAATATTTGAATCTCTCCATAAACATATTGCGGCGGCCGTTAAAAATGTTAAATTTTAAACAATTGGAAAAATATTATTTCACTTCTAGAAGTACTACAACTTTAAAATTTGGCAGAAATGTGTACCATCAGTACCCCATAATGGAGAAAGTATAAAATTCTTAAAATTGCAAAGTTATGGGATTGTTTTAATCTATTATTTTTACATAAGGGAAAAACGAAAATCGCTCCGGAGGTGAAATATTTAGAATTAAAAAAATATTTGTAATGATGAAATATGATAAATGAATGTTTTTTTTATGTTGAGATGATATGCTTGCAGAATGTAAGCACCAACTACTAGTATATATATATATATATATATATATATATATATATATATATATATACATATATATGTTTTACGTGTGTCACTTCGACCCCCCCAGTAGTTCGCCAACCTGAAGTCATTTTATTGGTGAGTGCTCACTGGTCTTCCTTATCCCAACAACTTGTTGCCATCCATTTATCTCATTTACCTTTCCTCTTCCGTAAGAATTTATATATATATATATATATATATATATATATATATATATATATATAAACTAATCTACACTAATTGAGAAAAACGTATAGGTCGGTATAACTGTTAGAACGTGTGGAGTTTTTAACGAAAGAAGATAAAAGGCTCAACGATTGTTGCTAATAACTTATTGGCGTGACGTTTTAGTTAGCGGAAGAGCCATTAAGGCGCAAAAACTTTGTGAGAGTTAAACTAAGTTGTTCGTTGAGATAGGGCCCTAAAGAAATATAGGGTGTTGCGTGTCTACATTCCCGATTGCTCCAATCGCTATCAATTCGAGATAGGGAAGGAGGAGGAGATTCACGTAAAATTCCGAGGATTAGTCACGTCTCTGATAAGAAGCCATCTACCCTCAAACGAATTCATGGCCGCACAAGAGAGGAGCTTACGGAGGCAAATGGGATGGAACATTATATTGAAATTTATAGCTTTAACCTCATCAGAGGCCGTTCTAACCAATAAAGGGGACAAGGTTTTTCAAGAGACGTGGAATAGGTAGAAATATATTAAAAGGCGACCGATGTGAAAAATGGGTTTAGTGAAAGTCCCAGATGGAAAAATGTCGGGGTAAGATGGATTCCCAGAGAGCAGAGACGCTCTAGTAGATGATGAGCAGAGAGAAATGAATAGACTGACGATGCAATTGAGGGAAAGTCGAGATTGTAAAATCCAATGCTGCATTTGAGCCGTCCTCGCAGGTAGAGGTGGATGGGCTAACCGAGGAGGAAAGAGACTGACTATGAGTGGGCCGGAGACGGGTCAACGGCAGAAGCAGGAAAAGTTGCATTTGAAATTGCCTTAAGCGTCGGCTTAAAGAAGAGAGCGACGACGAATACGCGAATGCCGTAATAAATCAGAAAAACCAGCCCGGAATTAAGAAGGGATACTTTTTTATATCCTTATGATACTCTTTTTATTGAGAGGTCAGGTTTTTATCACTCCGGGTTTTGTGCGTGTTTGTCTTTTGTTTAGTTAATGCTCTCAAACAACCGGTTTAGTCGCCATTGTTTGCTCCGGAGATGATGTCGGTGTCCTCGGCATTTTCAAGGTTCTAGGGAAGGAACCTTCATACGACAAAATCACAGCGTGGGTGACCAAAGACATTCGACTATTGTTGGGGACACATTTTTGTAGCGTAACATTTCGCCGCTCTGTTTGCCTCTTGTTTAAAAGCTTGGGTTTGGGAAGAAGTTCGAATATTTAACTCATAAAAGAGTAAACGAGGGTCTAATTAAAAAATATCACTTTTCTATGTTTCCGATAAAATTTCCATAGTTTGTTTGAAAAGAATTAGTTTGTTGAATGCACTCATTAACCAAATGATACAAAGCTGCAACAGAGGTTAGAGCTATTTTTCAGATGAGAGCGAGGCGGTCTATTTCTACGACACCCTTTATCACCGCTCTGATTTTTTTTACAGCGTCGCTCGTTTGTTGCTTAGGAAGGCCGAGACTTGTCTCGGATAGATCAAACGGTTATTTAGGACGAATACCATGTTGAGGTCGCACGTAAGCCACAAACGTTCTAGTCAACGTCTTTTACATTTAAGGTTTTTTAATCTTGCTATCTCCGAGTTTATCGGGGTTATGGGGACTTCGATGTCGCTGTGATATATTTTCGATTTCGTACAAGATGAAAAATTTGATTTACTATCAGCGATACATTTTCGCTCGCAGCTGAGGTGCAATTGAAAAAGAGTACCGTTGCGAACTTTTCTTACGCTCCTTAGAGACTGCCTCTCTCATTGCCATCGACTTGACTTTGGGAAGGTCAAGCAATGAAAATATTGAGAACGAACGGAACAAACTCTAACACACGCCTTTTGATCTTAATATTCGGTTAAGAACTAGTAATATTATTCGTTCTCATGCAGAAAATGAAAAGAAGATGGCATATACATATTTAAGTTTGAAAACATAAGGAGGTAAACTTATAGTTTTTGTTTTTTTTTCTGGAACCGGTTTATTGTTGTGTCTGAAATATCTTTTTAGAGCGCGCCATTGATGCCGCTTATACGAATCAATGCAAGGCCTCGGAAAAGAGCGGTGTTTTGGAAAAGAAGAAAATGCAAACAATTTTTAATAGAATCTATTATAAATTTTAAGCGGTTTTTAAGGAAAGACAAACGCGAAGCCTTGAAGATTCCTCTCACAGGAGCTAAGTTCAGTAACATCATACTTGACTTGACCGATCGAGCTAGAAAGTCTCAAAAGTAAGAAATTACAACAGTACTGATTTGGACAAACCCAAAATAAGTACGTTAAAGCCAACTCGTAATCAGTTCCGACCATTTCCTTTCCATATGTTGCGCAAATTTAGTGTTGGGGGTATGTATATTTTCAAATTTTATATATCTACACAATGGAATATTTCTCCAGTTACGTTAATGCCATACAAAACAATTGAAAATAACTTGGGTCATTAATTCAATAAGAAATTCAAGCAAAAATTTGATTCTTTCTAACAGTGAAATGAAAGGGAAATTCATATGCCAATGTCAAAAGCATAAAAATGAACGAGGATTTATATAGTGCGTGGAGTGCATATAAACAAAGAGACTCTTTAGCCGATTTTGATTTTATGGAATCAAATACGTTTATTTTTATGGCTTAATATAAATTGGGATCGAGAATCCTTCACATTTTATTGGAGCATTTCAGGGTATGGGAAATGGTCATGTGGCCTCACCTGACAAGAATCCGCTCCGAAGACGGGGTATGGCCAGAGGACCGTGGATGCGATGCCCTGTTGCGCAGGCATCGTGGTAGGAGGGGGCAGGGTCTGCATCGCTACCACGTCCCTGGATGCTGCAGACGCCTCTTCCCGCTTCCTCAGCTTGCTGCGGACGAGACGTAAAGGGGTGAGCTTGGGTCCGACCATGGCGCTTTCGGAAGCGTCTATAGTGGGTGGACGAGCTATCGTATGCGGCTCCTTCGGGAATCGCGCAAAAACAATCGACGAAGGATCTGCGACCGACAACTCGACGCGGTAACCCTAGGCAACGAGTGGCCACGAGAAATTCACTCGATTTCCACTCGATCTCCTTCTCAACCCGTTAACAACTCCCGACACACCTCAGCAGCGAATGTGGTATAACCGCGGTCTCGCCGGTATATAAGAGACTCCCCCACCTCCCAGCGCACTCCCCCTTCTCTTTTTCTCTTTCTCTCTCTCTCTCTCCTCCGAACGCTCCACCATCCCTCCATCTCCTCTTTTCCGACTTCCTATGCGTCACTCTTTCCTACGCACACTCCCCGCTTCTCCGCTCTTCCTGGAAGACTTGCCTTTCCCCTTTCCCTCCTTTAACTCCTCTTTTCGCCGCGAGAGGGTATCGCCGACGCAGCAGAGAACCGCTCCGGATTTCGAACGAATCGTCGGCTCATCCTCGTTTTCACGCGTTTAGGCTATGATGTTTTTTTTGTGGGTCAAGGGAGAGTGAGAGAAAGAGAGAGAGGGGAGATCAGTGGGAGGAGGACCTATCTTAACCTCCGAGTTAAGGGCTTCGTCGAGATAAACGATTATGAAATCACTGTCGTTTTCCTCTGTAAAAGCGTGGTAATCTATTTCTTTGTGTCCCGAGCGAGCGTGATTTTTTAAGTGAAAGGAGAAAGGCAGAGATGGGACTGCTATGTATCGAATTTTTTCAAATTTGTACGGTGTCGACATGAACAAACAGAAACTGCTATACAATAAGAGAGTATTTTTTTAGGAAAAGTCTCTCAAAAACGATAGGAAGCAGAAGTTGAAATCATTATTTTTGTTGACGGTTATTAATTTTCCAAAGCTGGTTCTATTTTCTGATAGACTGCGTGAGATATTATGTAAGACAAACGACTGATTTAACATTTAATTGACGAGTTTGAATTTCATGAATTTGACAGTAAGCTATTTTTATTTTTTTTTCATTCCACCTCCGATTAACTTTCGAAAAGCCTCGAACTTGAGATTAATTTGAGAGAAAACTATATTTAGTGACCTTCAAGTGAAACGAACATGATTTATGATTTATTGTTTTTTCGTGGCGATTTTACTTCCGGGGGGAAAGAAACGTTTCCTACCGAATGCCGAAAAATGGTCGTAATTTTCTATTACTATTGTTGGACAAATCTACTTCGAATACTAATTATTTAAAGTGCAATAAAATAATACAAAAAAAGAAGATATATTTTCAATAACGCACATTTATGCACTAGTAATAGTACAGATAAATCCATCCAGAGGGATTCACCTTCTTTAAGAACTGGGAATTCTTTTTGAGCATAAATTTCCATCGGCAAATGGACTAACACTGACAATGAGATTGATATTTGGGACGAGAATAAATAGCAATCAAGTTAATAAAAAATGAAAATCTCCAAGACGCTACGAAGAAAAATTCTTATATTAGATTAATACACGCTAAATAATTAGACTAACCGAGAGCATTATTGTGCATTAAGTTTTTTCCTCAAATTTTACTTTATAGCGCTTAAGTGTCAACCAAGTTATATTACGTTAATAAAGAAAAGTCAAATTCATCCGTGCCTAAGTTAACCTGAATTCCTGTTTATATAAGAATAATTGATAAAGAAGCGGAATCGATTATTTTAATTTATTTACTCGAGCTTGTAGCAGAAAATAAACATGAAGAAGATGGCTCGTAGAGTTGGAAATTTTAAAACCAACCACATTCCGGCCTTGAAGAATTTATTATTTAATTTATGGGAATGCATGTGCGTATTTTCGAATGTATACGCTACTAACGAAAATCGTTCGTCGAAAGACCGACAAGGTCTGTTCGCGCATAAAATAACAGAAGCGATGGAGATGCGTAAATCTCTCTCATTAACCCTGCTTCGAAGTCTTCGGCCGAGAGAGGTTGTGACGGCAATTAAAACTTCATTACTACCCGAATTAAGCGCAAAAAAACTCCATATTTTTACGACAATCTTATTTGACCTTCGGGGCGCACAGGAAACGAAAGGCCAAGGTTCTCTTTACACCCGATCGTGACTTACTCGATATCGAACCATGAAATCTCACTGAGACCCTCCGAATTCCGTCCCCCCCCCTTTGTTCTGCCTACCCTCATTCCCCTTTCCTTAAATCAAGCGTTTTTCGCGAAAGATTTTCGACTCGAATCCTGCGAAATTGATGATTCGTAACTCCTTATCGCAGACACGAAATGACAAAGAAATTTTATTATCGAGGAATCATCGTAGTCAATCCGCCGATAATCTGAAGAAATGAAACAGTTATCTTATTATTTTTATCGAGTTCGGGATTGAATATCTCGACCATTAATGTGAAAATATTTTTCTCGATGCATTGATATGGAAAAAGCGCTGCGGAATTGAATTCGATGGCAGGAGAATTGATTTTATTAAGGAGAGCGAAAGTTGAAGGATATGTTTGAAAACGAGTGTTCGTGTCGCTGAAATTTGTAGAGAAAAATCAGAATTACGCTAAAATAAGTCATGCAAAATTTGAAAGAAAAATGATTCGTAAAAAGTCACGGCATGGTGAGAAAAAAAACTGAGAGAAATCTTCCGGGAGTCGTTCATCAGCAAATGGACGCGAAGCGGGATTTCCTCGTCAAATTTCGCGTAGCATCAAAGAGGAACTTTTTTTGGAGGAATTAAGTGCCGTCGCGCAATTTTTTAGATCGCCTCGGATCTAAATTCCTCGCCATCGCGACAATATATGGGTTTAAAATCGTTTCGCGATTCCGTATCAATCTAATTCGTAGCGGCCAGCCACGGAGAGAACGATTCGCGGCCCTCAGAACGCTAATGAATGGCTAGGTCGTTTTATTGCATTGGCACCAAGCGAGAAAGAGAGAAGGGAATTGGGGATGCGTGCCCGTGTGAATCAATGTGGGATTTCGCGCGCGTGTGCGTGTGCGCGCTCGATATCGACGAGAGTAAAACGCGGTGGCAATGTCTTCGGAAGAACAACTAAGCGACGAAGTCGGTTACGATCCACGGTCGACCGTGTATGCGTGTATTGAGATCGGGGAAAGCACTTAAGAGGTCGCCCTTGGCAACAGAGCGACCACACGGCATCGACCGCGAGACATCCAAGAACGACTCCCGCACACACGCACGCACACTCTCCCGTGCAGAGCCACCGTCCTCCGCGGTAGCTGCGGGAGTGGGAGCGGCGTCGGGTAATCGTCGTGCACCGCAGCGAGGTGCGGGAAATAATCACCTCTATAAGGACATTTTCTCGACATTTTTTTCTGCTCCGGTGATGTTCGGATCGGAAATAGTCGGGAACGTTTCTTTTTTCTCCCGTCGTTCGGATTGAGTGGTTCGGACGAGCGCGACAGGCGAGCACGCGACGACAATAATAGGAAAGTTTTCTGTTTTCCGATCGCGTCCTTGGCAGGGTAAACTCGACGGGAAAATTTTCCTAAACTTTATAGGGCGCCGAAAAACAAACGCCGCCCGATGATTCTTTTACCGCCAACAGGGAATTGCGATGTAAAACATTGGGAAGACATACTCTTTCTTTCCCTGATTTCCTCCGGGCTACAGAAAGGACGAGTTTTATTTAGGCTCCGCTCCGGAAATTCCACCACCTGCAGCTTCTCCCCCGCTAGTATTTATGGGATCCCATTGTATTGAGAGCACGAAACGAGTGTTCTTCAAAGATTTTTTAGGCCTGCGGCTCACTTTCCGTAGCTACGCGACCTTCGCGATATGTCGAGACTAAAATAATAGCGAAGCAGACCTTATTTCTTTCGATCGATAAATAAACCTTTCTTTCAACTAGAGCGAAGGAAACCTTCCACTGACAAGGTGGTAAACATAGAGAAATCGTTTCTGATGTCGTTGGAGGGTAGATTCGTGGTTTATGGTATTGTCAGAGGATAAGTCCTCAAAATAAAAACTGTTTTTGTTTATTAAAAAAACGGAAATTTGGGTCCATCGTTTTCAACATCTTTTTGTTAAATATTTTTAATACAAAGTTGTTATTATTATGAAGGTAAGCTACTATTTTAATTTCTCAAAAAGCGCATGAAATAATGGCAATTGAAATTAAAAGGAATGCGATTTCTAAGCTTAAAAAGTAGCAAAAATCCGCGACTGCATCCTCCCTTTCATTTGAATGACATGCACTAAAATCAACGTCAGTTGCTCATCACACGGAGGAAAAAGTAAACTAAAATGTGCGTATGAAAGAGAAGGAGATTGATAGCACTTGTCAGCTGTAGGTTAAACATTTATCGATTAGGCATTTGTGTAATTTTAAAATTTGGAAAAGGAAATACGGCGAGATTTTACGAATTATACAACGGCCGAGGAAATTAAAAGAGAGAATGGCTGCAAAACAACAAAATGTATCTTTTCTGGTTCCCGCAGTATCTACAACATACGTGCGTTCGCATTATGAGTCCGGAATGAAAGAAGCACCGATCATAGTTAGCATTTGACTGATATTTGACGGCTTGGCTTTCGCTCTTGGTGATCAGTAGGATAACTGGAGTGTTAAAGCACGCATCTCGTTTTAAAGTATGTTTTTTCACTAAAACAGACTCCATTATGCATTGACGGTATTTTGAATACACAATTGGTAGTACATACTACGAATATATATATACACACGTATTTCATTCATTCGTTTGAACAATCATTTCTCCGTCGAATTTGCATAAGCTCTTTCAGAACAGAACCAATTTACAGGTATTTACGTATATTTTTCCCGCATTATTGCATATGCATATACGTCACATGCAAAAAACCAAAGAATGTGAATGAAACGTTACGCCCGAGTCTCGTTGATTGGCTTGCGTAAGCGATATGGCAGCAGCGTCCGTTGAGTTTTTATTATGACATCTGCGTTGCTATTCATTATCACAATTATAATATAAGTTTATTTTGTTGTTAGTGTCGTTTCTTGATTTTATTCCCGCGATATTAAGAAGCGCCGTGCGTCACCGTAGGAGGCGGGGCGAGGGATCGAGGGAATCGGAGGACTTTGCCCTTTAAACGTCACTCGACTTAGAGTAACACTCGGGACGCAGACGCGCATTTTAATCGAGTGTCGGCCGCTCAAAGCTTAAAAGGCCGCTCTCACGACGAATCACGTGAAAACCAAAGCCGTTTACGGGAGGATTTGTGCATAAGTCTGTACTGCTAACTGGAAAGAAGTTAATGGTTCAATCAGACAGTGACTACTAGCACATATGAAAAACTTAATTGATACTCCTCTAACCAAACTCCGGTTTCCATTAATTTTTGGACAATGGAAGTGGAGTTATTATTTAATATTTTTTCGGTTCCAACTCTGAATCGCATGTTCCTTAACGACTACTACAGGTAGTCCTCGATTTACTTGATGGATGCGTTCCCGAATACCGTCGTTTATATCGAAATCGCGTAAATCGAATCCTACGAAATTCCATGTACAAAATCGCGTTAAAGCGAACCTCGTTCGTGTAAATCGATTTGAATTCCCTATTTTGCCGACCGTATAAGCGAATCCACGTAAATCGAGATCACGCATAACGAGGACATACTGTACTGTGAATGAATCCTTGCGATGGAAAATTTTCTATTCATCGGCTAGTATGTCGTTTAAACTGTGAAAATTCTTCTTTTTTCTGATTTTTAAGATTTATGAAGACGATGGTTGCAACGCGAGTAAAACGTCGCCAATGTGGTCAAACCAGGAAAACTTCTTCATCGCGGCATTTACTTTTTTTGCCGAACCTGGGATTTCCCAAACAAGAAGACAGGCAGTTTCGAATGATATGCGGCTGGAAAAGCAGAGGAGAATGACATTGAAAAAAAAAGCGAAACGGAAAATATGTTGCGTAGAAAATGTAAAGCGTGGAAGATTAGCTCGGGAGAGAGCGGGAGCTGGAGATTAAGTGGATGACGCTAAGCACAATGTTTTGAAGCATAGAACGAATGGGATTTTCGATAGACGGCTTCAATGCCAAAGTTAATGACCTATCCCGATCGAGGGAGACGGATCGGTCGGTCCTTAAAATCCCAAGGACTCGATTCATATGGCGTCCTAACAAATAAACAACGCGGAATCGTCCGTTGGCGATGAACATGGAGCGCGATTGAATGAGTGAAAAAGCGGCATGAATTGACCAGATTCGTCCTGCTTTCTTCGATTGTTTGCTCGACGGAAATAGCCCGCGATGAGTACTTCTGTAATCGCGAAGAGTTGTGCATAGATGAATTTCCGTGGTGGAAAAGGATCGAAAAATGTTCTTCTAATTCAGATGCTTAAAGGAGACGAAGTAAGATTATTTTGAGTCTTTGACTTGAGTTGTTAGTTATAAAAGTAATGAACTTTTTTTAAGTCGATCAGAGAGCTATTTTCTATGAGCTTAAAAATTAATGCTTTAAAACTAATGTCTCGAGCTTGACTAAACAAGAAAAGTTTTTCTAAGCAATTTTTAGTTCAAAAATTATATAATTGTGTCACTTTATCAATTTTATCTATACGGTATATAATTAAGAATTTTAGTTATCTTGATGGCATTATTAATGCTAGAACAAATCCAAGGGACAATTTCTAAACTTCAAATAGGGATTTTCAGTTAATTGAAATCCATATATAATACAAGTCAGTTATCTGTACTGAGAGCATATCCGTTTGATTGACTTTACTGTGAAGAATCAACACATGACATAAAAGTGGTATATACAATAAATCCTCAACATTCACGGATTTGACATTCGCAGTGACTTCTAAGAACGCAATCCCCGCGAATGTTTAGGAGCTAATGTACATATTTTGAAACAGTCTACTGGTAATTTTTTATCGGCGAGAATAAACACAATTGAAAAATGAATTTTGGTCAGATTTCAAGTATTCGATTTCTAAAATAAGCGCCATTAAGAAATTTCCGTTTTTTCATCCTAATAAGCTCCCGGAATATGCTCGCCGGAAAGAATGCACGGATAAAAGGAAAATATCGCAATTCAGAATAACCCCTACTAACCACCATGCCAATATGTGTCGCAGAAATATTTAGTCATTTTAAGGTGCAAGTGTCGTCACCCGAAAGGAAACGTTCCCTTGGAATTAGTGCGATCACAGTGGGGAATACTTCCCGAAATGAGAACTTTAAAAGTTAGGAGTGAACTATTTTTAAAAAATGATCATAACAGCGAACCGAGCCGAGTTATACCAACACGAAAACCAGCGGTGGTGCCATCAACACATCGCTCCCGGGTTTAACGCAACATTCTCGCGGAATCGTGTAATCGCCGTTTCCTCCTGTCTCGCCTCTCCCCCCCCCACCCCCTGCCAAGCCCCTACTATACACTCTCCCCATCCCCCTCTCTCTCTTTTTCCTCCCGACTTTCTAACCATACAGACCCGCTCCTCACCGCATCCTTCCGCTGCTGTATTGTAAACACTCGCCAAGGGGAAAACAATGAGGCAGTTCAAGAGGACGTCGACGGTGGTTAATTCTTCATTAATTAGAGCGCCGGTGAAAAAAATCGCGTGGAGATTGTGACACTCGCCGACGATTAAGAGCCGAAATGGAGAAAATCGAGCCAAACAGAGACGAGCGCAATTTAGCGAGAATCGAAACCGAAAAAAAATACGACAAGGACATTGCGCATTGAAAATCAGAAAATTAGATTCTTTTTAATTTATAGTTTTTCCATTTTTTTGGTTGTCTTTTTAAAGGTATTTAGTACCATATATGTTACAAACAGGTTTTAAATGTGGACTTGGAGGAGAATGCTGAAGATAAAATAAATGACAGATAGGATGAAAAACGATGAAGTGCTGCGAAGAGAAGGAGAGAAGCGATTATGCAGACTATTAAAAAAGGGGAAGGCAAACTGGGTTGGACATTACCTGAAGAGAGAGAGAGAGTAGGATTAAAGACGTGTTAGAAGGAAAACTACACGAAAAAAGGGAAAGAGGTAGGAAAAGGTTTCAGCTGATAGACGATATGAAAGGGATGGAGAGTTATCAAGATATGAAGAGGACAGCGGAAAATAGGAGTTTGTATATGGAGAATCAGGTTTAACCATGAATAATCACGGACCGGTCTACGGACAGACTACCTATGATGATGATATATAACATACAGTGCCGGGAAAAGTCAGAAAATATCGGTCATAAAATTATAACAAATCCGATGTGGCCACCACATGACCTTCTCCAGGCCTGTATTATTTAAAAAAATTCCAAATAGGTTACATGATAATAAATATTTTAAGGAACTGAGAGAAAAATTGAAAGACTTTAAAAAGAACAGAAATAAACTCAAACCATAGCCTTTTGATATTGGATATAGCCATGAAGCTCCAACAATTAAGAAACTAAAAAGGAGCGTTACTAAGACGTAACTAAGCGTCAATTGTTAACAATAGGCGTCGGTAGGTGGCAGCTAAAATATATAGTGTTTAAACAATGCATTATATGGGAAAATATTTCAAACAAAGGTTGTAGTACGTTTTATAGATATCAAATATTAAAGCAAATATTTCAAAATAACGGATAAGTGACAAGAGTAAACACCCATTTTAACCAAAAACTAATCAGTTCTTGTGACTTTCATAAAAATGTTAAATATAAAATTTCGCATTGACCTGATTAATAGTTTTTGAGTTAGAGGACACGAAAAAGCAGTCATGTACACACACACAGACACCATCGAGAAAATGGTCAGAACATGTACAGGGGAACTAAAAACGTGTATTTCCGTTGAAATCTCGAAGTCGATTTTTTTCATGAAAACAATACTTTCCCCTCTACTACGTATGGAGAAAGTAAAAACTGCTAAATCGCCAGTATTTACGCCAAGTTCTAAGAAATACAATCGACAAGCAAAATTCTACGATAAAAATTAGAAGCAAATATTTCAAAATATCGGATGTGACGAGAGTAAACACCCATTTCCGGTTGACCGAGTTTTACCAAAAACTCACCCGTTCTACGACTTTTATAGAAATATTAAAAATAAAATTTCGCGTCGACCTGATTAAAAGTTTTTTAGTTAAAGCACCCACAAAAACTGCCATATACACACACGCACGCACGCACCCACTCACGCACGCACGAACGCGCTCTCACAGACAGACATCATCGAGAAAGTCGTCAAAACGTGTTCAGGAGACCTCAAAATGTGTATATACGTTGAAATCTCGAAACAGATTTTTTCATGAAAACAATACTTTCCCCTATACTACCTATCGAGAAAGTAATAAAAAAATTTAAATTGTTTGACATATAAAATAAGTATAACAAATATTACAATATTTAAAAATTTCTATCAACAATATTATTACTTTCTCTATATACGAAGTATAGAGAAAGTATTGTTTTTATGAAAAAAAATCGAATTCGACGGAAATACATGTTTTAAGGTTTCCTGAACACGTTTTGACTATTTTCTAGATGATGTCTGTGTGTCTGTCTGTCGGTCTGTTTGTCGGTCTGTATGTGATAGGATTTTGTGGACGCTCTAACTCAAAAACTTACATTCATATCAATACCAAATTTATTTTATATTTAGAAAGAGTACTATATAATGAAGAGCTGATTAGGTTTAGGCAACAATCAGTCAACCAGAAGTAGATGTTTACTCTAGTCATGTTTTTAGTTTTTGGCAAATAACTCTTTTAAATATTCATAAATCTAAATGTTGTTTATTATAAACTTCATAGATAATATTATTCTCTATAACTTTTGTTTGAAACATTTTTTTTTCGTAGAATACATTTCATTTCATTTATTTAATATTTGCTTTAATATTTGATGAATGTAAAACAGTACCGGAAAAAAAGTCGTATGGAATTTAATTGTCTACAACCTTGGTTTGAAACTTTATCCATATACACAATACATTGTTGAAGAGATATTTTAAAAACTAAATTTCTTTCTGCCACCACCTACCGGTGACTATTGTCAACAATTGATGCACTATTGTAAAAACTTTACGCTCCTTTTTATTTTCTTAATTGTTGGAGCTTCGGGGCTATTTCCAATATCAGAAGGCTATGGTTTGAGTTTATTTCTGTTCTTTGTAAAGTCTCTAAATGTTTATCGCGGTTCCCTTAAATATTTATTATCATTTAGCCTATTTGTAATTTTTAGAAACATTACAGGTATGGAGAAAGTGGTCACATCAGATTATTTAAAAAATATTATTATCATTATATATCGACGACTCTTACAGAGGAGGATATATATAACATATAGGAGGATACTAATGTCAGCCCAAACTACAAAAGCTAGAGAGCTGAAAGTTTTAGTTTTTGTAGATATGATGAAGAAACCTTCAGATAAAATGAGACTTCTTACCTAAGTGACATGAATTCGACTACAGAAATTCCGAAAGTTGCGTTTTTTCCCATAAGAAAAGCATTGCGCCATTTTTGTAAATTAATTATGGGCACTTTCCCGTAAGCTAGAAAGATGAAATTTTCAGTGTTGCTAGATGGCTGCAATATCTATTAGGAATTAATGTCACTTTTGATTACAGTGTCTTAGGTTCGACTCCAGAGACCCCGGAATATCTCCCATAAGTTAGCATGGGTAAACGCAATCCAGTGTGTAGACCAATCTAATAAGTTTAGGAAGCTGAAATTTTGCAAGATTATAGAACTTTTCACATAACCAACTATAAAAATCGAAAATTTTAAAATTGTAAATTTTAGGGGTTGTTTTAACCCCATTTGAACATTAAAGTTTAATAATTTTTTAGGTACTACAGGATGAGCTAGGAAGCTGCAATTTTCAAATTATTTACAGAACAGTGCATTTGCACAAATAAACATTTCAATCTCTCCATAAATATATTGCGGCAACCGTTAAAAATGTTTAAATTTTAAACAATTAGAAAAATATTATTTTACTTCTGGAAGTGCTACAGCTTTAAAATTTGGCTAAAATGTGTAGCATTAGTACCCCATAATGGATAAAGTGTAAAATGTTTAAAATTGCAACATTTGGGGATTGTTTTTAAGTATTATTTTTACATGTGGGGAAAACGAAAATCGCTGCGGAGGTGAAATCATTAGAATTAATAGAATATTTGTAATGATGAAATATCTGTCTGAAAAATGAATGTTTTTTCAAGGTGAGATGAAATGCTTGCAGTATGCAAGCACCTTCTACTAGTAATAAAATATCTTAAATGCTGCCGCCCCTTCGCTTCTGGATCCGAGGCGACTTCCCCACTCGCCCTTCAGTACAGTACAGTACTGGTTATAAATTAGGGTAACTGCATAAGTTGCTTCATTAATTTAGGAAATCTGCTGAAAAAATCAAATGTTTACATTGATACTTCTATGTGCAAATTTATATGACACTGGAATCGATGGGAATGTTTTTCATCATTATTCAACGCATAAGATGAAACGGACTGTTAATTTCTTAGCTTTGCCACCTGGCGACCTACATGCCAAGTTGCCCGAAAAATTTTGCAATGTCGTCCATATGGATATCGAAACACTTTTTCTTGGCATTCTGGCATGAGAAGGAAAATGTTACGACCATGAAAACATTATAAAGCATGAAGTTGATATTTTATTCCCCTTACGCGCTAGCCAATGGACTTAAGGTAGCTTTGATATTTCGTCGTCCCTTTTTCCTCCATACCCGGTTAACCCATATTTCGATCAAATATGCCAATTTTCCTCGTTCCTTTTCGTTTCTTAGACGAAATGCTCGTCCTTCTAGTAACGCCTCCGTCTGCCCCTTCCCTTTAAGAACTAGTCGAAACCCACCTCCACCGTATTTCCTCAAGTGGCATGCGGTGACTTTTCCTTCTGTTGCTTTCCGCGCACACTCGTTTGTGTTCTCTCCTAATCCCGAAAGTTTTCCTCCTTTTTCCTTCGCACCCGCCCCCGTCTGCCCTCTTTATCTAATCTCTCCATTACCAGCTTACTTATAAAAATATTTTAAAGCTAATTTATTATTCCTTTGTTACACATGAGTCCATTGGACCGATTATATCACATTGATTGAAGTTTGCATGGCTTTGGTACAACATTTTATTAGACTTGGCGAAATTAATATTTGCTGAAAAATAAAACACGGAATGAGCTGCTGAAGTAGACAGTAAATGGCGTTCCGAAAAAATCGGACAGAGGGACAAACCGAGAAAACGTGAACAAGACTGAATCGATTGGCGAAAAAACGAAGTCTCTATCTGCTTTCGTTTAGGAGGAGTTTACGCGTCAGGCATACGGACAAACCGATCGCATAAGCTGATAAAAAAACGCTAAAAAGCGTTTTGGGAACAATTTGTTTTTCCCTAATGGCTAAATGCTGTCCAGGAATGGGATTCAGAGTTCAACCATGTTTTAGATACTTTCCTTGTATTCTTGGAAACGGCTTTCGGCCATTTTCGTCATTCCCTACCCACTAAACGTGCCAATGCTTGAGGTTCAACATAGTAATTTATTCAAAATTAGTTCAAAAGCAGAACTAACGGCAATGGTACCGATGAGTGGCACAAATTCCCATTCCCACGACGGTATTATTACCTCGCGATCCTAACATTGGGGTTCCAACTATCCATTTTCCAAGGCCCGCAATCGAAATCCTCACCTACAGCGGCAAAACGGATTCAAATACGAAATAAACCCGAGCACTTCAGAAGGACGAATCCTGTTCTGACCCATCGCCATTCGTTTTCGCTGTTTAGGCGTCGCTCTCATCATAAAGCGCAAAAATCAGTCGGAACGGAGGATTCTGCGTATAACTCGACGTTTCTGCGCCGAAGCATTGATTTCGGCGTTAATGCCAAAGAACTGGATTTATGCCTCACTTTACGATCGACCGGACGTTCCATTAATCCAGAGGGTAACATCACGCCTGGATTAATAGCGCCTTCGGCTGAACTTCTCGGCCGGAGGACGCGAGCGAACGAGGCCTAGCTCTCCAGTGACCTCACGCTCCTCTTCCTCCCCCCCACTCCCCTCCTCCTCTTCCTCTCCCCACTCCACTCTCCCCTTCCTCCCCCACTCCACTCCCCTCCTACCCTTCCTCCCCCCACTCCACTCCCCTCCTCCTCTTCCTCCCCCACTCCACTCCCCTCCTCCTCTTTCTCTCCCACTCCCCTCACCTCCTCTCCCTCTCCCCACTCCACTCTCCTCTCCCTCTCCCACTCCACTCCCCTCCTACCCTTCCTCCCCCCACTCCCCTCCTACCCTTCCTCCTCCCACTCCCCTCCTACCCTTCCTCCCCCCACTCCCCTCCTACCCTTCCTCCTCCCACTCCCCTCCTACCCTTCCTCCCCCCACTCCACTCCCCTCCTCCTCTTCCCTCTTTTTCTCCTCCTGCCCTTCCACCTCCTACCCCTTCTTCTCTCGACCCCCACATCCGCAATGGCCTTTTCCTGGTCTCTCACATTCTAGGAAATACGGCATCACATGGCAATTAAGGTAAACATTTATGTGTCAGCAATGAGTGGTAAGTTAGTGACATAAACTATGGTCTATGAGCACGTTTAATAAAAACCCTAAATAATAATCCAGACATGAGTAGATATACAGTCGTTGGCAATGTATTGCCAGCTGTTACATCACACGAAAATCCTTATTTGGAAAATTTACGACGTTACAGCGTGAGTATGCAAGAAATATGCCTTCATTACGATCGGAAGAAGCACTTTTGCATCATATAGGGTAGTTAGTGATTTATTATGTTTGCGAAAGAATAATATTCTATAAAGATATGCTGTTACGTGATTTACGCGATAATTAAAATTAATTTCACTATCTAAGCTTCCTCTGCAGTTCATAGTAAACTGCTGAGTACTTGTAAACATTAAATACAGCATTTTTTAGTGATTGGTGCTACAATGGGACTTCAAGATACTTTGTCTCTGGAAAATAGAGATGTTCTAAAATCGAAGCAAAACCATTTGAATATAATAAATTTTGAAACAAAAATGCACGCTTAAACATAAATTCTGCAAAACAAAGGACAAATTTTGTGAACAACAAAGTCACAAATATATTTTGTTTGAAAATATAATTTTCATAAAATTCCTTTCCAATGGAGCTTCATATAGCACAGTTTAGAAAATTCAATGCATCTGCGTTAAATGCATGTTCTCCCGAGGGAAACCTGCATAAACTCTCCATCTTTTATTTCACTCCTATGCAGCACCGTAACTAGCTATTTTAGCGCACTGGGCAAACTACTAAATATGCATCCCTACCCCCTTCAAAAATTATTGTCTCTAGTTTACTTTGTTACTATTTGGATATTTTGCGCCCCTAACTATGTTGCGCTCGGGGCAGATGCTCCGTTTTCCCCTCCCTAGTTACGGTACTGCTCCTATGTATTTTTCATATTTTCTTCTGTTCACATGATTCTCGTTTCTTTTCCTATTTTCTACGAAATCTTGATTGCCTTTATACTCTTCTTGTGAGCGAGCGAGATGAAACACTTTTCTCTGTGTTTCATACACCTGCTCCTAATCTATCAATTTCTTCATTTCACGACTATATCTTTCCTGGTTTTCCCTTCGATAATAATGAAGAAACCGATTTCCACTGAAACTCCCACCTCTTGTTATTTTCACTCCAGTAATTAATCTATTCATATGCGTTCCGAAGAAAATTTACTCACATTCTACGAGAATTCCTCTGTTCAACCAAAAACATTTAATGCCCATAATTATGATCTAATGATTTTTATTATATTTTCGCAACACTATTATAATGTTTTTGTAATGTCGTGTATTTTTAATTTAAAATGAATCGATATGTACATTATTGGAACCAAAATCAAGTACATATGGTCCTCATTTAGCGCGGATTCCTATAACATGGATTCGCTTTTAGGCGGCTTTCTTCTCACGCGTTTTGGTCGAGTTTTAAGATGTGGGAATTATGGACGTTGAATGGGTAAGTCGTGCTGAGAGATTAAAGCAGATCGTTTATCAGATGCAATCAACAAAAATATTCGATCACCAAACATCAAAACAATTCACCTCAACTGAATTTTATAACGTGTCCAAGTCCATCGTCATATCTCCTGCAAACACATCCTCCTGTTCTACCACTTCTACTAACCTCCTGGCTATCCCGGATAGTTACTTATGCCCACAGTCACTGATAGGTAACTGTGTCCTTGATTCCATTCCAACTTCTTTATATCAATGATGTGGAGTCTGACCCAGAACGCAAACATTACACTCTCCTCCCAATCAGGGCCGGCCAAGTGGGGGGTGCAACGGATGCAAGGAATTCGGTCCCCCGATTTTTAGGGGCCCCCAAATGTTGAGTATAAATAATATGTTTACATCTTTAAACAAATTTTTGCTTTTTTATTAAATTAATTATCATTACAATTATTTATAATTGTTTGTAAGCAGTGCCGGATTAAGAAATTTGAACTTATTGATGAAATAGTCATACTAAAAGATTTCATATCAAATGAAGATAATGTAAATTCTGCTCAGGAGATTTTAGAATTTATATTAACTAATAATTTTAGTGAAATATTACCCAATGTTATGACCGTACTTAGGTTATTTTTGACCTTGCCCATAGCGGTGGCAAGTGCAGAGAGATCTTTTAGTAAATTAAAAATTATTAAAAACTATCTTCGCTCAACGGTGTGTAATGGTTGTTTAAACGCTTTTAGTTTATTAAGCACTGAAAAAGATATCGTTAAAGAATGTGATTTTTCTGATATTATTGAGAATATGGCATTACAGAAATCCCATATGCAATAATTATTGTAATTAAAGAGTAATTTGTTTTTATTAATATATTTATATTTTTTGTTCCAAGCAATATTTTTAATCACCTCTGAAAGTACATGTTCTCTCTAAGCTGTAACATTGATGTGTAAAAAATGGCAGGTTTTTTTTGACATAGGGGGGCCCCAAAAACTTGCTTGCATCCGGGCCCCCGAAAGTACTTGGCCGGCCCTGCTCCCAATAATTAAAGCCTCTCACCCTACCTATGCCCTCGCATCTTCAAATGCCTTCACCAACTCCCTTTCTTGTTCAGCATCCATGTTGTTACATTCCCTTTGCTCTTACATGTGGCTCTCTTTTATTTTTTGTACATGTGAATCAGAGAGATATGCATGGGAATGGGTCTGAAGGATGGTGCCTGGAGAGGTGAGAAACCTAAACCCCCTTTTACCGCGCAAAAATGACTTCGCATTACGCGATTTACATTACACGGCGCTTTTTCAAAACCTATCTCCGTGTTATAGGACCAGGTGTAACTCACATCGTTGTTGACTTTTACCAAAACAAATGCCGCCTGACGCAACGACACTCAACGACCCTACAGCACGCTTTCGTGGCGGACAAGAAATATTTGACCTTGAATCATCTTTTAAGTCTTTATCACGGCACGCGTTCTCCTCAATTGTCGATACGTGTCGAAGGAATCGGAAAGAATGGTTTTGCGGTCACCTTGTCTCCAATCAAAAACGACGCCGAACGGATAGATTTCAGTAAGTCACTGGGTGTGGTTCGATTCCGGCGAGGTCAAGCGATCAAAACATGTTGGTTGGACGCACGCGCGTTGTTTTCAACGTCCGAAAGAAACACGCCTCCACTACTAAGTGAAATGTGCGCCGCTTTCGATATCAGTCGCTTTAGGACGGTGAAAGGGTTAAGGACGGCGTCCGGAAAGGTGAAGGGTAGTTTTTAAAGAGATGGTGAGGATGGAGAGAACGGGTGAGTGGGTTGGGGATGGAGAGTTATGGGATGGGAGATGAGAGTGGGAGGGAGGGAGATGGGAGAAAAGGGGTACGAGGACGACAGAGGAAGGTTCTCACCTGGAATGGACGAGTACTCGGGTCAATTCTGGATAGCAAATAGTTTTTAGATGCTGATAAGCTAAACTTCTCTCCCACTCATTCCTCTCACTCTTCTCCCAACCTCTCTCTCTCTCTACTCCTCTTCCTCTCCACCCACTCTCATCTTCTCTTTGCCTCTACCGATAGCACTCCTCCCTCCCTCCCTCTTCTCTCCCTCCCTCTTCTCTCCCTCCCTCCCTCTTATCTCCCTCCCTCTTCTCTCCCTACCTCCCTCCCTCTTCTCTCCCTCCTTTTTCTCTCCCCCTTCCCTCTTCTCTCCCTCCCTCTTCTCTCCCTCCCTCCCTCTTATCTCCCTCCCTCTTCTCTCCCTCCCTCCCTCCATTTCTCCTTCTTATCCGGTCGATCTCTCCTCTTCTTTCTGATTTTTGAGGAGCTAAATATCTCGTTTCGTAATCGATGGCCATATCGTTGTTTATTCCATCGACTCACGTGTGCTTTTTTTCGATAACTATGACGGTGCGTGCTGATAACAGGCGGTGAGAGATACATGGCTAATCTCGTGGAAAAACACAATTGATCGCCTTATCGCTATCCTTTTCTACCAAGAAATACACTCTTTTCAACTAATAAAATTCCATTGTTTCGTCATTCACTCGAAGCGTGTGTCACTTTAAAAGAATTCCATTGAAGAAAAAATTTCTACTCTTTTATTTTTGAATCCTTAATCGAAAATATCAGAATTTTAAATTTTGGGCACACATCGGGAATTCCATGAAACACATTGCAACGAAAAATAAAGCTATATAATAAACGATATTTTTGACTTCGGTTACATGGTTATGGAAGAGTAAATTACATAAAATAATTCGCATGAAATAAAATTTCACAAAAATAAGCTTTTAATTGGTAAGTTTCGGCACTCGTTCTCATTTCACCGAACCCTCCTAAAACAGGGGTTCATATAATACGGATTCGCTGCATAATGGTCTGTTTTAAATACAAAAAATTCAGATAGCGCGCTTTATGGTTCGCGTTAACATGGTTTGATTGTAGCTAGTATGTGAGGATGAGGCATATTGGACGGCTCGAGTGCTGTTTATAACCTTAGACAATCGAAAAAAACCCCGCATTTGTAGTTATGTGCATCAATAAGAGGTTTGAAAATTTAGGGTCTGGAGGAGGGCGCCTGAAGGGGCATGGAAGACAACCCTCCATTCAATATGTATAACTAGGTTCACATTAACACGGATTCACATTGCAGGTCACTTTTTCAGAATGCATCCTACGTTAAATAGTACGGCAGATGGTACTGCATTAAAAAATAAAAGCTTTTAGATGTCATCAAAAGCAAATGGGAAACAGAAAGAAACTTGTATGGAAAACGTAACATTGCGGATGAGATACACGGGTCAATCTTGGCCAGAGGCCTCTATCATCAGATCACTTTCCATATCAACTAAGGATGAACTACAAAGAGGAAACGACTCTGTATTAATAGAAATTACGCGAATTTTTTTACTTAGAAATATAGACGTTTCGAAAAGCTTCCAATAAAATAATATTTTTTGCAGAGTGCTAAAACGCAATTTACTTGAGGAAACGGTTTCACTTCCATTCCATCATATCCGTTCATTGACTCGGTGGAAGGAAAAATCGACTGTGAAACACACACTGCGTTATTCAATTGGAAAATAACCCAAAGCGTCATTTACGTATACGGAAGCACTTCGCGTTCCTAAAAAATCAGTTACGCTGAAATAGGCACGTTTTATATTGGAACGTGTGTATTATCGGAGGATGAATCTCGACCTAAGAAATTTGGTCCACGAGTTTGTTGCGCGGCGGAAGGTATAAAGGCTCGATCTCGAAAAACTCCGACTTTGAGGGCAAACATTCATCGCTCTGCACCCAAACCTTCCCTCCGGTTAATAACTTCTCCTTTGTTTTCGTAAACAGAGACGTTCTTCTATTGCGATCCAGATCTTAGGAAATTTCCGAATTCGAAAGCAAATATGAAACATATTATATGCTTTCGCCCTTTCACTTTCTGTCTATCATCGTCTCCTTCCTCTCCAATCGCAAAATGTAAGTAATCTTTCGGAGGAATAGTAATAATAACAATCGTGGTGTTGTTGGCCGAAGGGCAAGCGAAGAAATAGACACGTTTGCTGTTTCCTACGCCTCGTCGCTTCCATTGTAAACAAATGAATGCGGCGGTTTTTGAGCGCAGCATCTCCTCGAGCCGGCTCCGGACTCGAATCCCGGAATTCCCCATTCATCGACCTCTCGTTATCCTCGTAATTACGAATATTTTTGTTTGAGAAGGGGTTTTTTTGTCGGGTGACGCCATCATCTTCGCCTCATTCTCTTAAAGTGGATTTCATTGCATGCGACATGAGCGAATCAAAGCCGACAGAGAGAGAACGGAATTGTTGACGGAAATTCGCGGTTCGTGACTTTGACAAACAATGTTGCGTAATTCCTCTGATAAAAACGTTATCTGGCAGTGAAAACCCCAGAAGATATAATTTTATGAAAAGGAAGCATTAATTCAGAAATGGCAAGAGTCCGAGTTCTTAGCCAAGTTATCATCTTATGCCAGATATGTAAGTTTAATCCAGCAAATTTTCAGTTTGATAGATGGCAGAAGGTGATAAACATCAAGTACTGATAGTAAGCTGCGATTAAAGAAGAGAACTGCAGCAATGCTCTATTCTCTAATTAGGGGCGTAACTAGGACTGCGCGGACCATCAGGCTAGATTTTTTCAAGGTTCTTCCATGGAGATAGCTATGCTACTTTCTCTAAGTGTTTATGGGAATTTTAGGTCTCTTTATTACTCAGTCAACCTTTCATATTTTTCCCTCGTCTTACATTAAATTGTTATTTATACTGCATATCGACTAAGCAACTAAAAACGAGCCTTGCCACGCGGACATCAAGCGTTTTGTTTTAGAGTATAAAGCGAGATTCTCCATAAGTAGCCAATTCTCCCCTGGCCAATGATGCTTCACGCACATTAACTTCTTTTTTTTCTTTTTGAATTGTTCTAATCATATCAAACGTTGCTGTACGGATCGTCACTATATTTAATAAAATAGTCCTTCCGAGTCTTTCACTACCTAGTTTAATCTATTATATTTTGTAACTGTGGTGTTATAACATTATAATAATGGGCTCGAAGAATTTGAGAGCAGACGCGTACATTTTAGGTGTTTTAACATTTTTGAATACATTTTATCTGACCCTTCTAAAGCTGTTATAATTTTATATTCAATAATATATTAATAACAGCATTTCTTTCACAGAGAGAAAGTACTAAGGTAATATCTATTCCTGCAATGAAGGTAAAGGTTGTTCTGAGCTTTCAATTTCTTTCGTATATTTTGATGTAGTTTTGTACAAGTATAAGTTAAAAAGTTCGGACGCATCGAAAAAGTAATTCACGCATTTAAAAATTCGGTACATCAAAGATGTCCCATTCGAATCCACGTTAAGAGGAATTACACGCTTCGACAGAAAATATTTGCATTACGTCAAAAGACACAGAAATCTTCTAATTGCGGAAATAAACACGGTTTGTGTGATCCTCGGGCGTAAACAACGCCAACAGGCTTTTTTTTCATTTATCACGGAAATTGTACGCACACAAACATCAGAGGATCTAATTCTCTCTCGTTCATCGCAAAATTCCTCGCGAAATTTGTCGGAGAGCGTGAATAAACGCCAACACTCAAAAGGACAAAAAAACTAAATTCCATTCACTTTATCATGATAACTTTCGAATGTCAAGATGGATGCACTAATGCATTCGTCTTTTATAGCATTGGTGAAGAAACCGCTCGCCAACGAGCATGTACGCATAATATACTTGATGTTAGATGTTTCTATGCGTTGTTCGTCGCGTCCGTCTTACTCCTTCCGGCCGAAATCGCCTCCTTCCTTACTTATCTAATTGTCGTCAATAGGACTACAAATAAAAAGTGAAACCTAGATCCGGAGGTCTTACCTTTCGGCGCTCTCTTTTATTTCGCTACACGAGCGATTTCGCTCGAGCCAGCGACGCGACACCATTAAGAGAAGGATTTAATTAAAAATTATAATAATCGAGAGAATTAGCGAGGGTATGGTTTCCCAAATCCTCTCCGCGTGGGGGAGGGAGAGAAATAAAGAGAAAGAGAGACTGAGGGAAAGTCGCCGATTTGCACCCGCGAAGAAGTCACGACTCCGTAAGAATATCGGCCCATTGAAGACGTTTGGGGTCGGCACGCTGATCACCGCAATGGTCCATGAATCCACACTGCGAGATCCGGAGAATGGCGACCTCTTTCTCGAACCAAGACACGCGTGGCGGGCATCACCAGCTCACTACAGCAACGGGATGTTTATTAAGGTAAGATAATGTTATTATTCCGAAGCATAAATTATTCGGGTCGTGAGAGAGCGGTGGTTACCCGGCCGCCCGACGTTACGACTCGCCAACCAACGCACGTCAGGATTTACGGATGTTCTCTTATTTTTGAAACCGCACGGGATTTCCCCGCAAGAAGACGACGGCCTCTTTTCGCTGGATGCCACCACCGGGGAACGAGTAATCTCGTCATCATCCTCCTCTCGAAACCTATTCCCCACTCCCCTCTCTCACTCCTGCTTCCTCCTTTCTCACCTCTCTCCCGCTCTCTCTCTATCTCCCATCTCAACTTCCCTCTCCATCGCTTCCTCAAATCTCTTTTGAATAACTTTTATATTAACTTGCCTACTATACAATGGCGGATACAAGGGGGATAATAGGTAATTACCCCCCTCCCTAAGGAAGATGATCATTATCCATTAATACATCATTTAAATTAATTTATTCTATACTATGGGCATTCGAGAAATACTTTGCAAATATCTAAGCAGTGTGTAATATACGCTGTATATTTATTATAGTGAGACGGTATTATTTTGTACAAATAGGTTTCATTAATTATATTCGTATTCTTATCACCTCCTCCTAAGCTATGCACCTAGATACGTCTCTGCTACTATGTTTATAAAGGGTGTTCAAAAAGTCTTTGTGGACTTGGGCAATTTAATAAATAAGTGCCGTGATCGGCAACCTTTTTTGCATGGCGGGCCACATATGTAGTTGTGAATGTTTCGGAGGGCCGCATTGGAAGTCGCAAGGGCTTCGGCGGGCAGAATGGGCGTTGGCATAGGAAGTTACGTAGAGGTTCTGTGGTATCATATTGTTGACAATCATTTCTAAATAATTCACTAGCGTCAAAAATTCACCAGAAAAGGTGTTGAGACTTATTTTATTGAAAAATATAGAACTGCCTATATTAAATTTTACCGACAATTTTTTCATCCTAGCTTCGCGCGCAGTATGTGGTCCGCGGGCCGTATGTTGCCGACAGTGACTTTTTGAAGACCCTGCATATATATATATACATGAATGTTTTCATCATTCCTATGACTTAGCATCAAAAAGCGACCATAATTTACTCGGAAAAAACTTTGAGATTTGATTCTTGGAACCTTGATTCTCGAGTCCGCCACCTTATGTCCAGCGCCACCTCACCTTTTGTCAAGATGTGAAGAACAATTGCTGCTTATTTTAGCAAAGAGGAAAATTTGCCTGCAATCTCTTTTTAATAGGTTTTGAAAGTGTGATAAAGTTGGGCTGCCCATTCTAATTTATACTACTGTACTACTCTACTGGCAAAGGAGAAATTTTTTATATAATATGAAAGTTATAAACAAAAATCAGTTTTTTATAACATTACTTGTTCTTTTTACGATCCTCTCTTTTTCTCTCTCTTTCCTATCCTCTCCTCCATCTCTTTATCACCTCCTTCTCCTCTTCCCTCTCTTTCCCACCTCCTCTTCATCCCTCCCTATTTCGCTACCCTCACTCCACACTTTTTTAGCTAATTGAAGACAAATACAGTTTCTCTCTCCCCCTCCCCATCCCGCCCCACCTATTTCAGAACTTGGTAAACAAGGAGTAGGCCAATTCCACAACGATCAAGTTCCCATGTGACGCCCTCCAAGAGAGCTGGTTCGGACCGGATTTAAGCGGTGAAGATCAATCACTCTTCTTTAAATTATGCATTTTCTTTCGTGTTTTGAATACGCACAAGTATTTCTCAATCTCTCCCCGTGAATTTTTTACCTGCGGTGCGGTCACGTGACCCTCAAGGATATTTTGATCGAAAAGTGAGAATCACCGGCCGCTCGACGTCACCGCCACCCACAACAGCACCGGGCAAGTGAATTTTTTAACTTGATAAATATATCGCGGCGTCGTTTTGCGACCCGAAGGTGTGATTCGAACCCGGGAAACGTGCCTGGCGCGTTATGCGGTCGCGCCGTACTCAACGAGATTGTTGGAGAGTTTCGAGAGAACGGAATTTGATAAATTTGTTTCAATACAATTTTATAGGACTCTGGAAAGTTCAAACGAACGAATTAGCCACGAGGAAATGAATGTGATTTCTTGTGATGAACTTCAAGCGTATCAGAACGAATCAACCTCCTGAATACTCGATTTGATTTTCACGAACATGGAATACGTATGTCCTCATTGAAAGATGAGCTTGAGGTCATGAAAAAGATTTAGGTGGGCTATTAAAATTGTACATTTCGGATGTTTATACTCTTATCAGATTAAAATGAAAGCTTAAAAAATTAAAATAAAAACTACGCTGCTTGTTTTGGGGAGTCGATTCCGAATCAGTTAAATTATTTTTCTGATGAGACTATTTGTTTGGCGCATGATAGCAATCGCAATTCATGCATATTTACAAACCGCAAATTAATATAACATCGTAAAAGCATTATTCTCAAATCAATGAATGTAACTGACATTATTCCTTAAGAACGCAAGATGTTTAAATACGGATAAACATTACGAAAACATGTTAGTATTTAAATATTTCCTTGAAGCTAAAAGTGTCCACGAGAATTCTCGAAAATGTTTTCTTTAGAGGTGCAACATCGAGGGTATAACATTTAATAAATTGCCTTTGGTTTTTTTTAGAAACTATAATCTCTCATCGACCTTGATGAATCAAAATAATTGGCAGGGAAAAAAATCGACTTCGATTTTTGTAGCATACGTCAATACATTATTGTTTTTTGACACAGTAAAAGTACGATACTGTTATCCTATTTTTACAGGACTGTAGTATTATAACAGAAATCATACATCTGCTATAGTAAAACGCTCTCTAAATGATACCGAGGCCATCGTTCGTTCATGTCGGCAAAATTCTCACGTCCCAATCTTCCTCGCGCCCTCCTCCTCCTCTCTCTCACCTCTTTCTTCATCCTAGTTGTATGTCCGCGCTAAAATTGGCTCCATACTTGACTGCGTCAAAACCCCTATCGAGAGATGCCACTGCATCGATTTCCGGTCCACGGGTCAAACACACGCGATGACACTGCCCTCAATGATTAACGCCTCCGTCGGCACGATTAGAACCGCGATACGCTGCACATCGACCTGAAAGACTTGCGGGCGGGAGTGACGAACGGAACACGTTCACCGTCCCGGCGCTACGCGATAGGCGATTTAGTTGTTGCCTTATACTTTTTTCCGCTGGCTTCGGTAGGCAGTATTATTAGTGCTCGGACGCCATTTTTTCGCATTTGAATCTCAAAGCGATGGAAAAACCATCCACTCCATGAAACGGAACAACGGACGTCTCGTTGTCGAGAATGCAAGTCACAATGATCGCATCTCATTATGCAAAGGAATGGCCGGCGTTTTTTTTAAAGAAAAACATACGAAGCTCATCTCATCTTCGTAAGTATGATGTTACCACATTTTCGCGCAACGTTTTACTAAGTAAATGTCACTCTCGGCAGGTTAAGGTTAACTACTAGATACAGACATCGCGGATTGCGTTGGGGAAATTTGTCGATATATGTTTCCTTTAATCCTAAGCAACCTGAACTTCTACATATAATTCATTTATTCGTCAGTTTTGTTATACACAAATCAATTTCAATGTTTCTCCTCTAAATCATACTGTTGTCCTGGTTATTGAACTCCTCCTGTAATTTCGATTTCGAAGTTATCACAGAAAAAATACTACACACAAATATTTAAATTGTTCAACTAAGCAACAGTAGGAGGAGGTTACTACGTCCATCCTCCAGATGGAGATCACTTTCTATGGAGTCTTAAGACGACCCTTTTACTGGATACTTTGCAGGATGTCACTTGCATAACTTACTTCATTTACGTAGCTAGGATAATAACAATTGTAGGGAAGGAACGACCAGCTGTCTTTCTTTTTATTTTCCCAGAATCGGCATTTAGTAAACTTCTGTGTGTCGTGGTTTTTCAATCACTTTTTGAAATGCGAGTTTCTTGTATCGATTTGCATTCAATAATCCGCGCTTTGTGTTAGGGCCCTTTACAACATCTTGATACAAATCGGAGATGCATAAATCAGTGCGTGCGCCACAATATATTGACTATGATGAATTAACAAATTTTGAGAAGAGAAGCACCGCCACCTGATTAATAGCGATGAGAAATTTCATAGAGGTCGATGACAAGATACGAGAAATTAATTGCAGGGCAGATAGATATAAGGGATCCTTTTTCCCTCGAACAGTAAGAGAGCAAAGCCGGAGAATAACATGATAGGTCGGAATAGTCACCTTCTGCCACGCACCGATTGCTGTGGCTTGAAAGGCATTATTCAGATTCAGAATGAAGCGATGAACGGAGGCAGTGAAGTTGGTGTCATCCTCATACGCAAATTCCTCTCAAGAGCGGCGCCTCTGTCGCGTTCCTCGTCGTCCTTTCTCGCACGCCGACTTCTCTATCCGTTCAAATAATCACAGCTATTTTCCCCCTCATTGACTCTTCTGCCATCTCATTCTGACGGACTCCTAGCTGCCTCGGAATACTGGAAATTCTACAAGCGTCCACTGTTTGAAATTCCAATTAGTTAGAGCATTAGAAGTGGAAGAAATAAAGGAGCGCATAGAACGCATTTCCGGTAGCGGACGCAAATTGTATTTATTACGCTTATTATCTCCGACGCACCGCTGACGTTTTCGGTATTCAAAGAGCTTCTTTGAACGCTTGGCAACACCTAATTGCCTGGCAACTTCCAAATGAGATTACCGGGTTTTTTACCCTATAAAAACGGGAGAATAACTTGGTAAAATTCCACTCTCGGGTCCTAGAGATAACGCTTTGACTCGAAATGCTATCTTCGTCCTCAAATAAAGTGGAATTTTCATGAATTTTTCTCTGCTATATGGATTCTTAAGATGTGGAGTCTGATTTTGAGGAAATTTACAACTGACCTTCACTAAGAATATGCAAAAAGACGGTAAAAGTCAGGCATTAATTGAAATGGGAACCGAATCTTCAACTTTCCAGATGGATATTTTAACAACCACGACAGAAATCCCTTTTACCAGTATCTACCAATGATACTATTCTAATATAACTTGCGGCGATCAGTTCAATATGTTCTTCACGTGATATAAACTATTTGTAATTTCAGTAAAAATATTTAATCTTTTGGGGGTTAGGTCGAAGTATGATGAAAATTTAAATATAGTTCACTAACATAGAAAACGTTTTTACGGATATAATTCCTGTTTTGGGAATATAAATTTGGAAACAGAATACATGAGTAAGAGTTCTACCGCCAAAATCGAATAGATAAAGCGATCTTAATGTAAAAATCTATTAAATGTAACAGCCATAAGATTGCACTTTGAGATTTTCAGCATTTTAGTCCTTCTTTTACAACTGCAGTATCAAATTTAATAAGTTGACGGAAGATGGAAGCGATAGTAAAATCATGAGGATGTGTATTGCTGCAGGCTTTAATGATACATGGCGATTCAAAGTTCAATAAAATACGGCAACTTTGGGTGGTTCCATTCTCTCAATCGATTGTTTATTTAACATCGTAAGAGTACTTACGGATCACGTGTGAAACGATATTTTCTCCTATTATCCATTCAAAAACTTGCCATGACTGAGGGAATTAGAAATGGTAGGTACATTCTCTAAACGAACGTAATATTTTAAGGATAACTTAAATAAAAGCAATATAATTGAAATATTTTTAATTTCTCTGTTCTTCGTCAATTTTTTCCTATCTTTGACATCTGCAATTGAGACCCATCACGGGATTCTGACGTGTCTCGCCGTAGACAGGTATTTTTTCGTGAGTATTCATTGAGAAACGCTTGGGTGTAAGAGTTCTCGGGCGAATTGGAAGGTAATCGTCTAATTATGTAGAATTAGAATACAAGCGACAACTATTAGAAAAATTTAGTGGATACGCATTCCCTGATGACGTGCGAGATGAAGTCTTTCCGATATATACTTCTGACCGTGTCGTCCGAGAAAGCGGCAAAATGGTCTCAGAAAACGATAGGTGTTTTTTTTTACGTTTACCCCATTGCGCAATCAGACACTCTAACAGATGGTTTCATTTGAGAAATGGTTAGATGAAACGGTACCCCCTGCTTAACGCTTATGGCGGCTTGAAAGGTGCTAATAGAAATGTATATGTCGTCACATTTGTTTGGCAAGGCTCCTTAATATTTGTACAGATTATACGTAAAGGGAAAAGTATTTACTCTTGTGTTGTATACAATTAAAACGACTGAATCTTACTCAATGAAAATAAATATGCAATGAACAGAGGTTGCTCATTTAAGCTGTAATTTAGTTCATTTTACTTTACTTTATCAAACTAGACATGAATAATTAAAATTCTTCAAAAATCAATAGATAAGTTCTATAAAATTTAAATTCTGACCATTAGACAACTATCATCAGTACTCACCTAATTGTGATTGCAAGCAGAACGATGATGAGGGCAACTAGAAGCATGGCGATGAGGACTCCGCATATCATATAAACGCTCTCATTTGGCGCATCTGGAAAGAAAAGTATATAGTGGATGAGTCATTATCATAATCACTACTTGAGAGTTTGATATAATAGAGATGCTTATGAAAGCTTATTTAACCGTTCTACTTTTCCAGGGTTGGCAAAGATATCCAGAAGAATGCTACTCGAGAAAGGGGAAATACATTTTCGTAGACATTAATACATGCACTCAGAATACTAAATACGTGCAATCATATTATAATGAGTTCCAGGGTAATATAATAATAATTAAGGACCTCCATACGCCGAATATGGTCATTCTGAATGGATATTAAGCGCTCTTTCAATTCCATTTGCGAACAAAAATCAAAATAATGTAATTTGAATGTCATTAGAAGCAGTAGACGGTCCTTTTAATATTGCTTTACTGTCGCAAAAACAAGGTAAATTTCGTGAAACAAAATACTTTACCGGGATGCTGATTATATAAAGTTACTATGGAGCAGAAATTTCACCAAGGTTTATCACACAAATCTATACGATATAACGTACGAACTTTATTCAATATACAATAAAATTGTCACATTTGTACATTAGCGGCCAATATTGACCCCAAGGATACAAAAATTTCCAAAATAATTCTAACCCCTGATAAACGGATCTATTTATTCGCCAAATAATAAATGAAAAAATTAAAGGATGGTATTCCTTGGCGTCAAGATTACATGTGAGCGTAAATATCTTATTATTTATCGTAGAATTACGTTTACAAAACGCTCTTAATCAACGCATTTACGCGGATTTGATGCTTAAGTTACTTTCTCACTAATTTAACAACATAAAAAAGTTTAAATTTTATCGCAAATGACTTGGTCGGCTAGAGATCCCTTGCTGCGAGGAGGCAGGCACCTGAGCTCGGTTTCGGGACGAATCCTCGAATTTCGAACGGATAATCGTGAGGTGTGAGCAGAGGTCAGTTTTCAATGCAGTCCCATCGTTTTAACATGAGCCAAATTCACTTCAGAAAAAAATCAGTAACTCGAACAATAAGGCAAGTGAGAAATACTCGAGTTGGCGTTGCCGGTTAGAACCAAACAATTCGAAAGACGAGAATTTTTTTTTAACTATAGGAAAAGTTAGATTGTAGAAAAATTACATAGCAATCAGGTATTTCTTTTCCATAGTTGAAACGGCTGACTCATTCTTTTCAGGTTTACTTCCTTAATGAATGTCGGGTTATATCTTCAACATATGAAAGGGGAGCACGAAATTGGGTCCATTTAATCACCTCCCCGGATGTTGTTGACGATTGTCGCCTAATCCTCTATAGAAATTGGGCCCAAACGTTGGTCGGTCAAAGTTCGAAACTGAGCCCTCACAACATGTTTACACAACGACACACATACCTATCCGTTCAGTGTCACAACGTCAGTCTCGTCTTGATCGTGGAAGAAGTATCAGTTATTGAAAGCGAGCAGGACAGCTCGATTCGTCGCTCCTCTTTCAGTCAGTACAGCTTGATCCGTCACTTGTCACTAACGTCATGTCATTTAAGGTCGTTTCGTCCGGACGTGGTTCAGGTGACATAGTACGGTAGTACATACAAGTATGTAAAACATTATACGAGGAAAAACGGTGAAATAGTTTGATATATTAAGATGGACGCTACCCAACCAAACCCAAGGGGGAGGGAGAGACAGCGAAAGTGAGAAGGAACCAAAAACACTTCACCTAACTTACCCAACCCAGTGGAGCCGAGTAGAATTTTCCTGCATGCTCAAATTTCCCTTTCCTGGCCCAACCGAGTTCCATTTCTTTCTACAAGTTGCGGGCCCAGTTTCTCCTAAGAATTTTTACGACTAGAGCTCAATATCGTCCAAACCCCTTCAGGGGCCCAATTTAGTTGCCGGATTATTGGCTTAATCAGATTATGGGCCCAATTTAGTTGCGCCCTATGAAAGATGGCCAGTTTAAAACTAAGAATCCACATACACAAGCATGCTTATGTCGATGCTAAAATTATTAAGCTTCTTTATAACACTGTATTCGGCCAAGTGCGAAGCGTTACAACATCAATATATACACTTTTTTCGAGCGATCGCATTTAAATAATTAAATGCGCGAGTTAATTCATGAAATCAATGCGGCGTGAATCACTGCAGAACTAGTTTTAGAGCTTTTTAGTTTGTGATGTTGAATGATTACATAAGAATTGTGGCGAAGGATCAGCTAATTACCAGTTAATATTTGGAATAAGTGAGACGTGCGGACTAAGAATTTAGCTTGAGGAATTAAAAAATTATCGAGCTCACCATATGGCTGAAATCAATCTGAAAAACTATCTTTCTCCAATAGCCAAAAAAGGTTGGGACTGATAATAGATTCTAAATAACTCTCCCCTTCAGTTCCTGTGAATCATCGCTGATGATGGCTGTTTTAGCCGAAAAGGGCATCTGGTTTTCCTGCAATCTTCATGTATATTGGAGAAACGCAGATTTTCAATTAATTTGAGGGATTTTGTTATTGACGCCTTGAATTTAATTATTTAGTAGGGTCGAATAATTGTTGAAGTGATACGGCGCGGAAGTCTATAAAATGCGGGTCAATTTTTATTTTTTTAGTGTAAACGTAGTTTTTCTGTTGAACGATTGCACTTACACATTCAGTAAGTTCAAAAAAGATTTTCTGAGGGACATTATACGTGAATCTCTCTTCGAAACGTTCAAGAACCATACTGAATGCATTTTATGCATATCGTACGCGCATAATGAATGCATGCAGCTTGTTGAATATGTTATTGAAATATTTTTTGTTTGATTATTTGCTTTACTGTATTCACTTCACTAAAATATTTTATGAAAGACGTTACTCTTTTAAAACCACGATCGACTCCAACAAACTTTCACTGCGTTAAAAATTCCGTCTGAAAATGGTTGAATATCTAGCATAAAAAAACGGCAACGCGATTGAGCAGTGATTATAAGCTGCGTCTCTTCAGTTTGCATTTTATTTGACACGGATCATAATATGGTCGCTCAGTCTAATCGTAAATATTTGCACGTTCGATTTAATGAGGCTGAGTTAGATGTATAATCGGAGGCGCCACTCTGGTGAAAAATATAGTCGAAAGTTTGCGTCCGTTATACTCTTTACGTCAATCATGGCATGTGACGTTTTGCATGTCCGCATCTTTTATTTATGAAGATATATTATATTACTCGGAACGCAAAGGTGTTTCTGAGTGATCACATGCGGATCATAAGAGGTTGTCTCTATGAAGAAATATTCGAAAAAGGTTTGCACAGTTCCCTCTATCAAGCTTAAAGTTAACTGCTTTCTTTTTTAGCATTAACTAAATAAGAGTCTCGACACGTCTCCGATAAACTGAGAGGCACCACGATGGAAGCGAACAATCCAACGAACGATTTGCACATGAAGATCGCATGGCGTTGTACATAAAGAGGGAGAGAGATGAACATACGATACTTCCCGGAAAGGACAACAGAAGATAAAGAGGGATGGAAATCGGATGGGCACGCAGCTCGCCTATATACAGATTAGTTCTGGCGACATTGGTAGAGTGAGAAGGGGTGAAAGAGAGTGCTAAAGAGCATTTACAGTATGTCCACTCTACATTTATCTTAGAGTCGCTGTCAATCAAGTGTTCGGCTGTGATATCCTTGCGGTAACGTTCAGATTAAGTACATAGGCACACTTGGTCTGTCGTAGAATTTCGGGAAAGGGGTCGGTTGCAAAAACCAGTTGTATAAACTTCCTCAAAAGGAATAGATTGGTAAAGAACACTCTTGGAGTGTGATTCCACAATATGCATAAATCAACAGTTACTAATGGTACAAGGTAAGTATCCCAGCGGTCTCAAGGTGACTTCTACTCGATATACTGAAGAAAACAATAATATAAAATATCCAATGACTAATTTTTCCAAATAAAGACCAACATAATGTTCCTCCGGGCACAAATCTCTGCAAGAAGTTTAAGGATCGATGCTCATTTTTAAAATGGCATATACCACGAGAATTTCGTTTATGCAGGCCGATTTTAATGCGTTTTGGAAGAAAGCATAACCCATGTACCAAAATAATAGCTCAATGTTATTTATTGAGAGTAATGCAGACAAGCCTTATTGAGAATCTTTCGGTTTCCTTCTGCCAATGCCAATGTCATGCGCACGCGAAACGGCAACTCTCACGGTAAACATCCTCATTCGAGAGACTCCTAATGTCTCCGAAGAGCATCGGTCGATATATTAAACACACAGAACAAGGTCGCTAGGGAATTAATACCTGCATTTATTCGAAGACGCCAATTTTGGCGTATCCATTTAACGAGTCAAACAATAAGGTCGTAGATCGTCGTCTATGGGTGCGCGTGTTTGCGTCGGTATATTTACTCTTCAGTAGCAGTTATGTTGCAATATCGATTGATCCTATCGACGTCATTAAGCTTTCGAGGGCCAAATTAGTCGAGAAGCAAACAATTCGAGCCTGAAGCTGGAGATGAATCGTAACATTTGTAACTAAACATTGCCTGGGGCTAGTTTTTCAATGCTAATATCGTAAAGCATGTGGACCCGACCTTGTGTACCTGCCAGCGGACGAATGGGAGAACGAAGTTTTTCAAAGGTTCGCTATCCCTCGAGCGAAAAGGAGTGGAATCGAGTAAGGTGCAACTTACTTGAGAGGTTCGTTAAAGACGTAAACGTCTCGTTTCCCATTTCCGCGCGCAGGACCGCCGTAGAGTTCAAATATTACGAAAGCACGATCGAAAACAACTCGGTGAGGCCACGCGCCTTCACAGAAATAGCTTTCTCCACTACGGGGTGTCAGTACGTGAGAATTTCCACCGAAACCAGAGGAGCAACTCTTCCATTTTTTTCTGCGCACCTGTTTACGGCGCGTTATTTTCGCATCCGATCCGCGGAATCGAATCGAATCTGGGAAAAAAAATCGAACTATGCGCGTTAAGGGCTTGAGCTCGCTCGGAGACCGGCACTCGGTGTTTGTCGGACCGTTTAACGCGCTAAGGAGGCTCAAATGGGCGCCCCTCGCGATTGCCGTGTGATGCGAGTTATAAATCGTGATTGGCAGACGGACAAGAGGCGCGGGAGTCGGTTAGCGAATGGTGATGTGGGAGGAGGCGATGATCGGGGGTCAGGCGCGGGTGAGGGAGGAGGGGGAGAGAGGGAGAAGGCGGAGGGAGGAGGAGAGGGCGATTCCTCTTCACGATACCTTCATGTCTTTCCAGTCTTCGCATCTTTATTTAAAAACCCTTTACGGAAATACGCCACTCCAGAAATCTAATGGAAAATTTTTCATTTTTTTTACTTAAAAACCAATTTAAATTTATCTTAATAAGAGTTGAAAAAGAGAATAAAATCCTAAAAACAGAATATGACTTAACTGCGAGGCGCCATAAACCTTCCAAGCACTTAAGCGCATTTAATCAGATAGTAAATTTAATTTTTTTCCTTATTAACCCTCCAAGCGAAAGCTCTACTTGTTACAAAAATGTTTTATTACGTCTTAAATGCTGAAATTGCCCCAAAGAAAGTCGCCTGATGAATATAACACGCAGGTTTTTTCCTGAAATTAAGAGCGCACACAATAGACGGAATACCTCTCTTCCCTTACACTCTGTCCTTAGAGCTCTTCCTTATTACATTTCCTTCACCTTTCGCTGTATGCAAAATATTTTAGAGCAAAATTTATGAATAAAAAAACTGCTCGATCTACGTTTCCGCTAGTTGGAGACGATATGATAGACGTGGAAAGAAACTACCGCGACAACCCTATCGAGATTGGGTGTCTTATTCGACGTCGCTAATCTTTTGCCCTCTGCGGAAGTTCGTTGCCATCGGGTGAGATGCTGTGAGTGAGGGAGGTCACCATCTTCACATCTCTGCCAGAATGATACGCCAAGCATCCAAAGGAGAAGAAGGGTGTAAAGGCCTTCTATATTTAACAGGGGATTGCGAAAAAGGCGCCATTCGGACGGCGAAATGTCAACTCGGGTGCGATAGGCACGCGTGAAAACGTTGCGCGAGACACGGTTAAAGTGGCGGGAGAATTTATTAATTCGTACAAAAAATTCGACGGTATTAATCATTAAAGAATGGCGGACAGGAATAAGAAGATGCGCTTTTATTCGGATTAAACGCTTTCTTTAGCCTGCTTCGAGACATGCCCTATAAATAAATTCGGCTGATGTAGCCGTAACTTTGTGGAATTGCGTATTGGAAACTCGAAGACAAAATTCGTAAAAACATATTTATTAAATGACTTCGTACGAATACCACTACCACTACTGATGATGACTGTGTGTATCAAAATCATGGTTGTCTCTTTCATTTCGTAGTGGAATTAGAAAGAAGCCATTTGATAAAAGTGTTTTTCTTTTTTTCAATTTTGTCTTGTCTTGTTTTCAATGTCCTGCAAATTTCTGATCAGTATATAGACAATGCAACATTAATTTTTTGGCGATGACTCCGTGGCTTTAAATTTATATTTGTTATCTTATGCGAAGTAGTTCTAATGCAGCACGCAAATTATCTCAACTACAAATATTCTACGCGCAATATTTTCGAATTTCTAGATCAGAGATCGGCAACCAATGGCACGCGAAGAGATTTTACACGGCACGATATTTCAAAGAATAATTACAAAAATATGTATTTAAAAGAATTTTACTTTGATTTCACTTACATTTGATACTGTAATGATGCCGCATTATGTTATTAAAACATAAGAAACCTTTTTGCAAGCGTTACGGACAAAATTATTTGTAGAGTGGCATGCTAGTAGTGCCACAGACAGTGAGTATTGGTAAAGAGTGGCACTCCACGGAAAAACGTTGCCGACCCACGTTCTAGAATTTAACAAGATGATCCGAACGGAACTTATAATGCCTAATTTCCATTTAATCATTTATTTAATGCTTATATTGACTTTAATAGCTTTAAAATCACCGCGGATATGTTGCTCTTTGTGTTCTCAAACTTTATACAAACAGAAGCTAAAATAGTTGTCAGATATTTTCACAAAATTCAATGGTTTAAAACTCCCCATGCAAGGCAAAAAATGCCATAATTTTCACTGCAAGAGACAAAATAGATTCGATTTTACAAAACTCCATTTCCGGGATAAATGCGTTAAGAAGTGCTTAAGTGTTCTTCAACTCTCAGGCAGTTTTTAGAAAAGTCAAAGTGCAAATTTGATCGCAATGTCCGTCGCCTGCGACATTTAAATTGGATTTTTTGTGGTGTTTCTCCCCACCTGTCGAGGTGGGCGCGAAAACTGTTTTTATTGGTAAATAAACCAGCAGTATCTCTGTGAAGCCTTTTAAGACTCTAATTGACATTGTGACGAATTTTGAACTGAAGCAAAGACATAACGAAATCCCACTGATAAAACTTGAGTAGTCTCATCCGTGAATATATAAAATTACCCAATTACGTTTGCGTTTTTTTTGTCAAAGCGAAACGTTTTCGGGGCGAAAAGGGACCCGCGACAGATAAAGTTTGGAAAAAACTATACTAGACTGCACCGAATCCGAGTCCAACAATGGATGTTGCAATGGCAACACCCCCCCCCCCCAATGAGTGATGAAAATTGCAAAAAACGCCAGCATTTACGCTAAATGCGGAGGAATACGATAGATAAGTAAAATTCTACGATAAAAATTAGAATTCCCATTCCTCAGAGAATAGTACAAATCCCGCTCCGATATTACAATTCTAAGATATTTTAATGTGTAAGAGAAAATTACCCTGTGCGACGGATTTTAGATTTCCCGTGTAAATCTAATGGGAAGGATAGTTCCTGGAATCTAATCAGGGACTTTTAATCTTCGCAACAAAAAATATCATCGGGAGCTCGGCCCAAGTAGCAAGAGATTTCCACCAAGTGTCATGAAAATCGGTCATTTGGTTCAATAGTTAATGGGGGGGGGGCAGACATCAGACAGACAGACACAACGAAGAAACTATAAACTTATTTCGATTCTGGAAAATAGGCTACAAATCTATGAATTGATTATCTCCAAGACATAACTGTTTGCTAATAGAATCTTGATCACTCACTCGATCGGTGCAAATCTTTCCGAACTTCAGCTTTTGAAGCATAGTCAATGGAATTCCAAAATATCTTATCGGAATAACATTCAGTCACTCGCTTTTTAGAACATGCTCCGATAAGATTTCGCGCATGACGACCGGCGGTGACATTAAGAAGCTCGAATTTTCAGAACAATTAGAAAGATAATTTCAGGATTTTTGATTGCTGTTTCCAGAACTTCTTTGATAAACTCAAATCTTTATGATAAAAAATTACGTGCTTCAGGCATTGCTAAACAATTTTTCTGCCTTAAATAACGAAAAATAACAACACTTCGAGGGGATACGAAGATGTGGGTTGAGTTAATAGAAAACAGAGCGGGTTTAATTTATTTTAATATTCATTTAATTGTACAAATTGCATAAACGGTATGGAGATTTTAAACTGTATAATAAGTTAATTAGTTATTAAAGAAACTAAAATGGGAATAATAACAGTAATTCCGTTGAAAGCTAGATTGAAGCTTTCAAAGAAGTACTAATAAAAGGGTTTAACTAAGGATGTTGCAGGGATAACTGAAAACTATCATTATATATAGACTTTTCTTACAGAGGAGGAGGAGGAGATAACATATAGGAGGATACTAATGTTTAGGTACTTCCAGATGAGCTAGAGATTCGAAATTTTTCTCTTAGGTAGGAGTTTGTGCAAAACGGACTAGAAAAAACGAAAATCTTGAAAAAGTTCAACAATGCGGCCGCTAAAAATTCGCAATTGTTTAAACAAATTTTCAAGGTTTGTGTATTTCCGAATGTACTACGGAGCTGAAATTTTTTTAGAGGTAGGATTTGTAAAAAAACCAAATAGGGATTATACAAATTTGGATATTTTAATTTGTTTGGCAGTTAAAAATTCCTAAAATTTAAACAAATAGATAACTGTTTAGGTACTACGGGGCAAGTTAGTGAGCTGAAATTTTCAAGTTATATAGAGTTTAGACATTTAAAAAAATAAACATTTCAGAGTAGCTATAAAATTCTTATTGCGGCCGTTAAAAATTATTTAAATATAAACAATTAGATAATTGTTATTTCACTTCTAATTGTGCTACAAATTTAAAATTTGGCAAAAATGTGTGACATTAATAACCCAATGTGGAAAACGTATAATATTTATAAAATTGCAATAATTAGAAATGTTTTTACTCCATATTGTTCCATAAGGAAAAAAAGAAATTTGGTCCCTAGGAGAAATCTTGAATTAAAGAAATATTTCCCATGATGAAATATCTCTCTAAAAAATTAATGTTTTTTCAAGGCGAGATGAAATGCTTGCAGTATGCAAGCACCTTCTACTAGTAACTTCATAAAAAGACACCTATCATATTAAATTATGCGGGTTCCATCGTAGAACAGAGCAAATTAAAGGTTCGCTTTTCCTGAGACGATTAGGGATCAGAATCGTGGATTCAAATCTTCAAGCGTCGCCGACCTATACGGTGATTTACTGTTTAATATATAGATAAGCAAAATTTAAGCAAATATTTTAATTTTTTCAAAATGTTCTAAGGTTGGAAAATGCCTAGTCATCCGGCGGGAGCATGATTCTATTGAGTTTGGCAAAAGTCTCGTCATCCAACGGGATGACCTCTAATATAACATTTGTTTTTTTAATATAACAAATTTATTATTTTGTTATGTTGAAGTTCTACATAAATAATATATAATATGCAAGTAACTTATTCCGTATTTCAATAAGCATTCAAAATTATACAACTGCATAATTTATATAGGGACATATCACTATATGACAATTAATATGAAGTTTACATTTACTGCTAATAAAACACAAGTCCATCTATAATTAAGTCCAAAAATTTATTTGAGCCCGAAAAATATGACTTTTCTATCATTCAATAACAATTAGAACTTTGGGTATCTAAAACATTATTGCTCCACTCAAGTTTGCCAATCCTACCATAGTCATCGAAGAGTAGGAATTCTTTATTTGTTCATACTTGGCTTGTTAACACTTTTGCAAATTACTTTTCACATACTTAAGAATTATTATACGTATTTGAGTATTACTGTATCACTTGGAAATAATTTTAGGCGACTAATGACTTTACGTAATAAAGTGGATGTAGAATTATATTCGCTTAATTTTTCATGTACAAAATTACGTCATTATCAAGGGGCAATTGCACTAGTAGTCATTATAAAAAGATAAAAATAAGCTGTGTTTCCAAGAGAAAATGTGCAAATTCTCAAAAAATAACATTAACTAAATAAAATCCTAATCTGTATAAATGCACAACCGTAAGCTAAGATTTTTAAGGGTCCTCGTTAAACCTGTCGAATCGATTTTTTAAATAAAAACCTTTTTTTTTTTCACGAATTGCTTCTTCTTCGAATTGGCGCAAATGGAGTATTTTTCGAAGCGAGAAATCCGAAAACCATAATCATTTAAAAAGAACGTGAACCGCTTCCCGCTCGAAATGTGAGCTTCCCCGCAAGCCGCGTAAAAAGCGCTCCTGATAGCGCGTGTTGCATCTTTCCAATGTAACCAAGGGCGAAAGCATGATCGCCTTTCGATCATGTGCTATCACGCCACTCGTTCCGATTCCAACTCTTACGTTCTCATCCTTTAACATCCACTCCATCTCTATCGCCATTCTATTATTATTCTCCTCGCCTACTCCTATATTTTCTGCATCTCCTTATCATTTTTTAGCCTACTTTCCAGAATGGAAATAGGCTTCTAGTTTTGTCGTCGTGTCTGTCTGTTTGTCCGTTCCCCTATTAACTTATGAACCAACGGACAGATTTTCATTAAACTTGGTGGAAATCTCTCGCTACATGGGCCAAGCCCCCGAGGATGGTTTTTGTTGCGAAGATTGAAGTCCCGGGTCCGATTCCAGGAACTATCCTTCCCATTTGATTTACGTGCATGGGAAATCTGAAATCCATCGCGCAGGTAATTTTCTCTTGCACATTAAAATATCTCAGGATTGTAATATCGGCGCGAGTTTTGTACTATTCTCTGAGGAAAGGAATGAAAATTCTAATTTTTATCTTAGAATTTTGCTTATCGATTTTATTTCTTAGACTTTGGCGTAAATACTGGCGATTTTGAAGTTTTTATCACTCATTACGAGAGTGTTGCCATAGTAACAACTGTTGTTGGACTCAGATTCGGTATATTCCAATACGTACACGCGTTATTTTTGCCGCACAAATACGCGTCATCCATTTAATATTCCGTTCGAATGTATTTGTAGTATTTTATAACGCTAAATTATGAAATTTGGAACACAAAGAGCTACATATCCGCGATGACTTTAAAGCTATTAAAGCCAATATAAGTATTAAATAAATGATTAAATGGAAAGTAGGCATCATAAGTTCTGTTTGGACCATCTTGTTACCTCGAAGCTTCCTTTGCCTCATACTTTCGCTATTTGTACTCGTATTCCTGTCGCATTTCCCTCCTATCGCTTTTCTTTCCTCGTACTGGGGTTTAGTGGAGACGACTCTGAATCGGCGGCCCTAAAATGTGAGCGACCTCTTTCTGCTTGGGAGGGAATTTAGGATGGCGACACTCGGTCGCAGTTATTATCGCGGATATTTGATATCATATTGACAGGAATCCGTAGTTTGATTTATCGCAGTCGGAATATAACGCATGGTCACCGATTGACCGCTTCGTTTCATCAAATTTACTTTACGTCTGCTCGTCTGGGGATACACGAGCTGAACCTTTTAGATTCTCCGTTCGATATCGGTTGCTATGGACTTTTCGTAACGCTTGAACTCTTGATCGCTGGAGGTCGCCAAACCATCTTTGTACGCAACGGAGCTATTTAGAACTCGCACGATGTTTGCTGAGATTGATAGAGGCTTGCTTGTGTGTGCACAATCTGTGACTCAGCATAAAACACTGCTTTAATGCACTGGTATAGCTAATTAAAATTAAAAATATTGTATGGGTGAATTTTTAGTGCAAATTTGTGTATATGTGGGTAGCTCGATAAAGGTTTCAAAACGTTTTTCAAAGATGTCATTATTTTGATTTTTTTGTATTTTCGCTTCAAAATAATCTATTGAAACTTATGCGCCACTTTGTGTGTGTATGTATAATATATATATATATATATATATATATATATATATATATATATATATATATATATATATAACATACACACACATGTGCCTGTGGTTTCAGATTTATACGGTGGTCAATGAACTGACAGAATGACCTTGGTTTCAACTTTGTGGATTGTATTAATTTTTGTGTACGTGGTAATGTCACGGCTAATGTCTATAATAACCGGGGGACCAGGTAAATATTATATCTTTAATTGAAACTTCGAAAGATATCTTTTAATAAAAGTGTCTTAACTGGGACTTGACAAAAAGCTACCCAGCCCAGATCTATAGGTTTCTTGTATAGGCGAATAGAAAATTTTTCTAATAAATAACGACTAAATTACAATTTAAACTCACAACAGCTTTTTATTGCGTGACTGCGCAGTAAGAATTCCAGTTTGAACGCGAGCAGATTTTATTAAACCATATTAACCAGAACCACCCGACTAATGTCGATATTAGTGGTGACGTATACATATGTATAATGGCCCAGAAGTTCCTATAAGTTATTATGAAACGAAAATAAAAATTTTAAAATGGGGTTAGAAACATCGAGATGGCCACATTTATTTTTTTCAATAATCAGTTATTACTTCTAAGCTTATTTTTTAAATTTTGGATCGGTTTTTACTCTCTCCATATACGTAGTATAGGGGAAAGTGTTGTATTCATGAAAAATATCGACTTCGAAATTTCAACGGAAATACACGTTTTGAGGTCCCCTGAACACGTTTCGACCATTTTCTCGATGATGTCTGTGTGTGTGTGTTAGTGTGTGTATGTGATAGCTTTTTGTGAGTGCTCTAACTCAAAAACTATTAATCAGGTCAATGCAAAATTTTGTATTTAACATTTTTATAAAAGTCACAAGAACTGATTAGTTTTTGGTAAAAATCGCTTAGTTACGTCCTAATAACGCTACTATTCTTTTCTTAATTGTTGGAGCTTTGTGGCTATATGCAATATGAGAAGGCTATGGTTTGAGATTATTTCAGTACTTTGTAAAGTCTAAAATTTTATCGCAGTTTCTTAAAATATTTATTATCATCTAACCTATTTGGAATTTTCAGAAATATTATAGATATGGAGAAAGTCATGTGGTGGCCACATCGGATTTTTTTATTTTGGCTTGATTATAACCGATTGGGACTTGTTGGGAAACCCGTACAGGCACATATATTGACGCACATGTGCGTAATATTATTCCTCCGAATCTCCAATAGCATTAAAGTGGGTTTGTCTCACAGCCTCATTCTTGATTAGCTTTCTCCTCGTGTGGCGGTTATGACGCAGTCAAACGCTCACGGGACGTATTCAAAGCATGGGATCCTCGCGATGACGTGCAAAGATCCCACGTCACACTTGGCATAGTGCGACTTGAAACTGGACGGACCGGACGGGTTTTCGATTGCGTAGGGTGTCCCTTAATATATTTTTTATTCGGACGGGTAGCTGACGCCAGGCATACGTGGATGTGCCTTTCTCTGGGAGTGGGCGGATGGTAGAAAGATGTTTTCGTGCTAAGTTGTTTTGAGAGAACTTGGTGCACTTCGCATTTCTCGCTCCGCTATCCAGAGAGGCGGGCGTCGATCTGATAATTACATTCATCACGGATTGGGGACGTACGCGGGTGCAAAACCATATTCGTGTTGGAATAATTATTACATCCTGTTTATTCGCGAAATTAAATGGAGTACTTGTCTTTGTGGCTCGATATATATTGCCCATGACGTATAGACATGTATTCTAATTTCACAGCGTTTAATTATAACGTTATTATATCTTTTCAATGAACGCCATATTTACAGTCTATTATATTGCACGATCAACGTAGATCAACCTCTAAGGTTTAATTTGGATTTTTACTGGACGCAAATAACTGATTTGATAATTTGCATAATCTTAACTCTTCTTTATACTCGAAATAATTAATTGTGACAGCTTTAGAACGCGTTTACGCAGACAATAATCCAACCTGACATGAAATATTTTATAAATTCGCGACTTTCGTTGTTTCTTTTATGTTTCCAATAGTTTCTTCTTATTGCCAGGCAGTTGACGATTGTTAGACGCATTTTTCTATTAAACGAAGGAAACTTAATTTTTGTCTCTATTATGGCAGGAGTAATTATTAAATTAGGTAAAGTAGATTTTTTAGATAAACGGATACATTTGATTAGAACGCTTAAATGGAATCAAAGAGCAGACACATTTTACTGGTCAATGACTACCGAGGTACAAAGGTTTTTGAACCGCGCCAAGATTATCTCTCGCTCATTTGATGTCATTAACTTGCCCTTCTTTCTCTTGCTGAAATATGAACACGTCACTGTCCTCCAGGCCAAAATGTCAAGTACGCGCTCTTGGACTTATGCTGTGTCCGGGCAACTTTATCTTGAGAGACTTTCGAGTTCATTGTCACGCGCTGGTAATTTCCTTAAAATTAAAAAAAAACATATCTTGTAAATTTTCAAAAGTTTAATTCTTTAAAAGTTACTAATTTTCAGTGTCTGTTAAAGTTCTCATTAAAAAGGTAACTAATTCCTGACAACTCCAAAGAGAGTTCCAAATCTTTCTTCAGACGAAGAATCTAAGAGTGGGGAATGATAAACCATTCCTAATTACAATTTTATTAATATCAAATAACAGTTAATAGAATGACCTTAAAATTCCAATCCATTTCTTAGAATAATTACAGTTAAATTAAAATATAGCGACGCTTTTCAGCGATACATTAACATCTACTACGTGCACATTATGTAATTTCCGTTATTCCTCCGAAAACGGTTAAGAAATAACAGGAAATTCCCCGCGTCCTACTTTATCAAATATGCCAGTTTTCACATCTATAGAGAGGAAAAATCTCACTGGATCCAGTATTTTTAAGATCACTCCAGTGATTGGGTTAAGGCGTAGAAGACACATCCCTCTTAACGGTTACTCACGGTTCACATCACGTAAGTCACTCTTTATCTGTTTGTATTTACGCCATCCGCCACTTCAGAGATCCTGGCGGCGGAAAGGTGTAGCTTCCTAATCACAATAGCTTATCGAGTCGAAAGTCCGCGAAGAACGAAAAAGAGTAAAGAGGGAAAAGTTTAAAAGGTGTCTAGAGCAGCAATTAATGGTGGCGCAATGATAACGGTGGGAGGGGGAAGTCCTTTGAAGGGAATTTATTTGGGTCTTCTATTCTTAATCCCAGAAAGATATTTATGAACGCGACTTATCTAAAATTCTAAAGGGTACTTTTCTAGCGGTTCTTTTATCACGGATAGTCCCTTCTTTCTGGATTTTTTAAATTTATGAAATAGTTATTGGAGAAAATACAATCAGAATAACTTATTTAGGAGACAGCTTCGAGACCTGCTTAGGACAAAGACGTATAGGTTGGCTTGATTAACACGATAACTTTAGCCTTCCGAACGATGTTATCTATTAAAAAAATTAAATCAACCAATTAGAGAATGAGGCGGAAGTATAATATTTATAATGCAATTAATTTTTCTGAAGTGATACCTCATCATCTGAATTCATCAGAATAATATTCAGTAAATGAATGTATGTAGTTGGTAGTAATTATTATTCTTCACATTTTTGTTATATTATTATTATTATATTTTATTATATTAATTATATTCATGTATACTTGTGGAAAATTTCTTATAAAATGCGAAATTAATTTTCGTGATATCGCGAATGACCTACGAAAACTTGCCATTTTTTGGCCTTTATCCCATTAATCTGAAATAAAAATGAATATTTTAGATTTTCTCCTTTAATAAACCAGACAGTCAAAATAATTGCATTTTTCCGAAGTTGAAACTTCATGTCATATTAAGGTGGAAGATTATTTCTTCGGATTATACAAACAGGTATCTAATTTCAAATTATTTTTCCTACCAATTTTAATTACGCTTGGAAAATCGGATCCGGTAGGAAATAAGCGGTTTTTTCCGAATAAAATTATCGCAGTCATTTGCGCTAATCTCATTGCTTCCCCTCTCTTTCGCCCCATTCCATCTCAGCACCACGCATCATCACTCGTGGTGACACAGTGGCATTGCTCGACAGCTGAAATCACGGGAGAATAAACGTTTTGCATATGAGCCGAAATAGAAATAGCCAGTATGTCGATGGTCAGAAATTGTCTGAATGTCAAAAAATGTTTTAAAATTACGTAAAAATTTCTTACGTGAAAAATCACACCAAACAGTTTTTAGCTGGATGACTTACATCACAAATTATAAAATTTTCAGTTCAAAATGTGAATCGCTTATTTATTTTATCTTCATTGGCCGAATAAAACGATAGGGTGATTCCTAGTTTTCCCACCACTCGGTTACCATGTTAGACTGATAAGTATTACGAGACATCGATCAAGGACGAGAAAATCTCGCGCGGTTAATATCGAATTAGATTCTAAAAAAAAACTGTTGTCGACTTTACGTTGCTTTCTACGAGATCGATTTTAATTGCGGCAACGATATAGTCGATAATTAGAAAGAAGGACATTTCATCACGAGACATAGGTCAATTGGTGATTGTAAAGGTTATAAGTGTAAAACAGTGCTTGGTGACATTAATATTCACACGTAAGATACGCTTAACATTGTTAAATAATTTTTCTGTTTACTGTCGACATTTTATCAGGATTACAGATATTAGTGGTTGCGGGCAGTGGTATTAAATAAGTATACCATCATGCTAAACGTTGCAGATGACACAGAAGCTATTAATCTTGAGTTATTTGAAAGGGTTACTCACCAAGATGGGACAATTCGGAGAGTTCGTCATCTGAAATGAAAAAGAAGAAAAAATTAGGAGAGAGACAAGAGGATTTAGTACTCTAGTACATATGTAATTTTTATTACAGCTGAATAATTTTAAAGATTAAAATGATACAGGAATTGGTATTTAAATTTTCCTGAATTCTTACTTTAATAGGCTGATATTTATTCAATAATTTAATATATACGATAGGCAAAGTAATCATTATTAATAACGATACATACTGCGTTTTTTACATGAATCAATATAATCTGCGTTGTGACGTAATCTAAAAATACTTTATTTGAAAATACATAACTGACATAACTTTTCTATCATTAAATGATACATTGGTTTGAATTCATCATGAGGCTACAAAAAATGCTTATCATCATTTGCCTGTCTTTCCGTCTATCTTGCTCCCTGAATTATTTCTTTTTAATATATTTTTCTTAAATTTCTTTTATTACGTTGAATTAGAAAATTATTGGTTTTCAATTACTACACCTTTTAGTTAGAATTAAAATTTCCTTTTAGACAAATTTAAAATATTGGAATATCGTTTTCGCGCGACATTTAACGCTGGAGGACTCTAGCATATTAAGCCGACATAATATGATCGAAGTTGAGGTCCTTTTTAACCGATAGAAAGATGAATTTATTTGTTTTTACCCTATTCGCTTTGAATCTTACTGATATTGGTAAATTACTACTTTATATTCATAGAAATATCTCAAATAGCTCATGTAAATTTCGTCATGGACTTGCCTGCAGCGAGAATAATTATAGGTACTTGTTTTTTTATTCCGTTCAACGTTTCAAACGATATTCTATTCACAGCCAACATGTGTCTGTATGTCTTCCTTCTACATCGGTACTCTTTGATTTACACGTCATACCTGTTTAGAAGCAACTTTAAAATGATCCCCTCTTAGCAAGTAACCTTTAATTCTGGTTATCTGGTTTGTTAAGGAAAATATACGGTACGGTACTTAGGTATAATTCTCAAAGAGAATTACACAACTCTCGACCTCACGCGCTTTTACGCCTGGCCATTTGTTTTCGTCGACTACCGTATGCATAACAATCAAAAACATTAAACGTGTCAACATCTTAAGTGAAGATTTATAAAAAGGAGATATATTAAAAATATGAAATACGTTCATCAATTCATCCTTTCGGGAAAAGAATACACTTGAATGGTTACTAACGTATGAAATGGATTGAACGATTTTTTGAAAAGTGGTGTCAGATAAAACTCAATAATGGATGACTAGTGCCCATCTTTTCGGAAAAAAATCACTGCTATTTAGCCCAATTAATATAGCGCACTTTCAGCGTCAAAACAACCACGCAAATTCGCGAGACTGGCGTGGTGACGCAGTCAATTATGGTGAAAAGTTGTTAATGTTTTTGCACAAATACTCACGTGAACAAAATTAGCTGAGATTTTCATATCGTGAATACGAACGTGCATTTCTGCGAAAATTGTATTTTACGAACACACTTCGTGACTTTAATTAGACACATGATTGGTAGATGTGAATAATGAGGAAAAACCTTGAATGCAGAATGAATCATTATATAATGGAATAAGGAGTTTAAAATGCGCGTAGCGAAAGAGCCAAATGGGTTCGAAGCGAGATATATAAGACCCAAATTTGGCGAAGAAAGATTCTGATAACGTGATGAAGACGAGGGGAATGTTCTCGTAGAACAATGAAGAATTTATCGTGCGTGAGTAGAATAGTGTATCGGACGAGAACGCTGGAGAAAGAAGGTCGATCGACAGGTGGTTTGAACGGAAGGAACTAGAGAAAACTGTGAGAAATGTAGATATTGGAAGAAGAGGAACAGAAGCGGGAGGTAGGCAGGGGGACCACGTCCAGCTCCCGCTCAAATAAGCAGTGCGGGGAAGGACGAAGAATAAACAAACGATAAATATTAATGCTCTTCGGGCAGTTGCAACTAGACGAAGATCCCGAGGGAATGAAAGCTCAGCTCGATTTTAATTTTTGGCGCGTTACCGTGACTCATTGGCATAGGTTCTATGTCACGCCTCTATGACGTCTCCGATACTTTGCGACTTCTTGAAACTGCAGCGTAATTGGCGACTCCTCAACAAACAGTTGACGAAGTATGCCAATAGAATGAGGTGGTTAAGAGCCTTGTGACCTTATTCAAATAATACAAGTTATTTTTCCCCGACTAAAATCGATTTTTGGCAAAGAAAGGAGGAAGAAAAGATTAGACGTCAAGACGGGATTCGAGGATCATGAATGCATCTCAATGGGATGGATTTAAATTGGAATAAACGTAGATGGATTTATTGTAAGTGCCTCAGGAGTTCGGTTTGGATGACAGAGCAATTATTGTCGGTGTGTAGTTATTATGTTAGGTTAAAAAAATGGATAAAATGGAAATTAGATCGTAGAACGAGTTTCAAAGAAAGACGTCACAAATAGGTTTGTTAAGGAACAATGAGAGGAATAATAGAAAAGGCAGGTGAGGTAGAGAGAGGAAATAGGCATGCTAATTAACGACGCGAGGGAAGGAAGAGTTGGACGGCTCGGTAAATTAAAAGATAAGTTGCCTTGAGTAACAGCGGCGAAGACAAAGGATCAAATGGACGATCGAGATTATGAAATCGGCATCGGAAGGTGTATCGGATTTATAGGGGAAGAACAAAGTGCGACATGCATGCAAGGGAAGTCGAAAGCCAGTTGAGGAAAATAAGACCACCCGAGGAAAGGTGGATAAATCAACTGAATTTGAATAATCACGCGCGTCCAACTCTATAACAATCGGAAAAGAGGCGTCCTTGCCGTCGAGGGAGAAAGAAACGAGTGCGTGTCAAAAACAAACGCGTCACAGAAATCGTCACAATGGGCGTCGCCTGGCATTGAGGCGATATCGCGCGTGGTTCCACACCTCGGGAACAATCGACCATGAGTCCCGTGTCGGTCGTCGCAGCGGCCTCAAGAGGGCCGACCGGGGAAGAACGAGCTTTTGGGAGCGTTTCTCGGAATAATAATCGTCGAGTCCGCGCGCTGGATTTTTCCAGTGCAGTCCAGCGCGCGACGTGACGGAGAGAAAGAGGAGCGTGGGAGACAGCGCGACTAGCGACACCTCTTGGTACCATTCATCCGCGCTTCCCTGTCCCAGGAGAATTTCGCGATACCTCATCCTTCAAGAGCGTTTTCATATTTTCACAAACGAATATTTAAAACCTTTGGACATATCCGTTTGTTGGTATCACGCCGTAATCAATTTATTAGAGATAAAATGAATGCCCTGGTTACCTGTAAACACGTTCGAATCGTTGATTTATTTACAGAATTAATTTTATCGCGGCACCCTTGAAAATCAGCCCTGGTGCCTCAGTGTGCCGCGGCACGCAGGTTGGGATCCGCTGGCCTAACAGTGTGCGTGTATTCACGCCGTCGCTTAACGCTAAGTCATCGTTAGTCAAGGACGGAGTTATGCGAGAAAAATGATCCGGCTTCTCTCGCACCTTAGACGCTTTCTTTCTTTTTCAACTCTTTTTACTGACCTCTCGCCTTCGCCTGGGTTTTCCTGGCCCTTTTCGTGGCATTTTTCTTTCTCCTTCTCCGTATCCACCTATCCCATCTTCCTCCTTCTCTGTATCCACCTGAGCGTCGCTTCCTCCTTCTCCCACTTGCCTCTCAACCGCCATTCTCCCCTTCCATCCGATTTCTCCTATTTTCTTGCCACTCTTCCTCATCCACTCCATTTCGGTTTTCCTCGCGTCAACAATGTTCGCCTAGAGGTTCCATTGCTATTCTTGCGCCGCTCCTTTGCGTGTCTTTCCTCTTTCGTTTCTTTCCATTCGGATACCACATCCCACATGATGTTGGACCTCAATTATCGTCGCAAGCATAACTCCAAAGCCATGCGTCAAAAATTATTATAAAATTAAAAATTCTTCATTAATCTCATCTTGTGTTTGATCAATCGAAGATAAGAGTTTGGCGCTCAAAACACTAAACGATAGCAAAAACTAAATTATCCTCTCTGGAGTTAGATTTGCTTGGTCCTGAATTATATACTGATTTGCTTAGGAAACTCCAATTGGAATGAAGCGGGTGATAAAATCATTTATGCATTTCAATTACATAGTAGGCTTCCTCAGTTACAATTCTTAATGGCCGACGTATTACCAATTACCAAATTTGCAACGTCTCAAAATTTTTGACCACGTTATTTCAGCAGAGTAGTTTAAGACATCATGCTGTTTAATCAATGTTGGACATTTTATTAATGTTTACCCCAAATATTATATTATGAATAATTTTTGGTTAATTAGGACGAAGAATATTTTATATTCAACGAAAATTTCTCAACATAAGTAAAAAACTTAAATTAAATTTTAACCGTAATTTTATCTATTACACATATTACCTACATTATAGTTTCATTTTCTCCACATTTTGCGTTTTGTTTAAATGATAAAGGGTTGAGATTGGCTAAAGTATCGCTCTGTAATTAAGCGAGAGATTTTTTGCATGTTAGTAAATATACAAATTTCAAACTAAACTAGTGGTTTGTTGCAGCTAATGCTGCAAGAAACTGAGGGGAACAGATTAATAAATTATAATATTTTAAATAATCATAATTTCATTTATGAATGTTATATAATCATAATAATTACACAATACATACAGAATACAATATAAAATAAAAAATGAAGATAAATAAAAGATATAATAACTATAATAGAATAAAAGAATATATAAATAAATAAAGTAACAGCATAATTCGATGTTTCAACACATTATAATTGATTACTATCAATTATTTAATTTTTCTTCCATTTCTTTTTCTCGTTTCTTTACTTCCAATAATTTTTCCGGCCCCACACAGCTGTAAGCTTTCGAATGAACCCTTGTACGCGTCTCTAAGTGCTACCGTTCTCTCACAATTTCAATTTGAATTATAAACACTCATCAACACATTATCATTGACTAATAACATATCTACTTAAGTTACCGCCGTATTGTTTAAGGCATTGTTTAAAATTCGATTTTTTACGTTTAAAACTAAAATAGGCATCGATTCAAAGCATATACGAAAATCGACAACAGGAAAATGAATTTTCATTCTTTTATGCGGCTTTTGGTTCAAATCCCAAAATCGTACGATGATCAAAAGTAATTTTAAAATGCTAAAGAGTAAAGACTTGCATACCAAGAAAATCGATATTTACGTGCTATCTTGTGGGAAACTTACCGATATTTAGATGAAACCTCAGTCTAAATTTTAGCTCGGCTTAGGATCACTCCCTCCCTCTATCTCCTCTCTCACTCCCTCTCTCTCTCCCTGTCTCTCTCCTCTCTTCCTCTCTCTTCTCTCTCACGTATTAAAACGTACAAAGCACGCTTTCCTTACGCATATAGTATAAGTGTTGAGACTACAATACAATCTCGAGGTTTAACAATGACACGGTCGGCACGGCAACATATCGTTAAAAAGCTTAAATTTTTCCCAATAAATATGATTTAAACGTATAACTTGAGCGATTTCGAATCGTAAGTGAAATGTGACGGTAAGAATAAGAAACTTTATTTATTTTTCATATATATATATATATATATATATATATATAAAGATAATGTAAAAATTAGGGAATTCCCACGTACTCGCTGAATTTCTATAGAACTAGTCTTAATTCGTGCATTTAATTTTTCAAAATTACACTGTTTGCTTTTTAGTTGTTGCTTTTCAAAACTTTTGAATGCCGTCTCTCAGTACAGAAATCACGGAACTTGCCTCTCCTAACCCTGCATTACGCTCGGGAATAATGAATCTTTCGCTTTTGTGAATCACGACTTGAACACAAAACAGAAAAACATTCGTAAAAGAGAGACGAGATAAGCTCGCATGTCCTCAAAAGCAAAAACACCTTTTCTCTTTCTCTCTCTCACTTGTCTGTGGCAGTTGTAATTTATGCATCGCTCTCATTTCCGTTCGCTCGCCTTCCTGCATTCCTTTCCGTTTCCCCTGGAAACTGGGGTCGCGCGTGGGACTCCCTACAATGACTCCGCCACCGCCGAAGTACACTCTCCCTCTCGTGGTTTGCGCTCTTTCCGCCCAGCACCGCCGTGGCGCTCGCGACACGCCCTTCCGTGTGGCGCCGTCCTTCGTCGAAAGGGACGCAGCCCCTCCCTGCGGACCGCGTATCGCGAGGGGTAAGTCCCGAGAATGGGAGCAATAGGAGAGGGGAGAGATAGGAAGGGTGAGGGAAAGTGAGGAGGGTGAGAGGGAGAGGAGGGAGTATGTGAGAGGAGGGTGTTAGAGAAAAGAAGTGAGATGGAGAAAAGAAGTGAGATGGAGAAAAAGAGTGTGAGGAGGGAGAGGGATAGTATCAGAGGAAGAGAAAGGAAGGGTGAGAGGGAGGGAGGGTGTGAGAGGAAGGGAGTGAAAAGGAGAGAAGGAGAGGGAGGGAGTGAAAAGGAAGGTGTGAGAGGGAGGTAGTGAGAGAAAAGGAGTGAGAGGGAGACGGGATGGTGTCAGAGGAAGGGAAAGGCAGGGTGTGAGAGGGGGGGAAAGCGAGGGAGGGAGAGGGAGGGAGGGATAGAGAGGGAGGGAGGGAAGGAGAGAGAGAGAGAGAGGAAGGGAGGGAAAGAAAGGAAGAAAGAGATGGAGGGAGAAAGAGAGGAAGAGAGAGGAGGGAGAGAGAAAGGAAGAGAGAGATGGAGGGAGAGAGAGATGGAGAGAGGGAGGGAGAGAGGGAGGGAGAGAGAGATGGAGAGAGAGATGGAGAGAGAGATGGAGAGAGAGAGAGGAAGAGAGAGATGGAGAGAGAGAGTAAGAGAGAGGTGGAGAGAGAGAGAGAGACGAAGAGAGGGAGGGAGGGAGAGTGAGGTAGTGAGAGAAAAGGAGTGAGAGGGAGAGAGAGGTGGTTTGAGGGAATGTGTGAAAGAGGGAGGAAGAGGGACAGTGAGAGGGAGAAATGTAGAGAGAGGAGAGAAGATGGGGAAAAGAAATCAGAGTGAAAGAGAAAGAGGGAGCCGAAGAGTTGGTGGTGGTGGGAGGAAGTGATGGCACCTCTAAGACGGCGAATCTACATCCCAACCTTAACACCCCAGTTTAACACTCGAGATAGAAGTCGGAGCAAACGAGGAAACAGCGCGCATAGCGACATCGTTTTGGCGGACGAAAACAAAAAAAATCCAACTTTTCCATCTCGTTTCAAACCAAGTGAGAAAGTTCTGCTTTAAACCGCTTAAATTTCTTTCCGCGAATTATTATATTAATAGGGGTTAGAGTTAAGAGAGTTTCAGCAAGGAAGGAAGCGTAGCCGCTGGATGGAAGTTAGTCACAAATGGACATGTGATACAATGCAATATATGAGTGATCCTACACCTCTCACTCTCGAGCAAAAATACGAGGAAAACGTGATTCCTCGGAAAAACCGCTAAAATTTAGATAGGGCTGTAAATATTAAACGGTAAAATGAGCTGTAAATGATTAAATCGCTGCGTTAACACATTACGTAAACAGTCACGCAAATAGTACAAAATGAATACAATTTTCTCCTAAGAAAACGTAACTGCATTGCCAAGCTTAATTTCCGAGCATAAATTACAATCAAATTCTGAAACTCGTAAGTATATAAATTGAACTTTCGATGACTTTTAAATTTCGACGACTCGAACTTTGTTGTCTACTACTGAAGTTTAAATTATTCGATTTCGACCGTAAATCAAAGCGGACAAGTAATCTTAATTTTCAATCAGCTTCTTAAAAATAAATTGAAAACTAGCTACGTTAAAAAAATTCGACAGAAAAATCTACAGCTAATATTTTGCGTGCTTATAAAGAAGAATTGCTTATTCGTGAAAGAAACACGGAACGTTCCTTTTAACGAAAATATATGAAGGAAAATATTAACGGATTTTAAAGGAAGCGAACTCAAATAATGGGGTCATTTTAGTAAAACATAATTCGGGAAAAAAAATTTTCAAACTATAGCCCAGTAAAGGCTACGTTTTTTTTGTCGACACTCCAGCAAAAGTATATAGGTCAATCGTTTCTTCTGCGGCAGTAAACACGCGACGTAATCTTTCGAAGAAAAAATACATTGGTGAAAATAGAAATTAAACTATGCATCGCAAATAGGATTAGAAAAAGGTAAATGCCTCCCTTTATCTTAGTAGCTCTGATATCGACACAAGGATATCACCATTACGAGTTAATGAATGAAAATTCCCATGAGAATCTAGGTCATTACCGGACTGATTTGGAGCACCCGATTTCTGTTAGCTCCATCAGGGGAAGCCAATAGAATAGAATAACTAAACATTTATTCTCGCGTTGAATGGCGTCGGAGGCTGTGGTGGAAACGAAGGAAAAGAAAATCATAAGTCTCTTGCAAGAGCGAAAACTGATTAATAAATCCGTCTGGTGAGCGAGCGGTGGTAGGCCCATTGAAGAAGGTGGGAAGTCAAAGTGGTTGGAATATTAGCAAGCATTACTACGGCCGACTTGAGGAGAAGGATAACAAGCGAAAGTGAAGCGAATGTGTGCGCGAGAAGAAAGCGGCTGCAAGAAAAACAGAAGGTCATCGATTTGAATAGGAATCAAAAGATAATGGAGAAGCGTCTATAACGTTTTAAAATTATCCCTAATTTATATTTCGGCGGGAAATAATAACTAAGGCAAGATATATGCCTGCCTTGGTAGAAGGGCCGCGGGTTCGAATCCTGGAATCCTGACGAGGGCATGGACGTATGTGTTTGTCTTTGTTAGCGGTATTGCGCTCATTGTAAAAGGCCATAAAGTGCTGTTTATGAGCAATTTAAATATAAATAAATAAATAAAATGGATACTAATCCGAGGTTACAATGCGTTTAAACACGCGGCCCGCCATTTCGGCCCTCTCATTAATTTTATTCGGCTTTAAATAAGTGGAAGAGACAGCTTGGACGAGGCAATCATGGGGATAGTAAAGGGATACAAAAACACATAACAATTTTAATATTTAAGAATTTTATTATAGTTTGTGTTTCACTAAAATATATAGCATTTTGAGTCGCCCGCCTATCTCAACAAGCTTAGGATCACTATTATGACACGTAGTCCGTCATATATTTCGAAGTTGTTTATTTAGTTCCCATGCAATTTGATTCTTAGGCTCCAAGTATAGAATTTCGTGGTAAACCTTGATGATTTTAGGAAGCGCAAGAGAAAACATTTTACAGATTTATTTATGCCAAAGTAATTGTGTTATGAATAACATTTGTAGATGTTTAACCCGGTAACGTTTCCCTCCATCAATCTAAACAATGCAATATTATTGAAAAAAAAAAAGATGATCCAAACAGAACTTATGATGCCTACTCTCCATTTAATCATTTAGTTAATACTTATATTGGCATTAATAGCTTTAAAGTCATCGCGGATATGTAGCTCTTTGTGTACCAAAATTTCATAATTTAGCGTTATAAAATTCTACAAACATTCGAACGGAATATTAAATTGATCACGCGTATTTGTGCGTCAAAAATCACGCGTGTACGTATTAGAATATACCGAATCGGAGTCCAACAATAGTTGTTGCTATGCCAACACTCTCGTAATGAGTGATAAAAACTGCAAAGTTTCCTGTATTTACGCCAAATTCTAGGAAATACAATCGATAAGCAAAATTCTACGATAAAAATTATAATCTTCATTCCTGTCCTCAGAGAATAGTATGCAACTCGCCCCGATATTACAATTCTAAGATATTTTAATGTGCAACAGAGAATTACCCTGCACGATGGATTTCAGATTTGGGAAGGATAGTTCCTGGAATCGAACCAGGGACTTCAATCTTCGCAACAAAAATTATCCGTCGGAGCAGCTCGGCCTATGTAGCAAGAGATTTCCATCAAGTTTCATGAAAATCGGTCTATTGGTTCAAAAGTTAATCGGAGGGGACGGACAGACAGACACTACGACAAAACTACAAGCCTATTTTCATTCTGGAAAGTAGGCTAAAAATGAACCAAATGAATTAAATTAAATTCTATTATGCATAATTTCTTTGATCTTTTCGAGATATTATACAATGAAATACGAATTCCATTTCATTGTTTCGTTGGCACGCTTGAATCGCCCTGAGTTCGGTTAATCACACACTGTCTCAGAAGACAGGTGAGAACCGACTTCGCAATCATTATAATGTCGAAAATACGTATTCGTGAACTTGGCGATAAAAACAACCCATATGGCGTTTGATTCCATTTCTTTTATTCCACCGACGTTAACACGAGCATTTTTCATTACTATGCGATAAGTAAACAGGCAAATATTTCGTTTAAATCCCATTTTCGTATTATTACCGCAACGGACTCTCTTTTTACGGAAGTAGTTGTTTGGAAAAGTCGTGATGCTTACGTCAATACGCATATGACTTTAGCATGTATTCCTTCACGATTTAAAATTGGAGTTCAATCGTTAGCTTAGATTAAAAAAAATGAAAGAAATCTTCAATTAAAATGAACTTGGTTCATTTCTCAGCAGTAATACATTGTTTAGATTAATAGATTGAAACGCTACCTGGTTTAAAAAAACTACAAAAGTTATTTGCAACAAGATTGCTTAAGTAGGTATAATTAACTTTCAAAGAAATAAATTCAAACCAGATTTTCCTTATTATCTTAGGTTTCTTTTTTCCCAAGTTTGATTTAGTGATAAGTTGCACATTCGTCAAATGATCAATTTAAAACTTAGTAGGTAATTTCAACTAGCGATTCTTTTAAATCATTCACTCAAATGGTTCATACAACATTATTACATAAACGTAGATCTACACTCATTTGCTGAAAACGAACACGTTTTTCATAAGTTTTTATTTTACTTCGAGGACGATTTCTGAACGTGGAAGGTAATCAGTTAAAATCGTGGAGGATTTTGCGCGCCTCACAGTGGCTGCAATCCGGTGACAACGCGGCAGTAATCGTCATGCAGGCAAAAGAGGCCGCGTTTGTTGATCGTCAACACTCTCCAGAATCATTTTCATGACCGTGTTCTTGCAGTTCAGAATTGGAATATTCTTGGGGATCTTCAGGAAGCACAGCTTACTGATTTCTCGGCGTTTCTCTTCCCAATTCTCGTGATGCGTTCTTCCTCATTATTCTGACATCTCGCTCGTCCACTTCTTTCGCCTTTAACGGTTCCTCTCCTTTAGTTTAGATTACTTTCAAACTACCTTTTTTCCGGTTCTTGGTCTTTACTTGAATACCTAGAGTGCGCATCTATAACTCCTCCATTTTATCATTCGTATTCCAGCATATCCTCTACTCCCTATACTTAACGCAATTATTTTATAAGAAATTCCTTACTGTCGCTTAATGCAAATGCCTCACCTCTATATTTAATTTTCCCCCTCATTGCTTTCAGGTGAGAATCTTCATGAAAATTAACTAGAACATTTTTAATTCGATCCTCGTAACATGTTTTAGTTCGACAAACACTACAGTTGAGTTCACTTTGCTAATTTAATCTTTCACTATTTAGGACTTTCTTGCTATGATGTCGTGATTTTCAAGTATTATTTATTTCTTCATTTTCGAAGTTGTTTTTCACTCTGTAAGTTAGTTATGATCATCAATATTCACATTTGTTTTTATTTGCTCCGCGCTGTAAATTTTTTATTTTGACTTTTATAACCAGCAAGGGTAAGTGCTAATAAACACAGGTCGTCAGCTGAATTGCAGCCCTCCAAAGTGTCGGTGAGATGCCAAGTTGATTCGATGTCATCTTTTAACGACCTAATGTTCCGCACGCCCTCCGCGCGCTCTACCCGCCATCTTGCGTCGAAAATTGGCAATCCTAAAGAGCGCCTGTCCGTAAAGGCTATTTCGAATCCGGCCACGGGACTCGTTCGTCCCCGACAAGAGGGATAAAGTGCTCATCCCAGAACAGTTTCGTCATGTGGACTTCGTTTTGTAACGCACTCACATTCCGTATTCGTGCAACACGTGAGTGATATGGAGAGCAGCAACAGATGCCGGCTAAGACGGAAAGTGAACAATTACCATCGGCAACTCTGATTGTCGGACAAAAAAGAGAATGTCTCCTTCGCCTTCGTTGTAAGTGCACATTGGACAGTGAATCGGTGCATTGGGTAAGATTCGCGACAGATAATCACGCTTCACCGCCCACCGGAGGGTGAAAGGAGATGTAACAGTGGTATCAGAAATGGGTTTTTAAGTTGGTGCTCGGAGGTCATAGGAGGGATATGGAGCCAAGAGTGAGGAAATCGGAAGAAAAAAATGCAAGTTGCGGGTATCATTAAGAAAAAGTCCACATAAATAAGGAATAAAATGCTTTTAAGTGCGATAACGAGAAGAACACGAGGCAAGAGAAATCGTTACGAGAGCGTTGAAAGTTTGAGGTGGAATGCAGAATATCTGAGAGGCTATAAAGAGAGCATAATAATTATTTCAAGAATGCACTTACTTCGGAAAATCAGAAAAAATAGCGTCACAATACTTAAGAAATATCGAAGAGGAGAAGAGGAAAATGGAGGCTACGGTGAGATCTGACCTTGGAGGGTTCGAGTCCTTCTGCGTGCACGACTAGCTGGCTTTATCGGTATACATTTGCCCTCATGGCATAATTGAGACTGTGGGATTAGGAGGTAAATAAATCGGGAGATATAGACGTAAATTGGACATTATTAAAAACTAGGATATGAAAAATAATGGAAGAAGCTACGCTATAAATTATGTTACTTGGAAAAAATCAATGAACCGCCGATCGGAGGAAGCACAAGTCCGGAAAGAGAATCGAAAGGATTGAGAGGAATGCAAAAAGGGAGGAAGAGATGGAGCTGAAGTCGACAAAACTGAATAAGAGGAAGAGTCAAATCTCCGAAACGTTTTTCTTCAAATGATGTTGTTTAATTAGGGTCCATTACTAATAGGCTCGATAAAAATTCTCTAAACATCAAACTATTTTAATAATTGTCTTAATTGTCTCGTAAGGTGAAGAGAAAGAAGCGCAATCGTTCTAAATGAACTTATTCTAATTAACTTATTAAAGGATCTCATTTTGCATTATAACTACTCGTGGATAGTAACAATGAAGATTTTGTTTCCACTTACTTAATGAGCGTACCCATAGCTGATGAAGCAAGTATGTTATATTATGATCTAATATACAGGAAAAACTCGTCCATGCTTCAGCAAAGTAATGCTGATAACAAAGAACATTGACAAATTCGTTTTAAATAAGCGATACAATCGTGAGATGCTGAAGTTCCCTGCGCCGCTTAAAAAACCTTGCTCTATGCAGCTTCGGCATGGCGTGATAAATAACTAAAGCGCGCCAATCGGAAGAATCGATAAAACATAACAACGAATCGGTATAACGAAATCATCATGCGAGGAAAACGAATTTTTAAGAAAATTTAAGTTACAAAAATGTTAGGTAACCAAGTGATAATTATGAAACGAATACTTTGTGGTTTCCACAATTTTAAAATTTTGGAAACCACAAAGTATTCGTTTCATTATGAGTAAATTCCACAAAGTTGAGCCTGACCTCATTAATTATAAGTGATAATGATTCCTCTAGGGTTCACCATGACCGTGCAACTATTTTTTAATTGGAATATTTCTTAGTTAACTAAAGTTTCTGTAAATTAAATTTACTTGAATCGATATTACCCAAGAGTAAGTGCAGGACATGTATCGTTTATTGCTTTTGGCCTAGAGGGAGGGAGAGAGAGAGAGACGAGAGAGAGAAAGAGAGAGACTGAGAGAGAGATTGATTGATTTTGTCTTTATTTGGGGCGAGATTGAGACTAAGAAGTCCCATCTTCCACCTAACCTCTTTTCATGAAACATAATAATACATAAAACATTAGCAATGTAAATACAGGTAACAATAAAAATACAAGCATTTGAAAAGAAAAAATGTGATTTTGTGGGAAAAATATGGACTGCTGAATAACGGAATCCATGTGAAAAAAACCCACTGCAGGAAAACGCCCACACAAGAATGGGGGTGTGAAAGACCTGCGAAACCTACTGAGATTCACTAAAAGACATCACATAAATGAGATTGAGAACGAGTTATAAATCAATTCAAATCATAAAGAGATGAAGAAAAATAAATTGGCACGACACGAATAGATCATTGATAAAATAAACATATAAAAAAGTGACAAAATGGATAGATATTATCATTGGTGTGTCTGAACAAAATGGAAAGTAAAAAACAAAGAGAGAGGTCGCTGTTTATGGTTTTAATTTTCATCATTTCGTGATGACATTGGATTCCTCATTTTCATGTACGAATTTTATCGGGTGTGTCCTAGAGCAGCGTTTCTTAAACTTTAGTAATCCGAGGGCCCCTTTTCACGCAAAGAGGACTACTGGACCCTGGACTAGTGCTGAGGATCCCCGGGTGTCCGCGGACTCCAGTTTCAGAACCGCTGTGATGGAGAAGTTTCGATACGCGTTTTGATCGAGTTATTCTCGACAGATCGTATCATAATAAAACATAACATCACGATGTAGAGAAGAGATAGTTGTCTTCTATACACAGAAACATGAGAGATAGATTAAATGTCATTGTGGATTTTAATTATTAATGAGAACAACGCGTATTAAAATTTAGAATCAGTAAATACAAATCGGCAAGTTAAAAATTCGAATATTAAAAAAAATCATCCTCTTCCCTGCAGCTACATGTATTTTAGGAAAAACTACAAAATGTTATGCAGGTTAAAATTCCAGTGCCATGAAATATTAATTTCTTGTAATTCAGCAACTAAACCGTGACAAATTTTTCCTCGAAATTTCATGGAATTTTAAGCACCTCATCCGCAGAAAAAGCGCTTGCGGACCACGAGAAGTCGAGATTTTCATTCATTCGTCAATTGCAGCTATGATATATTACTAAGCAGGTTTTCATTTCAGACAAAAAGTGCAAATATTCTTTAAAATTGGAGTTCCCCTTTAAAATTTGATGCTCCCAAATGATCTGCCGTTCAAAAGATTTTAATAAATATATATTTCTTCTAGTTTCGATTGCGTCTCGCATAGAATTTCTTCTGTCTTTTGCAGATGCGTCACTCCCATCCTCATCGATTGTCACGCTTTCTTTTGTCGCCGGCAAAATGCTTCATCTTCCACGGAATGCGTGTTTGTTTTGCTTCCGCTTTTGATGTACGTGTAATCCGTGAGATCACTACGCGACGTGTGCGCACTAAGTTTCCACGGCCCCGTTGAAAACCTTCCGAAGGCGCGACGCCTTGCCCATGAAGATAAATTTCGCGAAGGTCGCCATATCTCACGGCAATAATGGCCAACGGATGAGCCGAGGAACTCGTGGTACGGAACGTGAACTCGCGTTTAGAAAACGACGCCGAACGCTGTTAGTGCGTTTTATTTTTCCCATTGCTTCACTTGGATTTTTTTCGCCCGCATCGCGGGAGCGCATGTTCCGCCCCATGAAATTTTCCGACGCAAGAGCAAATATTTTTATTTTATTTTTTCGCTTAACGGTTGATTGGGTAGTACTGCGTAAACTTCGCTCGTAAAAAGGTTTTCATTTGCGCAGTTTCGTTGCGCTCTGTCCTGACCGACGAAGTTTTGCGCAATAAGTTTCGGGAAACTAAGAAAATTGTTATCAATGCTGTGCAAATATTTTGTTTATTTTTCTGTAGACTTTAATCCCGCAAATGGTCGCTTTTCGAATCCAACTGTTTAAAATGCCGATTTAAAAACAAAACTACTCTGCCTATTTCTGATTTTCAAAACGTGCTAATGTATAAATTAACGAGCCATACGGATAATAATGTAGCGGGAGATACTATTTGAAAAAGTAATTGAGGTAAGCAATGACCATGCAACCCGATTTTTTGACGCATGAAGGCTTAAATATAGCGATTTCTAACGTAAAAAAGAACGCAAAAATAATAGATCATGGATTTCTTTAAGACTCTTTATGAGTAGTTTTTTTAAAGGAAATTCAATTACAGTGCAAACGAAAACTAACGAACCAATTATTAAAATAAATAAAAGGTATCCTACAGATATTTTGTTAATAATTATTTCCTGCGTTGGGATGCAAATAATTTATTACTCAAATAAAAGAGTTGCTATATAAATTTAAAAATTTGAAAATTGATCCCTGAAGTGTCTAATCGACTTCGACGAAGTCCAAAAGTCGTACAAAGAGAAAGATGAAATATGTTTAAGAGAACGAATCTTAAATTCTCTACCGTATATTATCGGATATACGCATCTATTCAATCCAAAAATAAAATTTTTATTTTTTACATTTCTCTGGATATACAAAATACAAAAGGATTGATACATGAAAGAGCAAGCAGGGCGACCATTCGGCGTCGAAAACCAAGGAATACAAAAGACCATCTAAAAATCTCATAATTTTAGTTGTATAAATTATTGTATAATAAAAGCATGAATAAGAAACCTAAAGGCCATAAAAATGATAATAAGGTTAGGTGGTTAATAATTAATGTAAATATAAGGGCAACACTGTTTGACTGAAATTCTTTGCTACTGATATACATTGATCAAGAAATTTAAAAACATTTAATTTCTTATATTTATAGCAGAAAACACAACTTGTCTGACTTAACTAACTTCAAAGGAGCCATTCCATCGTTAATTTAATAATAAAGTTTCCTATATCTAGCCTGTCGAATAAGTGAATGAGAAAACCAATTGCGTTTCATTAATAAGAAAACCTAGGTTTCGCGGTAGACATTCACGGATGGCATGTGAAGATGCAAGCTGTAGAGAGTGGCACACAAACTTAATTAAAAGCAAATGGGGAATCTCTTTAGTCTTTAACTTTGCATACAATCCATTATTAATACCAGTCATTCATTACAGATGAATTATTAGTCTCAAGAGCAACAAGTCTCTGTAAATCCAATCCATAATTTCTTAGAAATTTTTTTTAAAGCCACGCATATTGTGTCTACATTACATTCACTTAATTCAATCAAGTCACCACCGAAGAAGGCCTCTCGGCTTGTCGCGAAATTCTTTCAACGACCGAGCAACTGGACCTGCATTTGAGGGCAGGGAACCATTATAGGGTCACATCGCATAGAATTTTAAAATCTCATTGGGGCCGCAGAATTTCAGGGTACGTTTGCGATATTGCTGCGCCGCTTTTCTGATTTAATCGGTGACCTTCGGGACAATTTCCATATTGAGTGTCTAACAGCATGGAAAACCTATGCAAGGGAATTTTTCGTTCGTCCTTGTTTTCCTAGCTACCCCATTCCATTTTTAAAAATATGCCTCGGTTATGCTGGATGGCAACCCTCGACGTTCTCAGACTGTAGATCAATGCAATCTGTTTTATTTGAAATTCATTTTTCTTCTCCTCATTGGAGGTAGGTTAAAACGCTTAATAAATTACATGAGAAAAAAGGCATCAAATTCGGCGCTAAAATTAAAAAAAGCGCTAAATAAACGCCATGGCACTAAGCGTCAAAAAAGGCGTTAGACAAAACAAAAAAGCGCTAAATTTAGCGCGAAAAGCGCTAAAACGGGAACACTGTTCCTAACCACTACACCACCGGGACCCCCTTACGCATTGTCATATCGTTAGTTAAACAGTGGATAGATTTTTATATATCGGGTGGCGGGGTAAATAAAACGCGTTCTGTTTGAAATGTTTTCTACAATCCCAAACGCTTGTTTTTGTTTTATCGTCGAAGAAAGTTGAAGGAATGTGAACGCAAACTTTAACAATTTCGTATATTCATCTTTACACGTTTTTGATTTTTCGTGATATTCCTGACAATGTTTTACTTTTAAATATACCTCTTAATTTGATTTACAAATTATGTATATATATATATATATATATATATATATATATACACTGAGTCATACAATAACCACTCTTTAGTCCTTATTAAGTCATGTCATTACTATCCAATTTGATCTCAAGGATTACACTATATTTATTCATAAATACAGCCCTAAAAAATTATTTTCACGAATCGCTAAGCGTTTTCGAAAGCAGTCACGCCAGATTACGAAAGCGTGCTAATTTCAACCTTCTCCCATTGAGCTGAAGAGCTTTTCAACCGCTTATAATATTTCCACTCTAGCTACTCATATTTTAAGCAATTTTGATGCATTTTAAAAAAGGAAGAAAATTATTAAGGGTCTCTTTCTGCGGTATATACAATAGTGCCTCGCCAACCACGGTTTTGGGTACCCGCGGCTAATGAAATGTGCATCGTTTTACCAACCGCGGTATCCAGTCTTGAATATCCGCGGTCCTCCGCACTGCCGAGGCAAATTTTACTGATATTAAAATTTATGTTAGTGAAGAAGCTACGTACTAATCATTCTTTACAAGAAGGAGAGAAATAGGAATGAGGAAATTTGCAGCTCCCGATAAGACCACGTCTGGAGGAATTTTATGGAAGCGTTGGTTTTACCAGCGTTCCTTGAAGCGTTAGTCCAGGCGGGTGGCATCCGAAGGGGATGCTCTGCCATTGTATTAATACTCCGCAGTATTTATTTCTTTAGTATTTGTATACAATAAACATTTTTTGAAGTATAACAAACTTATTTTTAACCTTGAAGTCTACATTATAAGACTTTAGGGATATCACCCATTGATCACTCTCCACACCCTATGATTTCCCATAGGTTGCGGCCGTCGCCAAGCGCGAGTCAAGTCAGGAACGTAACCCCCGCGTTGCTTCTGCCATTTATCACTTAAAAACGGGATTTTGCGAATGATTTCATACTAACATAATTTCATCTGGAACGTGTATAGGTCATTTCATAAGTTGCCCCTATATACGACAGTAGAATTTAAGACTAATGTTAATGATTTAAATTGAATTTTTTTTCTAATAGACGCTGCTGGCAAATAGAGCAACGGGTTTAATGCCATAAACTGATATTTGAGTGACGCTTGATATACTTTGTACGTTTAAGGATACTGAAAGGGGTGAAGAATAATCCTAATCCAAAGACCTTTTCAAATGAATAGAGCCCAAGCAGTAGTATATGATGAATTCAAGTAGAACAGAAGAATAGAAGCGACCTCGGATTATTTTTTAAACCTGTGAACTAAAGGGTAAGTCTAAAACAAATGTGTGATGAGAGATTGTATCCTGAAAGGGGTCTTCGGCGCCGGCAAAATGAGAGCACGAATCCTTGTAGCTCATCAAATATTCCGTGATTCGACTGTTATCGAAATGGCGCCACTTGTATTCTTGCGTGGCACACATCTTCTCGCGCGCGCGGATTAATTACTCGCTAAAAGACTGGGGAGCGGTAATTATGTATGTACTTGCATCCAGCGAGTTCGTGAAATTGCTCAAGAGATGGCGCGCTACAACAGCCGCTGATGGTTACTCCTTATAAGTGTTCAGGCAATTTTCGAAAATATGTGTGCAAAATAGGGAGAAACGATATTTTAATTTAAATGCTTTGATAGAAATTCACATAAATAATGATTATATCGTGCAGAAAAAACTCACGAAAAATGCGAATTATTTCAAGTTCTTAAATATATACACAAACTAGATAAGACTTCAGATTTTTAAAAGCACGGCACAAACTAGATAAGACTTCAGATTTTAAAAAGAAGTAACACAGAATAACGCATAATTTGACGAAAATATCCTCCATTAAGACGGATTAGGGCAAATACAAAAAATTCTTTAAAAAATTAAATTTAAAAAAACGTTCTATTGAATGGTGACATACTTCGCAAGGATTGCCTCGATCCTTATAAATGTAAGTACAAAATGCTACATAATGTATGTACTAATGACGATCGGCTGACATGTATTTCTTGTAAAGTGGTGAAAGCTAATTATTCCATGAAATAGTATGATGTGATAAGTTTTTAATCAAATAAATAAGTATATGGGTTTACGGCAGGGGTGGACAGACTAAGGGCCAGCTGAGGATCGAGAGATCATTTCATGCGGCTCGTTGTGTTCGTTCCGTTCTGACTGGCCAAACGACGTCGTGAGCCGGTTAATAGAAGAATACAGGAAGCGAACCGGGTTAAAGGACACCACGGACAAATTTTACAAAATCAACTCCAGGTAAAATTAATGCTTGGGCAGAGTTGGTTTTTCAGGATGGCGGTTTTAGAAGTAGAAAAAAATGAATTAAGTAAAGAATGCACTCGAAATTACTAAGTTTTGATTATTCATGTCCATCACATCACATAGTAGCGAACTTTTCGATCACATACAGTGTGGACGGTGGCTCAAAAGAGCATGAACGAACATCACGAGCACGGGCGAATGTTCGACCGCTCTCGTTCGCTGTGTGGATGCAGCTTAATACGAATAACTTCATAAACGTTTAAACAAAACTTATGGCCGAAAAAACTTAAAAGCCTTGTCTAATGAAGTCATAACGTAAAAAATTATTTATTAATGATTTGCACTAATTGGAAACCACTTAGTCTAATATCTTCCGATGTGAATTCTAATGCGGCCCACTGAAGGAATTACAATTGATAATGCGGCTCGTATACGCATTCGCGACTGGTAATGCCGTCAAGTAAAAAGTTTGCGCACCCCTTGTTTACGGTATAATTGATGCAGAAGGTATTTTTAGTTTTTTCTTTTTTATATCTTAAAAATATTTTAGAGTGTATGTGTGTGTGTGTGTGTGTGTGTGTGCAGAGCCGCGCCGGGCATATTTGCCGCCCGGCTGCAAGCAGTTTATGGCCGCTTTTCTCTATATATACCCAAATTTTTTCGATTTTTAGATTGCAAGGTGTTATTAATTTAGGGAAGGCTATAATAAACTAGGGTCTTCGCGCCTACGGTGCCCAACCCAGATTAGTTACAAATTATTATAAATGACTAGCGTAGTTGCCCGTCAAATATGATGGGATTATCATAAAAATATTCCAAATATACATATATGAGTTCGATATGAAAAATCAGTAAGATATGCTATGATCTGGTTTGGCTTTCATGCACAATCAAATCAGTGTTTTTGAAAGTTATCTTTGTTTTAATTACACTCAGCACCGTAACTAGGGTGGGGCAAGCGGGGCATCTGCCCCGGGCGTAACTAAAGAAGGGGCGCAAAAATTGTTAAAGGCTAGTTGTGCATGTCACAAGGACGGGAGATTTCACTACTATACTTGTTCCAGACATTATGCATAGCAGAAACTATTAATTTCGATGATGCTATTGATCAGTTTACTGCTTAAAATCACATAGAATATTAAAATATTTATACTTTCTGTATTTAAATTATGCATGTGTGTAATGATATATGCAATTATATTTATAATTATACATTTAAATTATGTACATTTATAGTAAGAAATTATATCATTATAGTTTATTTTTATTTATTAATTTTTTACCCTAAATTCATATAGGTATTAGAGAATTTTTTATGGAGGGGGCACATATTTGGTAGTTTGCCCCGGGTGCTAAAATAGCTAGTTACAGCGATGATTATACTGTTTAAGTAATTATTAGTAGAGAGGCCAAATGATTATCCAAATATTTGATGAAAGTAAGAGGAAAATCGAAATAATAAGATATAATGCATAAAGAAGTAGCTGAAATTTATTCGAAATATTTGAGCAAATTATAAGTTATTTAAAACATATAGAATTTAACTTATTAAATGAATTATTTTACTCTTATTAACTCGTAAAAAACAGGATTAAATGTGAACGAACTGTCAATTTACCATCAAAGGAAAAATGTGTAGTAACTTACTTACTATTAAATAAATATTTATATGAACTGCGATGAGTTTTAACTATATTTTAAGATCACTCTTTTCTTTTAACTATATTAGTTTTGAAAATTTTCCAGAAAAAATTTAAATAATAGTCATAAAATGTTATTTTTTCACTCCTATCACGTTTGCTAAAATTTATTAGATCTAAGAAAGGAAAGCCTCTTGAAATTACAACTGTATACAGATAAAGTAACCACGTTATAATATTTGGTAACGAACTTCAGTTCCATGTAAAGCCGCGTCCTCACCCTCGATTTTTTCCATCTTTCGCAAATCACTGCTGAAATCGATTATCCGGGGTAAAAGTGTCGCTATGTGCGTTCGGCATTGTTTTACTGCCGGACAATGCTCAAAAGAGAGAGGGAAAAGGATCGGCAGGGGTCCCTGGCGGCGGGAACCTCGAACTTCTTCCGTTTAGTGCCAACGACCTTCATGCGGGCAAGATAAGAATTTTACAGTCGCGCAGCTCCCATGACGTCACGTTTCCACAATCTCTCATCCCGAAAGGGATTGAAAGATTCGGAAAAACCACGGCGGGATCTTCATTGCCTGGCAAGCGGCGTTTTCGGGTTTTATGCCGAGGGGCGCCAGATGTTTTCAGAGGACGAGTTTTGCGAAATGACGCTCCCATATTTGTCTTGGAGGGAGGTAGTCCATAACGCTTGCTTCTCGGGTTTCCCGCGTCCTTTGTTTTGCATGTGTGAAATGCTTCCTTAGAAGAAAGTTTTCAAATTAACCAAGATATAATTTAAGCAGCTTACTTATGATGTATTAAAGCAAACTAAAAATCGGTAAACCGTCCTCAAACTTCTAAGCAACCCTGATTTTCGACGTCCTAATGCATTGCTTCAAAATTTGGCGCCTGAGGCAGTCGCATCGCACATTCATAAGTCTAAAAACTTGCTCTTCGTCCGAAAGACGAACTTGCCTGCAAACTGTTGCCGCCCTCGGGCCAGTTAATTCTTTTTGGATGTGTACGAAGAAAATATCTGGTTAATAAGTAAAAATGATAAATTATTTTTTAAATCTACGAGATGGAAAAGGACAAAATTAAGAAATGCTATTACCCGTCCGTAAGTGGCGTCCCTCACATATATGTTGCCGCCCGGGGGCGATGCACCTCTTGCACACATAGGGCTGCGCGACTCTCTATGTATGTTCTTTCTACGTTTTTACATCGTTCAAGCTATCGAGTTCAAAAGTTTCATGAGCTATCCTATGGACAAAAGGAAGAACTTGGTCTAGGTTTGTAGACCGTGGGGTCTCTTATACCCCATGGGGTCAACAAAATACTATTTCCATAAGAATGCATGGGAAATGGTGTGGAGAAACCCCAAATGCCTTGCAGCCCTTCACTGATGCGGGTATAAATAAATACCTAAATATTAACTTACGATCATGGGAAATGGCTTATTTTACGCACGATAGACTGACTATTTTAATTATGTTCATGTTTTGTCGTATTGCATGCTAAATCGCTCGAAATAGCCACGTAAAGATTAAAGCAAGGAAAAACCACGCCGTGGCGCGCCATAGATGAAGAATAGTCCACGCCAAGATAAAGGGTACAAATGGATTCATGCCTAAATATAGTCTATGAATACTTCTAAAGTGAGTCAAATGATTTTTAAGGAATATTAGAACATGGTTATCCTTTACCATTAACATTGAAAGACTTATCGCAACATAAATTGATGCATCTACTTACATTGTTCGGTAACCAAGATGTTGTTTATTGCTTAAGCTTTGGCTAATGGTATTGACATAATTCACATAATTTTATTTCTGCTTTAAAGACTTCGGTGCATCTATCCATGTGAATATTAAGTAATACGTTAATGCTTAATTATATTAATGTTTAAACTTTACAATACAATACATAAAATAGTAAATATTAATGTAAATATCGCTTGCGTAATTAAGGAATGGTAACAAGCCTGACTACAATTTTTCAATGGTTTCTTTAGGCGGCAGTTAAAATCCCGTATGAACCTCTTCTCGAATAACACATTTGGGAAATTTGGGGGCACAGACAGCGCGGGACCCCGAGCAATAAAAGTCGCTTGCTACTTAAAAGAAAACTTTCCCGAGCAAAGCCGGGAATTTCAGCTAGCAGGTACTATTTATTTGAAGCAGTGGAAAAATACAATAACACTGTAAAATGATGAAGAATGTACAGAAAACCCCACAGGGCTCCTTGTACGTCATGCAAACTTAATTAAACCAGCCATCATCTAAAAGGCTGGTAAGGATTATTTCGGGAATGGATAAAATAAGAAAATAAAAACTGCAAATTTACTTTTATTCGAATAACGGCAAATTACCGTTTCCGGTTTTTTCTGTCAACCAGCGGTAACGTTGAGTTATCAATGAACAGCATTTAAAACAAACAGAAAAGTCGAGAAAACGGGAACAACAAAACTTTGTATCTTAATTTCAAACTTATTTCCCTAACTAGTCACTAGAGTTCCTAGATTCAAAGAAAACTCGTCCCAGGTGTGCAGCGATCTCTTGGTATCATTCAAGTCCATCTAGAAGTTTCAAAAGTTGCCACATCAAAGCGCTCCTGTATGGTCGAGTCGAAGATAGGAGCGCTTTCCCCAATGAGTGCCTTATCGCAGAAACTGGGAGACGAGAACTTAATTCAAAGGCGCGCGATCTTTGAATGGAGTAAAAGCTTAAACGATATTTCGATGGCTAGGTTTAATTATAGAAGCCAACAATAAAATATGGGCCAGAAATAAAAAATAAAATGAGGTGGCTGTTAAAGCAAAAGACACTTAAGAAGTCGTAATGAGGGACGTTTCTTTGAGATGCAGAAACAAAAAAAGAGCGATGAATACCGGCAGCAAAGGCATTCCTGAAGACGTCATGAAAATCACATCAACACAAAAAAACCTCAAGATATATTCAGCCAGTTATAAGATTCATTTGATCGATAGAAACGGTATAGGTACCCAGGTATTTAAGCGCCGAGTACAGTGATACCCAAAAATTTTGTGGGTGCGGCACCCTTTCAAAGATAAGCATAATTTCGTGACTTCCACACATTAAGACAAGGTTTTATATTTTTACATACGGGTATGGCAACCTTTAGGAGCATCCGTTTTTTGGTATGGAACTATAACCTATTGATTAGGAGAAACATTTATCACCCTAATGTCCTAAAATTGATGGATTAAACCGACCCGAACATCCTATGCAGACAGGCAACCAAGAAAACATCCGCGTTCAGAAACGAGAAAATCGATCTGATACGATAGTTCAGTGGTAGAATATCCGCCCGACAAGTGGAAGACCCGGGTTCGATTCCCGGTCATAGCAGACTATTTTCTCGTTTCAAAATCATTCCCACCCTAATGTCCTAATTCAACAGTGTACTATCGAGAACGTCTTATGGCTGAAAATTTCAAGAATAAGCATTGTCTCAGTTATCTCCAATAGCCGCAACAAGGTTGTGCTTTTAAAATGCTCATTCTCGAACCCTAATGGCCTATTAACATTTCCAAATCGTTGATCTATTTACTAAGCAAATTTTTTCGCGGAATCCATAAAGATCCCCTACAACACTCCAGCTGGCCGTGACACTCGGTTTGAGAAACACTGGTCTAATATATAGAAAATGGAACCCAAGGGAAGACAAGGAGAATGGCGCGAAGAGCGGAAAAATAATTGCAAAAGGTTTATAACACTATTAACATTTATATCAAGTTTAAAAACAATTGATTTCTTCAACGCTGCAAACTTTCTACTATCCAAAATTATGAGAAGGGAAAGCACCTATGGCATAAATAATGCGCGTTATCCAAATGTACCTAAAATGCGCATTCAAAATATATTTTCACGAACTCTTTGAAAACACAAAGTAAATGAAGCTCAGGGAGCTCACATCAATAGATTATTTCTCCTCTTGAGAATTTAAAATTAAAATTTCGTTTTAAAAATTTCAATTACCGCGAATAATACCCTTGTACATATTTTTAGTACAAAGTTGAAATATTTCGTCGCGGGAGGATGAATACATAGAACGATGATTAAAATACGTGTGTAAATAAACGGCGCAATATACATTGCACAAACTTTCTCATATACGTATATACGTTCGGTTCAATACCATGGCTTGATGATCGTCACTTTTGATCAGGATTTGTCTTAAACACTCTTCTAGCAGTTTTACCTACTGTCGTAGTTTGGCGTATACACATTTTAATGCCACTGGACGATATATAGTAATTTTTTGGGACATATGGCTTACAATTAATTAGTAATATTTGTGACATCAGGCTGTACGGTTGCTATGTTAATCAAAACCCGTATAGCTATTTTTGAGTAAATCGAATTTTGTTTCAAAATATCCTAGAATAAAGTACCCTTAATTGTTTCGCAATGTCGTTCATTTCTTCAGAGTGTCTGTTATGAATGGTAAGTATTATCCACAAATATGAGATATCATTCATTAGATTTTGTTTAACCGCTTAGGCCAGAGATTCCCAACCCGGGGCCCGAATGTGGCACCCGAGAGCACTCTATGCGGCCCGCGAAGCTATGATGAAAAAGTGATCGGTAAAATTTGATATAGACAATTTCATATTTTTACCTTCGCCATATACAGGGGAAAGTATTGTTTTCATGAAAAAAATCGACTTCGAGATTTCAACGGAAATACAGGTTTTGAGGTCCCCTGAACACGTTTTGACCATTTTCTCGATGTCTGTGTGTATGTGATATCTTTTTTGTGGGTGCTCTAACTCTAAAACTATTAATCAGGTGAATGCGAAATTTTACATTTAATATTTTTATAAAAGTCAGAAGAGCTGATTAGTTGTTCGTAAAAATCGTCAACCGGAAGTGGGTGTTTACTCTTGTCACTTATCCGTTATTTTAAAATATTTGCTTTAATATTTGATAAATGTAAAAATGTATCGGAATAAAAGTTGTAGGAAATGTAATTTTCTACAACCTTTGTTTGAAACATTTTTCCATATAATGCATTATTTAAGAGATATCTTATATTTTTAGCTGCCACCACCACGTCACCTACCGACGACTATAGTTAACAATTGACGCTTAGTTTCGTCTTAGTAACGCTCCTTTTTCTTTTCTTAATTGTTGGAGCTTTGTGGCTATATCCAATATCAGAAGGCTATTGAGATTATTTCAGTTCTTTGTAGTTTAAAATTTTATCGCAGTTTCTTAAAATATTTATTATTATGTAACCTATTTGGAATTTTTAGAAATATTACAGATATGGAGAGTCATGTGGTGGCCACATCAGATTTTTTCAGTACAATTATCGTCTCAAAACCTTTTCTGATGGAGCTTTAACACTAGTAATTTATTTAGACTTGATTTTCGCTAATATGAGACCACACAATCCCTTGGTAACTTCTAATGTAAACACTCATCCGGCTCGCCGAAGCTCTCGTGACTTCCAATGCGGCCCTCCTAAGCACTCACAACTACGAATGCGGCCCGACATGTAAAAAGGTTAGCCTCCACTGGTCTAGGCTGTAGTAAGATTTTGAGTGGATCGCGGCGGAGACGTGACGTCATAGGGCTTAGGTAAAGTATCGTAGCCTACATAGTAATGTCACTGGAATATAATGATTTTTAGCCTAATTTCCATTCTGGAAATAGGCTTATAGTTTTGTCATTGTGTCTGTCTGTCCGTCCCCACCTAATAACTTCTGAACCAATGGACCTATTTTCATGAAACTTGGTGGAAATCTCTTGCTACATGGGCCGAGCTCCCGAGGATAGTTTTTGTTGCGGAGATTGCGAGGTCCTGGGTTCGATTCCAGGAACTATCCTTCCCATTTCATTTACATGGGAAATCTGAAATCCATCGCGCAGTCAATTTTCTCTTGCACATTAAAATATCTTAGAACTGTACTATTCTCCGAGGAAAGGAATAAAGATTATAATTTGTATTGTAGTATTTTGCATATCGATTGTATTTCTTAGAATTTGGCGTAAATACTGGCGATTTTGCAGTTTTTATCACACATTACGAGAGTGTTGTCATAGCAACAACTATTGTTGGACTCAGATTCGATATATTCTAATATTTACACGCGTTATTTTTGCCGCACAAATACGCGTGATCAATTTAAAATTCCGTTCGAATGTATTTGTAATATTTTATAATGCTAAATTATGAAATTTTGGAACACAAACAGCAACATATCCGCGAGGACTTTAAAGATATTAAAGCCAATATAAGTATTACATAAATGATTTAATGGAAAGTAGGCATCATAAGTTCTGTTTGGATAATCATGTATGAGACATATGGCTTACGCAGTATTATTTATGACATCAGGCTCTACAAATGGATTGATTTTAATTGAATTCCTTAGAGCCATTTTTGAGTAAATCAATTTTTCTTAAAAATCGTCACGAATAAACTACAATAACATTTTTATCAAAAAAGGGTCTGCAAAAGACGGTATACTGCATAAATGCGAGATATCATTCGATTTTATTTACGCGTTTGGGCCCTAGAACCGCGGACAGACCGACAGCCAGAGTGATTGACAGACGGACGGCATAGCGGAAACCACTTTTATGGACTCGGGAACATCTTTTCCATCAAAATCTCGAAGTCGAATTTTTTCACGATTACAATACTTTCTCTATATACTACGTATATGAGAAAGTTAAAATACTGATCGAATAGTTCGTATATTAATTGATTCGTCTCGCCCATCTATTTTTAACCAACTCCAGCCTCTTAATTCCGCTCGCCAGTGAGGCCCAATTATTAAGTCCATCCGAACGGGGGCGTCTATTTAGGAGCGGCCTTTTATTGCTCCATTCCCCTCAAATAAGTCTGGCGACATCATTCCCTTTCTGGACCTACCGTCGACAGCTTCTTAAATTCTGAGCGGCCAGAGGTCTAAAAATCTGGTGCCCTGCGGACGTCCAGGAACCTATGCCACCCTAAGATGGCAACAAAGAGCAGGTTCAACGGACGAGAGTCATTTAAAGAAGTTTTTAATTTCACAGCGAGGCGCCTACTTAACAGTTACCGAAATTTAAAAAAAATTATGGTGGTTACAGCTGTGGGTAGATTTGTAGGAGAAAAGAAAATGCTAAATTATATATGACGATCGAGATACAGTGACGCTCATTTGGGATTATTCTTCTCAAACCATCGCCTTTCACCGAGGTTGGGACTCCAGTAAATGCATGATGCGGAAACCAACTGACTGTTCTCGGAAATAGTAATTAATCTGGAATTCATTTCTAACTGAAATCTCGTCCGAATTTCTTGTATTCTATGTTTATTGAATATCTTAACTGAAACATATTTTTTATTAGGCCTTTCAACGCGAGATGCTGCTATCGATTACGTCGTTTAAGGAGCTTGTAATCTAAAAATAAAAAGTCCACGCACCCTCTGCTGCCCACCAGATTGGTGAATTGCAGGGTGACATGTAGATGTACTTACGTTAATCGATAGTGCAAAGGAAATTTTCCTGTAACAATTCTGGACATTTTGGTAAAGAATGAAATTTAGAGTGAATGAGTTCTGAAGAAGGAACGAGGGGCGAAATAAGAGAGAGAAAATTAACTATGGAGGATGAAAGCTTAATAATACGTTTCTGTCAATTTGACATTTCAGAAGGCGTAAACAGCTTGAACGTCAGGCTTCAGAGAGTAAAAAAATCACTCATCGAGTAATTAAATAGCGACCGACTAACTCGCTTCGGGTTCCGATGCCACTTCATCGGGTTTCTCAGCTCGCCCCGGGCGAGAAACTGTTTCGGAGTTGTCTGCGGTTAAGGGCGTAGGGCGCCTCACGACTTCCTCGTCGGAAAAACTCTTGCAGACTTCTCCAGAAACCGAAAAAGCGGAAGGAGAAGGAAAGGGGCGTTCCCCCCACAAATGCGTTCAAAGCACTCGAATTTCAAAACGGGAAGCAGATTTTCACTTTGAAACTCTTTCGACACGTCGGTTTGCGTCTCCTTTTTTACTCATTGGGAAACGGGTTGAAAATAAATTTATGAATATCATCGCGACCCAATTATCCCAGCTTCACCGCGCACAGCGGTAAATTATCTTTCACTCGGATAATTTTAGCCTTCCTTACCATTCATATTGCGATCGAATTCTCCACTCCCAACAAGGAAGAGGCAAATTTATTATAGGAATTATAGAAATCTTGATATTAATCTCAAAACTGGACCGCCCTTTGAAGTGTAGAGTCGCGTAAACTAGTTATACCTCCATATCTTATAAATGACAGTTAAACTGCAGAAAATGAAATAATAAATAACATCTTCAAAGAATAGTAGATATTTTAAGAAATAAAAGCACAAATTAATAAGCAGAAACCCTGTAAAATTCTCAGAAACCTGGCTTTAGATTATATGATAAGATCGATACGTAAACTGATTCTTTAAACATAAATTTTTCATCGTTTAAAATATTATAAGTTGCAAAATTACGTTTTACTAGCCAAATGAGTTAAATTCGATTTGTTTTATTGCTCAATGAACCGAAATGACACGGGAATTGAATCACAAATATTGAAGCTGTCCTAAGGCAAAATTTAATGCGATGGAAACACGAGAGGGAAATCATTTGGACGAAGGAGATGTGGGCGAGACGCTGGAAGATAAATTGTATTTTGAAACATCGTTCGAATTTTCTAACAACCTGTTCAACCAGGATTAAAGATATCTGCAGAAATATTAATTTGGAAAAAACATAGAAAACCATCGATGGTATTTCCTTTAGGGGTTCGTATTGTTTCGAGGCAATTCATTACGGATAAGGCATGCGTATTTCCCGGAATACACACACGCGCCCACGATATCTTCATCTTCGTTGTTTGACGAGTAATAACTATAACACTCACCCGTCTCGTTGAGGATGACCTCTATGACGTCATCGACGTCATCCTGACTTCCGGATGCTCTCGTCGAACCCTCCGACGTCGCCGCGGGCGAGGGCATCGCGACTGTAGAGAAAGAAAGAAAAAGTTAGAACGACATCGATAGAGGCGGAGACGGCCGGATATGAGAGGAAAATATGTCCAAATCGTAGCAATCATCCCCATAGCAATCAATTTCTCCGAACTATTTTTGAATTAAGCTTTATCTCAACGGTTGTGGATTTAAGCACACGCAAAGGCTGCCAATAAATCACTTCTTTGAAGCGTGACGGCCGCAAATATTACTTTTGATGGGAATAATTTTGAAACGAGAAAAAAGTCTGCTATGACCGGGAATCGAACCCGGGTCTTCCACTTGCCGGGCGGATATTCTACCACTGAACTATCGTAGCAGATCAATTCTCTCGTTTCTTAATGCGGATGTTTTCTTGGTTGGTACGGAACTAGCCAAGCTGGTATCAAACTGCCCCAACTGATGTCCTCAAAGAGATACACCGAAGAAAACTTCTCCCTCTCAAATAGTGAGATTGCCAAGCAAGAAATTGATGGAATAAAGCGATCTAAAGATCCTATGCAGACAGGCATAAGCTGTAATGTTGGGAATAATTTTGAAACGAGAAAAAAGTCTGCTATGACCGGGAATCAATCAATAAAAAAATTATATTCGCGTATAAGTTTTTACTGGATTAAATAATTGCTTTTCTGTAATTATTTTATTTTATTCTTGAGGTAATGTTGCCGATACATGTAATATAAAAAAATCTCCGTTGTATACTTCGATGATTTTCGTTTTGTATAACTGCGCGAAGAAAAGTATTTCATTCATTTTTCTATCACAGTAATAGTTTGCCGTCTCGCATAGAGAAAATCTTCAACGGAGAACCTTGAAATGGGCATTAAAACATACTTTCATCCAAAGCGTTCACCGCTTACAAATCGAAAATTTATTCACCTTACAGGTAATGCGCGTTGAGTTGCTACTCTCGGCAATTAAGAAGACAATAATATTGTTTCTTCCTAGGACGAATCCGCCCGTCAATTTACGAGCCTTTGATATGAGGAAGTGTCGTCAAAGTTAGAACTATGAAAACGGGATTGTTATTCGCAAGTAAGTTTCAGCGATCAATCAATCCTTGCAAGAGTCGAGCATTATGGAAAGTCAAAGGAGTGGGAGACGGTGAGGAGAGACAATGAGATGAAAACTAAGGATGGAGAAAATTTTAATACTTCGCTGCATTGGTCACTGTGATTCATATTCGAGATTCACCCACATTTTGAGAAATCCTTTACAATGGATAATAAGTTAGTGCCCTTCAAATAATTCATTCATCTTAAAGTCTCGACTTGTCACAGGTATATAATATAAAATCCAATTAATGGCAATTTATTTTTTTCAATTAAAAGTTTCCGTGAAATATTTATAAACAGGAATTAGTCTTTGAAATGTCTACGTTTACGAGTTTACTATGAAGATATTATATATGTTCATATAAATTCTTGCGTTAGACATTTCTTACAACTAGTCTTACTCATTTTGTATGCTGATATTTTACGCTATAAAACTTTGGATAACTTAGTTTATTTTAAATTTCTTCCATTTATACTGGGAAGTATTTGCCTTAAGATTAATGTAAAATTTATCTTCAATTTCTCTTTAAGATATTGTATCTCGATTTTTTTGGCAGACGACTGCCCACTGAAACTTGAAATTAAGGCGAGTATTCAGACGAAAGATTAATCGAAATCGTGCTGACCGTTCTTGTTTTATTGCCTTTTTTGGGTAGCGTTTGCCGAAACCTTTTTAAAGATGGAGAGAAAAGAGTTACGCACTCACTGTCGTAAGTAACTAATATCGATTAAGATCTCTTCGCGCCATTTCTGAAGCGCCAAATAATCATATCGAAATTTCTCCGCGCCGCAGCAGTTGGAAAAAAAGATCAAAGCGGAGATATCTGATTCATGGCGACCATCCCTCCTCATTGGAATTCACGACAGTCGCGACCGACGACGTCTTCGGGTCCGTATCGCAGCGTTAATTGTTCCGTGTTTGGAAGATGAAGGCGGAAGGGCGGCTGATTACTTTTAATTGACTTCTCTTGCGAATGTTTACACTCCTTTAAAAGGTTCTCCCGGACAATGTTAACTGGGCCTTAGTGGAATGGAAAGAGACTTGTCAGTGTGCCGACAGAGCGACGGCGTTATCGGTTCCTCCGCGGCCGACTACGTGAAATTCCTCGGGAAATTGGTCCGATTTCCTGCTCCGTATACGCCACGTGTCGACGCTTTTCGATCTCAGCGATGGATTGCGTCTGCATGCGGCTGACGAGACTAGGAATTTTTTTTCGAGCGGCACATGGCGAGGGAAGATAAGAGAAGCTCCGATGCCTACGATTCAGTCGCGACGACATGCAAATTTCATCCGCGTGTCAATAAATTTGGCATTTGGTGGCATACGACCAAACCGATTTCATACTTATACATCGTAGTAGTTCGTAGTGGTTACGCAGCCCAATTGCGCATCCATTCCGGTATATTGGACGGGATTCGAACTCGTGACGTCGGACGGATACGCTACGACCTACGACCCGCTTTGACGAAGTAGCGATCTGTGATATTTAATACAACGATTTTTATAATGAAATGGTGGCCATCAAATCTTTATGGTGACCTTTTGACTCTAATTAATTGATTAGACTCGAGTTTCAATTTCACAATAGAAAATCTTTTGAGTAACTTCCTATGTAAACTCATATCCGACGAGCCGGAGCAATTACAAGTTCTCGTAATACGACTCACAAAAGGATTCACAACTTTGAATGTGGCATGCAACTTAAAAACTTGTACACCTATCCAATACATACAAAGAATCTTTAAACCTATAGTATCCTTAATAATAAATCCAATATCATATCGATTTATACAATCGCGATGCATAATTAAATCATACGTCTCGTGACTAAGTTTTTTAAAAATTTGATCAATTCTCCTTAATAGAATATAAGTCTTCTTTAAAGTGTCACCAGGATCACGTAATTTAATAGGACCGTGACATTAAGCCATTCATCATGGCGACACAGCACAAATCTAGCCTCTTTTGCTGAAATTTAGCTGTCTCCAAGTATTAAATCAAAGCCGCCTACTGATTTGCAATAAATATTCCCTTATAAGCATGATAAATGATAAGAAAAATGTATAGCGTGCTTTTCCAATGAATTTCAACTTACATCATCACCGCAACTCTTTCAGGCCCCCCTTCTTTTACTTCTCTTTGAAGCACTGGACGTAACATTCGACAACTTTTACTAAGAGTACATTTACTTATTTGAATAAATCAATGTGTATACATATCAAGGCTCTTTAAGACTCGTTTTATCTCGTTTTCTCGTCTCAAATAGTGAAAATTTACAGAAAGGATATTGAGTTAAATTCTTTTGGATTTTTGGTTCAACTGATATACGATAACAGATGAATAACGCTGCGATAGCGCTGCAAGCGGAGGAAGAAAACCAGTTCCAGGAGTATTAATAAAACAGTGTCGAGGGTCGAAGTGTCCCCTCAATGGATTCTTGCCTCGGCCGATTCTTTCGAGAGCGAGCGAGCTCATGTAGGGGATAGTTTTATTCCGTAAGCATTGATATTGCGCGAGTGATTGAAGGGCAATCTGTGGACTTGAACCCCGCGGGGTGTTAAGAGGTGAGAAGGATGGGAGGGAGGAAGGGTAGGGGAAGCGGCACGTGGTCAAGCAATCGTAGAATACACGTCCCCGATTTCATTTCTATTTTATGTCGACCACATCCTTAAAGATGCCGCTGAGGGAAGCAAATCTATGAGGGCAAGCGGAGATATAGAGAGGATAAGAGAGAGGATACGAGAGGGAATAATAGACAGAATATAAATGTAGATGAAAGAGAATGAGAGCATAAGTGAAAGGAACAGAATTAGAAAGAATCAGAGAGAACAATGAAAATAATAATGCAAGAGAATAAGAAAGAGAGTTTGAGAGAATATAAAAGTGTCCATTAGATAAAGTTAAATAGTATAATAGGAGAAGGTGAAGTAGAGACAATAAAGAGAGAATAAAAAAAGAGAAGGGTAAGAAGTTTAAGAGGGTATGGCAAGAGGCGGATACAGATGAGTGAAGTATAGGGTAAAGTGACAAACTGTACTGATTTATTCAGCACTGTACTGATTTTGACGATTTATCGATTTTCTGTGCTGGTTTTTGCTACGATGTACAATCATTATAATTCCCTTTTCAATATATTACCTTAATACTGTAACTTAGCTCTCTTATCGGTAATTTGATATCCTCGATTTCTCATTTAAAACTCTGTTTTCGTACTTATATCAGTAGCTTAAAATGATACTCGGTGATAGGTTGAACGTTTATCGCAAATTATTTGTAAAAATAATATAAATATATCTATAATGTGACCAAAAGAATTTTGTGCTGATTTGCCTCATTTGTCCAGACAGTAATCCAGAATTCGGTGCATTTTAAGGGAAACAATTGTCAATTGTACTGATTTGGCCTCGAAAAAAATGTTAACTTTTGTACAGGGAGACAGAAGCAAGGGAAGATATATAAAGGCTGAGTTAGGTGTAGAGAGGTATTAATTCAAGGATAAAAAGTGGTAAGCAGAGAATAAAATAAAGAGATAAAAATCGAAGGAAATTGAGAAGGCAAGAGATTACGAGAGGGGGAAGCGGAAGGTGAGTAGAGGGGGAAGCGGAAGGTGAGTAGAGGGGGAGAGGAAGGTGAGAAGAGGGGGAGAGTGACAAAGAGGGAGACAGAGAAGGGAAGAGCGAGAATGCGGCGAGGAGCAGGTGAAGACATTGTCCAAGAGCAGCGGTCGATTTGTGCCGCGAGAACGAAGGTCGAAATGAATCAGCGAGATAGAGAATAAATACATGAAGTGAGAGGCGAGAATGAATTCTGCGATTCGGTTTTGTTTTTTTTTTCTCTCCAAGGGAGCGCGTTGCCATGGCGGACGACAAAACGCGATGTCTCCCCTATTCGTTTCTGTGAATTGATTCGACAATGAAAGCAATTCATCCGCCCCCTCTCGGGCCATTTGCGCGGGCGGAGGGGCGAGGGGGAGAGGAAAAAATCCCCGCCGCAATCGAGGTGGATGTGGGGAGGAAGGAACGGAAGGAGGAGAGGGGAGGTGAAGGAGGACGAAGGGGAGGCCAAAGGTCGCCTAATAATAAGGTCGAAGGTCGGGCGAGATAACAAGCGCTCCTCGTTTTCAGTTGACAGGGAGTTGCCGCGATGGGAAATAACAGTGAAACGATTCGGCATGCCGGGAGATTTTTGTCCACCGCGGTGCCCACGCCATTTTCGATGCCAAAAATGAAAAACCGTTGCTAGGAAGCTGGGAGTGAGGCTGTGGTGCACTTGAGCAATAAGGAAACGATCGAAAAAGGTCTAGCGAAGGGTTTTATCTCTATAATAATTCAAGAGGTTAATTAGCCAAAAAACACAAACACATATGTTTTTCCTCATTGTCTCGGCGACGGGAGAATATTATTTAACAGAAGTTAATTGGGAAAGTTCGTCGATTTTTTATGAAGCTAAATATTTATAATTTTCAAAAGTTACGAATATGACAACAGAACATCCAACACGTATATTTCGGCAAACAAATATTGGTAATGATTGCTTCGGAATAAATTTGTATTGATAAATGAAAAATTTGAGATGCGCACGCCAGGCAACGTAAATTCTAGAGAGATCCCCAGATCCTCTGAATTTCTGGGCATCTCTGAATATTCATGTTGAAACATGACGCGATCAAATTTTACGTATCACCAAAGCCTATGAAAATCGCCCTTAATGGCCGCATGTTTGATCAGGTAGCTCGTGGGTGGGTTTAGATGAGATAAGGAGGGAAGTATTTGGGAGGATACAGACGGAGAGGTGGAGAGAAAGGGAGGGAAGGAGAGAGTGAGGGAGGGAGAGAGTGAGGGAGGGAGAATGAGTGAGGGAGGGAGAGTGAGGGAGACAAGAGTGAGAGAGAGAGTGAGGAAGAGAGAGAGAGGGGGGGAATGAGAGGAAGAGAGAGTGAGGAAGAGAGAGAGAGAGAGGGGGTGTGAAAAAGTGAGTGAGGGAGAGAGAGAGGAAAAGAGAGAGGGAGGAGTGAAAGACAGACAGACAGACAAACGACTTTATTAGGGCGAAATTGAGACTATGTAGTCCCTTCTTACATTTAACCCTAAAGAGAGACTGAGGAAGAGAGAGGGGGAGTGAGAGAGGGTGGGGTGAGAGAGACAGTGAGGAAGAGTGAGAGGGGGGAGTGAGGGAAAGAGTGAGAGGGAGTGAGAGAAAGAGAGAGGGAGAGAGTGAGGAAGAGAGAGAGGGAGCAGGATGGGAAAAAGTGAGGGAGAGAGAGTGTGAGAGAGAGGTGACAATCGCTAACACTTGACAGACACCAAGAGGGTCGCGAAAAGGGTTCACTTTCGTGGTTGGAAACGAGCCAGAATACGAACATTAACGTGGTATCGGGAGCGATATTCGAACCAAAGGCTGATTGACAATGAGACTTGGGTAGTGAGATAGAGAGGGTGGGAGAGAAAGATAGGACGGAGAAAGAAAAGAGATTACCCTCTCAGCTTACGAATAATGCTCCGACTTATCACGAAAAAAGACAGGTAATTGTAGCATTAATTAGAAAAGCGAGCGATGACATTATCTAATAGTAAAACCAGATAAAGTCGATATACGTATGTACTACAAATATCGAAGGCGGATTGAATTAAGAACGGGTCCTAGACATGTCCGCCAAAGAGTTATGCATTTTGCTGACTTTAACCCTCCAGTACTCGCGCGAGTTTTTCAAACACGAGTACTCGCGCGGGGTAGATTTTAACCCCATATGTATTACATTGAAAATGCATGCCAAATGTAGTTCATTCATAAAAAATACAACTATAAATATATATATATATAATTTAATAGAAACACTACAGGTAATTTTTAAGAATATTTAATAATATTATTTTAAAATAAAAATTGAAAAATCTTGTCAATATTTCTATAATGTCAAAAATAGTGAATATATATTTTTGGCATGCGAAAACTAAATACAAAATGAAATTTGGTAAAAAATGATTAAATTACAATTACTTTTTAATATCATCATCATCATCATGCTGCTGTCCGAAGATAGGTTTTAGCTGATTCACTGCCTCCATCTCTTTCTCTCCCTAGAAGCCTCTTTTATACCTCTATAAGTACTATATTCCTGCTTTATATTCACTAATATTCCTATTCTTTTTCTCCCTCTTCCTCTTCTTCCACTAATTTTGCCTTCTAAGATCGTCCTTTGTAAACACTGTCTTCTCAATATGTGCCTATCCAATTTTCTTTTCTTTTCCTGATTGTTTTTATTAGCATCCTTTCTTCTCTCAGCATTTCTAATACTTCTTCGTTTCTCTTCCTCTCTGTCCATTTCACTTTCATCACCCTCCTCCATACCCGCATCTCAAAACTTTCTAAATATTTTTCCTCCTTCCTCCTTACCGTCCACGTCTCTGCACCATAAAGAGCTACGATCCATATGTAGCATTTCGCTAATTTCTTCCTTGTTTCTAAATTTATTTTTCTTGCTTGTGAGAAGCTCCTTCTTCTCGTTAAATGCTGCTTTTGCCATTGCAATCCTACTTCTGATGTCCTGTGTACTACTTTTATCCTGCGCTAAAATACTGCCAAGATATTTGAAACTACTTACTTGTTCCAATTTTTTGCCATTTACCATTATATTTAATTCTTTATGTTCCTTTGAAACTACCATGACATTCGTTTTTTCGGCATTGATCTTCATTCCATATTGTTGGCCAACCTCCACTAGTCTGTCTGTCATCCTCTGAAGTTCTTTCTCGTCTTCTGCTATTAATCCCTGATCATCTGCATATTTAATGGTGGTGGTAATACTTTCACCTCCTATCTTAAATCCTTTCTCTTCCATCAACGCTTCTTCTGTTATTGTTTCTGCATAAATATTAAATATCGCTGGTGAAATAGGACATCCCTGGCTCACTCCCCTCCCTATTGGACTACTTTCTGTTTCCTCTCCTTCAACCCTGACTCTAATCTTTTGGTCAAAGTAAAGATTTTTAAGCAGTCTTTTATCTTTCCAATCTATTCCAATTTTAATTAAAATACCCAACATTTTATCTCATTTCACTCGGCCAAAAGCTTTCTCTCAATCTACAAAACAAAAATACATATCTCTATTGACTTCTAGCGCTCTTTCTATCATCATTCTCATACATCCTATAGCATATCTTGTCCCTCTTCCTCTTCTAAAACCAAACATTATCTTGCAGCTCCTTTTCTAATTTACCTTCAATTCTTTTGGTTATTATTCTGGTTAGAACTTTAGCTGTATGAGAAATTAAACTAATAGTTTGGTAATCCTTTCAACTTTTTGCATTGTTCTTTTTCTCCAATGGTACCATAACACCATCTAAAAAATCTCTAGGCCATACGCCAGCATCATATACTTGGTTAAAGAATTTTGTGAGTTGCTTAACTGCTTTCGACCCCAAAACCTTAAGAACGTCCACTGGTATATCATCACTCCCAACAGCCTTCCTTCTATTCATGTCATCAATTGCTCTTTTAACTTCAGACTCGAAAATACTTGGTCATAGCGGGTCTTTTTCCACATCCTCTTTTTCATTTAATTCAATATTTCTTGGCTTTCCTTCTTTGTCATACAGCACCTCAATGTTTTCTTTCCAGATATTCTTTACACTGTCTGGCTCCGAGACTATTTTACCACTTTTGTTCATGTTTTCTTTACGTCCTATCTTTCTTGCCTTTTTCTTGAATATTTCCCTTGCTTTGCTATACATGAGGTCTGTTCTACAAATTCTTTCACACTCGACGATCTCTTCGCATTTCTCATTTATCCACTGTTCTCTGGCTTTATCTGTTTCCCTTCTTAAAGCATTATTTAACTCCTTGTACTTTCTTTGGCATTCTTCAGTGTTTATGTTCTTCCACTTTCTCCTCTTCCATTTTTTGCAGCATGGCTGCTGTTACCCAGGGTTTTTTGTTTCTTTCACCCGTTATCTTTCCTACCTTCTTTTCCATTACATCTTTAATGTTGCTATGGATGTATATCTGGTATCGTCTCTGGTCTCCTGGGCTTTTCCATGTGTAAAGTCTCCGCTGGTGATGCTTAAACCATGTATTAGTTACAATCAATCTATTTCTATGACAGAATTCCACAAGTTTATCCCCTCTTTCATTTCTCTTCCCTAGTCCATATTTTCCCACTATGTTATCTTCCTGTCCCTCTCCGACTACACTGTTCCAGTCTCCCATTACTATGGTGGTGATCCTTCCTTTTCCCTCCTCCTCCAATATCTCCGTAATCTGTTCATACATTTCATCTACTTCTTCGTCACCAGCATTAGTTGTTGGCATATACACTTGAATTATAAGTATTTCCACTGGCTCTATCTGAAGTTTTACGGCTATTAATCTATCATTAACTGTCACTACCTTGCTAATTCTTTCAGCTATCTCTTTTCTCATTATAATCCCCACTCCCCTTTCCTTTTTCTCTCCTCCCGAGTAAATAATCTTAAATTCGTCTGCATTTATCTCGCCTTCTCCTTCCCACCGAACTTCACTAAGACCTACTATGCCTACATTATTCCTTCTCATTTCCCTTTTTAAGTTCTCTAGTTTACCCCCTGAATTCATAGTCCTAACATTCCATGTGCCTATTCTTAATTTCTCACTACTTGCTTTCTTCTTATTAATGTTACATTTCCTCTGTGCATCCCCTAGGGTAGTCCCCACCCGGAGATCCGATTGGGGGACTATTTTACCTCCGGAATATTTAACCCCAGAGAGATCCATAGAGGTATTTGCAGCTTTTCAGCCAATCATGGGAAATATAATGAGGTAGTTTCCCCTTGCTTTCCTCATCGCAGTTTCATAAGAGTGATTACCCATCTGTAGCTGTTCAGATCCACATGATCACCACCTACAGAGGACAATTACTGTATAAAAATTTAATTATTTACTATCAATAATATTGCATATGGAGAGAGAATGTGAAAAGATCATAAGTTTTTTTCCTCACCTCAGAAATTATAGGTATCGGTTAAAATTTGTTGAGTGAGAAACAGAAACATGAAAAACTGTCAATTGTTGCATTAATAACTAATTCACCAAAACAATTGCAATATTTCCCACACAAGGAGATACATACGTATATCACAGATGTTCGTCTCAAATTGCCGTGCGCCGTCTAAGAAAAAGCTTCCTTACTCAAAAACGGCTGACACAATGCTAGAAATTTTTGCCTAAAACCTTTCACACGTGTCATTCCAGCTACTGAAAAGGAGGAGACAGCGAATAACAAACGGGAGGGAAACCATCATAAAATGTGAGGGGGGGGGGGGGTAGAAATCTATCCCGCGCGAGTACCGGAGGGTTAAGGATAAAAATGATGAAAAGCCGTTTATCTTCAACGATGTTTGGAACATTTTATAAATGACTTCCGAATATATCGAATTAAATGAAATGCTAGAGCCAGTCTAATTTATGAAAGATAGATGTAGATATTAGTAAGTATTATACTATAAGGCATATATCCTTTTCAGAACTGGAATGCTTGGATCCGAAGTCCTAATTTCGATGTAATAAGAAATGAAGATGTTATATATGACGCATCATATACAATTTTTAAATGTGATCCTAGATGGAAGATGAGTTCATAATGCACGTAAAGGTTGATCAGAATTATTATGACCGTGAAAGAAGTACGGAGGATATGTTCAGAAAGGGGCTAGTAAGCACCAATAGCATGTTAATTGAATTCGAACGAGCCATAAAGAATTAATCTTACCTACTCGGCTTTTACTACGACTATGTCAGAGACGGAAAACCTTTCTTGCCGGCGTGCCAAAATCACAAAAAAATGGCTTTACTCTTCCAACTTACGTGCCAATTTAATATAACAAAAAAATAATTTTATGATTTAACTTTGACGATTGATTCTCAGATTTGGATTTCAGAAAACGATAGACTGATTGCATAAAATTCAGTTTATCATCAGAAAAGATTTATTTTTCCAGATCATTTATGGCCGAACAACAATTATAAAGCAACAAGCATCTCGTTCTCGGACAAGTCACTATTAGTCCGTTATTTTATAATTGCAATCTCGCTAGAAACAGTCATTTATATTGTCAGAAATGGAAAAATATTAGGGAGAGAGTCGGAAAATAGTTTTCTGTTGCGTGGCAACCAAAATCGTCTCGCGTGCCATAGCTTTGCCATCCTAGGGCTATGTGATCTGTCGATTCAATTGAGCATTCGCTGAGCATTGACCGAATCATTTATTTGGTTGCCAATTCATTGCCCTCAAACCCGTGTATCTCCACTTACGTTGAAATAAAACTTGGTGATAAAGAGGTAATTCGATCGTCAATGTTTCTCAAGATGTTTATCGAAAGAATTGAAACATTTCATCCGATAATCGCCATCGAAAGAGCACCTGCGTTTTTATCTACAACCAAATCAATTTATTTTCCACAATAAAATTCAACCTTTGATTTCTCCGATCGGTGACATAGGCCGATATCTTCGTCGCGTAGCTTTTCTAAGGAGAATTTATTTTGAAAGGAGAATTTTTAAAAACAAATGTTTGACGAGAACGATACAGGAGTACGAACATCAGCGGAAATTCGACTTCTTCCCCTTGAAAGGAACACCGAACGATCCAGCTACGCGCCGTTAATATCGCATGAAGCGCAGCAGGGGTTGGAAGGGACGCCTAAACACATCAATGCGGTTACTTCTTCGCTGACGTTAACAACACTTGCTTCCGCCGAGAGGTTTCCGATGGCCACCGAGGATGTGCCCTCACGCCACTCTACTGCCAAGAGGTCGATGGTGCGCCGTCGCGTTTTGTCAAGGTGATCGGAGAGGCATTGGACTCCCTCATTCCCGTTAACGTGGTTGTTGCATCAAATTGTCGCCAGACGATGTCTCACAAATCACCCCAAGGAATGACATCTGCCTCTAATGGCTACGTCACCATATTTCTGAACGGGGGAGTCGAAGTTGACGCCCTTGAACGCGTCGGAAATCCATCTCGAGGGTACCTTTCGACCCCATCGACGCACCGCTGCTTTGAAGGAGGTGGACAGGTGGTTGGCAACATTTCAATGCATTCTCAATGGCAATAGAATCCTCCCTACCGAGTAAGATTATCATTGATCATTGAAATAACCTCTTCCCCGTCTTCTCACCCGTAAATGGCGAGTAGTTCTTAATGTTGCTCCGGACGCTTCAATTCTTAGATACCATATTATGTTCGGTAACACATGACATTCTCACCTGGCTGGAAACCCAAGAAAAATTCACCGCATCTAATCTAATCTAATCTACATGATATGTAACCCGAAGAATTCTCAAGTTTCAGTACATCGATCTATTTGTTGAGCGATTTCTCTTTGTCAACATAAAAACATCAAAACCTTTCACTCGTGAATATCCATGCCGCCTAGGAGATGAAAATACCGCAACAGTAAAATATTTTGTCTCAACTTTGGACTCTCGAAGATATGAGAGGGTATTAAGGCGAACATGCTGCACTCATTCCTGTAATGGTCAACTTCGCTCATACCAGGGGAAAATTTGGTTCTTATAGTAATACTACAACATTATCGCACCCATTTCTTCAGAACAAATAAATGGTGTTAAAAGTACGACCAATAAACCCAATAGAATTTAGTCATATAACGAGCTGTCGTTTCCCTAAATTACTCCTATCATCAATCCTGTTTTCATGGAAGATAACTCATAGTCATTTGGATACTATCCCTAATCTCAAAGATTCATTAAGTTGTGCCCCACTGGACAGCAGCTTTATAGGATATTCTTAAGGGGATTTAGGTTGGAAAACGATCAGGCTATCGCAGACCCACTGTGTGGCGCCAATGTTTCGATACAAGCTGTTTAACCTTAGTATGTGGTGTCATCGAAAGACTTATCTCCATGAATTCTTCGATGAAGGTTTCCAGTTCAGTCCAGTCCAGTCCGGTAATCACTGTCGATTGGTCAGCATTTGGCAAAATGGCGCCAGTCAGTGACCTGTCACATCACGGCCTCAGCTGCGCCAATTCACTCGAAGGGTGTGCTGATTGGTAATTGCGCATCATTCGAAAAATTGCCATCGAAAAGAAAACGGAGAATCAAATATGCAGAAGCCGTGACAAAATACGACTTACGCATCATTTCATGGAGAAATTGAGAGGGCAGTAATTTTCCAAAAAAATTCAATCCCTCAAAGTGATCTTTCACTTTTCATGATCAACCTGTTTGACTGCGCGGCATGAAAATGCTTAACAAGGACATGGGAGAATTTTAGTCGAGGGCTCCTGAATGGTTGCAACCCTATTCTATGACATCATTCGAAAGTTCGAGAAGATTCGGCGGTGAGCCAGACGCGCGTTATTCGTGTTGCATATCCCGTGCACCCTCCGCGGCGATCACGCGATCGAGCAAAGATTCCCCCTTGTCTCGCTATGCTGTTTACAGATTTTGAATGCAGAAAAAAATAAACATCGATTCAATCCATTGCGTGATTAAATTAATAACGAAGCGAGTAGGTTTATATTAAGTAAAATAATGGCCGATACGGTGTAGCGACACTCAAAGTGTCACGCTATGAATTATTCATACCATCGACGGCTTTTTCCCAGCAGTTTATCACATTTTTGCATAATAATTTGATTTTCCATTAAAACTTTAAAGGATGTTCCATAACTCTTACGGTAAAATAACATTGACAAATTATAATAAGTATTACTTAAAATAAGAAATGCCATATTGGTTCAAGGCCCTCAAAGTTTAGTGTGCGTGATGCGAGTGATATTTCAAACGATTAGATCGGTTAGATTGGTACTTCGCCGAGGCTTATCCAGAATCGAAGGATAAAACCTTCGCTAGACAGAGGTGAGGCACGTGCACAAGTCCAATTAAAGCATCCAATGCAAAACTCTGCCTTGGAAGAGGCGACACGTGATGGACCTTCTAGGATATACCAATTCCATTCCATTCATGCGAATAATTCGTGATCGCGAATTTCAGCGGCAAGCAGAGGCCTTAAAGTCGCGAAACTAATGACCGTGGCGACCCTCCGAATTGGTAGACCTGCATCACCCAACCACGCTCAATATCGCCATTAATGTGTCAGACATGGCCCTCGCACCGTAATACCATCACTCCTCCCGTTTTTTTCCCTCTCTCTCTCTCTCTACCGCTCCACTCCTCTATACCCTCCATCTTCCTTCGTCCATCCCGCTCCATCACTCTCCCTCTTTACCTCTCAATTCCCTCCATCCTTTTCTCTCTTTCTCCCTATTCCCTTCCCCACCACTCCCTCAATCTCAAGTTTTGCTCTGTCATACCGTTCCCTCCCCCTCTCTCTCTCTCCTTTTCTCTCCCTCTCTACAACCTCCCTCCCTCCCTCCTCTCCACTTTCGCTGTCTCACGTCATTTCCTCTCTCCTTTCTCCCTAAAATTCCCACTCCTCTCTCCTCCTTACCTAACAGGTCCCTCCCAGTCTCTTTCTCCCTCCCTCCATCTCCTCCGTCCTACACCCAATTGACCTCTGTGCCTTCATTGGCGTCTGCAGATCGGACATCTAATATGACTCGAATGTATGGCACGTGACGAGTTTTCCAGCTCGAAACTGATGTGAATTTGCATTGCGGTTTGTTCAAAGTTATCTTTAAATTGTGAGTAAATGTATTAGCTATGATTTGAATATTACAAAAAGAACTTCCACATAGCAGACTCGAACCCCGGATCACGCTATAGCGAGGCTGTCACATTGAAGAACTATATAACAAGAATTAACCGCACTCAACCGCATTTCTCCGATGATGTTGGAGTTCAGAAGACGTTTGAAGAGATTAGAACTCGATGAAAAACAGTCTTTGTATCTAAATATAGGGAATAAAGGCAAACATGGCGAAAATATCTGAAATATTATCACTATTGCTATATGCAATTTAGGGATAACAGTTGGAGTACCAGTTTCTCTTGCAATGATGCCGGATTCACATATGAAGTTAGGATTTTATTATCCATTTGGTATAACTTTTCGTTAATGCCGCATTTTTAGGCTGGTTTCCAAAGAAAACATAACCTTATGAAATGGTCCTGTCTGTGTGTATGTGTGTGTCCCCTATTAACATCTTTTGCATCAATTGACTGATTTTCATGAAACTTGATATGAGGTTCATGCTACCAGGGCCCACCTCCGGGCTATCTTTTATTTTCCGAAGATTGAAGTACCGGATTCGATTCCGGGAAAATTTTTTCCCTTTTTTTAAACATAGAAAGTCTCAAATCCATCGTGCAGAGATTTTTTCTTTAATATTTTAAAATATCTTAAAATTGTGATATCGGAGCGAGATTTGTACTGTTCTAAGGGGAGAAGAATGTAGCTAATAATTCTTATCGCAGAATATTGATAATTGATCGTATTTTCTTGAATTTCTACTAAAACATAGCGGTTTTGCGTTTTAAATCGCATTATATCGGATTATTGACATGGAGACGATTATTACCGAACTCAGTTTGTGCATAGACGAGTGAACAAAAGGGCTATTTTCCTTTCCACCCGACTACCCTTCAGCAATGGACAGTTGATGAATACGTATCAGCGTATAAACAGTAATATTTATTTAATTCGTTTATTTAAACAAAATACATTCAAAATATGTCAGAAAGAGATTTTGACATTGTTATCAGTATTTTAAACCTGATAATGCTATATTAATTTCTTTTCCAATTTTTCTCTATCATTGATAACCTATGAATTAGAAATGGTATTTATGGTATGAGATTCCTTGGAATGACCAACACATACTGAAACGTTTCCTGTCAATATAAGTAATCAATTCGGGACGTCAACTTCGTCCTGGTTTGGACTCCTTGTTTAAGCTTCGTTTGGTTATGCATAGATTGTTTACTTTATAAGATGAAAAAATGATTTATTTAAAAAGGGATAGAAATACTCGAGAAGTTTAATTAGGTGGTTTCCTAAAGATTATATATATATATATATATATATATATATATATATATATATATATATACATATATATACATATATATACATATATATACATATATATTGTGCACAACAAGGAAAGCAATTTCCCGCTTACATTCTCCCAATTTTTAATATGCTGAACATATTTGTTATTTACAAATATTAGATGAAAATAGATTTTTGGAAGCGAGTAACTAAAATAAGCCATGTGATAAAACAGTCTGTGATCACTATCAGACAGCGAGTGAAAAATGAATAGGTGCGATTCTTCCGCTCCTAATTGCTCAAGTATTAGAAACGTCATTTGTCGCCTAGGTTTTAATCAGACGCTTGCCATTTAATACCGCCATACAAACAGACTTTTTGACGTCTCCCCCATATGGTCAGGTAGACAAAGGAAGAGGCCTGCTTCAAGTTGTCATCCGAGGGAATAATTATGGCTGTTATTCGCTACTCTTTCTTTCTGGGCTGGTTTACAAAGGAAACATAGCCCCATGAAATGGTCATGTCTGTCTGTGTGTGCCCCCTACTAACAACGTTTGCACCAATGGACCGATTTTTACGAAACTTGGTATGAGGCTCGTTCTGCCAAGATCCACCTCCGGGCTATATTTTATTTGCCGAAGATTGAAGGCACGGGTTCGATTCCAGGAACGTTTTTTCCCTATTTTTTTACATAGGAAATCTCAAATCCATCGTGCAGAGATTTTATCTTTAATACATTAAAATATCTTAAAATTGTGATATCGGAGCGAGGTTTGTCCTGTTCTAAGTGATAAATAATGTGGATTATAATTCTTATCACTGAATTTTGATAATTGATCGTATTTTCTTGAATTTCTACTAAAACAGCGATTTTGCGTTTTAAATCTGATTTTATCGGATTGTTGCCATGGAGACGATTATTACCGAACTCGGCTTGAGCATAGACGAGTGAACAAATGGATTTTTTCTTTTTCGCCCGAACACTCTTCAGCAGTGGACAGTTATTAAATTCGTATTCGAGTATAAACAGAAACATTTATTAAATTCGTTTATTCCAAAAAATACATGTAAAATATAATGCTAGAAAGAGATTGTCATTATTTTAGTATTTTAAACCCGATAATGCTCTATTTATTTGTTTTCCAATTTTTCTCTATCATTGATAAACTATGAATTAGAAATGGTATTTATGGTATGAGATTCCTTGGAATGACTGACACATACTGAAACATTTCCTGTCAATATAAGTAATCAATTCGAGACGTCAACTTTGGGAAACCAGCCTGCATTATTCCTGGTTTGGACTTCTTGTTTCTTAGTCTAAGTTTTCGTTTATCGTTTATTAATATTATTCTTCTTGTTTTAAACTCTTTTCGCTCAGAGGCTCTTTCGTTATGAAAAAGAGATAAAAAAATACTAAAATTATTTATATTGGTAGGGCAACAAAATAATAGCATAGGTTAATTGAAAACCTCTTTATATCATTTCTTAAAACGTTTAAATAGGAAGTTAAATTGTTAACTTAAATGCTACGTTCAGCAGTGAGCAGTGTGTGATGAACAGGTAGTTGGAGTGCCACAGTGCACAGCTGCGACCGCTTCGGCGTTTACGAAGGCCTAATTTTAAACTTGAAAACTCTTAACTCTGAAAGTAAAGATGTTACTTTAAGTTATTACACGCATTTGAATTGCTATTTATTTCTCACTTCCTGCATTTCAGCTAACATAAACACTAGATGTAGATAAAAACATTTTACTAAGCAGTAAACATATGAAGGGAATAGAAAATCATACGCGTTGGGAAAGTGCTTGGATATAGAAATGAATATCTTAGATCTCAATCAAAACTGAGAAAGAGAATTAAATAGGAAGGAATTTTCTCTCCCGTGGATTTGAATGGATTATTGCTGAGAAAAGAAGGTCTGACACGAAATGATCCACGCAGTATTTTATCATCGTAGATAGGGAGAGCAACTGTCTATAATTCGAGAGAGAAATCCAAGGTGTAACCCAATATCAGATTTTAAAATATTGTCTGTTTCGATGGCCGAGGAGATAAGGAATAAATTCGAACTGGAATAGGAAGCAGTGGGATAGAAAATATCCGATTGTGATATATCCTTGTGTGGAGATTGTTGTCCAAACGAACTCCATTGAATGAGGAAGAATTTCTTTATCGCTCTCAAAGTCGCGGAAAATTGGTTCTGCAGATTTCTTAATCATTCGTAATCGTGTTTTTTTTAAAAATGCTTACCTATAAGATAAAGTTTGGCAAAAAAATCCACGACTAAAATCGTAGGCTTCTGCTGTTTTTGCTTAGCGCACTTTTTAAGAATAAACGAAGGAATTAAACGTTAAAAATAATGTTTATCAATAACCACTGAAATTTTTAAATTTTTATTAAAAGCGTAGCAATGGAAGGGGGTTACATACTTGAAAAATAACACAAAAGGAACTGCATAAAAATGCAACTTTGCAGAGCGATCTACGCTGTGCTAAGCATTCCACGGCTGTCCAACAAAAAAAAGAAGTAACGCCGCAAAAATAAAATAACTTGCGATCGGAAAAAAACTGGGAAACATCGAAAGACCGACAGGGCGCGCTTTATTGGAACGAATGTCGCGGAAGAAAGACATCTGGAACGGACGCGAAGAAAAGACGGGATTCCAACAGAAAAAGTTATGGTAACAAGACGGAAGAGGGAGAGGGAGCAACGGAAGGCCGGAGACAATGCCAACGAGCCGAAACAAGAGGAGGAGAAAAAAAGACGAAAATAAAGATGGCGAAACGGCCCTCGGAGGAAAGAGCGAACTCGAGAAAAGGTGAAGAAGATGCACTTTCGAGAGGAGCGCGTTGCGATAACTTCCGCGACGGATGGATCGCAGCCGAGGGGTGAATATGAATGGCCTCTGTCCCATTTGGGACGAGCCGTCGGAATGCCTCGCTTTCCCTTTTTCGCGGAAATTAAAGATGTCGCGGTTCCCCAGCGCTGAGCTAAATATTCGATTTCGGAATAGATTTTCTTACGGGTCGTTCGCCTAGATCGACTTTGCAACGAATCGCGAAATTCGGCGTTTGGCGAGATGGAGCAGGGCGATGGGGATTTTCTAATTAAGCTAAATGAAATGTTTTTTTTTTGCCCGCGTGTGAGTTTATACCTTTACGAGTGTCTCACATTTGCTTAATTTCTTTAATTTACTTCTCACCTAAACGTGTGGCCGTTATTGATAATTTAAAACCTCTAATAGCCTTCTAATAGTCTTCTAATAGCCGGTCCCTTTTACCTGTCTCACGCGTATACCCTGATGACGACCAATGCCAAATCCATATGTGACGATCGTGGTGCTAAATTTATCCTGCAGCGAATTTCGTTCCTTAAGATCAACGTAAATCATCTATCCAACCGCGGAGAAAATGCCTTTCTGACACGAAACATCGAAATTTATAGCCAAGTAAATTATGTAAATTGAAAACGGCGTTCCTCGATTTCCCATCCGTTTTTAAGAAGAGCAAAAGTTGTGGCATTAAATCTATAAGTGACTGACTTTTATTTGAATACACTGCCGACAGCAAAATATATCAATCCAGCATTGCTTTTTTAGCTAACAATAATATTTCTCTTGATAAAAACTCTTTCAAACAACATACGGTAAAAAAACTTATTATCAGTTGCAAAGGGATAATTTTAGAACCCCACTTGAGTAAAATTCATTTCGTAATTTTGTAATTATACAGAGCATCATCGCCTTTGCAAATTTTATCGGAAAATGAGTAAGATAAACTCGGATAATTTTCTTATAAATAGAATAAAATCTTTAGAAGATTAAGTGCGTATTTTTACTTTCCTCATCTCAAATTGCCATTGTTCGCCAAAAGTACAATTTGATAAAAATAAAAAAATGTCGGAATCTTCCATAATCCCCTCCTAAATTCTTATCAGATAAGAGCCTTAATATCTTTCGATTTCAAGCCAAATCTTCACTTCCTAAGGGGGTATTTTGCTCCGTAGTCTTACTGAAATTCTCCGAGGCCGAGAACTCAACACTCATATCCATTAACCACGATAATACAAACACTGTTTCGATTTTCATATTGCACTATTAGTTTTTCGAATATCTCGCGGTGGACGAGAAATACTGGATTTGATTGGCGACAATAGTTTTATGAGCTCCATCCAATAAAATAGCTCACTAAGTCGTAAAGACGGGTTTCGTAGTCTACTATCTAGCAGCACGGTAGTCTCGCTTAGAATAGACAGTTCTTTGATAAGAATATAACTTAATCTCAGAATCAAATCAATCACCTGCAGTTTACATTAAAACCAACGTTACGACGATCGTTAAGACGCATGTTGAGATATCATTTGCACGATCCGGCACTTGGAGACTACTCTCGCCTCTCGCAAGGACGTACCTGTTAATGCCTACGTGAGAATTCGTGGACGAGCTTAAGACTTAACCTTTCACAGGGTTGGGTTATCATAACAATTTACGACGGAAAAAGTATTAGATTGAAAATGTAAAGACAAAAATTATATTTTGAAATTTGCAGAAAACTGATGTAAATATATTCTCTCTACATCCTGAATCGCAATGGAACTGGTGAATAAAACCATAATATAATGATAATGTAAGCGTTGGCTACATAATATTGATATAAGCTCAATATAAATGCAATTTCTCACTCGCCACCTTTCATCTAAACACCATCTTTTGTCACCTAGGCGACGCTAAGAGTATCACTTGCACATGCGCACACACACACACACACACACTAACGAAACACACGGTGAGGTACACTCACCTTCTGGTGGATACATGTCTGATCGAGGTAGATGGACAGCGCGCACTAAAATGAAGACGGCGGGCGCCGGTCGGCCGCCTTTTGTTTCCTCGATCCACCACCACACGACGACCAAACTGCAGGCGATAGAGACTACCGAAGGAACAGTAAACGGCGTCCCCGTAGAGAGCGGAGCTTCTCTCTTTCTGCGTAAATGGGTCGAAATAACGAACTACGACGAGGGTGACACCAGTAGACGACCACTCGATTGACGGAGCGGTGCGAAACTGGCGAGAGATCGAGGCGGGATTCGACACGATGGGTCGGAGGTCACTTCCTCTCTATGCGTCCTTCCTCAAATGCGCGCGGGTACGTCGTGCGTTCCAGAGGAGGGTCAGTGGCCAGTCGACGATGTCGTGCAGCGCCTGCTCCTGGCTACAATGAGAACGATGCGGGAGCGGAAAAAATGGAAAGATGAGGAGAAACGAGAGCTGGGTGCGAGATGAGGATGCGATCACAGCGAAGCACAGTCACCGTTTGGCGAGAGACGGAAGGAACAGATGACTATCTGCGTCCTCTTATCGGCAGGAGGGCAACAGAGGGAGGGAGGGGTGAGATAGTATATTCTTCCCCATACTTCGACAGAGAAGACGAGCATCGGACTAATATCCTCGTACCCTAGTCCCTTCCGAACTCCTCGGTTGGGAACATTAATTCCCTTTCCCAAGAAATGAAGGAAATTGGGGAGAAAATTTAAGGCAATCGATTGATGAAGGGCAAGGAAAAGAGAGAGTATTGGAAAAACGAGAGGGAGGAGAGAAAAGGATTTGATAGGGGAAAGGAAAAAGGAAGGGAAATCAAGCGGAACCTTCAGAGAGGAAGGAAAAAGGCTGGAAATATGAAAAAGTAGAGGAAAAGAAAAAAGAAGATAAGTTTGGGGAATGGGGAGGCAAGGAAAAGGGGGAGTATAATAAGGAGAGAAATAAGGTGATGATGTCGAGTGGATGAAATATGCACGGAAGATCATATATATAGGAAAGAAGAATTGAGGCGGTGAGGCGCGTGCTTGGATGAAAAGAACGAGACACTGGAAAAACCAGGGGCAAAGTACGAGAGATAATCAGTAGAAAGAAAGGAAGTCCACGCAGGGAGATAGAAAAAGATTATTTACACCGAACAGCGAAAATTCGACTAACGCGTATTAGCATATACATACAACCAAAATAAGGTGCATCTTTTTGCGGAGCTTTTTAGAAATCCAATTAAGCGTAAAAAATTATGCATCGGGATTAATCCATTTAAAGCTATTAGAAATGTAATGAAAGCCAGGGAGAGTAAAATGAGAGATATCTGTGGAGAGAGACGAAAACAAAATTTTTATTGGAAAGAAAACAATGTTTTTACAGTAATATTTTCAGGAAATATTTTTTATAATTTTTCCACGCTGAAATAAAACGAAGTATACTTAAATGTTGTCAGTTTCATCTCTTTTTAATTTACGCTAGGATATATTTCGTTTTGTTTTGCTTTGAAAAAATGAAACAGGTCATTCTACGAGTATATATTTTAATAAAGTTGTATCAACGTCAGTACTTTTTATTATAATAGCATTTCATTTTTAAAATGAAATTTTGATACTATAGGCTCCTTCGATACAATAAAGAATCTAATTAACAATATAATCCTGCAGAACGTGAGAACTTAAATTTCAGATAAAAGCAGCGAATGTTTTAATGAAATGATTACATGAAGGGGAAGGGAGAAATTGTAGAGAGTCTTTATTATAACGAAATTAAAAGTAGAATTGGAGTAAAGAACGGGCGAAGATCCTTTGAAATAGAATGAGAGTTGATTTTTATGGCGAACATCCGTGGCATTTTTTATCTTCGAGCAATTCGCGGAAATGCTCGTAAAACGGCAAAGGGGATTAAGTGAGGCGGCGAGGAAAGTGCGGCTGACGGAAAGGAGGAAATTTTGGCGAAGGGAATGCAAACTGAGACATTCCGCGCGTAATTTATAAGCAGTTGTCAAGAGTTCGGGCGGATGACAGAAGAAGAATTCTCAGACCAAAAATTACCCATTACTCCTAAGTCTGTGTGACATAATTGCATTTATTATTTCGAATATCGCATCTAATGAAGAAGCTTTCCAACTTAATATAGTCAAGGAAACGTATCAATTTCCCATCTCCAAACAGCTGATTAAAACTCACAATCTGTTTGAATAGAAAAACACAATTTTTATTAAACTTTTACTAACACTGTGCTGGTCTCTTAGATTACGTAGAACAGAGCTTATAATTTACTAGATTAGACCGTGGAGGAGTAAATATTAATAGGCGGTGGTCCGTAATCGAGTTGCGAAATCCTCGCTGGCCTGTGTACGAGTTTAAATTGAGAGATAATGACCTTAATATTAGTGAAAACAGCGTATAAATAGTTTTTAGTGCCAAAGTTTTACAATGAAGGATTTTACGATAAATAATTATGTAGAAAATATTAGGCTTCTATATGAAATTCACGGATAGACCTTTCATTACTCGGAGGTCACTGTGTGCGTATACTTGGTTCAGTTAATCGATAGTTAATTTCGTATTATCGCAATATACGCCCATATAAAATATCAATTATTCGCACCGCTACATTAGCACCAGGATTAACACAAAATACGAGAAAAATCCGGATGCCCATAGAGAGGTCATTTGGAAACAAAATCGTAAACAAGTGCTGCAACTGTTGGAACCTGACTCAAAATAATTTTGAGCCATTTTTCCTAGATAAAAGTAGCCCTGGAGTCCAATCAATATGCGAAAAGTAAAGATTTCATTGTAAATATGTTATCGAGCATAAATTCAATTTGCGCGTCAGATAAATAAGATTTACAAGGAAATAGTGCGCGGCATCGTAAAACAGAAAAAATGCTTTCGCCGTGGAGAGAGAAATCATTATTCAGGAAGGACTAAATAACGAATGTGAATTTCGTAATACGAATTAAAACGACATATAAACATTATTACATTTTCTGCCTATATAGTGGCTGAAACTAAGGAAAAACAACAATGTTTATGAGTAAAAAGTTAAGAGTGACATGAGAGGCAGGAGTGGCAGATGGAAGAAATGGCGGAGTAAGAAGGGAAGAGCGAGGAAGAATTACCGTAAGCTCGCCATTGGTAAGTCTAGGCAGAAATATTGTACGGAGTGAAAAAGAATTACGTTACTCTGTTCTGTGTGGAGAGAAATCCATCATTCTGCTGGACAACCTGATTTAAATGAAACGCACGCCGCAAGAAAATCTTATTCCACCACTGTTCTCCTTTTCCTTGGTCAGCCGTCAACGAAATCTCTTCATCACTCTTATCTTTTTTCACCTCTACATTATTCTCTCTGTATTAACGACTAGATCCATCCGTTTTTTGTCTTTTTTCCTTAAATTTCCATTCCGTACAACATTTTACGTTAGTTGCTCTTTTACCTACCGATGATTTTCTATAAATCTTTAAACTAACGCTTCCACGTCAATGCTTTCTCTTCTGAATTACCCATTCTCGAAAAACTTCCCTAGTTTTTCCATTGTAATAAATTTTTTGCTGCAATAGTATGCATGTGTTTTTGCTATTCCACGTCATTCTCATTTTCTAAAATGTTTAAAAGCTATATTACTTGTCTCAATACTGATAAGGACTTAAAAACGCACTGTGCTATAATTTCTACTTTGCTACAATGTTTCTATTTTTTGTTTTTAGGCGTTCTTTACCAGCGAAGCGGTTATAGTTTCGGAGATAGAAATTCTAGAAAATCCTGCGAAAAATATCGCATATTTTGTTTACATCAATCGCGAAGACGGTTCTCTCAGCAAACAATAATTAAAAATCCATATACTCTCTCCCTTGCTCTTTTATGATCTGTGAGGTATAGATTAAAATATGTATTTGGATAGAGAACAATATTTACTACAAGATAGTCCCCAAGACCATGTAATTACGACTTATAGTTTCGGAGATAAACATACGAGAATCGCCCAATTTTTCGATACCGTTTCATACGTATTTCCCATTAAGAACAACTTTGAAATCTCTGTATATTCCATTTATGGAGTATACTTTTCCATCTTGTTAGGCGTTCTTACCAGCGAAGCGGTAATAACGGAACGCCTTATGGGCACGTCTGGTCCGTCCGTCTTAACTTTCATCTCCTAAACCGCTGGACGGATTTTAATAAAATTAAGTATGAGTGATCATTATTAAAATTTATCGCCCAATTGTGATTTTTAACTGAATCTGTCAATTAGAACTCCCACTTTACACAATTACTTTAATAAACTTTTACTCGTATCTCGTTAAATGGCTTCCGTCAGGCAACAATGAAATACCAAACTTTTCTCTCCCTAGCTCTTATATGATCGGTAATTTATAGATTAAAAAATTTATTGGTATAGAGAACAACATTTACTATAAAAAAGTCTCGAGACCACATATGAAAATTGAAATTCATATGAGTTTTTAAACAATTGAGGAAGCAAAGACCAACATTTTCCTGATTTATATAATATACTTATTATTTTGATATATTTTACATTTTATTACTGCTTCATCAATATCAATTACTGTTGTAAGTGGTAAATTATCACTGGCATAAATTTAAAAATGTTTTTTGTATTAATTAAGCTAAATGTTATATAATTAAGAATAACGTAAATGTACTTGTTTACGAGTATTTATTTACCTCTCAAAGCGCTAATGCTCAGGAACATTAGCTTATATCCTTTGTAAAAAAGGAAATTTCCCTCTGTTATCTCAAGAGCATATCTTCTGAACGTCTCTGTTTGCCTTTCAAGTACAAATAATGTATTTCCAGATGTTAGTTCAGTGCTTTGGGTGGAAGTATAGATTTTGGGGTTGGTCCTGTTTTACGGAAAATTCCTTGACTACTAAGATGCTGCACGAGATGTCCACATTTCGTAAAGCTCGTATCTTAAGCGTTGCATCATTCGTAGCAGTCGCTTTATTCGGACTATTTTAAAATAATTAGGCAAGCAAAACTGACGTTTTATTGATCTTATTAATGTTACCATAACATTTCTTCGAATTAAATGTCGATCTGTCACCTTTCCCTCGCAGTGCCCAAACCAGATATATTTGGTTCCATCCTGTCGAGATTTATCTTTTACTGCGTAGTCAATTCATTAGTGATCAGAGTTTTCCTTCGAGAACTTCTTATCCGTAATACAGCAACGCTAAAAAAGAAAAATTCGTCGAAATTTACACCTAATTTCTCCCTACCCAACATTTTGTTTTCCACCTATTTATTGCGACTTGCTCAATATGATAGATGCACTTCTGATCCATTAGCACAGCTAATAATATTTACATGAGTCACCATTATTAATAATTAAATATAGGTATATTTTTTATCAAGCCTACAAGCGAATCAATGGAAAAACTATAATGATAACCCAAATATTTTGCTCAATCTTTAAATGCTATCTAAATTACAAAAAAGGTATTTTGACTCCGTGTATCTAAAATCTATATCTATTTACAATAAAAATCTTACCAAAGTGTGTATGTAATATTCGCTCCTATATTCAGCATGCATTCCCTTATTGTTGTTGTTATCTACATGGTGCCCTTCACCAACTAATATAACACTTCAAAATAAAACAAATTTACAACAAAGAAAAACTCTGGTAGGTGTAAGTTGTGCATATTTCCTCGCAATTATGGAATTCCGCAAATTTAAGACCTAAACCGTGCAATCTGTAAATAATTTCTATATAACTAAACCATCTTTTCTGTGTCTCGTTTCCTTCTCTTTTCAGTCACATCTGCCTCGAAACTGACGCATTCCATGCAAAACAAGAAAGAAACGATGCCTTTCCAAGAACTGGGAGGGCAGAGGTGCAAACGACGGAAGCGGATTTAGAATGTTCGTCCATCCGTCACTTCCTATACTAATCAAACCTTTTTTATGGAACGTTTCAAATAAACGAGTACGGATGATGAAGGGAAAGGGGAAAAGAATAATAGAGGAGGATATAGGGAAAGGGAGGGTGAAGGAGATGGAGGAGTTGGTCATGTAACAGAGACGGATGATTGCTCAGATATGGCGGATCGATGAATCTCATACAACTCCTTCAATTGAAAGCACGCTGCATGATTGCTGACATGAGTTTTTCCTCCTCGGAAGCGTCCTTGACAGTGGACTTCATTTCCCTCCCGACCAAACCGAAAAAAACAAAGGAATTTCGCTTTGCGGCGTGTTTACTCTAGCCCACGATAAAACGCTTTCGATTATTTCATAACCCCGCGCATCGAGGGCATCGCGATATTCCAGAGAGGTTTAGATGGGAATTACCGCCGCGCTCGGCGTTAATTTGAGGGAGATGACGTCGGAAGCGGCAAAAGGCGAGTTTCGCGAGGGAAAAAACAATGGATCTTTTATCGTCCGGTGGAAACAGCGCTGTAACCAGCTATTTTAGCACTCGGGGAAAACTACCAAATACGCGCCCCCTCCATAAAAAATTCGCTAATACCTATATGGATTTAAGGTGAACAATTAATGAATAAAAATAAACTATAAATGATACAATTTATTACTATAAAAGTCCATAATTTAAATACATAATTATAAATATAATTACATACATAATTACACACATGCATAATTTAAATACAGAAAGTATAAATATTTTAATATTAAAGAGTATGTGATTTTATTGCAGCAAACTCATCAATAGCATCATCGAAGTTTATAGTTTCTGCTATGCGTAAGGTCTGGAACAAGTATAGTAGTGAAATCTCCCGTCCTTGTGACAGGCACAACTTGCCTTTAACAATTTTTACGCCCCTCCTTTGGTTACGCCCGGGGCAGATGCCCCGCCCTGGTTAGGGCGCTGGGTGGAAAGAAACTTTATTCGAACTCTTAGCACAGGCGACTAAAGTTTTTATTTCTTCCCCTTCTTTTTGTTCCCATTTTCCTCTCTGTTGCTTTTTTCTCTCGTTAGATTAATCCAATTTTACATCTTAAAAGTAATAATTTTTCCTCGTAATGTCGAAAATATAGATCCCACCTGACTGTTATCTTTCTGTATTACGTTTTAATTAGCTTTATTGCTATTGTACCTTTCATTTCTTAAGCATCATTTTGTCTGTTTATTTACATTTTGTAACTTCACACACTGGAAAGATTTTTGACACACTTTGCCCCTTCCATTCATCGCCATACGCTATATTTTCAGTTCACCTCGACACCTCGACGAGATTCTTAAACTGAAAGGTATATGAGACAGTGGGACTGTGGGGATATTTAGCTTAAACCTCCCATAATTAAGAACCTTTTCTTCTCTCTCCTTTCATTATCGACTATCGCCCTCTCACCCTCTTAATTCCCTCCTCTCTCCCCTTTCCCTCCTCTTTCATTCCCCTCCTCCAACTCTCTTCTCGCCACTAACATCGCGCCTCTTCTGTCTATTTGGTGAGTTTAAAAGCGCATTTGACGCGCACATTTGCAGATAACCCAGTTACGGCGCACCGCACTTGTTTCGTCGACAACTACGGTGAATGCCGCATATTAGAAATAGGATAACGCATTCCTTTCGCCACCACTTCTTTATATCAGAGTTCTGTGAAATACAATCACAACTCGAAGCACTTATGCAATTAATACGTGGAATCCTCAAAAACGAGATTCTTGTACTCATGAAATGGAAATGAATTTTTAAACTCATTTTTATCAAAGAACTATCTTGCGATTACGGCACCAAGTTTCCTTAATCGGATACGCCGCTCTCGATGAGGAATTTTAACCAGAAACGATGGTTACTTCTTCAACTCAGTCACCATAAATTCTTATTATTTCCACTACTTTCCAATACTTTTTATTTGCCACTGCTGCATTGTTTTGAATATGCCATATCAAAACTACAGGCACGGAATTTTAATCTATTTTGAAAAAATGCGGACGTGTAACAATGGAAACGAACTAGAAGTGAGCAGCGGATAGTATTAGCATGATCCAGCTTCACATTAGCATCACACGATATTCACTGTCTAGGTCCAATAGCCTCAAAAGATCTTTATAACCAAATTGCAAGGCGGTATTCATTTATTTACGCGCAGTTTAATATGGAGGCGTAAAAAAACCATGAACATGATAAATGGAAATAATGAGAGAAGTATTAAGGAAAAGTCAGAAATAAATACATTTGCCTCTTGCCTCTTCCAATATTTAGGTCCAATTGAAAAGAAAAAGAGAGGACGAAGTTCGTGTGTTGTAAACGGATTATTTTGTTATGGAAACAGGAGGAAGAGAAAGTAATGGATAACGGGAATAAGGAGGAGGCGGGTGGGCACCTAGATCGTAGGCAGGCACGGATTCAGAATAAAAGTAACGTGACCGAATATAGTGAATCCATTGCCCTGCTGCAATGTCGATGATTCGGCGGGAAAAAGCGGTCGATTACTAACTTGCAGTAGGCGATAGTCTCTGCTGCGTTTTCATACTTTTTTCCCGTTTGCTCAGAGCGCTCCTGAATTAGCTGGATCAGATAGAGCTGGAGAACGTTCTGGATGGTTGGTGTTGCAAGGGGAGGAGTGTTTATGTTACCGAGTGACCTTTGGGGCATTTTTAGGGCACGTTGATATGCGATATGTGACGTGAATCTGTCGTCAACCCTATTTATCCCTCTTTTTCATCCTCTGCCCCCCCCCCCAGCCGCTCCATCTCGCCCCTCCGCGCCATTCCACTAATTTCTTCCGACTTTACTCCCTGGCTGCAATCGTCTTCCCCACCTTCTCTCTCTCCCGCTTTCTCCCTCACCCTCCTACTCTCTTCAAACTGTATATCGCGCATAATCAATTAAATGCAATACGTACTATTGCGACTCCACCGCAAGTCTCTCTGATCTCCCGCGTCCATTATTTTGCGATTTTCTCACTTTGATTTTGTAACATTTGACTATTTATCCGTTTATCATTGTTTATTCATTACATATTGTATTTTTGCTTGTTGCACCTGTCTTGAGGGAATAGAGGCACCTTCATGTATTACAAGTGGAAATTTTCAGTTGGCATAAGCTCTATACAGACATGTAGGTACCTTCATTTTTTCGCCATAGCCACTCCAACTAATAAATACAGTCAAAACCTCTCTTTATCGCCCGTTAAAGGTTTCGTGATAGAATGTCCGCTTTGAGGAGTTATCACCTTAGAGAGGTTTGACTAATGGGATTGATGCCAATGGGCATCAGTGAGCCGTTTAGCAGAATGATTACCTTAGAGAGGTAGCCGCTGTGAGGTTTCTCCACATTTGTATACATTCTGATAACAATTATTTATGAAAGAGCCTCTCAGTTGAAGGATTAATAATAATGGCACGTTATGTCAATCGATAAATTCACAAGTTCAAACAAAAACCGCATGGAGCAACACGCATGTGCCTTCACATGTTTCTTTAAGAATTTTATGCTGTATAACTATTTTTCATACATAACTAACCATAAGTGTAACTAATGTCTATTTATTCGACGCACGCTACATTTCATGCTAGCCCTAAAAATTATAAAAACACCGAATATCATAGGCATATCGCATTGATTGTTCGGAGGAATAATCAGAAGACGGAAAGGAGATACTTCATAATATCGGAGGATTATAAGGATACCTGCTATTGACGGCTCCTTCAAATTGTACCTATAATACTGAATAATCGCTAAGTTTGATATCCAATAAAAAAACTGAGCTTAAAAAAGAGGTTGAATGGAAGGAAAGGTGTTAAATCCACAACAGAAATCGATGTCTAAATACGTACATCAGCTGCCAAGTCATCATACACCGTACGAAGAAAGAGGGCACCAAACACATAAAAGTATTATATAGCAATGTGCTCGTTAAGTATGCCAAGATGGCTACCACTGGTTGAGGTCGCTTAACGACGCATATGGTATGTGCATATATCATTTTTACAGATATATGATGTCCTCTTTCCATCTGATTTAATAGCTCTTAAAATAATCGTTCAAAATCTATCTCTTTTTACGGTTAGTGGATTTTATAGTTTTCCTTATGATATCGGATTAATATTTTGGCGTATTTTTGGAAATGGGAGTTAAATAACTTCCTAATGTCGCCGTCATTTTAATTTTTAGGCCGATAGATGCCAACCTCCACGTAGGCGATGAAGATACGAGCAAACTTTTGAGCGTGAATTATCAAGTACCACATAGTATTACGCGAGAAAGCGTGGTGATTATCGACCTGATCCACGTTGATACAATAGCCTCAGCGTATTGTCTCCGGATGAACGACGCGTTATACTGGTGATTTATCTAATCTCATGTCCATGATCATTCCCAGCTACGTAGTTAATTGTTCAGATCAAATCTGATAAGATAAATTCTCGAAAAAAATTGTGTTTGGAAAAGGTATAGGATAGAAGAACAAAGTGGAATCGAATGCATACAGATAAAAATAAGACATGCCATCTATATATTTTGAAGCCGTTCAGATAAATTTGTAATCTAATTTCGACCACAAAATGAGGCTATTTGTTGACACGTCCATTGCGTAACCCAGATTAATTGATACTGCTTCATCAGTAGCCATTCTTATATATATATATATATATATATATATATATATATATATATATATATATATATATATATATATCCTTCCTATCCCTCTCAAACTCTCGTTGCATTTATTTCATCATATTATCTCTTTTTCTGTATCGTTATATATATATATATATACAGCAAGAAAGAAATTGGTGAAATATAAGAAGAGTTATTGGAATGAAAAGCTGAAGCGACACCGTGTCAAGGAGGAAAGGAAAGAGAATGTGCAAAGGCTTAAAAGGCAAGTTTATCTTTGCGATGTGCAAAGACCGAGTTACAACATAGGAAAGATAGGTTCACAGAGTATAAATTGAAATGGATTTTTATTGTATGTATATATATAACAATGACTTGGGAAAGTAGTTGTTTGATGGATATTGATTCGTTGCAGAACATAAATATAACCCAGATTCTCGGTTTTGCTATCATTGCGTTATTGTAGATTTTTATCATAATTGATTTCGAATGGTTATAAAGTCAGTTAATAGAGAATCGCGCCAGTGGAACGCTAGGCTTGAGGCGAATCGATATGTCATGACGCTCAACATGGCTTAAATAAGATTACGTAGGTTAATTTAATTTATATCCTCAATATATATTTTGATCAACGCATAATGTCGCAGCGACTTCTGGAAGAGGCGACAGTTTTTAATCTGCATTAAGTGAAGAATTTCATTTAAAATCACATTTCTTTACAATTTCACTCGTTCTGCATTGAATGATAATACAAGAAAGATGCAGTCAACTCAGAATCTCTTAAGTATGAAAAAAGAAGCTTATCTTCATCGTCAACTTAGGTAATGACTTTGGTCCACAGGGAATACAAACAATACGAAATGGAAAAGTTTTACCTAAGAGGCCGCTACTCTAATTTCATCAAATGCCTACATCGATAGAGAGTTTAAGTAAGAAAGAAAAAGACTGAAAGGGAGTAAGGACAAAGCAGGTAAAAAAGAGGTGACTGGTAAGAAAAGAAAATGGCAAATAAATAGGAAAAGAAAGAGGAAAAACGCTTTTATATTATCTTGAATATGATTTGAAGCGTTGCTTTTCATAATGAGTAGAGGGAAAGGAAGAGAATATTGAGAGAGAAAGTTTTGGAGCCAAAATCAGTACAAATATAATTTTGCTATTAAAAAGAGAAAATTTTGGAAATTTTACCTTGAAAAATGAGAAAAACTAGTAAAAAATATTTTTCACTATAACTTCACGAGGTATACAAACATTTAATATACTTTTTACAAATATTCTACGGCTTAAAAAAATGAACAATTTAAACTACTAAAATGGGTACAAATGCCGTGTCTGACGAAAGGTTGGCGGAAATAGAAGTGCGAATACCGAAGTGAGCGAAGAGAGTGCAATTAATGAAATAACGAGTCGTAATATTTGTGAATCAGTAAACATCTGCGTAGAAATATAATCAGTGAAGAATTGTACAAATAAAAAAAACAGTACGTTTGCCCGATTTAAGTGAGAGAGGAGGAAAAGTGAAAGATATTGAGCCAGTGAAAGCGAAAGCAAAAGAGAAAGAGGCAAAGAGGAACGCAGCGATAAAGGTGGAATGAGAGAAGGCGAGAGATGTAGGTAACAGAGAGAGAGGTAAAACAATATGGGAAAGAGAGAGATAGAGAGAGAGAGATAGAGAGAGAGAGATAGAGAGAGAGAGAGGGGATGTACACGAGCAAAAAAGCAGAAACGAGTATCGGGCAATCACTGCCCACCTACGCCCAATATCTCCCCTCCCTCCGATCCGCTCTCCTCCTTCCCACCAACTCGCTCCTCCACCCCACGAAACGGCTGGTTCCCTTGACACAGTGACAAGAATTATTTGGGTCTCGTATTGGCACAATTTTTTGTTCTATTGTTCTCGTTGCCCAAACCTCTCTATTCGCCAACTTGACGCGCTTGCGCGTCCACTTTGCACGCAGTAGGAACATTCCAGGAAAAACAGTTTTACTCACTGGGGCACGCGGAAATACATTCTCCGCTTTTTAAAGCGCTGCTCGGTGTTGTTGATATGGGCACAGCCAAAGTGTTTTCGAGTCTTTTTTATCTTCCGTCCAAGCAAATAAGAGCGAGAATTCCCCTTTTTTTATCCATTTAATGTTCATTTAACAGGGCATAAACGTTTGTTCAGCGATTTCCTGAGAAATCCTCGCAATCGGTGAGAGACGGAATAAATTGCTACAGTTCACTGGGATTTCTGAGAAATTCTCCGGGCTTTAACTCACGCCTCTTTCCGTTGTTACCGAGTTACATTTTCCCAATTTTCCCGTTACCGCACCGAGGATAACATTGGGCGTTGTTTGAAAGCGTTTGAAATTCAATTCAATCGAGAAAATGTGTTCACTTACGATGTGTCGCAAAGAGTGCCAAACGCGTTAGTGTCAACACAGTATCACGACAAAGCGACATGCCAGAAGCTCCGATTCTATTTTACGATATAAATTATAAATATATCCTTATATTTAATAATGCAATTCTGTTTAGCACCGAGTGCTCTCTATCTTCCCTAACCTTTCATCAACTCTAGTAAAAATAAAAATCTTTATGTACAGAAATAAACGAAATGTACTAAGAGATACATAATTGTTCCAACAGTTAAAAAAAATATTTTTGCTCTCGTTTTGTTTTTAGATAAATTATTATACAACCATTTTCCTTCTTGATACATTGAATCTAATTATTTTTATTGATATAGAAAATATACTGTACGGGATATCCAATGAACTTGTCGTAATTTTGCTATATTCTCAGGCGATACGTGAAAACATCTTTCCATGCAGAAATTTATTTTAGATTGATCACATGAACATTCCTTTCATTTACCTTGATAATTATGTTGCCTATCGGTTATTTCCGAAATTGATTCAAATACATGTTCAAATAATTTTGGATAGACGCGCAAACTTATTTATGCGACTTCTTGAAGAAGACCTAAAAAAACTTTACGACCTCTTTTTCAGTTTGTAGTCTACATTTCAATTAGGTCCCTTTGGAAAATATTAGAAAAAGAGGATTGTTTGTGAAGCATAAAATGGAGAACACATTTCCGAGAAAGAAAGCAGATATCGGAGAAGATAAATGATATCTCATTAGCATAGGAACGAAAATATAGAGCATCGCTCATAAAGTACCTTATTTGAAGGAAAACTTTCAATATGGAAAAGAAATGGTTTAAAAATGCTCTGATTGCAGCATGTCTCCAGGAAGAGAGTCACGGGGGGACAATATTCTTTTCCAGAAAATAATGTAATAACTGAAAATCTTTCCTCGAAAATATTATGATGTCCCTTAATACACACTGACTTCACGAGAAATTCGAGATTAAATATGACTATCTAGCTCATGCCGGCAGGTGCGTTTACGACTATCACCGAAGTATTCTGGGAATTTTACAGCGTCATGTTGATACAGGAGATGACACTGCGTTCGTCTCTGTAACGAGCAAACATTGATCTCGAGTTCGACGACCTATTTATAACACAAGAGGGGAGAGAGAAAGATGGGCAAGGAACAAATTCAAGCTACATTAAGTTTAAATTAAATGTGAACCACACAATGCATCACTGTTAATATCATTTAGTTGGTAGAAAATTTGATATCCAAGGGCGCACATACTTGATCCGAATATACTTAATAGGACTATTAGTATAAGACGACCCCATATTTTGAACTCTCCATTTAGGTAAAAATATTTAAACCGTTAATAGCGACAGAAATTTACTTGGACTTTTTATTATTATCTTAACTTTCCCATATAAATTACTTTTCACTCCCTGTCAATGTTTATTAATCACTTTCTTCCCTTTCATCACAGGAATCTTCGAGTACTGCTTCATCTCTCTCCGTCTTCAGAATGTCATCTTCCCATTCCTCACGCTTTTTGAAACGCAAGACTTCTTAAAGCAATGGATAATTAATGTCGAGTAGATGTTGTCCCAAGATATTTTTATCCATTGAACAGGCAAGGTATCGGATGTTTTGTTTTAATTAAAATCTTTTCTTTTGAAGGTATTGGACAATTCCATGATATCAACAATTCTTCGTAAAGGTGATTTTTGAAGGTTTTTTTTGCCACAACGTCAATAACTGGCGATCTCTCTTGGTATGACCGCAAGATCTGTGTTAAGATGATAAATATGATATTTTCTCGAATACCACACAGCGCTAGCATTTCTCGTTTCTTCAAGAGAGCACCTGGTCGTTTGTTACACACTTTATTCAATGGTCATCAATTCATTTTTCATTCAAACTTTCTCACTATATATGAAGACCATGCCCCCGGGTAATTTCTCTTTGGCAGATTCAGAGCTGGCTAGGAAAATCGCGGGGCACGATGCAAAGACAAAAATTTATAATAGTAAATTTTAATAAATAAAGCGCTATGATAGTGCTCGATATTTTTCCTCGTTTAAAAAAATGTATGTAGAACAATTATAGGTATTGTAGAGAGCGCGGAGCTCTGTGCCGTTAACCCCTTGGCACCACCATCAAGTCGACGGTATTCTTTCTCATAAGTATGACAAAAGGTAGGAATTTCATACTATCAGCCAAAATTGTCAGAAAAACACTTATCTTGTCAGTAGTTTTCACTGTGACTGATTATGGACTGTGGTGTTGCTGAATACATCAACGAGCACAGAGGTTTCATCAGTATTTCCCATTAGGATTATCAGGTAGCTATGTTTCCGCCGTAGACGAAATGGCATGACGATGCTTTCGAATCATTTTTCAGGGTGTCATATACGGGCGGTATTTGTAGAAAAGTTGTTTTCGACGAAAACCATGAACCTGGTGATCTGCTCTCCATTTATCTTGAAATTCTTTTGGCCAATATTAAGGGCTATCGCTACTTCCACGCCGTCCGTTAAGTCTCCCGTGAAACCCATTTTCACGTTATTTCACGTACAAACGCCACCACTTGCTGCTCTAACTAGGTATTTGAAATGTTCTTCTTTTGGTCCAAGTAATGCTTTCTATGCGCTATAGGCGCACTGCAGCCTTCAATTACGTCGAATTTGCTGAAACGCAGTTATCGTTTCTTCTGCGTAATTTACTACTATTACTTTAAAGCGTCGTGAATATAAATGCAAAAACTATATCGATTGCTGAAACGATCATGAAGATTGATGGCACTTACACAATTTCATAATTTTTATAATAATTTTTCATAGTACATATATGGGTTGCTTTCAATTTTCATTATGCAAAATGCAGGAGATATAGGCTGTATCATTTGATCATCATTTGATTATTATTCCTCCCATCTGACTGCAGAAACGATATTTATGTTCACGCAAAAGAGTATAACAATATTTTTAAAATTCTATCACGTATACATCGATAGGCACCAAAGCGGCGAAATAAAAGGTTTTCAATGTGCTAGATTGTGTGATCTGAACCGGAACCAACCGACAGTAAAAAAAAAACTGAAAAGAGAAATCAAATTGTGATAGTAAACATACTTTAAAATATTCCCGTGTGATTCTTTAAAATGAAATGAAAAAGATTTAATTAGTAAGATGTTTCAGTTATCGGAGCGTTCGTTCTTCATGCATGATTATTTTATCTACGTTGATATAGAGAAGTCTACGAACTTTCACTTATGTGGCTTTTGGATATCGAAAATGCATTCTATATAACCTGAACTATACGAGAAAGTTTAGCGCTCGACTCCTAATCGAAGTGAAAACGATGAAACAGAGGAGTTGCAGAGAAAATGCATCGTACAGACGTTCGATAATTATGCCTCACTTGAGTAAGGAGTAATTTTTTTAAATCAACTGCAAATAAGTTACAGGGAAACAATGTTATTCTGTGTTATGTATGCCAAATGAAGAATGCCTTCTTTTAAGGCACCGATCTTAAAATCAAGCAAATATATCAAAAATATAAAAAGTTCGATATTACAACTGCGCATTTAAAAACAATCACACACCTAATCCTCTTAATTATTAATGATTCATATAACCAGCATCCATAAATTCCTCGAATAAAAATTAATAATATTAAGTCCTACGGTCACATATAATTTAATCTGCTGTCGAGGGAATACAGTGCGATCTGCTTCCCGTCCCCTTCTTCAGAGTGGCCTCGCGCGAAATCTCGCTGATTTCGACACGATGAGAGGAGATTATTGAGGAATAAGACCCGCGATGTGTGTCGCAGATCGGATGAGATGACAAGCAGGAGGGGAGGCGGGGGTAGTAAATTGCGGGGGATGGACAGGGCGAGGAAGGGTAGACATATGGGACATGGGAGGGAGGGCGGTAAGAGAGGGGCTCGAAATCTGGAGCAGTGAATTACTACAACTCTGTCGTCGAGTGCTTCGTTCCCATTATCACCGTCTACTGGTGGTGCAAATGTATCCGATAAGTGATGCACGCGTGCCAACGAGCATTATGTATGTTTTTCAAACACTCGTCTTCGCGCAATCTGCGGCTCTCATCTGACCCATCGTCGTGAATTCCAAATTTTTCAGCAAAAACCAACCGGATGACTCATCCTTTCCTAGAAGAAGACACTCTTATTGCAAGGAGTGCACGGGTCTCGTTTAGTCATATTTGTTGCAGTAACTCAATGCGAGAAAACTCCCGGTGATAATACGTTATCTTCGAATCATAATTAAAAAGTTAAGTTTATATGTAAACACAGAAACAGACATTCACATATGTATACAACCGAGATATCAATGAAAACAATCAATGTACACAAACCTGAATCCCAGTTACCCTAAAGTTGCTGATATTCTTCATTATTCAACTGGCTCTATATTAAAATAATATAATCTTTTATTAAAAGGCAGTTGGATCCAGAGGGTAAATTAAAATTTGAGTTCGCATACTCAGAAAAAAGTACTTGTTCCAATTACTAATTATACTAATACCGTAGACAAAATCCACACTCACGTGATATTCTCATTCTGTGTCCTTTGTATAATGGTTATAAAAAGATGAATATTGATCAACTTGTGGGTGAATTGATTTCAAATTTCATTTTGCATACAAAAACATAGACTTTGACATCATATACATGCTGACCAAACGAGAGAAAGATAAGACTGAAACAATGAAATCAAATGCTTACAATCTCTGCAGATTGAGAGGGAGACAACAAACAGTATCCGCCTCACTATTCTACGAAATTCCACGTTTCCCCCTAAAAATTAAACACTTCCATTAGCATAGAGTGCCTCCCGGTATTTGTTTATATCCGTTCCATTTTCTCCTAAACATCTTTTCTTCTCATCGTGGATTAACGGCAAATATATACCTACCATTACTTTGGAGAGATTTCTTACGCTTTATTCCTCTCAAGTTAAATAAAAACACGGCCTTTCGATAATTTATTTTGACGACGTTCTCATATATCATATAGCGAGTTGACACATTTAGGTCATAATAAATCTCTTGCTTTAATTGCTGTTCGGATACAGATAAAGTTTTTAATTGCACATGGCAGAGTTTACTCAACTCCTTTTGCCACCACCTGACATATTTTATACGATTTCAATATCCGTAATTCTGCTTCCCTCGTAAACAGTTATCAATATTCTCCTCGTTTCCAATCTCATGACAATAGGAGTCATATAAAATTTCGCAAGCCCTGAATATTCGAAATAACAATTAGAGAAATCAGCAGAAAGTTTCCTATTGTCTTCAAGAAAACGCATATCCTTTCGTCGCGAAAACGGATTATCCGACAAAACAGAAAACCCCGATGACCTTCGTTCCGCAGTGGACTGCGTCAAACAATCGATACGCGCGCAGCGTACGGATGACGATCGCCATCCGTCGTTACGACCGTGTTCTTTGGCAGAGGATTGGACTGCGGGCGTTTAAAAACCAGCAGCTCTTACCCATAAATCATCATCTGGGTCTCGCGAGAGAATGAGATTTGCATCGCCCGCGAGAATCGCGCGGGAACGTATCGCACACGCGCGCCGGGGACTTAATTACTCGCTCGGGCACGACCGCCTCGGGAGATGTCTCGGGGAATATATACGCACGCACGCCTGAGCACTCCTCTTTTAAAGGCAGCGGGCACGAATCCTGCGCAAGTAGGATTTTTCCAAGGTCGCCCGGCCCCCTGTTTTTGTGGTTTGAGGAGACCGCGAAAATTCAGCTGTTCCGTCCTTCGGAAGGGACGTTAAGCTTTTACCCCCCCTGGTGTTCTTCGTAAGAGCAGGCAAATGCCTGCACCGGGTTTCCCTCCTCCATTCCCCGGTTATTCATTGCACTACCTCTGAGATACCCATTTGTGCAGTAAGAGAGGCGAATTGGCTGGGCACTCAAACAAACTTTTCTTTTAACGGCCGTTGTCACGGACTCACCCGAGATTGGGAGACGACTCTTTCGGAACTGCGTTTGATATCGGATGCATAAAAGCCCTCGGCCTCCCTCGCAGGTATAGGCGAAGCTGGTTTGTTAAATACAAAACTACTAAACAGAGAAAAATTTAAACGGGGAAACGGGTTATTGCAGTTGAATAAACGAATTTATTATGGAATCGATAGTGTAAATAATGAAGGAATATGAAATTGGTCTAAAGTATTTTGAGTCAGCAAAAGTTTTTCATACGAATTAAAGGTATCATAAGGCATACGCCAATAGCAGAAAACACCTCGAGAAACAGAAAAGTATACTTTACGTTAACTAATATACCACGGATAAATTAGGAGAAGCTGCGGCTATATTTGTAAAAATAATTCTTTTTATAAAGGCGGCAATTATTTCAACATACATTTTTGTTTGCTATACATTAAATAAAATTATCTCAAATGCAATGGAGTACGAATCTGTTCACTTTATGTGCATAAGCATTATTGAATTGACTTCAGAAAAATAATTCTGAAATTGACCGGAAATTTAACCTGGGTCGTCTGCTTTCGCGGAGAATCTCACTTCACAGGTTAGCCGCCCATAAAGCCCGCATTGATAGATCATTGGTAGAGACTCAGCTCGTAAAATTCAAAATACGCCTCTATTTATAGCTATGATCAGTTTTTTCTTCTTATCTCCCCTGAATTAAAAATTGCTTCGCAGTCCCTGATTTTCAGACGGTTTATGGACACATGGATTTTCAATGTCATTGATATGATATGAACCATCGTATTCACATGACAAATTATTTTGGAACTTGTAACAAATTTTAGCTGGTAACATTTTTGAAATTCGCCAGAGTTTATGAAATTGTCACAAAATTGGAGTAAATTAAACTGCCCTCAAAACCGCGCATCTGCAAAAAATAGAAAAAAATGAAGAGAGATCAGAAGCATTTTAAGCGAGTTTGAATGGGCTTTCACTTTTTTCTTCCCAAAAAGAGATAGAGAATGCTCCTGTTGACAATTTTTTACGACCCGGCGTTTCTCTGGGAGGAGAAGAAAGAATTTTTTTGGAATTCAAGGTTTCTATTCCTTATCGTAGAGTTTTCCGTCTCATCCTCTCTCAAGGTCTGTCGCTGCGGATAAAAAAGAGAAAATTTTTTAAGGAATGCAGTCCAACTTTTCTTTCACCGTCTTTGGCGACCTTTCAATTTCTACTTCTTCAACCTTCCTAACGCGCATTACTGGAATACCTGCTCGCATCCGATGACGAGGCGTTTTATAATTGCAGGCGCCACACGGTAGATGTAGGAATACACACACGCACATATTAGGAGAAAGATTTACGAGAAGATTTGAGTTGCAATTTGTTATTCTTACTGCATTTGTCCTATATTTAAAAAAAGAGTTAAATTGCTGTTAAAAAGAATTATTATTCGATAACGAGGTAACTAAAAGTACAAATAACGAAGTAAAGGCGAAAAAATAAAACACGCACACATTCTTAATACGTTGCTTTTCCTTTCAAGAATGCCCATTAACCGATAAAATGAAAAAATAACATTATGTGTTCACAACTCAAATCCCGATTAACGCTTATCGCGTTATAATAGATATTGCGCTCTCATTATCTCGAGGTAGCTTGCCTCTTAAAAATTTGCTGCGTACGACCTTGCTCTCTGCAAATATTAATCTTGCGAGACTTTCTTTTATCCGAGACCATCCTGCTGTAGTAAATCGAAAAATAAAGAGTTTGCTCGCAATCACGACATAAACGCGACACACTAACACAATTCAGAAACGACCGCCATAATTCTTTCGCACAAATCGAAATAATTCACCGATTCAATTTCCAGCTGTTGCATCGTCCGAATAAAAATACATCCGCGAACCCGCCGATTAATGACGTCCTGAAAGATGGAGCACAAGTACTCGCTCCGAATTATAGCGCGAAATGCAGTCTTTAAAAGCATATTCGATGTTTCGTAAGGGTAATCACGCAGTTGCATACGCAATGAACGCGCGGAACGTATTGCTGTTTGAATTTATATGTATCGGGTAACCGAGACCGGTTTGAGAAAAAAATCTGACTTCGGAAACGAAAATAAAAGCGAGTAAATAGACGTGATTTGAGATCGGCTGTCGCGGAATTTGTAGGCAGGCTGTTTTAGGCTTAGCCACAGTAAAAGGGATCATATATGCCGAGGCTTGTAAAGCTTCGGTTCGCTCGGAGTGATTTGAACAAATTGAAAAAGATTTAGGACTCGGAGATAAAGATCTAAGGCGGCAAAAGAAATATCAAGGGAGTAATCGCGTCGACACGAATACGGGAAGCCGTGATAAAGGCGACGCAAGTATTGGAAGGACGCCAAGGCGAGATTCTTCTGCATTTGAAAATGATACCGATAGCCAAAATTACTCTACGAATTACAAAGATAAGACATACTAAGGAATAAGGCGAGCATTTGACTCAAAAATAACTAAAACATTTTGATAAAAAAGGCCTTGGAGTTATTAAAATTCAACACAATAAATGCATGCGGGAAAGAGAGCGGGGTAAAATTAGGCATAAACTAATTAATAATTGAATAACATTAGAATAACACGAATAAATAACGACATTTGTCACAAAAGAGGCAGTTGAAGGATTGGAAGTTGTTTAGAGCAGCGGTGCCCAAACTTTTCTAATGGCGGGCCACATCAATGGTTGCGAATCCCTTGGCGGGCCGCATTGGAAGTTGTCAATTCTTCGGCGGGCCGGATTAGAGTTTAAATCGGAAAATTTCTATATATTCTGAGATGCCATTAAGTGAAAATCATGTCTAAATAAGGTTTTCATGGCTAACATTTCAATATTTAAAGTTTTATTATGAAAACTTTCAAAAAATGTATGAATTTGTGTGTTAAATTTTTCGAATTGATTTTTCGCCTTAGCTTCGCGGGCCGCATTTGGCCCGCGGGCCGTAGTTTGGGCACCGCTGGTTTAGAGGAACGTACGGAAAGAAACTCATCGCTGAGAATTTGAAATGTTGTATTGTTTTTTAAAAATGAAGACGAAGTTTTCATTTCCTCGGAACTACTCTTCATGTTGACACATTAACATGCTTGATAAGCTATGTTGCTACAAAAGCCATAAGAAGGTTGGGAAAACCAGATGCGCATTTCGGCTACAAAATAGCAATCTTCAGTGGTGACTAGTAGATTTTGAAGTTTATCAATTTTATCCCACTCATACGGAGAAATAGATCATTTTCTTCAGAATACTAGCAGAAAGTGAATAGGGGATCACATAGAACCATGCTATATTTTCCTAATCAAAATACCGTGAAATCTCATATATGGCTGCAATCCATCATAAAGTGCAACCAGTGTAGAGAAATAGTTCAGACTTCCAAGAATGCGATGACAAATTTGATTCACAATGTTTTTTGAGGTGTTTTTTTACTTCACAAAAATCAGAAACAGATGGAGATTGAAAAAAACAAAACAGCAGACAGGAAGAAAAGTTGATTACATTTTTTAATCAGTTGATTGAAATTTCGCACTTCCTTATTTTATATCAATTTAATGCAACATTCCTCATTTCGATCGAGAATCCTGGGTTTGTGAAATCGGAGTCGAAATAGATGCTTTCTCCATTGTCTTTTTCTCGATTATTTTTCACAATTCTTTGCTAAAGAGACGCAATTCGACCCAAAGTTCAACGAACTTCTCAACAAAGTATCACCCTCAGCTCTTTAGAGAATCGTATGTCGGTGGCTATATTGGTAATCATACACTAAACTCCTCGAGTTCAAATAAATTACAATTGACGCTTTAAAAAGAACGAGAACAATCTACTCGTTGGCTATAGTAATGGCCACTAAAGTGTACCTTTCACAATATAGCGTGAGGTGCAGCCGTCGGTGGGACTTTGGAGTACTTCTTATGTAGTTCGATGTGACCTTTTAATTCCATTTCAACTAAATCCACGGATGATTGGAAATTTCCTTTATTAATGGATCCACTCACTCGAAGAGCATTGAAACTACACGCCTTTCACCCTTCAATTAGCTCGATAATCGAGAACTTCTCCGCAATTTGAGAGACAATCGAAGAGACCTGGAAACGATCCAATTCGCAGCGACGCATAACCTCAAAAAAGTAAAGGATACGATTCTAGTCTTTCGGATTGGCTGATAGCATTTGGTTGGTTTTGAGGCATAGAAAAACAAAACGTAAGGGAAAAGTTTAGATGTAGCGAGTAAGTTAAGGATATAGGCGGTTGGATTTTTTCCAAATTGATCCTGTGATCCTCTGATTTGATAAAATGCACTATTCTAAATTACAGTGTAACGCATGGTTAACTAAACCTTCCAGGCATTTATAAAGGTCTACAGAATAGGTACGTTCTCTTGGATTTCTGACTGTGTACGAAATTTAAGGAGATATTTCAAAGCTTTTGGTTTCACATGTAATTATTTTAATTATCCTCTAATACGCAGAGATCAAGTATATCTGATTGAAAAGTATCTTAAAATTTATAGCCACTCGAAATATTTTCAGGAAAAGTTGTGTGCCATTCATAGATATCGCCAACTTTCGAGGAGAGGTTGGATGAATCTGAATAATCAGAGTATGCCCTTTGATTAAGCTATAAAGTGACCTAACAGAAACCAAAATTTCTCTTTTCAAACATTTACGATGTACACACCTATTTCAGTTTTTAAGCAAAGTGAAAACGAGAATTATCTCTTTCTTCCTCAATTCTGCCTTTTTCTCATTCCCTCCGTCCTCTTATATGTTTTTTTGGATATTAACGGCTCAAAAGTAACTAATACACATAAAAAACAATTTTATTTCCTGCGAAACCCAATTCATTATGGCGGTTGCGGTAATTTTCTCGTATTGTGGGCAATTATTCACAAAAATAAAATCAAGAAGTAAATACTATCCGATCGTTACTCAGGTAGATTTGATCAGAAAAATTACTGATTATTCGCAAAACCGAAATTCTGATAATTATTGTATCGTTCCAGTACCTTTTGATTCTTAGGATTGAATTTTAAACTTATATGGAATTTCACTTGTATTTTCGAGGGAGGCCAATACGTTTTAGAATATTCCTTACATGCTTTTGAATACAAATTTTTCTGGGCTTTTAACAAAGCTTTACTAGTGCTGACTTATAAAAAACATTTTTAGTTCCACCAGTAGCACTGCTGCCTCTCCGAAAATATCACACCACTCTCCTCCAGAGACAGCTGAAGAAGGGAGGACACCTAGCAGGTTCGTTCACACGGATAAGTATCCACGGGTTCCTTCACAACTCAAAAAAAAGTACGTCGCATAAAGAGGTATCCATATGCATTGTTGACTGTATGTACGCATACACAATGGTACAAATATATATTTCATAAATTGCATAGATACATACATACCCCCACATACATCTCCGTATTTTATTAAGAGGTGGCTTGCACCTCGTTTTTATCTTTCTTTACGCGGTTTGCTCAATCTTTACTCGACTGCTAGCATTTTTTGTGTTCTATTCCACTCTTTCCCCTTTGCATTTCCTCGATCGCATCGTCACTTCAGGTCTACTTGTTCAATAACACTTTCAAGGTCGATTTTATTCCAACCAACTCTCTGCGGAAAAAAATCGCTTCGAAGATGAATGTTTATTCGCTGGGAGGGATAAAAAAACGGGTTGAATGAGGAGGACACCAGAAGCAGCAGCTGTTGCTGCTGCTGCATTTCAATGAGAAGGCTTTCTCTGTAAAAACCCATGCGGTGAGTTAAATTAATTACAAAGAGAGAGAGAGAGAAAATAAGCTCCGAGTCGAATTTTGAACCGAGAGCAGCAAAAAAAAACATTTGAGGAACTTATTCGCGCGCGTGGTACGGCAAACAGCTTAAACATCTTTAACGGTTGGTGGAGACAAATGAATACATCCGCGAGACGCCATCATCGCCGCCCAGATAATTGGAATTGTTAGTAATAGGAGTAGGATTTTGATCAACAAACATCAGTGTGATTAATCGATTGAGTAGTTTCGATAGATTCGCTCCGACTATCGCGGTTGCCACATTTTGATTTGTTGATTCCAGGAGATAGACAGACAGACAGACAGACAAACGACTTTATTAGGGCGAAATTGAGACTATGTAGTCCCTTCTTACATTTAACCCATGAGTGGTTAATTCCGGGAGATCTTTTCTAGGTTAAAAACAGCCAATGAGAACAATAAAACTTGTTTCATTTATTATTTAGAATAGAATACAAATTAATATTAACCTTAATTTTGTTGCTACAGTAGAGTATAAATAATAATAATAATAACGATCTCTTAAAATAGCATTTACTTAAAAAAATCTGATGTGGCCACTACATTACTTTCTCCATATATTTAAAAATTAAAAAAATTCCAAATAGGTTAAATAATAATAAATGTTTTAAGAAACCGCGAGAAAATTTTTGACTTCACAAACAGAAATAAACTCAAACCATAGCCTTCCGATATTGGATATGGCCAGTAAACTCCAACAATTAAGAAAAGAAAAAGGAGCGTTACTAAGACGTAACTAAGCGTCAATTGCTAACAATAGTCGTCAGTAGGTGGCGTAGTAGTGGCAGCTAAAAATATAAGATAACTCTTAGACAATGCATTATATAGAAAAGTGTTTCAAACAAAGATTGTATAAAATTAAATTTCCTACAACATTTATTCTAATACATGTTTACATTTATCAAATATTAAAGCAAATATTTCAAAATAACAGATAAATAACAAGAGTAAACACCCACTTCCGGTTGACCGATTTTTTACCAAAAACTAATCAGTTCTTCTGAATGTTGTAAAAATATTAAATATAAAATTTCGCGTTGACCTGATTAATAGTTTTAGAATTAGAACACCCACAAAAAAGCTATCATACACACACTGACACACACACACACACACTGACATACTCACTCACACACACAGATATCATCGAGAAAATGGCGAAAACGTGTATTTCCGCTGAAATCTCGGAGTCGACTTTTTTCATAAATACAATACTTTTCCCTATATTACGTATATGGAAAAACTAAAAAAAATTTATTTATTAAATTTATATTTTGAATTACATCGAGCAGCCTCCTAAAGATCTGGTTTTGATACTAAAAACGCATGTACATCTTTAATGGAATAACTAAAATAGGTGCATACTTGAATTTTTGCCTTGAAATGACACCCGTTTAATTTGTTTCGGTCTTTAAACCACAATGGGAGACTGTCAAAATATTTAATCATGTTTTTTTAGATTCTTTGTAATTGACTTAATTACTCCCTGGAACATTTTTTGTTAAATCGTCTTCATTACGGAAAAAATATTTAAAATAACTCTTTTAAATATCCCGCGAAAACGGCATCCTGGTTGGAGAGAGATTAGTAAGGGGTACGTGACGTCATCACATGCCACTCGTTTAAACGTACTACGACCGTACTGAAAGCACGCGGTTTTGATACTTCGCCCTGTTGTTTTTCCTGATATCGTAGCTAAAATGGAGAATATGGAACTGAAGAAGGGCTATAAGTATTGTCTGGTACCACAGTGTTTGAATACAATGATTAAAACCCCGAGAAAATGGTTCTTCACGCTACCGAGCTCCTTGGGAAGAAATAATAAGCGGAGAATATTGTGGTTGAAAGCCATGAGGAGATACGAATCTGATAAATCGGAACGTACAACTGCATTTGTCTGCGAAGATCATTTTAATCTAAGCACTAGTTATATGTATGTACGTAATTTCATTGCTACGTATTTTAGTTTATGACTTATATCGGCATTACATTGGCATGATGTATGTATTTCTGGAGAACGTTGAAAGAGTAAATTATATTTTTATTTCAAAGATTAGCATATATATTTTAACAACAAAACCTCCATAATGTAATATACCTATTCTAAATACGTAAGATCAAACTTACGGAAATCGTTGGGTTATTAAGCAAATAATTACTGTTGCAGTGCATGTATTTAAGTACCAAGTTTTTAAGCAAATACTTTTACAAATGTTACATTATAAGTTAGTTCTGTAATTTAAATATTTTAATAAAGTTGTTCCCATAATATCCACGACAGCATAGTATTTTGAAGGACCATGTTTTGCTAAATAAGGGCAGTTATGACACTCCACAGACGTGATTAAATCTTCTTCTTCATCTACAACTACACTCACTTCATAACCTCTTTATCTTATTCTGTGTTCAGGGCAAATCTTGCCTTTAACAATACAATTTTTTTCTTTTCGCTTCAGTTTAACAAATCCAACAGAATTACTAACATAGTCTTTCCTCATTGATCTCAAAGGGAGAAAAAAGCCATAAAAGCAACGATGAAATTCGCGACATACACAAAAGAGATATGCAGTTATGACAAACGCTCCTACAGTTTTTCTTTTCACAAGTATAGGTAATAACTAAGCAGATAGACACTTAAAAACAAACTTCACTACATTTCCTATAGACAAGACACATGGAAACTAAGTTTATTCACATTAATTTTGTATAATATTTGTTAATATTTGACCTGATGATTCTGTAAAGGCAGATGATGGTGATTATTCACCGAAACCGGTCGTGTTATATTTCATATATATTGTGGAAATTAGCATAAGTTTAATATAAATAAAAAATACTATCTAGCATTGTTCATGTTATTTTATTGTGGAATTCCACTAAGTCTCGGTCTCGTCCATTACCTTTTGTATACTTATCTAAGTATATTTTACTTACTATATACTAGGACAGCATGGGAAACAACACACAAATAAATATTCTATATTATTATGGTGAATTTTTCTCGGGTTTCCAACCGGGTTGTCTCGGAGATTTCTTCCGACGTTTCGGCGACTAGCTCTGTCGCCATCTTCAGGGATCCTGAGTCCTGACTCAGGATCCCTGAAGATGGCGACAGAGCTAGTCGCCGAAACGTCGGAAGAAATCTCCGAGACAACCCGGTTGGAAACCCGAGAAAAATTCACCATGATGATTCGCCGGGAAAGCTTTAAATCATTCTATATTATTAGTTAAAACTAGAGTTGTTTTATTCATTTAATATGGGAAAGCTGTTTTAAGACGTCAATCTATCTTTTACATATCTTCTGCGTTTCAGTCAAAATAATAGTACTATTACAATAATTGAAAAGCGCTACATCGAACTTGTTTTATCAATTAAATGTAATATAAACCTATCCGCCTTTACTACACGTATTTCAACATCTGAATATTGCTCCCTACAACTTCCAATGTACCGCAAAAGCATGTACGAATCAACGTTGAGCAAATTATCAGATCTGGCTACACAAAACCCTTCAGATGCCATTTTGCAAAACACAAAGCGAAATAAATACAGGAAGGTGCAGTACTTCTACCAATATTTCTTCTAAGACGGCGTATAGAGGAAAACAACAGAAGTATGTCTTTCAAGCTTCTACTTCTATATCGGCACAATGGCTTCTAGCACGGCTAGCATCGGCTTACATGTTTGTGGCATGCATTGACGTCACTAAACACTCGGCAAACTTCGGCTACCAATCGGATGTGATCGGGTTCGGCATTAACTCGTTCGTTTTAAATTGATTTTTTAGAAATATCTGTTTAAAATTTAACGAAAAAACTTTATATTTGCCTATAACAATAGCCATACAATACAACTTCATAAAATTTTCGGTAATTCCAGATATTTGACAGTCCCCTATTGATTAATAATATTTAACACACGTTTGCAAGCTGAGTTAGACAATGGAACTGAAAGCACAAACGATAGAATTTCCATTAATTCTTCGCCAACTCCTTAATTTGCCTTTGAAAAGAAATCGAACCATCTTAAGTCCACCCTTTTAGTATCGGCCACAACAAATTTTATTCCTTCCCTTCCTTGTCAATGTAGGAATTCCACTGCAAAGATGCAAAGTAATTATAGTATAGCCATTTAAAAGGCAGGTCTTTAAAACGGCGGAAAGGACGTCATGGAAATAGGAAAGAAAATCGTCATTATTAAGGACGAAGTTTAATAAAATTACAACCCGTGAGGGCAGCGCCCGTATTTGATGGGTGAGCGAGGTTTCGAAACTGTTAATGAATCGTCAGAAAGGCGTATAGTCCGTTGACATTAACTTTCATCTGTGCAAATGCTTCCTCGTTCTTTTTTCCTTTTTCTTACGTTTACGCGAAATAAAACCTCATTGCGCGGTGTGAGTCGCGAGTTTAAAGGCGACCTCGATTCGTAGATAAGTTTCGAGGAAACGAGCGAGAGATAAAGCGCTTGGTCTCATTTTGCACTGCAGGCGACCGATCGAGATAAATCCCCAGTCATAAGAAATAAATCCCCTTATCAAAGCATTTGCGGCATTATCCACCAATTTTGAGGGTGATTTCACACTTCATTGCGGGCTCCGCCCCTGCACGCTTCGGGCAAAAGCTACACGTCTCGCCGAGCCCATTAGCTCATACACCGCCCTTATTTTGTGTACAAAAACCACGCTGTACATAAACTCGCTGTTTTTCATAACGATTAAAATTTTTTCAGACACTATTTCGATATATTGAAAATACCTGCGCTTACGGAAGAATCCCCGATGGAACAAGAGTCCGTGCATCTACAAATTAGTCATGTTTCTGCACATTAAAAATTTAACAGAGTTTCGGTTTATTTCGTACAATCTCTCGTAAATATCTAAAAACTTTCCCAATATTTCCAGATCATCAATAACTGTTCTTATTAGAGAAAAGAGGCGTACACGTTCACCAATCACGCGAAAAACTATAAGCTTCGAGCAATGCGTCTGTGGACGGATTGTATTGTCTATACCGATAATGTCGACTCCGTGTAGCTTTGTGGAACTCGGTCAGCAGAGCTGCTAGCATGATAGTAGATATTACATGTATTTGCGAGACGAGTAGCTAAAGCGTCTCAATAATTTAATACCTACTATCATGTTACAGGTCGGCAGGCCGAGTCATACAAAGTCGTATGAAGTAGACATTGTCTGCGTATATACGTGTATGTATATGTATATATATATAGTATATATATATATAGTTCTTCAACTAGGCGTTGGATAACGAATTGTCGGATAACGAAACCCATTTTCCCATCTAATGTAATACTTGTATTAAAGAGAATTCTGTCCTTCTTTCTGCGTGGTTACACGGTTGCACGGTTTGTACGTTTTCACAGTTGCAGCACATTTTTCATTTGCATTTTAAAATCACTTAAAATCACGGGACTTGCACCAAACAACGTTTAAAAGAACGAATATTTATTTCCCAGCCATCGATTTTTGAATACGCGTCGAATCGTTCCACAAATTCGTTATTAACACGAAAATTTGGCTAAATTTTAGACGACAAAATTTCGTCGTCAAGGGCGACGGCATTGTTGCTGATCTAGCAAAATTACGTCTATATCTAAAAGCAATGACATGAACTTTGATATTGTATTTGAAATCAATTGTGGGAACTCTTCTTATATATTTTGAATGCATTTTAATCGAAAGGGAAGTAATGATGGCATAATTTAAACGATGTAGTTTAATTTAAACCGTAGTGCCATTTCTAAGGCGTGGAAGAAATGCGAACGAACATAACACCGCTAATATTTTAATTAGCTTTTTTTTTTGTTTACCTTGACGACGAAAGAACTTAGTAAGTAGCTTTTTTAATTCACACATTTTTTGATTTCACTATAAATGCTCCGGCCATGCGTTAAATATCTTGCTTAATTATCGAAAGAATTTTATCATAATCATTGTCAATATAGTAATTTGCTTTAAACTGCCCAATAAAATTTGCTAACGAAAAGATATTTTCAATGCAAGCGTGAAGTATCTTCCTATTTGAAATGCTGAGTTGTCCATCATTACAATGCATTGGAGTCGCTTCTAAATTTTTTTTCGCTGCGTGTTTATTTGCTTTAAATTTACATGAAACTTTTCAAATAATTTTCAATCGGTTTGTGTCCTTCATAATTTAGTTTCATTGCGACCTCTTTATGAAACGTCGAAAAATCGGAAAAAATCAAATATAAACAAAATATGAGGGAGGGGAATGGAAGAGAGAAAAGGAGGAAGAATGGGAAGTGCCTTAAATTCAATATTTAATCCGCGCATACCCGTCATATTGACGGGCTTTTGTACTAGTACAATTAAATGCAATAATGTTAGGTTCACAACTGGGACCAAATACATTACTTTCACTAAAATAACACAAAATAATCCAAATCACATAATATCTTAAATAAGCCAGTAATAACCATTATGTAACAAAAAATCAATACAGTGAATTGAAATCACATAATATTTCTTACCAGAAAAAACCACTATCACTGCTTTCTTTTATCAGACATGGTTAAGGGCTAATACAACTTTAAAAACCACAATAATCCCAAAACTAAGGTCACGACAACTACCGTACTAGTGATGTGTCGCTCGCGAAAGAGCTAGTTTAAAGAGCACTTTTAGTTTAACTATAAACATAGTTTAAAGAACCAGCTCTTTTAAAAAGAATTAGTTCGTCCAATCATTATATCGCACTGATTAAAACGGCATTGGAAAAGGAAATGACTGGCGAGATGCGCTATACAAACTAAATCCTTGGCAAGACGTCACGTCAAAATTAAATATATTCTCAATAGCCTTTCTTTCTCCGTATCAGGGATATATTTTCTTTTCATGATTGAGGTTTCTATGAAGTCAGCATCAAATATTATGATCTTAAAATCAAACTTAATATAGTGTTTGTTTTCATAAGTATTGCATGTTCCTGCCGCTTGGTGTCACTAGATGCGCGGAAAATACAGAAGTCGAATAGTTCTTAATCTTCAAAGTTAAATAGTAATAGCGAAAACGTGAAAACGGTTTTAGTATTTTCGAGTAGTTTTAACGATATCTTGTTGCTGAGATTCAGCAGCGCCGGATTTCGGATTTGAATACATAAATATATTTGAGGTGAAGTTAATAAAAATCGTCGGGTTACTGGGTTTGACGTCTTATAAGCGAGTCAATGGTTTTAATAATGAAGCGTCGGATACGCGAAACGTCGGATAACGACGACTGCCTCTGTGTGTGTGGGTATCTATACACACACACACACACACACACACATACATATTATATATATATATATATATATATATATATATATATATATATATATATATATATACACATACATACAGAGGCAAAAAGATATAGAGAGAATGCATTAGATTAATTCCTTAGAAATGGACTAGAAAATCATCATAGTTAGAGTACGCGTAAAATTAGCGCTCTATTAATCGATGCATCAATTTGAGCGGCCAAATGAGTTATCAATGGAGTAGAGAATTTTCCTCCTTGCTAAATATTTCATTTAGTGTAAAATTTGAAAACATTTTTCGCCAAGCCCACTTAACCCCCGCAATGAGGAAGTAAAGAAATTCTGGTAAGAACTGACTTGAAACAGCCTGCCCACGCAAGAGACTATGCTAATTCGAAGGTAACATCTGTTTCTTGAAGCGTAAAAGCCCAATACCAGGAATGAATATATCCGGTATTTTCTGGATTTTGTGCTTCAGGATGAGATAATAATATTAATTTTCATGATTTCGAAGTCGGATCTCATTTAATTTGCTAAGCGATTTGCTCGTTTTAAGAGTTAGTCATTTAGTTTAAATCAACGTAATTTAGAGCACATAAACATTTTAGCACATAATCTTTATGACTGTTATTAATGCCTTTGAAAATAAGAGGAAGAAACTTCAAAAAAGAAACGTGAACGTGGATGCCTTGTGGTGACTACAAAAAAGGAGAATCGAGTTGAAAGGTTAGGTATGAGCCTTATAAACAGCTTAAGCAGTGTTTATGACAAAAAGAAACAAATATATGTTGGTATCGTAGAATAAACACGGCATTGAAACGTAAAACGAATTGCACGTTTCAGATTTAAGTCCGAGATCGGACCATTTAATCCTGTTTTTGGAACAATATCCCGCTCTGTTGCTCCACTGACAAATGAAACTGATATGGTAGCTAGGGAGAGGTGAAGAGGACATCAATATTTTCTTGGAATTCTTAAAGGAGAGGAAGAAGCGATAGTTCTGTTCAAACAGTTGGTGTAAATGGCCGAGCTTAAAGGATACAAAGGGAAAGATTGACCATTCGGCAATTTCGACGTCTTTAAGGTAACAACGGAAATTTTATACGTAGAACGAAGCAACTATTGGAACAAATGAAAACGATGAAAAATGCATTATCACCAGCCAGAATAATTTTGAAACGAGAAAAAAGTCTGCTATGACCGGGAATCGAACCCGGGTATTCCACTTGCTGGGCGGATATTCTATCACTGAAATATCGTAGCTGATCAATTTTCTCGTTTCTGAACGCCGATGTTTTCTTGGTTGGGACGGAACTAGCCAAGCTAGTATCAAACTGCCCCAACGGATGTCCTCGATGAGACACATCGAAGAAAACTCCTCCCTCTCAAACGGTGAGATTGTCAAGCAAGAAATTGATGGAATAAAGCGATCCAAAGATCCTATGCAGATAGGCATAAGCTGTAAAGTTGGGAATGATTTTCAAACGAGCTTATGCCTGTCTGCATAGGATCTTCGGATCGCTTTATTTCATCAATTACAAGCCAGAAGGTAGGAAAAAACTTAGATCCTTCCGTACATCTTCAAACTACTTGGAATGTGATTTGGAGGCGTAGCAAGGTCCACTTCCAACAAAACATGTAATGTTTGCGGAAATATTGTTATTCTCGTTTATCCTCGCAGTATCGATCGAAATACAGACTTCTTCGAAAATTTCAAAAACAAGTTGCTACGCATGACTATATTTTGTTCGTGTATTTGCTGAACGTCTCTAATCGGCAGATAATGATCTATTAAACAAGTAGAAAAATCGATTCGGAATATTTGCGCCGGAGAATATGTCCCCTTATCTTATCTCTGTTCAAATTGTTCGAAGCCACATTTGTAAATAATCTGCGAATTTTTTCATTCAAACGAGTCAATAACTTCTTGTTATTGGTGCATTTATATCATAAAACGGAAGTCGACTGCGAGAAAAAAACATTTGAAAAAAGACGGATTGCGCAATCGCGGCGATTTCCCTTCTTTCCCATGCGACGGCTATTTCGAAGTGTTTCGCCGAAGCGATAAAAAAATTCTCGCGTCACCGAATAAACCCTCACGATAAGGAAAAGAATTTAACCGATTTTGATAGCTTAAAGGTCTTGGGTATCCCCGATTTTTTACCCGACGTCCAAATACCAGGCAAACTGAACAACTGATTATTTTGATAAGCACATAGTCTACTTTTGGTTTAAAAAATCGTTTTTATCTATTCTATGGCTATCCGATTTTCATTATCTACCTAATTTTGGTATTTCCCCTTCGTCATTTATCGCTAAGTGTATCATGATATTCGATTTGCTAATTGCCGAATACAATCGTGGCACCAAGCTTCAGCTTAAAAAGCGTCATTTAAAAAATAAATGATTCTCGTAATCGTTCATAATCCATCAAAGGACACATTTAGGACCATTTAGTCTCTTTATCATCTCGCAAACTGACAATCCTTCTCAGCTTATGCGACGTCTCGGAGAACGAGTGTCTGCGTGAGTCCGGTAGAACGCGCAAAAATAACAAGAGGATCATATTTTCTGGACTCCAAAGGAATATGGCTAATATTGGCTAAAGTAAAGGCACATATCCAATGATTCATAATTCATCAAATGATGTCAACGGAAGAATGTATTTTCGACTCGCAAATAAATCGACAAACAACCGCTAGGAATAACGAGTTGACAGAATTCATTAGAATTACCATAACGATTTCGGGCTTCCAGTAACACGTTAGTAACATAATATTTTGGCGGGCGCGATGCCGCAAAGAAGTCGTATATTTAACAAGCTGAAATAGGCTATGAAATAAAGTTCATAAAACCGCGCGTGGAAAGGTAAAGGCACTGAGAGTGAGACGATTGAAACTTCGAGCGAGAGCGCAATGCAATATCAAGCTTGAAAGGCAAAAAAGGCAAAATCCGGTTGGAATTTGAGAATTTGGATTTTTTTCAACCGGTTATAGGGGTCGATAAAAGAACTAGGAAAAGTCAGCGGATGCTCAGTAGATGCCATTCAATATTAAAATAAACAGAATTACGAGATGAAATTAGCTTGGAAAAACCCGACAATGAGTTTTCGAGAGAGGGAGCGGTCAGTTGTCCACGGGGAAAAGTTTAAGGATTAGGGCATAACCTTCAGGTAAGCAGATTTACAGAGGTCATTTCTACGGCGAAAGACAGAAGAGGCGCAAAAGTATATCAGTGTGCGCGTGCGGTTTGTTTCAAACCGTTACATAACAGCGTTCGCATATAATATTCCATTCTTCATTCCAACGAATTGACAACAATCCGACGGATTTAAGGGGACCGCTTTCACCAAAAACGAGTTTAAAATGCCACTTAGATTTGCGTTCCAGAATAACAACTTTGGCCATTAAAACAGTATTTTAATCGCGTTTTTAATGAGAAATGGAGCAAGAGCCTTTCGGCTGGTCGATCCCCTTTCATCAGCATGATTAAATATGTCAGAATTTGGAATGTGCGTTCTGCGCAAAATGAGTGGCCCGCAGAAGTAGTCGTTAGAACTGACCGAAAAGATCGCGCAATGTAAGGTGTTTAAAACCGCCATCTTCTCATCTTATACGAATTTCTTCTAATGAAAATAAACTATCATTTTCAAGTGTGGAGGAACATGATAATCGATAACACATTATCTTGCAAAGTAAACAACTTATAGTTAAAAAGATGCGATCTTATGCTAGCAAACTATTTCTATCTAAATACGTTTGCCGCGGAACGTTACCCTCCTATCATCAATCTCTCATTTAAAGGCCATTATCATTGCTGCGATAGCGAATTAGTCGAATAGTTTTAAGTAGAAAGAAACACACGCGCACTCTACAGATCTGAGATTTCTATCTCATGGGATGTACTGAACCTTCGACCAAAGATTTCTTTTTTCAACTGCGTTGGGTCGATTCTTTCCTTGAAGTCCCGATTATTCGACAAGACCGCGAAGGATGAGAGCGTAAAAAACGAGTCTCGCAGGTTGCCGTGTTTTTCTCGCTCCACAAAATTGCTGAAAATCCAAATAAAATATACCGCTATAAAAATTCCTCGATAATCGTCGAGACACGCTTGATGATTATTCTCTAAAATTACTTTGAAAATTCAATCGTTCTCGGAATTTTTATATTTGTGGTGACCGGGAAACTATTGCAGAGTCTATTATTTATAAACAAGATGAACCGAATGGAACTTATTACGCCTACTTTCCATTTAATCATTTATGTAGTACTTATATTGGCTTTAATAGCTTTAAAATCACCGCGGATATGTAGCTCTTTGTGTTCCCAAATTTCATAATTTAGCGTTATAAAATACTACAAATACATTCGAACTGAATATTAAATTGATCACGCATATTTGTGCGGCAAAAATAACGCGTGTATGTATTAGACTATACCGAATCAGAGCCCAGCAATAGTTGTTGCTATGGCAACGCCCCCCTAATGAGCGATAGAAACTGCAAAAACGCCAGTATTTACGAGGAATGCGAAGAAATACTATCGATAAGTAAAATTCGACGATAAAAATTAAAATTCCCATTCCTTTCCTCAGAGAATAGTACAAATCCCGCTCCGATATTACAATTCTAAGATATTTTAATGTGCAAGAGAAAATTACCCTATACGATGGATTTCAGATTTCCCATCTAACTCAAATGGGAAGGATAGTTCCTGGAATCGAACTCGGAACTTTCAATATTCGCAACAAAAACTATCCTAGGGATCTTGCCCCCAGTAGCAAGAGATTTCCAACAAGTGTCATAAAAATCGGTCAATTGGTTAAAAAGTTAATAGGGGGAACAGACAGACAGAACGAGGAAACAATAAGCCTATTTCCAATCTGGAAAGTAGGCTACTAAGAAGGAAAATGCCTCGGTTAAAAATCATAGGAATAATGCTATTGATGCCGCTACCGGTGATCAACATACCGAAAAACGAACTGTTGAATAAGGCTAAATTTAAGGGTGTTTTATGTATATTTCAATTGGATGTTTCGTTAAAGAGTTGTGATTATTATTATTGTGAACGGTTATAATATCTATAGCGTTACATATTACCTTTAAACAGGAATTATGTTTCTTGAGAAATAGAACATCAGTATGTGAACGTAAAAGGTAATTTCTATTTAAAATTTAATCTTCTGAAATATTATTAATTAAAAAAATATATTGTGCTATATTTTCAATACTTAGCTGTTAAATTATAAGCTTTAAAAAATTAAATATTCATCATATAGGTATTACATGTAAATCGTGTAAATCAATTCTCGATAAAAATCGAAGATTTTCGTATCAAAAGTGTTATATAATAGAGGAAATATTAACAATTTTCCGAAAGGATTCCACTGATAACGTGGCAATGCACGTTTTGTTTGTAGATCCCAAGGGTTGAAAAAGGACTTTAAAAAATAAGGATCGTTCACGATATCCGTACTCACAGTTTTGAAAAATCGAAGACACATTATCCTCTTTACTACCAAGTATCGAACACATTTCACATTAAGATCCCAAGGCACATATCCTTCACGCACGCTTTTGCTCTACGGTGTGATATTCGTCCATTTTCCTCTTCAACCTTATATAGCCCAGGTCGATGCTTGAGGGATATAAAAATACCCTTTTCCTCTCTCTCCCTCTCTGTTTCCTCCTCGCCTCCATTTTGTCCGCACCGCGCTTAACGAAGATCACCAACGCCTCCGTGGTGCAGAGGCATTCATCGCACCGGACGATTCGAAGAAAAAGCAGAAAAACTTAATAAGAGATGGGTTAAGTGAGTTCAAGGCGGGAAAAACCGCGGGAGGGTGGTCAGACAGGTTTGCCGAAGGGGTCCGGGGAAGTCCCACGCGTCGGCAAAAAGGAGAGCAGGAGAGAGAGAGAGAGACGGGAGAGAGGTTCGGAGGCTGGAGCGGAGGGGCTGCAGCGTCGACGGCGGCGGAGAACGCGGCGGGGAGGCCTCCGTTGCGTGCTGAGTAAAGTGAGGGGGTGCAGGAAAAAGAGGGGGAGGGTCTGGTAGACGGAGGGCGAAGGAGAGAACGGCGGTGAGAGAGAAAGGGAGAGTGAGACCAAGAGGGAGAGAGAGAACCAGGGAAAGAAAAGGGATAGAGACGAAGAGATAGAGAGATGTACGGAGAGATGTAGGGAGAGATGGAGGGAGTGACGGAGTGAAAGAGGTGTCGGACGAGAGAAGATTGTCGTGGAATCACGGTCGCCCGTAGATCGTGCCAAAACGGATTAAAAAGTAGTTGATGGCCCCGTACCAAAGACATCGTCCTTGTTTTCAGACGAGAAATGGATGCGCCTCTAGATGCAACTTGAAGGGTGCGGTTGAAGCCCTTGAGAGATGACTCCTTAACCTACTGCATAATATAAAAAGAGCTTTGCATTTTTCCCTTTCCTTCTTTATTTTTTCCAAATTCATCATTATTTTAAAAGGATTTAGTTTTTTCCTATAAGCCGTTCTAATGAGAACGAAAAATGTTAGGCGAACATTCATTTAAGACAGTAAAAATAATAAATCTAATGGCTACCCGAATTTTTCCCTTGGTTCTCATCTTGGAATGAATCTGCCTCGTACTTCTTAATTTCTTTTTACAAGAAAAAACTTTGGTAGTTTGTGGTTAACGCGGCACCATCTCCGCAGCGGCCCAAGGGGCGAGATATGGAACAACAAGGCGCTGAATGTGGCGAGATTTGGAATTAAGCGAAGCAGTACTCCAATGGAACTCGGATGGGCCAAGGAAGGGAAATTTGAACATGAAAGAATATTTTACGTGTCCCCACCGGGTTGGTGGAAGTGTTTTTCATTCCTCTTCACGTTCACTGTGTTTAGAGGTGCCTCCATTCAAAGAAAAAAGAAGGGATACCGTTAAAAATGAAATTTTTATAATGGTACCTATCCCTTGTTTTTTTTAATGGAGACGCCTCTGAACACAGTGAACGTGAAGAGGACTGAAAAACACTTTCACCAACCTACCCAACCCGGTGGGGACGCGTAAAATGTTCCTTCATGTTCAAATTTCCCTTCCTTGGCCCATCAGAGTTCCATTGGAGTACTGCTCCGCGTAATTCCAAATCTCGCCACATTCAGCGCCTTGTAGTTCCATACATCGCCCCTAGATCGGCGCTGCGGAGGTGGTGCCGCGTTAACCATAAAGTACCAAAACTTTTATATATTATTTTTCGCATTGGCGTCATTAACTCCTTTAAGACCGATGTGGTGATTTTTACGCTTACGAGGTGTAGCTATAAAGTTACAGGAATGCTTCCAATGTGCTACGCTTCTCCCAGACATGCAGGCAGGTCTTGCACAACAACTGCCTCAGACGTTTTTGAATCCGATCAGCCTGATGTTAATAGCCGTAGGGAATGCATGTGCAGGTTTTTTCCCGCCGTCGGAAAAATGAGCGATCAGGATTTCGAAGCAACGAGTGAACATCAAATTTTGTGTTTAGTTAGAGAAATATCCAAGTTAGACCCTTCAAATGCTGAGACAAGCTAACGGTGATGCTGCAATGCCACTGAGTAGACTTTTCGAAGGGCACAAGAGATTTAGGGAAGGCCGAGAAGACATCGGTGATGATGGGCAAAGCGGCCGTCCAATAACTCACGGAACTGATGAAAATGTCAAAACAGTTAAGGATTTGGTGCGTTATGAGAGGCAATTAATCTTTCGATTAATAGTCGATGAGTAAAACTTAGATAAAGAAACCGTTAGACTCATTTTAATGGAAGATTTAGGAATGAAGAAAGTGTCGGCGAAAATGGTGTCGGCGCCGGCTCACAGTGCCCTTTCAATCAAACAATTTTTGGTTAAAAGTTTCAAAAGATGTTAGGAACAGTGGCAGCATCGCTGGTCTAAGTGTATAGCTGCCCAGGGCAACTACTTTGTAGGGGACAACATCATTTAGGTAGTATTAATAAATGCATATTTAAAAGAAATTCCTGAAATTTTGTAGCAACACCTTGTATATCCTGATTCTTGATTTCCTCCGAAAATGACTTCGAGTTGTGGCTTTTGGTATATCTATCTATATAGGGATAGATAGCAGCATTACTATACGTACGCCTTTCTTTATTTTGATGTCCCAGTTGCGAAATATTACGAATCCAAAATTAAGAAATCGAAGGTGTACGTATGAAAATAGATTTTCCAATTCATAGTTGGTTATTGCTATCTCAGAAACAGTTTCATTAAATACCGAACCTGTTTGATGCAGGACACATTGTTAATAATATACATCAAGTTCTTTGCTACATTTTGGAATTAAGTAACTGACTTACGGTTACGGTTTTTGTTCACCGTCTCCTCTCTTTAGACATAATAGCCTTCGATTTGTCCAAAGACTTTGATGAGGACATTAGAATCCAAATAAGCAAATAAATGTTTTCACACTTGACATATCAATGATTGCCATACGGTATAAATATTCACTTACTTTGAAAATGGAGAGTTTCAAGCTTAAGCTTAAAAATCTTGCTAGTAATTCCTTGTTATATTATTTTATTCCATTCATTTAGCTATTTGGAAAAAATTGAAATCCTTATGAACCTTCAGCCACGGTTTCAATATATTTGCCTATTTGCGAAATTTTTCTTTTAAAAAATATAGCATCAATAATAAAATGATGTACTTAAAAGCTAATGAAATATTTAACATACAGCACGAAATTATTATTTTTTTAAATCTGCAAATCAAACGATTAAAGGAAATTATAAGAAATATTAGTGTTTATTTAGACATTTTCTGTATCGTAAATTACCTACATAAAAATCACTATAATTCTCAGATATTGATATATTCTTCTGAAAGAGAGGTGAGTAGGTGTATTATTTTTCCTGTCGTTTCCGGTATTCTCAGCAAGCGAAGAACGATGCTTGGAAAAAGGAGACGGTCGTTGTAATACGTGAAAATCTCCTCCGAGTGGAAGGGGATTGGCGGGAAGAAGGATATGAAGGGGTACGATAAAGGAGGCGAAGGGGAGGGGGGGTAGAGGAGGCGATGGGGGGGGGGGGGGGAGGATAGAGAAGGCAATGGGAGAGGGAAGGAAAAGGCATTTCTTAAACAAGGCACGGCGAAAAGGGGCAGAGAAGGGCGAAAGGGCAAAGGTGAGGGAGCGAAAACCGTAGATGCCTCTTACGACACGGCAGAAGGAGATAGGGATGAAAGGATGGAGAGCGATAGGGAAGGGGAGGGAAAGGGAAGATAGATGGAGAGAGTGAAGGGGGAGGAAAGAGAAAGGGGGAAGGAAGTAGGGGAAGGAGAAGAATTCAGATAGAGAGAGCGCGATGGAGGAAAATGGTATAAAGATGGAGGAAAAAAAGGAAAACAGATAGAGACGTGTAGGAACGGAGAAAAAGGAGAGAAGAGAGATGAGGACGGATAAAGGAGGGAGAGAGAGAGAGAGATGGAGGGAGAGGATGCACACACACAACTGTGCACCTGCGTGGGAATGGATTTATCGGGTGAAGAGAGAATGAATCGCAATTTCAGTCACGTTTCCAAGGAAAAGACTCAACAGAATCGGTTAGACGATTACTTTGACTCGAATATCCTCCTCGACCATTTTTTTACTCTTGCTTTATATCGGTCGTTAGACGTCGCTTTTGCCGTAATAACTCATGGGATAACTCTACTTTTGAGATAGTTTTATGCATGGCTTGATTGATACTAGCTGAATGGATGGATTTCTGCTTAACTACAACGTTCGTCTTCATTTATGTCGCTTGAGTCAGGAATTAAATTCTTCTCGCTGTATCTGCCTTACTATAAGAATAATTTATATTTTTGAATAATTTTATCAACTGAAAGGAGATTTTCCTTAAAAAAATGTTTAATTTCGCAATGATGTTCAATTAAGACAAATCAGAAAGATTTTTAAATGAAGAAAATAGGAGGGAACGATTAATAATTTGATGTGATAGTTTGAAATAGTGTTTGATTGCAGTTTTCTCCTGAATACTACATATTATATTCTTTACAAAGTGAAGAATACTTTAAGTTTAAAGTTATACAGACTGGTGTACATTAACAATCTAAATATTCTACAAACAATTTTAATTGTAATAACTCTACATAAGCTGCCTTTTGTTGGATGTTGTATATATTACTCTTTTCAATTACGCACATCAACCTACTTTTCGCCAGCTATCATATAACACCTGATCTTTAACATATATAAAATAAAAATGATTATTCAATGCGCAATTTGGCGATAACACATTGTTGATCATTAAAATGCATTGCTTTTGCATCAAATCAGTTTCTACTAGATATCTACAACAGCAACAGTTTTTGACGAGGGTGGGGCATTGATAGCATAGAGGAATTAACGGCGTAGATATGCCGTAGTTAATACCAGCTACGCGTGGACGAATTCTGTCTCTAGCAACAGCGGCATCGGGAATGACAAAGTGTGAAAGACACTATAAAAATAATCTACATTCCGAATGCGGTGTTCCGATAATAGATGGCACCATAAATGCCTTTGTCGCAGCGTTTCGCTTCTGTTTCTCTCATTACCCTTCGTTTAACCTCCTCAGTCACCATGACTTGCTGTTTTCCAAACCAGCCAATCGACCGCTCTCTTTATTTGAAAAAAAAAAAACGATCTTATGAGTTTGCAGATTGGAGAACGAGAAAGATACAAAAGAACAAAAAACTCTGTTTTAAAAGATAGTTACTTAAGCGTGAATATTTACTGGATGAAGCGTTTTAAATTTAAATAGCATATATTTATATTATATTTTGTAACACATATAAATAAATGACATATCTCAAGAGTCAAAACTTTCTTGATATTATATAATACTGTAGCAATGAGTCTAAATATATTTCAGTTATCATCAACAGTATAATTAAATTGTGGTTAAATTAAAATATATTCACATAAGGGAAAGAACAAACAAAAGAGGGAAAAGAAGTACATAAAAGAAACATGGAAAAGTGCTGTGATGAGATAAATCTTACAGATGCTTTCATCCTCCCCATTTCATATCAGCAAAATGTTTAGGTTAAAAACTCTAAAATTTAAATAAAGTCTGAGGAGAATTCTTATGGCCAAGAAACGATTAAGTAAAACATATGCGAATTCCTACCTGTGACAATCTACAAATCATTGAAACTAATAAAAACTAAAAGTAGCCATAATGTGAGCACAGGAGCATAGAACAATTGAGCACAGGAGCTTAGAACAATAAAATGCACTTAGATATGTAATTGAAACAAGACGCTAAATTAATACAATTTGGCCGTTAAAAAATATTATGCGCTTGCCAGCGTTTCCATTGTGAGGTTGTCTTCAATACTTTTGAATGAAAGCTATTTTTATTAAAGTATTAATGATTTTATTCAGCATTTTTTACTCTTAATTTATCATGAAGCTCATACGTAGGAGGGTAAATTGTGTTAAACTGATGTGTAGGAGAGTACATGTATGTGTATACGCAAGTGTTTATGGTTTGAGTGTAAGTTCAATATACTTTTTTGAACTAAATATGAATATATATATATATATATATATATATATATATATATATATATATAACAACTTACGGAAAAGGAAAGGTAAAATGAATATATGGATGTCAACAAGGTGTTGGGATGAGGAAACCCAGTGAGCACTCACCAATCAGACGACTTCAGGTTGGCGAGGCCCCGGGGATGTCGAAGCGACACACGTAAAATAACACAAAAACACAGAAACATCACAAACGTAAAGCTTTCGGAACTACTCCTTCTTCAGCTACAGAGAGAGAACTATATATATATATATATATATATATATATATATATATATATATATACTAGTAGAAGGTGCTTGCATTCTGCAAGCATATCATCTCACCTTAAAAAAACATTCATTTTTCAGACAGATATTTCATCATTACAAATATTTTTTTAATTCTAAAGATTTCACCTCCGCAGCGATTTACGTTTTTCCCTTATGTAAAAATAATAGATTAAAACAATCCCCAAACTTTGCAATTTTAAGAATTTTATACATTCTCCATTATGGGGTACTAATGCTACACGTTTCTGCCAAATTTTAAAGTTGTAGCACTTCTAGAAGTGAGAGAATATTTTTCTAATTGTTTAAATTTTAAACATTTTTAACGGTCGCCGCAATACATTTATGGAGAGATTCAAATGTTTATTTGTGCAAATGCACTACTTTGTAAATAACTTGAAAATTTCAGCTTCCTAGCTCGTCCCGTAGTACCTAAACAGTTATCTATTTGTTGAAACTTCAAGAATTTTTAATGGCAACACAAATTAAAATATCAAAATTTATATAATCGCTATTTCGTTTTTTTACAAATCCTACCTCTAAAAAAATTTCAGAAAATACATAAACCTTGAAAATTTGTTTAAAAAATTGCGAATTTTTAGCGGCCGCATTGTTGCACTTTTTCAGGATTTTTGTTTTTTTAGTCGGTTTTGTACAAAATCCTACCTAAGAAAAAAATTTCGAATCTCCAGCTCATCTGGAAGTGCCTAAACATTAGTATCCTCCTATATGTTATATCCTCCTCTGTGAGGAACGTATATATAACTAGTAGATGGTGCATGCTGCAAGCATTTCATCTCACCTTGAAAAAACATTAATTTTTTTGAGAGATATTTCATCATGGGAAATATTTCTTTAATTCAAAAGATTTCTCCTCTGGACCGGTTTTCATTTTTTTATTATGGAACAATAATGCAGTAAAACAATTGCTGATTTTTGCAATTTTATGAATATTATACTTTTTCCACATTGGGTTAATAATGTCACACATTTATGCCAAATTTGAAATTTGTAGCAGATTTAGAAGTGAAATAACATTTATCTAATTGTTTAAATTTAAATAATTTTTAACTACCAAAATAACAATTTTATGGATAAATTGAAATGTTTATTCGTTTAAATAGGCTAACCTCTAAATATTTTTAAAATTTCAGCTCCCTAACTTGAGGCGTAGTGTCTAAGCATCTACCAATTTGTTTAAACTTTAAGACTTTTTAACTGCCAAACAAATAAAAATATCAAAATTTCTATAATTTTTATTTCGTTTTTTACAAATCCTAACTCTAAAAAAATTTCAGCTCCGTAGCACATTAATACATAAACCTTGAAAATTTGTTTAAACAATTGCGAATTTTTAGCAGCCGCACTGTTGCACTTTTTTAAGATTTTAGTTTTTTCTAGTCAGTTTTGCACAAAATCCTACCTAAGTAAAAAATTTCGAATCTCCAGCTGTCCTGGAAGTGCCTAAACATTAGTATCCTCCTATATGTTATATGTATGTTATATCCTCCTCCTCCTCTGTAAGAAACGTCGATATATAATGATATTATAATTGCTCACAAATCAAGTAAACAACTCGGTTCAACTACCTAAGGAAGAATGAACAATAAAGACCTATCTCTTAAAACTTAGAAGTCATTGATAGCTCTAAAATAATGAAGCAACTAAAAATGAAAAACTAAATTAGGATAAATTCGTTAGCTTTGTGAAATGCCTTTACACGCAAGTAAAAAAAACTCGTGAAAAGCAAAAAAAAATATTTTTATGTGTAAAAATTACGTTGAAACTTAAGTCTTAAAAGTCAGATATTTCTACGAAATCGTAGCATCGTGAGAAACATAATGATTCATTTGACGAGAACTCTAAAGAAATAGAAGTGACGTCTAGCTCATAAGCGAAAGGGTTCATTTGGAAATTCAGCGTAATTAAATGCATCAGTTAGAGGAGGTATGCAATATGTTCAAAATCTCGATAAAGCAAGCGAACATACTTCTTGATGGACATGTAAAGCGCGTGTCAAACTCCTTTGAAAAATCGGACTAATATTTCTCAAAAGGGAAAGAGATGCACAAGTCAGGACAATACGGAAGAAGGCATATGTCGCCGAGAAGATGATTACTGGAGTGCTGAATCGGGATTAAGAGAGTCAGCAGAAAATCACGGAAGGTGAGCGGGAAATGATTTACCCTATGCGACTGGGCGTGGAAGAATACATGTAAAAGCTGAAGATAAAGAGAGACAAAGGAGAATACATAAATAAAATTCACCCTTTGAAGGTGGAAGATAATAGGCTTCTGTTGGCAATGAGCCAAAGCTGTAACTCATAATTGGTTCTCAACTACTCTCCAGAGAGCTGTTATTACAAAAGAGAAAGACATCGAATGGCTATTAACCGCATCTCTTTCGTTCTTAGGTTGAACTTTTTGTTGTGTTCCACTTATTCTGTGCGTTGGCGACACTGTGTGGCCTTTTCTACTCTTTGGATATCACATCCTCTTTTTGCGATTAATTGCCTAAGACAAAATAAAGACATAAAAGAAACATCGATATCACCTGTAGTGTGGAAAAAAGTCTTTCAAAAGTGTCTCTTTCAAATAATAAGACTATGTACGAAGAAATAAGACGGCTTTCGAAAAAGGATGGGATTAAATTGACGGTGCTACGATAGATATACCGATAGAACGTAGAAAGAGATTGAATAATAATCTCGATAAGCTGTTCACAAGCTGTCGTACGCATAGAAAAGCACCCAGAGCATGTAATAAGGCCAATGTTATCCAAATGCGCAAGAAAGGAGACAAGAAAGAACCGGAGACCTATTTAGCTGATGTTCATCAATTAAAGAGGTAATGAAGAAGTTCGTGACAAGTCGTATGTAAGGAAACCTCCACCCAGCGAAGAAGATACAGAAGAAGTTACCTATTCAAGAACTGGTCGTCGGCAGCAAAAAGAAAGCTAAGATTAAGATGCACCTCTAGTAAAACGAAATAGGTTTTAACAAGTACGCGGATTTGCTTCGGCTATTCACTATCAACGGACAGAAACAACGTTAAGAAGCGAAGGGGAGATGAGATTGAACGAAATCTTAGGAAATAATGCGACGCTGAAAGATAACCTACGTCTTTGCATAAAGTATTTAGTGCCAGGCTAGTGAATTTCACCTGCTGTCACTCACTTAGACATTAATTGAGAGAACCATCCAGAAGATCTGAGAGACCGAAAGAAGGTCGGAGGAATGCATGCTGGCAATTCTGAAGTTTGAAGGAATCGAATGTGAGATAGCCCTCGTACAGGAGCCAGTGATGATATTGAAAAAGCGAGGAACTTGCTATGGCGAGACCGATTGATAGAAAAAGTAACATTGATGTATGGAGGAGTGGTCATTCAGAGTTTATACAGATATAAATGCATTATAAAATTCATAAAAAGTGAGTCAAATAACTACCGTTATACATTTGTTCTGTGCGTTAATCTGAATTAAATATCTCATGAGTTTCTTTGTTTAATCCTAGATTAAAAATTATTCTGCCAATTTAAGTGGTATATGGATGATCAGTTATATTTTAACTTTCGACAGCAGACTATTTTTACAATTCCAACTAATTATATCCCTCCATCGCGCAACTGAGAAGCATGTTTATTTTAAACCTTTGTGTCGGGTGGCAAACAAGCAATCCTCTAAAACCAACAGATTGGTTTTCGCAAAATCATTCCCGACATTCCGGAGAATTCGCAAATGATTTAAAAGTCATCGCGTTACACGCAAAGAAGCAGCGCGTTTTTACCGTCAACCATCCGACGCTAATTTAAGCTAAAATACAGCAATAATAAAAAAGTTACGTAGCCAGTCCCGTTCCCATCTGAATTATATAGGCGCAACATACACGATCTCACGATATATCTCCATTTACGACCCACCGAGAGTATGGAGCCGGCGGATAAAATGTCCAATCGCTTCGAATCGATTTGTTCATTACATCACTTAATAGAACAGGTAAGGGCGGAACCCAGGCAGAGAGCCATGGAGAGAGATAAAATATTAGTTAAGAACAGGGAAAGAAATAAAAACGGGAGGGGAAGGAGAGGGAGTGGGGAATGATAAAGAAAGGGGCAGGTGGAGATATCGCGAAGACGAAGGGGGAAGATGGGATGGAAGGGGAGGGAGAGGAGTGGGAGAGAGAGGAGTAGGAGGGAGAGGAGCGGGAGGGAGAGGAGGGGAAGGGAGAGGAGTGGGAGGGAGAGAAGTGGGAGGGAGAGGAGAGGGAGGGAGAGGAGTGGGAGGGAGAGGAGTGGGAGGTAGAGAGGGAGAATGCTAAGGCGAGGGATGTGATAGGAATGGAGAGAAGGAAAGGATAAAGAGGAAACTGAAGAGAAATGAAGTACAATAATAAAAGGCAAAAAGGAAGAAATGAGTGGGAGAGAGGAAAAAGATCGGAAATTGAAGGGTTAAGAGATGAATATGTGAAACAGGAGTGGGGTAGAGACGGAAAAGGAGAGAGACGAAATAAATTGAAGGGCGGAGAAGGCTGGATAAAGAAGACGGAGGGAGAAGCAGAGGGGATTGAGTGAGAGGTGATTGAATTGGGAGATACAAATAAGTGAGTAAGAGGAGGGGGATGATGAAGAGGGAGAGAGAAGTGGAGGAGGGAGGAAAAATAGAAGGGTGAGAGGTAAGAGGAGAGGAAGAAATACGTAGGGAAAGAGAGGAGGGAGAGAGGAAAGAGAGGAGAGAGGAAGGATGGAGAGAGGGAGGGAAAGAGGTAGAGAGGTAGGGAAAGAGGGAGGAAGGTGTGGAGAGAGGAAGGGAGAGGGAAAAGTAGAGGTAGGGTGAGGAATAGAGAGAGGGGAAGGGAAAGAGGGAGGGACAGACAGACAGACAGACAAACGACTTTATTAGGGCGAAATTGAGACTAAAGGGAGGGAGAGAGAGAGAGGGAGAGAGGGAGGGGGAGAAAGAGGAAGAGAGGGAAGGAAAGAGGGCGGGAGGGAGAGAAGGGAGGAGAGAGGGAGGGTAAGAGGTAGAGAGGGAGGGTAAGAGGTAGAGAGGGAGGGAAAGGGGTAGAGAGGGAGGGAAAGAGGGGGAGAGAGAGGAAGGGAGAGAGGAAGGGAGAGAGGAAGGGAGAGAGGAAGGGAGAGAGGAAGGGAGAGAGGAAGGGAGTAGAGAGGGAGGGAGAGAGGGAGGGAGAGAGGGAGGTAGAGAGGGAGGGAGAGAGGGAGAGAGGGAGGGAGTAAGGGAGGGAGAGAGGGAGGAAGATGAATGAAAAAAAAGAGAGGGAGGGAGGGAAAGAGGAAGAGAGAGTGGGAGAGAGGGAGAGAAGAGTGGAGAGAGGGAGGGAGGAAGAGAAGGATGGAGAGAGAGCGGGAATGAGTTAGAGAGGGAAAGAGGTAGAGAGAGAGAGAGGAAGGGATGGAGAGAGGAAGGGAGAGAGGGATGGAGAGAGAGGGAGGGAAAGAGGGAGGAAGAGAGAGAGAGGAAGAGATGGAGAGAGGATGAGAGAGAGGGAGAGAATGATGGAGAGAGGGAGGAAGGGAGAAAGGATAGAGAGAGGGAGGGAGAGGGATGGAGAGAGAGAGAGAGAGGGAGAGAATGAGGGATAGGGATGGAGAGAGAGGGGGAGGGAAAGGAGAGGGAAGGGCGATAGAGTGGAGTAACCCCTCTAATGCGCATCGGGATCGCTCTCGCATGTGTACCTTCGCTGTCAATTGACTCTCATGACGGAATCGGTTGATCTTTTTTCTTTTTCTTTTTATCGAACAGCCCTCGGTTCGAATCCTTCGGCTGGGATTAAAGTTTTTGACTTTTATGACCATTCATCATCGTTAATCTGCTCAACGCATGCATCCTGGAACTGGCAGTCATAAATAGCTCTATGACCTCGTAAAGTCGATGGAGAAAGAGGTTTCCAGGTTCGAACCTTGCCTCCGGTAGAGGGCTGCGTCTGTCTCTTTTGTTTGGATTTATTTGCTTCCGGTCTTGGACACGGATTGGAGCAACTTATATTGCTGAAACCAAGCGGTTTGACTCCATGAGTGACAAAATTTTGTGTGAATATTTCAAAGTAGTACCTTACAAAGTATAACATAGGTGACACATTAAAAATATTCCATTTTATTATAATATTACATTCACGGGACGAGTGATACATGGTATGCATAACGGTGACACTCTGGGTCATGGACGAACGTAAAGTGAGGAATTCATTGAAAAATCATTTTGACTTCTGGAATAGATTTTTACAGCTGTCACTTAAAGGGTGAAATCAGACAAATCGTCCAAACCGAGCCATTTAAGCTGGTGTGTTTCCATGGAAAAATAAAGATATAAAATATATAATATTAGGCCAAACAAAATTATTTGAATTTTAATCAATAATCATTCAAAAAAATATTCATAGCATAGATCACCCTAACATATTCTGGAAAAGATCATTCATTTTTTACTCGATTCACATTATTTGGAGCGCAATGATAAATGTTAGTATAAAACATCCTCTGATAAAAGAGTACGATGTGCTTAAATAAAAACATCGTTTCTAAGAACGGGTCACCATGGGACATATAGAAAGCAACGAAGGAGACGCAACGGATAGCGTTGGCATTGTTTCCTCTCAGAGATCAGGGGTTCGAATTCCAGTCATGGCCACTACTTCTAACTTCCCTCCAATTCACGCAATCGATAATAAATAGGCCCTAAAAATCTTCGGCCTTCGGAAAGGGACTAATAAACCTTGTGACACCATTTGGGTGGATTTCGTTGCGAGAACCGGCTAATATGGGGAAAAAGATTTACCTCCCGCCATCTGCTTGGTAGAGGGAATGAATGAATGAAACCGACCTTGACATTATACATACATACAGAGTATATTAATGTCTAAATCTGAAAGGGAATTGGCTGCAGTCCGCGCATTGACTTATGTGATGCACAATTAAGGGTAGGGGTGATTTAGTTTCGGAAATGCTTCAGAATTCAAAAGTATCGTTTTGCTCTTGTTTGAGAATTATTATACTTATTACTCGATATATCCAAACGCTAGTAACCTCACCCGCAGAAATAATGTCACTGCCAAATGATGCGCATGAAACTCGGACATTTTTTTCATAATTTGCGATTAAGATAAGGGGAATTTTAATTACTCTAATATGCAATGTTGCTATGAGTGAGAGTCCAAATAAGCAATAACGCGCATCCTTCTCTAAATCCTCATTTTGTTGATAGCAATAAAATGTCTATTTTCTTAAGAGCGTATGGAAAGAAGATGGTTGGTGAAAATCTCGTTGAGAATGACAGAACGATTTATATAATATTAAAAAATAAAAAAAACGAATGTAATATCGTGCGAAAATTAAGTAACAATGCGACAATATGATTTGATGTTCTAAACTTCAGAGCCTCACCTTATTTAAAGTCAATGATAAATTTCGGCTGAAAATATTAAAAATCTACCACGTAATTTTTTAAAAGGTACTCAATAATTTCATCTTTGTCTCTGTGGTTAGCTGGGTTTAAAAGCGCATCAGATTCGTCATGCTAAGCTCGCAGTATTAACTCTGCTCTTAAATTTCTCAATTTTTTGTCGGTAAGCACAAATAAACTTTTGCGTAGTATATTAACGTGATTAGCACACACAAACGTGAATTAACATTCCTTTGTTTGATTAATCAACTTCACCTGCTCGCCAAAAGGAAATATCGGGTAATTTTTATATCAAGTCTTGTTGATTGTGTTACCAACTCTGTTTTCCCTTCACCAAGTAGCATTAGTGGGAGTGTGTGAGGAGAAATCGTTACGTATGCATTATAGAACTTCGGACGGAGGCAGTTGGCAGACTGATGAACAACTTTCCAAATCGCCCTTTGAAAATAAGCCGCGGCGAACGTTTCGAAACGTCGCTCATTTTATTCGCGCGGCGATCATTATTCTTTTATTTTTCGCTCGGCGCCCAAAATTGCGACCATCTTTTTGCTCTCGCATTCGACTTTCGCTCGAACCCGAAAAAATGAAAAACATCATCTCGAGAGGTGAATGGACAGTATGGGGTACAGATAGATGAAAATAGAATGCATTTTTAATTCATCTGTAAGTTCAATTGTGAATTGGCAACTAAATATCAAATATTATATCGTTGGGGAGTAGAGCGTCAGCCGTCTATTGACTAATGAGATCGATATAAGGTTTTCATCAATTTCAAAATAAATTTTATGCTAATTACAGAAATTAAAATATCAAAATGAGACTTAAAACGTAGAGAGTAACTAAGGGTGAAAAAGACTCCATTTAAATCTTAAACTTGTTGACGCTAAAATTGCCTCATATAAAGTATTTTTAAGATTATTTATTACACTACTTGATAATTTCGATCTCTAAAATTCTTCTGCATTCTTCCTTGCATACTCAATTTTTCAATATATTTTCTCGGACTTTATGTCACTGTTAGTTTATATGCATTAATTTTTGTATTTTTACCCTCATAATACATCAATTCTAGTTCTTTCATTTCGTGTATTCAAATACCCAAATGATTAATATTTCTCTAAGTATCAATGAGAAAGGGAAGAAAAGCAGTGTGAAAGTAAATAAAGTACTGCGAGTGATGCCCGTGCAAATTTACACAGTAAATATTAGTAGCAAGTCATCAAAGTAATCATTATTTCAGCGAATACGTTTCGCTTCAAGACTTAAACACTTACTGTTAGTCAGGGGGTGAATGAATCAAAGAAATCACCTACCTTGGTTTTATTTTTACAAAGGGTTGCATAGACCTGCCAAATGTTCCAGATCAACCAAATGGGGATACGAAAATAAACTCGATACTGAAGAAACTTACCTGCAATAGAAATAACATTCATTTAGATAAAAACTGTAATTTTTTATTATGACATACATAGAGAATGGAAGGTATTTATGGAATTTGAAATGGAAGCGGCAAAATAAATAAGATGATCTGAAATAACAACAAATTCTTTTCCCATGTAAAATAACATCATGTCATAAAAAAATTTATAGTTATAACATTATCGAATAACCTATGGTCCCGTAAGATTAATAAAACAAAAAAATGGATAAAAATTTATCCAGACCATTAAAAAAATGCCTCGCGATGTATCGAAGTGAGGACACAAACTTACCTTTCACTCGTGATTGCGTAATTTAAAAATTACAAATAAATGTTTTTAAATGCCCTCACTGTGTCGACATAGCTCAGGTGCATTTATGTCCTGCAAGAACAAGCTGGTGGAAGTGCTCCTTCGTAAAAATGTCTAATTTAAAACCGTCGAGCTGAAAATGCCAAAGAAGTACGAGCGGGGATATATCTCGATAATACAAAAGTTAATAAGCAGTATATTTAAATAACTGCGCATTTTATTGTTCAGTGATAGCAATTAACAGAGAAAACGACTCACGGATCATGCCCGCACGTGACATACTGTCCTTAAAACGGTCTGCAACATTTTTTTAAATAATTGCTGCTTTTTACGAACCTTTTGGTGTGTCTTATCGTGACTGCGTTCGCTTAAATTTACGATTGTGTTGTAATTCGATTGGGATTGGAGAATTGCCTTTCTAAATTTCGTCACTTTTCAAAATGACGTGAACGGAAGATACGACCGATTAAACGACAACTGCTTCAGGAGATAAGGAAAAACAGAGCGATGGGAAATGACTAGATGCCAGCGAATTTGGCATAAGCAGAGAAGACCCACAGTCGAATTAATGTGATGGATATAGGTATTATAAAACCGGTTTACAAATCCACCATTACGGTGCTAACATTGAGGACGATAATTGAGAAACTACGAGATTTTAATAAAATCAATTCGTTTTTAGGCCTATTTTTAAGTAAGCAACGATTTAACGCCGAGGACAGATTTTCGTAGGAATAACTCCTACCAGAATAATTTTCGTAATCGTAATTTAATTGGCGTTTGATTGGCGTAAAATTTTAAGGCTTTAGAGGCAATCTCTGCCATATTTTTTTCATAATAGGGTAGAAAAGAGGAGAAAAATAAGGTTTAGGGAAGAAGGTGGGCGTGGCTGCGTCTCCAATGGGTCTCTCCTTTTAAAGACTTATTCCCATCATTCCTTGTTCGTATGGATCCCTTACAAAAGATTACTATCTAATGGAAACGTAGTATGTGGAACTATGAAGATTTACATTTATGATAGAAAAAATCGTGTTATTACTGCTAATCAATGAAATTAAGACACTTATATGGGCATAATATTTTTGTTTTACGTTTCATCTTTTCTAAGGAAATAATATTGCATAATTTTTTTATAATTCATTCATGGATTCGACAAAACCGTAAGGATAAATGTAATTTATAGCACAGTAATCGTTTATTATTCACGCGCTTTATACTTTAATTGCAGATTATTTGGGGATAACTATTATATAAATATCAACACGTTTATGATGAAAACACCTTTAAGCTTCTAACATATCGCAAAATTAGTCACACGTTTTCGAAGATACCCATAATAATTAGTTCAACGAAATAAATGGTTTTTTAAAAGGTAATGCAAATTTTGTTGCTTCGGAATAACCATTGACGCTGAATTTCCTTTGCCCCAGAAAGTCTATAGATACATTGGTGATCAGAACCACTGAATTACACACATTTCTCCAATTTCATTTGCAGAATGGAACGCAAGAACATCAATGAAAAATTATTTAAATATTACCAAAGTTCTTTGATTATTTTTCACCTGCGCTTGTGATTGCTTTTAAATTGTTTGTTTACTGCTTAATGTTGATATAATACTCCCATATTCAAAATCAATTTATTTTTGGAGGACTCTTGCTTTTTATTCGCTTTGCTATTTTTAGGCTTCACCATTGATGAGCAAGAATACATTCTTCAAGTTAAAAATGGCACGAAGTAAAGAGAAAAACAATCAACAAAAAGGAAAAAATATACCCGCAGATAATCTAGGCTACTATTATATGAATTGATTACTTCATGCAGAATGGGAACAACATTTTACAAAATATGTTTAGTATAACATGTTTCACGCAATGTACCAAAACAAATGAGACGAAGAGAAAGGCATTAACAGATGCAACACTGAGGTGGAAATATTTGAAATCGTTCGGTAAACGCTCTTTTACGTTCCGCAAAGTAATACGATCGCTGAAACTCCCGAGAAAAAAAAAACGCGCATCCTCTCATCCAACCTGCCATTCTAATTGCAACGTCATAAAAACACAACCAAAGCACTAATAAAAGCCGTCGATAGCTTCATTAAATTCTTCGAATATTTAGACTTTTAATGCTCAGTTTTCCTACCGTTATTTGTCAGTCCGCACACCTCGAGATAATTGGTGCGGGAGATTAATTTTTCCGAGAAACTGGTTCAAAAATCGACCGCCCAATTCTCACACGTCGCGAAAGAGCGACCGAGAGCGTAATCTGTTATTAATGTCAGATATTACGTGCATACCATTGCATTATGAACGACAGCGCAGAGTTCCACCGCAAAGAGTTATGCTATGATGTATAGTAGGCGGTAGGAGGGAGTGGGGAGGATACCGACGAAGAGGAGAATTAGAGAGAGAAAGGATGGAGATGGACGGTTTGGGTGGCGGGGAAAGAAAGGGAGTGGAGGTAAAATGGGGTAGAAGGAGGAGGTAGAAGATAAAGGATGGGATTTGAGGAGGAAGGAGAGGTTGAAGGGAGAGGAGAAAGGAGGTATCAAAGAAAGGAGGGAGCGACGACAGGCGGGAGTGGGATGAATTGGCCTCGAAAGAGTCGGCCACTGTATTGAGAGGGGTTGGGGAATCGAGGTCAAGGTAAGAGATTGGCCATAGGAGGTGGAATGGGAGAAGGGGAGGGAGAGAGAATGGGAGGAGGAAGAGTGAAAGGGCGGAGAGGAGATGTGGTGAAAAGACCGCGGAGGAGCGTGAAAAGTATCCGAAACAAATGGAACGCCGTTACTACAAATATCAATCACAATACGTGCCAGAAATTTTTAATATTGCACGAATGAAAAATTCTCGTTGCATACACTAAAACTTTAATTACTGCGCGAACAATATATGATATTTTAATCTGCCGCAGGAAATATACTCATCGGTCCTGCTAAACTGGTTTCTATCGCAATTAATTTTTCATAACCAACTCATTGTTTGCATCGATATATTCAATCGCATTATCAATTACGCTGGTAACAAAGAGAGAAAAAGTAACCATAATGCTTCATACATTCCTTCTCTTAAGTCAAATATATCGCTGTCGCAATTCCAATATTAGTTAGTTAATCTCGCGTAAAATTACGCAGTAAATCGCGGGTGAAAACCCGAATTAATAACGCCAAATTTGGGCGAAAACGTGTTTGTTTATTTTGTGAAACACGTTCTGAAGTCATGGTTTCACAAGAATTAAATTGAGAATGGATTGCAATATTTAAAATGTCAACAAACCGATGCTATAAGTTCCCTCGAGCTCTGTAAGAACTTTAGAGTCCAGTCACAGGATCTATGAGGACAGCGCTCATGTATGAAAACAATCCTAGTCTTCTAATAATGAAACAACGCTGAGATAAAAAGTGTTAGACTAAGTTAAAATATCAATTGTGCATTTATGCTCTAGCAAAACAGTTATTACCTAATTATATTTGCCTTAACTTACACTTTTAACCTGCAATTTTGAAATCTTACATGCGTAGTCTACGGAATAATAATCCGTTAGTCAACGATTACATAACTGTAAACTGTGAGTTTTATAACAGAATGCGTTTAAAAACAATCATTATGAAGATAGAGATAGAAATTCTATCGTTTTCTTATTGTAAATTTAATTCCGAATCTAATTATGGATGAATAAACATTCTGAACAATCAAAAAATACCTTAAAAGTTTGAAAAACTTTTAAATTTCTTTTTTGTATTAAACCTATATCTTCCTACCTTATATATACAACGTCATATTTCGGCTTCTATTGAATAAAAATCTTATTCATAATTTAGCGTTATAAGATTCTACAAACACTTCGAACGGAATATTAAATTGATTACGCGTATTTGTGCAGCAAAAATAACGCATATACCTATTAGAATTTACCGAATCTGAGTCCAACAATAGTTGTTGCTATGGCAACACTCCCGTAATGAGCGATAAAAATTGAAAAAACGCCATTATTTACGCGAAATGCGAAGGAATACGATCGATAAGTAAAATTCTACGATAAAAATTAAAATTCCCATTTCTTTACTCAGAGAATTGTACAAATCCCGCTCCGATATTACAATTCTAAGATATTTTAATGTGTAAGAGAAAATTACCCTGTACGACGGATTTCAGATTTCAAATGGGAAGGAGTTCCTGGAATCGAATCCGGGACTTCAATCTTCGCAACAAAAACTATCCTCGGGAGCTCATCCCATGTAGCAAGAGATTTTCACCAAGTTTCATGAAAATCGGTCTTTTTGTTCAAAAGTTAATAGGGGGGAAGGACAGACAGACGGACAGACAGACACAACAACAAAACTATAAGCCTATTTCCATTCTGAAAAGTAGGCTAAAAATTATTTACTGCCTTTAAAAAAATAACAATTGTAACATTTATCTAAAATTTACAGCCGATACATGAAAAAGTTCATCTGCGGGAAGCATTTTCCCTAATTAGTTTAAAGGGCTACAGGCAGAAAATGAAATGTTGAGAATAGTTTAAATTTACCTTTGTAGAAGGTTTCACTCCAATAACGTCTTTAGTTTTCACGATATTAATTATTATATGAAAGCGGAGGCGCGCGCAGGATAGGAAACGGACCGGTATGCAGCAGTCTCTACTTATTCCGAGCTAGGGTAAAAGTTATAGTTTTAAAATACCATGTTTTGCACAAATCCTCAAAATATTTATTAAATTCCAATATAATGGTGAAAAGTTATGAGTTTATATCACCAATTTTTAAAAGTCTCCTTCGGCATCTGGGGTGAGATTTAAATAAACTTCCTCCGGGCTAGAGGAGTTAATGGTATTTTAAATTTTTAACGAAAAAAGGCTTGCAGTCTACGTTCCAGCTCTTCCCTAGTTAATCAGACAGAGTAGGAAAGCTTTTTATTATTATCCCCAAAAGAAGATAACGCTGCATGTAAAAAGGTCGATTTTTACGTGTTTTCTTGTGGGGAATGCAAATCATCCCCTGGAGTCGAAACCTGGGCGATTTAGTAAATTTTCCTACGACACAGCATTTTTATATGTGAATAGATTATTTCTGACAAATTTCAAGGTTATAAATGCCTATTTGACAGAGTTATTCGCGTTTTAGCGGCAAGTTCGCGGCGAGTTGTCTCTGCGGCGAGATGTCCCATTCCGTATTAAAATGCTCTGGCCGCAGACCTTTCCTATGACTTGGATTTTATTTTATGAAATGGATATTTTTCCATAAAATTATATTTCGTCTGAGCCACGAATGATATTTCGGTGCAATAAAATTTCAACAAATATAATTTAGTTCAAGTTGTTTATGCTGTTAAAATAAGAACGCGTAAATTATATTTCCTATCCTTATCGTGTAAAAGCCATTAGCTTATTAGATTTATCGAGCTATTGAAATTCGAATCATTGAAAATATCGATCTCGTTTGAATACAGGAAATGTTTTACTATTTTCTGCTCTTGATTAGTAACTTACAAATAATTCGCATCCAAAAATGTTATCGTTATGGAAAAAATATTTGGTTGTAATAATTTTTCTCAAGTCGTAGGCTCATTTATTGCTTGTCTCATATTCTCCTATTAACGCCTGACGAATGGCGGTTTTACTCCTTCCTTTCCAGCTCCTCTGTATCTATTTTGACCTTTCTCCAGAAAAATTATTCTTGACAATAAGCTCTACGTCAAAGTGATTATCATATCTTAAATCAAATATATATATATATTATAAAAAGTTTATACGCTAGGTAATACACAATAATTCCCGACTATGGTATTTAATTAAGACCTTGCATTTCAACGTCACTTCTGGATCCACATACAACACATCCCCCTTTATTCTGAATGCGGCGGAAATAGAAGAGATCATTGAAAAGAATATGATCGTGTGAAGGGTTATGTACCGTTACAATTGCGTAAATCATTTTCCCGGAAATGAAAACGACGCTGAATTTCGAGGTTAAGATTGGGCGTTCGAAAAAAGGGAAAGGGGGTTTTTCTTCACGATGTGAATAAATTATAATCTCTGCATTGCTGGCTTTATGATGCGCCTAAGCGGCCAGCGTAGATTGCGCCTGTTTGAATAAGCAAACTTGAATTGAAATTAGGATATTATGTGACAGAGAAAGGCGTAAAATAATCTTCACTTCTACCACTGATGTCCTTTTATCATGCTATCTATAAACTTGGACTTTCCTTTATTTTCTATTTTTCCATTGTTCTGTATATTTTGCCAGTTAAAGATGTTAATCTCCATTTCCATATAATTTACTCTTACGCCGTACCTTCGATATGAGTGATTGACTCAATGCAGTGTTTTCTCCGTGTTACCCTTTATTACGGAAACACGCATTTTCTGGTGATTTCCTCGTTCGTCATTTTATCTTTATTTGTTCTTCTTAAATTATTACCAACGGAAAAGATTTCCGATTTTTACTTTCTCCATTTACGTAGTATAGGGGAAAGTATAGGATTCATGAAAAAAATAGACCGAGATTTCAACGGAAATACACGTTTTGAGGTACCCTGAACACGTTTTGACAATTTCCTCGATCGCCTGTCTGTGTTTTTGTGGGTGCTCTAACTCAAAAACTATTAATCAGGTCAAAGCGAAATTTTGGTATTTAATATTTTTATAAAAGTCAGAACTGATCAAAAACCTTTCAACCGGAAGTGGGTGTTTACTCTTGTCACTTATCCGTTATATTAAAATATTTGCTTTAATATTTGATAAATGTAAAAATGTACTGGAGTAAAAGTTGTAGAAAATTTAATTTTCTACAACCTTAGTTTGAAACATTTCCCCATATAATGCATTGTTTAAGAGATATTTTATATTTTTAGCTGCCACCACCACGCCACCTACCGACGACTATTGCTAATAATTGACGCTTAGTTACGTCTTAGTAACGCTCCTTTTTCTTTTCTTAATATCAGAAGGCTATGGTTTGAGTTTCTTTGTAGTCTAAAACTTTCTCGGTTTCTTAAAATATTCACATTATGTAACCTATTTGGAATTTTTAGAAATGTTACAGATATGGAGAAAGTCATGTAGTGGGCCCATCAGATTTTTTATACCTGTGTGGCATATTTTCGTATTCACTACATTTATCTCCTTGCTTTAGTCTCATCGTAAATAACTAAGCGTCATTAATCACATGGTAAAACATTCCTTTCAATTTGATTTCTATCATCTGGCTTGCATATCTGCGAGCTGTATTTGTTGCTCAAGGACGCGCGGAATTTGTTTTAAAGTCATTCCAACGTTAATTGAACATAAGGCCGAGAATCATATTCTTGGTTATAGGATAATGTATATTCATTCTCGGCCATTAAAATCGATTGGCTATAGCTTAAAAATCGATCATAGAAAGATCGGATTAATTGCGAAGGGCGTGCACGAAACAATGAGCGACGTGAGAAACCAACGTTTACCGGAAGCGGGTTCGAAGGCCTCCAACTACCCACAATGAGGTGGCCTATTTGACGCATGCGCAGTGCGCTCCGATGTAATCGAAATCGGGAGTTTATTGTGCACTCGTAAAAAGACGCTCGACCAATATGGCGGAAAGCGGAAGTCAAGCGCGAAACCCCGCGGCAGATCCCGACAAAAAAGCATGAACTACTACGAATGGCGGTCCTTATTAAAGGAGAACACACAGGTATAAAGAAGGGAGTAATTATGCAATGCTTAAAAAAAAAATATATATCGTAAAACCTTGAGTATATCCAGATTACTTGTAAATCTTGTATTCAAACCGGAAGAATGAAGGAGCTTAGATGCGGAATGAAGAAATTGTGGGACGAAGTTTAAACCTCATATTATATAAATTGTTATCAATTGGAAGGTAAGATGAAAAAGTGGTAAGAGATTAGAATGAGAATCAGTTACTAATGTCATAGAAACCAATGTTTATCTGCAGTATGATAGGCGCAAAGGAAAAATAAAAAATAATTATTTGCGAAAGAATTTTTAGAACTGCTGTTTTAAGTTAACACAGAGATTTACCAAAAGAAAAAAGAGTAAGTTTTCAAATGAGTTTAAAGAGTCGAATAGAGTAAAAAAGCATGGAAATGGTTCCAGAATATATGAATTTCCTATAGGATATAGAGTAAATTCACTAAAAAATAAAAGCAGAAATAAAAGATACTTAAGTACCTGCCTCGAATTCATTAAAGCGCCGTGTTAAAATTCTACCTTAGTTAAGAACTTTCTTCCAAATTTGTGTCACATCTTCGATAATTAATGAGAGGGCATGTACTGTTACCGTAATACATCCAGGAAAAACTCACATAAATGGGTCAAATGGGTATAAAGCTATTGGCTAAAAAAATAATAAATAAAGAACAACAGAAATCCACATAGAGGCGCTTTGTTGACCTTACCAAAGATGAAACAGAGAGGAAATCACAAAAAAATATTTTAGCTTATTACGCCTTTAAATTATTATTTAACAGAAGCGGATACGTATATGATTCATTGGAACTTAATTTTACGTTTGATTTTATGTGAATTTCTACCATTGGGATTAATTTATCGATGGATAATTCTCGGTGGAACGAAGGGCGCTCCACCAGTCACATGTGTAAAGCACAGAGTGCCATTATTTGAAAATAAATTGGGTCATGCTCTCTACGCGCATGGGTTGCTAAATAAACGACGGCCGTTGACATTTTAACAAACCAGCCACGCGGTCCCTAATTAATTACTCGGGCGATATTTATTCGCTCGCGTCTATTAGTTCAACTCCATATATGTGAGTGTTTGTGGGCATGCTGTCCTCAGTTATGGCTGGGTGAATGCTAATGAGCCATAGCTAAAAATGCAATTCTTTCTGTAAGCTAGCGAACATAATCCAAGCCTATAAAAAAGAAATATTGAAAAGGTGCTTATGTTAAACATACAGCATTATACCCCTTACCTTACAAAATGGCGCAAAGAAAACATATATTCTTGTTTTATTAGCACGAGGTTGCTCTATTATAAGTATTTATTCACTAAGATAAAAGCAGCTATCAGAGACATTTCGAAATTACTCTTTCTTCTAACATGTTCTGTTATTCTTCTCGCGTTTCCTTTAGACATGGCGACAGCTGGATGGCATTTAAGTTTATGTCCACTTTCATTATTATTGTTTCCTGATTTAAACACATCAAAACCTGGGAATCATTTGCTCCTTTAGTTTCCATTATTAAAGTAGGTCCTTTAGATGATGACGGAAACTTCATTTATGCTAATTGCATTTTTATTTTCACCATCGTCTCAATTATTTAATCTTCACGGAAAGAACCACAAAAATTTTTATTTGGCCTATAAGTAGCGTATGGATGTTTCGGGTTTTACCAGATTTTTACCAGAGTTATGATATGATACCAAATGATATTTTTTCCAAATTCGGGTTATACCCGAAAACTCCAAAAATTTCAATTTTTTTAACGCCTTCACTGCAAAAATCAATTGAAGTCGCCTTAGAGAAGGATTCTCACCAGAATTTTTGAAAGACTTGGTAGAAAAATAGTTGAAATAAATGACAGAATTGAATATTTCAGTCTAAATGAATAACTATACACTTGACTTATATTTAGAACGATTGACACAAATTATTAATTTACAAAAACAACTTGAAAGTAAAGCTCCAATACTACATCGTATTGACCACATAGTACACATATATGTACTTGCACAAGCAAATGGAACATTCCTTTAAATAGCTAGAAACAGCAGTGTATGGCGCTGTTGTGAAAACACTACCTAGCACTACAGTAATTACTACGACTATAAAAGATTTTTCGGAAGTTGTTTCTTCAAAATAGATTACTAAAATTAATAGAAATCACCATACACCATACATCCGTCAAAGTTTTCTGGAGAAAGACTTCCGTATTAGATCCTATTAATAAACCGATGCATGTCCCAGATACTGGTGTCATGTCGAATTTTTGAGCATATATGGAGATGTGAACGAGCAGATTAAATTCGAACTTGCAGCTTACTTATAAGGACCCTCAGCTCTGCACAAAGATTAGGACATTTTTAAGTGGTGCTGGAGTCCGATACCATAAATTAAAGAAGATTTCATTAACATTCCTATGTATGCCAGTGGATAGGCGTAATGTCGAGCGTTCGTTTAGCAGTTTCCTTAATTTGCAAACGCCGGAAAGGAGTAACATTAGGCATGCAGATGTTGTTGTATGTGAATCATAAACGCTAAAATAATGCCTGAAATTTTTAAATGTTTTTTATTTATATCCGATTTTGCCAGATTTTTTGAAAAGTAATAAAACACGATAATTACCTTCCGAATGAACGTTTCTTTTAAACCCGAAAAATCCACACCCTACCTATAATCAATCATTTAAAGTTTTTTTTGAGAGTAATTGGGACGAGGTGTTCCTTTTATGGAGATATTTGTAATTCTCAAATTAATTTTCGTGGGCAATATACTTATGTAACTGATGTAGATAAACCGCCTGTTTAGTCCTTTTAAATCTACTCTCATTTCAGTCCATCAAAAACAGGAATTATAATCTTGGCTACTCATATTAGACCTGTAGAAATATAAAAAGACCAAAAACTATAGATTATTTAAAATGTTTCGAGTGTTCTTTGTATAGGTTAACGTGAATTACCAAGCGTTGAATATATTTTTTCTTTGGAATCAACAGTTGTTGAAGCTGCGAAGTCCTTAGCAACCCGCTCGCGTCTTTTTATTTTCGCGACGACATTGGAGGACCCGCGACGTCCCGCCAATCGGAGACAAGCGATTCTCCCACGAGGGCGAAAGAACGAGGCCCTGTGAAAAAATTAACCGTCTCGAGATACGTTTTGGAACGCTGCGTAAATAACGTGAGAAAAGCGAACCGATCTCCGTCCTTATGATCCGCCTTGGCCCAGATTGTTGATTCATTTTTACGGCATTGGTGGAGCATAGGAGATAATTATATATATCTCTCTCAGGGCCTTTGGACGTAAATTCTATTATTTTGATCCATTCAAAAAAAGTCTAGTGTATTATTCATGTATGCATACATGATGTCATACGAACGTCGACAGGTTTTTATAGGTCAATTTTTCTATTGAAATTTGAGCTCATTTTATGCTCGAGAACAGAAAATGCGACGTAGAATACTTTAAGGAGATTTTTTCTTTAAACGGAAGCGAGTGAAATATTTATCAGGTCACAAATTGAATGATGAAAGCTTAATATTTACTCAAAACAATGGCTAAAATATTTAAGTTAACATGAATTTAATTGACACTATGACTATCTGAAATTATTTGCTATTCATTTGCAAGCGCGTAAAATTTCAGGAAATGTCGCGCAAAATTTAACAAGTTGCTAAATATATGGAAATGAGCTACACGGCACAAATAAAATGGCAAAAGGTTAAAATCTCCTAATGCCGTGCTAAATCTAAAGTTAAAAAGCTCCCTCGAAGAGAAGAAAATCTTTTCCCCTACTTTTCCTTTCCTTTAAGGGAGTTTTTTTAACTTTAGATTTAGTACGGCATTTGGAGATTTTTGCCTTTTATCAAATTGCCAAAAAGAATATAATGAGAAGAGAATTTACGGGATTATTTCTGAAAATTTAAAAATTCTACGATTTGAAGATATTTTCGTAGCTTAACGAACACGGAAGCAACAAGACGTATGAGAACAAAAATTGGATGTGAGAGGAAAAGGAAGGAACTTGGGGCGATAGGAAGTGATAAATGATGAAGAGGCTGAGTGATTTTGTTCGCACGAGAAATAAACTGAAGAGGAAATGGTAGTGTCATGTAACGTGAAGAGGAAAATCTGCGAATGACTACACTATCATGACTGACGAGACTAAAATGAAGGAAAACGTGAGGATCCCTCTTTCAGAGACAATGGCGGGTGAGAAAGGATTCAGATAATGAATCTGCGAAAAATAGAAAAAATCCGCAAGAAATGAATGGGGAAGAGAGGAAAAAAATTTCAGGAAATCGAGAAACGAATGAGAGATGTCGAAACGATTTCAAGTCGCAAAGTCTTTGAAACTATCTGCTTGAAAGTAATTTTATTCGTCTGATCTTTCATAAGGACAAAACTGAGGCATGCTTTTATAATATCTTGAATTATATTTCGTACCATACGATACTGTACTTCATAACTTGGGATATACTTCAACCAAGTTTTCTTAAGTTGAATATTCATAAAATGAAACAATACTTACCCATCTATTCTATAAACATCGCGAATTTTCGCCTTTCCACTTTCCTACAAACTTTTGAGGATAAATATGTAAAAACAACGCTTCTTGACGATTTTAAACCAGATTATCGTCAAAGTTTGTTTCTAAAAAAGTTTAGTGAGAAAATGGCTACCATAGTAAACTTCTAAAAAAGAATTTTAACGGCCACATTACAAAATTATTAATTAATACATATTTAAGTAAATGTTTGCCTGCTTTCGATGCAGCTAGCTCGAAAGTTTAGTTTTGAAATGATATTTTAACACAGGAGAACTGTTGGGGGATTGATGTTGACAAAAAGCAACCTTTCGTAGATGTGTCGCGAAAAATATTTTATTGACGATTATAGGGCTTAAAAACAATTCAATTTCACCTATTAGATATTTTAGAACAGCCCAACGATATCAGGCAAATTTCTCTCGTTTAAGCATATATTTAGAATAAATACAAAATTTTGTTTTTCATTCGAAATCAACGTGCTTTAGTTAAAAGAACGGTGGTTTCTCCTATTTTTCCTCCCGTCTCTCTTTTCTGCGCTGTGACACGAATGCAAAAGTACCACAGCTCCGACCGCCCTTCGGAAAGGACCTCGTTGCATTTCGAGTTCTGGGTTTCCTTCCTCCTTTCTGGGCGTGCGTGTGCTCGGGCGTTCGCGCGTGCAGCTGTCACACAACCGCTGCAGTGGCCAACGGATTGGATGATCGCAAGAAAAACAACCGTCCTAGAAGTGCGTGGGTGGACTGACCCTGATGCTTCGATTTACGCGAAAGGTATTTTACAGAGAAGAGATAGTCTTATTCTTGCGATTTTTTTGTGGCCGTTTCGTGTCCACGAAAATTATTTCCGGGAAAGCGAATGTTAAGTGGCAAATATCAGCGCGGAATATTTAATGGAGCGAAAAAGTCGTGAAGTCATGCCTGTATGAAGACTAAAGAAAAGCGAAAAGTAATAATTCGAGCCAAAAACGTGACGTACTCGGGGAGCATGATTTTTATTATGCGTCATAAAGGAAGTCATCATATATGAATTATCACCATTGAATGAATTTTTAAAATTAATGCCCAACAAATACTGCTGATAGTTACAAAAATTCGGAATGAAAGCGTCGAATTTGATAATTTATGGGATAATACTGTTATATTAAATCGACGACAAAAGATTTTCTTAAGAATACAGTTGCGAGAAATTCAAGGGATACTACTGTCTCCCCGTATAAGTAATTAGTACCGAAAGCTCGCAATTTAAATTTGTTACTTTGAAAGTTAGCAATAAGATGAACGGAAATTTTTACATCCGCACTATGCCAGTTATATAAGAGGACTAACGCTGAATTATATATGAAAAATCGTTCAGTTCCTCAAGAAACAACGCTATTTATCGTACCGGACCGCTGGAGAACTTAAGATTGATTAATTCGAGAAATATAAGGAGAATGTAAAAATAACGTACACCAAGGGCAGATACATTCATCCATACAATACTTTCACACTGGTTTAGCAGTCACGTTGAAAACCAACACTAAGAATGACGCTGAGAATGCGGTATAACATTGAATTGACTCTGCTTCAGCATAAAAACCTCAAAGTACAATTTTTCTAATATTCATGTTGTGTGGTAGCTTTTAAATTTCTAAACTCGTGCATTTTTAAATAATTAAAAACTCACATAACTTAAAATTCTTTTATTCTTATGATATGTTTTGCATTAGTGAGAAGGAACCAAGGAAACGTGTAAAACTGAACGATATCGATGTCCAAAGGGAGGCTTCCATGGATAAAAATCCTTATATAATAATTCTCAAGTGTCCGTCTGTCTGCCCCGGTATTATTGGACATTTTCCAATGGAATTAAGAGCTGAAACTTTCACAATCGTTATACCCCCATGAAGTGGTCTCTAGAAAAATCAAACATCATGGAAAAAGTCCTGGGTTTGACTCCGGGAGACAATTATATTTTCCCATAAGTTTACATGGGATTTTCGATTTTTGAAGGTGCATGGTTAATTTCCTTCATTCATTAAAATATGTAAATATGGACCGAATTTCTCCATTTTTATTTTATTCGACGGTTACAACTATAAAGTATCTTATTCTTGCAATGTTTAGATGATACACGGAAGAATTTGCCAAAAACACGCATTTATTTTCGAAATTTTATGCCTTTTCGTACTATTTCCGGGCGTTGCCAAGGCGAACCTCATTGTTGCCTCCGATAAATTAGCGTCTATTAAGCCTTCAAATAGACGAAAGAATTGTGTTATTCACTTCGCGCAATGTCAAACTTAATAGATTGCAACGTTAATAATTGAAGATTATTATTATTCAGTGAACATACGAAGAGGAAGAATAACGGAGCCAAAGAGTGGCAAATCAAATCGTATATTGATGCCAGACTGTAATAAATTTCAAGCGCTTCATTTTCTGGGAGAATCCAAATGATTGTCAGGAATTTATTAATTAATCAAACAATTACATTTACTATATATATATAAAAGATTTTACACACACACCTCAGAAGTTATATTCCTATCACATATATTCCGCTCGTGTATAAAAATACCTAAACGAGAATTTTTAAGGTTGGAAGACAGAACTGTTACAAAATGAACTCACGCAGCATCCTGCAGATTTGGCCGAGTCACAACTACCCCATTTCAACAAATGGAATAAAGCAACAGCAAAGGATTTTTTTAAATGCTCTAACTATATTTTGTTCATTTAAGCTAGAAAGAAAGAATTATGGCCAGAAATTTACTTCTGCGTCAATTTTTGCTCAGCGTAATGTCAACTGATTGACGAAGTTACTCTTTAACGCGTCACTTTTTTCAATAAGTTACACTGTTAATCGCAAATTTCTCCTAAAATTCATTTCTGCGAGATCATAGAATCATTTCACCAATTTCAATGTTCTGAGTATATAATGGTTGTACTTATTAATTCTTTTAATATATTCCGCTTCTTTCCTGTTTCTCTCCCTTCACTCACCCACGCAATTCTGTGTCTCCACTCTCACCTACTCTCTCTCCATTACTACCCAACCGCCTACTTTTCATATCCAACCCACCTCTGTCTCATAATTCCGCACTTTGCTCTCTAAAGCACGCATCATCTTTCCCTTTATCTCCTTATCACCCTCTGATTCTATGCATCTCCCGAATGATCTCCTATGCTACATCAATTCGCCCGTGTTTCTTAGCCGCACATTATAATTATTATAAAAGATAACTGAAATAAGAAAGGGGAGGAGGTGGATGCAATGAAATGATAAATACAGAAGAAGAAGGTTTGGAAAATTAAGAAAAAAGCTTAGGAAGTAAATCGCAAAAGCGACAGAGATGTGGTTGAAAGGACAATTTGAAGACATGAGCTGCAGAGACCGGGCAAAATATACTCGCTGTATGGAAAAGTGAAGGAGTTTACGGGAAAAAATATGGGAAATACTTTGGTTACAATTTAAGACAAAAACGGAAATCTATTATTTCAGCCGGAGGGCGTGAAGAAAAGATGTAAAGAGTATTTTGGGGAATTACAAGAAAAAAATTTGGAGCCAGAATCTGTTGAGATAGAGAGGCAGGAGGTTGTAGAATGTGATAGGAATATTGGTTAGTGAGGCTAAAAAGACTCTTAGCGGAGGACCTTTTTACAAAAATGTTCAAGGTATTAGGAAAAGAGGGGAAATAGAAATACATGAAAAGAGAGAGTTGCCAAAGAACGGCATTATATTTACTTTGATTGATGTCAAGATCATAGAACAATCGGTTTAATTTTACGTGCAGCTAAAGCTATTCTAGGGGATTTGAAAGGATGGCTCGAAGCTAAAACGAAAAATTTTACAAGTTCGGGTTTCGGATAAGACTTGGTACTAGAGATGCCGGTGATGAGGACAAGAAACATTTAATACAACCAGGATGTGATCGTGTATTTTTTGGACTTTGAAGAGGCCTTTGACAGTTTTGTGGCTTAAGATAATGGAAGTTTTGAGAAAATGTCAGGACATTGAGGAGATAGGCGTTTAATCGTAAGTCTGTGTATGAATCAGGTTGCAAAGGTAAGAGTAGCTGAGGGAGAATCATATGGGACAACGCGTGAAAACTGGTAATCTATTCTCTCTAGCTCTTCAATAGGGAACTATCAAGCTCGTCTTATAGCCGAAATAAATTAAAGAACAAGCAGTTTAAAAAACATACTTGCCCCAGGTATCTCCAATAGCCACCTAGCATCGTTTAATATTTATGCCGAGGAAATGATAAAAGGCATGCTAGTCAATTCCTTAAATTAAAAGGCAAAGGCATACGGAACTAAAAATTAATAGGAAGAAAAATAGCCATAAGATTTACTAAGAGCGATTAATCACAGGTAAATGCTAAAGTGGATTGGGAAAAGATGAACTAGGTGGAATATTTTACTTACTTAAGTAGTATTCTAATCCAGTAGGGTAGAAGTACGAACGAGATCAGGACATGGATATCAAGAGCAAATGGAGTTAAAAGATGGGGAATTTATTGACCGGTAGTTTGAATAAAGATATTAGTAAAAGATTAGTTAAAACTTTTATTTAGAGCGTAGCATTATATGTGTGAGACATGGGTGTGAGACATGGACAATGAGAAAAGAATATGTGAGCAGATTAGAGGAATTTTTGGCGTAGAATTGAGAAAGTTAATAAGAGAAAAACAATTGAGGAAATATTTACTAGAGTAGGGGAAGAGATGAGGGAATGAGTGGGTGCAATTTTAAGAGGTGAAGATTTATAGAAGGAAGTCATAGAAAGGAGAAAGCAAAGAGGAAGTATGAAAGGACAGATTGGATTGGGTGAGCCAAAAACCAAGTGAAAGGTAGAATAATTGATTATTTTACTATCAGAAAGTATAAATGAAAAAAACTCATGTGTAAGGAAGTATTCCACAGTATCAGTATCTCCATAAGTGGAGAATTTAGCTTTCTTTATATCTTTCCATATCTCACTCTTCGTATTTTCCTCCCCTTTTCACCTATTTCCCTCTCTACCGTTCCGCTCCTCCCTCTTTCCTCTCCCACTCTCTCTCTCTGCTCCTGTCTTTCCATGTTCCTTTCCCTTTCTCACACCTGCCTGGCCGAGTGTAAGCTTTATCCTCGCGTTGATTCACTCCGCCATTAAGTGACAAATGGGCGAGGACGCGACCCATATCCGAGAACAATACTCTTTTGCGCATGCGCAATGACATTTTAGATTCCGACGAGCACCCCATCCTAACAGGTGATATATGAGTCTTTACGTTTGTTTTTCTACTCTGCTTACCGATTTCTTACGTGCGGATCCAAACCAGACTATTAAAGCCAGTAATTGCACCTTTGAATACAGCGAGAAATGGGTTTCAGCTCTGGCATGAGAACATCTTCGGCAGAAAATAATTTCTTCGATACGACTTAGACTTATTACGCGGGAAATAAAAAGAATTTTGTTTATAATAATGTTGAAGTTTTCCAGCGACGTTTACGCTAACAGAATCGGTGACTTGGTGTGCTGGGTTTTATGTAATCTATCCTTCCCGAAAATTGCTTCACCAACTCGCACCTTCTCCCAAACTATTTTGTCCCTCTCATTGCGAAGATATATTCCCCTCCCGTGTAAACACCTACGCACTGCTTAAAGTCATCCGTATTCGTCGTTCGCCCACTCCTATTGTTACTGAACAACCCGCCCGTTCTCAGCATCTCGAAAGGTCTCACGAAAATCTTTTCGCGTAAGCGCCGTTCCTCGGCGCCCTATCATTATAACTCCTACGCGTCGTTCCGTCGCTTCCTACGGCGCCGTTCTGATCGCTCAATAGTTCCGTCATTGGCATTTTCCCTCCATTCACACGCACTGCCCGCTTTCTTTTTCCCGGTGTTTGCATCACGCAGCTTACCGCTTGTTTTTCGAGAAGCCGTCGAACCTTTACCGCCACATATCCCATTCATGTCCTTCGGTCTTCCTTGACGCGGCACTTCAAAGCTAATTCACTAAGTCACAGTATGCCTCTCTCTCGAAAAATTTTAATAACTACCCATGTACCTGTCTCGATGTAATTATTATTATTAACATTGTTTATTTAACGATGGCGTGACGAGTAAGAGGCAAAACCTGGAATATTTGGATCTTAAGCGACAAGGCACGCAAAAAGGCTCTCAACACGAATTTCACGATCATATTTTAGTTTTTACCTGGCTGAGAGTGTGAAAAAAGACACAGACATTTGAAAATTCTAAAAATGATGCGGAAATACGTGAAGAATTTATAAGTTTATTTTACTTTTTATTTCCAAGGTATCATCAGTATGTCACAGTAGCAGACGTGGGAAACCCGCCAAAATATATTTCCGCTATTTTCCGACACGACCTTCCGACCTTCTGAAAGATCGCCCCAAGGATGAGGGGAGGATCGCTCTTTAGAATTCGCCGAAGAAGAGTGATTAGGCTCGTAGAGGGCCGCCGACGAAAGATCTTCCTTTGAGGAACGAGCGGAAATTGGCAAGACTAATCGTAAATATGCGCGCAAGTGCTTTTCGACTCGATACTTCCATATCGGTTTCCTATCAGTTTATTCCTTTTTTTACAGAACATTTGCCTCTTTAAGTGCAATGAATCTATCTACTCGGTTACATTTATATTTTGACCAATGCATTCAAGCAGAGGGGTAACTAGGAGATGGAAAATTTTTGAGGAAACAGGCTGTGTATGTAGAATACGACTTTTGCTACGTTTTAATAAAGAATATTAGCGTTTTTATTAACAACAACTCAAATTTTGGGTATTAAATTAATAATTATTTACGGAAAAATAAGATTTTCGGCATTTTTTGCGGGAACTTTTGGCGCCTTTTGCAAGCGGCACCTATGGCAAATGCCAACTTCGCCATACCCTAATTGCGGCACTGCATTAAAAGAAATATATCAACATCCGAATTTGATTTAAACGTAGCATAATTCTAAGACCTGCCAACTATGAGTAAGAAAAGAGAGCATGTCGGTGGAACATCTCGTTGTCATAACACAGACCGTTGACATGGAATCTTGAGATGCTTCCAATAACTCTATCCTTCCAGCGCATCTCATCTAGAAGAGGCAAAAAGCTGGAGAAGAGCCGAATCTAGAAATTTCTGCGCGCGAAGGATGCTGTTCGTAGTCTAAGAAGCAAACGGTTAAAGGGCAACACGTGTCTGGAAGGGAGCTGAGGTCATAGGGAGGGCCATTGTGATGGAGGGAGGGCCATTGAGAAGGAGAGAGGGATCCAGGAGGAGAAGGAGATAAGAACAGGTGGGATGGAGGGAGGGCGGAGGGAAGAGGAGAGAGAACATATGGGAGAGATAGGTTGGAAAGGGTGTGGGAGGAGTGGAAGGATTGGATCGAGGCAAAGCCCTTAAGGCGAGTCACGATTCGCGCATCCCTAAGGCACGTTTTACCATTAACAGAACTACCAATTTATAAAAAAAACATCAAATCGGCAATCGTAAAGAGCAGAATATAAAGCCTTTAGCGGTTCTCTAGCAGTCTTTGTCGATTGAGTCACTTCTCACATATAAAAGGTATTTACGGTGAAATATAGCCATTAAGAAGCATATTGAAAATCGTTCCGCAACTTATGGTGGACATTATTACGAGGGAAAAATTCGAAGGAAAGAGCAGCTAAAATAAATATCTGAAGAAATAAGAGATTCAATTCAAGACAGAGCTTTCGCATGGTGGATCCAAAAAGTAAGTTTTTAATCACTAAGTACCACTGCGAATTTCGTGTAAAATATGTACACTTCACGAAAGATAAAATAATAATGCGAGATGAAGAGAAATTTAGTTTTAACTGCCGCGTTTCATGGAGTCGGCAAAAGAGGGGCTTCTAACAAAGAGGGCAGCATGATAGGCGCACGAAACGTGCGAACAGACAAGAGATCAATTGGCGAGACAAAGAAGACCTCGAGGAAAAAGAAGAGACAGCCTAGCGAATAGAAGGCTGCCATTAAAGAGGGGCCTTAGGCGCATAGGCGCGAACACGGGAAGATAAGCGAAGCCATTTAGAATTTGAAGTTCGCCGAGATATGCGCGCGCCTACGCGGGGCACTTCATGGTCACCGCTTTGAGCCTCCTACTGTATTTCGTTCGGAGGGGTCGTTGAAGAGAGAAAAAGTGCTGCATAAAGACAGCGCATGTCGCTAAAGGGTTTTATTTTGCTTGCGTCACTTGTGAGACAGAAATCTATAAGAGTAGACGTTTGCTGGCGGCTACATAACGAATCGGAGGGAAGGAAGGAAAGCACACGCACAATAATCGCTCCTCCATTCCTACCTTTTTCCATAGAAAGAGACGAAAGTTTTTAGAGGATAAAAATTTTTAACGTTTCGAAATAGTCCCTTAAGATCTTCCCTACACGTTAATTTTCCAGAATGCAAAAAGAATATCATCGATTTTTTTTACAAACTTTCTCTTGCTTTATCTTCCATTCTATTCATAAAAATGTTTATACGTATGTATTTATATAATCAATTAACGTGCAGAACATATGAGGTCCCTTTGCACGCTGAAAATAAAAAACACTATTCCTTCGTGAAAATATTCAATGCCACAGGTGAATTTCATTGAGCGAAATACATTTAAATTTATTTTTTTCATTGGCAAATTTATATTTAAAATTTCTATTAGCAATCTCAGCTTATGCACTGAACTATAGTGATTTATTCAATAAATAATTAACTGACAGTAAATGGATTTAATTGATTCAAAAATTATAATAAGATATTTGTTTTTATTGGACCAAATACACATTTAAACGGTCCACGAGCAAAAAATGCAAAAATAAGTAGTTTCTAAAGCATGTCGTGTCTTATATAGTACTAACATATATATGTACGCAATAACAATCTCACCGATCTTTAAGAGTAAATTAAGTGAATGTCTGAGTTTATTTATATGTCGTCTGTTTATGAGCAACCGTCTCCTATAAACGAAGAAATTTATTTATCAGATTTATTCAGCATAAAACGATATTGACGGATTTGAAAGCTGCCTTGCAAAAAGTTCAAGGAAGCCTAGTTAATAGAATGATCTGCGTTGATGTCTTTGGAAGATAGCAGTTAGACGTGGACGGGAAGCGAAATCAGGTTGATCTCTTCTCTCTCCTTTGGCGTAATATAACACTTAATGTGGGAGTCTTCCAAAATCTAATGTCCTGTCGATGCGCCAGGAAGGATTTCATTTTTCTTTCGACTCTTTAATAATGGTTTGCCCTCGAATTAAATGTCAGTTGCATAACGAGATCTGATGAGACATACTCTTAGGTAAAATTTTCGACAAAACCGGTTAGTCCATTAACGGCAAGACCTTCGCCGACTTCTTTCAAAACTGTGGCTATATGGATATTTCAAAAGTTGACAGGTATTCGGTGATAAGATCAAAGTTTTGAACATGCATAAGGAGTGCATGTTTCACTGTTTGGTCAACGATTAAGAAATCGCATTCTTCAACTCGAAAATTTATATGCGAATAAATCTTTCCCTCTAGTTAAAAGTGTTGATTGTGAGCAGTTTGATTGGAAAGATACAACAGTATAGTACAGGGTGGCGTTTTCGTCGAATTTAATTTAAGACGCGAAAATATCTCGTTTACCAAAAATACAAACAACAAATTTCATAATAGTGTTCTATACGTTAATGCGATATAGTAGTCTGAAAAGTAATCGATTTTTCACGTCTCATGACCAAAAAGCAAAATTGAAAATGTCGGTTGTTATTGAATTTAATTTATGAATTATTTTATTTTATGATTTTCCAATACGGCAACGCTCATAAATTAGAATGTGTGAGTTATATCCTCAATACTTTACTTAAACCTTTAACCAAATAAAGTGGTTAAACGTCGCAGGATGACTGTAGAATAGTTACATCTTGGATGACTGGGATATTTTTTGACCCCAGTTATATAAATGTTGTTTTAATCGGCAAATATTTTTTTATAAGCATATTAATGGGAATATTCTCTAAACAATCATTATTCAAAATAAAATAACTGTCAAAACATTTAATGTTTCTCAATGCATTACATAAATAATAGAATTTTCTTTGTAGTACAGGTATATTTAGTACAGTCCAAATATTTATATAAAATTCATGAATGTACGCACGGAGGCCATTTATAAAGAAAATATTTACTAAATATGTTGTAGTTACAACTAGGAGGCGGTCAAAAACGAAATATTATTTACAAATATTTTGTCACTTCTTGACTTACTGGGGTCAAATGTGACACCATAAGATATATTTATTAATTTTCAGGCATTTTTCTAGAGTTTAAGTATGAAATTCATCCCAAAGGTGCTGGACAGATTGACGAAGGAATTCCTGAAATTTCAAACTAATATTACAATAAAAATATAACGTATTTACCAATTTACGAAGGTTGGGGTCAGAAAAGACCCCGGGTCATCCGGCGAGGGTTAAATTGATGAAATTTCTTCAGATGTCGATCATCATCTTTGGCCAGCGATTTTTCTATCGTTCTCTCTCGCGGTAAATTAAAAAAATATATTTTGTATATTTTTTCTATTCATCTTTTCCTCGGTCTCATTCCTGTTACATATTTGATTGTTCTTTGTTGCTGGTATCAATTACCGTGTTGCTACTGATTATTTATTTCGTTAAATCAATTTATTTATCTTCCGAATCACTTGGCATGTTAGATCCGAGTTCCTTCAGTTCCTTACGAACGAATCGATCCACGAAGATCAAGAAGGATGCATCTCCCCCTAGAATACTATTTACGCGTGCCATTCCAATCACAGGCGAATTTATCGCTTTCAATGTTCATCGATAAAAAACATTAAATGCTCAAATACGAATTTATGTTGACCGCGCAAGCCGTGGCAATTACTGGTCATCCAAGTATGGTGTTGATACTAAGCATTCCCCGCCAAACACCAATTTGCGTGAATTTCCGACTCGATGTAGAATCCTAGATAGTGTAATGCTTAGGGGTAGGGATACGAAAAAAGTATCGATTCTTTACTCATATCGGCAATTTCCTTTCGATACCAAGTTCTTTTGTATTCGATTCTTTTCTTTCGATTTTCTAGTGATATCGGTACTTTCGGTCCGATACTTTTGTGGTATCGATACTTTTCATTCGACATAACATATGAGTAAGGTATCGATACTTTCGTTTCGATTTCGTATCCTTAGATACGACAAAAGTATCGATACTTCACTCACATCGGCAATTTCCTTTCGATACCAGGTACTTTTGTATTCGATTCTTTTCTTTCGATTTTCTAGTGACATCGGTACTTCCGGCCCGATACTTTTGTGGTATCAATACTTTTCATTCGATACATCATATGATTACGGTATCGATACTTTAGTTTTGATATCGTATCTCTACTTAGGGGATGAGCATTACTCTCCGTCCGTTTCGAATCGAACGTATTTTCGACTCCCATCCACTTCAAATGTACGACTCGGAACGCTTATTGACCATTCCAGTTCCATCTTTCCAGCAACGGCGCGTTTCGTAACCGATTATCCAACGCAGGACTCGCCAATGTCACTTGAAATTAATTCAACGTGCGACTCGTATACGCTGAATCTAAGCAGAGTTGAATTCATATTAGGTGAAGTTTCCAGACCCGAGTGACGTGAGTAAAATGAGGAGCAGTTTTTAAAGCCTTCGCTTAATTTTTAAAATCTTTTGATGGTGTCGTAACGGTTAAGTATTCCGCGATAACGACTGCGGCGAAACAACTTCCACTCTCTCTCTGTCTATACGTCACTGCATCCATAATGAGGCAGCGCGAACTTATTGATCATGGACAATTGGGCAGACGATCTTACTGCCTTATAAGACCATTGCGCGTACCTTCTTTGTTTAAATTAATTCGCTCTAACTGTCAACAGCAAATACGTAGAGGAACATTAAAACCATCCTTTTTTAATAATGCGTGTACCTAGGTATCGAAACGAAAGTATCGATACCGTAATCATATGATGTATCGAATGAAAAGTATCGATACCACAAAAGTATCGGGCCGGAAGTACCGATGTCACTAGAAAATCGAAAGAAAAGAATCGAGTACAAAAGTACTTGGTATCGAAAGGAAATTACCGATGTGAGTAAAGTATCGATACTTTTTTTCGTATCTAAGGTTACGAAATCGAAACGAAAGTATCGATACCTTACTCATATGTTATGTCGAATGAAAAGTATCGATACCACAAAAGTATCGGACCGAAAGTACCGACGTCACTAGAAAATCGAAAGAAAAGAATCGAGTACAAAAGTCCTTGGTATCGAAAGGAAATTACCGCTATGAGTAAATTATCGATACTTTTTCCGTATTCCTACGTGTACCTCATAGTTTAGGAATTAAGTTTAACCATCTTCATTATTTAACAACATTAGAATTTAAGAGCTGATTCCGGTTACCCGCTCGAGGCATTGGCGTACTGGTGTGATTCTTCACAAGGTGCGCTGCTGATTCAGAATGTGCAAATTATAGTTGCTGTCTCCAAGTAAAAACATAGTTAAATTCTAAATATTTTTACGAGAATAAAAAATAATAATGAGGTTCAAATAATTATTACATCCTGGGAACTGCGGTCTATTTTTTCTGTGGTACACCAATACCCATGTTAAGCATTAAAGTCACTTTTCCAGTAAGTATGATTTAACGCAAAAATTGAGTTTTTGAAGGTTATCTTGGAAGATTTCATTTTCAATGGCGATAAAGGCGCTCGATAAATCAATGTCCGAAATTATATAATAATGTAAAAGCGGTAAAGTTTATCCTACGTTTCATTATACTAGATTAAACTATCACTTCACCCAATCAAGTTTTATTTTTCATGGAAGAAAAAATTAAATTAGCGTAGTTATCCGAATAGAAGACATCTCGAATATAAGACTTCAACGAAAATTGAATAGAATAGAATACATTTATTAGAACCTGGGACAACTAGTCCCCTAGGTTCTGGTGAGATGCATACATAAGGATAACATAAACAGTCAAAATAATTACAAAATACTACATGTACATTAAAAAGAACATAGCCTTCAGACATCACTGCTGGATAATATAAACAAACTGTATGTAAAATATTACATATCTGAAACCAAGACAAAAAGAGAAGTACATAGCCTTCTGACTTTAGAGTTGCTTATAATACACGTATCCATATACACCTTACATGTATGTACATTATATTATCAGGATTCAACAAAAAAATAACTTAGCCTTCAAACTTTGTAGTTGCTAATAATGGTGAATTGCAACTCAGTGGATGATACAACGAACTAAAAATATGGATGTCCATTAAATTATCTAGATTCGACAAAAAACCTAACCATCTGACTTTTCAGTTGCTTATAGTGCCGTATAGTTGATGAAATGCATACCTATGGATGATATGATGAAACTAAGAAAAATACGTATATATTAAGTTATCTGGATGCAACAAAAAACAGCCTAATAGCTTTACAGTTGTTATGAAGCACTATAGCTGGTGAAATGTACACTTATGGATGATATGACACACAAAAAATACATTAGATTATCAGGATTTTTTACTGCGATTGAGCATTCAAAAAATCGAAAAATTTGGACCGAAACGAATAAATTGTCTGTGAACGGCGGATATTAGAAGGGATGGAGTTGTAGAAGGAAAAAATTAGATACCTGAACGTAAGACGACTCATTCTCAGGAATTTTCAATTACGTACAGAAGGACAATTTTCAAGATATATTATTTAAGCTAGGTACACCATAACACACACTAAAAAAATAAACATGACAAAAATATGCAATAAGTGTTATCCCAAGAAATACGTCCCACATCCATTCAGGTTAGTCCTCACTTTCCTCATCACTCTGGTTCCATAGAATGTCACCTTCTGATTCATCAATTCTATTCAAAATCATTGACCGTAAACTGCTGACCTCTTTGACCACACAAATATAAGAAAATCCCCATCATTTTTTCAGATAAGAAAATAGGAAAAATACCTCGTATATTCGGATAAATACGGTATTTTCGGCATAAAAACAACACTAAAAGTACTTCTATTTCGAAGAAACGACACACCGAGCAAGAGAAATCATATTTATATCTGCGGCAGAGTGGATAAAATAACTGGAGCAAAATAAACGAATTTATCCATCGCTTGATCAAGTTATCATCCTTCCGATGGCCATCTAAACCTATTCCTCTAATCCTTTTCGAAATATTCAAGCGGGTTTCTGATTTTCGTGGTCGATTGGAAAAAGCCCGCCACTTACCCTTGGAAGGAGAGGAGCCGAAAGGGATGGTTTGGAAAAGGGAGGCGGGCTCGCTCTTTTTATCTCCTTTATTTCTCCTCCGAATCTAGCGAATTAGAGAGAGAGAGTAAACGAGAGGAGGCGAGGGATTGGAATTGCGATCGTATCCGGTTGCACGGTGTCCTTGGTTCCCGGCAAAAATGCGAATCCCCGATGCTCATCTGTCACGATCCCATCCGATCTTTTCACGTTCTCCCTCATATGGTGGCGGCCTTTGCGACGGGGCGGCGAGGGAAGAGACGCGGCATCTAGTCTTTGTTTTCGGCAGGGAAAGATATGCCGCCGCCCCCTAGAGAGCGTTCGCCGCAACTGCGGTGCGGGGGAGCCATTTCCTCTGGCAGACAAAGCGTGTCGACTTCATGCGTGGAAGCGTGTCTTTCTTACGAAACGGTGGCCAAGGAAAAGAAGATCTCGCGGCATTCCGTGACGATAGAACAGCATCCTCGAGAGAAAAAATGCGAGAAAAATCGCGCTTCGAGAAGTTACGCGTGCAAGAGCGCCGGAAAATAAAAATAAAATGTTTAAATGGAATGTCGCGCGGATATAAAATTCAAAGAAACGTCCTAAAACGGCTGCTGGAGGAGCGGTTTAGACTTAACGTCAAACGGGCTGTTGACATAGCTATCAAGCAACAATTCTCGAAATTATGCAGTTTTTCACTTAGGTTTGTTGTATTGCTATCTCAGCAAATGGTCGCAACCAAAGTAGCTGTTAAGATGCGAAGATCGGTCCTTAAATAAACTAAAATATACAAACATACTCGGCCACTAGTAGCTAAAATTCACATTGAAATAACAAAACAGAAACCTTTAATATATTTGCGAAGGAGCGACCTTTCCTAAACAAACTGAAGCAATTGAAGGAGTAATGGATACGTTTCAGATGTTCAAATGCAGATAAAGGGTATAAGAAAAGAAACCAAAGTTTAAAGGCTGAGCCGTGGTAAAACACGTATCCGGATAGTTGGATTTCATAAAATTGTATAGATTAAAGAATCAAATAGAGCCATTACCTCCATACAAATAAAATAAGTGAGAAATTGGCCAATTTCATGTTGAAAATATGAAGTTTATTACAACGGAATGGTGTGACGTATTTATGTGACAAAGTGTCCATCATCAATCAGGAGCTCGGCACTAAATTGACACGAAAACGAGAGAACCGTATTTATTGCCGCCAAAGTTATCATGTGCAACTATGAAGAAAACCTTTCAAATCTTACTTTTCCGCCAATAGAGGGCTATCCTTGATAACTGGCAGGTGAAACTTTTCCTTCTACAGGTCAATCCCCTCCCTTCATAACGAGCACATTTTGCTCTCCGGCGTCGGTTTGGAAAGATGCTACATAATATCGGCGGGCGAAATTACTACAAAAATCGCAAAATGTGTAATTATGCGATCGCTATTTCCGAGGGCATCAGGCAACATACAACGCGGGAAGATTTCATTGCCCGGAGCTCGTTGAAACGTGTGGAGAATGTTTCCACCTGGGAGACCTCGCCTGACGCCAACATTTATATAATTTCTTGTACTAGAACCTTCCCCGATCGTCATTATTCAAATTGGATTCAAAAGTTTTCTTTCTATCGTAGCATTCAAGTTGTAATATTGCCAATATTTCTCACCCTTTCAGTTCCCTTATTTGCGCCTCCTTATCCCCCCTTACGTCCACGACCCCGCTTCATGAAATGAAATGGTCTACATTTTGAGGTTCTTTCGATTTCCTCCACCGTAGAATGACAAGACGCTGGTTGAATTCAATTCGAATGGCATCGGCGCTTACATGCGACAAGGAATACATACATAAGGTTCAAAGTCACGTGGTCTTCTTCCACATAACTTAGATAAGATCATAATCGCCCTATAGGTGAAGGTTAAATAAGAGCTCCGCTTCCCAAAAATGTGAACACTCGGAATGGAAAATGTTTTCCTAGCCTTTACAACGAAGATGTCCTCGAAGGGCAGCCTATGTGTTCACGGCCGCCGAGGAAGATGGTGAGAGGTGGTTGGGAAGAGGCAGGAGCAGGAGGATGGAGCTGGGTGGAGGCAAGAACGGTGGCGGAGTGGGTGTGGAGGAAGACGGTTAAGGATGTGGATGGTGCCGGAGGGGGTGGAGAGAGAGTGGAATGGATGAGGCGAAGACAAAGAGGAGAGAATAGGATTGGTCTGACTGTAATTGGAGTCGGCAATACAGGAGGACTTATCCGCATGATGTTCCCGGAGGAGTCAGGATTCCGAAGGCCTCCCATTTATGATGAGTGGCGCCGTGAGAGATGATTGATGGCGGCAGAGCGAACCGGAACCACTTCAATGGCATATTCTTGAAAGAATATAAATATCCACACAAGCACGCGCGAGTGGTCACAGGCTCAGCTTCTAAATGGCATGAGAAAACATGCCGAACACGAGTGGAATGTCCTTAGAGAAATATTGGCGGGAAGAATTTGCGGGGAGGAAGTTGGGTGGGTGGAAAGACGTGCGGTCGCGGAGACAAATATTGGGAAGAAAACGAATCTGAAATTTTCGACTCCTTACGGGTTGATAGGCTGCGTCTTTCCGATAGTCAGAAAACCAGGTGCGAAGGCATATTCTAAAAAGAAAACTGTCGTTGAATCACCAACGTTGACGGCTGCGTAGTAGCCGAAATGCGCATATGGTTTTCCCAAGCATTTCATGGTTGTTGGAGACATTATAAATTAGAATCTGGCCACAAGGCGAGCTCGAAAATTCTTCGTTGGACTTGTTGGAAAAACCACGCAATAGTGGCGGAAAAGGCGTTCGAAGGAGAAAGGGATGCCACTCGACAATTCCGTCGTATCTGGGCAGCGGTGACGCGGGGTCACCGCTGCCCTTGCAGTTTGCCTCCGTGACCTGCACTTCCCCTCACTCCTTCCCTTCCTGGTGCAATCCCGCGTCGCTCTTTATGCCTCTAACACATGAACCTCATCCTCCATCTAACAATTTCTCCAGCGTAGTTATTAGCCCTAGCCTCTACTGTTTGACCCTGAATTTCCTATTCGCTTCGACTGGTATCTGTTATGACGACGTTCGCATATTCCTCTATCGTGCGCCAGCTGTATCCTACGGACAGTTCTTCAACTCTCCAGTTATTAAGCTTCAAAACGCTCTATTTCGAAACTATAAGATATGAAACGGCCAACAGTTATAATAATAATTATTATTATCGAGTATTTATCTATGCATCTATACTGACCTAAGACTTTGGTGACCAACCTAAGACACACCACTTGTGGCGCATGGTGCTTAAAAATTTATAATTATAATAATTTTCTCCGGATAAAAAACAATGAGCTCAAAATTTGTCTTGCATCAATTTATCGGCCTTTAATATAAGTTAAAAGTAAACTGGGTTAATATTATTACATTTACATATTGTTGCATGCTAAAAATTAAGTGGCACATCGACCCTATGCCGCTGAAAAAATGTCACGCGATCAGTAAATAGCTGAGCACCACTGCTCTAACGCTTGTAATATTAAGCTCTTGCGTATGTAATGTTACTGCTTTTTCCCTTAACTGAAACCTACTAGTATCTAAATGCGTGACGTAAGGTTAAGTCTATCTATGTTTGTGTGTGTGTGATTTGTGAACCTGAAAAGTTGGCTGTTCGAATTGTTAAGCGAAGCGTGTTTAGCGAAGGACGTGCGAGAACAAAAATATCATTCCATTGGAAGGGAATTTCCAACCAGCGTGCCCTCAACCCCTTCGGCGTGTTTACTTAAGGGAGCGAGTACATTTCTCGTCCTCCCCGATCCTCGGCTTTGCGTGCGTGTGTGATGGAGTGAGAAAGGGGACGCGAGCACGTATGTTCGCTGCACCCCATCCCGATAAAAAGCGCCCTGTAAATCCGCGTTTAATGGTATCCGTACGTCTTGATATGACATCCGAAGGAGCGGGGGGTTGAGTGGATACGCAAACGATTACTACCTAACAGCAGTTCCGATAGAACGTAAATTCCGTTCCGACTCGAAAATGAAACGGACATGGGAAAAAGTGGACAATTTTTAATGTGATTTCCGTCTCTCTCTATCTCGCTCTATTTCTTATGATTTCTCATGAGTTATAACGCGTTGAAAAACCAGGCTCCGTTCAAATTTAAATGGTTCGTGTTTGCTGAGAGAATGCGACTCTTTTGGGATTTACGAGCAATTTTGCATACGAATCGTAGGTAATTAAAGGACGGCGCGAAAAATGAGGAAGATGGCGAGGCAAAAGGGAGCTAGTTGACAAATGCTCGTTTGTCGCGCGACATAAATTATGTCCATTTTCCGTCATTTTTAGGCTCCTGCAATTATTTTCCGTAAAAAACTCAATCCCATCTAAAAGGCAAAATAAATCGGATGTACCGTTTCGTATACGAGGAAACATATTTTTTGGGGAGAATTATTCATGAATTTTGGCAATGTTTAATAAATTTATGAAAAATGACCACCATGATAAGCGGATTCTTGTTTGTATCTCTCCTTTTAATCGGCATACAATCAACAATTTAATGCAAGTATTGCTTTGAAGTTCAATAGTCTAGAGCAGGGGTCCCAAAACTACGGCCCGCGGGCCACATCCGGCCCGCGCAGCGATTTGATCCGGCCCGCCTTATCAGCAACAGTATTCATTAGATATCATTTATGATAACTAAACGACGTTTTCCGAGCGCTTGGGTGAATTCTAATTTTAATATAAGCGAATTACATATTACAGAATCGAAAAAAATTCTCAAAACTTGCTCGTTGAAATTTTCACACGGCCCGATCAGTCATTTGAAATGCCGTATGTGGCCCACACAGTGGATCATGAAGCCTCATGTGGCCCTTTCATGAAAAAGTTTGGTGACCCCTGGTCTAGAGCATGGGTTCCCAACCTTTTTTATTTTCGTACCACCATAATGAGATTAACGGCAATTTAAAGTCAAATATTATAATAATGTAATGTGCCAACAATCGTGCTTGTAAATTTGTAATTGAATCAAGTAAATATAGTATAAAAATATTTTAAGCTACAGGCAAAACAGTGTTTTTATTTTTTTCGCGTACCACATTGCACTGGCTCGCGTGCCACAGGTTGAGAACCCCTGGTCCAGAGCACCGGATTTGCCCATTAATTTGCTACTGCCCATTAATATAAAATTAAGTTTATACGTTCAGTTTGAGAGGCAGGACGAAGGTAAATATAAGCTTCCGCATCACTGCGGAACGTGTCTAAAACGGACGAAGTACGGAGCAAAGAGAGATGCAAGAAAAAGAAGATACAGACTAATTTGCAATTATGAGAAAGAGGAAAGGGAGAGGAGCAGTGGAAGGAGAGGAGATGCGCGCAGGCGTAGAAAGGATGGGTGGAGTAGTATATGAAGAAATAAAGATCGGAGGCCTTGATTAAGAAGCAAGGGATGGCCCTGAGAGCAGAGGGCGCGTCACCCAAAGCAAACCACGAAACACTCGCTCTTGGTAATATGAGCGTTTGCATTTTATACGTATTGTACCTTTCTCTCTCTCTCTCCGACTGTCTCAACGGTGTAAAAACATGGGCGCTAAAGAGGTAAGAGGACGTAAAGAGATCGGAAGTGGGCGTGGAGAAGGATGGAAGAGACAAACAAGCGTGTGGTACGAATGATAGTGGGCGAAAAAGGGCCTTTTTGTAGATATATATATATATATATATATATATATATATATATATATATATATATATATAACAACTTACGGAAAAGGAAAGGTAAAATGAATATATGGATGTCAACAAGGTGTTGGGATGAGGAAACCCAGTGAGCACTCACCAATCAGACGACTTCAGGTTGGCGAGGCCCCGGGGATGTCGAAGCGACACACGTAAAATAACACAAAAACACAGAAACATCACAAACGTAAAGCTTTCGGAACTACTCCTTCTTCAGCTACAGAGAGAGAACAGAGAACAGAGAACAGAGAATATATATATATATATATATATATATATCTGTATTTATGCATAGTGAAAGAAAATTAGATTATTCATATAAATACCATGGAGAGACGCAATAAAACAAATTAAATCGATAATTTTTAAATTAATTTTAATTCTCTGAAAATGAAACATTCAAACGATGATTATTTATCACTGGGAAAAATACCTCCGCAGCGGCGTCTGATAGAAATTATACCGAGTCGAATTATCATCATCAGAGAAAAGTGAAAATGTTTTCTTAATCAGATAAAAATAATTCTTAGTTGAACATTGATTTCTGAGAGTCCATAATTTATCGTGATTTAAAATCTCTCGATATTTATTCCTTAGAAGAAAGAGAAAATAATTTACCTACAATCTAAAAAAAAATGAACAATGCAGAACACTAAAAACCGAGATCGATATTTTTATCTCGTGCTGAAAACCTCTAAGTGGCAATGGAAAGATGACGAAGCAGCGTGCGTAATGCAGTATAAGTGTTTGATGAGATAACTTGGTTCAGGATTACTCATCGACATAGAGAGAGGGTTTTATTTCACGGGAAAGAAATTACTTCTCCATTGTTTACCCAAGAATTTCTCCACGAGAAGACAAATCATCCTTTGCTAAAACCACCAACTTGTGTTTGCTTTATTGCCTGCGAAATTGCATTGAATAATTCAGTCATTCACTCACAGACATGGAAGAAACTCGACAATGTTCAGCAGATTTGACCTTTGGCGTGTGGATAAGAACTGATTTTGCCATTTAAATCACTCGATATTGTGATGATGATTATCGATTGCGTTATCTCCAAATGAGGCAAGGTGACGGAGAGTAAAAGAAGAGAAAAGAGAAAATGCGAAGGAAGGATAGAATGGGGCATAAGAAGTAATAGAAGGAAAGATGGGAAAAATGAAGAAAAGTTTTCATTTTGAGGAAATTAAAACTTGGAAGTATGCACAGCCTTGCCTTAGGAAAGGGGTCGGCAATATGCGGATCCGGAGTCGCATACGGCTTCTTGAATACATACTTGTGTCTCTTTAAAAGTTAACTAAGCTCTCTAACCTTCATCAGTCATGAAATATGCTTATTGCATCACACGAATTAAAAAAAAAAGTCGCACAGGTTGCCCCTGTGCGGCTCCCAGTATTTTGGAATGAGACAACAAAAAATGGCCATTTTTCTTTGAACGGTTGCCGACCCATGCCTTAGGAGAGCGAGGGAGGGACAGTAAAGAAGAGGAAGAAAGAGATGGAAGCTGGAGGGTAAGAGGTGAGAGGAGAGGAGAGAAATAGCGGAAGCATCCTTCTGTGTGGATATTCCTTGGTGACCAGCCGTAAAAAGATAGATGTAATTTTGACTCTCCGCCTAAGCAGCTCTAATTTATTCCTCGAAAAATGAGGTAACCAACGTATTGCGCGACATTTTAAAGGTATCTACATATTTCAATTAATTTAACACAACGTGATTTTCCAATTTCGTAGCGCGTAGTAGCTCTAAGGTCATAACATCGTGAACTGGTTCGCATTAACACCGCGTGATTCTGATCGACCATTCCAACGCATATTCCTATAATGAATGGCGCCTAATTATTCTATTCCATCCATTTTTTCTCGCTGAAAGTGTAGAAGTTCTCAAATGTCATTACCCGAAATGACCTCCGTTATTATTCTTCACCGGATCCATTGTTTTCATTCTGCTTGTTTCACTTTTAACGTTTTCGTAAATATTGCAAGAATTCTTATCCTTTTTGCTCGCTCTGAAAACTTCCCTTGATAGGATTTTACTTAAGCTAGATCGTATCTAACTGGTGGGATTATTTCGCTGCCAAACATTAATTTGGTTCTCCTTAATTGCTACTATTTGGTTTGAATTTCATCATCCAGTGTTGAGTGGCAATGCATTGAAAATGATCATTTTTCAATTTTTCTATTGAATATGCGTGTCTGAAGACAGGGTAACGCTCTGACTAAATTCTTCGCCTCATTAAAATAATAATACTGCGACTTGGACCATATTATATGTCTTTGTATCTTAAAAGAGCTGTTGTCTTAATAATATGCTCGGCATACCCTCGCGGAGAAGTTAACCGCTGACTGAACTCAAGTGACGCGCGATCTAAAAAATTGACTGCGCTATCGCTTTTTAAAATCTCGCGAGACAAATTGCTCGAGCGAATAAACATTTTCATCGTGCGTCGCGACGTTGTGATTCCGATCGCATCCCCATACGCGTCCCTCTTGAAGAATCGATCCCTTTTAGCATGGCAGGCAGTCGCGCGAATAAAACACTCCTTTACACGGACTCGTCCAAAGGAGTCCGGGATTCGAACCCGGAGCAATCTCAATGAAGATCGGGCAAAAAATCATCTCCGGCGCAAATCAAATGTATGTTTTCTCTCTCTCCGTCCCGGAATAATCGCAAAGCGCATTCCTTCACACCGGCCCGAATGCACAAACATGTACACACACACACGCACGCACATACCTACGCGTCTACACACACACACACTCCGACTTCCATGTACAATGCTTCCGACCGGTTGTTTAGCGACCTGAGAGACAGGATCCCATTTCGAGGGAAGTCCTACTCGCATTGAATACTAACGTCCGAATGTGGATTCTTGTAAATCCGAATTACCGTCACCCCCTTTATCTTCTCTTCATCCATTCTCCTTTTCATTTCACCTCCATTCCACACCTCTTTGGTTCTTTCTTCTCCTTCTCTCTTCCCTTTCTCTACTTGGATCTACTTTATGTCTACCCCCTTAACACTTCACTCCTCCACCTTTACCCTAAACCTTTCATTCTTACTTCTGCCTCGCTCCTACATCCTCTTGGTTTTGTTTTTCGCCTTTTCTCTCATCTGTAATCCTTCTGACCTCTTTTTTTCTACTTACTCCTCTCTCTACCTCTTTTATCAAGATTCTACCCTTTCTTTTTTCCTCGTTTTCTATTCGCCATTCTCGAGCGAGCTATAAACCTCCCCGCTCCAGTATCCTTTGTTCTTAATTGCCCCTTTAATAGGAGAATACTATTCGCCCATACGGCTTTTAAGCCAAAATCATCATCGGTGCGACCGAGTTATTTTCTTTCTTCCTCTCGAAGGACATCACTTCGTCCTATAATATGGGACCGGCGGACGTTCCTTGTTATTATTATTAAAAAACAAGCGGAAATCGTTGCCATTAGCAGGCGAAACAAGCGGAATCGACTCGGACAGAGAGAGAGAGCGCCGAGGTCACGGGAAAAACAAAGCGGCATTCTTCGCGGTAATCGATGAGAAAAAAAACTAACCCGAGTCATATGCAAATGGAGTGTTATAGACAGCGCGACGCGATTCTCTGCCTCGGAGTCCGTATGTAATTGGCTCTCTTGGAGACAAACAGAGGGCGAAATATTTCCCATTCACGGGTGCGTAAGGGGAAAGGCGGCCCATAAAGAGAGACGCAAAAGGAGAGTCACTCGCATCAGAGAACAGATCGGATCGTGTCGAGGCGACGGGAAAAATGGTACCACGCCACATGCTCGCAAGGAGTAGACCGAGCCGCAATGGATGTTGGGGATGTGTTCCTTAAAGAGAGGAGGTGAGAGGAAAGGTGATGTAAGAGGGGAGGGCGCGCGAGAGAGAGGAATAAAAAAAGGAAAACAGTAGTAGTTTTTAGATGGAGAGGTGAGGTATCGAAGGGAAAGAAAAAGGAGAAGAGAAAGAACATGGCTGACGGGAAAAATAAAAGAGGATATTGGACAGAAAAGTGAGGGTAAGGTTGGAAAGAAGAAATTCGGGAAAGTAATTCTTCGCTTGCGAGTAAGCATTAGGGAATTAAAAAGATAAGGGGAGGAATGTGAGAAAGGTGTAAAAAAGGAGTGAGAGGAAAGGGGTGAGGTAAAGAAAACTCGGGGATTAGATAGATATTAGAGGGAGGCAGGTGAGCGGGAGTTGAGGGAAAGAGGAAGGGAGACTGACAGATAGCGGTGTTTACTGGGCAAAATTGAGCCTGCGTAGTCCATTTTCACGTGTATCACCTTTATTAACATAAAACAGTTTAGAATTGGAGACCGACCGAAAGCCATTTTTATAGCTACGGCCGTAACCGAAACTGAAGCCGAAACTCACATTATGGTTTCGGCCGAAACAGTAACCGAAACCGAAACTGCTATGATTTTAATGCGTGCATTACTAAAAATTTTAAAGGTATTTTTAGGAATTTTTACTTTCTCCACATACGTAGTATAGGGGAAAGTATTGTTTTCGTGAAAAAAACGACATCGAGATTTCAACGGAAATACACGTTTTGAGGTGAGCGATTCCTATACCACCCTCCGCCCCCCCTTCCCCAATCCCATCTCCCGCCCCATCCCCCCACCCCAACTTCTCCCTCCACCCCATCCCATCCGTGAGCGGACGGAGGAGGCACTCTTGTTTCCCGCATTGAGATCGAGGAGAAGAATGGACGGAGGCTGCTGGGGAATTTATCGGTCGATGCTATCGAAGGATGGGGAAGAAAAAAAAATCCCTCCGATTCAAAGGTAAATAAATCTCAATCAACTACCTCGGATGTCAAAAGTGGGGACTTTTGAGGACTCCATTTCGTTAGTAACGAAGATTCTTTCCGGTATTGAATAGCAGGCGGCGTCAACGTACGGCAATCTTAGGTTCTCCTCGTTTCTCTTTCACCTTCCCTACTGAACCGTCGGACATTTTATTTATTTAGTAGAAAAATATTTGCCAAGAAAACGAACAGCATAATGCATTCCATTATTATTTAGGCATCATTATGAGTTCTATCCAAATAGAAATGAAAAACAATTGACCTATTCGATAAATTACGCACACACAAATCTCACGCTGAACCTAATTAATTTGCTGCTGTCACCGTTATCGATTCAGCATCTATTCCTCATTATCCACGCTCATCGAAATTGATCGAACTCTTGCATCCCGCATATTTACCGATGATTAAAGACATTCGTCCTATAGAACTACTCCACAATTTCACCGATGTCACGATTGGAAGCTCACGCTGGGTCGATAATGACTTCCATTGAATTTTAAAAGGACAGCGTTAGAAGGGGTTCGAGGAATTGCTGGCCATTACGTCAATGAGTAATTGCTTATCAAAGGACAAGAAAAATGCGAACGAATGTATCAACTTGAGATGGCAATCTTTGAATGTCGTGGAAAGCGTTTGTCTGTTTATACGGAGTTTATTTTAGTTTTAATGATTGCGCTAAGCTGACGGAAATCCTTTTACTTATTCTTGATGGAGTTTTTTTCACGATCCCACTCCCTCCGACACTTATTTTTCGGCGGCGATGACATCGGCCAGATGTTGATTTTAAAATAAAATTAATGTTTTTTTCTACTTTTAGCTATAAAATACTTGTATAATAGGAAACTCAAAGCTCATTAGATAATCTAAAGTTTTCATGGTATAATATTTGTCTGTGAAATTTATTTGATGTTTTATGAAAACATAGTCTGGTTGCGCCATAAAATCGCGATATGATATATCATAAACTCCTTGAGGTTTATGTTTATACATTTATCGATACAATTTAGCAAATGTCAAAACATTTGAGTTAGGATTTGCAATTACATGGAATCAGGATTTGAATGATAAGGCCAGCAAGCATTGGCAGTCTGAACTCATGGCGTACATAAATAACGAGAATTCAAATAAATAAATGCGGCATTTATCCGTTATTCATATTATATGCGAAATGATTCTTACATTTATGTTCAAAATATTACGATTGAAGCGAAGATAGCAATATTCGAGACAACATAAATACCAAAGTAGGTCTCGAGGAAAAGAGGTCTAAGCTTGGAAAAGGCATTAAGAAGAGAATCGAGATAGGAAGAGATTGACAGATGAAGAGCTGCCGCTCAATAGGATAACGACGATAAAATAATGGGCATAAGAGTCGTATTTCCCAACCTGCTTATTTAACAAAGTGAGTACGACAACATAGATTCGCTTTCAAACGTTTTATTTTAGTTTTCGCTTTTGAGGTTTTGATGACCGAGATACAGCTGAGCAGACCCAATGAGCCAGATTGCAAAGGTTACTTGACGAACTGACTTTCTCTGACGTAAGAGAGGGAGCCACTTACAAAGTACTGGGAGGGATATCGTGTGGAGAGAGTGAGAGAAGTAGAGAGAAAGGAGAAAGAGGAGGTAGGAAAAGCGAGGAGAGAAAGGAGGGAGATGGACGGAGAGTGGCCTGCTTAAAGGAAGGTGCAGATGGAGAGTTATAAAACGACAAAAATACACTGTTATTATCAATCAATTTATCTTCATTCTCATACGGTATTCAACAGGATAATAAATCCAACCTTAAGATGAATTAATTGCTGCATATGGGTTTGGTAATCGTAAATTTAAATGTACTCTTATAATTTATAACAAACTTTCTATTGATTATGATCTCGGTAAAATTGGCGTTACAGATGCCCAGGCTACGAAAATATCTGACGGTAAATTATTTGATTAACTACGGAAAAATGTTTAAATAACACTTCTCCACAACGTTTTAAACCTAGTATTTATGTAATACGAAATTTCATCCATCATCATAATCTTATTTGCTGAGCTGCCTAGATCAAATTATTTTCTTTGGTATATTCCCGTCGTCGGGATGAAACCGTCTGTTTGTGAGCGTTCATTTCCTTTATCATTCGATTTACACGTTTGCCATTTTTATACTTACATAAATATTTCTCATTCCTGGTTTTATATGTTTCTTTTCTCCTCTATTTTCCTTTTCGCCCATCTTGGGAGCCGCCGCCTCAAACAAACACCGCATATGGTGCCTCCTATTCCAAGTAATATTTTTTGTTTATTCCTCATTTCCATGTTTGAATAACATACATGTGAATGTTTTTTCTTGCTCTGGAATCCTTTGGGTTGCATGTTGCTCGAATGTACCAATCTTTAGTATGTATTTATTATAACTATTTTATCGGTTTATAAAACTTTAAATTCTAGGAATTTGAAGTTGTTTATTCCCTCGAGAAATGCTATCTAAATTGACTGTATAATGTACTCTCTTTTTAAAAATATCACCGTTTTCCTTTTAAGGCGCGTTTCGCTTCCAGCATAAGCTCCTATTATTTATTTATTTAAAAGAATCAATACAATTTGGTGATAACCAGGTGGCATGTATGCAAATAGCAGTAATTATAAAATAATTCATACACAAAGAATGCATAAGGTCAAACATAAATATACAGATACAAACATTCCATTGACTAAAAACAAAACAACAAATAATGAACCCGTCTATTTTTTTACCCTTTGGCTAAGCATTTTAACTTACATTTAAATAATTTAACAGTTTTTGGGTAGGGTTGGAAGAGTTCCTCAGGCAACTTGTTCCATTTCCTAACACCTCTATTAATAAATGCAAATTTACCTACGTCTGTTAGTGCATTTCTTTCTTTTATTTTATGCGAATGGTCATTCCTGCCTATATATTTCGGTTCGCATAGTCTCTCATGCAATTCTTTCCATGCAGGATGGCTACTCCTACTTTGATAGATCCCTGCTAGTCTGTTGATTTCTCTTCTTTTTTCCAACCTAAAATTTCAGACATTTGTGTTACACTTTCCTCCCTTCGGCGTCTTCCCAATACATACCGAGCTGCCTTCCTTTGTAGTTTTTCTACACTTTTAGTCAAACCAATCTCGTAGGGATCCCACACACTTGTTGCGTACTCAACCGTGGGCCTAACTATCGTCTTGTATGCTAACTCTTCAGTTTTCTTGCTACAACCTTGGAGGTTCCTCAATACAAAGTGTAAATCTTAAACGCTTTGGACATCATCTTCTATATTAGCGTCGGTTTGTCCGTCCGTTCGTCCGTCCTCATGTTCCTTCTCGGCTTCTACCGAACGGATTTTTATGAAATTTGATATTAAGGACTTACAATCAAAGAAAATAATAAAGACACAAAAATAAATCACGTGAGCCAATCAGGGGTACCACTTTACAGGAGACAAAAAATGAACTTTCTGTTATATCTCGTAAATGTTTGGTCAAATTAAAATAGTTTTCAAATAAACTTGTAGAACTAGTAACGTAGAGTATTTATTTTCCTACATATTTTTATCGTAGGAGTAGCCGTTATCAAGAAAATTGAACAAGAAAGTCGTATTTCGCTTTGAACTTTAAATTCATGCTACTTAATTGTCGTCAACGTAAATAATCTTATTGTTTACTGAAGTAAATAAGATCTGCTATAATTACAAAATTCATTTCATTCCTTACGCGTGCATTGCAGATTTTGTAAGTGGAAGGAAATGGATTTTCTACGGCGAAGAAAAGAACATAAAAGTAAATATCACAACTACTGAACTCAAGTGAGGTATGTTTCAAGTAATTTTCGATTGTTCGGTTGATTAAAACTGTTTAGAAAATAAATCACTAAATAGAAAATGAATATTTCCCTGGAATCATTTCTGATATATCGTTTTGCAGTATTTAGAAATTAAAATTACGTAATGTTTACTTATGCACCAGCTAAGGGGAGAGAAGAAATTTTTAATGAACAAAGATACAATCGGGTCGTGGTGTTTTGCTGTTTTGTTATGTGATGTCAAATTAATTCGTATCATTTCAAATACTGCATCGCACGGCACGCGCCTATTTGTGATACACTGTACACTTTCCTAACTTGTTTAGCTTGGTATTTAATTTAGCTGATCTAGGCTTTGTAGTTAAAGGGAATTTTCGTAATAATTAACTGGCGCTCTTCCTTCCATAAAGCCAATAAAGACGCTATTTCGCATCCTTGATCGTAAAATAATTCCATGCTTATGTCGCGGAAATGCTTATTTTAGTTTTCATACGAATCGCATTTTCGCAATAAATATTTAGATTTCGGAAGTTCAAATCTTTTCTTTCCTAAAGAGATTTTAAATTTACACAAAAAGGACATCGGATCAATAGAAAGCTTACTTAGATGGGTAACGTGGGAAATGATTTGTAGGGAGAGGCTACTGAAAATTGCGTCGCAGTTGAGCGCCGAATGAATATAGCATCATTTGGTAAATAAGTATATTTTAATTCTGAACTAATAATAAGCTGTAATGTAGGGTGACAAGAGATTTTTAAAAAGCCGTCTTAACCTTGTAAGTCTCGTGTACGAGTCCGATTTTACTGATGGCCGTGAACTTCGGTGGAAGAAAATGGGTCAAGCGTGCCGAATTCAGTTCTTCTGTAAAAAACGTCCAAATTTTATGTATTGACCCACTAAAGCGGGATTGCGTGGGATCATTTGAAAAGAAAAAATATAGTTACTTTCAAAATCAATTACATACATTACAACAGTCCTTGAAAGAATCTCGCATAACCCATTAATTCGTAAAGAAGAAACCAATGGATGATAATATAATGATACAACGCTTGTGATCCTGTAATTATATCAGAGGACACAGTTTGTGTACTACTGATCGATAGATTTAAAAACATCAACGTAAATAATAAATATAAGGTTCGAATCCTAAAAGCTATTTTATCTCGAGAATAAGAGTAATCGAAGGCGTTTATGGAAATTATTTGCGCCATTGAAATGCAGCTGATCAACACTACCGTTTCTTAGCGAATAAAAGTTATATTAACCAATTGCATAAAAGATTAAGGTCGTCGTCTTTCCAAATCGATCAAGTCTAATTGGTAGGCGGGGGGATTCTTGTGCACGAATTAAGAATTTGTAGCCCATTCACATATAGTGGCAGTAGAATGATTTTTCCTACTCCGTTTAAAGTTAAAAAAAAAAACATTAAAAAAAAATTACGCACGGACACTTTCCTCATTTACTCCCACTACAAGAGGGAATTTTGCGATAAAAGTAGCGGTCGCAGTCGATACGATCGACAAAGGAATGTTTAAATTTCTACATTCCGATTATTCATATCATGATTTGGTTCTAGGGAGCCAGAAAATTAAAAAAATTACCTTTTTCGTTTTAAAATAAAACCAAAAATATTTTTTATAATGAACGGTAAATTCAAGAAAAAGCTTAATTAGAAAAAATTAAATGTAAGAAATCTCCGCTTATTTTATGCGGTACATTTAATTTTTCGGTGAAATATTATCCAATTGCGCAATAACATGAAACAATTTATAAGTTAAGGTATACAATTAAGAGGGCGCAATTTAAAATGCTACTGCATAACTACTTCATCACGAAGGGTTTTTATCCTCAAAATTAATATCTATTCAAATACGTTAGACTTTTATGAATATACGAGATTCTCCAGTCTGATTTTTAAAAAGTAAATGGGTGCTGTGGTGTATTTAAAGAAGAAACCTTACATTATTTAGTCGAATACTTTTACATGATATCCCGGTGAAAGTGGTTGAGCCCCTAACTAGAAAATGATGGTTTACTGGGGCTAGATAAGTGAAAAGTCGCCGTGGCAGAGCGTGGGCGAGGGAGTGTGGAGAAAGGGGTGTCATGGCAGTTTAAGCTGATTTGGAGATTAAGAAAGGCAGCCTTCGGTTGCTTTATAGTACATTCGGTTTTTAAATAAGATTCGACATATATAAATTACTCTTGCTGACGATTAATATGATAGTTTTTGACATATTATTTTTTAAATGCCAGTCTTTGCAATATAAAAATTTTTTGGCAAAAAAAAAATAAATTTCGATAAACTACTTTTTTATCGGGAAGGAGGATCTATCTTCGCACTTCATTAAGGCTTACTTAATCACCATCCTTGAAAAGCTCGACTCCTCCATCACTAAAAATAAGATATCTAGTATGAACCGGTCTTTGTGAAAAAACTATATGCACTTTGTGGAGAAATCTAAAGCGAAAAACTCTTCATTTTCCAAAGTTAACCGTCAAATTTGAAAATTTTGAAAAGTATAAAAAATCGAATGAATACTGGCACACGTAATAAAATAATCAATTAATTTTTAGAAAATAATAATAAATTGAAATTGATTGAAAATTGCACTCATTTTTAGATATTGAGACAGAGAATAAAGAAATTAGCGCCATAATTTAGTAAATTATTCCTGATTTCATCAGCAAATAGCGTGTGGAGACAGTATTTTGGAAAAATGAAAGCGTTGTACGAAATTCCTGTGCCTTGAGATCGAGAAAAAGCAGGAGAGGATAGGAAATGGACGAATGCCTCGGCAATCTGACAGACGAAAAACGAGTGATAACACCCCAAATAGATTTCGAGAGAATGGCGGCTGCCGTGTCCTAAACGAGTTTGCCAAGCGGAAAGGTGGAAGTGGTCCGACCACGGAAGAGAATGAGCGATAAAATCACAGCGGGCACGAGTGCGGCGGCCCATAAAACGAGGATAAAAAGTGTCAAAAAGAGAGTTTTACGGTTTTAGCCAGAACACAATGCATAAACACACGAGAAAGAGTATCGTGCCTTATGGTACGCTATTATCGCCGTTCCGGAGATGATGGCGCGAAGTCCGCCAGAATTTGAAAAGGTACCCCAGTCCGTCAGGTACGAAAGAGCTCGCTTGGAGAGCGTGAGGTAAACGTTATTCTTTTATCATTCGGCTCGAACGCATCACAGTTATTAGCCGTCGTCGCATGAATTTCGGACGTGACGCAATTGGAGAGGGCACTAACCTCTCACGACTTGGCCTTCGCGTCACCATATGATCGACTCTTAGCCGAGGAGTCGAGTTGGTTTGGAGATAAAGTGAAGGAGCGTCTCTTCGCGGGAATTCGTTCGTTTCGAGGGAGAGAGAGAGAGAGAGAGAAAGAGGCTCTGTCAGCTCCGAAGAGAAGCGCCCAGAATCGTAGGCACGCGGAGGCAATGGATCCGAAACGACGGGCCGTAAATAAAATTTCACTCGCCCGCGTTAGGATGCTGCGGTAACCGATTACGTAGCGAGGACCATTAAAGTCGGACGTAATAAGATTGGTGCCAAGAGTCGTCACGAGATCGAAAAACACAAGGTCGGGTGCAATGGGAAATGGTGGATTTTCACGTGCATTTCAGTAAGTATGCGCGCGCAAAGATGTTCCGTTTTGTATCTCGTTTCTTTCGCGGAATATCAACTTCCTATGTAAATCCGCGGGAAAACATTTTCATCCGTTGAAAAAACTCGGATTAAAATTAAATTCTCGAGCGGACAACGCTGAAGCAAAAAAATATATATCGCAACAGCATTCTCGCGTCGCTCTGTCGCGGTATCGGAAGAAAAATAAATAGCAGACCTAATGCCGATGTTTTTTTATATAGTTATGAAAACTCGACCGTTTGAAACCGTTTATTTCCGTCCTTCGCCTTTGACAATGCATTCCTCTCGAAGGGAATTGCACACTCGCTCCGCAATCTCATTTCCTCGGAAGGTTGAATTGCGAATATTATACCCGAGACGAACCCTTCACTATTTGCCGTCCGGTGACTCGTGCTCATCCGTCTAATAAGGATATTATCGGCCCTCGGAAAATCTCCCGGCCACAGAGCGGCGCCGGCGCGGCGTCCGCCACAAATCGCCTTGTCGTGAGAGACGCGACCTTTTTGTGAAACCTCTTCGCCGATGACAGAAAAAGGGATAGCGGACGTATGATTCTAGTACGTGCGTGTTTGTTTGCAAGCGTGTGTGTGTGAGAGAGAGAGAGAGAGATAGAGAGAGGGGGGGGGGGGAGGTGGAGAGAGACGAGGGACACTCCTGCGGAATTTCATTCACGGGATACTAACAAAATCCGCCAGAGGCTCGCAAAAACATTCCGCGCATTTCTCGGCGTCCGCGAAAGACGAGAAAAGCGCTGGCATCCTAAGAGACTGGATTTAATGATGAGGCAGGAAAGTTTTTTTTTGAGATAAGAGGAGCCGGAAAAAAATTCTGCCGCATCTTGCAATTCGAAATGTTTCATTTTCAAATTAACCGATTTTACCTCCCCCTCATTATCCTCTCTAGTGTGATATAATAGAGAGCCTGTCTGGATCATGCTCACGCGTATGAATAGATTGCTGACGGGCAGTTCAGAGAAAAATACGTAAATGCATCCTTTTCAGAAAATTTCTTCTTAACTTTTTGACGCGGCATGTTTTATTATAAAAGAGGTCTCCGACAAATCGATGTTTCTGAATACCCAAAACAAAAACTATTTATTTAAAATATTTCCATTATATTTATACATAAATTGGATCGTTTTTATAATATCTCAGTCACTCCCGCAGTCGATCCTTGTTTCAACCTGAGAATGAATCTCATCTCCTTCCAATGCATTGCGAGAATGAAATATGCGAGCAACGGACTTCCCTTCTTTTTGGAAAGGCATTTTAAAGCCTTTTGACGTCTCTTTTAATATTTATTTATTGCTTATTTATTTATTTAATAAGTTCAAAAACAGCACTCAGGCCTACTACATTGAACATTACAACCAATAAATAATAAATTCATATAAAAATATATAAAAACAGTCAAATAAAACACATAAAATATCACTACTTCCTCCTCTGGGTGTGTGAATAAGCGTATCAAGGTGCCAATGAACGAGATTCTTCCAATGAATTAGTTCAGAAGATCTGCAAGTAAGGTCATTCAATCTCGTCCTGCGTCTTGTCAAGAACGGGACCAAAAAATCCAAAATAGTCGTCGCGGACGCCTCGTCCTTCCTTCGCAGAGGATTATTTTTTCGCTGATCCCACGCCACTACGGTTGCATTTCTTATTCTCAAGGTTCAAAATGTGCACAAAAACCGTTCACATTGTCCTTGGTCTTGAACCGGTTCGAGTATCTCAATCTGTGATACTTTTTCCAATGGTTACACTTTCAAAACTGGAGAAAGACGGAATAATTTTCCATTTTAATTACATTTTAATTATAATTAGCGGCATAACTTCGCACGAACGCATCAACTTCCAAAAAAAACGCGTGCCCATTTGCATATTTAACGGAATTAAAATTATCTCCCTTAATTCGATAAGTGATAAGAACTAGTACCAAATTAATGACCAGCATTAGTAGGAAAATAAGAGCAGTAAGTGGCTGCTAATAAAGGTTTTCTCGAGCTACAACTTGTGTATCGAAAAGAGGCCCTTTTCTACGTTGAATACTTTCGCAATAATTACGAATATGATAAGTAAATGACGTGATAGAAAGTGGAAAACAAAGAAATAAGTAGTTTTCTTAAAAATATTCAAGTTACTGATTTGCCTCCCTCTTTGGGAATGGGGCAACCATTGGAATGTAGACCCTCAATAGACCTCCCCATTCGTGAAAATATCACTCCTTTAGCTTCAGTAGTTTTGCTACAATAGTATTTCTAAGTTTTAAATTTTCCTAATTTGAAGCCACCAAGCGAAAAATCTATGTACTGGTTGGAAAACCAATTGCTAAAAAATTCATAGATTGATAAAAGCTATCTAATTCGAAAAGAATTTTCCAAATATCTCTTAAAACAAAAATGATTGCTCTCAGACGGACAGGCTGAGAGTCTGATCACATTTGTACGTTTTTTAATTTTAAGAAAACGTGCTAAAAAGCCAAAGACATAAGTGGGCAGATGGCATACGAAAAATACAGAGAGATTTAAAGAGGAGTTCAAAGAAGTGCGGAATAGATGGGGAGGAAAAAAGACGCCGACGTCCAATTTCGAAATATCAATCAGAAGAGCCGATATAATTTTTACAAAATTTTAAAAATAAAAGAATTTAAAAATATATCTATATATAAATAGTAAAAGTTCATCTCAAAATTATCTTGGAAATTTTAGCGCATGATATCTTTTTAATGCATCACGCGTATGTCGAGAAAGCTTTCAGGAATAATAATAACCGTTTTATAGAGATTCCGGAGACAGCCTGCCAAAAATTTGTATTCCATAAGCTTTTAAAAAAGCTTGGGAAGGCTCGACTTTGTGGAAAGATTCCATAATGTCTAGTGGAAATTTACCAAGTTCGTTTTTGTTTACACTTTTTAAAAAGGGCACTAAACGACAGAATTAATCAATGGCTTACCTTAAGGATGTTAAAATATGCTAACATAAATAAGAAAATTTGTTAAATAAGCAAGAATGATTAAATTGGGACTGATAAATTTTTCGACAATTATTTACATGCGATTTAAGAAAATGTTCTGCAAAAACGGAATATTTTGTTTCATTTATTACTTATTTAAATATGTTATAATCACGCAAATTTGTAGAAATTATTTTGAAATGACAACACTGAAAGTTACGTGAGATGAATATTTACACGAATTGGGTTTATATCTTCTAATCTCTCCATTCAAATTGATAATTTATCAACGAGCTTTCATTTACCAAAACAATTTGTATTCTGATTTTGGATAATTCCTTTTTATCATTAAATAAAACCTATTTGCATGCATACCAGCCTATGTATGATGGATAAAAATAGTTACATACTGAATTAAATCTGGCAAAATTTATGAATGTGGAGAACTGCCAAAAAGAGTAGACGTTCTTTATTGTGTCTATGTTTCACTATATGCTAATAACTTTTTAAATTTTGAGTTTAGTTAAAAAGATTCGTAGATAAAAGTTATTCTTCTGAATACGTTTTACAAAACTAACAAGAAGTCATTTATAGGACGGTATTGTCTTTATTCAAAAATGAGACTTATAATTACATATGCCAGTAAATGCTTCAGAATTTTATACTACATTGCAAGGCATCTGCTATATGCATTACTTATACAGAAATTAAGCTATATTTAAATTCAAACATCTGTAAAAACTGAAATTATTTTTTTTAAATTAGAGAGCGTAGCAAAATATTCGAGGTTTTAAATTCTCTTTCTAAGCCTTAAAGGAATCTTCATATCTCTCACAATGCTATTACTAGCAACATTAAACCTCATAAAATTTTTATATAATTCATTAATGCAGTCAATATAATCTATCATTTGAATGATCAGTAGGTCCTTGTTATATACACATATTGAAACAGGCTATTAAAGTACCTTAAATTTAATATTACTATTGTTACAATCCTGATTTCTATGATCCTACTTGATTCAAGACTAATGGTAATACAGGGTCACCCAAAAAATACGCTTCAGTTTAAATTGCTTATATTTTTTATATACTCAAAGTACAGGAATTATTTTCATATTAATTTACACAGTAGACATGGGAGAAATGTTGCTGCCTAATGGAATATTCCTGAAACAAGATGGCATACACTGTACAGCAACACGTGTTTATAGTGAAAACCTTTTATCCTACCGGTAGTATAGTGCAAGTGCGGCGCGATTTTCGCAATGAATTCAAGTGCAGGGAAGGTCCAAGCAGATCAGTAATAAACAGGTTGGTGACTAAGTTTGAAAATACGGGTGCTGTGACCGACAATAAGAAAGGTTTTGTCGGTAGGAACAGAACTGTGAGATGTCAACAACATTGCACGTGTTGAAGAAGCAATTACGCGATGTCCTTACAAATCTGTCACACGTCTGTCACAACAATCAGCTATATCGCGATCATCGATCAATAGGGTATTAACAGAAGATCTGGAAATGTTTCCGTATAAGATTCAAGTGCTCCAGACCCTCAGCGAAAGCGCCAAATATGTTAGGGTTGATTTTTGTGAACCTTTTCTGCAATTTTTGGAGGAAAATCCTAGAGTTCTTCGAAACTTCTGGTTTTCCGATGAGGCGCATTTTCACCTTCACGGTTATGTCAACAAGCAGATAAATATTACGCCACACAACTTTTGTACGGCCAAACCTCCTTTTACTTTATGGAGCATTTATTTATGTGAATTTTATACTTATTTTTTACATTTTAGTGCAGATAAAGGGTCGTTTCATTATTTTTTAATTGTATTCTTGTTTTTAAGAACAGATTCATTATTCTTCTCTGAAGTTTTCGTGGAATCTGTTGTTTTTACTTTCTCCATATACGTAGTATGAGAAAGTATTGTTTTCATGAAAAAATCGGCTTCGAGATTTCAACGGTAATACATGTTTTAAGTTTCCCTGAACACGTTCTGACTAGTTTCGCGATGATGTCTGTGTGTCTGTCGGTATGTATGTGATAGATTTTGTGGGCGCTCTAACTCAAAAACTATTAGTCAGGTCAACGCAAATTTTATATTTAACATTTTTATAAAAGTTAGAAGATCTGATTAGTTTTTGGTAAAAATCGGTTGACCGAAAGTGGGTACTTACTCTTGTCACTTATCCGTTATTTTGAAATATTGGCTTTAATATTTGATAAATGTAAAAATGCACTAGAGTAAAAGTTGTAGAAAATTTAATTTTCTACAACCTTTGTTTGATACATTTTTCCATATAATGCATTGTTTAAGAGATATCTTATATTTTTAGCTGCCACCACCACGCCACCTACCGAACACTATTGTTAAGAATTGACGCTTAGTTACGTCTAAGTAACGCTCCTTTTTCTTTTCTTAATTGTCAACCGTAAGTAAATATTGACAACGATCCCAGAGCTAACAACATGTAATTTGCCATATAAATATGGAGAAAGTCATGTGTTGCCCACATTAGTTTAATTTATTTATGAAATCAATTTTTCTACCCAATCTTATTGAAATAAGTGTGCCAAAATTGGAAAAGAATTAAGTGGAAGAATCCAACCAAACCCAATCCTATTAATGTTATAAATTTTAAATGGAACACGAAAAACAACAAATTCAAGAAGACAGAGCATAGGCTTTTTTTCTTTACATTAATGAGACTCAAATATATTGATATCGGTTGAAATTTGGGAACAGATTTTATACAAAATCTTATTGTTAGTCAAAATTTGTTTACATTGATTTTTTACCATATTTTTTTAATTTTTACTAATATATTTTAACGAATTTTTTTTGGAAAACAAATTTCTTTTTAAACAACGAAAATATATCAAAACTTTTGTTCTTTGGTTCAAGTCCTGAACTTCTATGATGGTTCTAAGTAATTTTAAAATGCCAACGAAGAAAGGCGTGTACGCTACGATTCAGCTCTTCCCATGTTATTGAAATGGAAATAAGATAGGCTCCTGGAGTCAAGCTCATGACTTCAATGTAGACGGCGAGCAGCCTAAAATTAAAAAGTGGCGTTGCTAAATAGCGCTGTAACTAGCTATTTTAGCACCCGGGGCAAACTACCAAATATGCAATCCCCTCCATAAAGAATTCTCTAATTCCTATATGGATTTCGGTTGAACAATTAATAAATAAAAATAAATATAAATGATATAAATGATATAATTTCTTACAAAAATTTTACATAATTTACATACATAATTACACACATACATAATTTAAATACAAAAAGTATAAATGTTTCAATATTAAAGAGTTATTCTATGTGATTTTAATGCAGCAAACTCATCAATAGCATCATCGAGATTTATAGTTTCTGCTATGCGTATGTCTGGAACGAGTAGTGAAGTAGTGAAGTAGTGTAGTAGTGAAATCTCCCCTGTCTTTGTGACATGTAAAACTTGCCTTTAACAATGTTTGCGCCCCTTCTTTAGCTACGCCTGGGGAAGATGCCCCGCCCTAGTTACGGCGCTGTTACCAAGTAATTCCTGAAAGTTTGATTGTAAAAGAATGAAAAGTTTTTGAGTTATAAGCGGTTTTCTCATTCTCTCATTTAACTCCGTATAGCGTTCCGACACGCACACACACAGAGATAAAGCCCTCTATCTATTAATATAATAATTCTGTAGCCATTTTTATACGCACTGCATTTTCTAACAAAATCAACTGAATAAATAAACAGATTGCGTTGAATACAGGTGCCCCTCTTTATACGAGGAAGAATCGAATAACGAAACCTGTTTTCTATAGGCAAACATTATGTAACTGGAGGTTCGTTCCCAAACGGAAAGGAAAATATTTGTCCGAAATCATGATAAAAATACATTCAAAAATTCACACAAAATTACCATAATATATTGTTTTTATTTTGACTGAACTTTCACTCTTTGATTAGTAATGACTTACTTAAGACAATGACTACGCAGAAAACGGCATGTTTGCTTCGAACATTTAAAAAAAATTAAAACCCGTGAAAACTATGACAGTAGCGAAAAAAGGGTAGATCTGCTAGTCGAAATACGTAAAGAAAGATCTTATTTAAGTCAGACTCAAATGAGATAAAAATATGCGAGGTAGCGGTCGCAAATATAACTTCAAATTTTTTTAAATTTGCAGTTTTTTCGGAATAAAAATGCTCGACAGCTTAGTGAATTTCACACGATTTTAATTCTAGATTTACTAAAGTTCTCAGTAAGTATCTCAGTTGTAACCAATTATAAAATATAATTTTATAAGTTCCTGCAGAGTTTCTCATGTTTTTCTTATGGTTAACAGAAATGGAGGAAGAAAATCCTCTTTTAAGACGAAAAGTTTTCAAATTTCGGAGTATCCTCGTCAGCGATATAGGGAAAGCTTACATTTTATACCGAAAAAACACCACGATTCCCTTCCAAGTGTTTTTTAAATACCTTCATCGTAGTGTACCGATGGGAACTCCGTCGCACCAGCGAGAAAGCGATATTCCACGGGAATCCGCGTGCCAACAACGGAATGGCGGCAATTAGAAGCACACGCGGCAGAAGATATGTCCGGAGGAAGCTCGGCCGTTGAAGTCACCTCGCGGGAGATAGCGTAGAATACTAGCGGCGGGAGGAGGCGTTGAAGTCTCCGAGCGGCAGACTGTGTTGTAGATGACTGAGCTCGGACAAGAAAAGTTCGAGGGAAGCGGTGATGTAGGAGGAGGAGGAAGAAGAGAATAACGGAGGGAGGAGAAGAGAGAGGAAGGGTGCGGAGGGAAGGAAAGTGGAGGGAGAGGGAAGAGAGCAGGTGGAGTGGGACGGCGTGAAGACGGGAGTGGGGAATGAAGCTGAATGGCGATAACCTCCTGTATCATCCGATTAAATCAATGAACCCTGCCGATTACGCCTCGTTACAGTAGACCACCGATAGGGAAACTTTTAGCGAGAAGCGCGGTCGTTCTCACGGTCAAAGGCAGCTGACAGGACGCACGAGCTTTTGGCTTCGTAATTCCACGATGCTTCGCGGAATTACTCGAGGCAAAATTTCTTCTTGCTTCAGAATGTGCCGAATCGATTTTGTTACTTCAAACCTCAGTTAAATAATAATATGCCTTATTATAAAAACAGTATTTACAATATTTTGAAAACTTGAAAATTTTGAAAAATAACTGTTGTAAGTAAATTGAATTTTTTGGCCTAAATTAATTAACCAAATAGTTCATGCGCATTAATTTTCAAATACATCAGTTTTATGATAATTGAAAATTTAATGTTTTTTAACGAAGCATATAAGCCAGGGGTCGGAAACATAGGCCCGCGGATCGGATGCGGCCCCCGAGGGCGCTTTATGCGACCCGCGAAGACACAAAGAAAAAGTGATCGATACAGTTGAACCGAAAATTTCGTATTTTTCCAGTAAAATTTTGGTCTCAAAACCATTTCTGATGCATATTTAACGCTGGTGAATTGTTTAGATATGAGTTTTACCAATATGAGATCACAGAATCTCTGGAAAACTTCGGACGTAAACACTCATCCGGCCCGCCGAAGCGCTCGTGACTTTCAATGCGGCCCTCTAAAGCAGTGGTGCCCAAACTTTTCTAATGACGGGCCACATCAGTGGTTGCGAATCCCTTGGCGGGCCGCATTGGAAGTTGCCAATTCTTCGGCGGGCCGGATTCGAGTTTAAATCGTAAGTTTTCCACGCATTCTGAGGTGCCATATAAATGAAAATCAAATCTAAATCAGGTTTTTATGGCTAGCATTTCAATATTTAAAGTTTTATTATCAAAATGATCAACAAATGTATGAATTTGTGTGTTAAATTTTTCGAATTGCTTTTTCGCCATAGCTTCGCGGGCCGCAAAAAAACCCTTCGCGGGCCGCATTTGGCCCGCGGGCCGTAGTTTGGGCACCACTGCTCTAAAGCATTCACATTACGAATGTGGCCCGCCATGCACAAAAGGTTGCCGACCCCTGATATAAGCCATACCAATAAATGATCAGGATATTCTAGATTTAATATAGTGAAATAAGATAAGGACAAAGCAAAGTAATTTTAATGTTTAATAGAAGCCCTTATTTAGATACTTAAGGAATCCTATTGGGTAAATAAATTAGGCGAAATACAATCTTATATTATTCTGCATAAGCTTACGTTTTGCTTAATTCCTGTATTAGATTCCAATTTGTAAATGAATGAATTCTATGGAAGTGAGTCATCTCCATATCGTGCAGTCGAATTTTGCTAATGAAGATGCATTTAGATCAAGGGTCCCCAAACTTTTTGAGATGAGGGCCACATAGGAATATTGAAAGTGCTATGGCGGGCCGGATCGAAAAATATGTACCGTTTCAAAATTTAAAATATTTTATTCTATAATTATCTACCTAAGCATACATGCATATATAACTATAGATAAACGTGAATAAATGTAAGAAAAAATTCTAATGCGAACAATGCGCCTGTTTTTAAATGGGAAACACTGATTTTATGATGTTTAATAAAATGTCCGGATAAAACGCTTTCGCGGGCCGTAGTTTGGGGACACCTGATTTAGATAATGGGCTGGCGCGCTTATATAACATGGGACGATCAAATATTACAGCGAGCGGACGATCAAACGATGAATATTCAACCTACCATATAAACTTAATTACTTGAATGGAAAAACCAACACTACTGCTTCGTTTCATTCTATACCTCTCCCAATTTTCATTTCTCCTTGAAACTAATAGCTTCCATAGAGAGTAAAAATAAGAATGTCTCAAGGTAAATTATGAATTCTTATCTTCTTTTGGTATCTACCACCTGCAGAGGCGGCATAACATATCATAATTCTACGCTTAGTTTAACGAAGTATTTCTGCCCTTTAGTTTAATTATGTGTCCATAGCTTTCTTTCAGTTGTACTTATGCTTTAAAATTTGGTAGTATGCCGATGGATTTTGGAAAATCTTTATTTAAATTTCTTTGTCACCTATACCTTGTTACACATAAAACAGAATGCCAATTAACAGGGCTATTCAAAGGAATCAGAAGCAACCGAAGCGATTAGGTAGAGATTTGTAGTGTTTTTTTTTGCAATTCGCTAATGTATTCGTTTAGTCCGTAATTCTGTTCGTCCGTCCGTCACACTACTTCTACACCATTCAAGTTAACAAATTTTGAGGGATTGTTCATTGGTATAAGTTCTTCCATCGGTTGAAATTTGGAGACTCCAGGGGGCCCAATGAACAATATAACATTAAATTAGTGTACTACTTATACACCGTTCAAGTTAGAACATCCAAATTTTCAGAATAGTTTTGGCTGGGCTGGTGACACTCATGAACCCTATTTATTTTAGGGTCTGTCCGTTTTCCTTTTAGTGGGATTTTAAAAATCACTTATTAACCATCTATATTATCTACATTATAACGTTTACCTATATTTTTTGTTTAAACAACCCGCCCTTAATATCCGATTCCTCAGTTCTTACCTCAATGATTCTTTGTCTCATCACCTGTTTGGGGGACATAGCGATTATTAGCAGCAAAATAACAGACATAGATATGGGGATTTTTTATAATTAAAAACTAACGAATAGCGTTAATTATTCGTTGAAAATTGCGTTCAACCTTATCATCGTGAATATGTATGAGTTGTCTATTTTTTTTCAGATTCTGTTTCTGCGTATGGCTGGGATTTCCCTTTAATTCCCATTATCTCCCGATCTCCTTCTCCCGCCTACTTCCACTACTAACTTACTAACTCTATATCACTCTCAATTTCTCCTCTCCGTCTCCTCCTCCCTTCCTCTCATTCTCCTGCTTCAGTCCGACCTTGTATCTTACGTCTCATGTTCTTTTTTCCCTGTCAACTGCACATCCCTCATAGTCGGTTCTTTTCTTTTGATGAAAATGTTTTTAATGTCATAAGGTTGAATATTTACTTGCATGGGAATTTTCTTCTGAATTTTAATTTATTCGATATTAAAAACACGTATATAATTCTGTTGGATATAAAATAACGATAACGGACTTGTTTGGAAGTCATTAATCGACTACATCATATTGAAGGAGAAATTCGCAAAATTGCCGCGAGATATTCAAGTTTATTAGGAAAGTAAATTGAACACTGATAACTATTTATCAGCGATGAAGATTAATTTATGTGCTAAATGGGTAAAAATAAATAAATAAACAAGAAAATACGTCACAGACCTTTAAAACATGTCAGAGAATGAAAGTATCAGAAACATTAAACTAACTAGATTAAACGGATATCTCATTAATTTGGAAAGGAAAAATAGAGGGCGAACGGAAAAACAGAAAACATAATTGAGAAAGTAGCTGAGGAAGTATTGGGAAAAAGATTTAAACGCTTTAAGAACAGAGATTTTAGGATCTTGAATGAGACTTTAGATAAAGTAGTAACTGAAATAAGGATACAGCATTAGACCGCGCTGGTTCAACACTGATTAAACTTTTCCCTTTCCGGACCGGGTTGAGATCACTGATCAAAAGCGTAAAGATCTAAGGCGTTGTTCATTTTGAATTCAAGACTCGCGGCCAAGTGAATAACGGAATAAGGCCATCAAAGGCAAGCGTTTTCCACGCTCTGGGCAAAAACTCAAGAATCAAAGTTTCTCGTGCATCGGGAACGCGTGCCTCATTTGCACGCGTTTGACAGAATGTCTGACATGTCCCATATTCTTTCCAAAGCTTTCTTCGAAACCATCGCCATTGTGTGTGGACCAATTTAGTGCAGTACATATGGACAATGGCATTAAACAGTACAAGATAGAAGTATCATGTAGGTACTAAATTAATTTCAAGTTAGAAGACTTTCGCTAGAGAAAAAATTTATGAGAAATTGTTTGCTTTTGTTAATTATTGCAATATTTTTGCTCATTCTGGGATGTCATTTTCATCGGAGGACCTCCCTGATTCCTGGAGTCTCACACAGAGTTTAATTTCTGATCTATTATGGATGATCAACCACCAAGATTTTCCTTTTCTTATTTTACTATAGCCTTTTATTTAATAACTTCTTCCTATTTTTTGTGCAATCATCGAATATTATGCCTTAGAGTATGATTCGATGTGGTTAGATAGTTACAGAGTACCAAAGAGCTACTTCAAAACATTTTAACCGTTAAACCGAAATCAAATCATGTGCAAGATAAAGTAACGCCGATAATATTTTACCGATTTTAGTTAGAAGGTGCATTCATACTTATTACACTAAGGATATTTACTTCTCCGCTCAATCCGATGTTTTCTTAAAAACCTACTTCAATCGCTGCCAGGATTCACGGCCACGTACACCACTGCACGTTGCAACTCAAAAACAAATAATTATAATTGACACATCCCTGAGTCAATGAGGACCTGAAACCGTTGCAGAGATGAATTGTTTTTCACTATAAATAGTGCAAAGAAATGCCGACAGCGAGAAACGCAAGAAAAGCAGAAATCCGGATAGGAGCGTGCGACCGTTTCTCCGGCGAAAGGTAAAAGAATGTTCGCGCGGAAGAAAATGAGATAAACAAAAGCGCAGGGCTTATGCAATCGGTCGACTGAATAAGCGCAGTCATCGTGACGATCCAGGAAAGGAAAAGGGAAGGAAAAAAGGGGAGGTTATGTCGGAAACGTCCATCAAAACGATGCGAAATTCCTGTCTTTTTCGCAAGACACGGCGGAACAATAAAATCCTCCAATTTTTTCGGTCTAAGCGACAAAGCGAAAAATGACGGCGACAAAAGGGACACGGCCACAGAACAGAGAATCGAAAGATGGAGAAGAACGCATAACTATGATAATTGCTTCCAAGGTCAAGGTCGCGGTTGCAATGGGGGAGGGGCAAGAGATGTCTTTGAGTGAGGTTGCGCCTTAACGCTTCCCTCCTTCCACTCTATTTATTGTAAATGTATTACAAGACATTATTTGGAGATGGGAGTCGTTTAGATTTAATACGTGGATTTCTCACAGGTTAGGTTGAGTCAAGTCATGACTGGTTATTGTCTATTTAAAGTTGAAACTCCAACGGACAGATAGAAAAATACGCAATTGCAACGTTAAACACGCGATTTTTATGGCAGTTGCGTATTCTTATGTTCGTAGGTAGTCTCGCAAAAGCTAGGCGGCGTTGTTCGAACTCTTTGGCAGGGAGAAGAATTGCTAAACGTTGCGTCACCTTGTGTATTAGACAATACCAATTTATCGAAAACTTATTTTTGCTAAAAAAGTTAACTTTTAAATTCCTTGCTATTTGCAACATTACGAATCACTCACTGTCATTGCATTTAGATTGAAAGACGAAACATTGGTCATAGGACTTTCATAGCAAACACATCATAAATATAAGATGGCCCATACCAGTGTCATAGGACTTTCACAGTAAACACATCGTAAATGTAATTGCAACCAGTGCCTTTATAAATTGCTATCAATTGGAAAGTTATGTTTACATATGTCCGATACATACTCAGAATTCTGTTAATCCGATATATCCTCTTTATGGAGCAGTAATGCAAGATAAAAATCTGCGAATGATTTAAGAAGGAATAAGCAATGCTATTCTGTGAGAAGTGGTCAAAGAATTATAAACTCTCAATAATCCGTCTTAGTGAGCGATTTAATAATTAATATATATTACTTTATTGGAATGTGTGATGGATTCGAATGATCTTCCTAATATACCCATTTATTTCTTGGTATATCATTTCCTTTCTCACCCCCTCTACCGTCTCTCTCCCTCTTTCCTCATCTCATGTCTTCACCTGGACCACTTAGCCCACCTTTCTCACGGCGAAGACAAGAGGTAACCTCTTTTTTTAAGCCCGCAGGCATCCAATCACTCCTTTCTCCGCCTCTTAGCATCATATAATTAAATCCAGAATAAAGGGCAAGGGACGGTAGATAAGAGAATCTACCTCACGTTTCTTTCACTTGGAAATACTAAATGAAATCCATCCAAAAAGTGACTTTCACTTCGGAAGCTAACAGATCATCCTCCTTGTTAATAAAAATGGCATTTTTTCTTCCAAGTGAAATTATTAACGAAAATAATAAAGAATTCCCGAGGAATAATAGAATGAAAGAATATTGTGACGTCGACAAAAAAATATCGCCAATATAGCGATGTGCTTTATTGCGGTTTATGGCGCTTTATGACTCCGCAACGCCATCTCAAACAATATGGGGAAATCTCGAACAATATGGGGAAATCTCGGACAATATGGGGAAATCTCAAACAATATGGGGAAATATCGGACAATATGGGGAAATCTCGAACAATATGGGGAAATCTCGAACAATACGTGGAACTCTCGAACAATATGGGGAAATCTCGAACGTTAGGCTTTACAGCACGACTGGAAAGACGCCTCCAGAACCAGAGAGTCGTGAATCGTAAGGAAGAACACATTCCTTACTAGACGTCACCTTCGTCCTACGTTATGCACTACTGCGCGTTTCATGCGTATTATTAACATAATCATTGTCGTCAGACTTCTTTTATCCTCAGCTGTACGACATACCCGTACAGAATCTTCAAATTTCCTTGTTTACTAGCTTTCCTCTTCAAAACTTACACTGGAGAATCACCGAACAATACCTGTTACACCTGAGGTCTTTTAGCACCGTGTCTATCATTTATGATGCTCAACACGTCCTTTTTCATGCCAACACGGCAATTTTAATGTTTTCTCCATTTCAATTGCGACGCGCGCTTATGGTTTATTCGGATCCAATCATTCTTTTCTCCGATCGCTATGGTAAATTTACTTCATCTCATCATGTATGCGTTGGTCAAAACAGAAGTATTTAACTTTAATTTCCTCTTCCACATCTGACGACAGGCTGGTTATAAGTTTTGATTAAGGGCGGTGTTTTAGATGAATTTCAGCTGCTAAATTTAGAACGAGATGGGAAGTTGAGGAAATGATTTCTTATGTATGTGCCCATAAAGTAGGGGTATTTTCCGCGACGCCTCTGTGACGACGTTTAGTGTTTATGGTTTCCTTCTTCACCATAAATATACCCTAATTCGAGAATGGAGAATCACTGACAGCTTAGTTGATTAAAGTACAAACCCGGGTTTGATTCCCGGTCAAGGAGATGATTTTTTCTCCTTCTCAAATGATACATATAGAACGTTGTGTTTGCCCTTGTCATAATATGTAAAAAAACTGAGGTGACACGACATAATTATTTAAACGCTACAATAGATGCATTTTGAAATTATGCCATAAATTATATATAAATAAATACATAAACAAATTTAGTCAATTCTCCGCTTGTTCCAGTATGAACGAGTGCGGGAAATAGGCGAAATACTTTACTAAACTATGCTCAAGAATCGCAACGTGAATGTATGATCTTCAATAATGAAACATTGTGTTTTCAGTTAAAACTTTGGCTACCACGAAAACGACATTTTTATGTGTAAAATTTGTCATTTGGTATTTACCTCATTAAAATTCAACACCAATCAGCTCATTAAGAAAAACAATGACCATCCTAAATCCCTTTACCCACGACCTTTACGTTGTAAGGCAGCTACGCTGCTTACACCTTCACCAATGCCAGCGATAAAATTTGCATGAGGCTATGAATAATTTGCCATCTTAATGAAGCCTCTTCTGAGATCTCAGGCCGTGATTGATGGCCGCAAACTCTTCCCTTCCTCCTCGCACATCCTCCTCCGACTATATATCGAGCGTGACTCGGAGGGAGGGATGGGGAGGTGCCGCTTGTCATTCCTCCCGCGGGTCTTCGGGCGGAAGAACCGCCGCGGTCGTGTTCGTGTTAGGAAGGAGGGCCTCACGCGTGACTGTAATTCGGCCGTGGCGAGAAAAAAAATCACCTCGGTAAAAGGTCAACTCAACACCCCCGCAGGATTCGCCTCTCCCGTGCGCGGAAACAAAAGAAGAGCGACGAGGACCGTCCTCGCGCCTCTCCTAACCTGTATGGATTCTGACCTTGCGACTCCGGAATCGATGATAGCTGGCGAGTATCGTGCGAACGACGTGCGATTTCTGCCGCCTACATGACGGTCGTCGGAGGGAAGTGAGGGAGAGTGAGAGGTGGCGAGAGTCCAAGATGGAAGAGGTTAGAGAGAGGCAGTGGCGGATTTAAGGGGAGTCGGACCTGGGGGCAGCCAGGGACCCCATTAGCATAATATGCATTTGATGCATTTTCTATGCTATTAATTTTTTCCATTAAAATTTTCTATACCGTTTATTAGTATTATTTTGTTGATATTTTATAAATGTTCGTTAAATAATATTTAGATTAAAAATTAAAGTGTTTATTAAATACCCTTATAGTGCCTTAGATTTTGTACCGCCAGGAGGCCAAATCCGGCGCTGGAGAGAGGAGACGAGAAAGAGCAGGGACCTGAAACACGCGGATACCATTTTAAACCTGTTGCTTTTCAGATTCAACAAAATGACATAATTATGATCATCGTCCCTCAACACAGTTACGGCCTATCTATTTGTCCTCGACGTATAATGAGTTTGAGAACCCTTGGAAAGAGCGACGGACTCCTTAACTCTCCTTCCCCTGCATCTCCACATACAGGGATTCTCGTAGAGCGTCGAGAGTGAAAGTGTTCAACGAAATGGGGCCTGTCACGACCGCACCTTTCTTTCCCATTCTCTCTCTCTCTCTCCTCCCTCCCTTTCCTTCCCTCCCTCCTCTCCCTTCGCCACCTACTCGACTCCCTCCCCTCCTCCGCCTTCGATACCGCGTCCCCGTCCTTACGATACCCCTCCGCTACCCTTTCCCATTCACATCTTCATATTGTTCATGACATAAACGCGTTTCGAATCGGGCTTCCGAGGTTGTTTAAAACTGTTAAGGCCTCCCGAAGAGAGATCACGATCTTCCCAGACTAGCCATCGGTTTACTGCGTACGTTACGTTTAAATTGGCGCCTTACGAGTTAATTATGAACCTTACACCTTGTTAAGAGTTCTGAGATGCGAAGATTTTTCATTCGACGCGTTTTTCCTGTAACGATGGGAGACGCGAGAATATGGCGTCACTTATCCGATATACGGTAACTGCATCGAGCAATAGGAAGTGTTTCGCGAGTTCGTAAAAACGTGTTTCTTACGAGAAAAGTAGGGATAAGAGACAAATCGGCGGTGAGTTGGCACTGGGAACGTACGACCGCCAGCAGGGAATCTACTATGTGAGCTTATTGCCTTCATTTCGCATCGCTGGGTGTGTTTTATACGATTGTTGTGGAATAAAGGAAAAGAAAATGGCGCGAAATCGAACATCGAGAGGGGAAGTGAACATGAAAGAGGATAAGAGAGTGGTATGAAATGGGAAATACATATCCCGAATCGGGGTCGCTCTGCAAGAGTCATCGTGAGAGAAGGGAACAAAAGACGGCGATTTTGATTGGAGTCGAGAAATATGCAAACTGAATAAAGCAAAAAAAAAAGAAAAATTAAATCATCGTAATGATAGTATATGGAGAAAGTTAACAAGTGGTGTGATGAGAATGGTGAATAACAAAAGGAAGAGGTAAACGGAGTGAAAGGAAAACAACATACGGAATGGAGGACGATTTTTTAAACCATCTCAATCGCTGAACTTAAAAAGTTATAAACAATACTTAAATAAATAAAAGATAATTTTTTAAATATCGGTGATAAAAATGGATCAGGTTGGAGTAAAAATGACACGTTTAAGACCATGCAGGCGTGTCCCAAAATTCTTATAAAGTAAAATTATCATAATGCCTTTGAATTACAGCGACAACTTCCTTCGTTTCACTACCTAGTATTGCTCGAAAAGCCTTTGCCATATTTCATTTAAAGTTAGCGACTACGAATGCCTCACTCGTGAGATAAACGTCCAAAGCGGTTTTGAAAACAGCGTGCAGTATGGGGTACGAACATATTTCGTGGCAGATATAAAAGTAGATTTCCTTATGAACGAGGAGTTTTTCCTTCCATATAGGACCAGCTCGCGTGATCGCCAAAGCGATCGTCGTGTGGATCGACTCCAGCGGCGGAGGGTTGTGTTCGCGCGCGCCATGGCAACCACACCCAGTCACCCGCTCGCTGACCTGATTGCCCCGTCGCCTGGGTGCTTGGGCTTCTCAGATTCCGCACCACGCCCGCACGTCGAGCGCCGAGGAAGAAATCCACGCCCTCACCGGGCCTCGAATGCATCCCCCAACAGAAAGGTAGAGGAATTAATGCCCGAGCGGGCGATTTGGAATATTGGCACATACGCGCAGATGTTGGCGTGTTACTTTTCATTCGATAAGAGTTGGCACGAATTAACAGGAAACTGCAGCATCATAGATAAAGCTTAAAGTATGAACGGCCATTTTCCTAAAAATCTACTTTCTCTTTGCATGCCGAAAAATGAGAAGTTCACGCTCATGAGTGCCGATGGCACGTTTCAAACCAGATTATATTTCTATCCGTTCAAAACTCCCTTCGAAATTTAAAATCGCCCCTCAAGTGCCATTCATTAAACTGACAAACGTAAAACAAATTTAATCGGAGAGTTATATGTTTTCCTGCATGTCAATGTATAGTTCAGCGTGCTTCTTATTTCTCTCTGCAGTTTGATTTCATTTAAGAAGACGATTCCTCTAGTTTCACTAGTGTAACTGATTCGCAAAAGTAAATATTTACATAAAATCTATAAAAGTGAGTGATATTTGTAACAGTACCTCACAAACGACGGCTTGAATATTTTAAAATCATTAAAATGAAATATGCCGACAGCCTACGAGGAAAAATAACGAAGGCCGATTACGTTAATAAGACGTCGCTTTTACCTAGGACCGCTGGTTACAAAAAGTCCACGCGAGCAAGAGGACGAGATCCAGTAAATCCGATCTTTTAAAAGTTGTGAAGATCCTCTTTCCCGGAGACATTGGCGGAATACATCGCGTGTTAGATCACTGTTCTTCACCGCCTGCCACACGCCACTCCCCGTGGCGTCTTCTTGTAAGGGTATCAAGTGGGCGTGCGCACCTGGTGCCAGCTTTGCGGAAAGGAGGTTAGGCGAGGGAATCGTGCCAAGTGAGCAGAGAGAACTCCGTCGCGCGCTGATGGTGTCTTACATCCGCCTGAAGATGGCCGCGTAATCGCTTGCTCGCCATCAAAGGGCGTCCGAACGCGTTCCCTCGGGAACAAACTCGCATTTTTCGGCGTGAGAAATTAGTTTAATTGGTCAGTTAAGTGGCCTCAGATTAGCGACGGAAAAGCCACGAAAATATTCAATTATCCACGGGACTGACCAAAAATTCCGGTTAAACACATTCGAACGGGGACAATTTTCAAAGAGAAACGATATAGTTTTCTATGAACAGAAATCTTTTTAAATGCTTTAAGAATTCGGTTGATCGGACTTGAGCCAATAAGAGCGCTATTTGAAAAGAGAGAAAAACATGTTAGAAATCACAGGAACATTGTGTTAAAAATCTGTTGTGACCACCGCATGACTTTCTCCATATCTGTAATATTTCTAAAAATTCCAAATAGGTTACATAATAACAAATATTTTAAGAAACCGAGACAATTTTAGACTACAAAGAACAGAAAGAAACTCAAACCATAGCCTTCTGATATTGGATATAGCCACAAAGCTTCAACAATTAAGAAAAGAAAAAGGAGCGTTACTAAGACGTAACTAAGCGTCAATTGTTAACAACAGTCGTCGGTAGGTGGCGTGGTGGTGGCAGCTAAAAATATAAGATATATCTTAAACAATGCATTATATGGGGAAAGGTTTCAAACAAAGGCTGTAGAAAATTACATTTTCTACAACTTTTACTCCAATATATTTTTACATTTATCAAATATTAAAGCTAATATTTCAAAATAACGGATAAGTTACAAGAGTAAATACCCACTTTCGGTTGGCCGATTTTTACGAAAAACTAATCAGCTCTTCTGACTTTTATAAAAATATTAAATATAAAATTTCGCGTTGACCTGATTAATAGTTTTTGAGTCAGAGCACCCACAAAAAAGCTATCACATACACACACACACACAAACAAAATCGAGAAAATGGTCAAAACGTGATCAGGAGACCTCAAAACGTCTATTTCCGTTGAAATCTCGAAGTCGATTTTTTTCATGAATACAATACTTTCCCCTATACTACGTATGGAGAAAGTAAAGATGGGAGATCAATTTGCTGACGCAACCACCCATTTTTCAAAAGAATTCCTGCTGCAGCGTTATGGATGGCATTAAAGGTCATACAAAAAGTAAAAATGTTTGACTTTACGTCTATATCCATTTGCTCAGAATGTTAATTTGAAAGTTTCAAAGGCACTCTCCGCCGCCCATTGATTTTTCAAAAGAATTTAGTCAGTGTAATAGATGGCATTAAAGGTTAGGCAAATATTGAAAGATTTAACTTTCTATGGGGTGCCGGTGGTGTAATGGTTAGGACGCTGAGTGCTACTCGACTGCCCCTCGCCTGCTGCTCGAATGGACAGCGGGCACGAATCCTGCGATAGTAGGATTTTTTCCAATGTCGCCCGCCACCCCGTTAGTGTGGTTTGAGGAGGCCCTGCAAATTCAGCGTTCCGTCCGTCTGAAGGGACGTTAAGCTGTCGGCCCCCTTGGCGCTCTTCATTAAGAGTAGGCTAATGCCGGCACCGGGTTTCCCTCCTTCCTTGTCAGTGTGTACGGTGTGAAAGGGGATATGGCTATAATAATCGAAGAGGTTGATTAGCGAAAAATACACACAAAATTAACTTTCTATCTGTAACTATTTGTGCATAATCTTATTTTAAAACTTTTGAAGGCATCTCCTGCCGCCCATATATTTCTCCAAATAATTTCTTAGGCAGCGTAATAAATCTTATCGTAGATTACATACACCTTGCAAATTTCAGTATTGTATCTCACGCCGTTGACTAGCTATTTTAATTTAATTGACTGCAGAGACGGATAGATAGCGAAAACATAAGCGCGTTTATAAAATAAAATGAGCTGAAAAGAATTAATAGTTATTTTTGTTTTTTTTTAAGAAGAGCTACCTTATAAAAATTAATCGATTTTTTCCAACTTTTCCATCATCCGCTGCAAAAAATCTATTTTATTTTGTAATAAATTTGCACAGAGTTTGTTTAAACGCTGATTACACAATCTTTTTTCCAAACAAAGCGCATCAATCAATCCTTGACTTCGAATGAGACGACCCTTTGTTTAGATGTCAAAATAAACCTATTACCGCGCAATCCACAAAAGTTTCTGTTTGATACAAACTACGCTTGCAAATTTCCTTTCATCGCACATTTTTTCTTAAATTATAGAGAAATTATTTATCCCCCGCAATAAGCTCGCAATTTATGGCTGCGTTCAATCATATGCTAATAAAAGGCTTTTCTGTTCCGCGACAGTTGAACGCAGAGACGCAGGCCGACGAATGCACGCATTCTGGTTTTCCCGAGAGATATAAAATCGCGGCAAATCGCCGCTGTCATAGAGGTTAGGGATGTCACGGAAGCTTCCAAAGCGTGGCAACAATAAACACACCATGGGCAGCGCGACAACAATGACCTTCCGAGCAACAAAGGAGAGAGAGGTGGGGAACGAAAGATGAAGGGAGCCAGGAGGGGAGAGAATAATGGAAAGTCGAAAGAGGGAAACCACGTAATCGCTTGTTATTTCACGGTCGCTGTAATGAGCGTATGGCGCTATTCGGGGACAATTGATGCGGTCTTTCATTCGGCAGCATCGTTCCGGATACATTAAGAGGGAGGAAATTGCCACACCCAAGGCGAAAATTGTGAGTTTTTTATGACTGCCGTAGAGAAATTGGCCCCCGGAAGGTCAGACTGCCGACCGTAAAACAGATTCTCTGCGTCTGATTTGGTCTTCTGCTTGGAAGGCAGCGTTTGTATGCGCAATGCATATTGCTAACTGTAAGATACGTCATGTCGCCTAGAGTGGAATTCATGACGCCAGACGTTGTGTAACTACAATTCAACATAAATACTGGTGGCCATGGCTGTCTTGTCTACGAATGTGGTAAGAATTTGAGGGATTACGCCTAAATGCCGGAAAGAGAATTTAGAAACGTCAAGTCCAGTGAAAATGACGAAAAAATAAATGTTTAGGACTATTATAAATGTATGTATGTATATACTAGTAGAAGGTGCCTGCATACTGCAAGCATTTCATCTCACCTTGAAAAGACATTCATTTTTCAGAGAGATATTTAATCACGAGAAATATTTCTTTAATTCTAAAGATTTATCCTCTGGACCGGTTTTCGTTTTTTCATTATGGAACCATAATGGAGTAAAACAATCACTAATTTTTGCAATTTTAGGAATATTATACTTTTTCCCACATTGATTAATAATGCCACACATTTCTGCCAAATTTTAAATTTATAGCACAATTAGAAGTGAAATAACATTTCTCTAATTGTTTAAATTTAAATAATTTTTAAAGGCCAAAATAACAATTTTATGGATAAATTAAAATGATTATTCGTTTACATAGACTAACCTCTTAATAATATAAGAATTTCAGCTCCCTAACTTACGGCGTAGTGTCTAAGCATCTACCTATTTGTTTAAATTTTAAGAATTTTTTACTGCCAAACAAATTAAAATATCAATATTTCTACAATCCCAATTTAGTTTTTTTTTACGAATTCTACTTATAAAAAAATTTCAACTCCGTAGCACATGCGGAAATACATAAGTCTTGAAAATTTGTTTAAACAATTGCGAATTTTTAGCGGCCTCATTTTTGCACTTTTTCATGATTTTCGTTTTTTCTAGTCGGTTTTGCACAAAATCCTACCTATGAAAAAAATTTCGAATCTCCAGCTCATCTGGAAGTGCCTTAACATTAGTATCCTCCTATATGTATGTTATATGTATGTTATATCCTCCTCCTCCTCTGTAAGAAACGTCTATATAGAATGATGTAATAATGTAAACCTACTTCTCTCTTCACGTCCCCTCTCGTTCCACCCGCAATCCCGACCCCTTACACTTACCCAAATGCCGACTTTCCATCAGCAAAATATCTCTGTTATCGATTGCCCCAAACATTTAATTCCCAGGTTCGTTTGTTCCCTGCTATTGATATGTTTTCCCCATCTCATCCTTCTCTGCACTAGTTGCCCGGTCACCCCCATAATTCTTATTGTCTAAACGCTTTTAAATATGTTTCTGTTTTTGCATTTTTCTGTTTGGAACAATTTAATATCTGTTCCACGATTGTTAATTTAATTTAATTTTATTTGTTATTTTATGTTGTTATATTACGGATCCATTGTAAAAGGCCAAAATTCGGCTGTTTATGGACCTCTTTTAATTAAATAAATAAATAAAATAATTAAGTAAACATAAAAATAGCTTTCAATACGAAGCAAGATGATCCAAAAGGAACTTATGATGCCTACTTTCCAATTATTTATTTAATACTTGTACTAGCTTTATTGGCTTTAAAATCACCGCGGATGAGTTGTTTTTTGTGTTCCCAAATTTCATAATTTAGCGTTATAAAATATTAAAAATACATTTGAACGGAAAACAAAGTTTACCACGCGTATTTGTGTGGGAAAAATAACGCGTGTACGTATTATACTAAACTATATCGAATCCGAGTCCAACACTAGTCGTTGCAATGGCAAAAATTTCGTAATGAGTGATAAAAACTTCAAAGGCACAAAATTCGAAGAAATAAGATCGATAAGAAAAATTCTATGGTAAAATTTAGAATCTCCATTCTTTTTCCCAGAGAATGGTACAATTCCCGCTCCGACGTTACAATTTTAAGATAGCAATAGTTGTTGCTATGGCAACGCCCCCCTAATGAGCGATAGAAACTGCAAAAACGCCAGTATTTACGAGGAATGCGAAGAAATACAATCGATAAGTAAAATTCGACGATAAAAATTAAAATTCCCATTCCTTTCCTCAGAGAATAGTACAAATCCCGCTCCGATATTACAATTCTAAGATATTTTAATGTGCAAGAGAAAATTACCCTGCACGATGGATTTCAGATTTCCCATGTAAATCAAATGAGAAGGATAGTTCCTGGAATCGAACCCGGGGCATTCAATCTTCGAAACAAAAACTATCCTAGCAACTATCCAGTAGCAAGAGATTTCCACCAAGTGTCATGAAAGTCGATCTATTGGTTAAAAAGTTAATAGGGGGAACAGACAGACAGACGAAACGAGGAAACTACAAGCCTATTTCCATTCTGTAATGTAGGCTAAAAATGCATCACGGCCTCAAATGGGGATCGGCAACCTGCTGCTCCGGAGCCACATATGTCTCCTTGAATACATAACATGCGGCTCTTTAGAAGCTAGCTAAGGTTTATCACTTATGAAACATACGTATTACAATCACTCGAATCTAAAAAAAAGTCGTACAGGTTGTAATTGTGCGGCCCCCAATTATTTTGGAATGAGACAGAAAACGAAATGGCTCTTTTAATTTGAAAGGTTGCCGACCCCTAGTCTATGAGAGGAATCTAGCGAAGACTAGAAAAGGCTCTACATAGAAAGCCTTCTTTTGGAAATAACCCAACGATATCACCAGTATGTGTCCATAAATGATAAAATCATAGATTAAATAAAGATAAAATACATAAATTGTCACGGAATTTGAGGATATGTTATTCTAACGGATCAATGAGTGTGAGGTGTTAGGCTTTGGAGTCTTAGTAAGCACACAGAAACTATTGCTACGAGAAGGATCATTTAAAATAAAACCTGTGCTCCAGATTGAGATCGTTAATGTCTATGCATTTGTATCAATTGGAACAAAGGTAATTTTTTAATGTTTTTACAGTAATAATCATTATCAATGCTAATGTCAAAAATGGAAAATTAAAATATTAAATAGATCATGCAATAAAATTCAATTGTTGTGTCGGCAGCTGGAAGTTCCCTTGCTATTCATTCCATGTAGTAATCTTGAGGTAAATTTTACGTTTTTGATTTCACTGATTAGACCTTCATTGTAGTTCTATAGCAGTTGAGGTACTCTTTACCTCGCGTTAGCCGCCGATAAACTGTCACAAAATGAATACTGATAAAGAATTCCCAGTTTCCGTTTTTCGCTTTGGTTCCGTCATCTAAAACTTGCGTTTCCGCTCAGAGGATGAGTTGCGATTCCTCGAGTGTGTAATGAACCACGGGAAAAATGTTCTCATGTACTTCAGACAGTTTCCTTCAAAGCATTTGCGGCTTATGTTACGTCCGACAAACCCTTGAAGTAAAAAGAAATGCCGGTCTGAGTGAGCCTGCGCGAGTTGTAATCAGGTAAGTATTGCACGAGACGAAGGTTTAAAAAAAACACAAAAAATTATCGAGGCGTCGGATCGGAAAATATTCCCCTTTTATTGCTAACGTATTTTTTCCACATCCTCTTCAAAGGTCTCAAGGTCTCGACGATGCATGATGCACGACGATAGAGAAAACACTGTGATTACGCAACGAGACTTGTTCAGCGTGTGGGAACGGAGATCCACTCGTAATTCGTCCGGGAGAGCAGATGGATTGCGGCGAGGGGAGGGAGGGGGAGGAGTAGCGGTAAGAATGAGGGAGGAGGGGGGAGAATGGGAGAGGAGTGGCGAGAATGAAGGAGGGCGGAGAAGCGAAGGGGAGAGAAAGGGACAGGAGATGAAATCATCGTCTCCGAGAAGGCAAAGTATGTAGATTCGAACTCGGCGATCACGTGACCACCCCCCTCCTCTCCTCGCGAATTCGCGGGGTCAAGATTTGTTGGATTGCGCTTGCAAACGTCCGGAAAGAGTGTCGTGAAGTCATGATGTCGTTGTCGTTGCTGTGACGATCCACTAAAGGTCGGATTGAATTGCGGATTGAGGCGCGAAGCGGCGCGCGAGGAAAAACTATCAAAACAAAAGAGAACTAATGAGCGACTCAACGACGTCCTTCTATGGCGTTGTGGAAGAAAAAGTCTCGAAGCGTCTGAAGAAATATTTTCTCCGGGACGAAGGAAAAGAGAGAGAGAGAGAGAGAGGTGATTTATTTCCCCAACTTGAATGCGGAAATCGATTATTATCGCAAAAAAGTGGCAAACGCTTATAATTGCTTCGCGTGCGAATATGGCCGTTTTAAGGTGATATTATTAATTTTAAAATATTGCAGTCCATCAACAAGGAAAGTTGCAACTTTTTATGAAGACAAGTAATTTACTTTACGTATAAAGGTCAGGCTTGCAAAATGCCCACTAATTCTCTCGGATTCCAGTTTACTTCGACAATTCTCATCGTTTGGAAAATAAACAGCTATTTCAATCGAATCGAGTTATACACAGAGGCAGTAGGGCGTATTAAGAATGATGGAATATTTTTTAACGTAAGAAAAATCATTATAATTTTTCTAAACGGAATTAGGAATTGTAACATTCTTGCTTCGATCTATAACTTAGAAATATAAATACTGCCTGGGTTTGCTTCCTCGTAATATTAAATATCCTGATTTATCCTTTTAATTCTTCCTAGTTGTTATTTGTGTTAATTCAGTAAATTTCAATCAATTGTTTATGCTATAATTGAAACGGTAATGTAGCCATTCTGATAATGATTAATATTTTTTTAAATGACACACAACAAGTTAAAAACTCTCATAATTAAAGCAACTTGAATATATGTATATATGTCAATGTTTACCTTAAAAATCATCCTCTAATGTTATTGATCGCTAAATAATTATCAATTACGCGCTTCCTTTCGGTTCGTCATTCATAAATGTTTGCGGATGAGATATGATTTGTTATTTTACTATACTGAGGTTAAGGTTAAGTTAATCTCCCTATAAATTCCAAACAAATAGGTTTCATTTTATAGTAAATCCTGAGTTTATAATTGAGGTAATTTTATATGTATAATAAATCCGCGGTGATGCAAGGATACAAAATCTCCGGAAACTATTATTCGGCAACATAGCAGCTTACTTAGATGTGTTTTACGGGAGATAATATTTCCAGTTGCGACCGCTGTATTTTATCGAAAAGTAGTATGAGGAAAAATGCCAGAATTGCGGGTTAAGTACGACTTAACGGTATCCCATTTCCACGCCAAGACTACTGCGGGGCAGAGCAATAAACACCAGGGAAGCTTTGCGTAGGCAGCGCAAGATATCAGCTTCTCGAAAGGAAATAAGCGATATCTGGAAGTGATTTCTTTCGGGTAATTTGGAAATAGCCTAGAGGCACTGTCTCAACGGGGCGGAGAGATGAAAGGAGATGGGAAGTGGGGGAGAATGAGGGAAAAGGGCGGTGAAAAGGGATGGAGATGAGATTGTGGTAAGAAAGGGAGGAGATAGGGGAAGACGGTTGGAGGGGTAGGATAAGAAAAGGAGAGTAAGAGGGGAGAGGAGAGCTGAGGCATCGTAAGATAGGCAGCGAGTGGAGAAAGAGACTCTTACAAAAGCTGCGTGAAAACATTTGCCTCTCGCGCAGCGTCCTCTTATCGTGGTCAGTGCCTGTTTATAGGGAACCTAATGGAGAAGGAGAGGGAGAGATAAAGAGAGTGGGAGAAGAGTTACCCGGAGAGCTCTCTCTTCGCGGAGATTTCTCGAAAGAGCGCTTCTTCTCTAAGGAACACAAACACTAGCGCGAGAGTAGCTAAGCAGTATTTTGTAAGAGATGGCTCGCGTGTGCCAAATGCTATTCGGGGAGCTGGGTTGGCCTTTTGCAGGTGGAGAAATTTAAATACAATGAGAAGAAGAGAAACTCGCACAGCGATATCAAAGGCAGAGTGCGATCGGCCCGTATTTGTGCCACGATTGGCCACTGATCAGGTAACAGGTGTGGAGACGGATTTCGATAAAGAAGGAGAGATGCCATTATGTGACTTTTTTAGTTAGCGAAACTACTTTTATTCGTTTTGGGAGAAGATCCGAAGACGCGGAATTCATAGAACATTTTCTGAGGCGATGTAGTTTTGCCTCAAACATATAATTACTTCACCTTTCATTTTTCTCAAAAACATGAGGCAGACCATACATTTCACAGAGCGTTCAGTATTCTTGCTTACGGGCATAACTGATATTAATCCCGCTTTAGCTCCCATTTTCAAAAACAATGATGTCAGTTAATTTGAGCAGGATAATAAGTACCGATTCTACGTTTTGGAAACTTTATTAGCCTCTTCTTTATCTCAAATTACAGTTTACCAGGATATGATGCAAGCCACCTACGTTGGTCATTGTTTTTCATATAACTTGGCTTCTTCTTTACAAGGCCACGGGGGTTCTTACATAATTCAATTGCTCTCGCTGCGTAAGTAACTCGGAACTCTTGATCCTCCTAATAGGAAATAGAAATCCCTAAGCGACTCATAAAATTGTAATCAACGAGAAAGTAATATATTTTTAATTTATGTGTTTCAAGAAACTCATCCTTTTACGCATTTGGTCTGTGCATCTCAGCTTTTTTAAATACCGCGCACTATTCCATCCGCTGGAGATGCACGAGAGGCCTAGCTGGCTACGAGACAATCGTGTCAAGTATGTTTTCCCCGCGCCTAGTTCTTTAAAGAAGAAACCCGTCTTATTTAACGAACAGGTCGTACAATTCCGCCTCAAACGAGTGCATTGTTGTTGTTGTTGTCGTAGGATCAATATTTCCGCGACCCCTCGCTCACGTCAGCGGGATGAGTGCGTCTCACCATTCATCGGGATTTGTTGCTTCACACGTTCGAACCTTAACGTAAGCGTTTGCGACAGTCATGATTCAAAAGCTTCGACGTCGCGTTCCACGACCAGCGCCGACAATATTCTCGCCTGCCAGCCCGGAAGCATTCAGTCAATGAAATCCTTCGAAGATTTGAAATCACCCGCATCGATCATTCAAGCGCGACATCACCCACGACGAAACGAAATTTGAATTTTGATGCGTTTATTACTCTCTGGGCAAAATGAAAGAATCTGGAACATGGAGAATTTTCTTTTATACTGCCAATATAATTAAATTATATAATTTTATCTAAAGGAAGCAGAAATGAACATTTTTAATTTCACCCCGCCGTTAAAAATAACTATATGAGTGATAAAAAATTATTAGATACCACTTCGCACCTAAAAGGTTAAAATAATTTACAAACTTTTATTTGCGTTGCCATAACAGTTACGCATAAAGTAAAAAAAACAAATTTTGCGGAAAGATTGAATGAATGAAAATTGCATATAGATAAGTAAGCCATGAACATACGTTCATTACCAATTATTTAGAACACGAAATTCAACACTAAAATTGTTTACTTCATGCATTGCTCATAGTAATTTTTCGTGATTAATTTGTTGACATAACATTTAGATAAAAAATTTAAAAAGGCTAACTATGATAAAATTAGGGTGGAGAATTTTGCCGTATTTCATACCTAATGTGACTTTCACTTCCATTATATAGTTTACACAATATTCTGATTTCAAATATCTATTAATCGTGTCAGAGAGTTCCTGTGAGCATGCATGAGGCAATGACAGCGTGCAAGTTCAAATGAAGGTCAATAGGAGGATGCTATTAAAATAATATAATTGGGAAAGATTACCTATTATTTGAGATGTGAAGAAAGAGACAAATTTTCATTTTTTCGTTAAGAATCTTCCAGGTTTATGAATTTGATTAGGAAATTGCAAATTATATAAACGTATATCTTAAGTTCATAAAATGCTATGTATGCAGTATAGCTTTGTACGGGGCAGAAACATGGAAGCTAAGAAAAATGATATCAAATACTTGGAAAGCTTTCAAATGTGGACTTGGAGGAGAATGCTGAAGATAAACTGGACAGATAGGATGAAAAATGATGAAGTGCTACGAAGAGTAGGAGAGAAGCGAATGATTATACAGACTATCAGAAAGAGGAAGGCAAGCTGGGTTGGGCATTACCTGAGGAGAGATAGTATGATTAAAGACGTGTTAGAAGGAAAACTAGATGGAAAAAGGTAAAGAGGTAGGAAAAGGTTTCAGCTGATAGACGATTTGAAAGGGAAAGAGAGTTATCAAGATATGAAGACGACAGCGGAAAATAGTAGTATATGGAGAACCAGGTTTAACCAAGAATAATCAAGGACCTGTCTACGGACAGACTACCTATGATGATGATATGTCAAGGCAATGGTTCCCAAACTACGGCCAGCGGGCCAAATGCGGCCCACGAACGGTTTTTGTGCGGCCCGCGAAGCTATGGTGAAAATGCAATTCGAAAAATTTAACACACAAATTCATAATTTTTTTGAAATTTTTTACCATAAAACTTTAAATATTGAAATGTTAGCCATGGAAACCTTATTTAGACTTGATTTTCACTTACATGTCACCTCAGGATATACAGAAAACTTCCGATTTAAACCTTAATCCGGCCCGCCGAAGAATTGGCAACATCCATCGCGGCCCGCCAAGGCATTCGCAAACACTAATGTGGCCCGCCATTAGAAAAACTGGGGCGCCACTGTGTTAAGGCAACTCAACTACAGTGTAAACCCCGATTTAGCGTCACCGTTTTAACATCACTGACATTGGCGCTAAAGCGGGAGTGGAGGTAAATCGAGGTATATGCTTGCTCTATATAATCATAACATGGGAGTTCTGTTCAACACGAGTCATGGGCGGTATGCGGGGGGGGGGGGGGAGGGGGGGGGTATAGCGGGGCGCTAAATCGGGGTTTGAAAATAATTTTCATCGGCAAGAAAGATTTCAGCAGAGAATATCATCAATTCATTTTGAAAAAATACCCTCGGCGAAGATCCGACCGCGGCCGTGACCTTTACCTGAGTGCCCGCCGTTGACCCAAGTTTCCTTTCTCTTATCGAATGGCCGAGAAAGGAGGATCGCGGAGATCCCATGGGCTACGCTTCCGCGCGCTTTTCACGATCCGTGCCAAACAGCTGAAGCGGATGCAATTTACGGAAGAAAAGGAATATCTAACTTCGAAGCACTCGAACAAATGAGAGTTCTGTTGCTCTTAGATCCGGCGATTTTGCATTTGGTTTCAACATCTAACAATAATAAAAGGCTACTTCTGTCCCTTTGTGGCTCCCTCTGTCGCGCTGCAAAAAATGCGAATAAACCAATAATGAAACGAGATTCATTTTTTATATTTGGCGGGAATCATCGAATCGCATATTGCAAGATGATGAGGAAAGGAAAACCCCAAAAAATTCCTAGGTTCGACTCCAAGGTAGGCCTTTCCATTTCCCATATGATAACACCTAAAAATCGACTTTTTGACTTGCAGGCTTTTATTATTTTTGAGATCTAAATTAGAAAGAATTAACCTATGATCTTCGGATCTAGCTCATTTTAAAGAATAAACTATGACGTTTCTTATTATTTTCATCTTTTCTCGCCTACATTTCGAAGTTCCTCATGTTAAACGTTTGATTCACACATTTTGGGGAAATCTTGCCATTTAAGGGGATGTTGCCATGCCAACAGTGGCGGATTATCGCGCAGGCGTACGAGGCGTATGCCTCGGGCCCCACATGCCCAGGGACTCCTAAACCGACAAAAAAAAACCGCTTATCATCTTTCATTTATCTTCGCAACGCAGTCTTTGAATTTTCCTTCGTGACTTTACGTGTAACCACGATTCGTCTTCCAAGTCATTGGTTGATTTAGGGGGGGGGGGGGGGGGGGGGGGTCGCACATGGCGCGCGCCAGGGGCCCCGAAAAAATGTTGTGTATATAATCTTAGAAATATTAAATGTCTCAATTTAAAAATCAGTGGAACCTCTCTATGATTCCATAGAAAAACGATCATTAAGAGGTGCCACAAAGGAGGGCGGCCGTTAGTAGCGGTTTCGCTACATATTTAGATGGCAGGGCCCCCGACGGCTTAGGGTCAGGGGCCCCCAATTGTTTTCCGCCAGGAGCCCCAAAATGTTTATCGCCGGAGACCCCAAAATGTTTAGCGCCAGGGACCCCAGGAGGCGTAAACCCGCCACTGCATGCCAACCCATTACATTGTTAAACCTCGAAATCCTATTTTTATTCCTTATGGGTGAAAGCGTGCTTTGAATTCTCTTACAATTAGTATGACAGAGAGGAGAGAGAAATTCTTTTCATAGCAACCAATGTAAACAATATTCGTTACGTTATTTAAGAGGAATACATTTGAATGTAGAACATTAATAATTTGCATATTAAAATTAGGTACTTAGAATCATCGTAAGAGTTCGAAACTTGAAACAACGAACGCCTAAAAGGAGGAAAGTTTATTTTCTTGCCATCTAAAGAAAGTCAAGGTATTTTATGTTCATTTTTATTTTAAAAAAACTTTCCCGTTGAATTTCAACGGGCATCTCCCTATTAAAGACAAATCACATAAATGTAAACAAAAAAATGATGTAATAACGTCAAGGGGCTCTATTTTAATTTGATACTGTTTAAAATGTTTTTCGTTTGGCTTAAAGAAATTAATTTAATTAATTTTTTATACGATGCTACAATAACGAATAAAATTGTTCTTTAATTCAAAGGGGAAAGGTTCACTTATTCTTCAAAAATGTTCGAAATCCATGTAAACAAACAAAATGACGTAATATCGTCAAGTGGCTCGCGAGTATACACCCAATATTACCACTCGCTCAAATGAGGTGAGCATGATAACTGACAATTCTCATTGTTTAAAAGTCGCGTTTTTTCGTATTAAAAACGGATTTTCTGGGAAATTCGGAAAGTAATTGTATTTTCACGGTAACCAAAACGAACTTCTTTCTTTTTCCAACACAACCGTTTAGATCCCGACTTCGTATCTTGATTCTAGCTAATTTTAAAATGCGATTTTATAATGCCCGAAACTGATTCCAATGATTTTCTTATGGAGTGCGGGGGTGTCGGAAAACCCCACTTAAAAAATAATATATTTAACGTTACTGGTTGAATTTAGTATCGTTAAAAAACAGGAGATTTCCGCATCTCTAAAAATTATAGATGACGAAAATAACCCAAACAGCGGCGGAAATATAAGTTTCCCAATAGGCTATAACCAACCTACCAAAAAGTTCGCCTACGACGATTACGGTAATATAATATAAGACGCTACACTAAAATTTATGTAAATATTAGGATATTTTGTGTGTTAGGATTATGGTGTCATATCATCCGTGCTTTTTTATTAGGTACTTATCCGGATAAAAAAATTAATTTAAAATAATCACGTCATCATATGTATACGCCGTTGACTGAAATCAAATGGATAATAATGCCGTCTAAGCATTAAATCAATGCTCTTGAGGAATGGAAAATCAATTCCCATCAAAAGTCATTGGAGTCGTTGCTATGGTAGTTAATATTTTTCATCGTTGAAAACCGAAAAACATTTCATAATTTTATAATTATAATAAAATTTTACGCAAATTCAGCATGGATTTGAATTTTATCTTCAAGAAAAATAAACTTCATTCTTTTATCCACAGTATGGTGCATGTCCCGACTTTGTACCTTAATTGTAAATAATTTAAAAAAGCAATTTTATAAAGCCCTGCGCCGTTTTCAATGCTTTCTAATGGGTGTTTAAAATTTGACATTGAGGACAAAAATGCCTTTTTCTGAAATTTCGGATTTTCCTAGAGGTTTTACCCAATGGCCTATCTTCATGCCAAATTTCAGCTCTCAAGCACATCTAGAAGTGCCTTAGGTTTTATATGATATATCCTATATATGTAAGAAGCAGCTATTTATAATGATAATTACTTTTTCCTTATTGAGATTTTAAAGATTTTTGAAAAGCTAAAATTTCGCTATATTGCAAATTCATTGCTCTCGCAGCAATAATTATTTACTTTGGGAAGCGAAAAATGCGTTTCATATCCGAATGTTAATTTAAATATCGCACGTAAGATAATTGAACTGTCCTCAGAAAGTTGCGCAAATATTTGTCAAACTGTTTAAAACATTTTTCTAAATTTCTATTTTTTCTCGGAACTATTTCAAACTTTCATTCGTGATCAATATAAATTGATATAAATGGCGTTTACTCTAGAAGAATTGCATCGTGATTATCATACTTTATATTATATTTATTAATATAAAAATTCAATTTAGAGAAAACCTAGTAGCTTACAAAAATATTTCCATGCATACTATCATCTCATCCTTTTATAAAACTCATCCTTTTATAAACATTTAATGAAAAGTGTTTGAATAGCTAATGGTGGACTTAAAGTAATTTTCAGTAATTATCATTAACAATTTTTAAGTTGCAAAAAATTTCTACCTCTTTTATTGAGAAGAACACAATTTTACGCAATCTTTTAATCATATATTCCAAGAAACCCTCAAAATTCCGCTGAGCGCTGCCCCACTTCACCCTTCTAAGAATTCGACGCATCACCGTTATCACATCAGATGCTACGCTGCCTTTTCCATCCATTACGTTCCATAACATTCCACACAACCAAGGCGTTTCCTTTTGCGCTGCTTCATTCTCGCTAAAAAAACAACACCGCGAAATGTCTCATCCTGGCGGCGTTTCACGAACAATTCACTTTTTTCTCCCATTCGCTCGGCCTCATTTCCGTTTTTGATCCTCGATCGAGATTGAAATCCATCGGCGCCGCGAGAACGAACGTTTAAAAAACGGGATGACGTGGAATAATGGACGAAGTAGAGCCGTGCTCGCGAATAAGAATGATCGCACGTGCGCGAGATGATTTATTCAAAGCCTCGAGTCACGCGCCTCTTCGGAGGAAGGGTGAGAGGGAGGGTAAAGGGGGGAAGGGAGAGTGAGGAGGGGTAGAGGTGAGTTAAGGATTTCGCCGCGAAAAGGGACCGTTAGTTAATGTCTCTGTTGCGCCCCGGTGGCGGTCGTGACTGGTGTCACCCGGGAGCGAGAGGCAGGAAAAGGAGAGTGAGTGTGCGCGCATGTGTGCGTGCGTGTGTGATCGCCCCGCGAAGGGAAAAGGTTGAAATTCTAGATCCGTCGACTCGACGAGCGCCTTAAAAGAGGAGGGCGGCCGAAGGGGAGGTTGCGAAATATCGCCATTACAGACACACACACACACGCTCGCTAGCGCAAACATGCACCCCATCGGCTCAAAGAGAGCAAACACGCCGAACAAATAGGGCCTCTCTCTCTTTTTACTTCGGATTTTTTTTCGAAAGTTGCACGCGACCGCTTGCAGCATCCAGAAAAATGATAATTCCAGGTGCTGCCGTCAGGAGATATTTTTCACGTTAAGGGATGCAATAGAATAGTTGCCTTTCCGAATATAAGGACGAGAAGAAATTGAAAGTGGATGGAGAAAGGGATGAATTTTGAGCTCGACCATCCTTCTGTTTTAAAAGTTTGCGTGTATATTTCTCCCTTATTTGTTTTGAATTTTAAATCCGTCTGTGAAACAAACCATTCAATACGGATAACTCGATGCTCCCGCAGTAATCGGGAATGAATTTAATCCATTTCAAAAGATTTAAAAGTGCCACAGATACGTAAAATCAATATCGGATGGAAAATAATGTTTAACTCTTTAAGTTTCGATATCACAACTGTTAAGTGACTACATTAAAGTTTTTTGATGCAAATATTTAGACTTATTATAACGGCCATTAAAGTGAATTGCATGATTGAATTATTAAAAAAATACGCTCGTTAAAAATTGGGGAAACCTCCATCAATTTTCTGATTTTTTTTATTTTGAAGAATCCTCAAAAGCAATTGAGAATAGCTTATCATGTCACTTCTAATGGGGCGTGTTGTTAGGTGAACATAAGATTAAGGATAAAAAATTAAGTTAGAAATTGGTTGTTAATTTGTCATTCATTTAAAAGAGCAACACTAAAATCGGAAGCAACGAAGATATCCCTAGCCATTACAATGACTCAATAAAATGCTTACGCTTCATAAGAAAAAAATGGCGAAGGAAATTGCACGATTCCCCTATCGATTTAATGTTGTAATGACATGGTTCTCCGCTATGCCGCAACCACTGTCGCGGCGCCATCAGCAAATTTTACGAACGCCGTTTTTCCGCGATTTCCGCCAAGATATGAGTGAGAGGAATTATTAAGTTACTTGCGATCATAAACGCAAAATAAATAACGATAGCAATACAATATTCACTTCCAAAAAATATCAATCTCATGCTAAATCCAACCAAAACAGTAGTTAGAGAAACTAACCACGCCTAAATTACGTTTAAAATATTTGCGAATTCTCTAACCTGGCTACGAGCCTATCACCCTCCGAGCCGTGGTCAAAGAAGTTTCGAGAAACGGAGATAATTAAGCGTATAGAGCAAGGTTGACGACTTTCAAGGTACTCAAAAACCCGAATTTGGAAATGGAAGGCTGAGAAAAAGTCTCACTGGTATTTAGATACTTAATCATATTATTTGAATATCATTCTGGTTTATTATCTTTACGTGCTTCGTTAGTTATCTGCTGCAAATTTAGCAAATAAGCATATTTCATGCATATAACATTATAAAGTAGTAAAATGTTTTTAATTTAAAAAACGATTAATTAGCAAAACAAAAAATATTTTGCCACATTTCATATTAACTTTTGGTCATCGCTATTTTTAGGGAAATTTGAATTTATTGAATTACTCTTAGAAGAGAATTTGGCAAGTAAACGGTACGCTATCCGTGAAACTATAGACGACAGTGTCCTCGTGTCTGCATACAAAAAAATACACAACCTTTAAATTTTCTTTTTCTTTTTAAAACTTAAATGCTAACGTGTTTAAGTCCGAAATGAGCGCCAACAACCGACCCATGGTCATTCCTGCGCAACAGCATCCGGGGAAAAAAGTCTAAATGAGGAAGGATAACATCTTCAAGACTCTCTCCTTAATTTATCCCGGGTTTGCCATAAAAGGAGCTCCAGTTTCGAAAAAAATATGAAAAGTTCTACTGGCGTTCCGAATACTTCTTCCGCCGGAAAAAAGGTGGAACCTCGTGGAAATCTCCGTTAAATCCAAAATTCCCCTCTCTCTCCTCGTTCCGTTATTTGACGCGAATTATGACGATCGAAGCGCCGCCTTACGGACCATGACCGTGACAACCGGATGGCGAAAAATGGGAAAAACCGGAAGAAGCACTCCGGCGGATTTCGCATCCGCCCTGCTGGCCAGACAAACATTAAAGCTTTTGTCTGGATGATATAAGCGATTTCGAGCGCATTCCTCAAAGCATCGCGCTATGTCCAACGGGAAAATAAAATTACCCGCTTTCATGTTCTGCCCCCGTTGTGACGACACCCAAACATCGATTGAATTTGGAGGCGTTCGGGGAAAAGTTTCGCTGGTGCGTTATGTCACCAATTTCGCAATAGAATGGCGAAAGGGAGGGGTGTATCTAATGCGAACAAGTTGGAGTGAATTTGGCTGAGCAGGAAAGAAAAAGGAAGAAAGTGCAAGCAAACAGATCCCTCTTCGCCTGCATCTATCTGTCCCTCCATTTAAATATTCCCTCAGCATCACCTTCGCATCTGACTGTTACTTATGCAAAACAACTTTCCTCTTGATTTACAAATAATACGTGATAGAAGATAAACGTTACATTTTTAGTTAGGATTTTGAAATATTTAGTTTTTTCAATCCTTTCTTCATTTTCTCATGCAATCAAAAACAGAAATTCAAGTTTAAAATAACGACATCGACACACTTGGATATCTTTGAAATATTTTTTTGAAATTACATAGATTCCGAGTGGAAGGAGAAATGAATGAAAACGTTTATTAATTTATGTTATGCAGGCTCAGACTGCTTTGCAAACAGTAATTTTCAGTTTTACCTCCAAAGATTTTAATTTAAAAACTTTGCAAATTTTAAAAAATCTCAATATAAAGGAAATAATCGAAAGAATTCAAGTAGCAGAGACGATTCAGAGATCAACATAATAACGTAAACATAACATACATATTAAACGTACCCTATAAATTTAAGGAGCATAATTGCTTTGTGAGCGTAAATATGTCGATCTTTCGTGCGCGTCTTTTGCAGGGAGCATCTTGAGGTAGCTTATAAATAATTCATAAGAATACGTTCGTCAAGAAGACAGAGGAAATTAGTAGCACCTTCGACGGAAAGAGAAAAACGAAAACTCATTATTCCATTTCCATTACAAATGCGTTCCTAAACATGGCGGTGCCAGTTTTCCCCACGACTAACTAGAAGGCGACAAAATCGCCCGCCGATCGCCGTAACACAGCCTCATTCGGGTTGATCCTCAAACCCAATAACGCGGCAGCTCATCAGGGCTCGATGCCATAAAATAGCTCATAAGAAGGTCACTGGCGAAAATGGATCGCTCTCATCAAAGGCGACACGAGTCTTTGTGTAAAATAAGTTTCGTGCGAGACGCCACCGGTTAAATTCTGACGGAAACTAGTTCCAAAATGCCCTCAGGTGGATAAGAAAGCTGCTCGTTTCTTCATTCCATTCCCTCTGCAACCTATGTGTTTGGGAAAATGGCTTTCCAGCGGTGATCTAAAATAAACGTCGGAAGATGCCCGATTAGGAAATGGCGGGAGAATCAAAACCTCAGCAAAGGCTGACAGAATTATTTTAAGAAGGAAGAAGAAAAACTACAAAAGGAATTTTTGACGATATTAAATGTGCAAATAACGAAAGACTGAATGGACAAAATACTTTTCTAACTTTAAAATTAATGGAACAAGTGCTAACAAGCCATATCTTAAAAATCTTAAGTGAGCGTTCGCAGCATTTAAAGTCATCACGACCAAAAGTCGATTCAATTTTGGAAGGCGCATCCCCGAATTATCCACGCTAAGTGTGAACGCTATCTTCAAGCGACCGATTCTTTAGATGAGCCAGACTTAGCGTCCAATGACCGCTGGGATGGCGGGAGTGAAGAGTGATTTTAATGGCTGGTTTTTATAAAATGAAAAATATTAAGAATAAAATTTGACTTTTCTATAAATATGTCGGCACATCTTTTATACAAAAGACATTTCAAGTTATTTCTGGATCCAAACCAAAATATTTTAGCACAATTTCTATAAGAAAATTTGAGGGACGCTCGGGATCTATCAATCAGTCGCGATATCGAATCGGAGGAAAATGCCAAAAGGGCAGTGGCGAGACCATTAAAAAAACAGCAAAACGGTGGGGCAAAAAAACAGGAGCGATTGATTTTATCGAAAAAAAATTGCCCGGCTGGATAGCTCCAAAATCGATCTGGGAAGTGGGGTGAGGGAGGAAGAGAAAGTATATAAAACAGAATCGCTAAGGCCAAGAGCCGTCTTATAATCGGACAATACGGATTAACTCCACATGGCTCAATGTTTTACATAAAGACGCGACAACAGGATAAATTTAACCTCACCGAAAGGGTTTTAAAAGTGAAGAAGAAAAAGCCGAAGGACGACATTTACTCGAAGAATTAATTAATTAGTTAATTTTCTTTTGAATTATGTTGTTATCTGAGATTTTAAAATAATAATTCAATTTTGTTTCGGTATGTTCATTTTGGGACACCCTGTATTCGGGTAAACACAATGCACACATGCACAGACAGAAACTCCGGGCCACTCCGCTTCACAATGAGGGTGTTATCGCCGTCTGTGTCACGACAGCCGTGGACACAGCACTCCGCATTGCGGTTTCGGATGCAAAAGGGGAGTCACAGGAAAGGGGGGCAGGTGGGTCGGGTTAGTGAAGGGATTGAATAAAAATCCCCTCCCATAAGCCACGAGCCATGACGGCATCGGGGGTATATGTGTGTCGGCGACCCAAAGCTTGCCTTTTGAGAGAGCACTTGGGGCCGTTAACGCGAGACGGGGGAGCGGGGGTGGGGCCGAAGACCTGGGATATGCGCGATGGTGAGCGGATCGCTTTTAATAGAAACCACACCCTCCTTTGCTTCGTTATGAAACTCGAGAGATGGGCGGCTTTTGGCGGAGGAGGGGAAGAAAGGGGACAGGAAAAGAAGGGGAGATAGAGACAGAACGGAGAAAACAAGAGAAGAGCGGTTTCGTCGCTAGTTGCTCGCCTCGTGATCTCAGACATGGGTGAGAGTGGGAGAAGCAGAGAGAGAGATCCCACCTCTCCCCCTTTCGAGAACTAGTACAATCGCACCATCGTTGTTCAACTTGGTCCGCTAACGCCCGCAGAAGCGGGACGCAGTCTCTCTTTGTCTCTCGACCCGATGGGTTCCGAATAGATGTTCCAGTGATGAGTCGATGCCAGAGGCAAACAAAGAGGAAACGGACTCCGAATCCGTGAAACGAGTCACGTTCGGGTGCGGTGATGAACGAATAGCACGATGGGTAGAGCACAAACCATCGAAACGGTTCTTTACGCTCGTGAATAAACAAGTAGCTTTTGGCCCATCTCAAATACCGTCGTAATCTGACTCGAGCGATGTTTAACTTAACTGTTCCCGCGTTTATATTTCTGCTGCTAAAAGGAACGGCTCATTGTGCTGACATATGGAGCGCGTGATATTCTATTTTGCATCACGACGCTACCTCTCCCATAGACTTCTTGCTTCACGGGCACTCGATTCGCCTTTATTCTGCATTAATTTTGCATTGCGAATCCGACCGCCGCCAATTTTGCGGAACTAACTGATAAGTTGCCACAAATAAATTCCATCTTCTCGGGCACACCCTTCGCGAAGTAAATGTTATGCCTCTTTCCAATAACCTCCAAAACGAGGAACTATGTACTGTGTATTTTCAAAATTATGTAAATAAAATAAACGGCCTTGTTACTTGTTTACACCTGTACCAACATATATATTGACCAGATCATATAATAATTCCAGTTTAGATGAAATGATGATAATCTTTAGAGTCTAAAATTGCCTAGAGCTTTGCAAAACATGTACTAGAGGAGAACGCATCAATCTAGCAACTTAGATTGGAATGAAAGCACACAACTTTTTACCACATTTTGGAGGAAGTAAACACAATGCTTACATTCGAACTAATGAATATTTATTCGACAAATCGTCTGGCTGTTATCATAAAATTATCTCAAAAGTAATTAGCGCAATCCCATATTCGTAGAACAACATCTTCTGTTAATTTTGCGGCGTTGCAATTCTAGTCTTTCGAGGTGATAACACTAAAAATTTACCAATCTACCCGAGTAAAACATTTTTAAATTATACTAGTTTTGTAATCAATAGGAGTTACAACGTGAAAAAACCCGTTATAAACTTTGCACAAAGGGAGATGTAAATATAAAACAATAACCGATACAATAGTATATATAGTGATACAAGTATTTTGTATTTGACTAAAACAGTCACAATTTTGTGAGCGAAATATCTACAGAATGTAGCGACATCCTTATATGTCGAACTCAGAAAATCCAAAGAAAACCGCTTGTTGTTAGACATACCACATTCTTTACTGAAATCATAATGATAAATAATGCGTGTACAGTATCTTATTGTGTAATTTTTGTCAAGTAAAGTAAAAGTAAAATTGGCTAAAATCAAGGTCGGTGTTTATTTTTCTAGTAAGAATCTCGACCGACTTGAACCACGAAAAAATAAAAAACAATGCCATGACCAGCAATTTTACATTCGCAACTTACAGTCATTTTTAACAGTTACAATAGTACAACCGGAGGAACAACAAATCTAAGAATATTTCCAATGTATGTATTTATCTTGCAGTAAAATTTCGGAGGGAATAGCCAATGCAGCGAAATGTTTTTTGCGGTATAATTGCGAGGATAAATTGATGGCGCCACTTATTAACGTTGATTGATTTCACAGAACATAAAGCACTGTGGCAATTGTAATACCCGATATGGGATCTTAGATTCAAACTCCAACGTGGTATGTATTCTATGTTATTACTGAAAAATGTTTATTTATAATTTAAGGCACTGCTATTATTGACCTAATGATAAATGAATAGCTACACAATAACAGATTTAGGAAAAAGTTTTGGGATAAACATGATTTGGACTGATTCTCCTGTTAGAAATGCTAAATTATTATTCTCATACCTCAAGTAAAAATTAATTTGTATAATGATACCAATTATTACTTCATTCGGACAGCTAAATTTCACTTCCTTTTCTGGGCTCGAGCTTTCTGCTGTCATGGAGTCGCTACGGCTAAATTTTTATGTTTTTGACGAATTTTAGTTTTTCAGTTTCAAACATTTCACACCTACATTTATTTATTTATATGCCCCTTAAAACCATAAAAAGTTCAGGTTTCTTCGTAGGTTTGAGTATGCTAGGTGCGGGATTTCAAGCGTTCCCAACCGATAACGATGTCTGCGCATAAAATAAGTGTTGTGTTATTTTCAAGGACTTCAGCGTAATTACCAAGCCGTTGTTAAATCAGGAACATTTGTAATGCCTCTATTCCCAAACCAATAATTATTTGAGAATCCTCGAAACTAGACACATCTTACAGAGGCAAAATGGCGAAGAAGTTGAGGTTATGATACAAACGAAAAGGGCAGCTTAAATATTACGTTGGACGGAAAAGAGTTGCGTATTTGAAAAAATATTGTTGGTAATTATTAGATTTTGAAAATGCATGGTAATAATTCAAATTAAATTTATCATCAGTACGCTTATAGACATTATAGGGACGACATTGTTAAATATTGAATTAATTGACTCATTTTGAACAATTAAAATAACATCTGAAATGGAAAGTGATAAAAAACATATTCGCCACTGTATGTTATTTGAGTTTAGAAAAGGAAAGAGGGCGACAAACAAGGTGGCCCCTGAGAAAGTTGAGGGTGGGAGCATTAGCAGAGTAATTTTCAGGCTTGGGCCTGTCAGAGCCTTGGGACGTTGCCATTCTGTGCCTAAATAGCGTCGCTTAGTTTTCTCAAGCAGTAGTCTTTGGACTATAAGCTCATGAGTATTGTGCGCAGGTTCTTTCTGTCTTGTTTTTTGTTTATTGTTATACAGTTTTGTTGGTGCTGTTTTCCTTATTACGTTTCTGTTGCTGTTTTGCTAGTTAAGTTTTATTGATTAGTTTTCTATTTAAGAATTTTTTTGTTTCTTAATTGAAATGGCTGAAGAGAGTGGTTGTCGAGGAAAATAGCCTATTTGGTTTTTTACTTTCTCCATATAGGTAGTAGAGGGGAAAGTATTGTATTCATGAATAAAATCGACTTCGAGATTTCAACGGAAATACACGTTTTGAGGCCCCCTGAACACGTTTTGACCATTTTCTCGATTTTGTCCGTGCGTGTGTGTATGTGATAGCTTTTTTGTGGGTGCTCTAACTCCAAAACTATTATTCAGGTCAACACGAAATTGTATATTTATCATTTCTATAAAAGTCAGAAGAACTGATTAGTTTTTGTTAAAAATTGGTCAACCGAAAGTGGGTATTTACTTTTGTCACTTATCCGTTATTTTGAAATATTAGCTTTAATATTTGATAAATGTAAAAATATATTGGAGTAAAAGTTGTAGAAAATGTAATTTTCTACAGCCTTTGTTTGAAACCTTTCCCCATATAATGCATTGTTTAAGAGATATCTTATATTTTTTGCTGCCACCACCACGCCACCTACCGACGACTATTGTTAACAATTGACGCTTAGTTACGTCTTAGTAACGCTCCTTTTTCTTTTCTTAATTGTTGAAGCTTTGTGGCTATATCCAATATCAGAAGGGACTGGTTTGGGTTTATTTCTGTTCTTTTCGTCTAAAATTTTCTCGCAGTATCTTAAAATATTTATTATTATGTAATCTACTTGGAATTTTTAGAAATATTACAGATATGAAGAAAGTCATGTGGTGGCCACATCAGATTTTTACATTGAATTTTTAATAAATACATAACATGAAATCGTGAGTTTACTCTATACTTTTTGTTTGTTTAACATTTTAATTTTTCCAGTATTTCCTTATACCCCCCAACCACCCACCCTTTAAATAGCGTAATACTGTATATTATTATTCTCTATTAAATCAGATAGGTAGCAACCGTCGCAACATTTTACAATCAAAGCAAAATTTTGATAAATAAAACGTGCTGTGCAAATAGGGGGGCCTAAAAAAAATTAGGGCCCATGACCTCCAAATGCCTTAAAACGGCTCCGAACGCCAATGTCAAAAAAACAATGGTTGAGCAATCCAACCCAAAACCAGATATTCACCAAAAAGTTATGCTCTCTTTATGGTAGATCATGAAAGGCATAATTCATTTCGAGCTGTTTCCTCATAACCAAACCATTTCTGCTCAAATCTATTGTGAACAAATAGATAGACTTCATCAAGCAATACTAAAATGCCGCCCAGCATTGGTGAATAGAAACAATGTTATACTCCATCATGAGAAGGCTAGACCTCGTGTTGTAAAATTGTCACTCCAGAAATTAAAGAAGTTTGAGTGGGAAATTTTGCCGCATCCTCCATATTCTTCAGATATTGCTCCATCAGACTATGATTTGTTTTATTCGATGCAACACTATCTTGATGGAGTAATTTATAAAAATATTGAAGATATAAAATAAGACGTGGAAAAGTTTTTCATATCCAAACCAAACTCTCTTTATGAAAAGTGAATCATGGAGTTGCCTGAAAGATGGCAAAAGATTGTTGACCAAGACGGTAATTATATTTTTTAATACAATTTTTACCATTAAAAATAATAAAGTTTTTCATTTTACATAAAAAACTTTTTCCGTCCAACCTAATAGCTGTTGAGTTGATTAGGAACAGTAATTCTAAGCTACACACACATTCGATCGTTGAAGTCACTTCGCAGGAGCGGCGATTTGGCAACAGCGTAGACAGAAATCCCTTCCCCGACATCCCGCAAAAAATCTCTCCTCTCCGGGGTCAGAACAGGAGATCTCGTCTCTTTCCCTCACTTCCTCCCATTCTGTCTTTTTTCTTTTTCTCTTTCTTCCTCTGTTCTCGCCTTCTCCCTTCCATTCTCCACCTCCCAATCTCCATCTCATAATTCTCCTTCCTGTACCTTTTTGCTTCTCCTTTCAACTCTCCTATTTTACCATATCATACGACACCACTCTCTGCTATCGCGTTATTAGAATACACATCACTCCCACGTCCCCGATATACCGGCAAGCCTCTCTTCCTAACCTTCTTTTTCTATCTTCCTGCCACACCTTACATGTCCGCTCCATCTCCGCTCCACACACCTTCTCCTCTCCTTTCCTTACATCTAACCAGGACTTTGGATGTCTTCGGCCCATTTCACGAGATAGTCAAGGATTTTTGCTGGCCGTAAAAAGATGGAAATTATACCTAAGGAGCCGCGGTGAAGGTGGAAGAAGGGCATATCCTTGAGGGAAAGAGCGACAGAGATACTACGGGACGAGATTACATAGAGGATGTTTGAATACTAAGTTGATCTAAACTCAAGGGTAGCAATTCCCTTTCAGTATTAAGGTTAATTGTTGTTGTGGCCACATAAATCTTCGGAGGCAGTTAAACAGCTACATTGAGGAAAAAAATCTTTAAAATTATGTTTTAGAATTATCTATAGGCATGCATATAAAAGTACCTGTCGAAATATTGACTCTGACTGAATTCAAAATTCTATTAAAATTCTTGTTAATACAGTAGCACATGAAAGTACAAAAGCTTAACTTAAAAAAGTTATCGAACTTATTAAAAATTTCAGGTTTTTGCTTGACGGTTCATTTGCTTTATTGGGTACAATATAGATGAATTATGAACGGGTTTAAGAATTAAATAGAAAGTTAATACTTCGCCATTTAAAGCTAAAATATACTTTTTGGTGGAACAATTCGTCCTATTTAAAGAAATGCTTCTGGGGCTGCACTAATAACACCAATCTCTGAATATAAACATCGAGTTTCGCTAAATTAATTGCCTTAATATCCAGCACACGCCTCCCTAAAAGGTCGCTAGGTATATGTTAATTCATTCAGAGAAGGAATGAAACAGCTGTTTTCAGAACAGACCGACCTTGACTTCAAAGACATAGCCGTTTCTCTTACCAGTCAAATTTTATCGAATAAAGAAAAGAAATTAAGGAGAAAAACATGCGTCTGTTTCGCAATCGGGTTCGTTCGAATCCGTGTCTAAGGGCGGTGGGAAAGTGAAGAAGGTATTTCTTGACCTCCTCAACAATTCCACTCTCCCGTCTGCTCCTTACCCCACCCCTTTCCCCTGCCCTTTCCCCTCCACTTCTCCCTTCCCCTCCACCTCCTCCTCCAACTCCGCTTCCCTTTCCGACCCATACCACCCTCCCCTTACCTCGCCTCTTTCATCTTTCTCCTCATTCTCCTTATTCCGATTTAAAGCCGACCTCACCGGTCGCAGTGGGAGGATGAACGTCAATCTTAACCAAAGGAACTCCCTATCTCATTCAAGATTAAAGCGTTAATTTAGAATTTCTTTGCTTATGTACAACGCAATTTCTGCATTAAGGCATTAAAAGTCGACTAAGCCAAATAAATTCAATAACTTTATAATAATTTTAAAAATTTGAGTTGATAATTCATTCGCAAACAAAGAAAATCGATTAACACGAAATGTAGGGGACAGATACATAGTGCGTACATATCGTTTTAACCGAATTTCGTGTCAACCGATTACATGTTAAAAGTTTTGATGCTAAAATTTAATTCTAAAATATACACTAGACATAGACTAACCAATGATATTTATCAATGATGGGTCAATTTGCTCAATGATTAATGGCACTAATTTCTTTCAGTCAATTGATTATTTTGGTATATTATTCTTTATGAAGATAGTAATCTCTATTAATTAGAAACAAGTAGTTCTGGAAATAACTAATCCACCTACTTTCCTTTTAATACAATTTTAGTATATCACGAATATGGGTGTACACAGGTTTCCCGTGGTACAGAAGTGCTTTTCGCCAAATTCGCCGTAGTATAATCGTATTCTAATGTATTTTCTTTGAAATCAGAAAATTATTTTTCCTCATATTGTGGTAGCCCTGCTCTTTTGTTTCGTTCTAAACATATTCATCTCGTTTTGCCATTCTATGCTCGCCTTACAAACGAAATTTCTTGGAAATCTGTTCGGCCAATAACTTCCAAATTCATAGTTACATAATAATTCTAACCTTCATATTATGGTAGCCCTATTTAGTCAACCCGGTTGAAATGTGATATTTTGGTTATTTATTTACATGAAGATTAAATATACTATATTTAGTTAAAATCCTCTAGAAATACGTTACAAAATATTATTTAACTTTTTATTGTGGTAGTCCTGCTCTTTAGCTCGGCTTTTAACATCTTGATTTCATTATGCTATGTTGTACAAATCTTATATACAAAATTTAATTGAAATCCGTTCAGCCAATTCCTTCCGAATTACTGCAATTACTGGGCGGATGTTCATGAAATTTGGCATTTAGGACAAAAGAGCAAAGAAACTAAGAAAATTATATAAATGGTTTACGCAACCTAATCGGGAATGCCACTTTCCTGGTGACAAAATATGAACTTTTCTTTATATCTCATAAAATATTCCTTATAACAAAATGTCTTCAACCAAAAATTGTAGAACTAATCAAATAGCATCTGTTTTATTCAGTACATTTTTAGCGGAGTAGCCGATTTCAAGAAAATCAAACGAGAAAGTCGTAATTCACTTTGAACTTAGAAATTTTTTCCCGTGTTTTTTAATTGTTGTCAACGAAAACAATCTTCGTGGCAAATGAAGTAAACAATATCGATTGTAAATACCTAATTAGTATCAGCATCAGGCCTGATGATGCTACGATCGTAGTGAAACCGGTCGTGTTATATTAAAAGTTGTGGAAACTACAAAGTTATCCTTTCATTATGAGTAAATTCGACAAAGTTGAGCCTGACCTCATTAATTATAATTGTCATTTGTTATATTAACTACAACTGATTAAGAAGTAAGGCTTAGGTATACTATCGCACTCCCCACTCTCGAGGGATAGTAAATATACATATATACATGTATATACTTAGCAACATTTATGGAGGAAAACTTTGCGCGACTTAAACGGGTTGGGTAAGTTGGTTGAAGTGTTTTGGTTCTTCCTCAAAAGGATATTTTGCGCGACTTAACCGGGTTGGGTAAGTTGGTTGAAGTGTTCTGGTTCATAATAGGATTCTTATTAACACTGTTTTATTGAAAATAATAAAGACATAGCAACGGTAAATACATTGCAACATTTATTTTAAAAGTTTGGGGAGTACGATAGTATACCTGTTCCGGAAATAAGTCGGTGAATCATAAATTCGTTATTTACTTGGCATCACTACTACTAAATCGTTTTTCGGTTCTAAGTGATTATACTAAGCCATTAGTATTTTTAGTGGCGTAGCGGACACCCCCGCAACCCCCCCGGGGAGGCCCATGGCCAAAGCGGGCCCATATTTTTTTCGTGAGGCCTTAAATTTTTTCTCAGGGACTTAAATTTTGTTTTGGCGGGGGGCCTACACATTTTCCGTTACGCCACTGATATTTACCTTTTTTCACATGATTGCATAAATCGTGAAATTATGCCTCGCATGTATGTACGCAGAATGTGCGCATCTTTCCTCCCTTGTTTTAGTAACGCAATCCGTATTTTTTTCTGTACCGCGTTAAAAATAACTTTCTGCTCTACCAACTGTTCCAACTCGTACACAACTGCATATATTTTTTCCCATCTGGTTGAACTCCAAAAAAACGGCAAGCACACTTGGTGTAGATATCACCTCGATATTACTGTTATCAGCTTTATCGTTTTCATTATCTATTAATGTATCCGGCACATTATAATCCATGTTAAAATTGATGTGATGACATTTGAAATGGTAGTTGAGAGAAAAAGCGATTGGGGGCTCTCTCAATTGCCATTTCGTGTTATCAGAAGGAATTAAGATAGAATCTTATTTTTGTGACCGAGAATAATTTTCGTGTAAACAGACTGGAAAATGTAAGCACCGGAAAGGACCGAGCATACATTTCGTGTTAACCAAAATTTCGTGTTGTACGTTTTCGTGGAAGGTGGTTTCCACTGTACTTTAAAAACAGTACATAGTAGAAACCGTGGTACTGTTAATGGAATTGGGCGTTTCAAAAGGACATTACTTAGATTTGTTGTTGTTCCCTATTTTTTGTAAATTGCCATAACATAATATATATTAAGGGAGCCTTATCATGCACAGCAAATGTGTGAGGAGCCAATGAAAATTTTCATATAGATCATTTTCACGGAAGAGTGTGAAATGATCCGTGATGTGTTGTTATTAACGGTGAAACAATTCTCTTCGCCGTCTTTGAGATGTTTTTATTAAGAATCAAAGATGAACTTTAACTTTTGGATCAATGCACGAGTTAAGGATTAGCCTTCGGTATAAACAAAATATTACAACGATTCAACTTTGTCAGCATAGCGGAGATGTCTATGAAAAATTATCCGAGTTCAGTAAAGGAGATGATAATCCGGTTTATCATCTGTAATATGACGATGGAACATCTAGGCATTCTTATCTGATTGATCTGTATCATCTCTCTCAAAAGGTTTCAGCCGCTGATTTCTTCCACCCAATGGCCCATAGCCCAGGGGTGGACAAACTACGGCTCGCGAGCACATTTTATGTGGTCCGCGATGCAATTATGAAAGCGAACCATAATATAAAATCCAGATATTTTCACATTTGTAGCTTAAAATTATGGCCGGAAAAAATTTTTTCGGTGATGTAATGGGGATAACATGTTATTTATTATTGATTTTCACTTGCAGGATCCCTTGCATCATTTCAAATAACTTCCGATGTGAAACCTAACGTGGCCTGCAGAAACATTTTCATCTGTTTATGCGGCCCACCTAAGAAGCTGCAACTATTAATGCGACCCGCCACGTAAAAGTTTGCCCATTATTCATTTGAATACTGGAATGATTAACTAGATTTTGCTTCATCTAACTGGTGTCGGGAACAGTTTACACTTACTTAAATCGTCAGCAACAGAATAGACGAAGTAACTCGAAAAGCTATACGTCGGCAATATGCAAACACAATGAGAAAAAAATCATGACATTAGCGCTACAAAATTGCATCACTCTGCTTGAAAGAGTTAAGGATAAAGAGTTACCTTCGATGCGGACCGTCTCGCTAGCTTGGAAACAATGGAGATAGTCCCAGAGCAATACCAGGGCTGAGAAGTGTTTATCCATATATCACTAAAGGGAATCGTAAAAGAAAATCACTCGAAGCGAGGAAATGGGAAGAGGATCACGCTCTGGGAGAACTCAGCCTCCGTCGTAGAGCGAGAAGGGAACACGGGAAATCCAAGAAAGCGGACACTTGAGGTAGTGAGCAAACGGAAACTTACCGACACGGTGCGTTCGACACTTCTGGGATCTTAATTCTCGCAGTTTCGCTTGTTATTGTTCTGCCGACGGTGGACCTAACAGGAGGGAGGAACGGGGAGAGGGGAGTAATCGGAGGTAAGACCGGGAGACTGGAGAGGGGAGGCGTACGGGTAAGGCCGTCCGAATGGTTGGGGGTATTTCGATCATTGGGAAAGAGAGGTTATTATTCGGTCCTTTTCGTCTTTTCGTCCAATCCAATGAATTATACGCCCTATGGGTTTCGCGTAGCGGAGGTCGTTGACCAAGTAATTGACGCAATTCGTTCATGGTCGGTAAATTAACTCCAAGGTGCACATTTTTTACGGGCTTCAGTTTGCCTTCGATTTTACCACTGATGTCAAGTAGGAAGTGCTTTATAGCTTTTCCGTAGAATCAGTAATGTTTTATGTTTTTTAAGAATATGTCTTCGCTGAAGGACAGGATAATTTTCTTTGTTCACACTGTAGGCTTTCGAGTGGATTTTACTGCAGCGAATTTTAAGCGGTAATAATGTCGTAATACAAAAAGGTCTTAGCCCTCTCTCTAGTTTTACCTCGCGTTTCCTGATTTTCCCACAGCTCTTATTTTTTTTATTTGAATCCGAATGATTCAGATTAGTAACAATGCCATTACCTGGTTCTACGAAGTTCCAATTCTTATGTCCTCCATGCTTAGTAATGATATTGCGACTGAGAAATATTCCCTTGATTTCTCCAATAATATATGGAATGATTCATAAAATTTTCAACATTTTCAGAGCAAGTTTATCGTGTAATTATAGTGTTTAATTCATACAAGTGAAATTTTGATATTGAGTCAAAATTTAGAGATTTTTTGTGACCACCGTAATATCGTTATATAGTATCTGACAAAATAATTTTTCTCCTCTCTGAGGAGATTAAAATAAATTTTATCACTTCCATCAGTGAAATACTATGACATTCAATATGCTCTCTTATGGATTTGATATTCAGGAATTCTTAAGCTTCAATAATTTATCAAAGTAGTCACTGCGTAATATCAAACATTTGTTATGTTTTTAAAAATCGAAGCGATAGAATTTTTTGTAGATATAAGTTCCTACTTACGTTAACGCGTTAAGCAATAATAACGCTCCTAAAACATATACATACTATCCTTTTGGGGGTCTAAATGCTGTTCAGAAACACAAAGATAAGTCATTTTGAGAAATAATGTCACATTTACAGATCGTTTTTTGCAGCTACTTGTTTTCATATTTACCCAAGCCTACGTAAGGTTGTATTTCTATCCATCAATCTACGTAATTCAACGAATAGATAAAACTTAAGCATCTTTTAAGCAGTGTCTCAGCGTGAGCGTGGAGAATGTAATACCCAACTGCATCTCAACTACCAGCTCAAACGATCGCTTCTTCCTATGGCCTTACGAGTAAAACTCGATGGTAGGGACAGATATGGCGCGTCGAAAAGTAATCCTAGAAGTTCGATTTGTTTCAAAGGCATTAGTTTACATTAGTCTGGATTAATTAATGTCTACTGCTTTCTCTTCTCACGCAAGCTAACGAGCCATGGCCATCGCTAACGGCTCAAGACAAGACTCCGCTCTCTCCCCCTTTATCTCCCTCTTTGCGTCCACCCTAACGTCTCCCATCCCTTAGGGCCAGTCCTTCGACCAATGCTTCGTCGCCCACAGCCTCCTCGTCGCAACCTCTTCCTTCCTCCACCCTCATTTCCTTTCCATCATTTCCTCTTTCCCTTTCATCCTTTCTTCTTCTCCGCTCCATTTCTCTCCATCTGCACCCTCCAACAATATCCCCATCTCCTTCCATCCGACACTTCCACCTCCCTCCCTCTCCACCTCTTTTCTTATCCTCTTCCCACCCAACTTCCTCCCGTCCTCATTCCTCCTCCCTATATACCTCCATCTACTCCATCTCTCTCTCTCTCTCTCTCCATTTTCTCCCTCCATCTCTCGTTCTACTGTTACCACTGATCTGTTCGGATATCGTTGATTGGCTGTTTGGAAGGCCTCGCTCCAAAGAGCGGCGTATTATCCGGTGCATACGTGAGTCCCCTTGGCAAGGAGGGGGTGGGGGTAGGAGGTGGGAGGGCGTGTTAAGGAGGTTGAGGTTGTTTCGGTTGGAAGGGAGTGCGGGGAGAGAGGGAGTTGGGAGGGGGATTGAACGTTGTTTCTGAAGTCAATGGCACCGCCCCCCTTATAAGGGGGTGGGAGGGGACAAATGACTGCTCCGCGACCGCCTCTTCGCGGTCTCGAGATAGGCTCCCGTTTTTGCTTGTATGCTATCGCCTGTTCTTAACATATGCCTTGTATTTGCGTTGTAACATGTACTTAACATTGCTACCCAATGCCGAGTATTTCATTTAGAATATTTTGTTAAATACAAAAACAAAAATAATTTTCAAGCATCTAAAAAATTCTTAATTTAAGGGATACGTTATTCTCAAAAGATGTACGATGATCCTGAAGAAATAATTAATAGACGTTTTGAAAATTTTGGGAATAAGTTTGATGTAGTGTGGAAAGATGATTACCATTCAATTTGAAACGTTATCATGCTGAGGATATCCTAAAAACAACAGGAAATTTTTGGACAGCCCATTGATATTAATTGTCGTAAGTTTAAACTGCGTTTCAGAGATTGTTTGTTTGTGTGGAATTTCTGGCGAATCAACCTATTGGATTATTATAGCCATTACTCCTTCCACACCGAACACATACACAAGGGAGGGTGGAAACCCGGTGCCGGCATTAGCCTACTCTTTACGAAGAGCATCAAGGGGGCCAACTGCTTAACGTCCCTCCCGAAGGACGAAGCGCTGACTTGTGCGGTCTCCTCAAATCACGCAAGTAGGGACCGGGACGATCCCAGGTTTAAAAATCCGACCTCCACCGGATTCGAACCTGGGACAGCCGCGTGGATGGCCAACGCTCTAACCACTCCACCCCGTTTCAGAGATTGACGAATAAATTGAACTTTTACTGCAATCGGTGATTTCGCACTTTTTTGATGCCTTTGGATGAACAAAATGAAATAACACAAATCTGTTGACACACAAGGCAGCAAGGAAAAGGAAAGTCGATCAATAGAATTTTTGAAGAATCGCTTAAAGAGTCTTACACCAAATTCATTTGACTTCTTTATACATTGTGAAGATAATAAAGGTAACATTTAGTCTGAGCCGAAATTAAATTAATTTCTTTATAGTGATTTTAAAGTTTTACTGTCAAGAATAACATTTACATCAACTGAAAACTACTAGGATGACATTATATTTCGGAGATTAAATGGAATAAATAGCGATAATACAAATGGAAAAACTGGCTGTCAAGAGAGTTTAGAGATAATTAAGACTGTGATATTTTTAATTTTGTGGTTTTCGATTTTAAACCTAATAACATTTTAAGCATAATTATCATTTTATACTGAATAGTCAACTACATAAATATTTTCAGTGCAAAATCATTCCGACAAATACTAAATTTTGCTTGACATTTATGAAATGATGGCGTTAAGAGCACTTCTAGTAAAATCATACGAATTTTATCTTAATAATTCGATCCTCTAAAGCGGTGCATAATTCGCTATTGAAATCAAACCTTAACCATCTCTACCAACCATCTATTATATAATTCTCAACAAGATGGAAAAGTATACTCCATAAATGGACTACACCGAGATTTCAAATGCGTTCTTAATGGGAAATACGTATGGAGTACCGAAAGATTGGAAGATTCTCGAATATTTTTATCTCCGAAGCGGTAAGTCGTATTTATTTGGTCTCGGGAACTATCTTGTAGTAAATGTTGTTCTCTATCCAAATAATAGTAGAGAAATATACGAATTTTTAATTGTTGTTTGCTGAGAGAACCGTCTTTGCGATCGATGTAAACAAAATATGTGATGTTTTGCTAGGAATTTTCTCGAAAAATTTTCTCCGAAGCCATAACTCGTAATTATGTGGTCTCGTGGACTTTATATATAATAAATGTTGTTCTCTATACGAATAAATTTTTTAAACTATACCTCATAGATCATATAAGGGCGTGGGATAGAAAAACATGGATTTAATTGTTTTTTTGCTGAGAGAACTACCTTAGAGATAGATGTAAACAAAATATGGGATGTTTTACGCGGGATTTTCTATAATTTCTATCTCCGAAACTATAACTCGTAAGTATTTGGTCTCGTGGACTTTTTTGTAGTAAATGTTGTTCTTTATCCGAATAATTTTTTAATCTATACCTTACAGATCATATAAGAGCTAGGGAGAGAAAAGTTTGGTATTTCATTGTTGCTTGACGATAGCCATTTAACGAGATACGAGTATAAGTTTATTAAAGTAATTATGTAAAGTGGAAGTTCTAATTGACGGATTCAGTTGAAAAACACAATTGGGCGATAAATTTTAATAACGATCACAAATCCGTCGTGGTTTAGCAGATGAAAGTTAGGACAAACGGACGGACGGACGGACCAGACGTGCCCATAACGCGTTCCGTTATTACCGCTTCGACGGTTAAGAACGCCTAAAAAACCGAATCCATTTTATCAAACATATCTCCTCACGGTGGCCGCTTTTTTCAAGACATTCCATTGATTCATTTATTGGAAGTCTTTCACTTGTCAAAAAATAACTGTATCTGCACTTAGGTGGTCGTACGTCATACAGATAAACATTTGCTCACTATATTTCCACAATTATTGCAAAAACAACATTTTTATTTTGCCTTATCTTCCCGTGCGCTCACCGAACGCTTAAAATATATGCATAGCCGCTTCAAATCGATTCCGACCGGTAAAATGTTCTCGAAGGAAGAACATCATCAATGTCTGTATCTTTTCCATGCGCGCCATAAATTCTTTCCCTCTCTTAAACCGCATCATTGGCTTCTAGCGGAGGAATCCAAAACTTATCCTCCGCGACTTCCGCTCATTATGAGGAGAGCGATTGCAATGGTGCATCCTCCCTTTTCCCATTCCACCTTTCTCCATCTCCCCTTCTCCATTTATCTCTCATTCGCTCTCGAGAATGGACTCTGAAGTATGCGGCTGCTCGAGAATCGCTAGTCGCACGCCGACCATCATTCCCACCGCCTCATTACTTTGTCGTAATTTATTGAACCTGAACGCTTTCGACTTACATTTTAATGCCGCTCCCCTTTCTTTCGATGTATCCGTAGAATAAGAGTAAGGCTTATCGCCCTCCGTCAAATCTTCACTCTCTCTTCCTCTCTGTAGGACGGAGAGATATACAAAGGCTCATTTTTCCCTAGAACGATAGCTGAGCAGAATAAAACTTGCGCACAAAAGTAACCTCGCGTAGGGGCGTAAACCCAGACCTAATTTTGGAGTTTTCCCCTTGGTGTTAATGCACCCACTACCACACACCCTTGCGGTGGATTGCAGGGTAAACTGTAGATGTAGATGTCCCATCTTCTCTTATTAAATTCCAACATCCCTTATATATTTTCGGCTTTTTTCCTCCTTTCTCTTCCATTCCACTCCCTTTCACTCACCAACTCCTTCTCGGCATGATCTCTCAGCTATAGTAAACGGTTACTTCTTCAGTTATTTGACATTCTCCTCCTCATTCCGCCATCTCTACTTTCGTTCGTCCTCCTTTATCGCCCGTCCTCTCTACTTCTCCTCTATTCTTTGAATCTTTTCCTCCTCCTTCTCCTCATACCGAATAAAGTATTACAAGAGGAATTCCACCGCTTTTCAAGTTTCAAAATTATCGTTATGAGAGTGTTTTTTAAGGAGTTCACTTTTTTTTAACTAAAATCTCAGTGTCATGGCCATCGTTAAGTTGTGGTCAAACGACCGAAGGATATCTTGCATTCTTATTGGGCAATGCTGCTTCAAAGAAGAAAACGATATGGTCGATGGATTCGTCCCCCAAAAAACTGTAAGACCTACAAAAAAGTAGAGCTTACGTCAACCATCCATCCGAATCCTCAAAACTTGAACATTGAACTTTAAAGTGAATTTTGTAAGCTATTCGCAATTTCGGGGGAAATCAGGGTGGCCGGCTTTAAATGTTTGCTTCTTCAAGAACTCTCTTTTTCAGTAGCAACCAAATTAAATTTTACGTAATTAACCAATCACAGGCAGTTTCTGGCGTTAATTATCATTTGTATCTCTAAACTAGGCATTATTTTGTAATACGATATTTCTATTAGTTTATTCTGAATCGTCTTCCACCATCATAAAGATTTCCTAAACTTTTGAAATTGGTTATAATTTATAACGTTTATAACATAACAAGGAAAGATCATTTAAGGTACGAATAACATTTTAAAATGACATTATAAGTTACGAATAACATTTTAAAATGACATTATAAGTTACGAAACATTTTTTTTACCAGTGGATATTTTTATGTTAACACAAACTGTCCTTTGGTGTCAAAAATACGCGAAAAAATCGTCTCCATCCCACACTTGAATAGAACGTGAGATACCGAAGGCGAAAGGAAAGTAGGTTTATTTTTAGCTGGAAATATTTTAACTTCAAAAAGGACGCCAAGGCTACTTTGTGAATTAAACCCCGGGAAAGAGGCTTTCGAAAGATTTGAAATGGCATTTTGTTGTCTTCCGGACTAGTTTCTTTTGTTTCGTCGAAGTTACTGGTGATCGTAAAACCCAAAATAGGTACACTTGGCTGACTTTATGGCCATGTATGATATACATATAACAAAACATATAAACAAATTAGATCGCAAGGTAATAATTATAAACGAGTGAAATTACCCGTTGAACATCAACGGGACTGTGTAGTGTGATTAAAATATAACTTATGAGGTGTGTGTGTGTGTGTATATATATATAGTAAATGTAATTGTTTGATTAATTAATAAATTTCTGACAATCATTTGAATTCTCCCAGATAATGAAGCGCTTGAAATTTATTACATTCTGGCATCAATATACGACTTGATTTGCCACTCTTTGGCTCCGTTATTTTTCCTCTTCGTATGTTTACTGAATAATAATATTCTTCAATTATTAACGTTGCAATCTATTAAGTTCGACATTGCGCGAAGCGAATAACACAATTCTTTCGTCTATTTGAAGGCTTAATAGACGCTAATTTATCGGAGGCAACAATGAGGTTCGCCTTGGCAACGCCCGGAAATAGTACGAAAAGGCATAAAATTTCGAAAAGAAATGCTTGTTTCTGACAAATTCTTCCGTATAACTTCTAAACATCGCAAGAATAAGATATTTTATAGTTTTAGCCGTCGAATAAAACAAAAATGGAGAATTCGGTCCATATTTACATATTTTAATGAATGAAGGAAATAAACCTTTCACCTTGAAAAATCAAAATCCCGTGTAAACTTATGGGAAAATATAATTTTCTCCCGGAGTCGAATCCGGGACTTTTTCCGGGATGTTTGATTTTTCTTGAGACCACCTCATGGGGGTTTAACGTTTATGAAAGTTTCATCTATTAATTCCATTCGGAAATGTCCAATAAACCGGGACAGACAGACGGACGGACACTTGAGAATTATTATATTAGGATTCCATTGTGTCGATTGCTTGATGTCACGACTACAGAAGTAAAAAGTGATTTAAAAATACGGTCCGGTTGCAATATTCGTAGCAATCACCAAAGTAGGGTAACATTCCAACTTGTGTTTAATTAACGTCTTCAATTGGGCATAAAACCAACATCTTCTTAACCCTTTTATTACTCACATCGTCAATGCACGACAGTTGTGGCAGACTGTCCCATCGTCTATGCGCGATTATACATTTACCGGCTTCGAATGAATTGCCAAGTAAATTAATGTATATTTTTATTGTTTTTTCGGCTATTATAATCCTTAAGAAGAAAACATTTAAGATTTAAAATAATATTGCCTTGCGCGCCCGGAAGGAAGCTTTTCAGATTAATTACGCAGTTAAAGGGCTAAAAAAAGCTGATTGATTTTCCTTCATTAACCGTGGCCGTTCTAATTAGTTAACACCAAAATTTACGAGATACTGTGAAAGCTCGAAAAAATATATAAACAATTAAAATCGTAATTGGGTTGAACGACCTCGAGAGGCCGCCGACTCGTTTGCGATTAAAAATGGGAGGGCAAACGGTAATACTTACGTGACAAGCGATATAAAAATCATAAAGTAGGACATTAACGGAAACAATGACGTTATCTTCCGGTAAGGAGGGAAATGAATGCTAAAAATGAAGAAAATAGCCGCAACGGAGCGTTTTAACTGTCAATAAGTAGTGACTTACCTCACCCGATAAACAAAATAGAAACATAAAGCGCGAAGTAGTAAATGAGCGTTTTCCGTGATCTGTAGTGTGATTAGACATAGGAAATCAAACGAAGAGACGCTGGAGAGAGGGAAAAAATATGCATTGTGCAAGAAGAGAGAGAGAGAGAGACTGAAGAATTGGTTGGGGCAGGTTGTTAAGGGAATAGGAGGGGGTGCTGAGCGAGGTTTCGGAAGGACGAACGTCAGGTGAGAAGAAGGACGGCGGCCATGTTGGACCAGTTTATAGGAAATGCGTCTTAGGTGGAATTGAAAAAAAATGAGTAATGAGCGGTTGGAATTAAATGACCTGGTAAAGGAGGCGTCGGAAGGACGATTGTCAATCAGGAGAGCCGAAGGAGAATGGAGATACTGGACCATTTGGCAGGAAATGGGAATCAACAGGAAATCGAGAAAATAATGGAAATAACGAGAGGTGACTCAGCGTCGACTTATTTCTCCGGATATGTATAAGGTGTGCGACGGCCGCGAGAATAACGATCCCGCTGGTGTCTAGAACACACTATATCAAACGGAAGACGACAAATACGAACAATTTTTTTTACTAACCTTAGGTTAGATAGGCCACTGAGGGCTTCTGAATGATTAATCATCTCAGGATCAAATTTACTTTTGCGAGACGAGATATCTGTCAATGGAATAACATATCTCGCCAAGACTAGTGCTTCAAACAATTTAAATTTTACTGCACACAAAATTTCTTCATTTTTGATTTTTTTAAAAATACATCCTTTATCGTTTTACCTTATTATCTTAGCATATATTTCGCTCCAATATTTTGCATTGCGTTAATTTCAGCAGATAAACCTCTTCCATCGTCAACTCCGTCGCCCTGAAATTTCTTATTACATTTTTTGTCGAATACAACTTAAAAGCAAACCGCATAAAGTTTCCATCGTAGGAAATTTTTCATCACCTCATCAACCCAAGAAGAAGCTCAGGAATTAGCAGACCGAGTTGATTAGAGAAAAACGTCTAGAATGGGAGTTTTGGAAAATTTATAGAAAAATAATTTTAGACCCACTAAATCACGAAATTAATTCCTGGTTTCAACGAAAAACTGCATAACTTGGCATTCGTATTAATCTAACGCAGTTGCCGATTCACAGGACAATCTAGACTTCTCGTTAGAATAAAAATTTGGCGTTTTCTATGCTATACCGTCATTAAAACTGAATCCTAACGTGAAGTTTCAGAGACTATATAACATAGGTGAAGAAATCTACGGAAAATAGCACAATTCCTAAGAAATTGGTATTGGTCTTATTGTTAGCAGTTAAGTTGAGCCGTGGGCTACCATCGAAAGACAAAAAGACACCGAACATTTTATAATTGAAAATTTTAAAATTACCTTAAGTCAAATTTCATTAAAAATCGTAATTCTGGAAGAATTCTTGTTATCAATACTAGAATGAATAGCTAATAGTTTTATTTCTCTGAGACAAAATGTTATTGTTATGACATAGCGGTAATGAGGAGAGTCACAAACCAATAGTGGTACTTACGATCAGAGATATGAATTTAAGCTGATTTTCTGCTTTCAGGACAAAGGAATTGAGATGGTCTTTTGGTAAGGAAAACATCTAAGCACACCAAAGATGTATAAGTCAAAAACGGCGACTATAGCTATGTCTGAGCTGGATTCCGACCTCAAAAGTTAACGAGCAAGGATTCTGGGTCGAAATGAGTCGCGTGCCGCTTAATGGAGTCGTTTCAACGGGTTGACGACGTCATATACAATATGTATATTTCCTCAAAGCAAAAAAAAAATTCACACGAGAGCAAGGTGTGGCGGAGGTCATGATTTTCACCGTAAAAATATAGATATTCCCATGGCAACGCATTTTGGCACTCGAACCCAAATAAATGCTTTGCTCGGACGTAAATTGTGCTTAAGGAGATAAAAAAACAACCTTTTCTGGACTCAAGAGTGTCCTGTCCTTCAAATCGATAACTTTCGCAACGGCAACCGCCAGTATCCAGTTGAGGATTTTATTTCCCTCTCCAGAAACTCCACTCAAGGGAAAGAATTATGCTGATCGTATTAAAATGATACCATTTCCACGAAAGGGAAATTATCGATTCCTTCTGAAATTGTGATCCTTGAATTAATAAAAATTGTCCCGAATCCTGTTATACGGCCTCATTTTTTAACGACCTGCTGGTCAGTTAAAAATTTTTAGGAAGAAAGGTGACTTCCCAATTTATAATATATAACTATACAGCGCCCTCATTCGTTCCGCCGAACAACGGATATTATTCGAAAATCTCCCATTATGTAGCCCGTTATGGGTTGCGTTACACATAGGGAGTGACGATGAAGAGAGGAGAGATGTGATTAGTAATAATCGGGAAGTTACCATTCTTCCTAAAAACTTTTTAACTGACGAGCTATTCATTGCACTACCTCTCAGATACCCATTGCGCGTAGGCCAGAGGGAATCAGCAGGTCGTAAAAAAGGAGGAGAGAAATGATGAAGGGAAAAAAGAGAAAAGTATATAAGGAGGTATAAGAAAGGATATAGGAATGTGCGGGAAACGAAAAATGATCAAATAAGCGAGGGGATATAAAAAAGAGGAGAAAGGGAGAGTTGAGGAAATAGAAGATAGGAAGGAGAGAATGGGAGGGAAAGAGAAGGGCAATGAGTTAGACAAGGAGAAGGACGACGAGGGAATGAGAGGAAAGGGGGAAATAATGATTAAGGGTGAGAGAGAGAGTATAAGAGGCAAGTAGTTAGGAGAGGTGGAGAAACAGGGATAGAGAATTGATGGAAGGAACAGGTGGCGAGGGAAGGAGAAGGAAAAAAGAGAGGAAGAGGGGATAGAAGGGGAGAGAGATGTGGAGTGACAGGAGTAGAGAGAGGGAGGAAGAGAGAGAGAGAGAAGGTCTCCCTAAGTTGGCCTTCAATGAACCGTATTCCATTTTTTCTCATTCTAGTCTTTATGCTCCACATCTTTAACATCGAGTCCTCTTTTTAAAACAAATTTAATAGAAGTTTCAACGTCAAAGCTAAATGACAAAGCGCTTTCGTTTGTCAACTGATTCCCCTCTCGTTGGCCGAAGAAACCAAATTTACAATTTAATGAATGGCATAACCATAGGCGGAGGAACTTGAAATTATCTTCGCATGCGAATAACGAAGATATTATTTTTTACGTTTCTCATCGGAAATATACACGAATGCACAACATGCAAAGTTCCTCAAACGATGGGCATAACAACCGAAAGAAGACTAAGGGAACTCGAACTTACATTGTGATATATTACTTTACAATGTAATAAGAATTTCATCCTAGGTCTTTTGGTTCAGCCACGATTTCAATGCTAGTGAGCGACAATTATAAGCAGTTTTTCATAATAAAAGCGTGATGAATTACAGAATCAAAGTAATTATCAAAGTTTATTTGTTTCATTAGATTTAAAATCGATCAAACGAAAAATAAAAGAGCTTAAAAGAAGTATCTTTTAGCACTGGTTACGTTCAACTATTGACGAGCAGAAGTGCTGTACTTATTATGGGGAGTTTCGAGCGCTTTGACAATGAGGGGAAATACGGCGAGAAAATGTGTGTGATAAATTTATCTTTCGCCCGAGGATTAGAGAATGTCTGACATTCGGTGAACGGGATATTTAGGAGTGCAAATCCGTCACTCGGTATGCGGAAGTAAAAAATGCGAAATAAGAACAAATAGAGGCACACCCATATCACCATCTTCAGCCCGCAAGGCAAATTATAGGGAGACGCCCAAAAGAAAGAGAAATCAATTGTTTAATGGAGAGAAGAGAAAGAGCGGCTTAAGCCAAGATTTTACCTTACGCAACGGCGGAACGAAGCATCGACTAATCTAAAACGAGGTCGACGATCTCAAAGATTTTTTCAACATTCACCTCCTTAATAATTCAGAAAATGTCTTAACTTTAAATATGCACAACAAAGAATGCGATTTTCATGTTTTTCCTATTATCACAATTTTAAAAAGTCACACTTTAATACCATCAGGGAGGCATTACTTCTGCATTTTCTTTTAGAAACTTCTCGTAAATTATCTGTGCAATAAGGTTTTATAACACAAACGGAGAATTTTCCTGAGAATATTAAGTTTTTCAATTGGTAAGGTTGAATTTTTAAGGTAAACAAATTTCTATCATCTTTGCTAAGTTAGCTCATAGTTATAATGCGAAACAATATTGGAGAGTTAAGTGAGTGAGCTTTATATATTACAAATTGCTTTATAAGAACCAACCCTGCCAAGTAAGAGTGTCACAAGTAACTCGAAATCCTTGAATTCGTGCGAATTGGCGACGACATATTGGTTGACGAATGTTGTAATTAGGCATTTAAAAAATTATAACCGGGAAAAAATGTTTTATTTACAAAAAGTTTCTCCGAGTCAAAGCGATATATAATAACATATTGAACGTTTTGTAAAATGCACGACATAAAATGAATAATTTGGCCGAGGCTGAAAAAGTTTTATAACTTCAAAATGAGCGTTCGATACGAGAAAATTACGTTTCGCTTGACTGAACAACGCATGAACTCGCGGAATCTGAAGACAGAAAAGACTGTAAATGGACTGTATACATCATCACATCCGTGTAATAACAGGAATCATCTGAGTTCAATTTTTTCCTACTGATTTTTAGTCGGGAAATTGAACGACAATTTCCTTTCGGACATATTTTATCTTATATTCTCCTTCTACCAGATAAACGTTCTGGGAGGCTTGCCTTATTCTCCACCCACTATATTTATAATGTACGTATTATGATACTATCTTTCATTCATTTAACCCTACTTTAACCCATCCACCAAACTCTTTTTTACATCTATCAACCTAACCGTCTCTAGTTCAATTCTTCTCTTCCTCTGCCTCATCACATTTTTTTCATTTTAGGTCTAATTTTTCACTCTTTATTTCACCTTTTAAAAATTTACTATAGTTTTTATTCCAGTTTTAAAGGTTTCTGCCTGCTCAAAGTGCTTATAAAACGAACGAAACAACGCCTGGAATCAGTATCGTTCCGACCTCCCGCCTGGAGTGACCTAGACCGAACAATAGCATTCACTCGCTTCAACGCGCTATAAATAAAAAATAGAGGCAAACTAGCTTCCTTTAACGTCTTCAAATTCTTCAAAAGGCGAGGAAAAATCAGCGAGATTTTGCAGACTGAGCAATTACGCAGGCCATGCAATCGAAAGCAAACACTTGTAAGTTTTGTAGTTCAAATAATATCTTCAGGGGTTGTACACAAATAAACAAGCAGACTGTGGTCATTAACATAAGTAAAATTAGAGACTAAATAAAATTTTATGGCCATAGATATACAGCAAAGATCATTCCCTGCATGAATATGTCAATTATATCGCTGTTCCACAATCTTCTTTTGTTCCAAGCGTAGTCCAAGGTCCTAAGATGGGCGATCTCCAGCTCCATCAACACGTATAGAAACGGTCGTGTACACTAGAATTTTCAGTCAAAGAAAAAATTGGTGGTTTTGCTTTCTAGCTCATCGGAGCATAAATTATGCGTTGCCGGAAAAATCTGGAATGGATGAAAAAAGCCTCTGTTACGAGATCCGCGAGGGGCAGCCCACAAAAAAACTCGACCAGTGGCCATCGAAGTGAGTCGGCAAGTTGCATGGAGTCCTTGAGTTTCGATTTTCAATGTCCAAGAGGAGGTGGTGGACGGTGAGGCGGGAAGGAGGAGAGGAAGAAGAAAGGAGGAGAGGAAGGGGGAGGAAGCGAGACCTATCAACTGTCAGCCAGATCTCCTCGAAAAAATCTATTTTTAACCTCCACTCGATCGTAAATCATTTTCGTTGCGTGAATGCAGATCCAAAGGCGTCCAAATTTCGAGGGATGCGTTTTTTTTTAAACGAAGCAATCTCGAGATACAATGCTGAAAGCGAATGATTCCGACAGAAATAATGCTCTTATTGCCCGCACGGGGTAATCAAGTCAGCCACCGGGACACCAAGGACGAAAGGAAACAAACGACGGTGCAGGTGCGTGCTCTAATCGATAGATTCAATTACCAGCTCCTCTTTCTCTTTCGCGGCTAACGGTCTTTAACACACGAGGGTTTTCATTTCATGCTAATCGTGAACTAGTTGAAACATGGCTACTGTAGAAATCTCGTTGGCCGTGAGGCAAAGGTGATTAAAATATTGCCGAGTTGTAAAATTTTTAACTTTTTGCTGAAGTTTGTAATCGTCAATCTCATTATCCACTTTCTATTTTCGGCCGCTTATGGCCTCCGCTCCTTTATGTTTCGTATTCGTTTTTTCTTAACTAAAACTGTTTTATTCGTAGCTAACGCATTATGTATTCACTATTTTCCATTATATAAGAGAGAGACATCGTGCATTTTTCATAAATCAAAAATCTTTTTTTGTTTTCCTATTCTCTAATATGTAAAGCTATTTGGCAGCCAGTCAGGCTTAATCGGAATCATTTTAATTTTTCATATTTCATTCGTTAATATTTCAACTCTGGATACATTATTATTAGGTAGATGTGATATGGAAATCACGCTATCTTCTTTATTTTGACGATATTGACAGTGAATAATCAATATCCACCAAAATATCTAAATATTATCCTACGGAAATGGAAGAAAATTAAAGAAATGCTTTAAGGAGTTAAAGAAAATACGTGTCGGCCAAATTGATAAAAGAACACACACTGCGAAGTCTTCCATTAAGAGATAGCGTAAGGAAACATCCCAAACAATTCGTGGAGGTGTCCGAGAATGAGTGACATTAACAGAAAAATAAAAAGATATACAGGAGGGGTGTGAGGTATTTTGGCGCTCCGAGGGAGAATCCACTCCAGCGCCCTCTTGAGTAAAATTTGGAGTATATTTTAAACGTTTATGTTAATTTATTCATTGCCCCGTAAAAAAATACAATGAAAAAATTAAATGAACGCCATCGAGATTTCAGCATGCACCGAGATATAAATTCCTAGTCAGCATTTATTTACATGCAAGTAAAGTATTGATAGATATGAAAGCACCTCCCTAAGATTTGCGCCCTGAGCAGCCGATCAGCTCGCTGGTACCTCGGGGAGGCCCGGATACAATATTTACTCATGCAATTCAGTCAACACATTAAAATGGGATATTGAACCCAAAGTCTATTTCTTTTAAGAATTAAATAAAATATGTACTACAAATACCAAACATTAGTGAAATACGCGTGACCCGAAATATTTCGAAATAATTACAAAAAAGACTAAGCAACTTTAAAAAGATCAACAATAGTTTAAGTTTGCGGTGGGAAAAAATTGCAATATTTTATGATATTGCGAACCAAAATCTACACCAGACAACTGAAAATTATTTTGTAAACTATTTTGATGCGAAGAAAAATAATATTTAGAAGATAGGGATAAAAGGGCTGTAAGAAAATTTGAGGAATCATGTTTTTTTTACTTTAAATAAATTCTCTCTAAAATAAAGAACGGTTTAATGGAACAAAAGTGAACCGACATTTCGAAGGCTGCCTTTTGATTCACATAATCGATTGAGAATACGATGTTATAATGCTGGAAATCGCATGAAATTTCCTTTTATCTCGAAAACTCGCGCGGTTTCATGCGAATTACTGAAAATACTAGGGAAATGTGGAGTCATGTGTCTTCTGACTCGATTCCTGGCATCTTTTTCTCGAAGGGAAATATCCTCCATTGCCACGTGTGCGTCATATGTCCTCAGCCTTTCGGCAGATCCAAGGCTATCGTTCAATACTTAATTCCTGCTACTTATCGCACCTTTTTCGAATCCTGGTGAGTCGTATTTCCTTTAAACTGGTCCAACGTCGTCGGTGTCCTTATTCTTGTCTCTTCCGTAGCATTCGTCCTTCCAAAACCTCGCTTAGCATTCCCTTCTCCCCTTAAAGAATATACAACCCCACTCCTCCATTCTTTTCCTTCTTATATAATGTATGATGAGGCTTATTTCATCTCATAATGTATTCCACACATAGGTATCTACATTGCCTTACTCTATGACAAAGTAAACGTACTACTGTGTTTAATAATACGCGGGCTTGCTATCCGTGGCCGTATGATAAGCGATCGATAAATGGGAATCAAATCCATTTCCTCTCGAGTCTTACTCAACGGAAGAGTGGAGGGCTCGTATTCAGGGACTTGGGTGTTATACTTGCGATCCGTGTTGACGGATAGAAGTACCAAGGAGATCGGATCTAGAACATGTGACGCAAAAAAAAAACTTTTAATGAGAATAGCAGAGTTTGATTACTGTGTAGTCGAACGGAAATATACATAGGAGAATTTCGCAAAAACATTTATGTGTGGCGCGGTGTTTAACACGATGTCTGTGGGCGTTAATCTTCCGAGAACGGGAAAATGTGCGCAGATGGGGAAGTTTTTTCGAGAGCCGAAGCAAAAGATGGTGTAGGTGAACCAAACAAAGAGAGGAAACCACGATGTTGATGGTGCGAAAGGAAGGGAATTAATTAGGTGGCCGGGATGTGCAGAGGAGGGGACTGGGAATGAGAGAATTATCTCGAGAGGAATTCGAAGATGCGTGCGTTGAGGAAAGAATGTTCGTTTCAAAGGAAAGCTGAAACGTCGTGAGGCAAAGTAAACAGCATAAAATTATTTGCAAGTAAACTTTTTTACAGCTGGCCTTTTGTGTGTGATGACATAAAATCCCGCGCGGGGTGTTTTCAAACCCTGGGATATTATTTGAACAAACGGTAATGGTTCTCAATTAAAACATTTATTAATTATCAACTTGCTAACCTCGAAAGATAAATAAAGAAAATTATTATTATAAAATAGCGATTTTGGTCGTATACAATTTGGGAAATTTTAAAATCTTCTCGGACATTCCTGCCAAAGTGTATTGCGTTAAGAATGTTCCCTATAAAATGAATTATTAATAAACGTACATTTTACAATCTTGAAATTTGGATATTTTATTAAAATTTAACATCTTCGTGGCAGAGTTAAGCCGCCCCTTGCTTCCCCTTATAACCTTCAATTTTCGTTCTCGCTAAATCAGCTATTGACTTGCCTGTATTATTAGGTGAGCCTCGAACTACCATCGAAAAAACTCTTTTAGCGTAAGATAAGACGAAACGTTCGTCATCCCTACGTAATTATTATGACCTTGGATAGTAAAAAAAGTTTAGCAAGACATGAGCGTAGATTTTAATGATAGACTAACTCCGGCAGTAAACTTCACTGGAAGGCCTTCCTAAGACTAATAAAACCCAATAACAACTACTGTAGGTAGTTAATGTTTGTTTATTAGTCTGTCTCACATAGTAGCTGTGGTCCTTGTGTTTCATACAATATTAATTTGATTGTAAATATATAATGTAGCGTAAATAGAATCCGAGTTACATTTCGATTACTCGACTAAATATAAAGTATCTTTATATGTACTAGCGAAAGAAACCTCCAAATTTTTAAGTTGATACTAAATTATTTATTGAAATTTTTACCTAATAAACAAATACATTATTGGAATTACCAGATAATTGAATTGTATATCGCTCTACAAGAAATATTCGTACAGTACTGTAGCGGGAGGGGGGTTAACGCCCAGGGCGTCGAAGTGAAGAGACACCAACTAGAGAATTGCGAGTCGATATTTCGCTATAAATATATTAATAAATATCATTATTAAGTTATAATTTTTGTAAATATTATAACAATGTAATATTTCTCTAATTTTGGATAAAATTAAATAATTATTTTAAGGCGCTCTTTAATAGCCTTTCCTTAGCCTCCAAACGGGGCCGTCCTTAACATTTATGCAGTATTTCTAGGCGTTCTTTAACAGCAAAGAGATAGTAGAAGAACGCATGTTTAATCTCCGAAACTATTGTACGGCTGTTCATAAAATTTGGTATTTAGAACTTTAGGCCATAGAAAATAAAAAAAATGATGTAAATGGTTTACATAGCCTAATCAGGAGTGTCACTTTAATGGGGACAAAAAATTAGCTTTCAGTCATATCTCGTAACATATTACTTATATAAAAAAAATTTTAAACAATTTTTATCGAAGGAGTAGACGTTATCAAGAAAATCCAACGAGAAAGTCGTAATTCACTTTGAGCAAAATTTTGTTTTTTAATTGTTGTCAACGAAAACAATCTTTGTAGCAACTGAAGTAAACCAAATCTACTATAAATACGTTCATTTTCCTTTCGTGCGCCGACAGCAAATAGTAAATGATAGGATATGGATTATCCACGATGAAGAAATGAATTTAAATACGTTTATTTTCCTTACGTATACATACAGCTTTTGTGAGTGAAAATAAATGGATAATTTACGTCGGATAAATGAATGTGAACGTAAAGATTACTACTGCTCATTTCAAGTGAGATATATTTTAATTAATTTTCGCTCGTTTTATTAATTAATCCTGATTATAAAATAAATCGGTAAATCACATATTAAATACTTCATTGACGTCGATTCTTATTTATCGTTTTGCAGTGCTTAAAAATTATACTAAGCCATTAATATTTATATTTTTCTGACATGATATATAGTAAAGAACGACTTTGGAAACTGAGTACTCCGACATGGAGTACACCTTGACATTCTCGTTGTATTTGTTCAGATTTGGGAGGGTGTCCCTAGGGCTTGTTAGGGCGCTAGACTTCCTTGCTACGATGTTGTATCTCTATAAAAAGAATCGAAAAGAGTCATCGTCTGGCTGTAGAGATCGAGCACGACCTTGGAGCAGCCGAAAGGCGGAGGGCACGCGGACAAATGAATGGACGGTCTAGATAACAATAATCCCCTCTTCCGAGACGCAACCCCATTACACGATGGAACGACTTGAGATAGGCGTTCGCCACCCTTTGCTACACATCTCTGAAACCTTCGTTTACTCCCTATTGACGAGATGGACCTGAAACGCATGATCTCCACCCATCGAGTCTGGGAAACGAAAAATATTCACCACCGGGATGAGAAATACGACGGACGAAATCCCGAAAATGATTGATTCACACCGCGTAGGCGACGAATGGGCTGGAAAAAGAAACGGCGCCCGAATTCAAAACGGTTCCCACGAGAAGCGCTCAGCCCCCACGGGCTGACGGCAGGGGGTCGCGTAGGCGGGGGCGTGGAGGGACGAAGGGGGAGGGGAGGGCCTTGCGCGCGTGGGCCCTCGAAAGAGCGTCCTTCGGTCGCTAGGCAATCGGTGGGATCCGCTGCACACAGCGAGGCAAGGTTGGATGACAAGGTGCGCCCCGACGAGCACCCACCGCCCCCCTTCCGTCACTTTCGCTTTCGTATGGGAGCAGCCAGCCTCATTCGCTACCTTCCTCCTATCCCCCTCCTCCTCTCTCTTTCTCCTCCTTCTTTCTCTCCTTTGAGTCATGCGGACGGCTCCTTAACCTTCATCAGATACGCGATTGGGTGAGGATATTTTTTTCGTCAATGGTTATGTTTTCGTGTCTTCGCTGTTCTCGACTACTTACTTACTCTAAACAATCGCTTATACTTTAGTTATATGCTCGCATATTGATTCGTCCATTATTTAAACAAGCCTGTTGATTTTACCCACGCTCGCGACGTGAAAATTCACATATCTCCATCCTCGCTGAGGAATAATATTTATTTTTTGTAGAAGTGTTTTTCAGAAACGATTAAGTTATAGACACAGATTTACAATGTTGTCGCTTTTACGGCTCTCCTCGCCATATAACGCGTCATTTTAGCGAGCCAAAATGTTTTTCCAAGCTATTAGTGACTTCTGTCGAATGTTTTCAGATGTCACAAACTGTCTAGAACTCAGTAATAGAGGAATAGCCAAGAAAAATAACATTTCTTAAGCTAATCTTCGAAAACTATAAATAGGTTCAGGTTAATACATTCCTCAAAAATAACGATTTGCATGCTATAAAAATAAGAGTTAGGCGCGTTTATACGCCATACCCATCCCACAAAAAATATAAATTATTATATCGAACAATGCGGCACAGAAAATGGGAGAAGAAAAGCAACTCCAAATTATTATTAGATTCAAATACAGATAAATTCTGAGATTATGAAGACCTTCGATTTTTCGTAACACACTCGCGTAGAGGCAGGAAAAGAATTGCAATGCAATTTTTTGGATAACAGACCAGTAAATATCTGATTAGTTGGTAGGAAGGGAAAAATATATCTCGGGCGACCGCTCCCTTCACGAAACGAGCGACTCAAGGACTCTTTCACATTTCTAGTCGATCTCAAAGATACGGATACAAGAATGAAACTCGGAAGGAGGCTTTTGCTCCGTAACGATTCTCCGAAATACGATCATGGCCGAGAAGTTGACTCGAAAATTTGTGTTCATTTTCAATATACACATACGCTGTCGTAAATCCTCCTGTATATCATGGTTGGCTAAAAAGGTATACAATTCAAGTTAATGTTATATAATATTAATTTCTGCAGATTATATTATCAAATATTAATTTGTTATCATCACCAGCATATCTATATCTTTTTGTGGAATATACATGTACATACATACATATTCATGTATGAATGTGTTTGAATGATTCCGTCGCGCATTAGTTAACTTGATCCAGATAACAATTCAATATTTTATTAAAGGTAGCATAATTATTACGTACTAATCATGACACATAGGTATGTACAAATCTGAAAATTAGGCGTTAGGAAACCTTCGTATAACATTTTCTAAATAGCTATACATTCACTCTAAATATACAAACTATATACAAAATTGTTTCGAAACAAGTGCGGAAAGTCTCTCCTTTCCAGAATAAGATTGATAGAAAGTTTGAAAACTGAAATAAAATATGAGTGCTTGCGGCTATTCGAACTCCACGTGACTATGGTAATGGAATCAGCTGCTAGCGACATGCAGCTATCCCGTGTGTTTGTGCCAGCGCAAAAAACATAACGGGGATTTGACGACTTTACTGCATGAGAGAGAGTGAGAGAGAATAAGAGAGTGGAATGGAAGAATCAAAGTTGAAAGAGGATGGAGAGAAATAGAGAATATGCAGCTATTCCCCTTAGCCGCACTCTCCCTTTCCTCCACTGCTCCTCCCCTTTCCATTTCTCTCTCTCTCTCTTCCACTACCATTGCACGCGTCTCCCAAGTTTTCCGTTGGAAATCTTTTGAACGGCATTCTTTGCAGAAAAATCTCGGATGCGTGGCTTTCAGCCTATATGACGTCGTTTTAAAACAACAGAGGGAAAGAATAACATGCCATCACGTGGGAATAAGTAGCATTCCGACGCGTTTCGAAGTATAAATTGCTTGTTCAGAGATGCCTGTTAGGATTTTCTAACAAACTGATATTAAGTTGGAGTTTTGGTACGGATATTATCTATTCCCAAAAGAGGAAAATACGTGAAAATTTTATCAATCGTCCGAGCGTTGAAAGAAACATTTAATGTCAATCGAGTTCGTTTTAGATCTATCAATCAACCCTGCTCCTTAGAAAACTGTGACACTGTGTGATATGATTGAACGCCATCTTTTATTTATCCTCTCTTCACCATTCTCTTTCTCATAGGTCAGTAAACCGACCGGTGCTTACTCTCTTCATGACTACATTATACTACGCCTATATTGAGCAAAATATTAATCAGTTCCATCTCTTCTTATTCGGGAATAACTTTTCAATACCAGATAACTCATTCTGAGTTAATTATTTTCATATGATTCAATACGTATATAATAATACTTTTTCTATAGTTTTTATAAGAAAATGTTCATATCCTTCTTTAGAGCCAACCGTCTTAATTCTTTTACTTGGGAGTTCCACTTCGCTTACAGCTACTGCACATTTTTAGCTTACTTTCCAGAGTGGGAATAGGCTTTGTCGTTGTGTCTGTCTGTCCGTCTGCCTGTCTGCCCCCCCTTTTGAACCAAGACACCGAGTTTCATAACACTTGGTGGAAATCCCTTGCTACTGGGGCCGAGCTTCCGAGGATGGTTTTTGTTGCAAACATTGAAAGTCCCGGGTTCGATTCCAGAAACTATCATTCCCATTTAATTTACATGAGAAATCTGATTTCCATCGTGCAGGATAATTTTCTTTTGCATATAAAAATACCTTATAAGTGTAATATCGGAGCGGGATTTGTACTATTCTCTAAGGAAAGAAATGAAGATTCTAATTTTTATCGTAGAATTTGACTTCGCTATAGATCGCATTTCTTCGAATTCCCTTAATTACAGGCGTTTTTAGTGCTTTTCGTCATTGCTGAAGAGCACTATTATCTCCGTGATGTCTGTCCGTCCGTCTGTACGCATATATCAGGGAAGAATTAGCTCTACCGATTTCAACCAAATTTGGTACAAACAATACTCACATAAATTAATGACCGAAATGGCATATTTGGACCGGATCCATTCAGCAGGGGTGCCACAATTACAAAGTTTAACTTTTCGGTAATTATGAATTTGGAAGGAATTGGCTCAACCGATTTCAACAAAATTTTGTATGGAGGAGGTGTGCAACATCAATATGTTTGTGTAGATAATAATGGAATTAAAAAAAGTTCTTCTTAGACGTGTCTGTGTTTAACTATCGACATCAATTTTAACCAAATTTAATACTAATAATATACACATATATACTAAAACATAATTGCATATTTGGATCGCATCAACCAAACAGTGGTGCCACAATTACAAATTTAACTTTTTCAGTAACAATGGGTTTGGAGAGAATTGGCCATACGGATTTCAACTAAGTTACGCATATAAGGTTAGTACACTATATCATTATGAAATCAAGATGTTTAAAGCGGAGCTAAAGAGTAGGGCTACCACAATAAAAAGTTAAATAATATTTTTTAAATCGCATTTCTAGAGGTCTGACCTCATGTACTTTAACCAAATGTAATATATTTAATCTTCATATAAATAGATAACCAAAATAGCATATTTCAACCTGGTCGACTAAACAGGGTTACCACAATATCAAGATTAGAATTTTCCTGTAACTATGAATTTGAAAGGTATAGGCTAAACCGATTTAAAAAAAAATTCGCTTGTAGGACGAGTATAGAATGGGAAAACGAAATAAACATTTATATAACGGATCTAAAAAGCAGAGCTACCACAATATAAGGAAAAATAATTTTCTGATTTCAAAGCAAATACATTAGTATACGATTAGGGGAAACCCGTGTACATCCCTATTTGTTGAATTTTTTATCACTCATTATGTGAGTGTTGCCATTGCAACGACTATTGTTGGACTCGTATTCGGTATGGTCTAGTGTAATACATACACGCGTTATTTTTCCCACACAAATACGCGTGATCAATTTTGTTTTCCGTTCGAATGTATTTGTAATATTTTATAACGCTAAATTACGAAATTTGGGAACGCAAGGAGAAACTCATCCGCGGTGATTTGAAAGCCATTAATGCCAATATAAGTATTAAACAAGTAATTATATATATAGAAAGTAGGCATCATAAGTTCTGTTCCGTCACCTTGTTTTAATTTGTCTTTACGTTAACTTCGAATTTTCAATCAATAAAAATCGTAACTCTGTAACTGGAATACTACTTTCCCAAAACAAAAATTTAAATCATCCTTAAATATATCTCCTTTTATTATTTGGCATTTAAAACTCTTTAACTATATGCCGTGAGTGTAATTTAATCGAAAGCTTAAAACTAATGCGCCGCATCGTTACATTCTATGAAATAGTATACAAACTCAGCAACGGAAGGCATCAGGAAGAGAAGTGAAATCCGAAATGGATTTCCCAAATGGAACCGCCGCGATTTTTCCTCCCACCCGCCCATTCCTCTCTCGTGGGTTCGACCATGGTCGCAACCTCGATAAAGTAGACCACACCCAGCCACTCACCATGGTGCTGCTCCGGATCGCTCTCATGGTGATGCAGCATGGACAGCTGATGCAGGATCTGCAGCTGGTGCCTATGCACGTGGTGCGGGTGGAGGATGCAATCCAAGACGCTACAGTTCAACATCTCGAATACTTGTGTCGGGCAGAAGCGCGAAACGTGAAAGAGCCTTCCGGGTTTGACCTTTGTTTTCCTCGCGAAGATTCGGGATTCGAATCTTTTCGAGGACAGAGTCGCGGGTAGAGGCTCTTGAGGGGGATTGGGGGGTGGGGTGGGGTGGGGGAGAGAGGGATGCCTCCCTCCGTGAGGTTACCCCAGCCTTAAGATATGTTGTCGAAGAAATCGAGAGTATCTTCTCTTTCTCTCTCTACTCTTCCTTTCCTTTTTCTCTCCCTCCTTCACTATGCTATCCTCCTCCTGCCACTCCTACGCGCCCACTGGCACGGGATCGCGTGTCGTAACGTGTTCTCAAACGATATACCATTTCATGCAATGTGGCAACTGCTAGCACCGTCCAGGAGGAGAATATTCTTTTTACGAGTAGCGTTATTAAGATAGTAAAAGCTTTGCTCTTAAGTCCTCTTCGAGTTCACATGCGCTCTCGTTAAACGGGAGAAATGAGGAATTCCCTCTTCCACCCTTCGACCGCCACCACACTCTCCCGGGTTAGAAAGCTTCCTCCCCTCTTGCTCTCTTTTTTGGCTGTCGCGCCTCCCCTCTCCCGCCTCTGCCCGCCGAATAAATGGTCCGAGGATTTGTTTTGTTTCCTTACCAGCGGGTGGTTGCGGCGACGCGCGACGAATAGTATTTCCGGGACGATGGCCAAATTAGCACTCAGTCGGTTAGTCTTTAGATCTGTTGGATCCTTCTTTTGATAGAACAAATCCTAAAGATGCACCATCCGAGAAGGGACTACAACTGGGGCCGACTGAAAAGGCGCCGGGGGGGAAAATAAACAAAATTTTACACACTCGTCGAATCCTCTGGGAGGGGCGTGGTAAAAAGTCGTGGGATTTCCGTCGCTCACAAAAAAAAAACCGAAGATTTTGATTCGAAGGGAGGGAGGAGCCGGTCACCGGAAAACCAGAAGCCGCTCTCAGGTTCAACGGACGCAGAGAATATGATAACTTCTCACCGTTCGATGAAATCCTGGGCCGATGTAGCGCGCATTCGCGAAGAAACACGAATTACACACTCGGGGAAGAAAAACCGTTAATCGGTTCCTTTTCCTCAAACGGCACACCGGTCACCTAATGGAATGAGCCGAGCTCCTCGCGAACGCGTAGGCGTATAAGAGTGTTATAACAGGTCGTTTGCAGCGTCTGCCAGTTATGTTTCCAATGAGGGACGGATCCACCTTCCACAAGAGGAGACCCTGCACTGCATCACGCGGAAACTCCAATCTCGCGCGACGTCGGTATAACCCGGCAAACGACGTCGCTTCGGGGCGTCGACGCTCGATTGGCACCCTCCGCTCTTTCCCCTGCCGGCGTCGGCCGTTGAAATCTCTGATGTATTCGTTCGTGTGCGAATGCGTTTGACGGTGTTTGCGTCCTCTATCTATGGCTCCACCGCTGGAACTGAGAGGAGGCCAAGCTTCGCGCTCTCTCTCTCTCTCTCCCTATCTCTCTCCCGCCCTCCCCTCCACTCTCTCCCCTTCGAATCCCCAATATGCTCCCTCTCGCCACCCCACCTCTCCCTATTGCTCCGAACGGTCTCTGCTTACGCGAGCTGAGACAAGAGCCCGGGTCTCCCAGGAGGGGATAAATAGATGTCATCTTCTGGGGCTGTGTTGAATCCAGACATTGTTGACTGGTAGAGAAAATGAAAAATTCGGGGGTATTTGAAAAATAAACATTAGTTTGACGTTTGAACGACATAAATAGTTGTTAATTACGTTTATAAAAATATCGCATTAAATTCAAATCACATTATAGCAGGTAATATATAATTATAAATCTTACATGGACTTACATGGACTTCATCAGTCTCACTAGCACTAGAAAAGTCTTTGGAACTTAAATATCAAGCAAATTATTAATTCAAATGTATATAATATATGCAGTATAACTTAAAAGAATTGAGTATATGATTGGATTGTAAACGCTTTAAATTAACCTGAGTCGCCTTTGTTTTTTCTTAGCGTATGTGTCGATAACTTCATCTATTAATGTAGTTGGCAACTCATTATGTCCCTCAATGCCAATTTTCATACAGTCCTGCAGAGTTTTCTGAGCATTCTATTTCTTAACTTCGACAAGTTTATTCATTGTTCTAAATGAGCGTTCAGCACTCGCAGTAGACACCAGAATGCAACATAGCTTAACACACAAAATCTTCAGTTCCGCATATCCAATATTGGTTTTTAAAATTAATTCCAGAAGGTTCTTCTTATTGTCTTCTCATTCAGCTTCGGTTACGTACTTAAATGAACGAATATCATTCCACAATGCTTTCGTTTTGTGATTGGTCGAAAACAACACGATGTCGAGCAATCGTCATCATATTCTCTATTTAAGGGATCAATAACATTTCTTAATCTCTACCATAAATATTTTGAAGAATTTGTTTGTTTGTACATTTATAACGCAACAACGACAAAACGTAGAATAAATAAGAAGGTGTCATTTTAACCGCAATAAAAATATAAGCAAAATGGAAGGGGTTTTAAAGCAATTTGAACTACATTTTTTATTTTTTAAATGTTTTTCTCTTTAAATTTTCCCATTTAAATAACACGGGAATGAGCGTATTGTTGGATTAACAATCTACGTAAGAAACCTTTATAAACAATACCTAACATTAACTAAAAGAAATAATATATATCTAATATAAACTAAAGTAGGGAAGAAAGAAACAGTAAGGTTATTCAAAGAAGGACAATCACAAAAAACCTATAAATCTGGCTAATTATTTCAAAAGGTAAGTGAAAAACATTTTTAATGTGCAATTTTAAATGATTTCGTTCTCTAAAAACTTTTGTATATATTCTGTATATTATCTATACTTAATAGACAGCGAAATAGGTTTCTCATTAACATTGAAAATTAATAAGATGAAAGATATCTCAGAAGGTACAATAAGAAAACTTCTATAACAATTCTTTAATTTAGACCAAAATTTATAATCGTTAGATCTTCCTTCATTGAACATCAATATGTACATTTTGCTTTCCTTTCAATTGAACATTTATATGCATCAATTAAGTCAATTAAACTTATTACATTAAAACAACACTTTCAATGTCGTACTAACATACTTTTTATCGCCTAAATGTATTTCAAAGTCCGGGAATTCATTTTGTTTCGTAGGTTTGACTTTAAAATATTCACGTGACAAATTAGACCCACAAAATCAGCCTTTGAATGGGATAACGTATGGATAACCTAAATTTGAATATATCATCAAATGTGTTTCCACCGGTTGCATCCATAAAGCTTGCAATTTCTGCTGAAGTTTTAATGCTTATAATATCATGCAGTTTCTTCCACTGGAACTTCATTCGAGTAAAATAACGATATTTTAAAAGCGATTCCATCGATTTTTTATTATGACTACTTGATAAAAAATAGTCGTCAAATTTATCGATATGGATTTATGTCAATAAAAAAATGTCCTCATGAAAAAATCAGTTAAATTCAAACGGAATGTTGGAAATTGTTTTCACCGCCGGAGGACCTCGGCTCTTAAGGCATCGTAATGATACTTCTCGCCGTAAATTTTATGCTATCGGCAATACTTGCAATCTCGTTTTTTTTTATCAATCCCAAAGAACTTCACTTCGATAAAAACAACGCTGCATTGTTAAAATTTTAGTAATTATTTTTTGCAGTAAGCCAAAGCATAAATGAAAAATGACTGGAAAGTTACATTCTTTTAATTTGGTAGATAATAACCTCTGTAAAGGAAGTTCCGCGTGTTTTCATTTAATAAATTGCGTGTAACCAATGCTGTTTCAGTAGATCAAAAATAATTTGACATGGAATAAAAAAATCACTATCAATTATTTATTTACTTTGCAAAACCGAACGGAATATACAATTTTTTCAAACATCAAATTATATGATAAATAAATGTTCTCGAAAATGCATCTATGATCTCATGAGCACTATTTCTCGACAATATTACCCACAATATGCTTCGATGGTTTATGCGTTTGCATACCCTCGACTATTACCCCCAGAGTATCGCTGTGAGTCATTTGAATGCTTTCTTCTTATCCGACGACTTCTTTACTCTTTCTCCCTTCTCTATTTTTCTCTTTCCTCCCTTTACAGCTGCAAGATTTCACATAGCGTATGACACATTACATGCTTTCGAACCTAGTTTAACCAAGCGTAGCCATTATAGGATTATAATCTATGTTTAAAATGAATCATTACTCTCCTCGTCATGTCACTTCTCTTTACTTGCAAGCGATATTTATTCAACAACAGATCACCGCTATATATTTTATCACTTTTCAGGTATCTGGTAGACAGCAGGCACTTATTGTTATCGATATTACTTGACGGCTTTGCCAGTCCCAGAAAACATTGGATCAAAAACCGCTAACCTTTATCTTAAAAAAAAACTGGAAAATTTCTTCTTCCCGTCAGCCATATGATATAAACAGAAAATACACCGCACCAACGCGAGTAATGTATAAATGTATAAACAAGTTAGGAAAGTGTACAGTATATCACAAATAGGCGCGTTTTCTGCGATGGAGTATTTGAAACTAAACGACATACCGTATTTCGCTGTATATAAGACGCACTCCAGCTTTTTAGAAGATTTTTCAGGAAAAAAGCATTTTGGTTCACCAAGGCATTTAGGAATGGCCACGTCGTGTATCATTTCCAGCCGTGATTAAGCCCGTATCTGGCAACCTTTGTAGGAAATATTCCGTGGTAACAGTTAAATATAACGTTTTAGATAAACACCATTCTTAAAATAAATAGGGATGACCCAAAACGTAAATAATTGCTTGGAGAAATGTGCCCTGCGTGAACTTGGCAGTCGTATTAATCAAAGCTGTCGCAGTGCGCCGCACACGTCGCACGTATAGACACCCTTTACCGATACTATTTACTTAAACTTTAGTTCAAGAAGATATTTTAATACACTGGGTTAAATAATAAATGGAATGCATATATAATAACGATACGTACGCTCAACCAGTCCTTTTTCTTTTGCAACTCTTTTTACCTCGTACATAACGATTTTGATCGAAACAGCAATACCAAACCTCCTCCTCCTCCTCCTTCCTACATCACTTCCTCCTCTAGTTGTGGCCATTTAAGACCAACCTTACGAAGACGATGTTTCTCTTATTCCATCAACTTCAGTTTTTCCTCGTTTTCTCCATTCACGAATGATTTTTTTCTGTGGGAGGTGGCCCGAAATGACGTGCTGCTGCTCGGTTTCCGGCCTGAAGCTTATAACTAATAGCGTTGGCACATATTTTCACTTTTGTAGCCATTATGATCTTAATACACGTAACGTTATTTATGACATCTACACAAATTTTACTGTTCCGTGATATTAATCGCGCTATTCAACGGGCTCGTTAGGAACTAAAACATCGCAAACGCGCCGAAATTGTAATCACTGTGAGCGGACATGCATTAAAGCGTAATAATGAAATTGCGTCCTCGGAATTCACGTATTACTTTATATATTAACAAATTGTTCACAATTAATTATTAATAATTTATATTTTATTGTTTTTGCGGTGAATGACTGCCAATTATTTCATTTTGGCAATGAGTTTGCTTGTAAGTGTCAGTATTGAGTACAATAATAATCTTACCTTCGGCGTATAAGTTGCAGGCTGATTTTGGGATATTTTTTCTGGGAAAAAAGTGCGTCTTATATGCCAAGAAATACGGTAATTTGAACAAACGCACGCCATAACACAACTAATCACCACGAACCGATTATGTCTCTCTGTCTACTATAAATTTCTTCTCTTCTCCCTAAGTGAGTGCATTAATAGACATGCTTGCGTAATTTTAATGACTAAATATTGCAAAACGATATATCAAAAATGATACCGGGAAATATTACATTTTAATTACCCATCTATTTTCCAATCAGTTTAGCTAAACAAATAATAGAAAATTATTTAAAACATACCTCACGAGTCACTAATTTGTGGTAACATGCCCGAGCTACGGGCGAGCCGGAGCGCAAAAGTTTTGGAGGCGCTATCCCGATTATTTATCGATGCATTATTTGCAAGTGAATAAATATTGGATACCAATTTATATCGAAGAGCAGGCTAGAATCTTGATGGCATTCCTTTGAATTTTTCATCATCAATAACCTTTACAGAGAGATGCATAAATTGACTTGTACTTTGTAAATATATAAACAAACATTAACGGAGGGGGGCGCTAGAGTGCTATCTCGCCCGGGGCACCAAAATTCCTCGGGTCGCCCCTGCATTTACATTAATGTTCTTTTCTTCGTCGTAGATAATCCATTTCCTTCCGCTCACAACATTCTGCCAGCACAAGTATTGATATTATACCTATTATCGTAATTATAGCAGATATTATTTACTGCAGTTACTGCGAAATTGTTTTCGTTGACAACAATCAAATAGTATCCATGCAAGAATTTTTATAAATCCAAAACGAATTAACACATTTTTGTTTGATTTTCTTGATAAAGGTTACTCCTATGATGACAAGTATATTGCAAGAAATATTTTATTTAACTAGTTCTACAATTTCTGTTTGAAGACTTTTTCAGCGACAAATATCTTACGAGATGTGAGGGAAAGTTCGTTTTTTTTTTGTTTCCAGTAAAGTGGCACTCTTGATTAAATTATGTGAACCATTTATGCCGTTTTCTTTTTGTCTTCGGCAATAAGTCTTAAATGCCAATTATCATGAAAATCTGTTCGGCATAAGCCGAGAACGAATATGCGTACGGACGGACGGAGAGAACGAAGCAAAGAGGCGCTTACGCTGGAAACGAAACGCACCTGAAAAAAAAGTGCATTAAAAAAATCCATCACTTCATGAATATTTGGTTTGTGATTGCATCCGTTTTAGAGTGGCGTCTTCAGAAGTTTACTGCCCATTCTATTCCATCATTGCTTTCACCAAGTTGACTCGGAGGAGAACCCAATTATCATAGTATAAGTCTGGAATCCCTTTACTTCTTGATTGAATCAAGGACCGACATATTTACCTTCAGGTTGGAACTGTAGATGTTCCTTGTGCGCATAAAAAATATATACAGAAATTTCACTAAATTCATGTTCAGCCAAACTGTACTAAATATAATTAAAGCATAATTTTTCTAAAATGTAGGCTCCAAAGAATTCAAATGAGCGAATAAAATTATTTATTTCTGGGTCGACGCATCTATTAACCCACCCTTACCTTTTACCCAGTTTAACGACTGGACTTTAAAAATTTATGAACATATTTATTTACTATGCAAAATTCAGTCTTGATTTATAGTGATCCGTGTAGGTACTTTCAACCATTCCACCATGGGTTTCTATTCTCTCCTATTCTATTTACGCTAACTGGATCAAGCGCCCTAACAATGAGTCAAGAGAATATTATGGTCACATGGTTCCTCCAGGATTAATACAATAAACTTTCCTTTTTATCCCTTGGCTCTCGGCGACAACGAAGTCCATTCTTTCCTGTCTCCATGTCTTTTACATCCTGATACCCGTTTCTCCACACAATGCCCTGAATAGTAGATAGAAAACCTTTCTTTTAGATGCCCTTTTTCTCATTCAAAATCTACTTCCTCATTCAGAAACACACTTGGTATCGCCCATTCAACAAAGTAAACGACTTTTAAAATTTGAATAAGATTTTTTCATCACTTCCCACATTGCCTCATTTCCACCGAACTTATCTTTCATACCAAACCAGACATACCCTCGATTAGTTCGCTGTTTTTTCACTGAAATTTCATTTTGGTGGTTAGAGCTATGAGGAGTTGCGGTGCACTTGTTCTTTTTCCGGATCGAGCGATGTACATAAATATCTATGCACCGAGTCTCGTTTCAAAAGGTCATATCTCAATCTCTTTAGCAGATCGCGTCGGCCCGTCATTCTGTCCATCTTCATCTTGTATTTCATGAACCGATTGAATGATGTTCATGAGAATTGGTATACTAAACGTATTTTAGTCCACATTCACCAATTAAAACATTCGCTTTTCATATTGGCCTAAATGAACAAAAAGTCTCCTAAAAAGTCATAAAATAAATTGTAGATGCATTTTACATCTTTTTTATTAATTTTTTTATCGTAAGAATAGCCATTTTCGAGAGACTGCTACAGGGATATAAATTCCCCGTCTCTAGCTTGTAGATTGTTGAGCATGGGGGGGTACAGTCCACCCGAGTAATACGAATTTCGGAATTCGATGAATTGCACATCATATTGAGAAATAAATTACTTTAACATCTACGTGAAATGACTCTTCAACGACATACACCAATGAGAGTGGCCAAATCGCAAAGAACGTATTTAGAAACTCTTTGTAGCGCAACACGAAGTACAACCTTCTATTTCTAATTTATAGACCTTAAAATTTCCACACGCCAAATTCTGCTATTTTATTTTCTTCGTTAGACAAAGAATCGAAACCTATTAGAATTAATATATAAAGGGGCAAAAAAATGAGTCGCACTTCCTACTTAAGTTTTTTCGCTAGAAAGTTGTTCAATTATCCTCCAGGCAAGTAGTAGCTTTCCAAAAAACCATTGCGATAACCTTTATTCTGAACCGAAAGATGATTAATGTATACTTTGAAATTTGTAGTACCTAAAATGGCGTAGAAGAAAAAAGAGGGAGAAAGAGATAACTGATCAGACTCAGAGCGAAAGCAGTTTCCCGAACGAATGGGAAATAAAAGAGAGCTAGGGAGACGGAGACAGAATGCCGATACCGAGTTGGAGTCGAAAGAAGTATTCATTTAATGGTTTCCAACGTTCCCGCTGTTATGCGAAAGGGTGTGGTAATGGTTATAGTTTTTGCGCACTTTCCTTCGACGTTTCCAAGGTCTTCTCGATTTAAAACGTAAGTTATACGAACAGGGTTGCAGAGTGGAGAATACCGAGAAATTGTAAATTAATTTTTTTTAATAAATAAGACAAGCGAAAAATTTTTATTGTAGGAACGATAAAATCTTGATTAGGCGTACAATTTTTATGAAATACCGTCGCTTGCTCTCAATTGACAACGTTTTTCTGGAAAGCAGTTTGCTTATACTAACAGTTTATGAGAGAAATATATATATATATATATATATATATATATATGTGTGTGTGTGTGTGTGTGTGTGTGTGTGTGTGTGTGTGCACTCTCTCTGTCGCTGAAGAAGAACTTAAGCCGTATTTCTATGTGCGTTTATACGTCTTTTACTTCGACACCCCAAGCAGATCGCCAACTTGGTAAGTGCCCACTGGGCTCCCTCCAACACCTTGTTGCCACCGTCGTTACTACCTTTCCTTTTCCTCAAGATTATATATATACATACATATATATATATATATATATATATATATATACATATATATATATATATATATATATATATATATATATATATATATATATATAACAAAATGATTGGAGTCATTGCAAACGTAATGTGAACCTATTCAGAAAGAAAAGGCGAGATTAAAAAAATGCCTCGCAGGAACGTAAAATTGAAAAGATCGAAAATTATGACAGACTTTTCTAGAATAAGAGAAAACGATAATTTGATCAAGAGATCTCAACGACCGCGATTGTAGCTAACGCCACTGGCCACGCCGCATTCCTTGCATAATGGCAGCTGCTGCACCGTCACGGGAATTCATTCACGGTGAAAGGTTATTCCTTCCCCTCCGGAGAGAAATGACAATCCGACACGTGTAATTTAAAGATTTCACTCAGCGCCTCTATATCAAAGTGATTACGCAATCCTTTCGGGACGCCTGAGGTCTCCACATACGAAGAGAGTGTGAAATGCGCCACGAGTGAGAGGATGGGAAAAAACAGATCGGGATATAGTGCGTTTCTACATAATAGATCTCACATTTAAATAATTGGATTACACGTACATGCATATTGGAATAGGTGCCAGATAACAGAACGATCAGGAACTCATTTTCCCCGTGATGTTATGCGGGTAAAATAAATATGCATTCCTTCCAAAAATTGGCGGACTATGTATGTACGACAATACGAAAATAAGTTGAATTGACTGACATAATTAAAACGAGGGACGCACTTAAAATTAAAAGAATAATTAATAACGGAAGGAAATTACAACCCAAGAAATGGTAAAAAAGGCAATTCAAAAGTTTACAACGCCACTTTTCAACCAATAAATATTGCTAAATATGTGAACTCACTAATAAAAGCGGTTCACTTTAAAACCCATGGCGCAATCTCTTGAAACATTTCTATTCAAAAGGGCTTTAACATCGGCATATTACTTTCTGATGCGATTTTAAAATGCATTATTACAGCTGAAGGAGATCGCCAAATTTAAAATTGCATAATGATATGGTCACTCAATAGCGCATTAAAAATGTAAATTATGGAGGATAAATGTGTTTCGCGGTGAAAAGTGGAAATATTCTACAGGATAGTTATAATGAAATAAGACATGAAAACAGTACGGAAGGTTATTTGTGGAAATTGATAAAATGCCGGAGGATAGATTAAAAATGTCAATTGAAGTCCTGCTGACGGAGGCTATCACACTAAAGTTAACTAAGATCTCAAAAGCACAAATGTCGTAACATTCAAGAGCGAATATTCACCATTTTTCATTTGTAGATAGTTTTCACTTATTTATTTTCCTTTCAAAAGAATTAAATCCATGAAAATTAAAGTCTATATATCATTTAAACAAAAATTGTATTGTCATAAATCTTTTCTTATCAAGTTTTCACCTTACATATCCACGCTATGACATCCGAAGAACATTAAATGCTACGACACCGCTGGGCTGTCTAGTGCAAGGGTGGCCAAGCTATGTCTCGCGTGCCGCATGCGGCTCTTCTTTGTTCCAAGTGCGGCTCGCAATTCACGCGCCGCACTTTTAATTTAAGATGGCAAGTAGAAATATTGCTTACAAAAATACATGCAATGGGGCTCAATATGCGTCGGCTAGACAAACATTCGAAGTATCTTGTACATATTAAAATAATACATGTTCCTTACCTTACTCTTATCTATAATACAGGCTATGTTTACTATTTATTCATACAAATTGCATTCCACTCATATGACGGGGACATGGTATTTATTTCAGTTCTCGCAATTCGTTGACCAAATTTTGAAGATCTTACTAGCACAACGGAAACACAAAAAGTGCCAATTTCAATTAGAAGACAGCCTAGATAAAAACATCTCATATATACATATAATAATCACTGTTGGTTGGTGATCATTTACTGCAGCGCCATTCCTAAGGCGTGTAAGAAATGCAAACGAATACACGACCGCTAATATTTTAGTTAGCATTTTGTTTTGTTTACGTTGACGACGAAAGAACTCGTTAAGTAGCTTTTTTAATTCACACAATTTAGGTTAATTTGTTTTAAGGTGATGATGGATATTGCATTGAAAAACGTAAATAGTGATCAATATTACCTTAGTTATTTAATGAAATTTCAACAGGTATTTACTCTATAGCGTAATTATTCACGATATCGGCAGTTTTATGCTTATACAGTTATCGAGAAAATATCGCCATACCTTCATGTCTTAATTTAAAGTTTTATTTTCTGCTTTAGATACATCAATAAAATTACAGCCATGAATTCCAATCACGATGCACTAAAATAATAGATGAAAAACAATAGAAAACGGTAAGAGATATTGGTTAGAAATTTTCCAGGAATGCTAGATTCTCATACTAAAAGTGATTGATAAAAAATATTTGGAAACACGATCCGGGTTCGACTCCTGGGGATTATTTCCATTTCTCATAAGGTAACACGTAAAAATGGAATTTTAGACGTGCGGGCTTTTAATGTTTTGGAAATTACAATTAGAAAAACTGGCATCGATCACCCGATTTGAAATATTGAAAAAATTAATAGTCACTTATTCTATTAATCTTTTTCCGTTTTTTATTCATTTGAACCCGTCATTTTTACGATCAACATACTAGTATACACACACACACACACATATATATATATAACAACTTACGGAAAAGGAAAGGTAAAATGAATATATGGATGTCAACAAGGTGTTGGGATGAGGAAACCCAGTGAGCACTCACCAATCAGACGACTTCAGGTTGGCGAGGCCCCGGGGATGTCGAAGCGACACACGTAAAATAACACAAAAACACAGAAACATCACAAACGTAAAGCTTTCGGAACTACTCCTTCTTCAGCTACAGAGAGAGAACCATCCTCATCCTCATCCCAACACCTTGTTGACATCCATATATATATATGATATTAATATGCTATAACAAAAGTGTAAGCGGGCGCCTTCCAAACTTCTGATGATTACGGTAAGCGCATTCAGGATAAATGTACTTTGGTTAGCGCTCGCTCCAATTAGTTTATACTAGAGGTGGGACGAATCCAAAATTTTCTCGAATCTGAACCCGAATCCTAAAAGGTTCTCGAATCCCTCGAATCTCACGAATCTCGAATCCTTCATATAAGAGTAATAATAATAAGAAAAAAGAAAAAACTTTTACTTAAAATTATCAGTTTTTAATTAAAGAAAAATTTGAAATCTGCGTTTAATGAAAAATAAATTTAAGAATGCAGTTTTTAAAAATACACCTATATTTATTAAGAAGATACAAATGAAATTTTGTTAATGAAGTACATAATTAAAACTCTTGAATCTTGAGGTTCATTTTCTCAACATAATTTGACAAAAATTTTTGAGTATCAGTTCAAATTCTTTGCATTTTACCACAGAAATTGCATCAATCGCGTTCTTTTTTAATGAACGCTTCAATTGGACGTCAATAAAACTAATCTTTACAAAGTTTTGAGTTAAAATGTTTAACGGTTTTTTAGGTTAGGATTCGAAAGATTCGAATGACGAAAAAAGCGCGAAGATTCGAGTTTTCGAATCTCGAATCTTTATCAAGATTCGCGGGATTCGAGGAATCGAATGTCCCATCCCTAGTTTATACACAACTTGCCGGAAACGTTCGGCTATAGTTAATTTATAGCATGATAATGTATATTATTTCACCTTCTCCTTTCTTTGAAATAAAACCTTTATCTCCATCTAACTCTCAGATATAATAAGTTTGACTTCGCAGAATCAGGTAATATCCATTCAATTTGGCTGATGTCTTGCCTTTGTGCTTTCTCATCCTTTTATGCCTTGCGTTCTCGATTCTTTGGCCTACTTAAATAAATAAATTTAATCTATACCGAGAGTATTTCTCTTCCATAGCTCTCACACAGGTAATACGAAAATTTCACTCAGCGAGCGCTGGTACCGCCACCAAATTATGTAAATTACTTTTAAGGATCATAAATACTTTCATTTTCTAAGTTATATACCAAATTAAAAAGTTACTTGAGTGCCTACTTCACTGTTTTATCGCCCATTTTTATTTTATATCCCGCTGGATCCTTGCCATTTTCTGACGAGGTTAATGGATTTATATCACCTCAGGTTTCTTACGAAATGACAGACTTTTAACCAGACCCATTTTAAACGTCTTTATTAACCTATCTGTTATATTAAGATCCTGGTTTTAGTCCGGGTCAAGAGGTAATTTGGGAGAGGAGATTAAAATGACTAATCTCATTCTATCTTTTTCGGCGGTCCGTTAAAGGGTGATTACTTATTACCAGTTATGCCCCCTGCCGACTGTCAACAGGTGAAGTAGAAAAAATATACGACCAGTGCTTATGGATCGAAAGTGAGAGTTTGTCAGTTCAAAATTCGCTGCAAATTGATCAGAAACTACGAAGTTTTCTAATGTTATATTAATATATTTTAATTTCAGATAATTTTTAAATTTCAATGACAGGATTTGAAGAAAACTCGTTTTGTATAGCCTTGAGTGTTTTTACGATTTAGAGGTACTGTGAAATGCTTTTTTGATAGCGAATGCTTTTTTTGTCTACTTCAAGGAGAACAATCTCGGAGAGGTTTAAACTATGCTCGAAATGTCATAAGGTCGTAAAGGGTATTTTGTGGGACTCACCGCTCAATCGGCATACAGTAAAAGCCCGTTCTACCGGCACTCATGAGGTCAAAGTCATGCCACTAAATTGAATGTGCCGCTAAAGCAAATGGCTTAAGCTATAAAATTTATATTGAAATGGAAAGAAGTATAAATAATACGTGTCAATCGTGTAGCTTAAATTAAGTTTGTTTTCATATCTTTTTTATTTATTATCACTTTCTATACTACCTAAATATCTGCCATATAATGAAATAATAAAAAAATGTTTTATAAAAAGCTTTCGCTGCTACCGGAAAAACATTACTTCTATTCTTCTAAAACCTTTCTTCTCAATATTAATACATTTTATGGGAAGTAACCCAAGCCTTAGATTTCATAATATTCAATATTGGATGAAATTATTGTACCATACCAAAATATGCTATTTAAATTCACGTAATGGAATGATTTAGATTCGGCAGTTTGCAGCAGTTTTTACTAACTATTCGGGCCGTGGGTCAACCGAATCCCACTCCCCTCCAAGATTTTGTCCTTCGGCGGTATTTAGGCGTTCTTTACAAAAAGTAAACAAAGAACGCCTTATGGTCCCGTCGTGTGCGTCCGTCTGTCCGTCCGCATGTTTCATCTGCGAAACTACTTGTCGGTTGGTCATCAAATTTGATATTTAGTACATAAGGGCAAAGAAAATAAAAAAAAATTATAAATGTTTCACGTAGCCTATTCGGGAATGTCTCTTGACGTAACAAAAAATGAACTTTTCTTTATATCTCGTAAAATATCACTTAAAACAAAAAATCTTAAACAAAAAATTGTAGAACTTATCAAATAGCATCTGTTTTATTCAGTACATTTTTAGCGAAGGAGTAGCCGATTCCAAGAAAATCAAACGTGACTGTTATAATTCACTTTGAACTTAAAAACTTTTCCCCGTATTTTTTAACTGTTGTCAACGAAAACAATCTTCGTGGCAACTGAAGTAAACAATTATCGGTTGTAAATAACTAATTAATTTAATTTTCTTTCGTGCCCACGCAACATTCGGTAAATGTAGAGAAATGGATTATCTAAGACGAAGAAATCAATGTAAATACGTCTATTTTCTTTACATTTGGAAGTGAAAAGAAATGGGTAATTTACAACGAAGGAATAAACGTGAACATGAAGGTTATATTGCTACTATTCGAGTAAGGTATGTTTTAAATAATTGTCGATTGTTTTATCAATTACAACCGATTAGGAAATAAGACGGTGAATGAAAAATTCGACGTTTCTTGGCTTACCATTTCTTAGACATTATACTAAACCGTTAATATTTACCTTTTTCGGCATGATTGCATAAATCAAAAAGAACGCCTCCGCCTCGCGTCTAAGCACGCATGGCGTGTGCATCTTTCCCCTCTTGTTATATACCCTGATTGAATAGCAGTACTTAAAATTTTTCGAAATGAGAAAAGAGTCCTTTGCATCCGTTTCATCTACTTTTAATTCAATTTTTTAATAATAACTAGAGTGTTCACAATTTTAAGGGAATTTGAGACTAATGTACCATTTCATTGAAATTAAAGCTGAATCTCGTCAGAAAAATTACGTGGCGGTAGTCGATTGAAGCACGCGTTTTCCATCGCCTTCCATGGAATAAATGGAAACTTTTGCCTAAAAAACTGATTATTTTTCTCAACTATTGATTAACAATCGGTTTTGAAAAAAACCGAACATTTCCGCACTTAAGATCGCGCGTAGAGTGAGTTTGCCGGCAGAACGGGCTTTTGTTGTATTTAATTTTTTTTCCGCATCTGATGAAAATATTACAATGAACATAGTTGAAATTGCGTATCCAACCTTAAAATGAGGACAATTTTTCTTCACAAATCCTGTACATAGCATCTTAGATTTAAAGCTTGGCTTAATTTTTAGTTTAACTATTCCATTAAAAGTTGAATTCTTTAAATGTAATTCTTCAAGCAAGTAGATTCAATATAAAGAGATTTCATTGAGTACATATTCCAGAAGCAATTAAGATCATCCAGCATTATATTGCAAGAAAACGAAATTCAACAAGAAGTCCAAACCAGGATTAATGCAGGTTGGTTTCCCAAAGTTCACGTCCCGAATTGATTACTTATATTGACAGGAAATGTTTCAGTATGTGTTAGTCATTCCAAGGAATTTGCATGCCATAAATACCACTTGTAGTTCATAGTTTATCAATGATAGAGAAAATTGGAAAACAAATTAATAGAGCTTTATCAGGTTTAAAATACTAAAATCAATGTCAAAATCTCTTTCTGACAATATTTTGCATGTATTTTTTTAATAAACGAATTTAATAAATATTACTGATTATACGCTAATATGTATTCATCAACTGTCCATTGCTGAAGAGTAGTCGGGCGGAAAAGAAAATAACCCATTTGTTCACTCGTCTATGCTCAAGCCAAGTTCGGTAATAATCGTCACCATGGCAACAATCCGATAAAATGCGATTTAAAACGGAAAAACGCTATGTTCTAGTAAAAATTCAAGAAAAGACCATCAATCATCAAACTTCGGTGATAAGAATTAGCATCAACATTCTTTTTCCCTTAAAACAATATTAACCTCGCTCCGATATCACAATTTGAATATATTTTAATGTATTAAAAAAAACATCTCTGTAGGATGGATTTGAGATTTCCTATGTAAAACCAATAGGGTAAAACGTCCCTGGAATCGAATCCGGGACTTCAATCTTTGCCAAATAAAATATAGCCCGGAGGTGGGCCCTGGCAGCACGAGTCTCATACCAAGTTTCATGAAAATCGGTTCACTGGTGCAAAAGTTGTTAGTAGGGGACACACACACACATGCAAACAGGACCATTTCATAAGGCTATGTTTCCTTTGGAAATCAGCCTAAATATAATAAAATGTCAGCAACGTATGACTTTTTTATTTCAAGAGATTAGATAATTTAAAACTAAATGAAGTTTATGTGACGACCGAAGTCGGCGTTATCCAATATGTTTAAAAAATATTGCTCTTATTCTCTTATAAACTGAGTCTACAGCACTTTCAAAATATCTACAAAATATTTTAATGCACGTATTTATTATTATATTATATATTAGTTATGGATTTATTTTGCATTCCAAATTGAGTCCTGTCAACGACTTACAGGCACCGCAGACTGTTTGCCGGTTCAGTGGCGAGGCCTGCCCTTTTCGTGACTAATTAATCGTGGAGAGAGCCGCTTGCCGACCGGCTATTTGATAGCTACTTTCGGACGGGTTCCACCTTAACCTGATTTAGATTACGGCGAGGATCGCGTGGCGGCGTCTTCTTACATACTATGCGTAGGTGTGGACGAAATACGCCCAATCCTCTATCCCTCGCTTCCACGGATAAAGACGACGCAGTCCTACGAAAAAGAAACTTGAGTCGACACCACAGGTGCTCCTTCCACGTCACTGTCAAAGAGCCGCCGATGCTTGCGTCACAGGTTCGTGAAATGACCCAAGAGGAGGGAGGACTCCCGATCGCAGGAAACCCGTTCTCTGCCAGGCGATAAGGTTTGTAACACTTTTTCGCGGAATCTTTTTTATTTTTAATCCGAGCCATATATGGCGGTTTGGAGGCTGTTCGTGTAATGACTATTTGTTTCATTTTTCGGTCGGGCCGAAGTTTAAAAAAAAATAATAATTTCACTCTCGCGGTTTTAAACTGGTTGCTTCGACGGGTAAACCGGAAGATACGTTTTATTGCCGAAACGGACTGAATTACCAAGGAGGGAGAATTCGGGCAGCACGTACTCTGCGGAACTATAGATCTCGCTCTCTCTCTCCATCTTTAACTCTAGTTGGCAGATTCGACTTTCGAAACTTGGCGATCGTCACGATGAACAGCAATAAACGAAGCCACTCCCTTCGCCGTTGTCATTGTCTACACTTTGTATGGCCGCGATCCGCCGAAGTTGACCTTCTCCTAAGTTTTATGCGTCGATTCTCTCCTCTTTCTCATTTTCTATAAAAGAACCGATGGCGCAATAACACCCCGTTGCGTCGAGAATGAAATACCCCACAACGAAAACGGAATGCGTTCCCGGCGACGGAGAATTCGGGTAGCGAAAGCGGGGAAAGAAATTCAGCGTAACTCTCTTCCTCGCTCTCTCTTCGCCTTTCATTAACCCTTGTTGGCAGATTCGACTTTGGGAAGTCGGCGATCGTCGTGACGAGCAGGAATAAATGAAGCTACTTTCTGAAACCCGTCTTTGCCATTCTATTTGTTTGCACTTTTCAAGATCGCGATCTGTAAAAGTGGTCCTTCTCCTTTCTTTCTTTAATGCCTCCAATCTCTCTTTCACTTTCCACACAAATGGCGTAATAACGGTCCATCCGTGGAGAAATGAAAATATCTTATGGTGAAAAAGAGCGACTTATGCCTTTTAATGGCGAAAAGTTATGTGAAGAAAGTCGATCTAGCGATAAATGCCGGAAGCGAGGAAGTAAATCTTTGCGACATTATGTATTTCTTAAAGGGGAAAAGTAGAGATTGCGGTTAATTACTGCTAAGTTCGAGGGAGGTAAGGAGAGAAAGAAACTGTTATATTTATGCTTAATATCAATGAAATACACCAGAGAAATAATTTACATGATTATAATAAAAACATGCAATTATATTAAGGTTGGTAAACGGCATTATTATGACGTAACAAAATTTGTATCACTTGCACAAGGCGTTTTTCCGATCAAATAAAAATTGTAAAACAAGATATCTCGTGACTCCCAAAAAATATAATATCAGATTTGTAAGAAGGATCCATCTATGTCGCTTTAACTTAACAATAAATGAGTAGCACTGATGGAAGAACGAAAATGAGAAGAATGATAAATGAATACAGCTGAGAATATGAAATTCAAGATGCAGGATTTATTACCATTGGGACCAAGAAATGAATGCTACGATGGGGTATTAACTGCGACAAAAAGTCATCTTCGGTCACATCTCAGATTCATAAATACCTGTATGACAACGGACAAATGGCCGATGGAAGACATCTAAAAACGGTTAGCAAATGCTTTTCGAAAGAAAGATAACAAAGCAGAGATTTATAAACAAACGAATGCCGTATGCCGAGGAAGAGGCTTATTTATTCTCTCTCCGCGTCTCTGCCATTTGTCTTCGTAAAGAATATTTTTTATTGCCTTTATTTAGCACATGTAGGATATCCTGCAAAGCACTCGTTGAATTATTCATTAAACTCTTTTTCGTCTACTCATCTGATCTGAATCTGATGGGGAAAAGACTATTTTTATTTGTATCCGTGAAATGGTAAGCAGGGATCTCGCTCGTAGCATTCTAATTTACTAAATTGGACGCTTTTTATTATTATTACCTATTTATTATTTTTATATCAAACTCGTTCGTTGGAAGAAGTCTTCATTTTGAAAAATGGGTTTTATTTCGAAAAATGGTTTCGCAGTTCGTTCACCGAATAAGCCAAATGTAACGAACTGAGAAAATAATAAGAACATACATAAACAGATATTTACGTTGAAGGAAGATGTTTCGTCAATTTTGCAACGCTTTTAATTATTTTTGTAGGTAATAGAAGGCATGTAGGCGTGTTTTTTATTTTACTTTGGGGCAAATGGATGCTTTAAATTTCATTCCGCCAGTTTTTTCCTTATCTGTCGGCGTATGCTCGACCTTCATGGTGAAATAAATTAATAAAAAACCGTAGATTGGAAAACAAAGATAAAAATGTCTCGCCTGCGGAAAGTCGCTGCGTTATAAAAGTCGAAAAAACAAACCCAAGATAGATAGCCGAGAGCCAAAGTCAGCACTTCTGAAAAAAAAACAAGCAGGATATGGTTTTTCCTTAAACTTTTAATATCAAAGAATATAATCATTCAAACGGGTTAAAAAAATTTTTACTTGATAAGGTAAAAAAATAATATCATCTGTACTACGTAAACCCTTTCGAATGACTCCTGAACTTACCGCAAACTCCCCCACCCCGCTATCCCCCTCGGCCCCCCACCACCCGTCAGATTAGATTGAGCGGGCGACGCGTTAATGCGACCGACAGCCTTAGAGATTCTTCTCGTAGTTCTCAGAACTCGCGTAAAAGAGCAGAAGAGACGGGAAGGGAGGGAACGAGGGAATCCCGCGGTTCTGCGCCCATAAAGATTGCGCTGACTTTTAACGTCGCGCTTCCTCCGCGAAGGAGGAAGTATCCGCCGCGAAAACATTTGACACTCTACTTTTACGATTTTCTGGAAACAAACTCGGCATCACTTTCAAAGCCAGGAATGCGAGTGACAAGAAAGAATTCGAACATGTCACTGGATGTGTGCGTCAAGAAAAAAGATTTTATTGTTCGAGGAAGATTTCCAGCAAGAAAGAGAGAGTCACGCGAGCGAGATTATCCCATGGGTGGCCATTTTTAGTGTTCTCGTGTCGACCAATAAGCTAATCAAAAGGTATGATGGGGCAAACGACCTCGCGATGCTGCCTTGATGTTAATGGAGGAGAAATTTTTGACCCGATGGCTTATATTATTTCGTGTAACGGTACATATGTGCCTTACATGTGTCGGGGCACCCGCAGGTGTTAGTAGCCCAGGGGAGCAATCACAGTACGAAATTCAATTCCGAAAATGCGGTCGAAATGTTTGGAAACTATTCGTGAACTCACGATCAATTCCTAGTTTTAAAATCTGGCTCTTGATAAAAAATCAAATATGTTGCAATTGTGACATTATATTATGTCTTGTTATGACTGGATTTCGTGTTAACTTTTATTTTTACCCTACAGTTATTATTAGGAAGTCTATGGTTCACCTTTTCAGTATATAGGCCAAAATATTAGTAAAAATACATATTTACTACAGTGTGAATCCTTTGTTGTTCAATATTATTTCTGCGTCGGTAGGTTTTTCAGTTATATACTAAACATATTTCAATACGTGCATAGATATCATACTTTAAACATAAATAACCTGGAGCGCTACATTTATCGAATATATTACAACGCATACTGTCTTTTTTCGGTAGAAGTTTAACTCGCCTACATCTCTCAGAGATCGTAATTGTAACTCGTCTATTAATGGTTCTAATATGACAGTTCAATCAGAGCAAAATTTCAGGATACGCAATCTCTTTCAAAGACTGTCTATACTCGCATTTCACTGATTCATTAGCAATGCATAATCAACCGAAAAAATAGGTATCATACGTCTTTGGCGTCTTCGTTTGAATTAAATATTTTCTTGTTTGATGTTCTTATGCTTTTTATACCGCGAGCGATTTAATTTGTTAAACGATGAATAATTTCTATACTTTATTAGCATTATCTATCTGTAGAAAGAAAAGGCTAATTACTGCTCGTGTACTTCTATTTAAAAATAAATTATGCACGATCTCCATAGCCAAAAAATGCTATTATAGTACTTTTTTCACCCCGCGCTCAATTTGAATGTGTTCTCCTTTATTCTCCTTAGAAAACGAAAGCGATTTTGGAAAAAGAACTCCATATATATATCAACCGCCGTTTTAGTTTGTAACCACAGATTGAATCTTCGAAAGGCAAGAGAGGAGAGAGCTGATGAATTTCGTAGGGAAAGAAAGGCGACGGAGGGATAGGATCCGGGCGGCTTCCCGGGGCGCCAACGTTTTTGGGGCGCAATCCCGATCATTTATCTATGCATTACTTGCACGTGAAAAAATATTGGATACCAATTTATATCGAGGAACAGTCTAGAATCTTGATTGCATTCCTTTAATTTCTCATTATCAATGTTTTTTACAGAGCGATGAATAAATTAACATGTACGTTGTAAATTTCTAAACAAACATTAACGGAGGGGGACGCTTGAGCGCTATTTCGCCCGGGGCGCCATAATTCCTCGAGCCGCCCCTGGATGGGAGGATTAAATAAAGGTTGGAGAGGAAGGAGAGAAAGAGAGAAGAGGGAGGGAGGAGACGGAGGGAGTTGGGCAAGAGGTGCAGAGGTGAGAAATAGTGGGGATATGGTAGAGAGGGGAAGAGGAAAGGGAAAGGAGGAGAAAGGAGGAAGATAGGAGTGGATGAGGGGAAGGAGAAATGAAAGTGGGCAACGGAGAAGTTAAAAGAGCGAGCGAGCGAGAGAGATGTGAATTTGCCAACCGCTTGATTATCGACTCGGCGCCTCTCGTTCTCCAAAAACAACTCCTCATGCTATCCATTTCGGAATTCGCGCCTATGGCCTAGATACGTAGCCGGTGCTAACGTTACGGATTCCCTCTCAACAGGCGAAACGGAATATTTCCCTCTCTTATTCTCTCTCGTTCGCTCACGTTCTCAGACTCCGTGGAGTGACGTCATCGTTCTGCGCGTGTTCATAAGCGGTGACGTGAACCGCGTGGCGCGTGCGTTGAGTATGGGTGCAGCGGTCGAGGGAATTGGAGATTATCCGGCCGGGTGATTTACGTTTGCGGGTGTTCCAGAGCCCTTCGTTTCCGCTCCACTCCTATCCATTTTTTGTTACGTTGAAATAAAAAACATAATTGTTTTTTGCGTCCGTTGAAGTGCACTTAATTTATATGAAGATTTTCTCCTGTAAGTGGTTGTATTGAGTGAGCGATACTTTGAAATTTATTGCTACAGAATTCCTTTTTATTGAAGAATTGAGCATATTGAAGTATGATGAGAAATGGGAGAATTTTAAGATGACTACATTTTTCCAAATCTGCTAAGGGATGTAAGGACGGCAATCAACCTTAAACGACTAAGAAAAAGCTTTCATCGGTGAAGTTACGAGCCAAATATTTATAACGAACATGAATTTTTTTCTGTAATTGCCGTAAGTGAGCTATACCTATTTAACATTAAAATAATCTGCTGCTTTAAAACAATTTTCGGTAGAAGGGTTTAAGATTTAAATTGCTGACACTTATGATGCTTGTAAATTAATGGGAGAATAGGTTGACCTTAAAATGGATCATTCATATTTTATGCGCTTGACCAGTCCCGAGGGCGTAGTAATTTACTGCGATTTCTTTATTCTTTCGATGGTGTAAAATTCTTTCTCATTTATTAATAGCTAATTAAACCAACGATAACGGAATCAATTGCCAATTTAAATTCAGTACACGAGCATAAAGTTATTGTAACTTATGCATTAATCAAAAGATATGTGTTATAGCCAACTATGTTAATCAAATTAAAGGTGTATCAATGCCGACTATTCAATGTCATAAAAGTGTTCCATTACGAACCGAGTTCTATAGATATAATTACCATTATACATATCTACTTGTACAAAAAAGTAACTATATAATTATTCTTTAAATATTTATGAAAGTTAAATAGCAGGACAAACGTCAAATATAAACACAGGTACCACCCACCGTGCGCGAGATCGCACTAACGCGCTTGAACTGTGGGGCGAAGAGCGTTGTGCGCGGTGTACGGTTCGCATTAGCGCGGTTTTCCGAAATGCCTCTCGGGCGGAGGACGCATCCTAAAACGCCAGAACGTCGCCAATAACCCAACATTAATTTTACAATTTCATACTGCACTATAAATATTTGTCAAGATTTTTATAGCAATTTTACGCTTTCATCTTCGAGAATCTCTCACAATGTTCTGCTAGAGCAGATTACTATTACAATGATTCCCTTGCCACTAAGAAAATACGAGAGAGAGGGGGAAGATTGGCTGTAATGTGACACATTACTCTGTTCGGGAATTTTACAGCCGATGGACTAAGGGGTCGTCGCTGCATTGAAGTCCTACGGTCTACAGAGACGTTTAGCACATGGCATTGATGCCATGAGTAGATTCCCAAATAAAACTGCACGCCAGTGTTGGGCTGAATTTGCAATTTTAACTGCAATTGATATTATTGCCAGCAGAAACTCTGCCCTGAAATTGTGAATGGCTTTCAAAGATTACCCGGCATTCAGGGGGAGGTTGAAAAAATAGTTACCCTTGCAAATGCTATTGGAGGTGAGAGATTAAGTGATAAGAAATGGGAAGAGGTTAAAGAGCTCACACAGTCCTACCAGAAGGAATTTAAAAAATGAGAATTTGGAAACTGAATGACCTCCGATGTGAAAGCTGGCGAATTATCAGAGGAAGAGGAGCAAAGACCTGAATTGGCATGCAAGGGAATAAGAGAGATCCTAAAAGCAGCAGTGTTTCTCAAAGAGAAGATCGTGCTGGAAGATCCTGACTTTCGAAGAGCTATAAAAAATAAGAGATATATTGACGATGCTATGGATTCCTATGTGCATATTTATAAAAGCGTGGAAACCAAAGAGAAACTTAAATTACAATGTTCACCAGGCCATAAACTTCAGCCTCTGCCCAATCCCTCTCATATTTTGCCAGCTATTCTACCAATTAAAAAGTTTCCTCTTAAGAAATTAAATCACTCACTTAAGTTACCTTTTCAGTCGTTTTTGGTGAGATCCTGTCATCTCACATTTTTCTGTCTTGATGCTTCGTTTTGCTTGTCCAGTACTTTTATTTTGATTTTAGTTAGGAAATTATTTGGCTTTCTACGTTTTTATGAGTTATTATTGAAATTTTTTGTTAGTTTATGTTATCTAAGTGACATCAAAATTTATATTTCATAGCGCAACGGTTACCATTTATAATTTTTTTGGTCCAACATCCAAGACCCTGAAACGTAATATCATTTTTCTATTAAATCAACGCCACGCGGATCGCGGAATTGCCGTGCCGGCTGGGGTTACCTGTATGTTGCTAACAAATCGTATCAAGAAATTATTTTAGATAAGCACTTTTCGAGAACGCGAATGAATGACGCAGTTTTTGCAATAACCTATTTAACTACATGCTTGCTATTAAGCAAATTGGCAGGTTTAATTAGTCGTATAGCATTTTACGAACACATATATTAAAACAAACGACCAACTACGGTAATGATTCTTTGGACTTAACAAGCAGAAGCTTTAAGCGTATCTTAAAGGAGGCTGGCGACTAGGAAACATGGGCAAAAGAAAGTTCAACTCAAAATAGACACTAGCTCCCTATAGTTTACTCACTTACAGATAAAATATAACAGAAGTAGGTAGCACTGCATCTCAATGCTGTGTGACTGCTACGCGATTATCAAGACAGTGAAAAAGGGGAAGTAAGGAGTTGATAATAAACAGCAAGCATTGGAACATAAAAATGTTTAATTTACAAGAGATTAAAGGAAAGATATTTTCACGAGTTCTTCAGAATTAATCGTATGCTCTATGCCTTTAAATGAGCTACTTACGCGTGGAGAGTTTCACCTTTTTATTTTGTAGATTTCTGATGTTATATACAAACCTTACCTCGTAAAGGTGTATATCTCAAATGCGACTTTAATCTAATCTAACAGAGCGATGAAGAAACTAGAAAGAATAAATGTAAACTATACCTTCATCAATCTTAATTGATAATTCATATCAGGAAGTGCAAACAAATTTGCAAACAACTAAAAACAAGAACTAAAAGGGCATGTTTTCCACTTGGCATAGGAGAACATTTCTCAAGCCTCTCGGCGGAAAAGATTACTTCCGTGATGCGAAGTCAGTTTTAGACCTTCGCTCCTTTGTGAAGAACGTGAAGTACCTAATAGACATAGGGCACATTTAAGACGCGTTTCAAAATCAAGGATAAGGACGTATCAAAAGAAAAAATTTAATTTTTTAAAGGTAAAGGATTAGGAGTAATTTACGCTAGTGGCGTAGCAAAACTTCTGAGCGTTTCTAATCACTCATTATTTCCCAGTATATAATGATATTTTCAGCTAAAGAAGGAAATAAAAGAAATTGATGGAATAATGTGACCTTAAGATCCTATGCAGAAAGGCATAAGTTGTAGTATTGGGAATAATTATGAAACAGGAAAAAATTCTGCAATGACCGGGAATCGAACCCGGGTCTTCCACTTGCCAGGCGGATATTCTACCACTGAAGTATAAATAAAATTAACCATACTCTCTGAAGTCGACTGTTTAAAGATAGGTTACACAGATATTACTTTAAACACAAAGTAACTTACTGCAAACGGTTCATAAGTATTAGACTTTGCCTAATGTGAAATAAAATCGGTACTTTTATGAGATTAAAGTAAGTCAATAAGGCTTTAAAAAGAACAAATACGTGCGTGATGTATTCTGTAAAAAATAACTGGTAGCCATTTCATCTAAAATGGCTAATCCTTTCAAAAGTTGTATAAACAATAAACATTTATATTATTTTGCTCTAAAGTTTTAACACGAAAACGTTGTCTTGGGAATAAAAATAAAATTTCGTTTTTTTTCCGTTCAGGAGTTTTAAACTCACATCGGTGCGCGGGTCGCATGAAGGCTCTCGACTAAACCTGCGGACCCCATTAATGCAACGTACCAAATCCGAGGGCCGCATTCTACACTTTCCCAGTCCTCAAATTATTTCGTTTTCTTTTGACATTCTATTCCCTTTCCCAAGGGAAGACATCGCCCAACCATATGATACGGCCTTATAACCATTCGTTATAAATGGTAGTTTTCGACGTTTATTTTTCTTAATAATCGACGATTAAAATCGACTTTAATTATTTGAAAAATCTACGACGGAAACCGACGTTTATTTTAATGCATTTTATAAGGCTTGGTAGTTTTTTATATTTAAATTTCTTAAAAAGCCACATATCGAGTTTATATTTCCTAAAAATCAAAGACTAATATCGACGTTTTTAAATAGATACATTACATTTATTTTTATTTAGAATATTATGACGATGAAGAAATAGATGAAATCTATGAGCAAATTAATGAAATTTACGAAGAAGACGGAAGAGGAAAGGTAAACTGCATAATAATGGGAGATTGGTACAGCATAGTCGGAGAAGGACAGGAAGAAAATGTTGTCGGGCAATACGGACTTGGGAAGAGAAATCGAGGAGGGGAGAAACTCGTAGAATTCTGCATCAATAATGACCTTGTAGTGACTAATACAGGGTTCAAAAACCATAAACGAAGGTTATACACATGGAAAAGCCCAGGAGATAGAATGAGATGCCAAATAGATTACATCCTTGTAAAACAAAGATTCAGGAACAGCATAAAGAACGCCAAGGCATTGCAAGGAGCAGACATTGATTCAGATCACAGCCTTCTAATACTTGACGTGAATACAAAGCTCAAACAAATAAGAAAAACGAGAAGAGAAAGACAGACCTGGGACCTAGAAAAACTGAAAGAAAGGCAGGATGTAGTCAGCATGAAGTTGGAAGAAAACCTAAGAAAGTTGGAAAACAAACCGAAGACCGTTGATATAGAATGGGATGAAATTAAAACCAGTATCAAGGATACCTTGGATAAAGAGATTGGAAAACAAGAGAAGAAAATCAGAAAACCATGGATCACGAAGGAAATGCTAGAGAAAATGGATGAGAGACGAAAATGGAAAAACGTTAACACTGAAGAAGGTAGAGCCAACTATAGGCGTATAAACAATGAGTTGAGAAGGGTAACAGATAAAGCTAGAGAAAATTGGATAAAAGGAAAATGCGATGAAATAGAACAGATGGAGAAGTTAGGACGGTACGATATGATGTACGCTAGGGCACTGGAATTAGAAGATAAGAAGTCTAATGGAATTTGTGGTAAAGGAATTATGAATACGGATGGGAAGATAGTCTCAGAAACAAAGGATGTAGCACAGGTATGGGAAGAATACATTAAGGAATTATACGGCAAACAGGCAGGAGCGGCAAAAATAGAACTGGAAAATGAGGAAAACATTGAAGAAGACAACTTGGGACCAAGTATTATGGAGAGCGAAGTAGAAAAGGCGATAGTGGAACTAAAGAAGGGGAAAGCCACTGGCAGCGATGGAATACCGGCTGAGATACTTAAAGTCATAGGATCAGAAGGACTAAAAGCGATCACGAAATTAATTAATAAGATTTACGACACGGGAGAGTGGCCTCAGGATTTCCTAGAAGTAACAATGATCCCTCTAAAGAAGAAGCCAAAAGCAATGCAGTGTAAAGATTACAGAACTATAAGCCTTCTGTCACACACATCGAAGATCATCACGAGGATTCTTAATAAAAGGCTGGAGAAAAAGGCAGAAGAAATAATGGGGGAAGATCAATTCGGTTTCAGAAAAGGACGAGGAACTAGAGATGCTATAGGAGTAGTTAGAATCATATCAGAAAGGGCAATAGAATACAGTCAAGATATCTGCGCATGTTTCGTAGACTGGCAGAAGGCCTTTGATAGAGTAAATTGGGTAAAGTTGATGAAGATATTAAAGGATATAGGTGTAGACTGGAAAGACAGGAGACTGATTAGGAATCTATATGAGAATCAAGTTGTAAAGGTCAGGTTTGAGAATGTGGACACCTGCGGAATAAATATCGGTAGAGGAGTAAGACAAGGCTGCTGCCTATCGCCAACCCTATTCAATATATATGGAGAAAGTCTAATGCAAGAAGCTTTAGAAGGCACAGGGGATTTCAAAATTGGAGGAAGGATTTTAAGAACAGTAAAATACGCAGATGATCAAGTACTTCTAGCAAGAAAGGAAGAGGAGCTACAAAAAATGATAAATAGACTAGTGATAACAGGTAGAAAATACGGTATGGAAATAAATACAGAAAAATCCAAGGTCATTCGAATATCGGGTAAAGAAGAGAATCTGAACATAACTATTGGGGGAAAGCCATTAGAACAAGTTTCAGAATATAAATACCTTGGAAGTATCATAACACGAGAGGCAAAATGTACGGATGAGATCAAAACTAGAATAGGAAAAGCAAAAGCGGCTTTCAGGAGAAAGAAACAACTACTTAAAGGGAATATAAGGAAAGATATCCGCAAGAAGTTGATAAAATGCTACGTATGGAGTATAGCATTGTATGGGGCAGAAACATGGACGCTAAGGAAAAATGACATCAAATACTTGGAAAGCTTTGAAATGTGGACTTGGAGGAGAATGCTGAAGATAAAATGGACAGATAGGATGAAAAACGATGAAGTGCTACGAAGAATAGGAGAGAAGCGAATGATTATACAGACTATTAGAAAGAGGAAGGCTAACTGGGTTGGACATTACCTGAGGAGAGAGAGTATGATTAAAGACGTGTTAGAAGGAAAACTAGATGGGAAAAGGGAAAGAGGCAGGAAAAGGTTTCAGCTGATAGACGATTTGAAAGGGAAAGAGAGTTATCAAGATATGAAGAGGACAGCGGAAAATAGGAGTATATGGAGAACCAGGTTTAACCATGAATAATCACGGACCTGTCTACGGACAGACTACCTATGATGATGATGATAAATTGAAATCCGTCTACTAATATTTTGCTAAATGTGTATACATAACAATTAGACCTCGTATGCCTGATGGTTTGTTGCTCTCAAGATTTTGGTGGATGTGCTGTTTTTAATTTCGACCATTTCACCATTCCAACCATCTGGCACAGCTAATTTTCCGGAATAAACCAGAAAGTTTATTTTACTCGTTAAATCGTCCCACTTATTCACAAAATCTTGGCCATTCGATAATAGAATTAAGGCGACATTAATATAATGCAGTACAACCAAAAGAATATATTGAAGAAAAAAATCCTTTTTGAGTAACAAACGACGATGAATGTAGACAAGCAGGGGTGTACACGAGTTTTCAGTGGTACAGAAGTGCTTTTCGTCAAATTCGCCGTAGTATAATCGTATACTAATGTACATATTTGCTATGAAATCGGAAAATTATTTTTCATTATATTGTGGTCGCCCTGCTTTTTTGACCCGTTTTAAACATATTCATTTCGTTTTCTCATTCTATACTCGCCCTAAAAATTAAATTTCTTTTAAATCTGTTCAGCCAATACCTTCCAAATTCATAGTTACAGAAAAATTCTAACCTTGATATTGTGGTAACCCTGATTAGTCGACACGGTGGAAATATAATATTTTGGTTATTTATTTATATGAAGAATATATATACCATATTTGATTAAAATCCATTAGGTCAGTTCTCTAGAAATACGTGTAAAAGAAATATCATTTTACTTTTTACTATGGTAGCCCTGCTCTTTAGCTCCGCTTTAAACATCTTGATTTCATTATGTTATGTTGTACAAAGAGTTCAAAATGCAAATGCACTCAGAGGATGGATTGCAGGTATGACTCCCAAAAATATAGTTTATTTCAGTATGTTTGTGAAAATACTATACTGACATCTGACGATCGGCACTCATTTCTCAGTTTGGAAAAACCTTTTTCACCTCGAACGAGATCGAAAGAAGGCAAAAGAGGCGTTCCCCGACTTTCGCATAAACGGAATATGGCGGTTGATCATATCGCGAAAATGATCCAAGGCGCGTAAGAACTATCGAATCTGATCGGGGTTAATGGTAGAGAGCAATGAACGGATTATTTTGTTTCGTACCGTACCCGCGTCTTTGGACCTTGCGGCAGCCGAGTATTGGTCCTTGAAACAATGATATAAAGAAACTTAAAAAGTCAAGTGTAAGGAATACCGAATTAAGTGTTGCCGTCCGGTATGACAAATACCGATTTTCTTATCCGTTTTAGACCTTTGGAGCTAAAATACATTGTGCGAATGTGGTAAACCAAATTTAAATATCATGTCACATAACTCCGTGGAAAATTAGTGTTGAAAAATCGACACTTATCGAGGACAATTCGATTTCGTCTAATTTCAAATTTTTATCAAGTCGATGATTATCGACATTTATCAATTTAAATCAAATCCTACCAAGCCTAGTTATAAATATACTACATTCGTAGATTCGGCGTCGAGGCTTAGGTCATTCAGATATGCAAGTTGGGAGAGGGAAGAAAATTCTTCTGTGCCCCAACTGTGCATAGTGTTATGAACGGGAATGCGCAATAAACCGCGGTAATTTTATAAGTGCTAATTTTATAAATTTGTAAAAATTTTTAGATTATTTGCACAGATTTGCGTGAAATATACTATAATAAATACATCTGAGTTTGGGCCGTGAAGTATAAACTAAATTACTTAGCGGACTGCATAAATGAACAAGTTTAATGGCCCCTGTTTCCGATGGATCGGCAGTACTGATTGAATGATATATCCAACTGCCTCGATTTCGTCTTTTGTCACACAAAAGTATCATATACCGTAGCTATTGAATTTAAACCAATGGTATGGCGATTTATAGAAGAACATGCGTACTGAAAAACGGAAGGATTTTCTTGTTCTAATAGACGATTTTTTAAAACCAAGAATAACCGATGTCTCTATTCTCTCCGAAATGTCAGCTGTAAATTTTGTAAGGAGGGAAAGATCAAAAGATAAGGAAATGTGATCGGATTTCTTTGCAAGAAATTCTACGACTTCTACGAAAGCTCGCAAGGTGAAGAGCACAATGCGTTCCGAGGAAAATCGTTCGGGAGCAGCGTTTATTTCGAAAGAAACGTTTACTTTCCTGTTTCACTATTATGCTTAAGGCGTGTCTCGTAATGATTATCGCGTGTTTTAACCCGTGACATCAATAAAAGTTTATTTTAGTGCGCGTTATAGTAAATGTCCCAATTACTTCATATATTTGTCAAATGGAATAAAACCTTTTTACTGTCAACTCAGTTATTTTGTAATTTTTAATTCAAATTCCACAATTTCGTACATCTTGTTTATTTAAACTTAATTTTTTCCCCATTTTAATCAATCCAAGTTTTTTGTTTCAGCTCTGTTACAATACATTTATACCAAAACTTGCTTCTTTACACAAAATAACTTAATGTTTGAACATCATTAAGAGTTCAATCTGTTATTGATTATTATTATTGATTCGTACCAATTATGATTGCAATGTTACAAGGGAAACATAGTTTATTGTAAAGCACTTTATTTATAAGCTCCCTGGAGATATTTCTTTAAACTATGTTTATGAATTTTTGTCATTTAATCACATGCAACTCAATCGCAAGATGTTAACATTTTTCGATAGTTACTTTTTTAACTGTTAAATTGCTATGGTTATGCGATGCTTATTGGATGGAATATCATACAAGAAGTGCACGTGTTACTCTAATTATTCCTCTCCCTATCTCATTCGCTCTGTGGACCAATCGAGATTGTTATCGTGGACGCCAGTTACTCATGACGTCATACACGTCCGTCACCACACGTGGGTCAGCGAGCTGGGGTCGTCCATCACCTGACAGCCTTCGAGGGGACTCTTTCCTCACATTTCGCGCATTCGCGTGAAAAAGCATTGGTAAAAGATTCCGACATAGCGATAATATGAATATGAAACGTGAACCGGCCGAGAAAAAGGTGAAAATCAATTAACCAACTAAGATTGATAACCCAACAGACTTGCACCATATTATGTCGTAAAGTCTAAGTCATGACGATTTGTGTCTGGTGTCACGGCCACAAAGTGCACTCGCTAATTCTCCATTGTGTCCGTGTGTAGCCTTTAGTAAAAGGTAACCTTTCAAAGCGAACGGCTCGGTAAATTATTTCTTCGACCCTGCCATCGTGATCGGAAATTCCGAAATTCTTTGATGCCCATCTCTGGCCCCGTGACGCGTTCTCCGTGCCTTTTCACTCATCGCTTCTATGAGGGCCATGACACTAATCTATCTGTCGTTGAGGTTGAGCAAAGCTAGACCCGACCGCTCCGTTGATCAAGGTGGGATTCCAGCGGTTGAATCACAAATGTACGCTTCTAGGATCACGTGGGAGTTGCACATACGCCTTACTGTAAGGGAAGCACGTAAGAAAGTTTACTTTGCAGTATGCTAGGCAGCGGGAAAAACAGAACAAAACTATGTTTTGTTATAGCTCATGCATGAGACTTTTAATGTTTCCTTTCTAAACGTACGAAAGGAAATTGTCGATAACTTTGACGTTGGTTTGATTTAATTTATAATCATTCCTATTTTTACAAAAGTATATTGGTGCTCGCTGAATGTAACTTTCTGCGCGCCACGTTGAAAAGGTCGAAAACCCCTGTTTTACATCGATCATTTGAATTACTAAGTTTATAATACTCGCTAAATGAGACGCGTAATAACTTTTGAATTACTTCAGTTATCCTTTAATTTTTTTAAACCTACAAATCTTCAGAAAATGAATCAAGTTTTTACTGATGATATGTGCGTGTCATGCGGCCTTTGTTGAGAGTTTCTCTCGCGGATCAGAGGGCATAAAAAAAAAGAAAAGGTCGCTATGATTATTTTTCTGGTCTCGCTCGATTGTGCGAATTTCGCCAATTTTTCTTATGTGAGTCAAGGCTTTTCGCATACGCCTGGAAACGTATTCTTGTGCCGTTTCATATGTTTCTCGAGCCGACGCAACCTAGCCGAAGTAATTATATTTTTCTTTGACCTAAAAAAAGATAATATCCTCCAAAATAAAATATTTTGCTGCGTTCCTCATTCGGCTGACCGTGTATGTGTTAACCAAAGGAGAAAAGTATCTGGATTTTATTTACGAATAAAAATATATAAAATAAAAATAATAATAAAATAATGAAAATTGGCTCCGATGGCCAATATGTATCTTTTCCATAACGGAGTAAATGTTCCATATTTTTTCGCGATTCCGATAAGTTTCTTTTGACTATTCATTATACGTTCATTGACCACTCGCCACACAGGTCAATTTTAGAAAAAAACGGGAAAGCTGTTGCTACGGATTAACAACGGCAATGGATAACGTAAAATGCCCCTCTTCAAATATTCAATATTTATTCACTAGAGAGAGAGAGAGAGAAAGTCGTGCGCTAAACTATGCTTCTGGCAGTCGCGTGCGGTGAGCGATACTACGTCCGGAATATCATTCCCCGATGCGGTTAATTTGACGCGCATATGCCCACCGGCAGAATTTGGACTTCGTATCCTATTTCGCTGAATATTTAGCTCACTTTTACTCATTGACCGAAGAATGTAAATTGCGGATTGAAGTTTTGCGCAAACTCATTGTTGCGTAATATCCAAGGCTCCAACTGCTCTGGCGCTTAATCTTTCCTCGCGCTCATCTTTTTAATTCTTTATGTTTCGAGAGATCAATCTCTTATTAGACTATTTCTCCTTTCCATTGTTTGTCTGTTTGAGTGCCCAGCCAATTCGCCTCTCTTACAGCACAAATGGGTATCTCAGAGGTAGTGCAATGAATAGCCGAGGAAGGGAGGAGGGAAACCCGGTGCCTGCTCACACCAGGGGGCCAACGGCTTAACGTCCCTTCCGAAGGACGGAACAGCTGAGTTTGCGCGGTCTCCTCAAACCGCACAAACAGGGGGCCGGGCGACCTTAGAAAAATCCTACTTGCGCAGGATTCGTACCCGCTGTCTTTTCAAGCAGCAAGCGAGTAGCAGCCAGCGTCCTAACCACTACACCACCGGCACCCCTTCCTTTCCATTGTTAAGGATTTCAATAAACATAACCCTCCATACCTCTATGATTATATTAGTCAATCTGATATTATCGGTTTCTTTCCGACTACATTGGAAACCGACACGGAAAAATCGTTAGATCTTTCTGAGAGTCGGGATTCAAATTGAAAAGATGGATACCTTTCCCTGAGCCTGGTTTGGCGGCTCGCGCCATTCGGCGCCTCAGTCATCGTCAATATGTAACGATTCCGAGCGTGTCTCCTTCTGTCGGCCTCAAACGTAACCCGCATACAAATCGCTCATTATCCTTTTCTCTCGTCTCGTCATCAATCGTCGGAGCAAACACTTAGAGACTCCATTTTGGACGCGGGCGAAGCGGATTCCGATGCGAGCGATTACTCGGCGTTTTGCATTATAAGGGACCGTCCGTCCTCCAAATCACCGAGGTTGATAAACGTATCTCGAAGCTTTCATCGGATGATCACTTCGCCGAAATTATCGGCTCGTGATGTGGTGCCAGGATATCCTTCGGTGAGAAAGGCATAATTCGATTTTTTTTTAGATGAAACAAGCTTGCGACATTTCCACGATACCAGATATTTCGGGGAAACGCCGTTTGTTTCACGTCCTCCAAAATAAATAGTCGCGTTGCGGCGGTCGTCAATGGCAACGGGTGGCATTTGAGTTTCGAAATAATCGATTTTGGAAGATAAAAGAGCGTTTCCAGATCTGGTTTCCTCGCTCACATCGTGTCACCTTGTGTCCTTTCCTCTCTCCCCCACTTCCTCCATTTCCAAATCCCTTCCTCGCTCCACTTCCTTTTGATTTTAATTCTCTTCCTGAGGCATTTTGAATTTTCCTTCCTCCATCTCTACTCCGATTCCCAATCCATTTCTCCCCGCCCCCACATTTCTCCTCTTTTCCTTTCCTAGTCCCGTTTTTATTCCAGATTTGTGTCAAAGATATTTTCTCGGCGTTACGTAGCAAAGTTAGACTCTTCAGGGACGACACGTTCATATATATATATATATATATATATATATATATATATATATATATATATATAAATCAATGCCGGGTACAATCAGAAATCTCTGCAGAGAAAGATCTTGTAGATATCTCCAAATGGTGCACAAAATAGTAGTTAAAAATCAATTTGATGTAGCCACCACATTAATTTCTCCATATCTGTATTATTTCTAAAAGTTCCATATAGGTTAAATGACGATAAATATTTTAAGGAACTGCGAGAAAATTTAGACATTACAAAGAACAGAAATGAACTCGAACCATAGCCTTCTGATATTGGATATAGCCACAAAGTTCCAACAATTAAGAAAAGAAAAAGGAGCGTTATTAAAACGTAACTAAGCGACGATTGTTATCAATAGTTGTCGGTAGGTGGCGGGGTGGTGGCAGTTAAAAATATAAGACATCTCTTAAACAATGCATTATATGGGAAAATGTTGTCGGTAGGTGGCGCGGTGGTGGCAGCTAAAAATATAAGATATCTCTTAAACAATACATTATATGGGAAAATGTTTCAAACAAAGGTTGTAGAAATTTAAATTTCTGCAACTTTAATCCTAGGACATTTGTACATTTATCAAATATTAAAAAAACGGATGTGACAAGAGTAAACCCAATTTCGGTTGTCCGATCTATACCAAACTTCCTGTGATTGTCATAAAAATGTTAAATATAAAATTTCAGGTTGACCTGATTAATAATTTTTGAGTTAGAGCACCCGCAAAAACTGGCACATACACACACACAGACATCAACGATAAAATGGTCAAAACGTGTTCAGGGGACCTCAAATCGTGCATTTCCGTTGAAATTTCGGAATCAATTTTTTTCATCAAAACAATACTTTTCCCTATACTACGTATGGAGAAAGTAAAAAATGCTCGGCTATTAATTTCTAAAAAGGCAGGATCAACCGATATACCTCGCATAAATACCTTTATCAACTTCGAACAAGATGATCCGGACAAAACTTATGATGCCTACTTACCATTTAATCATTTATTCAATACTTACGCTGGCTTTAATAGCATAAAAGTCATCGCGGATATGTACCTCTTTGTGGTCCCAAATTTCATAATTTAGCGTTATAAAATACTACAAATACATTCGAACGGAATATTAAATTGATCACGCGTATTTGTGAGGCAAAATAACGCGCGTACGTATTAAGGTGCGTTTACACTATACAAGCACGAGCAAACGAACACGAGCGAGCAAACACGAGCGAACTAACGCTCGTTCGTTCGCTCGTGCTCGTGGAAGGAGCGTTTACACTAAGCGAGCATTACTGCGAACGAATTCCTCGCTTGATGATTCGCTGGTTTCCGCCCTGTTAGCGAACATCGGCGAAAGCGAACGAACTCGTTCGTTCGCTCTCAATCACCGTTCACATTACAGCGAATCCATTCGTTCGCTTGTGTTCGTTCGCTCGTGCTCGCATAGTGTAAACGCACCTTTAGAATATACCGAATCTGAGTCCAACAATAGTTGTTGCTATGGCAACACTCTCGTAATGAGTGATAAAAACTGCAAAATCGCCAGTATTTACGCGAAATTTTAAGAAATACAATCGATAGGCAAAATTCTACGATAAAAATTAGAACCTTCATTCATTTCCTCAGAGACTAGCACAAAACTCACTCCGATGTTACAATTCTAAGATATTTTAATTTGCAAGAGAAAATTACCCTGCACGATGAATTTCAGATTTCCCATGTAAATCAAATGGGAAGGATAGTTCCGGAAATCGATTCAGAGATTTCAATCTTCGCAACAAAAACTATCCTCGGGAGCTCGGCTCATGGAGCAAGAGATTTCCACCAAGTTTCATAAAAATCGGTCTTTCGGTTCAAAAGTTAATAGGGGGGAGGGTCAGACAGACAGACAGATGCAACGACAAAACTATAAGCCTATTTCCATTCTGGAAAGTAGGCTAAAAATACGGAAGTTGAAGCGCTCCAAAGCAATGAAAGCCTTTGGTATAACGAAGCGTTCAGAAAATGTCCAAAATGGTTGAAAAAATGCCTATACTGACCCAATAACTTCCAAAATGGGCTGCCCTTATTCGTGGAGCGGTCGATGCAGCCAACAATAAATCAGCTTTCATAGGTAAAGTGGTCCAAAAATAGTACCGTAAAAGTTCGAGGAACATGTTCCCTATCGTTGGTTAGGCCGCGGATCAAGTACACTCCTAGTATATGGTATCCACATGAGAAAGGATATACACTCCATTTGGAAAAAGTGCAGCGCATGGCAGCAAGATTTCTGAAATAAGTTTAAGACCCTATGAATAGCGTTATCTCATTATTAAGTTATAAAAAAAATTGGTATCGCCAGAGGAGTTCCGACTGACCGCTATTTTGACACTTCTAGAGAACTACAGATCAGAAAAATTACCTGAGGAAGTGCACGGGATAACTGAAGCACCCACTTACGTAGGTAGACAAAACCACAATGATAAAATACGTGAGACTGGCTGTAGGACGAGCGTAGCGTAGCGTAGAACGATTATTTCTTTCTTTCTTTATTTATTTAGTTTCAAAAACAGCACAGAGGCTCTATTACATCGAAACATATAACTGTAACAAATAATATAACATTAAAATAAATAACTATAATAAATACGAGACAATAATATTAACAGCAACTGAAATGATCATAACAAAACAGGATTACGTAGTAGGTAGTTGATTACGGAAAGAAGTGGATAAGAAAATGTCAAGATTCGGACGTGAAGCCAGTAAGGAATTATATGCAAACGGGAGGCGGTAAGAGAGAGAGAGAGCGTTGGGAGACGGAAAGTCGAAATTTCGGTAAATGAAAAAGATTTTGAAGGCGAGTGGAACGAGATGGAACACGGAGAGAAAAATAGGATGAAAGTACAAGGGAGCGATAGAAACCATTGATGAGAGAATGAAGGTAATTAAGATCTGTAATAAGACGATTATGAGATAGGGAGGGGATGCTTAAAGAGGGTGCTCTACCCCGCGTGCGATGTCGAACTATGGCGTAGAAGAACTTTAGTATAGAGTCAAGCCGTTTCATGCTTGAGGGAGCAGCAGTGGAGAGCAGTAATTTAGTATGGGATCAACATAGCCATTAAAGAATGTCTCAAGAGCTAACGGGTTGGAAATTTCAGTGAATCTGTAGAGAACACCAAGTAAAGACATCGCCTTCGCAGAAATTTTCTCGATGTGTCGGGAAAAATTTAATTTAGCATCAAAAATCACTCCAAGATCTTCATGGGAGTGAATTATAGGAATGGATTTACCTAGTAAACTGTAAACAGGTCGCAACAGGACATTTAAGCCTACAAGTGAGATTTTTTAAGGATTCTGGTACACTCCAATTTTCCTTCCTTACCTTTATTTACCTCCTATCTCTCCTTATTTCTCGCCTTTTTAAGTCCTTTACATCTAAGTCCCGTGTCTATAAAGACATTCGTGTGTATGCACATTCACAGAACCCCATCTTTCCCGCTATCACCTCGCTCCACGACCATCTCCCGCACCCTTTTGTCCTCCTGACCCACAAAATCTTCGCCTCATATCTCACCCGCCGTCTTAACCTACCTCCCAATGAACACATCACTTTCATCCAAAAGTCCCAATTTGGATATGCGATGTTCACTTGCGTGAGGAGGGCCCGAAGGAATATAAAAGTATGGCCCGATCCAGTCGGTAAACATTTACCCGCAACCCTAAGACGAAGTTTCCGAAGTTTTTTTTGGCATTTTAATTGCGTCATAGTATATTTATATATTTTTACGACCCTCCCGCTCTTTGACCGTGGAAATAATGAGCGACGAATATGCCAACATGTTAAGAAGCCTCACTCGCGAGCCGCCAACATCACGCGGACACATGAAAAAGGTACCCAAGTGTTTGCGTGTATATTTTTACAGTTTTAATTTAATCTCATGAAAATTAACGCGATCCATTAATCTATCGTCGGAAACCTGTAAAAAAATATGGCAGATTCATTTAGCGATTGTTCCCGATTACCAGCAATGAAGACACTGCCGCAATATAATATGCAAACCGACATGAATTGCTAAATTTTTACATTGGAACAAATCCCTGATTTTATCCTTGATCTCATTCATATCTTTACGAAAAATCTGATATGGCTACCACATGACTTTCTCCATATCTGTAATATTTCTAAAAATTCCAAATAGGTTACATAATAATAAATAATTTAACAAACTGCGAGAAAATTTTCTGACTTTACAAAGAACAGAAATAAACTCGAGCCATAGCCTTCTGATATTAGATATAGCCACAAAGCTCCAACAATTAAGAAAAGAAAAAGGAGCGTTACTAAGACGTAACTAAGCGTCAATTGTTAACAATAGTAGTCGGTAGGTGGTGTGGTGGTGGCAGCTAAAAATATAAGATATCTCTTAAACAATGCATTATATGGGAAAATGTTTCAAACAAAGATTGTAGAAAATAAAATTACCTACAGTTTTTATTCCGGTATATTTTAACATTTATCAAATATTAAAGCAAATATTTCAAAATAACGGGTAAGTTACAAGAGTAAACACTCACTTCTGGTTGACCGATTTTTACCAAAAACTAATCAGTTCTTGTGACGTTTATAAAAATGTTAAATATAAAATTTCCTGTTGACCTGATTAATAATTTTTCAGTTAGAGTACCCAAAAAAGCTATAATACACACGCACGCACACACACAGACATTATCGAGAAAATGGTCAAAACGTGTTCAGGGGACCTCAAAACGTGTATTTCTGTTGAAATCGCGAAGTCGATTTTTTTCATGAATACATTACTTTCCCCTGTACTACGTATGGAGCAAGTAAAAAGCAAAGAAGCAGGCGACGATGCGTTGACGAATCGCTGTATTACCGAGCCTTTATCGTTCGTATTGAAAAAATAGCGTTTGAGATGAGGTTATCTACAGTTACATGTCAACCTGCAATTCACCAAAGTTGTGGGTGCTATGGCGTGCAATACGTGGAATAGAGAGAATCAGCTGAATTGATAGGAAAATAAGTGAAGAAATTAAAATGGAGTGAAAGAAGAACTTACTCATAACAACAACAGATACTTATAAATGTATGTCAAAATTTTGGAGGCATGAGGTTGTAGAATAAAACTATAGACAGGTGGATGCTAGGATAAAGGCAAATAAATTGGAAAAGAAATAAAATATTTTAGAAGGGAGAGTCAATGAGAAAATAAAGAGAACGGCCTTGGAAGGTAGAGAATTGGTGGATGAACCTGAAACTTACCCAGACGTAGAATACTACACAAACAAAAACATCCAACTATGACGTTTCTTCTATCCTGCTAAGAAAGCAAATTATCTGCATTCACCCTTCCTCATAAATTTAATTAGTATTATTTACTTAATGGAAAAGAACTATAACAGGTATGTGTCATGCAGAGAGAAAGTCGGTCGGTTGGGTACAGAGAGTCACCGCATAACGATTTTGGTGGTGACGTGGGGCCATACGAAATGATAATTAATGCCTGGTTATTTTTCAAGAGAGGGAGAGGTAGAATACGCCGCCGAGACCAGTTCCACAGATAGTACCACATAATTTCTCCATTCTATAGTTTAGAAAAAAATAAGAGCTAAGGAATAACGCAAGGAAAAGTGTAATGTTGCAAGTAAAAAATGGAGGCAGCTATGAAAACGAGAAAAACAAAATAATAAAGCGTTTAATTCCCTCACATCTCGTGAGCGCAGAACAAATTCTGACTGAAGAGGAAGGAATACAAATAGCGCTGGATTATATCAGATCGTTCGGATTTGGAGGGTTGTACCTTTTTTTTCGTTCATCGCGTCGATCCATTACTATTTCCGCCCGCATCTGCGTGGTCTGGAGCAAGTCGCCAAGATTGGCGCTCTGTATACGATCGCCGACCTAAGCGCACATTCAACTCTCGTCCTCCCCTTCCTAACTAGGATTGTTTACCAACAGTACACGCATTCTCATCTCATGAGTTGTATCCTCTCCGCAGCATTTTTCATCGCTACCTACACTTGATGCCTCGAGTAATCTTTAGTGGAGTGCATTAGCATATCAAGTTAAAAAATGTATTTGATTATTTCAGGCGATACTGTTTCACACACTCGTGTATTCAATCAGAAAATTATCGAGTTTCTGGCATGTTTTATTTTTATTTACTTGCATATGAATGTAGCCGATGAAGTTTCATGAGTACATAAAATACGAAGAACACATAAGAACACATAAAGACGAAAAGTTTTCAAATTTAAGACCTTTAAAAGGTGCCAGGTACGAGTGAACTCGCAAAAAGCGAATGCTAGGACATTGTTTAGAAATTATTTTTATTTTATTATGGGATTTAAATTATCATCTGTGATTTTTATTAAGCAGTTTTAGGAAATGTTTACTTAAATTCCCTAAAATCAGCATATTAACATTTTGGATTATATCATGGTAGTTCATGAATATATAACTTTCCAATAATGTTAAGAACTTATTTCTCAGATGAGGCAAGTAGGAGACGAAACGTGGCACGTAGTTGAACAACCATCCATTCGAAAATGACATGGCGACTGACGGAAAATAAGGGCTTCATATCCGTTAGGTCCATAAGACGTGTCGATAGGGCGGCTACCGACGCGCGACCTTGCGACATTTACAGAGCGATAGAAACCGTGGAATGCGCTTAAATGTTGTTCAAGAGAGGTGTGGGGTGGGAAAGAGAGATAGGGAGATATTGCTTATTGCCGCTCTCCGCTGTCGACGCCTGTCGAAATGCGAAATGGGAATAAATGAGCGGCTCCCATTAACTTAATAAGCGTGATAATGCTACCCGTGACTGCCGTTAATAATAATTTTCTCGCGTTTATGTAACAGCAGACCTTCGTGTGCATCAGCAGTGAAAGTGATTATTTCGTTTTTGCGCATTTCAACCACAAAGGCTCTGACAGGAATCTCCCTTCTTTGCTGACGGGAGGTTATATGACAGGGCTTCTGATGGGGAAAGCAATCACTGGAAGATTTAGTACATTAGTTAACGTTTTTATCAGTTCTTAACATTTTTTCAGCTAATCCACTAAAGGTTGGTTAGTTTACACGCGTTGCGTCGTTTATTAAAATTCTGACGAAACAGTGCTAGGTCGAGCTTTTTATCACGCAAACTACGTATTAAGGGTCTGTTTAAGTTTCTTGACCTTTTTTTGCAAGAATCGAAGTTTCGCAATGGCCAGAGAGAAGGAGAAATGGAAATCGAGATAGGGAGACAAAACAGGCACGGCAGTCCATAGGGGGCTACGGCAAAGGAGCACGTCCCTCGCCCTCTCGTCGCTTCTTCGACTTCTGCAACAATGACGGATGATCCTCGACTGTACTACGGTCTCACCCATCGGCCTTGGTGACGATACCCATTGCTTCCGCAGTCCACTGCCAAGGTCTTACGTGTCGCAATTGAAAGGAGCACGCGACAATGGACACGGTTGCCAGGTGGGTAATAAAGGCATAGAGCCGTCCGTGCCTCTCCACTCGCCGTTAAAGAAGAAAATAACGTGAGGTGATTAGCGTCGGTATTACGGTGTAGGATATGCAAGCGAACGCGGCGTGTGGGTGGAAGTGGAAAAGGAGGAAGGAGAAGGAGCGAGTGAAGAGGGAGGAAGGAGGAGAATGGAGCGGTAAGGTAAAAAAAAGGAGGGGAGCGAAGGAGCGAAAGGAAGAAAAGTATATAGAGGGGAAGAAACGTGGGAGAGACGGAGGTAAAGCAACAATGCAGAAAGAAGTGAAAGGGAGTCACAAATAGAGTGATGGAGTCACAAATAGAAAGAAAGAAAAGAAAAATGCAAGGAAAGGTGTGATCGAAGCACAGAACAAGTAAGATACCCTTGCTAAAGAAAGAGACGTAAGCACGTTTTCTTAAAAGATTTCAGGACACTGGTTAGCCTCTTCCTTTGGGGAGAGGGTAACCCGCACCGTTGAAATGTGTATCCTCGCTAGACCTTCCGATCCCTGAAAACTTCACTCTTCTAGCTTCAGTAGTTTGGATTCAACACCATTTCAAAGTTTCGAATTTTTAAGACTTAGAAGCCACCTAGCGGAAAATCTATGAACCGCCGGGAATTTCATAGATTGATAAGAGCTATCAAATTCAAAATGAATTTTCCAAACATCTCTTAAAACAAAATAAGTTGATTGTCCACAGAGAGGCGGGCAGACGCACAAACAGGCCAAGTGGTCACGTTTTTTCTTTTGAGAAAACGCGCCGAAAATAACAAGCGTGCAGCCGAGAATTATAGGTAGAAACAAAAAAAAAGAATGGAACAAAGAGACGGGTCGAGGTGGTAGTGAATGGTGAAGAGAAAAAAGAGGTTGAGAGAGGGAGGAAGTTGGATAACAGCATTATTGGGCAAAGGTTGTAAGGAGGAGGTGAGAGAAGACGCCGAGTTTATATTTTTTGGGATTTTTTTCCGCTTTCGGGAAATCAAGGCGAATGCCTCGACTTCCTCGATTTTTCGCGTCTGCCCCCGTAAAAAGAATCTTTTATAATTCTCCACGCCGCATTTACATGAGACGCAACGGAATTTTTAGCCGTTTCGCATTCCACGCATGTCGCGAAATCCCTTGGAACCCGAAATGGCGGCCACGCGAAGGTCCGAATGTCAAATTTCTCCAATGTCATCCGACGGATATCCGCAAATTTTGGTGAACAGGCGTACAAGTTTCGATCCTTGAGGTGTTTGTTTACCACTGCACATTATAATATCTTTCGCATTCAACATCTGTCGGATTATCCGTCTCCCGTTTATCCTCTCTCTTTTTTCGCCCGCATTCTTTAATATATTTTTACTCTCCTCCTTCACAGCTCACTTACTTCTCTCTCTCTCTCTGTTACCGTTTTCGCCTTCACGCTCTTTCTCCTCTCCACTCTCTTCTAATTTATTGATTCTTTACCGACTTGATTTTCTTATCTACCGCTCTATCCTTCCACGTTCAACTGTTTGTATTTTTTATTGTTACCGCACCCATAAAGCAAATAAAATTAAAAAGTCTCGACTTTGCACATTCGTGCCTCTTACAGCATATTATTCTCCAAAAGTCGTTTACTTATTCTCTTTGTCTGTCCGTCCGTCAGTAAGGGGCAATATCTCTGGAATTCTGCTACATAGAGAAGCCAGGATAGGTCGGTCTATATGAGGGCTAGATATGGTAAAAACCTGGAGGATCTAGGATCAGCTGCTGAGAAGTAATCGGTGTCTTTTCCTGACCCCTTTGTTTCATTAATATCCCCAATGAGTAGGGATACGAAAACAGTATCGATACTTTACTCATATCGATAATTTCCTTTCGATACCAAGTACTTTTGTACTCGAATCTTTTCTTTCGATTTTCTAGTGATATCGGTACTTTCGGTCTGATACTTTTGTGGTATCGATACTTTTCATTCGATACATCATATGATTACGGTATCGATACTTTCGTTTCGATATCGTATCCCTACCAATGAGAAGAGGGTGAAGACGGTATGGGGCGTTATAAATTTGCAATTTTTAAGTTGTCAAAATTAAGTTATGAGCTCAGGACGCAAACATTTCTATATCTAAAACAATGAGGTTTATATATTTTTACAAACAGAATTCAAATCCCTGTCGAATGAGAGCGGATAATTGTTTTTAATCCATAAAAAGAGGAAAATTGCCGATTTTTAACAATGGGATATAAAACTGCCGTAGAAACGAGTCCACTGCTTGTAAATGGGAGACGTGTTATTACGTAGCATCGATATAATGCTTTCAAAGGGAATTTATAGGCTATATTATGAGACCGACGATCTCAACCTAAGATGTGATCTTATGATTATATATTGTATATTGTATATTATATATTATATATTGTATATTGTATATTATATATTGTATATTGTATATTGTATATTATATATTGTATATTATATATTATATATTGTATATTATATATTATATATTGTATATTATATATTGTATATTATACATTATATATTATATATTGTATATTATATATTGTATATTGTATATTATATATTGTATATTATATATTATATATTGTATATTATATATTGTATATTATATATTATATATTGTGTATTATATATTATATATATTATATATTGTATATTATATATTATATGAACCTTCCCAAGTGGACATTGTTAATCTTATGATGACGACATATTCCTAAAACAAGAAAAAAGCACCTTATGCAATTTGCTCTGCAATTCTTCCCTCACTTGTTTTATTAATAATACAGCGTTGAGACCTTTTGTCGCGACAATTCTTAATAACTTTTATTATTTTGATTATAATTTATATGATAAGATCAAATTCAAGAAAGGGATTCTATCACTCTATTTGGCTTTCGTATTTCTCTTAACCCTCGCTCGTTCCCTCTTTTATCCTTCCATTGTTTCCTATCTACACTCCTTTTTCCTTACTTTCCTTTATAGTCTCCCCTCCGTTTTTCCTCCTCTTCATTTCCCTGCCCTTTTCTATCCTCGTTTAGCTCCTCTTCCCTATCCCTGTCTTCCGTTTCCACCCCTCTATTTCATCGGGATGTCAACGCGTCCGGTATCCTCACTTCAAATTACGAAGAAATTCGTCGGTCACGGAGAAGGCGATTCGACGCGAATTTCGTATGCTGGCGGGATTAACAACTCTCAAGGGTGTCGTCGCCCTCTCTCTCTCTCTCTCTCTCACTTTCCTCTCTCTGCGTCTCCCCTCTTTAATGCGCCCCATCGTGATCCTTGTGACCTCCTCTCTCGGTCCATATAACGCCAACGACCTCCGCACGAGAATTTGTCTCACCTTCATGAAAGCCTCGCCTTCCCCGCGCTGCGTTTCCATAGCCGTAAGATGATACTACTTGGGTATTAAGGGAGAAGGTGCGTGGGTGAAGCCGCATGCATCCCATGACCGCGCACTTTCCTCGGGAAAAATAGTTGCAATCGTGAAACCACCATCCGGTAATACCGCAAAGCCGATTTGTTTCTTTTTTCCCTCTCCGCGATACTTAAAGCGGAAAGTTCAATCACCTTCGCGTTCTGCGGGTTTGGAGCCAACTGACATTTTCGCGCATGAAATGTTATTGGCGAGGAGCGGTTTATGTTGTGGCCTCTCGAGCTTTGAGCCGGGCTTCGAATTCCGGATTCGTCGGTAGTTCAACTTGGAATTCGGCGCGAGGGTATTACGCAAATACGTCGATCTCAATCCTTCGCGAGAGACATATAATGCTGTGTCACAACCCTTTCGGCGCGTTTCGTTATAAGAGTAGGCTAACGCTCTCGCGAAAACGATATTCCTTCTCCGACCTGTGTATACGAGAGAGAACGCCCACGCGAGAAATCTTCGCACCTGATGTGAAATCGACTCTGGGCCAACCAACGACGCATTAACGATTTTCGGCGGTGCTCATTGCGTCTATCTCATCCCAAAAATATCCTCACGCTCGTATCGGTGTTTATCATTGCTTACTTACTAAAAATTATGTTTTTGAACCTTGAATATGTACTTTCCCTATAAGAAATCTTCACACTTATTGTTTTGTCAACGAAAATTACGAGAGTCTTATCGAAATAATATGACTGCTCACGTTGCATTCTAGCGCTTAACGAATTTCCTTCGTTCTTTTTCACCAGAATCGTCGATTTTTTCCAGAACTTGGAGTTTATTTTTCATATAATTTCCCGAACTCGTGGATTTAAATATTCCATTCCGCCAAAAATTTCTCTCCTTCCTCTAACCCTAGGAAATGTCAACATTGTCAATTTTCTTATGAATTGGCTTATAAAAATTAAAACTTTAAGGCCCAAATCATGCGACAGGAAGCGTTAGGCCGGAGCGAGTCGATAAAATCTATTTTTGGGAAAACTGTAAAGTTTTGCTAAAATGATAAAATAAGCAGTTAATTTGAGGCATTTAGTGTCGCATATACATCCTATGATAGAAATCCGTGAAGGTATCACATTTTATGGACAGATAAAGTAATAACTGAGAAAATATTGAGAATATTAGGAGAGAAAATAATGATAGCCCAATTATTAAGAAAAGTGAAGGCTAACTAGATAGGGCATATGTCGAGAAGAGACTGCGTGTTTAGATACGTCATCGAAGGAAAACTTGAAGGCAAAATAGTAATAGAAAGGAAAATATTCAAACATTAGACGACTTGAAAATGAAAGAGTTATCAGGAAGTGAAGGTTAGGGTTGACACGACATGGCGGAGAACATGTTTTAACCAATAATCTTAGAGTAGGTTCTTAATTACTGTGGTAATTATTTTGAAGTTATATGCGGCTATAAATACGTTAACACTCCTCGTCTCGCTGTTTTCAGGAACATAAAGAATAAGCCATCATTTTTGGCAGTATTTTACTTCATTTGAGCCCTCCATTGTAGTTCCCGTAAAAATGAATGAAAGAACAAGTTACATCTACATCTACAGTTTACCCTGCAAGCCACCGCAAGGGTGTGTGGCAGGGGGTGTATTAACACCAAGGGGAAAACTCCAAAATTAGGCCTTGGTTTACGCCCCTACGCGAGTTTTCTTTTGATCGCAAGTTTTATTCTGCTCAGCTATCGTTCTAGGGGAAAATGAGCCTTTGTATCTCTCTGTCCTACAGGCTATCTCTCTTATTTTACGAGGATGGTCCATTCTACCGATATAGGTGGGAGTTCTTATTATTTCTTTGACGTCGCTGGAGAAAGTACTCGTTCTAAATCTTTCAAGAAGTTTTAACCTAGCACGTGATCGGCGCTCAGCTAGTGATTCCCATCCTAAGTCCTGTATCAAGTTAGGAAATTGGACAGCAGTGGCGAGCAACCAACTCTACGTGGCGGGTCGCATTGGCGGTTGCGGATTCCTTGAGTCGTCAATGTTTCGGGGTGCCAGATTAGACTATAAATCGGACGTTATCTCGATAGTCTGAGGTATCATATGTGAAAATCACTTCAAAATTAGGTTTTTAGGGTAAACATTTCAATATCAAGTGCTCCATTGTCGTGATATGAATGTATATGATATGAGTTTGTGTTAAGTCTTTCTTTAGTCATAGCTTCGCGGGCCGCATAAAGCGCTCTCGAGGGCCGCAGGTTGCTCACCACTGGTGTACAGTGTATCTCAAATAGGCCTGTTTCGTGCGATGGAGTATTTGAAAATAAACGATATAATTGGAACGAACGCACACCGTAAAAGAGCTAAACACCACGAACCAATTATCTTTCTCTCTAATATAAATGTTTTCTGCCCAGGTTAGTGCATTTATAAACGTTTTTACGTAAATTTAGTGACTAAATATTGCAAAAAGATATATCAAAAATGATACCGGAATATATTACATTTTAATTTAATTTTCTAGTCAGTTTAACTATACAAATAATCGAAATTTAAAACGTACCTCACGAGTTAATTAGTGGTAATATTATCTTCGTCGTAGATAATCCATTTCCTTCCGCTTACAACATGCTCCATATTATTGATATTAAACGTATTTTTGTTATTATAACAGATCTTATTTACTTCAACTAATGCGAAGATTTTTTCGTTGACAACAACCAAAGTAGTGTCCATGCAAGAATTTTTATAAGTTCAAAGCGAATCACGACTTTCTTGATTGATTTTCTTGATAACGGCTACTTCTACGATGAAAATGTGCATTGCAAGAAATATTTTATCTAACTATATCTACAAACGTAGTTTGCAGCCTTTTTCGTTATGACTAATATTTTACGAGATATGAGGAAAAGTTCGTTTTTTGCTTCCAGTAAAGTGGCACCCTTGATTGGATTCTGTGAGCCATTTATGCCGTTTTCTTATTGTCTTAGGCCATAAGTCTTAAATGCCAAATTTCATAAAAATCTGTTCGGTAGAAGTCGAGAACGAATATGCGTACGGACGGACGGAGAGAACGAAGCTAAGAGGCGCTTACGCTGGAAACGAAACGCGCCTAAATACGTGACTATTATCGTTGTCCGCGAGTACATTCTTAGGCGATTTTCTGAAGAACAACCACTACTTTAAATTATTAATTAAGTCTAATAGCATATCGTCTACCGCAGAAGAGCATGACCTTCAAAAAGATACCTAAAGGACATATGGGAGAATAAAATCGATTAATTTCCAAAATCCGATGGCCGCTATAAAAATATATCACAGTTGAGCTGTCTTGTATTAGTACTAAACTTCGTAGGCAATTCTTTGGGCGAAATGTGTTGCACTCAAGGGCGGATCCAGAAACCTCCCATGGGAGGGGGGGGGGGGGAGATCGCCCCTCCCCTCTCTTGAATCCGCCTCTACGGACGAACCTATATTTGAAAGTCTCGACCCCTTTCAGAATCTTTCTTTTCCTTGACATACAGACCTATTCTACGGACTAGAATCAAGGAATGTTGCGCGGAATCATTATATAATAATTTTCAAGTGCCCGTCCGTCTGTCTGTCCCGGTATTTTTGGACATTTCGCAATGGAATTAAGAGCTGAAACTTTTATAATCGTTAAACCCACATGAGGTGGTCTCTAGAAAAATCACATCCCGGAAAAAGTCCCGGATTCGACTCCGGGAGACAATTATATTTCCCCATAAGTTTACACGGGATTTTCGATTTTTCAAGGCGCAATGTTTATTTCCTTCATTCATTAAAATATGTAAATATGGACCGGATTTCTCTATTTTTGTTTTATTCGACGGTTAAACTATAAAATATCTAATTCTTGCAATGTTTAGATGTTACACAAAAGAATTTGACAGAAACACGCATTTTTTTCGAAATTTTCTGGCTTTCTCGTACTCTTTCCGGGTGTTGCGAAGGCGACCCGCATTGTCGCCTCCGATTGAATTAGCGTCTATTAATCCTTCGAATAGACGAAAGAAGAGGAAAAATAACGGAGCCAAAGAGTGGCAAATCAAGTCGTATATTGATGCCAGAATGTAATAAATTTCAAGCGCTTCATTATCTGGGAGAATTCAAATGATTGTCAGGAATTTATTAATTAATGAAACAATTACATTTACTATATATATGTATATATATATATATAAGTTTTTACACACACCTTAAAAGTTATATTTTAATCACACTACAAAGTTCCGTTGATGTTCAACGGGTAATTCCGCTCGTGAATTTAAGAATGCACCGAGCAGGGGGCAATGGGTCATCTAAAGGTGGTGATCGCCTCCCCTCCCCCCCCCTCCTCTGCGTCCGCCACTGGTTGCACTCCATTCAGAAAAGAAAGCTCGATGCGAATGAAACAGGCATTAGCGAAGTCTGTGATTTCCGATTGAAATTCCTATCATATAAGAAGGTCGTCACCGTCGAACATAAGTCAAACAACCGAAATACTTCGTATTCACCACCATGTTAGCTGGATAACCGCAATCTCGTCAATGAGAGCAAACTGAGGTTCTTATTCATAAAAGTTATATTTAGAAAGCCGCTCTGTAGGAAAAAATAAATAATATAAAAAAATTCCCATTGAAATTGCCAGACAACGTCTTCTCAATTTTATTTATGAGACCGAAATTCCCATTGGTCCTCTCATCATAAGAAACGTATGTTTATAAACAATACGCAACTCACCCCACGGATAAGTGTGCCAAATATGCTAAGTTTTGCGAATTCTTTAATAGGATGAGAATTGAATTCATATTAAACAAATTTAATTTTATTGAAATATTGTTTGTTTGAAGAATATTAACAATTAAGCCAAATAAACATCTTTATCGTTCGCAATGATGGCGTTAAACGTTTTATCTTAATAATTTAACTATTATCTCTGTTAGGCAAAAATCATAAAACTGATAACCGATGATCCAGTTTCCTTTGCATTATTCACCTATAAATTGAGTTATCAGCAGTTATCCGTTTGAAATTCTTATGAACCGACGATTCTTCTAAATATTAGCGCGTGTTAAATAATCTTAATGTGAATAAATTTTGTCGGTTAAGACTGTTATTGGCAAATCTTTCGCGCATTGACTGTTTTTCTTTTTGCATGATTGTAATTTTTCATGAAATGAACATTTATCTATAGAATGCATAAAAATATCTCTAATAAAATTTTATTTTAATAAGTAGATTTTAATTGCCTTCCAAGCAATCTATAAATAATATTAATGACCAGTTGCTCACAGTGATGTTAAATACATTTGAAAACTAATTTATTCTCTTCGGAATTTTAATTCTATCTCACATAAAAGCATCTTCTAGCTAGCCTAGCTTGCTAGCATCGTTCTCAAATATCTCATTCTGTAACGATCAACAAAGTTCTCTATCTCCATGGAGCCTTAGCCTTGATTTAGTTCACCTTAAGTTCTTGCATGATTTAGTGGAATTTGTTGTACATACTTAAAATGAGAAAAAATTCGTAACTTGATTCTGAAAACTTACGAATGGCATAGAAATAAAAAAAATGTTCATTGTTTTTTATGTTTATACTGCCATTAAAAATGGCTGTATTACCAAAATTAATTCTGAAATGATTAAGGCAACAAATATTTTATCGTTAACTAGGTACTGTGCCTGTCTGTAACAAGAAAATATTCTTCGGTGAAATATCAACTACTTATATGACTGTTGAAGATTGGAACTTTTTCCAAAATCTTAATTACTTGCGAGTATTTTCCAGTAGAGTCAAACTGTCAAAATGTTTCCGATCTTTTCGTATTCAATGAAATTTAACAGGATTCTAATAATGATTAAACTACTTGGATTGGATGCTTATTATCAATTTATATTTATATGTGCTATCCTTAAAAACCTTTCTGTGATGAAAGATTATTTCTGGTAGGACGGGAGTTCGCAATTAATCACATCAGTATTAGAAGGCCAGACTTCTGATATCCATTTCAGTTTTTCATAAGCTTAATAAAATATTTTAAATTTATATAAAAATGTATTCATTTTGTTTTTAAATAAATTAAATGTTACTTTATTCCTATTTTTTATTGAATATGATTTATGGTCACATTTTACGTTTGCTTGCGTTCTTACTAAAGTCGACCGATATAAGGGATATGCGGAGTTTGTTCTTTCTCCAGGTACATTCTTGCGCCCTCTGAAGAGTTTTCTACCTTGATGTTGACACAGCCACTCATTCCTATTGCACCTCTATTTACTATTCCACTCATCTATTACTTCTTCTTCTCGAATCTTGATTCTCATTTTCATAACATTTTCTTTTTCTCCGTGCAATTTAACACCCACTTCACCACTTGCATAAGTGCATTTGGCTCTCTCACCAAATCGATTTCTTCCTTTCCGTGAACTCGGAATCACCTTGAATGGCCTCACAGGGGACATTCCTCTTTCTAGTACCAATATGCATGTAGAAATACATAAACATGCGTACAAAAGTATACATACCCTCAAAGTCTAATGCCGCTCATCCCCGATCATAGGGACCGGAGGTTACTGCGTTGTATAAGGTATCTATTTCAGAATATGTTTGCGTATCGTAATTTTGATATAGTAAATTAAATCTCTGCATGTTTTTCATGACGTAACATAAAAATATAGCGTAGCAGGTGCAAATTAGATACCTTAGAAACAAGAACTTTCTCGCTTGCGAGACCTTAGAAAACTCGCAAATTCCGACAGATTACGGAAACGAGAGGAACTGCACTGGGGGCGTTAAACGGCGTCGAATTTGTGACATTTAAAATATCCTGAACTTATCGATAAAAGTGCGCGGAATTGACTGAAGAAGGTATGGGATTGGAAATATTGGAGAATGAGTGTGTTAACAAACTGATTGAGAAGAAAGCGGCGGCGTAAATGAGTGAGAATTGGAGCGCGCGTCGCATTGCTCGGGCGATGAAGTTATTGAAAAAGAGGCGGCAAGAGGGAAAGAGAAGGGCGATGGGAGATCTCTTTTTATGCGCGCACGAGAGAAAGGCGGAAAGGGACGCGGACCCGCCGTAGGTAGTCGTGGACCATATGTATGTAAATACCGCGGCTTAAAAAATACTGCTTTCTATGCGAAAAAACTTTTAAATCTATTAGAAGATATGTCTGCTTCTTCGACATCTCTTCCATTTTACTTGGCTTTCTCGGGCGTTTGTGAATCCGTGTTCAAATCAATTTGAGAACGAGAGATCTTATATTTTGCTTAACTTTCTTTCATTTATGCTATCACGTTGAACGATCCTGGTGTAAGTACAGATAACTTATTGAAAAAGGGGCAGAATAAGTTACGTATAAATTCAATCGTAATATAGCTCCATTCGATTTGTATTTCCTCAAGTCAAAATACAAATTTTATTAGAAGTTAAAGGTTTAAAAGTCATGCGGTCTCTTTTTCAAAATCTAATTAGCGCGCTAGGAACAATAACATCATAGAAATGAAGGCGTGAAGTTGTTTATAAATATAGTCGCAGATTTCCTTTTATTTTATGGCGAGCTGTGCTAAAAGCTGTATCTTGGGTATTTTTTAAAAAGACTACGCTCCATTTTTTCGAACTACCACATTAAACCTCAAGTACGAAAACGTTACATATAAAACGTGGTCTATGACTATGAAAAACAAAATCAATGTTACGTTTCCTCGAAAAACGCACAACGTACATCGAGTTTGCGTGCGACAGCCCAGTACGTTTTACCTGAGTAACGGATCGACTACATAACAAGCGGAGATTTGCGCGACCCTGCTGAATAAATCATTTTTCCACTACTCTTTCAGAACCACCACTATTGGGAAAGTTTCGTTACGTTACGTAAGAATGAGATACAAAAAGGGTTTAAAAAAACTCACCCGCGTAGAATGTGTCCCGTGATCTCCTCCGCGCCGAAGCGATTCTCCGCACCGAAGCGATTCTCCGCGACGTATCCGCAGCGCAGGAGCGGCGGGGGGCAAGTCATCACACACTCCAGCGACGTCTGCAAGATGCTGCGGGGAATCGCTTAGTCTATCGCAGAGTCTATCGGTAGGAAGGCGACGGAGGGACTAACGCAGGAAATTGCACGCTCCACGCGGGAAAGAAGTGATGCTAGGAATCGTATTAGGGAAGGAAAACAGAAACAGGAGGAAGAGAAAAAATAATGTTTATAAAAGGGCCGTGATAGAGATGTAATAGGGGAGAGAACAAGTGAAAAATATCAAGTGAAGGAAAGGTGACGAATAGGAATAAGTATCGTAAGGAGGAGAAAAGTCGTGAGGAAAGGATAATTGCGACGGAAAGGGAAGGCGGAAATAAGGGGATACGATGATCTAGAATACTAAAGAGAATACGAGTGTGAAATATTGAGAGAAACCTCTTTTAGTATTAAAGCGGAAGTTCTACGACAGCTTAAAAGTTTACATTTTGAACGATAAAATAACGCAGTTTTATTATAGTAGGAGGATGACAGATCTCAAAATAGAATAGGTAAGACACTCTCGATCGTGATGTTAGGAATATAAGTGCGCTAGCTGATCCCAAAAGGTTCCAATGCCGGGAGCGGAGGTGGATATTCGGCACCGTCGCTCTCGGAGAGGACTCGAAAAGACTCGGGAGCAGCAGAAGACTCCGCTCCGACAGCCACGACCCGCGGGACGGTCTCTCGCAATGCGGTGCATTCAGGCGGCTCTCGTTTGATTTAATCACCGGCGTTCGGTATAACTAAACTGAGGATCTATTGGAACTCGGGGTGTATATTGGGACTCTAGGCTTCTTCCAAGAAGTAGAGAGAGACTGAGGTGGGAAATCCGCGTTGGAAGTTTAAGAGGCGGAGTGAAGTTGCCGGCGTGAATTCGAGGTGAGACTGAGGGAATCCGAGTCGATCAGAAGAAGGAGAAGGAGATAGAGAGGGAGAACGGTCTTCCACAATGCGCTTGCTCTCTTTCTTTCTCTCTCTCTCTCTCTCTCTCTGCTCTCCCCGACCGACACCTCCTCCTCCGTAAGACCCCTCCCTCCCCCAAAGAGCAGCAGCAACCAAGGGCACGTGAAAGACTCCCTCAAGGGCCTCCGGATGATGAAGCCGAGTCAACAGACACCCGCTCCCTCCGCCCAGCCCGCCTTCCCCTCCGAAATACGCCGATGAAGAAGGGGGGAGCAGAGGGGAAACGGTGGGGGAGAAAGAATAAAGAGAAAGAGAGGAGGAATGAGGTGGGGAGAGGAGGAATGAGGTGGGGAGAGGAGGAATGAGCTGCGGAGAGGAGGAATGATGTGGGGGGAGGAGGTGGGAGGGAGAGAGAGGTGTGAAGGAATTATAGAGGAGATGGGAGAGAGACGGACTAAGGATGGAGGAGAAAGGAGTAAGTGCAAAAGTGAAAACAAGAAAAATCGAGAAACGAAAGAAAAAATGAGAAAATAAGTGGGAGAAGAGTGAGAATTGGGAATACAAATACCACGGAGTCCGGATAAATAAAAAGTATATTTGGGTAGCTAACACAGCATTTACCTTATTATTTCTTGCATATTTTGATATCATGCGGTGGAATAAATTCCTTCTATTCACATGCACAGTAAACGTTGATTGTTCGACGAAATAATGGAACAGCTTTTGACGCGGGTGTTAAATATAAGATAATTTTTGCACAGAAATTGCTGCCAAATTAGAAGACAGAATTGCGAACGAGGAAAGGCGAAAGAGAGGACAAATTGGAATGACGAATCCTCCTTGCGATGGTGCCCATGTGCATTAATGTCCCTCCGCCTCAATTGCTATTAATTTTCTTTCGTTTTTTATGCTCTTTTCCACCTCCGTGCCGGCGCAGACAGGGAAGGTGATGATTATATAATCATGTTTTCCGTGTGTCTCCTTGATAACTTTATGATCGAATTGCCGGAGGTGGAGGTATAATAACCAAACCGTCATTAATTTTTGCATCATAAATCAAATATTCGTGCCATTCAAAAGTCGTACTGAAGCTTCACATTTACGGATGTGGTATATAATAATAACTTTTTCGTTGTACGTCCTTAGACGTTCAAATTATATTAAACATGTCCTGTAACATAAGGAAGCAGTTGAGTACAACATTGGAAGCAATGGAGAAAAATCTCTACACATATCTCATGAGTAGATGTGTACGCGTGGAAAATAAACACGAACTTAAAAACAGGAAAGTAAAAAAATTAACTAAAAAGTTATGGCAATGTCATTGATACAGCTAGTACACGCAACAAGTGTATTGACAGTACATGAAGCATGGATGACATGCGAGATGGAATGGGCGAGAAAGAATCCATAAAAATTAAGAACATGACGAGAAAAGATCGGGACGTGATATTTCCTATGGAAGGACAGCAACATAACATTCGATACGATTCTAAGTTATCTTACGCAGCAGAATTTTCCGCCGTAAGGAGAAAGATGAGAAATGATAGTCGACGGAGAGAAACGATAAAGAATATATTACGAATGGAAACTGCGGTCAAAGGGATAGAATTTCGGTAGGGCGGAGGAGGTTCATAATGGTGGAAACAACAGGAAATGCAGTTCCTTCTTGCATTTAAAAAACAGGATGGAGGACCCGGGAGAAAGCAATGAATGATGAGAAGCGATCATTGCAAGATGGAGGTGGCGAGAGAGAGAGGAGGAAATAAAATAGGGGATCTATATTTTGTTAGCGAATGTAAAGTGACGGTCGTGCCAGAAAAATGCATTTAAGATTTATTAATCCGGATGTAAGAGGAGCTATGTCTGTTTAAAACTCTGAGAACAATTTCCTATTTCCGCTCGCTGATATATAGAAGACAAGACTTTCAGTGAACTACAACTGAAGACGGCTGCATTGTAGCTGAAATGCGTATCTCGTTTTATAAGCATGTTATGGCTACTGGAGATTCCTTAGATAAGGGCTTCTTTCAATTTTTTACATTGAAGTGCTTATTTTGGATTTTTTTCGGCCATAAGGCGAGATTGATATTTTTTATTCTCTAATGGATTATATGGCAATGAAATAAAAAATGAAGCGCGCCGAAAACAGGAAAATACAACTATAAAGGACTAGAAAAGAATGAAAGGGAGATCTCTTAGAACTGAAGCACTAACTGGAGTAAGAGTTCGGAGATGATAGTTAACAAGCTAGGATAAAGCCGAAATTTAATTAAAAAGGCTAGGATACAAATTATATTCCAGGTGTGATTCAATAGGAAATATACATGGGTAAACTGGCACACTGTTGTTGATCACTATTTCTTTTGCTCGAAACCCTGGGAAATTTTGGATACCTCATAAGCAAAAATAAATGTATACAGAAAGGAAGCTATTATTCAGCATAGAATTAACAATTTAAAATTTGCAATGAAACTTAAAATCGAAATACAAGCCAATTGAGCAAAAATTATCCATTTTCATTACTTATCGTTTATGTTTCAAAAGTGATGAATATTTGAACAAATTGTTCGAAATTGCGCACCATAATCTTACGTCATTCCGCCAAGCATTCAGATTTTTCTTGCAGTCATTGCATTTTTGTCACATTTCCCTCAAACGGGAAAGCTTCGCGTCAAAAAGCATTTGAAACGAACCGCTCAAGGCTATTTTCCAAGGGTGTCTAAAAAGGTGCGACAGGGAAGGAAAAGGAGACGAGGAACGACAGAACGCGTATTAAAAAGGCGAGAAAGAAAAATAAGATGCCCACGAGTCGTGACCTTTTTTGAGTTTCAGTCCAAGTTTGGAAGTTTCCCTCTTTCCAGCGTTCCCGAGAAGAGGATCTTTGGCCGCTTTCTGCGCATCAGCCCATTCCCCCTCCTGCGAATCTTTTTTTTTCGTATACTTCACATCCGTGACTTGCGAAATGCGGTTCCGAAAATTCCCCTTCACTTTGCGGGCATTGCTAATAATTACTAAACGTTTCTCTGAAATTCCCCTTTTGATTTTCAAGGCACGTAATCTAAATTTTTCGCTGTGTTTTGGAATTTTATTCTAATTAAAAGGTCCAATCTTTCAGATCAGATCTTACACCAAAGTACGCAGGAGCGACGCGTTTTCATTCGTTGGTATTTTTATCCTCTGCGATTTGTCTCTCTTTTCGTGCGATTTTGGTATTGTTTGGCGCTTCATCCGAGCACACAAAAAGAAAGAACTCGTATAATCTTCAATCGAACCTATTTGCTTTCAATAAGTAATTTTTTAACAGCCATTGTGGATGAGTGCATATATTGACACATCATCATTGTATTCGCTAATCAGTTTCACCCTCGCAAATAATGAGATTTTTAACGCGATGGAAAGGAAATGAGAAAGCAAGAAAGGCAGAAAAATGGCGATTGCGTAAACAATGCACGGAAGTCATGGCCTAGCACCTGTAAGGAACGGACAGAATTATAATACTTTCAATGATATTATTGGAATCTTCCTATCTTTTCTCTTCGGTGTTTTTGACATGACTGCGATACATGTCTGATTTGGTGTCTTCCATATCTTATAACAGTATTTCCACAATTTCAATAAACGTAATTTTTCGCAAGCGGATGAACGATATATTTTCCTTCTCTGCAAAAAGGCCTCAATTTTTATGCATTATCTGTATATCGATTTCAGAATGTTTCCTTCCAGCCATATTATGACTCATTTGCGGATGTTACTTCCATTAAACCTCTTCTTTAAGGTTAGATTACTTTTTGTTTTTTTTTTAAACTGCGTCACACGTCGTTATATATTATTATATAATCTTCATTTTTATACGTAATATATCGCCATACGTAAACAACTGAAATAAATTGCCTGCTCAAGGAGTTGATTATATAATTATTTTATAGCTCACAGAATGCTGATTTTAAGAAAGATTAATATGTTAAGTAACATAAGAATTCGCACCTCAATGATTCATCGCAAACCATCCCATTTCATAACCGCATATCAATTCCAGAATGCAAAGTCATTTGCAGCCTTTTGTTTCTATAAGCGAGACCAAGCTTCGTCGTGCCATGACTGGACTTTCAGACATGAGTTTCGGATGTTTTCAAAGATCTCTACAAATCTTCACAACAAAATTGGTAGTTCTAAAAAAGTCGTGCATTATTTGTCTCCTCCATATATTTTTCATCCCTATTAAAATAACAGAAAGAATGAAAAAAAGAGCTTTGAAAATCGCTGACAGCGCTTATTGGAAGAATAAAATGCCAAAAAACGGGTGTCGATTTTTATCGTTTTCAATTACCGATGTGAAAAAATTTTACATCCCTCTGAGAACTGCGTACCTGCGGTTGTGTTCGTTCAAATATTCAAGGTCTATGTGCGACGCACACGGAGAGAGGAAAAAAACAGAAAATAGGAGAGTCGATAAAAAGAGGCGAAAGAATGAAAAGAGAGGAGGTTGAGAATGTCGCAAACCGAAGGGGAAAGGAATAAGAGCATTTCTAAAGCGGGAGAGGGGAAAGTAAAAAAGATATAAATAGATATCTACACAGAAGGAACAATAAAAGGGATGCAAAATAAATTGTCATCGCATTATCGCTGTGATCCAGTTGATGACTTGCATTACTCTAATAGCAACAACATTTTTGGAAAAACCAGATTTCCATATCGGCAACCAATCAGTCATGGCGATTCACCAGTAGTTTTTATTTATAAAAATAAAATACCCAGCTCCCCTAATGGAGAAAACAAAATCCAGAAAATCCCAATAGCTAAAAATCGGTAGATAAAACCAGACGCGCATTTCGACTACAATGCAACCGTTTATTATTTTATTGCGTTCTTTACCAGCGAAGCAGTAACAGCTGAACGCCTTATGAGCACGTCTGGTCCATCCGCCCGTCCGTCGTAACTTCCATCTCCTAAACCGCTAGACGGATATTAATTAAATTAAATAAGAGTGATCATTATTAAAATTTATCGCCCCATTGTGATTTTTAACTGAATCCGTAAATTAGTACTTCCAATTTACATAATTACTTTAATAAACTTATACTCGTATCTCGTTAAATGGCATACGTCAAGCAACAATGAAATAACAAACGCATTTCTCCCTAGCTCTTATATGATCCGTAAAGTATAGTTTAGAAAATTTATTCGGATAGAGGACAACATTTACTACAGTATAGTTCCCAAAATCACGTAATTACGAGCTATGGCTTCGGAGATAAAAATTCGAGAAAATTCCGAGCAAAACATCGCATATTTTGTTTACATCGATCGCGGACACGGTTCTCTCAGCAAACAATTAAAAACCCATATAATATTTATCTCCCATTCTCTTATGCGATCTATGAGGTATAGATTAAACAATTATTTGGATAGAGAACAACATTTACTACAAGATAGTTCCCAAGGTTATGTAATTACGACTTATAGTTTCGGAGATAAAAATTCGAGAATCGCCCAATCTTTCATACGTGTTTCCCATTAAGAACACCTTTGAAATCTCTGTTTATTCCATTTATGGTGTATACTTTTTCATCTTGTTTTAAGAGATCTACAATAAGTGAATTACCACAAAGGATATGCGGGCCTGGTTTTATGAACCGTTATTTGGTTATTGCAGTTTTCTGGATTTTCAATTTGATTTAGATCGTGCAATCGGTGAATCGCCACTTAGAGCAGTTGTCTTTCAGCTCAAATGCGCATCTGGTTCTCCCTAGCATTCATAGCCATTACAGCTATTTATATTAACGTGTATAAGGATGAATAAGAATTAATATACTGAGAAGGAAATTTTAAAGGAGTGGAACAGGTAAAGAGTGGGAATGATGGAGAAGGGATTATGGGGAAAGGTAACACGGAGAGGAGCGGGCGGATGCAGATGGAGAAGCAGAGAATTGAAATGGAATGGGAGAATATGGAGAAAAATGGAGATAGATAGATGTCATTATTCGGGCGAAATTTAGACCATAAGATTCACTCTTACATTTAACCCTTCGTCAAAGTTATGTTACATTATATTAAAATACCTTAAATTACATCAAAAACGACTGAGATAATAGAATACTAATACAAAGAGAGAGGCACATATTCAAGGAAAACTTCTAAGAAAGACAAGATATTTGCGGGGAAAACCTAGGAAGGGCCTGGCTTGGCCAACCTAGTAAAGACCCATGCAGGAAAACACCCACGAAGTGAAGGGGGGTGGAAAAAATCTGCGAAAACCTTAGATACATAAAAAGAACAATATGAACGATTGAATAACACAATAAAATGAAAAGTCAAAAGTTAAATGGTGGGAGATGATGGTGGGAGAAATTATGGCGAGAAAAATGAAGTGAGGGAGAGGCGGGAAGTGGCTGAGGGAGAAACGGAGATAGAAAGATGGTAGAGAGGAGGGAGAAAATGAGATATGTAGGTTAAATTACGGAAAGAGAGAGAGGGAGAGGGTGGGTGGGTGTGGGGGAGGAGAAGAAAGGAACGGGGCGGGGGCGAGGCGCGTGATTAACTAAGATGAGAGAAGACGAGGGGGAGGGTTGAGAGGGGATGGGGGAAGGCAAGATGTGGGGATCGTGGGAGGACTTTATGGAGCGATGGTGGGGGTGAGGAGGCCGCGTCAGGTGTCTTTTGGTTGGCGACTGGCACCCTCCGCTCGAATGGAGGCCAAGGACACCTGGTCCCACACCCTTTGCGATAAGGCGGAGGCATAGAGGAGGATAGAGAGCGGTTTTTACGAGAATTGCCCGATGATTCGATCTTCGACCTTTGTTGCTGGTCATCGCCCCAAACAAAGGTGCACCATTCATTCCATTTTCTCGCGGTGCGCTCTCCCAGACACCGAGCACCATTTTGATAGATGTGATCTTAAGAGCATATTTCCCGAAGCGAAGACGTGATTTAATTCGTAATGGCATTTGCGATCAAACGATGTGGCAGAGAATAAATACCGCTCTAAATTAAAATAAAATAAAGTAATAAAAAACTATCGATGATCATACATCACTGCTGAAATGCATTATATATGTATTGCTCAAAATAATTGCCTCGATTTTCATACATTATTCAAGGCGGAAATTTTTGTTGACTCTAGTACGCACTTTCATTCGGTTTTACGGATTCGAATCACGCTAACCTCACTTATCCGAATAAATACAGCTTTTTTAAAATGAACAGACACAAAAGCAGTAATTAGTCTATCGGCAATAGCGCAATCGAGTAGAAGGTCGTCTAAGTATTTCGCCAGAGTCATTAAAAATAACATTGCATTTACGCGACAGGATTCAGAGAGTCATCGAAACAGATCTGCGCACTCTTACATTTCAAATACCATCGAGGTAGATGAGATTATTTCCTTATTTTTGCAAACAAACAGCACTTATGCCTATCAATGAGGACTGGTAATGAAGGCGTATATATTAACAAGGATGACTGAGCAGTTTCTGTGTTTCTGCCATTTTATCAACTTTTCCCCAGTCGTGGATAAAAAATTGACGCACGACAGGAACGCACCAGTAACATACTCCCTTATTTTATTTATGTTATTTTTATTTCATTAAATACTGCCACTGAATCCCTTCTCCCTTTATTAACATCTCCTCCACTATCTTTCAATGAGCAGGAAATGGTGTTCATCGCTTCTACACGCATACTATAACTCATAGTAATTTATTTATATTCCGGTGTTGCACAACATTTTCGATTCAGATTTCTCTCCTGCCTACGCTTGCCTCCGATTCTGACGCCTGGAACACACGCTTCCCCGCGCTAAGGTTTTAGAAAGGAAGCGAATCCAAGCCAATTACAAATCCTTTGTTAACCATGGCAACAGCAAGCTATAAAACTAAAATAATACCATCAATTATTAGAAGCCTGCCGCGACATATTGGTGACGGCAAATCATTTAAAACGAAAATATTAGCCCGCAAACAGTGATCGAAAAATAGTTGAGAAAATTAGATTTTTCCCGTTAACACAACTTTGAGAGCAGAAACCACACACAGGTAAATCTCGATAACGCAGACTCGATTAATACAAAATGGTCGTATATAAGTAGTAAAATTCAGTCCTCTGCAAACCTTTGGTACATGTTTCTTGTTGTAACAAACTCGTTTATGTGAATCTCGTAAGTACAAAATCATGGCATTTTAAGTCCCTTGAAGTTTGTACTAACGAGGTTGTTCTGTTGTACTTTTCACATTAACAAATTATGTGGTATGGTGACAGCTGCGTTGCGGGATGCATCTTGCACCGTTCTCAATCGAATACTTAAATAATGAATGAAGTTCCGCGGGCAGTAGACGATTATAAATACAATAATACAATTTTACTATACGATATACGAAAAAGTTTTATGCTTTTCAGTTTGATGCATCTGCGCCGTTTCTCGGTCAAAACTTCGATTGAACATATGCTTGGAAGAAAATTGATGGACAATTTTGTCGTCTACACCAATTTATTTTTTCGCGTGAAAATTTTGACATAGGTAATGTTAAGTAAAATTTAAATGAAAAAACCGCAGTTACCTTTGCCTTGGAATGTAAGATTTTGAAGAGAATATATTACATAATATTTTCCAATCTGGATTTGGAGTGAGAACAGTATCTTACGAGGGTCATCTCGTCTATGATTAATGCAAATATTTTACGAGTATTGAATCGGAAGATTATTGCGATACAAATCGAGTGATTTTATAAAGAAAACAATAAATATTTCTTTTTCACACCAATTTCAGTCTTCTTAGGAATAGCCTAATTTAACAAAACGCAACGAAACGGACTAATAAATTTGAAAATGCGTTTCTTAGAATGTCGCATGTAAAAAATTTATTAGCGAGAGTGACGAATTGCACAAACTATCGTCTCAACTGGTAGGTTAGAGTCTTCTTTTTATTCAAATTGTGATATTTGCCCAAATTTTAATATTATCTCGTTTTTCATACATCTTTAAGTATCCATGAACATGGATAAAATTAGCGCATTTATTTATTTATTATATGGCTGTCTCGTCACATATTTGATCGCTAAAGCCTCGCTTGTTTTTTGTATAGGGTCTTTATTTGTTTCAAAAATCCATATTCCTATACATAATTTCCGATGTGTGTCTGTCACGCTCTGTATCTCAAGAATTGTATGTTGTAGAGTAATGTGGTAAAGGCCATTTTGTTTCTACTTACTAGGAAGCCCTAGAAAAACTATTTTAATTTTCATCCGCCATCTTAAAACAAAATGGCAGTCGATAAAAATTTTCATGGGCCCCTTTCTGACTCTTTATTTTTCAAAACTCAAATATAAATAAAAACAAATGGTAGTAGTACCGAAATCTGCCCTAAAGGTTTCACCTCTCTGTCGTTTAAGGTTTCGTCATAATTTCAATTAAAGCAAGAGCTGAGACAGGTAGATACCATAGTCAAACTATAAACACCTTTTATTAACGCTCAAAAAACGAGTTAATATGATCACTCAGTCTTTCTGTCTGTACATGGGCAATCAACTTTTTAGTTTTAAGAAATATTTGGGAAATTCATCCAGTACCGTAACTAGGGCGGGCAAGCGGAGCATCTACCACGGGCGCAACTAAGAGACGCAAAAAATCTAAATACCAACTAAATAAACTAGAGAAAATGATTTTTTGAAGGAGGGTGGATCGCATATTTAGTAGTTTGCCCCGGGCGCTAAAATAGCTAGTTACGGCGCTGCTCTTGTCAATTTATGAATTTTCCACCGATTGAATTTTGGAAGTAGTTCATAGATTTTCCGCTAGTTGACTTCAAAGTCGGAAAATTAAAAAATTGGAAATGGAATTGTAACCAAACTATTTAAGATAATGGAGGGAAGTTTTAACAGATAGGAAGATCTAGTAAGGATCTACATTCCAAAGGTACGGGTTGCCTCCTCCCAAAAGGGATAATTGACTCTCCAGTACCATCGTAAAAATTTTGTTGGACAAGTTTCTATTATGTACTTATCCAATGTATGACGCACTCGTGAGGTCCTTCAATTTTCTCGTGTCGTTTCTAAGCAGCGCTTAACTTTTTCCCAAGGAGAACATTTATCCGAGTGTTTCGATTTGATATACGATAAATTCGAGATATTTGTCGACGATGGCACCGTCTCAGTTACTGGGGGGAGCTGCGTCTATTCCTTGCCTCTGGCGAACTGAATTCCTTCGCACTCCTGGCTTCCGTATACACAACCCACATCAACAGACGCAAACAATGCAGAGAGAGACATGAGAGTTACAGATACGCGAGTGTATTAATTCAACAAAACACTCTCCTCTTTCTTGACAGTTTGAATTCTATCCTTCTTAAATCCGATTAAAAAATGATTAACATATTACAGTTTATATTTTTCCAAAACTTACAACGTAATCGAGAATTTTGTAGGCTACAGAGAAAACAGAAAAATTCTTTAAAGAACGCAGCGAAACACAACGTGGAAAGAGTATTGATAAAAAATAACTGCAGGTGTTAGTCAATGTCGATTTTCAACGTAAATATTTAATCAAATGAAAAGACACTCTCTAAAATTTCCCGAGAAATGTTTATATTAAGGCTACTCTTTACCTGATAATGTGAATCCAGTTTATAAAATATTCCACAAATAATTCGCACGGGTTTTAATTTTAATTTTTTATTTTGGTTATCTTTCTTCATATGTCACATTAAGGAATGTTAATTGAGTGAGGAAACTAATTCGTAATTCCAATAATTTCATCTTAACGTTAGAAACGTGTCACCAAAAAATTAATTTCATAACTTCAATGGAGTCAGATGTAATACATCCCTTCAAGTATAGACGGTAATTCTATAAAATTCCCAATGTTCGTTTATTTATCCGAAGAAAAGGTTTTTACTAAAATAAATGAGCCCCTAAAGATTTATAAGGGATCATTTTACAAGAGACGGAAAAGAACATTTTATCTTTCTATGGTAGGGGATACTACAGGGCCAGTAATCGCAAAATTTCTGCCGTTCAACAAGCACCCGGCAAGCAGTAATTGGGCCAAAGGGGTGAGGCGCTTAGCAGGTCGCATGAGTGCAAGGAGGCGATACGCTCACGATGAGAATCCATAAAAATACAAGGGATTCAAAAGGCGAGGGACTCATAAATTCGAAACGGCGATGAAGTGATATGCAAACGCCTAAGGCACGGCAAAAATGAATTTCCATTTCATCAATTGTTACGGTATTCGCAAATAATTGCGGATTACCTCATTTGACCTTCGTGCTCAAGTCATTTTCCAGTAAATATAATCTGTGCCAAGGCTTTGCTGAATTGATAAAATATCCTCGAAAAGTTGGGATCCGACTGCGATTCGAGCCATAAACAATCATTAAATGAGCTAGTCTTTATAAGGAGCGATTGTACACTTCTGTATCAGCCCCCCACAATAGGAGAGGCGGTAGACTGGAGAATGTCTATCAAGTTTTAGGAAGGATGTAGAGAGAAAGGACTCGTAAGCTAAGGTCAAATATAAATATATCTATCCATATAATTATGTGCGAGGAGCTGTAAATTCCATTTTCTTGATTTATAAATCATTCATTAAAAAATATATATATATATATCATAAAAACCATCGAAAGAATTTCTTGTATTTGATTATTTCTTCTATCAGGTCATGTTGCGCTTATTTGTTCACGTGAGCCGCACCATTTGCGTTTTCTACCGAGCCTGCCAGTTTCAGCGCTTCGTTGAGGAAAACATTTTCTCAGCTCGCACTCTCTGGAGTAATCGAAACCGACATTTAGTAACGTAGGTTTGTTCAACGATAATTTAAGGTCAAATTTTCTGGAATCCCAATGCAATTTGGATTTCCGAATACGGCCGATACGACCTATATACATAAATATATACGTGAATACGCGGAAGTCTCTGCCCTTGTTTCTCCTATTTAGTCTCACGATACGAAGTAAACGAAATTGGTAGCTAAAACATTAGAGCGTGCGGATAATCTTATAAAGATTCAGCAGAAAAATATTTTTAAGAATCGGCTGCTTGTGAATCACCACTGAGGGGCTTGCTTCGTTGCCAAAATGCGCATCTGGTTTTTCCAAACTTTTCATTGCTATTAGAGAAACATTTTTTCAATGCTAGTGAATTTCACCACATTTGAAATTTGGACTATGATAACATAATAATTTCAAGTTTAAATAAACTTAGCATTCTGCAAACATATATTACAATCTGAAAAATGCAGCATAGAAAAACATAAATATAGCATAACATACTATAAAAATCAGCAGAAATAACTAGCACAATTAAAAATTTTAATTAATAAAATGTGGTGCTCCTTAAAAGATTGCATAGAACAACTATAACTTTATCTCTAAGATCAAATTCTCTGTATCAGCTTTCTGAATAAATTCTCTCTCTTGATTGTCAGTGTTAGGTATGTACAACTGCGTGAATCGGAAATTGGACAATGAACGTTGTTTATAAATAATACATTGAATATACAGTCCGGGAAATGGCTACAATACCACTTGGATTTTTAAAAAATATTGTATGTTATATATAAAATTTTTACTCTAAAAACGTAGAGAATACAGTATTCAATAAAAATAAATAATAGAATGAAATGCCAAATATATTACATCCTATTAAAATAAAGATTCAGGAACAGCATAAAGACCGCAATGGCATTACCAGGAGCAGACATTGATTCAGATCACAGCCTTCTAATAGTTGACGTAAGTATAAAGCTCAAACAAATAAGAAAAACGAGACGAGAAAAAGAGACTTGGGACCTAGAAAAACAGAAGGAAAGGCAGGATGTAGTCAGCGTGAAGTTGGAAGATCGCCTAAGAAATTTGGAAAACAAACCAAAGACCGTGGATATAGAATAGGAAGAAATTAAAAACAGTATCAAGGATACCTTGAATAAAGAGATGGGAAAACAAGAGAGGAAACTCAGAAAACCATGGATCACTAAGGAAATGCTGGATAAAATGGATGAGAGACGAAAATGGAAAAACGTTAACAGTGAAGAAGGTAGAGCCAACTATGGACGTATAAACAATAAGTTGAGAATGGTAACAGATGAAGAAAATTAGATAAAAGAAAAATGTGTTGAAAATTTCATCATGAAATACAACAAATGGAGATGTTAGGACGGTACGATATGATGTACGCTAGGGCACTGGAATTAGAAGATAAGAAGTCTAATGGAATTCGTAGTAAAGGAATTATGAATACGGATGAGGAGATAGTCTCAGAAACTAAGGATATAGCACAGATATGGGAAGAATACATTAAGGAACTATACAGCAAGCAGGCAGGATCGGCAAAAATGATAATGATGTTTATTAGTCCTTGGATCAGTTACATTGATGTTGGACAGGTCAGAATTTAAAAAAAACATGTGCATCAAAAAGAAAATAAAACTAAAATTAATAAAAATATTTCAATGATTTACCCATATAAAATCACAGGGCAAGCGATGGGTTACATGCCAAAAGGCAATCGACAGGGTTAAGACTAGGACATGAGGACATGCTTTGTACGGGGCAGAAACATGGAAGCTAAGAAAAAATGATATCAAATACTTGGAAAGCTTTGAAATGTGGACTTGGAGGAGAATGCTGAAGATAAAATGGACAGATAGAATGAAATACGATGAAGTGCTACGAAGAGTAGGAGAGAAGCGAATGGTTATACAGACTATCAGAAAGAGGAAGGCAAACTGGGTTGGACATTACCTGAGGAGAGAGAGTATGATTAAAGACGTGTTAGAAGGAAAACTAGATGAAAAAAAGGAATGAGGTAGGAAAAGGTTTCAGCTGATAGACGATTTGAAACGGAAAGAGAGTTATCAAAATATGAAGAGGACAGAGGAAAATAGGAGTATATGGAGAACCAGGTTTAGCCATGAATAATCACGGATCTGTCTACGGACAGACTACCGGTGATGTGATGAAAAATAAACGTATAGCAATTGTGTTTATGTTTAAAACGAAAGCAAAATATATAATCGAATATTTTGGTTTCCATAGGTGGAAATGGCTACCATACCGCCTTGGTTTTTTGCCATTAAAGTTGCATTAATGTATTTTTTACATTTCGCTAGACTAGTGGCTCTCAGGCAAATTCATCTGGCGTCCCTACGTCCCGATTATAGTTTTGGAACCGTGAATTCTCGTTCCCGGGAATTTACTCTATATTTCTTATTCTCGATTCCCGGGAAAATTTTTAATGATTTCCGGGAATTGCTCCTTTGAATTTTGTGCCAAGTCAAGCTTTTCCAGAATTATCTTCATAACTGGATTTAATTTTGTTGTTCTCTAGCTTTAGTCTTAATTCTTTGCATTTAAAAAAGTGGTCAACTTCTTTTTTTAACGTACTTCATATATTTCATTCAGAAATGTTGTCGTTTACATTTTTAAGGGTATTAATATTTTAATTTATATATATATATATATATATATATATATATATATATATATATATATATATATAAACAGCTTACGGAAAAGGAAAGGTAAAATGGATATATGGATGGCAACAAGGTGTTGGGATGAGGAAACCCAGTGAACACTCACCAATCGGACGACTTCAGGTTGGCGAGGCCCCAAAGTGTTTCCTCCGCACCTTTTATCACCGTCTCCCAAATTTATCGTCGCATGTCTTCCTTGTTGCAAAATTTCCATAGTTTATTCATGAATTACATGAAGCGTTCACAATGTCTCAACAATTATCTTAAAACTACTTTACGCTTTCTTATCAATTCACACCTTAATGACCCTTGAAATCAGCTTGCAAGGCCATCTTTTACTTTCACATATACGAAATATGTAGAAAGGGTTTTGCTATTGCCAGAAAATTCAAATTAGAGGTTTTGATTAATAATCGTGTTTCAGTAGCCCTTTGTCCGTAAAAAATGTTTTTGTAAGTCCGGCTTTCTGCAGTTTGTCTTATGCACTTGAACGTAGAGACTAAACCGTTCGACAAAATCCAAAGAAATCCTGTATTTAAATAGGTAAAGGAAAAGGAACACCAGTTTTACAAAAGCCGCATAAAGTTGGAAAGACTTACCCAATAATAGCTTTAATGATTTCTCTCTATACTATAAGCGCACTATGCATGACGCTACAATAGACGCTAGCGCCATTGGACGACAGCCGCGTGAACTACAGTACAATTCTCTCAAATTGCTAAATAAATCGCGATAGATAAGTCCGATTTCGACGAAACTTTAATTATAATATCCGGCGTGATTTTCTGCATGTGATAGAAGTGCAGTTGTCTAACATAAGGGTATGGGTTCGATACCAGGATAGTTTCCATTCTCCATGAGATTAGCACGTAAAAGTGTGTAAGACATCTTTCGTTTGCTTTTTAATATTACTTATAATTGTCATAGAAATTAGAAACTTGAACTATAGTACGTGCAAATGAACGCAAATTAATTTTCCTACCGTCGATTTTCAAATACGATTCAAATCGACTCAGAAAACTGTTTTGAAGACGACAATTTTAAGTTTTTTATTAATAAAATATATCGTTGCCAAGAACAACCAGCATTGTTGGCGTACTCATCAAATGATACTAGATCCGTATGGGGATAACGGAGAAAGAAGGCAGTATGAGGAAAGAAGAGAGTGAAAGAGAGGAAAGAGAGAGAAGAAGAAGAGAGGGAGGGATAGACAGATAGATATACGTCTTTATTAGGGCGAGATTGAGACTAAACAGTCTCCTCTTCCATCTAACCCATTGTCAGTTACATACAATTAGATAGTAACAAATAATAAAATTAAACTAAAAGGTTACATAAAATGAAGAGCAACATAAAATACAATGAAATGTATAGGATAGTATAGGATTTAAAAACAGAAGGGTAATTGTTGTTGTTGCGGGGAAAAACTAGGGAACTATTCCCTAGGAAAAACCCCACTGCAGGAAAACACCCACACAAGAAGGGGAGTGTGAAAAACCTGCGAAACCTACTTATAGCAATATCTAAAGATTTAGAGGGTCTTGAAAGGTAAATACATATAGTTAAGTACTTAAAAATGATGTACACATAAACAGAGTTATACATAAAGCATAAAAAATATATATAAAAGAATATAATAAGGTAAGTCATATGAATACACACTAAAACTTACATACAAATAATATACATTCACAATATAATATACATACATAATACAATATCGATACATGTAAATATATCGAAAAAATTATACCTTTTTTGGACGACCTGTAGAAAAATAAAATTGCTTGTCATTTTAAGTTAATGAAAGAGAATGGGATAGGAGATGTTTGTGGTACAAGTGTTTGAAGGTACATAGGGATGAAGAGTGCTTTATTTCTGCTGGAAGGGAGAGAATGAGGGAAAGCGGGAGGTTTGGTGGGATGGTTATAGGGAGGGATAGAGGGCGGTAGATAAATGTCTTTATTCGGGCGAAATTTAGACCATAAGGTCCACTCTTGCATTTAAACCTTAAGAGAAAGAGGGAGGGAGTGGGAGGAAGGGAGAGAAAGGGGGAGTGGGAGGAAGGAAGAGAAAGGGGGAGTGGGAGGAAAGGAGAGAGAAGTCCGAAAATAGTGCTAGATATAATTTTCTACCTAAAATATATGCCAAAATTAGGAGGTTAACGGTTGCACACGGGCAGCGGACGAATTCGCCTCGCGGAGCGAGGCACGGGGGTCGACGCGCTTGGCGTGCAGGGGCAGAGCCCCTAGTACGTAGGTATATTGGTGTTCATCCAGTTATAGAAACTAATGTAATAAGCAATTCTATGTAAGCTATATGCCTAAAAATAACAATATAGCTTCTAGTGGCATTATAATGTACCGAGTTTTACGCCCAGCTATCTACCAGGTCTCTCACTCACTCTGAAGCCATGCAACGACCCTCGTGCTCAGAAGCCCTCTCCATACTCTCTCTCTCTCTCATCATATCTACTCCTGCCTCTCATCATGGCGTAACAGCAGCACTACTTTGCGAAAGTATTTTCCGTGTTTATATACACATTTATGTCACCATTAGCATTGTGGTAAGTACAAGAGGTGAACAGATGAGAAATCTTGTGCAAAGCATGAGGCACCGACTTATTTTCTTATTGGCTTTTAATGTACATTTCATCGGGTAATTTCTGGTCGCTGGAGATACCGACCTGTTTTTCCGCGTTCTGCTGAGGAACTTCTGCAATCAAATAGCGTTTTTATCAATTTTGATATTTCAAAATACCCCCATTGCCTTCGTGCTTGCATAAGATTTCCAAGAAATCATTGGTAACTACTCTAATCTCCTCTTAATATCTCTATTAATAAGAGAATTTTTCCGATAAATTTACTTTTATGCTGTCATCATTTGCCAGAGACTCCATTGTTTCCTCTACCCCACCTATTTCTCCCATTCGATTGGCTGACATAGTTGCTAAAGTTTCCGACAATCCACGACCTTATTTCTCACACGTAAATCATTAAAAATCGCTCTTAATTACTAAGATTAATTGAAACCTACGTTTTAATTTGCATTGGGCTATATTTCACGCAGAACGATCAGCTCCGCTTACATAACGACGTAAGCAAGCAGATCAACCACCTGTTAGGTGATTTCATCCTCCATTTTTGGTTTTCCGTGGATCCCTGCCGCGAAAACGTCTATTTTCGGACAAATGATCGAGATAATGGCGCACTTTCGCTTCGATGTATCTTGAGAAAGGCGCGGTTGTTATAAAACTCGCTCATTTTGATCGGCCCGACTCAACATCTTTAGATCCTGGTTGAAGTCCGGGTCAGGAGAGAACTCGGGGCGATGGGTTGTTGAACGATACAACCTCATCGAATTCTTATTTTTTCTTCATACGTATTAATAAAAGGGTGATTTGCTCCTTGAGCCACGCGTATCAGGAGAAGCGGTGGGGGAATAATTCGCGGGAGATAATCGATCTGAGTCGAAGGAATGCGGCGAAGTGGAGTCGGTCGGCTTGGAAACAACCTCGGGGCGAAATTCGCGGAATCTTTTATTGTCTCGAATCTGTGCCATTTCGAATGTGTGCGTGAGAGAGAGAGAGAGGGGGGGGGGGGAGGAAGGGGAATAAGAGAATGAGAATAAGGATTTCTGGTACACAGAGACGAAAATTACCTTAATGAGCAGACAAGAGCGACAGATCCGGGTCCCTGCAAAAGTCTTGCAAATTCGAGAGAGCCAGCCGGAGGGGGACAAACTCTTTATTCATTTTTTTTATTAAAGGCAAAATATCTGGGACACCTTTCACAAAATCGAGAGAGATATAAAAATAGCGGAATGATTAGGGTTGCGACCTTTCGGTATTTATTGCGACTGCTCGAACGAGGATCAAGTTGGAGATTCTGGAGCAATATGGCGAGAATGGATGATCTCACTCTGCGTTCTGATTTTAATTCTCGCCAGCTCTCGTTTCAATTAGCAAAGAGCCAGAGGCAGGAACTCATCAACGATTGCTTAGTTTGTGTCTCAGAATTGTGGCTTTACTTGAACGTTATTTTATAAATTATGCGCAGGTAACGATCTAGTAGCCATAAAGCATTTGCATAGTTTTTCAATTTGATGTTAGCCACTAGGTGAGCTCGATAATGCTTTCTCGTGCTAAAAGGTGCATCATTAAAACGAAATTGAAATGGATCACTTAAATTTTGAAATTTTTAGACTGTTAATTACTTCTCGTTGTGGAGAGTCTCTAAGAATGGGGGGGGAGGATGAAAACTCGAATGAAGTAATTCAAATGGGAGAAAACTCAATGACTGAAAGAGCTGCGTAAAATAAGTCAAATGAAGAGCGTTGCGTTCGTAGGCCAAAATATAAACTCCGAATAATTATCAAGTTCAAAGAGGATTTAAAGTATTCAAAAGGCATGTCCACGCGCGTGAAAGAAGGTTGCATAAATTCAGTTGGGTTGAGTGATGGAGAAAAATGAAATAGAATATATAGAAATATAATAGATAGATAGAATATAATAGAAACAGAGACAGAGAGATAGAGAAATACGACAAGAGAATGTAATAAACCCGAAGGGGGATTTACCAAAGGTGATGTAAGGACAAATGCTTGAATTTTTTTGCGGAAAGAAAGCGGGAGAATTGCGGTGTCTGACCAACGCTTACAAAAAAAAACTAACATAGAAGATGATTCCAAGAATTTCCTGCGAGGAAGAATACTCGTGAAGCAAAGGAAACGCGCGCACATACATTTGCAGTTACGTCACAATCTGCTACAAATAGTATTCTGATGTGGAATTTTCCGTCTCTTTCTCAAAATTTTAAAAATCAATAACGTGACCAAACATGAATCTTGATTCGAGAGACGAGTACTTTCTCAATTTTTTATTTTTAGCTCTTATTCTTGAATTTCGTCATCTATAAGAGGAGCGCGATAATTCTCTGGTGAATGTCATTCGATATACATTCTAACGCGCACATTTTTCCGAGACACACTGTTTCTGTTAAAGTTCGAAAATCATTACATACGAAGAAAAACGAAAGCCTATCTCATACAACCGCTATATATTACGCAAATACCATCAAATGCTAATATATATAATTTGCACTGAACTCAAAAATTCATTTTCAGCCCAAATTGTCCTAACATACTTGTCAAAATCTGTCGACTTGGTTACCCTTGGCATCGACTAAAAGGTAAACAGTTGAATGATTTTCGTAATATGAAAAATATTTTTTTATCTGAATACCCCTTTGAAACTTACAATGGAATATGAAATAATATTGCGCCGAAACACATCCAGCCTGAGTCATCACGTCATCAGCTTTCCACGCATCAAATTAGTGTTCCTCTTAGGCTGCATGAATTTATGTCATAAACGATATTAAGTACCGTAAATAATAATAATAATAATAATAATAGTGCGCACTTATTAGGCGTTCTATACAATAAGTAAAAATCGGATGTGGCCACCTCATGACTTTCTCCATACCTGCAATTTTTATAAAAATTCCTAGGTTACACAATAATAAATATTTTAAGAAACTGCGAGAAATTTTTAGACTTGACAAAGAACAGAAATAAACTCGAACCATAGCCTTCCAATGTTGGATACAGCCACAAAGCTCCAACAATTAAGAAAAGAAAAACGAGCGTTGCTAAGACGTAACTAAGCATCAATTGTTAACAATAGTCGTCGGTAGGTGGCGTGGTGGTGGCAGCTAAAAATATAAGATATCTTTTAAACAATGCATTATATGGGAAAATATTTCAAAAAAGGTTGTAGTAAATAAAATTTTCTATGACTTTTATTCAAATACATTTTTACATTTACCAAATATTAAAGCAAATATCTCAAAATAACAGATAAGTGACAAGAGTAAACACCATCTTCCGGTTGACCGATGTTTACCAAAAAATAATCAGTTCTTGTGACGTTTACAAAAATGTCAAATATAAAATTTCGTGTTCACCTGATTAATAGTTTTTCAGTTAGAGCACCCACAAAAAATCTATCACACACACAGACAGACATCACCGAGAATATGGCCAAAACGTGTTCAGAGGACCTCAAAACGTGTATTTCCGTTGAAATATCGAAATAAATTTTTTTAATGAAAACAATACTTTTCCCCAATACTGCGTATGTAGAAAGTAAAAAAAAACTAACGCCTTATGGTCAGGCCGTGTCCGTCCGTCCGTCCGCATGTTTCATCTCAGAAATTACTGGGCGAATGTTGATGAAATTTATTTCGTACATAGGGGCAAAGAAACTAAAAAAATGATATAAATATTTTACGTGGCCTAATCGGGAGTGTCACTTTACTGGTGACAAAAACTGAACTTTCCTTCCTCTCGTAAAATATTACTTATAACAAAAGGTTTTCAACAAAAATTGTAGAACTAGTCAATTAGCATATCTTTTGCTCAGTACATTTTTATCGAGGGAGTAGCCGATTTCAAGAAAAACAAACGAGAGTCGTAATTTTCACTTTGAACTTAGAATTTTTTTCCCGTGTTTTTTAAATGTTGTCAACGAAAACAACCTTCGTGGCAACTGAAGTAACCAATATTCGCTGTAAATGCCTAATTAGTTTAATTTTCTTTCAAAAGTTGGTAAATGTAGGGAAATGGATTATCTACGACGAAGAAATGAACGTAAATACGTCTGTTTTCTTTACGTATACACAGCGTTTGTAAGTGAAAAGAAATGGGTGATTTACGACGAAGGAATGAACGTGAACACAAAGGTGTTATTATTACTATTCGAGCATGGTACTTATGTTTTAAGTAATTGTTAATTCTTTTTACTTTCTCCATATACGAAGTATGGAGAAAGTATTGTTTTCATGAAAAAAATCGAATTCGAGATTTCAACGGAAATACATGTTTTAAGGTCCCCTGAACACTTTTTGACTATTTTCTCGATGATGTCCGTCTGTCTGTATGTGATAGATTTTTGTGGGCGCTCTAACTCAAAAACTATTAATCAGGTCAACGCAAAATTTTATATTTAACATTTTTATAAAAGTTAGAAGATCTGATTAGTTTTTGGTAAAGATCGGTCGACCGGAAGTGGGCGTTTAATCCTGTCACTTATCAGTTATTTTGAAATATTTGCTTTAATATTTGATAAATGAAAAAATATATTGGAATTAAAGTTGTAGAAAGTTTTATTTTCTACAATTTTTGTTCGATACATTTTTCTATATAATGCACTGTTTAAGAGATATCTTATATTTTTATCTGCCACCACCACGCCATCTACGGAAGACTATTGTTAACAATTGACGCTTAGTTACGTCTTAGTAACGCTCCTTTTTTTCTCAATTGTCAACCGGAAGTAAATATTGACAACGATCCCAGAGCTAACAACATGTAGTTTGCCATAAAAATATGGAGAAAGTCATGTGTTGCCACATCAGTTTATTTTTAATTACAACCGATTAGGAAATAAGACGGTGAATCAAAAATTCGATATTTCCTTAGCATCACTACTGGTACTTCAGTTCTTAGACATTATACTAAATCATTAATATTTACCTTTTCCGGCATGATTGCATAAATCGAAAAGAACGCCTTTGCCTCGTATGTATGCAGGCATGATGCGTGTTATTGTTATTTTTGGAATAAAAAATGGGATGCATCGCATATGGGGGTACATAACACTTCTCGTTTTTACCCAGCGAGGTCTTCAGCGAGAAACGAAAATCAAACTACCATTAGTTGATTACCTATATGTATGCATTAGAAGATATCTACTTAAATATCACGAAAACAAACTAAATATCAGAAAAATTACAAATTCCAAAAAAAGAAATTTCTGATCACTGACCAATCCCCGATGACGTTGTCGAACGAGTCGAAACAGTCATTTGTTTCGGAAGCATTAGGTTCTGTCCGTAGGGGTGCTAGTCTTTGGTTTCTGTCTTCGCGATCGCTGTGGAGTTTTCGTCGTCATCCTGTCATAATATGTCGTCTCGCTACATTTTATGTGTTATTACATTATTTTGGGAATGTCGCCATAGTTTGTAACCATCTCCGCTAGTGTTATATAAAACCGTTTCGACATTGACGCTACCTTATACATTACGAGACATACGGCATAAATTTTAATTTATTTATTTATATTTACAAATGCATTCAATAATTCACTCATTAATTTCATCGTTAAACCATAAAATATTTGTAGAACAGATCATTTACTGGAATACATACTATGCGTTCTATGTACGGTCAATTATGATATAAGCGACAAAATTTCAAGTTATAAAATATATAGACATTCATAAGTTTTCAAATATGGAGAATGCTTATCGATTATTGAATGTTTTCGCATTATAATATTTTGATCTCTCTACTCAAAATTAAGTCATAAATTATCATTGGTTGTGTTTCTTATTTATTAATATTTTTCGTAATAAATTTTGAATTTTTAAGCACCATTCACCAGTTAAAACGAGGTTGAAAGCTGTTGTTATTCAAAAAGACGAAAGCTTAAAAGAAAACGATGACAATTTATTGTAGATGATAAAAGCCAATGTAAAAATCTGATGTCGCCACCACATGACTTTATCCATACCTGTAATATTTCTAAAAATTCCAAATAGGTTAAATGATAATAAATATTTTACGTAACTGCGAGAAAAATTTAAAGACTTTACAAAGAACAGACATAAACTCAAACCATAGCCTTCTCATATTGGACACTAGATAATTACCTGGGCTTTGCCCTAGGTTTAGAGTTTCGAATTTTTCATGCACAAATCACTCGGAAATATTTTCATTCAAACTCAAGGTACTCTCAAGGTAAATGACCAATGTTGGTATGAACAAATTAAATATAGACTCAAATTTGATACCTCCCCCCCAAGAAATCAAAGTTCTGACACTGACTTGGATATCCTCAGTGTCTCTTTAGTATGTGTACCAAGTTTTAAGTCTCGACGTTTCTTGGTTCAGCATTGATATTGGTGGAGGATTCATCAAAATTGGTCAATTGGTTGCTGAAATATCTTCAAACAAAGTGTTTTTTGTCAAATTCGCCGTAGTATAATCGCATATTAATGTATTTGATTTGAAATCAGAAAACTATTTTTCCTTATATTGTGATAGCCCTGCTTTTTAGATCCGTTCCAAACATGTTCATTTCGTTTTGCCATTCTATAATCGCCCTACAAACAATTTCTTATTGAAATCGGTTCAGCCAATACCTTCGAAATTCACAGTCACAGAAAATTCATATCCTTGATATTGGGGCAGCCCTGTTTATTCGACCCGGTTGAAATATAATATTTTGGTTATTTATTTATATGATGATCATATATGCCATAATTGGTTAAAATTCATGCGGAAAGTTCTCTAGGAATACTTGTAAAAGAAATATTATTTTACCTTTAATTGCGGTAGCCCTGCTCTCAAGCTCCGCTTTCAGCATCTTCATTTCATTATGGTATGTTGCACAAATCTTATATATAAAATTTAGTTGACATCCGTTCTGCCAATTCCTCCCAAATCCATAATTACTGAAAATTTAATTTGTAATTGAGCCACCCCTCTTTAATTGATACGGTCCAAATATGCTATTGTGGTTTTATATATATATGCGTGCATTATAAATATTATAATGTGGTCAAAATAGATGCGGACAGTTCAACACAAATATCTGACAATGAAATTGTTTATTACTATGATTGTGGTAGCCCTGGTATCTATATCTATATTTAAAATCTTGATTTTTTTGTTATGTCGCACAACTCCATGCAAAATTTCGTTGAAATCGGTTTGGCCAATTACTTCCAAAAGCATAGTTACCGAAAAGTTTTATTTTGGAATTGTGGCACCTCTGCTCGGTCGATCCTGTCCAAATATTTAATTTTGTTCATGTATTTATGTGAAGATTCTATGTACCTACCAAATTTGCTTGAAATCGGTTCAGCAAGTTCTTCCTTGATATTTGTGTACGGACGGACGGACAACACCGAAATCTGGAGGGACCATTCCATGGGGACCCCTCAACCCCGTGGGTCGATTTGAATTATTTTTGGCACTGCAAAACTCATGAACAAACTGAAGCTGCATTTTAGTTTTGGAGATAATCTGGGAGATCTATTCAGAAGGTTAGGAACTTATAAATAAAATGATGTAAAAAGGATAAACTTCTAATATTCTAGTTAGTGAAGGTTTCATCGAAATCGGTCAATTCATTGCCAAGATACGAGTATATTTTTTTTAAATCTGATGTGGCCACCACATGACTTTATCCAAATCTGTAAGATTTCAAAAAATTCTAAATAGGTTACATAATAATAAATATTTTAAGAAACTGCGAGAAAATTTCAGACAACAAAGAACAGAAATACACTCAAACCATAACCTTCTAATATTGGATATAGCCAAAAAGCTCCAACAATTAAGAAAAAAAGGAGCGAAACTAAGACGTAACTAAGCAACAATTGTTAACAATAGTGGTCGATTTTTTTCATAAATAAGTGACAAGAGTAAACATCCATTTTCGGTTGAGTGACTTGGTGACTTTTATAAAAATGCTAAATATAAAATTTCGCGTTGACCTGATTAATAGTTTTTGAGTTAAGAGCATCCACAAAAGGCTATCACACACACGCACTAACAGACACAGACATCATCGAGAAAATGGTCAAAACGTGTTCAGGGGACCTCAAAAAGTATACTTTCGTTGAAATCATGAAGTCGATTTCTTTCACGAATACAACACTTCCCCCTATACTACGTATATGGAGAAAGTAAAGAAACTGATGTGGCCACCACATGACTTTCCCCATATCTCTAATATTTCTAAAAATTCTAAATAGGTTAGATAATAATAAATATTTTCAGAAACTGCGAGAGAATTTTAGACTACAAAAAACAGAAATAAACTCACACCATAGCGTTCTGATATTGGATAAAGCCAGGAATCTTCAACAATTGAGAAAATAAAAAGGAGCGTTACTAAGACGTAACAAAGCCTCAATTGTTAACAATAATCGCCGGTAGGTGATAGCAGCTAAAATATTAGTTTTTAAAATATATCTTAAACAATGAATTATATGAAAAAATGTTTCAAACAAACGTTGTAGATAATTTAATTTCCTACAACTTATATTCCAGTATATTTTTTACATATATATAATATTAAAGCAAATATTTCAAAATAACGGAGAAGTGACATGAATAAACACCGTTTTTTACCAAAAGTAATCAGTTCTTCTGACTTTTATAAAAATGTTAAATATAAAATTTCGTGTTGACCTGATAACTATTTTTTGAGTTAGAGCACCCACAAAAAGCTATCACACACACACACACACACATTCACACACACAGACATCATCGAGAAAATGGTCAAAACGTGATCAGGAGACCTCAAAACGTGTATTTCCGTTGAAATCTCGAAGTCGATTTTTTTTCATGATTACACAACACTTTCCCCTATACTACGTACATGGAGAAAGTAAAAAGGAGCATTACTAAGACGTAATTATTAAGCGTCAATTGTTAACAATAGCCGTCGGTAGGTGGCGTGGTGGTGGCAGCTAAAAATATGTTATCTCTTAAACAATGCATTATATGGGAAAATGTTTCAAACAAAGGTTGTAGAAAATTACGATTCCTACAACTATTATTCCAGTAAATTTTTACTTTCTCCATATACGTAGTATAGGGGAAAGTATTGTATTCATGAAAAAATCGAACTTCGTTTTTTCACGAAAACAATACTTTCTCTATACTTCGTAAATGAAGAAAGTAAAAATGAACCGATCACGAAAATTTCCAGTTTTCTCTCAAGAAATAAAGGCACGCTGCGGGCGCACGTGATTTCGGGCATCAAAAAGCAGCAGTTTGGTGACATCTTTTCCTGCAACCTCGTGGCTTTTTCCACGGTGGCCATCGAGGCTTTTCTACAATGTCCACCAAGTTGTCGGAGGCCATATGAACGGAAAGAAAACGAAAAGCGAAATTTCCACCCATGATATCGGCAATGCGAGGACATTGCGCCCAAATGTCGCACGCGAGGGGCAGCGCGTGTCGACCGTAAAAAAATCCCGAAACGCGCTCTCGTTAGTTATAGCGGGCGGCGTTAGATGGCACTGAAGAAAGAGAGAGAGAGAGAGAGAGAACCCGCCATTCGGAGACATGACCACAAAAATATCGGATATATAACGCGTGGAGGCGGACGTAGATATTAAATGGGCCACGGACGATGGCCATTCTAATCACTTGACAACACAGAGAGGAGAAGACGTAGGGGAGAAAGGGCGAAGAGGCAGGGAAGGAGGAAACGGTCGCAGCGGTTAGAAAACATTCGGGCTTAGCGAACGCTTTTTTTTTGTTTTACAACATAGCGATGACATGCAATGATTTAAAGCGGGAGGTGCTGCATTTGCCGCGAGGTGATGTCACGCACCGCTGAGCGGAAGGGAGAAGGGAGGGAGTGGCCCTCCAGGTGCCGCAGATGGGAGAGTGGCGACGCCCTGCGGAGGAGAACAGAAGCTCTTTCGAAGGTGAACGGATGCGAGGTTCGGAGGGCTGCGTTTGAAATGTGAAGGAAGGAGGACAAACGAAACACTCGGGGGAAATAAGATAAAAGTAAAATGGAGAGGGAAATAGACAAAGGACACGATGAGATGAATAGAAAGGTGAGAAGATATTAGAACTGAAACTGCGTTTGAGTGGTCAACACGATCATTGACCTCCTCCATAGGGTGGTAAAAGTATGAGATTGGTCTAAAAAGAAACAATAATTGTGAACTGGACCGGAATTTAATTTATTGCTTCCTAAGCCAATATGCTGGAAAGATTCAAACAGGATCCAATGCATATTCAGGTAAATATATAACAGCCATCAGATATAAACAACAGAAAGTATGAGATCTATATCATAAGCTTTCCGTATTTTCTCTCTGCAGCCCGGAAACAAACTTTGTCACGCACAAAAGCCATAACTGATGAAATACTGGCAATTCAATAAATATTGTGTGCGTTAATAATCAGATTTTGTTTATGAAAGTTTAATGCAATGGTTACATTTTAATGCGGAAGGTGAAGCAAGTATCCTTGTACAGAGGACCATTTTGAATTTCATATGAAAACGACTGCTCAATACCATAAAATTGTTAAGTTTTTCCCTGCGGACTGCTAAAAAATATATAATATATTTCTGAAGAACTAATAGAACTCGGATTTTTGTTGCGAATTTGGAATTTAAAATTCAATCTTCAGAAAATAACACAGCCAATTCATAACTTTAAAATACCATTATTTGGCGTCAATCGAGCAGACGGAATTCTGCTCAGGAGCGGAAAAATGTCTCGAACCAGCCTTCATTTAGACTCATTAGGCATGTCCTTCCGATTGGTCGCGGTCCTCATTCTGTAAAAGTTTGGTCTTGACCAAATTGTACAAGATCCACTTTTGAATCCAAATGTGGGTAGGTGGAATTGCTCCTTAGGTGGCTTCGATGAGCATTTTAGGAATTGAATTTTTTTTCCAGCAGAAATTTTCTTTTCAAATCTCGAATACGATAGATTTTTCGATCATTCATCTGGCAATAATAATGCCACAGCTCTAAATAATTGCCATGCTTATATTCTTCTTGTCAGTGGTTATATGCCCAGTTAATAATTCAATGCAGCTACGGATAAATAATCAAATGAAAAAGTGAATAAGTGAACAGAAAGGCTGGTGCTGATAAATATAATGATTCAATCGGGAGTCTGATATTTGATGAATGGGTGTAAGAGACAATTTTGACAAATTATTCGTAGTGCGTGTTTTCCTCCTGAATATTAGTTTAAGTGAATCAGAGTTTGGTGCCATGACCTAGCAAAACCACAAAATGGAGAAATGGTTGCGGCTCATCTTGAGAGGGAAATATTATTAAGGTAACGTAAGAAAATGAAATTAATCTTGCAATAGCAGTAAAATGGAGTTTATGAAACTGTTGAGGGCGCAATCTTAATTTAGTTGCTCGACTACTGCCTGTAAATGGGAATAAATCATAAATGGGCGTTTAGAATCAGTTCTAATTCAATTCGAAATCCATTTCAATGCATTAACTGGTTCCTCTTGTAATTAATTATTTTTTCAATCACCCGGCGAAGTGTTCACGGGAGAGAGGACATATCTTTAATAACATGGCTAATAGTAATAAGTTTTTATTTCGAGGTTGCTAGAAAAGGTTAAGCATTGGAATTTTATTTTATGATGGAGAATCCTTTTTATATGCTACAATATATTATATTTATTAAATGATACCAGAATAAAAAACCCGCGTTACAGGAAACTATCCACGTCTAGAAAAGCCATCAAAAAGTTCTTGCGAAATGTAATCTTAACAAAATATAAGGAACTGTAAGCTCAATGAAAAATAAAGAAACCCCCTAAAAACCATAAAAAAAAAACAATAAAATGGAAGTACTCACATGCATACATTTTATTATTTTTATGGTTATTAGGAGGCTTCTTCATTCGTCATTAATTATAACCATAGGGCTATTTTATTACCCTTTTTCTCTGTAAGTTAAAATTTAATTCACCTAGTAATAAAACGAAAATGAAATAATTTTTCCACAGAAAATGAGTCAGGAAGCAATGAAACACACACATACACTATGTAATTAGGAATATGATTGGCAAGGAAAAAGTTAAAGAGAGTCAGGAAACAGGACGAAGGTCTCTAGATAAATAATAATAATAATAATTAAAATAAATAAAGCGGAACGTACCTTCACCTAAGAAAGTCGGCCATTATCACGGAAAATCTAAGAGATTCATTTCGAGGTTTGATGGGTTTGTGGAGGTTAGCCGTTTGATTGAGGTTGGCGACGTCGAATCCGCATCGAAAACGAGTTCCGGTTTCCAAAGGCTTGCCCAGAAAAGAGCAATCGATCGAAAAGGGGTTTAACGAATCCGTGAAAAGATCATGACGTTGAGGTCGTGCGCCTAGTCGAGAAAATCGCTGTAGGAGAGGAGAGGCAAGATGTAGAAGGGTGAGCCTGTGATGAAATGAGTTTGAATAGACAAATAAGGCCTTCACAGATAGGTTTTGGGTTATTAGGTTTTAGCTATCCATCACTAGGGATTTAATTGCTAACCAGACGGCAGTGAGGTGTGTCAGAGTTGAAGTTGACTGGTGATGATTTAGGTTGTAGAGTTATCAATTCCAAGGTTATGGAGACCGGACTGGAAAAATGTTGCGCAATCGTGGGTCTAGGAAAGAATGTATGGAAATTTTAGTTTAGACTTTCGAAGCTATTAAGTGGTATTGTTTCGGAGAAAATTTAGCAATCATGAAGCATGAGAGAGAATCATGAGGGTCTTCTTTTACGCAGTGAGAAATATTAGTGCATTTCCTACTCTCAAGAATGATCCGAGGAGTGTACTTATTTTAGGAGTGATAATGAAACGGTTGAAAGAGATGTTAGTAACATTTTATGGTCCTTAGCAACTGTACCCATCCTATTCGACGTTTATATGGAAAAATATCAAACTAACAGCGAATCATGCTTGATATTTTCAATGAAATCTTTTTTCTTAACAGAGAACTATTGCCCGAGGAAAACTATTGCCGTGATTGAAAATTTTCCCTTACGGTAGCTGGTGTGCTGTTTAACTAACAATGGTTTCGAAAACTATTTTTTAACAGTTAGATTTAACGATAATAGTATATAATTCAAAGTTTTTGTCTTACTTCTAAAATGATAATATTGAACAATGTCGACATTGTTTATGTTGTGACTGTGAATTTTGATAGGCCTTTAGGAGGAATTATCGGCGAAGAGTTGAGCAGAAGTTCCAGGAACTGTTAGCAGCTCGCGTTTGAGGGATTTCGTAGAGTTGGATGTCGTGATAATGTCAATACATCTGTTAGTTTGAGATGAGAAATTCACAAGTAAAGAAAGGGAGAGAGGGACGAGAGGAGGGGTCAGTAGAAAGAGTGAAGAGAGAAAGAAATTAAACATTGGCGAGTTGAGGGAAAGGAAGAGAGAATGAAAATAAGGTATAAAAAAGAAGAAAATGAGTTAATGAGAGGTTGAAGAGAGACAGAAAGAAAGAAATGAAAGATAGGATAATAATAATTTTATTTTAAGGAACGCGGGATGCTTTTCAAGTATTAAATAAACGGAAAAAATAGTTTATTTGTGCTACCTCTAAATGCTGTTAGTTAATACTGTCAGTGAAACCAATAAAATAGTCATTAACTAAATTAATGTACGGAAGTTTTAGAGGACAGAAAAAATGGAATTCAAACAATATGTATATATTTTAATACAAAAAGCACGAAAATAATATTCGGAAGAGCGGTAATTTTTATTTTATATAAAAGCGGACTGACAATAAAAATGTATTAAACAGTATTAAAGATAAATTAGGAAACAAAGCGGCACTCAATATTAAATTAAACCTTCAAAAACTCAAATAAAAAATTACCAGGAGACGAATCCGTCGCGACAAATCCCACGTCAACCAGAAAAGAAACCTTTCTTCCTGCCAGCGTTTCTTTTGCAGTGACTCTCCATCTGAGAGCTGCGCCTTCTGCCATAACTTCTTCGGAAACTCACGTAGGAAGTGAAAGGAGAGAGGAAAAGAGGGGAGACGAGAGAAATAGAGGAATAAGGAAGGAGAGAGAGAGAGTAAGGGGAGTGAATATGGTCCGAAATTTCCAGAGAAGGCGTAGTGAGAAGCGAATGAGGAGGGAATAGTCTGCTGAGAGGGCTGCATGGTTTTCATCTACGTGACCAAGTTGCTAATAATTACCGCCGCTTTGCATTCCGGACTGACCCACTTAAGCCTTTAATCTTTATTACAATCAACATTTAAATCGACCCACATAATACTAGCGAGACCTCGTTCTATATTGCCTAAACATTTTGGTCGGGTGGTCTATCCGCCGGAGGGAAACTGAAAGAATAATAAACATCTCCTCGATATTCGTGACACTCATAAATTATCGCCATGCATTCTGATTTTGCTTTTTTGAGAAATTCTACCAGATCCTTCTTTCCGATTCTGTCTGCTTCGTTAAACCTATTTGTTTGCAGATGGTTTGCTCAATAAACAGTCGAATAGATAAGATATGCCTCTCCCACAGCTACCAGTGATTTATAATGCATAATTTAATGAAAATAAAGTTAAAATATCTTTAAAGGGACTGCGATCCTTTCTCCCCTTATATGTAGCTTAAACACTCTGTGCTATATTCCAGTCCATCTAGTATAAAAGAATATACATGGCCTGCCTTCGCTATGAGTCTCGTTGATTATTTGTGGCCTAGAAATGATAGCGTCTCATTGAGATAACTGCCTCGTAAAATTCATTCATCGTGCAATTAATTGTGCGTTGAAACCCGGCCATGAAGTATTTCAGCTATGAAATAAAATAAAAGTTATCAGGACCTAAGAATATCGGATTTTTGACCGCAGACATTTGCATAAGATAAAATTTGGAGAATGTTCAGTTTTAAATAACATTGAAAATTCGTATTTTGTTTGAAATGCAAAAAATATATATGTTTATAAGGTTGTTGAGATGAGATCTTTTTCTATTTTTAGATTAAAATCCCGCCAGAATCTATTCACAAGCGTACACGACTAAATTAACCCAAGTAAGAAATTCTGAGGGAATTGCACGTTTAACACTGCGGTTAGGAGCAATGGTTCTCGTGTTAAGAAAGAATCATTCACTTGATAACACCACCCAGAGAATACTTTTAATTCAGCCATTCTTTAATTTTGTCTGTTTTTGAAGTGGAAAAATATTATGCCCATATATATTTGGTGGCGATGAATAGATTACATTAATCTATTCAGATATAAAGGAAGAAATAATATTGAAAGGAAATAGCATAAACTGCTTATGGACATCTATTATAAGTGATATCAACTATTGATGAACGGAGCTTGAATGTGATTTTGTGCATTGTCTCAGAAGTATTTTTATGTCAAAACTGCCCTGTTATTAATAACTTTTATATTAACTTCACTTATATATATATATATATATATATATATATATATATATATATATATATATATATATATATATAGTGCTTTTTTTCTAAAAAAGTTAAACGGTACACTTATCAAATTTGCGTACCAGTTATAGTGTGAAATATAAGATATTAACAAAACGACAGTTGTATTAACCGGTACGCGTACTGGCCGAAAAAAGCCCTGTATATATATATATATATATATATATATATATATATATATATATATATATATATATATATATAATTAGTTCAGATGTCTTAAAGAATGACACATAACTTTTATATATTTAATATCTCTATTAAGTCAATAATTGAAATTAAATTTTTTATTTCAGTGCGTTTTATATAAATTATTAACATAAAAACTATAAATTTTTATTTTTTCACTTTTTATGCGCTTTATAAAAGTAATTGACTTAATACTTTTATTTATTTTATTATTTGAAATAATTTTCTTTATATATAATAGTTTCTATTCTAAAATTCCGTTGCAATCTATTCATATGCATTACTTTTTCATTTTCAATCTTCTCCTGTTAATATTATCTTTTTGTTGCCCAATCGTTTCATTTCCTATACAATGTATCTTAGAATTTAGGTTTCATTTCCTATACAATGTATCTTAGAATTTAGGTTGACCTCATTCGTTTCTCCATAGCCAGTCAGAATCTCTTTATTGCTATCCTCATTATAGAAATGCAATACTATACATATACCTTCCACTATTTGAATATTTTAAAATAATTTTAAAACTCTCTTACTTCATATAGCTAAAATTAACATGACAAATTTGGATATTGTATTGCATAATTTGTTTCCTTTTGTGACGCCATGAAATAGTACGAACTCAAGGTATTTAATCTCTTTCATCACACGTACTCTTTCATATTGTGCTTATGTATTCCGTTCTTGACATATTTACCGATGGAACCCGCAATTTCAATCCCTCCATTACTTTCCGCGTGCAGCATGCGTCGTCCACTTCATTTGCTTACATAAATATGCCGAGTTTGAAAGTTCCTCTTTAATTTTGATACACATTCTCAAGAGTATCCTATTCGATTCTTCCAGCGCAGCCTCGATTCATATTTTAAAAATTGAGTGCAAAATGCTAGGTTGCCGTTTGAAGTTTTTCAAGACGGCGAATTTTGATTTCATATTTGGTCTCTGTTGCTTCCTATAAATTAGTTTTGTAATTTATTTTGATTTCCTCTTTTCTATAGTTTTCAAACATCTCGTGTAAGATCGACCACCTGGGAATCCAATACGGATCTATAATATAATTTTAAGTTTCTCTATTTCATTTTTTGTCGATTTTCGAAGTATACTCGTAATCAGTGGCGGATTTAGGGGGGGGGGGTCGCACATTGCGCGCGCCAGGGGCCCTGTGAAGTAAGGGTCCCCGAAAAAATGTCTCTTTATATTATCTCAGAAATATTAAATGTCTCGATTTAAAAATCAGTGGAACCTCTCTATGATTCCATAGAAAAACGATCGTTAAGAGGTGTCACAAAGGAGGGTAGCCGTTAGTAGCGGTTTCACTATATATTTAGATGGCAGGACCCCCGACTGCTTAGCGCCAGAGGCCCCCAAATGTTTAGCGCCAGGGGCCCCAGGAGGCATAAATCCGCCACTGTTCGTAATGGTATTTTGCAGATTCATCCATAATTCTTGTATTGTTATAAACATATAGTAGATGTTATTCATGCATTACTACTGGTAACTTTAATCATTCAAAACATTTATAATATCGGTATTATTCGCGATGGTAAAAATATTTTCCACTTTCCTGCTTTCATTCCTTCTCCTCTGCGTGCCATCTGATTATTAATCCTGGTGATTCTTACATAAACCTTCTTTGCATTAGTCTACTTTTATTTACATAATTTTCTTACTTTATTAAGCTAATATTCCGACGCAGTGCCGTCATAATCATCTCATTATTAAAGCCCAATTATCAACACATTTTTTCCCTATAGTCACAAAGAATTCTATTTTCATATGTTACGTCACATTAAGCTTTATTTAAATTAAAAACAGTATTAACAATATTGAAACTTACTTTAAACTTATAAAGATTTGCTAGCGGCTGCCGACATAAGGAGCCCACAGACGGTGAAGATGAAGACAATATGGAAAATGAAGAGGCATGCGTTTGATATGACCGAAAAAAAGTGAGAGGTTGCTAAAATTCAGACTCTTAATAACGTTTCTTTCCATTGAGTAACTAATATTGTCTTTTAAATACCGATTAAGTCGCACAATATGGTGTAATTGTCTAGCCCTTCATCAAATTTAACAAAACAGTATTTCTCTAAAAATTGCCTCAAAATGGTTATCAAATTAACATAACATCAAACTACAAGACAAGTTACATTTTTAATTGTAATATAGCATAATGTTGTTGTTATGTTACTTTATTATTTTACTTTAACTAGTATAGAGCCCGCAGTTCTACTGCGGGAAACTTTGAGAAGCGTCAAAAAATATTATGATAAACGAAGAACAAACAGAAAAAATGAACCAAACGTCAGGAGAGAGTGGCAAAATGTGGAACAAACAAATGAGAACAAAGATAAAACCGTGAAGACGAACCGTAACCAACGAAGAATAAAGAGAAAAAGAATAGCCAAACGTCGATAGTGTGACAAACCATTTAATTACAATGCCTTACAACAAATAAATACATTTACCGCCACTTCTTGTTTTCTCCCTATCTCTCTCTTCCTCCCATTCTTTCTCCCTCTCTCTCTCTCTTCCATCCTACCATTCTCTCTCTCTCTCTCTCTCTCTCTTTGTCTCTTCCTTCCTCCCACTTTCTCTCTCCCTCCCCCTTATCTTTCTTCCTTCCACACATTCTCTCTTCCTCTCTCTCTCTCCCTTCCTCCCCTCTCTCTTCCTTCCTCCCATTTTCTCTCTCTCTTACTCCCCTCTCTCTCTTCCTTCCTCCCATTCTCTCTTCCTGTCCCTCTCCTCTCTCTTCCTTCCTCCCATTATCTCTCCCTGTCTCTCTCCCTTCTCATTCTCTCTCTCAGTCTCTCCCTTCCTCCCATTCTCTCCCTTCCTTCCCCCATTCTCCCTCTCTCTCTCTCTCCCTTACTCCCATTCTCCATCTCCCTCTCTCTCTCCCTTACCCTTGCTAGTCTTTTAATACTTATTTGAAAATGAAGTAATAGCTTGTTATGCCACCTCTTATTTACATGGATAACTAACCGACCTTGAGTTCATTTCAATGTCATAGACTTACGATATTGAGTTTGGCAACAATATCGGTCGCCATGGAAAGAAAAACTTTTTCATTAAAAAAACTCGAGATTTTGTAGTTTAAAGCTCAATTTCGGAAAAAATCGATCCGTATTTGAAATTTTACCTTAGGAAAATGAAACTTCATCATTTTCTTCGTCCTCGAGTTTAAGTCCTGACCTTGTACGATGATTTTTTGTAATTTTAATGTACAAATGAAAAATAGTCTACACTCATCTCCATGTTTTTAAATGTGAAAAATTAAAACAAAAAATATTTATTAAAAAATAAATTGGTAGATTAAATGTTTTAAAACCAATTTACCCCCTTATACTCTTTATTGCGGATAAAATTACACATTTCACTTGTCTCTAGGTTATGTAGTTTTTGAGTTATAGATACATACTTATACTTGATCGGACACCGCCTCAGACACTAAATTATTTTTATATATAGTATGATATGATGTACTTCCTTTAATATCTTGGTTTAATTTTATTTTTAGGCGTTCTTTACCAGCAAAGCGGTAGTAGCAGAACGCCTTATGGGCACGCCTCGTCCGTCCGTCTGTCGTAACTGTCATCTTCTAAACCCCTAGTCGGATTTTAATTAAATTAAATAGGAGTGATTCTTATTACAATTTATCCCCTAATTGTGTTTTTGAACTGCATCAGCCAAGAAACAATTAAACACCATAAATTTCTTTCCCTAGCTCTTATATGATGTATAAGATATAGATAAAAACATGTATTCAGCTTAGGTTTACTATAGGACCCCGTCGCATCTACCACCACCAGTTGAAAATTTGTTAAGTTGCCTTAAACAACAAATGACTAACGTTCATATAAATAAACATGGCTTCCATATGACTTTAGTATGCAAGTTATTGCTTGACTTATCACCTTTATTTATATGTTTCATTAGTTCAACTTATGTATTAAACTGTTGTTATAGTTTGAAGATTATATTTTATTTATTGTTGTAACAGAAAATGAAACATCCGATTTCATTTTGTAGGAAAAAACCCGCGGATCCACGTAGTAAAGCTGCTCCATTTATTCGAACAGAGGACTTCATTTGCGACAAAGAAGTCCGCGAGACCACATAATTACGGGTTATAATTGCGGAGATAAAAATTCGAGGAAAATCCCTAGCAAAAACATCACATATTTTGTTTACATCGATCCCTAAGGCTGTTCTCTCGGCAAGCAACAATTTTTCTCTTCCTAGCTCTCATGGTAAGTTATAAAATTTGCCGTAAAACAGTCCGCGAGACCACATAATTACGACTTTAATTTCGGGTATGAAAATTCAGGAAACTTTCGATGCCGTTTTGTACGTATTTCCCATAAAGAACGCCTTTGAAATCTCTGTGTATTCCATTTATGGAACATACTTTTCCATCTTGTTACATAATCTTATGCCACCATATTTATTTTTTTAATCGCTTTCAGGGAATTTCAATGTTAAATCATTTATTTTGCAAAACAAAACGTAAGAAAATAACTATTTAAAAATTCCACTTTATTAAACAAAGATACGACCCAGGTTTCGATGTAATTTTTACACAGTTATTTTGTTGTGCGTTGTTTTGTATTGTGGAATTCCGCAAAATTAAGGCTTCCGTAGCGAATGGTAGTTTATTTTTCAATTAAGCTGCTCATAATTAGCCTGTTTATATAATGAATTCATAGATACAAAGAGTATCGTTTGGAACATTGAAAGTTTTCCTAAAAGAATAAAAGAAGTGGTACGGATTGTTGCAAGTATTTTTCTCTTAAAAAAGATCTGCCTCTTATTTTCCCTGTTTGTTGTATTTCGAAGTGTCTTGAAGAAGTATATCGAACATTATGTGTTTATCCCATTTAAATTCTTACCACAGGTCTTTTGGAATATTACATATTCCTACATTATATTATCTGCTTGAATGCTTAAGGCGAACCGATGTGTCATGCAGAAACTAGTTTCACTAAGATTACGACATAATTCAGATTGAAACTGGCCGGTAAGAAATCCGTTACAAATCGGCGCCTTTAATTATTCAAAGATGCGGAGAAGTGAAAATTTTCCACGGATTGTCACGCCCATTAGCGAACGGACAACGAGGCATGAAACGCGAAAGCTTCGGCTCGCGTCAGAATGCGAACGCCGCGCAGACTAAGGCGCCACCGCCTCAGCTCTCACTTCGCAGTTCCCCCCTTTTAAAGTCATATTAGCGGAATCATAAATAATTCAAGATGAGTTCGAGATGGAAATAATGGATCGGATGGGGGAAGTAGGAAAATCCAGATGAGTAGAAGGAAAAGCCTAGAGGGATGAAACGCTACGATATAAAAAAATGGGATGCGGGTGATAATGGAATGGAAAGCATAGAATGTCCTCCTAAGGCGCGGTCTTTTAAATTTAATAGAGTGGATAATGAGATGATTACCTCGAGGAAGAGAGGGATTAGAGTACCTGAGAATTTCTTGTTTGAAACAAAAAAAAGGGGGAAAGAAAGGAAGTGGAAGTTGAAGGAAGGATAGATTGAGTCGGAAAAATACATTCGTTACGCAAAATAATCGTAGCGAGTGATTGATTGATGGATCGAATAATCAATCAAATTAATGAACAAAAGAGAATGAAGATTTTATTGCTCAAAAGAAATAGAAAAAGAAGTTCCAGAAGGTGAGGTGTTCTTCTCATCACGAGAAAATAATTGGAAAAGTGTTTGAAGGGAATAATAGAGCGAAAAAGTCCTTACACAATGGTAGATAAGGAAACTGAGACAATCATTCTTGCCGATCATCATGATGTCTTGAGAGTTAATTTCACAAATTTACGGTCAATATATGACATGAATAAGTATTCTCATGACATTGTGCTATTTTAAAATATTATTTCCGTAAATTCTCTCCTTTAAAAACAGAGGATAAATAATAGTTTAACAACGTCAAAGGCTAGAGTAATAAAGTAATACCAGCTTAATATCCCTCACATTTCTATATATTTGATCGATTCTGTCGAATTGTAGTAAACTGCATAAAATTTCCGATAATTTCTCTTAAACAGGTTTAACGATTCCCATTCTCAGACTTGCTCTGTATCGGAAAATTTAGAAGAAAAACTAAATCATGTCACGATGTAAGCTTTCGTCCTTATCCTCCATTCCTCCCTCTCCTCATACCTGTCCCTCGCCTCCTCTCTTTCTCTCTGTTCTTTCTTCCTTTCCATTTCTTATTCCACCAGATGACCTTGATGACGTGTGCGAATTTCCTCTGTCTCATCTGGCTCGACCATTACCGAGAATTTGTACACGAGCATGTTTAAGGAGTGTTAGCATCGATTGCCTAACCGTTGTAATGATTGCCAGTATTCGTCCGCAACTAATATCTTCTTAGTGGGCATTACTTCCGCCTACTAAATGGAATACTCGTGTCGAGGTAATATCTTCATATCACGCGCTGTTTAAAACTTTACGCGCATGTTGGTGCAATCACTTGCAAATGCTTCAAATTCTCGAGATAACACAATGTCGCATTTCCTGATCAAGCACATGCTTAGTATGGCTTACCGAATCTTCGTATTTGGCCGGTAACACGCGTACTTGACGAAGGAAACCATTTTACCAGTTTAGCCACAGTTTCTTGCGCAAAAGAGACATTCTCGGTTACGCTGCATGATTTCGTATCTAAAATTAATAAAATGCAAAAATCGACGGATGTTGTCGACATAATAGGCCTGCCGAGTACAATTCACATCTCACCTTCAAATCCACTGTTTCGGCGATTGTTAAATACATCTACATACAGAATTGGATCCACACTTGACACGCGCACTAAAACGATAAACAGCAGCCAGTTGCTCCAAATCATAACGGGTTCCATTTTTATTACCTTCTGACATTAATTTCAGAAAGAATTACGCAGACGTAGGCAAAAAACAACCATGCCACGCCATAAAACATCACGATACGCTCGAGATTTTTAGCGCGTTTCATTTTATAAACGCGCTTGTTTTCGCTCTTTCTGTCCGTTTGTGCAATCAATTAAATTAAAATAGTAAGCATAAGACCGACATTTTCAGGACGTATGTGATCTATGACCCCATTTATCACGCCAACAAGGATTTTGTTGAAAAAATCGGTGGGCGACAGGGGGATGCCCCCAAATTTTTAGATGAAGATTCTGAGCAAGTTCAAAATATTCACGATTTGTGTGATCTTCAATGCCATCATTCAGAAGAAGAAATTTATTTGAAAATCCGTAGGCGGTGCCTTCAAAATGTTCAAATTAAGATTCTGAGCAAGTGGTTATAGATAGAAAGTTCGAAATTTTTAATTAATTATTAAATAAATTACTTTATGTCATGTAATTATATTACTAAATTTATAAAGACTTTTAAGTTTATAATTTTAAACAAACCTCGATAAATAAAATGCGCTTTTTAATATTGCGTCAGCAAATTAAGCTCCCATTTTTCTACCCTTGTTTTGCTCCTTCACTAAGTTACAGGCGAAACCGTCAGTGAATTAATGTTCAAATCAACACTTATTAAAAGAAAAAACAAGTTGTTTATGATAGATACATTATCCGTAATTTTTAATACATTGAGAGGCAAAGTATTGAGATTTAGTCTAATAGTTTACACGAGTAAATTATAAGTTTCCGAGACGTGAGTAAAATGTATGATAGCGAAAATAAGTTGAACAGAGAAATATCCAAATAAATGAAACTGAAGCCTGCATTTCAACCACCCCTCTCCCCGTCTAAACTAGCCTATGCCGAGCATTCAGTAGAGAAAGACCTACAAAGCGGTGTATACAAACGTCTGTGGTGGTATTTATATCGGTCAAACAGTCCGCTCGTTCCAGACGATGGTGAATGAACACCGACAGACACGAAGAACCCCACCTCCCACTTCCATCTTATCTCCAAAAATCACCAATGATCCATCGACTTGGAGTTTCTCCACTCTCAGACCAATGGATACGGACTGGACGCTTTAGAACAAACGGAGAGTGTGGCCCACGAATCCTCACTATCAGTGCTGCTCAAACAACGAGTATACCTTCCCCACACACTTCCCTCTGTTCTCCATCCACATAAGGGATTTCCGAATCAAGGATACCCGCCTTTCCCAAACCACTGGGACAACATTTCCCTAACGTCCCCTCACCGGTTTGTCTTTGTGAATACCTCAACTGTCCGTCTTCCCTCTCATCTCCATCCCATCCTTCTTACAACACCCTCCATCTATCCAAGTTTGTTCTTCCGTCGTCCACTCGCAATATTTTCTGCATAACCGTAAAATTTTAAGGTTAAGGAGTCATTTTTACTTTTCTATCCATTTTACCGTAGTACCCACCATAATTTATTTATCGTATATTCGATGTTCACCCGCTTAAGGTAATCTGACGATACCTGTGTAAGGTGAAACCCAGTTCTTAAGTTTGATAACGACAAGCGGAATTTCAGCAACGTTACTGTTTGTTTAATTTAAAATAAATCTAATGAAGTAGTTAAAGATTTAGCTTTATAATAGATGCGTTTGATAAAACCAATAGAAAATAGGAACAAAAACAGCACAGTTTTCTAAAAAAGAATGTTTGTACTATCGACGGAAAAAAATTTCGTAAATAGCAAAGAAGAGGAAATATGCTGTTTCCAGATAGGTGAAGTTTAGGAATAAGCACTTAAACGTAAAAAAATGAAAAAAATATTTGTGTTAATTTACCGGAAGTAGGTTCTAGATAGGGGACAGCTGCATTGTATCCAAAATGCACATCTGATTTTTTATAACGTTGTGGCTGTTGGAGATACCAGAGTACATTTTCTGATTTTTTATATCTGTGCTTATTCTTAAATTTGTTTTCAGCCATAAGACGAGCTTGATAATTCTCTAGCGAATTGATGAGGGGAAGAGAAGTTAGATAGATTCGGAGGGTAAAGTATCGACGAGAAAAATGTGTAGTTAGACAGAAATTGAAAATACTATCTTAATTAGTCCATAAATGGTTAAGAAAAATAAATTACTTATAGGAAAAAATAATTCCATTCATTATTTTAATTAGGTATTACAAGGATATTCCAATTTAAATTAAATAAAAAATACAAATGTAGACAAAAATGAGATTGCTATCGTTAATTAAACTGTGATCCCGTCAGTTGCAACAATATACGACATAATTTCAAGAATAATTTAAACGTATTATGGGCATATCTTACGGCGTGAATATCCAACAAAACCCAGTTTAAAATACAAAATTACGGAATATTCCAATTCATGAATAGAATAATAAATTTCTACCGGAGAATGTTTACAGCTCGAAAGTCCTGTTTAAAATGTTAATCGGCAACGGAGACAAACTCGAAAAGAATCAAAACGAAACTTTCCGGGATACATGGTCTCGAAGGCCACGAAAGAACTATATTGCGCAGCAAAGCGCGACGAATTTTGTTTGTTTGCGCCATCGAAAGACCCGTTACGGTCGAGAATTATTTGAGGATCCGATGTAAAAAAACTTGGAATCGGATGAGGGCAGCGGAAATCGGGATGTCGATACATAATTCTAGTTCTCAGTCCCAAAGGAAAAAATCCCCGATGGATGATGTAGGCGAGCGATTGCGATACGTCTGCGCCATTACGACGAAGGACAAGGCAATTAATCAGCCGACCGTGAAAAGCACAACTTTGCTTTTCCCTCCGCCAACGAATAAATGACGAAACCTGAAAATTACTATCCGAATGGGTATTTGTAGTAGGCGCGGGTTTTTTCGTCGTTGTTTATGGATAGAGATATTTGGGGCATTGCTGCGATGCGGAGAGCGGCTCCGATCCTGCGATCGGAACGGGACAAAGGACGTACGGAGGCCGCCGCAGCCGACGTTCACGCCCCGCAGATCGCCTTCGTACTCGAGCGCGTACCATCCAACCGGCCATGGCTCCATCCGAGCGCTCTTGTCGCAGCTAATCCACGGAAAAATATCACCGTCCGACAGTCATTTCCCCTCGCTCTCTTTCCCCTCACTCCCTTCTCCCTCCCCTTCCACTCACTCTCTCCCTCCTCTCAATGCTCCATCCTCCTCACCTCCGAAGACCTTCGACCCGATTCGCTCTTTCATATCCCCCACAAATCCACGCCCGGAAAAAAAAAACTCGGGTCGCCGTTGACGCCCTCCTTTCCCTTTCCTGCTAAACAATTGCCGCGTGCAATGCGACGTCTATCGCGCGACCATCGTCATCCATTCATTCGCGAGTCCTCTTACCTTTCGGCTGCGGCCCTGAGTGGGTGACAATCGCGGGCCTCGGGGCTGTGGTGGTTGGAGATTATCTGCTCGGCCCATGCCGAAAGGTCGCGGGGTCGAATCCTGCCGTGAGGCATGCACGTCGACGCTCTTCTTTGCGGCTGTTGACAGGCTCGGCGTAAATCAAAATCTCGAGCGCTGCAATAGAGTCAGTGCGGGTGAATAAATTGTTGCTTTGTGCGGCATCGCCACTCCTCTTTACCTCCAATCCCTCACCTGGACATTTCATTTCCTCCCCTTTTCAATAGCCTACACCCATCAATTCTCCCGTCCCTTTCCCGGATAATTAATTAATGCGATCCTTCGCTCTCTTGCTCCACTCGGCGTCACCTCGTTTGTCTTATTCCCCTCTAAAATCTCATTGAAATCCCATCTTAAATTTTCGAGGCTCAGATTTTCACCTGCCTCTTTACAACCTTCTCTATAAATTTGCCACAAAGAAAAGTATCCCGAGTTATAATGTTCATTAATATTTTCGCATGCGATATCAATCTTTCCCCTCCTAAGGCAATCTTGCCTTCATCCTTGCTCGGCATCATTGGTAGCCATGAGGACAAAACCAATGCATCGCGATACTGGTTTTGTGATCTAGTTATATCGAAAATACGGATATTTTCGTTCGTTTTCATTATTGCGGAAGTTTTATAATTTAGCGAATGGTGATTCCATGATCTCATTCAGATGTTTTATCGTCTTTTATTGATCAATTACCCAAGCATAAGTAAGAATGCTTGAATTTTTCCTAAACGCAGCCATTTTTGTATATTTTTTGCCTGGAAATCAGTCTAAACATACACGGTCTAACAATAAAAATAGAAGATCCTATACTACATTATATAAAATCTATACCTGTGAAACGATTCTAATTTAATTTCATCATGTTAAAATATGCGGTAAAAGAGGTAATGATTTGTTTTTGGTGGATGATGATTACATTACGTTAACTTGTAACTAAGTAAAATCTCCGTGTTAACATAAATTGTATCATTCGTTTGTTATTTACATGGTATTCTTAAATGAGAGCAGTTATGGGCTTCAAATTTGCACTTAAGAATGATCGTTAAACATATTTTAACGTGTACAAATTAAATTAGAATCGTCCCACAACTACATATGGTATAGGATCTCCTTTTTTATTGGCAGACTCCGTAGATTTTCTTTCAAGATTTCTTATTCCAAACTTCCTTAGCTTTTACACCAGAACATTACATAGCCCTCGAAATTTCTATGACCGAATATATCCATCGGAAGTCGCCTAAATGGTGCCTAAAGAACTTTCTTGCGTGTTTTCCAGCACCCAAGTGAGAATTCGGTGAGATCAGAGGTCTCTCCGACTGTCCCAGTCGATTAGTCTGTTAATTGAAGTGGCGAAGACGTCGAAATTTCAAATGGAATTAACGAACACGATTGATCTATTTAAAAGATATGTGCGCGTGTGTTTGATGACGAATTAGCCTCTTAGACTTTTATCGAAAAGATTTTTGCGTTGCTTTTTAGGGCGAACTTCTCAAAAGCAGTTTTTGAAGATCAAGTGCTTCAATTCACAAATTCATTACCGAATTAATCTTACGACTTGAACCTAAAATATGACGATTACGATCTCTTTGCCTCACGATACAGGAGGAGAACAAATAGTCTCTGAGGTCTATTCAAATCGGAAAGAAACTTCTGATTGAATACATATGCTAGAAGAAAAGCAACTACCTAATCCTAGCATTTCAATTTATGTCAGTTTTGGTATCTTTCGGGTTTTTCTTCTGTATGTGTTCCCAATGCTCTCAAGACGGGGCGCGTACCTCGAGAAACACTGCAATAGATTATCCAGGCAATCCATCTAACAATAATACGCTTAATTATCGCTGCGGGAGTAATCCAAAATCGTTTAATAGCAGTTTTACTATCGCGAGTTATTTTCGAGCGAAAATTTCAATAAAGGTTCTATTTTTAAAAAGTTCTGCCGAGAAAGAGATAATATATTGACTCATTCTGCGCAGAAAGTTCGTTCGCACTTAAACCGGGATGCCTTGGATCGACGCGGAGCAACCATTAACTGTAATGCAATGAACCAAACCCCCTTTCGACCTTCCTCCGAATCGCTCCTTCCACTCACCTCGCTTTCCTCGGGAATGAAAAGTCGACGGCGGCCACTCCCGCCAAAGCCCCCCACCCACCCATCCTTCGCGTCCTTCCTTCTTTAGGACACGTTCCTTTTCTACTTAAAAAAAGCAATGACATGACGTCAACCACCGTAACTGCCAGATAATAGAGATCGCCGAGAATCAGTGCGAGGAGGTTACGCACGGAAAAAATCGCGCTTGTTTTGCTACGTGGCGGTTTAAGGAGAAACTCTCGGGAAAAGATGAAAAAAATACGCTCGGAGAAAGGTTATCTACGTTTCTATCTGGTTGAATATATAACTAATCGAAAATGTTGCCCTCGACGTCATTTATAAATTATAATAAATTCATGGATATTATCTAAGAGAATATATGAAAAGGAGTTTCGAAGCAATGAAGTAATTTTCACGTTTAGGAGTACAAGTTATGCCTACTCGACGCGGGAAATAATTTTCAGATTTTTATTCGTCACGAGCAATAAATTTATAGAATCAGAAAAAACATTCGAATTTAAAGTAATAATTTATTTTTACTGAGTAGCAGTTTCTTCATCGCGCCCTTCCTTATATCTAGGTTTGGGAGTTTTCGACGTTTATTTTTACTAAAAGCCTACTACGAAAATCGAGGCTTATTTTATTGCGTCTTATTAGGCTCGGTAGTTTTCGATGTTTACATTTCTTAAAAAAGCGATCTCTAACATGGAGTTTATATTTCCTAAAAATCAGAGACGAATAACTACGTCTTATAGATGCATTTCATTGGCTTTTTTCTAGAATATTATATAAATTGAATTCCTTCTAATAAAACTTTACTTAAAGTGTGTATATAAAAGTTAGACCTCGTATGCCAGTCTGTCGCTCTATAAATTTTGGTGAATGTATTGTTATTGACTTCAACCACTAAACCTGGTACGGCTAATTTTTCGGAACAAAACAGAAAGTTTATTTTACTCGTTAAATCGCTCCACTTATTCACGAAATCTTAAAAATTTGATAAAAGATTTATGTGACGTGAATAGAATGTACAACCGAATGAATAAAATGAAGAAAAAAATCTTTGCTGAGTAACAAACGACGTTGAACGTAGAAAAAGGCTCCGAGTTCGAAGTGCGAATGCACCTGGAGGATGGATTGCGGGTATAGCTACCAAAAACATAAATTTTATGACAGTATGTTTTCAAAAGTACTATAGGGACATCTGGCGATCGGAAATCATTCCTCAGCTTGGGAAAACCTTTCTCACCTTGGAGGAAATCGGAAAAAAAGACTCGGGAGGCGTTCCCCGACTTCTTTGTAAGTGGAGTATGGTGGCTGATCATATCGTTAAAATGACCTAAGGCGCTGAGAAATTACAGAATTTGGTCGAGGTTAATGACAGAGTGCAATAAACGGATTACATTGATTTGCACTATACCCGTGCCTTTGGACCCCGCGGCAGTTAAATTTGGGTCCTTAAAATAATTACACAAGGGACCTTAGAAAGCCAAGAGTAGGGAATCTCGAATGAAGTGCGGCCCTCTGGTATAACAAATTCCGATTTTTTATCATCCGTTTTGGATCTTTGGAGCTAAAATGCATTAAGTGAGAATGTGGTAAGTCAAATTTAAAAATTATGTCGCATAATTTCGTGGTGAAAAAACGACACTTATCGACGAAAATGAATTTTCGTCGAATTCGCCATTTTTACGGTTTCGGTTTATGGACATTTATCGATTTAAATCGAATCCTACCAAAGCCTACTTACACTATCTTAGAATAGTGTCGGGAAACTTTCTCCGTCAAAAATCCCAATCTTCCTTAATATTTTGTCGAGTTGTCGATTTTCACGAAGCGGCACTGTACGTTGCGCGCTAAATACCGCGACATTGAAGTGAATTGATTTTGGAAGTTATTGGGTCAGTATCGGCATTTTTTCTACCATTTTGGACATTTTCTGAACGCTTCGTTATACCAAAGGCTTTCATTGCTTTGGAGCGCTTCAACTTCCGTATTTTTAGCCTACTTTCCAGAATGGAAAAAGGCTTATAGTTTTGTCGTTGTATCTGTCTGTCTGTCTGACCTTCCCCCTATTAACTTTTGAACCAATAGACCGATTTTCATGAAACTTGGTAGAAATCTCTTGCTACATGGGCCGAGCTCCCGAGGATAGTTTTGGTTGCGAAGATTGAAGTCCCGAGTTCGATTACAGGAACTATCCTTCCCATTTGATTTACGTACATGGGAAATCTGAAATCCATCGCGCAGATAATTTTCTCTTGCACATTCAAATATCTTAGAATTTAATATCGGAGCGAGTTTTGTACTATTCTCTGAGGAAAGGAATGGGGATTCTAATTTTTATCGTAGAATTTTGCTTATCGATTGTATTTCTTAAAATTTTGCAAGTAGAAGTAAAACATGCAACGTATCAGACGTGCTTTTCTAAGGAGATTCGGAAATTGGAATTTTTACTTTTGTTTCTCTCTGACAGAGCGGCATATTTTTAATCCGATATCATCTCATTGTATTGTTAACATTTTTAAAGACAATAATAAATACGAAAGTTCGACCACGGGGTTGTAGGATTGAAATTTTAAATTTTATGTCCGCTGATGTAGCAGCCCTGTTTGAGTGATGTGACCCGAGTCTACCATTTTCCCAACCTAAAGTAATTGAAAATTGCGTCACTGGATTAAATAACGCATTCGACACTTTTAACTTATAATGCGGATCTTTCAAGTTTCCATTCAGAGGTTTGTCAACGTTATCACTAGAAAACACAATGAGGTAGTGTGACTTGAGACGTGCTCGGGATACCTAAGGAGCATGCATTATTAGTGCTTTTCGTCATTGCTGAAAAGCACTATGTACGTATTATCTTCGTGATTTCCGTCCGTCCGTCCGTACGCATCAGGGAAGAATTGGCCAAACCAATTTCAACCAAATTTAATACATAGAATATTCACACAAATTAATGACCAAAATGGCATATTTGGACCGAATCGACTCAGCAGGGGTGTCACAATTGCAAAATAAACCTTTTCGGTAATTATAATTTTGGAACCAATTGGCCCAACCGATTTCAACGAAATTTTTATGTAAAGGAGGCATGCAACATGAAATAATAAAAATCAAGATATTTTGTAAAGATATAGAAAGCAGGGCTGCCAAAATACAAGGAATAAAAAACATTCTTTTTACACGTATTTGTGTTGAACAGTCCAAATCAATTTTAACTAAATTTAATACTTATAATATGCACATATATACAAAACCATATTAGCATATTTAAACCGAATCAGACAAACAGGGGTGCTACATTTACAAATTAAATTCTTTCAGTAATTAAGGATTTGGAAGGAATTGGCTGAATGGATTTTAATTAAATTTTGTATGTAAGATTTGTACAACATACCATAATGAAATCAAGATGCTTAAAGTGGAGCTAAAGGGCATGGCTACCACAGTAAAAAGTGAAATCATATTTCTTTTACACGTATCTCTAGAGAACTGACCAAATGGATTTTAACCAAATCATTATATATAGACGTTCCTTACAGAGGAGGATATAACATACTAGTAGAAGGTGTTTGCATACTGCAAGCATTTCATCTCACCTTGAAAAAACATTAATTTTTCAAAGAGATATTTTATCATGAGAAATATTTCTTTAATTCTAAATATTTCTCCTCTGGACGTGTTTTCGTTTTTTCATTATGGAACAATAATGGAGTAAAACAATCACTAATTTTTGCAATTTTAGGAATATTATACTTTTCCTACATTAAGTTAATAATGCCATACATTTCTGCCAAATTTTAAATTTATAGCACGCTTAGAAGTGAAATAACATTTATCTAATAGTTTAAATTTAAATAATTTTTAACGGATGCAAAAACGATTTAATGGATACATTGAAATGTTTATTCGTTTATATATATATTAAACTCGAATTGCGCAATATAACAGGAGGATACTAATGTTTAGGCACTTCCAGATGAGCTGTAGATTCGAAATTTTTTTCTTAGGTAGGATTTTGTGCAAAACCGACTAGAAAAAACGAAAATCTTGAAAAAGTGCAACAATGCGGCCGCTAAAAATTCGCAATTCTTTAAACAAATTTTCAAGGTTTATGTATTTCCTAATGTGCTACGGAGCTGAAATTTTTTTAGAAGTAGGATTTGTAAAAAACCGAAACAAGGATTATACAAATTTTGATATTTTAATTTGTTTGGGAGTTAAAAATTTTTAAAGTGTAAACAAATAGGTAAATGTTTAGATACTAAGGGGCGAGTTAGGGAGCTGAAATGTTAAAGTTATTTAGAGTTTAGACTATATAAACGAATAAACATTTCAATGTATCCATGAAATTCTTATTGCGGCCGTTAAAAATTGTACCACGGGAAATCCGTAACTGAATTGCTTTGGATGCAGGTTGTTTTACTGTTTGTAAACATATGAGCACTGAACGTTTTTCATGCGACTCTCGAGCTTCTCAAGATTATCGTATGCGGCTCCGAGAATAAGTGTATTATACGTATATAGATTTTCTCAAGAACTAGGCATCTTATCGAAATAATATATCGTATATGATACGATTTTTACTTTCTCCATATACGAAGTATAGGAAAAGTAATGTTTTCATGAAAAAAATCGAATTCGAGATTTCAACGGATATACATGTTTTAAAGTCCCCTGAACACGTTTTGACTATTTTCTCGATAATGTTTGTGTGTCTGTCTGTCTGTATGTGATAGATTTTTGTGGGCGCTCTTACTCAATAACTATTAATCAGGTCAACGCGAAATTTTATATTTAACATAATTATAAAAGTTAGAAGATCTGATTAGTTTTTGGTAAAAATCGGTAGAACGTAAGTGGGTGCTTACTCTGGTCACTTATCAGTTATTTTGAAATATTTGCTTTAATATTTGATAAATGTAAAAATGTATTGGAATAAAAGTTGTAGGAAATTTTATTTTCTACAACCTTTGTTTGATACATTTTTCCATATAATGCATCCTTTTAAAGATATCTTATATTTTTAGCTGCCACCACCACGCCACCTACCGAAGTCTATTGTTAACAATTGGCGCTTAGTTACGTCTTAGTAACGCTCCTTTTTCTTTTCTTAATTGTCAACCGGAAGTAAATATTGACAACCATCCCAGAGCTAACAAGATGTAATTTGCCATATAAATATGGAGAAAGTCATGTTGCCCACATCAGTTTATTTAATTTTGTTTTGTTTTAGAAGCTCTGAAAATAAATTATTTTCTCTTAAGCATATCTATGATACGAGTTAAAACAAAAAGTAATTTTTTCTTTGCGGTAAAGTGGTATTGAATAAGTTGAATATAGTAGGTCATATTCGTCTCCTGAATTAATATAGATCCTAAATACCAAACTGATATATGCGTACAGACACGGGTAAACCAAATATAATAGGAGCTTTTTTTAATTTCTGTCAAACTCATGAGTGACGGAGGCACATTTTGGTAAGCCCATCATCCCCTTTGTACCACTCCATGCACATTGAGCAGCGAAAGTCCCTTGAAATTATAATCGGATTCCGCTCGCCTATTTTGAATGTCACTTTCTTCAATGAACGCACCAAGATTTTTGAAGCGCTTAGCGAAATAAACCGAGGAGCTAATGTTTATAAAGTCTGAACTTGAAAACCAGTAAGCTCAAGTTTACATTAAACATTTTCGGCAGGTGTGAGATCATTGAAATCAATGGAACCGAGCTCTATTGATACGTACAGAGGAGAAAATTCTTTTAAAATATTTCCTGTCATCTTATCCGCTATAAAACATGGAGTATCGTGCCGATGGATGGAGTTTCGGCGCTCTATGTAAAATTTATGATTGCAACCTAAAATGATTTTAACATATCTTATATAATGGGAGAAAAATATGGCACCCCCGATGCCAAGGCTACTCTAAGCCGTTGCTTCATTGGCTTTCCAGTCTCACTGGCCCTGGACTGTCGACCTGTCTACGAAGAAGACGCAGTAGCCTAGAAAAGCTGAAAAACCCCAGGTATGAGATGGTAGAGGAAAGATATTGGGCGTCGGAAAAGGTCAATAGACCAAAAATGCCAAGGGAAAGATGTTAAACGTTGAGTTTGTCTTAGGTATCAAAGGTGTGGAGGTTTTAAAGAATTATCACCGTCAAAATGATAATATATTTTGTCTTGGACTAAGAATTGAAAAGGAGTTATCAATCATGAAAAAAAGAACTTAGTCACTTACACAAATTTAATTTTAAACGACCGGTTTCACTACGATCGTAGACCTGATGATGCTACGGTCGTAGTGAAACCGGTCGTTTAAAATTAAATTTGTGGAAGTAAATAAGTTCTTTTTTTCATGATGAGTAAATTCCACAGGGTTGAGCCTGACCTCATTATTGATATAGAGTTATGAATGTTTTCCTGTTTCGTGTCAAATACCTGATATATATAGTCGTTACATCCAAAAAACGATTCATATTAAGGGTGAATATTTTACAAGTTGAAGCAAACAGTTCAGTTCTCGTTTCTGTTAAAGTGGTAGCCCTGATTGGAGTATTGGAGTATATGTCATTTTCGTCGTTTAGTTTGATATAAATCCTAAATAGTAAATTTTACCTAATGCCATCCGACGGTGCAGCGATGAGACGGACGGACAGATTAACCAAATACAATGAGCGCCTTTTCTCTAACAAAAAGAAACTCGCCGAATAAAGGCAATGTTGACATTAACTGAACACCTGTGAAAAGTCTTAGCTTCTAATGAGATATTTTTCCTGTCATGCTGTCCCCAGGAAACTCTACTTTTTTCCCTCTCGTAGTTGGATCCTGAGAAAGAGAAGGATATTCGGAATGGAGTCGTCAATCCTCAAAATGTACAGAATTTTCTTCGAATTATACCGCAAATTTCAGTTTCAGATTTTCTTTTTAACCATTACAGCACTAGCCTCACAACATGTGTTTTGTATTTGGCTAACTTCATGGATGAACCGCAGCCTCTACCTCTTTGTTACTGCCTAGCTTCAAGAACAAGCATTTAAAAATACTTGTCTCAGATATCTCCAATAGGTTGTAAAAAAAATTAAATGCTTCTTCTTGAATTTTTTTCAGCCATAAGACGAGCTTATTAGTTCCCAGTTGCCTATCTTACCAAATTTCCCATCCAGCTTCTCTATTTTTATCCCTGGAGAACGGTCCATTATCACACCATCATGTTCACGCAGTTCGCAAATAATCCCCAATGTCTAATAATCCTTAGTCGTGGTTTCAGATTCTCTTCCGGCTTTACATTCAACATTCTTCTTCTGCGGCCATTTTTTCCTGTCATAACCCGCTTATCACTAACACTTACTTGTCTTCTTGGACTGTCAGACAAACAGGCTCTTTGATTCTCCGATTCGCAGCCTCTAGCTCCTTACTCGATCTCGGCCTACATTTTCTCTTTCTGCACTACACTAAATTCGCTGTATCTAACGCCCTCGCAACGCTCTTTTCTGAATTGCCTTTTATGCGCTTTAAACGGTGCCAACTACAGCAGGACCTGTATTCAACACCATTCCTCGGCTTCTGCATACAAACATAAGAATACCACAGCAAAATCAAATTAAAGTCTTCCTGTAAAAATCTAAACAGCTTGACCAAAAATTTGCTATAGGTACCCAAATATTCAGAATTTCTTCTCTTAAAAGAAACAAGCAATATACCCTTGCTAAAGCAGGAGGTGGGAAGCACATTTTCTTAGAATTTTTCAGGATTGTGGTTTGCCTCCTACTATGAGGAGGGAAGAACACATACCACTGGAATGTAGATCCTCGTTAGAATTTTCCCATCCATGAAAATTTCACCCTTCTATCTCCAGTAGTTTGACTACAATAACATTTCAAAATTTTGAATTTTCCGAATTTGAAGGCATCTTAGCAGAAAATCTATGAACTACAGTGAAATTTTAATTAATGAAAACTGAATGAATTTATAAGAGCTACCTAATTCAAAAAGAATTTTACAAATATCTCTTAAAACAAAAAAGTTTATTCTAAGAAAACACGCTAAAAAGGCGCTATCTGTCTGACCACCCATCTGTGGGCAATCAATCTTTTTGTTTTATGAGATTAGGAAAATTCAAAACTTTGAAATGGTATTCTAGCAAACTACTGAAACTAGAGGAATGAGGTTTTCACTGAAGGGAAGGCCTAGTTTGGATTTAAATTCCAATGGTGCAGGTTGTCCCCTACTGAAAGGGGAAGGCAAACCAGAACTATGAAAAAATTAAGAAAATGTGCTTCCACCTCTTGCTTTAGCAAAAGTATCCTACTTGCTATACAGTGTGTTGCACTTATTAGAATCACTAGAATCAAAACCGGAAAACCATAACCTATTTGTATTAGTAAAATCTGTGAAAGTCAAAACATGTATTTGGTGGAAATCTGCCAAAGCCGGATATCAAAAATAACATTGTACTAGTAATAACATTTTTCATATGAATGACTCTTTGTAGGGATTTGTACCAATGGTGCATCCTCGATGACTAGATCTTTAATAGGGTTTGTGTCAATTGTGAAACAACAGAATCCTAGCATCATTACAACTCATTGTTTTCTGTTTCGGAATGTCTTGGTTACAAAAACAATAAGACACGATTTAAAATAGTTTTGAATCAAGCTGTAAACAAGGCAAACTATGTGAAACAAAGGACCACATTTAAAAAAAAACATTTAATGCTCATTCTGCACACAGAAGTGAGAGATAGCTTTCAAGAGGAAAGGTACTAAACTGCATTTATGAACTATGAAAAGAAATGCTACTTTTCTTTATTCAGGAAAACCTGGTTGAGTTTTCCAACTTGCTCAGTAATAAATCCTAATGCTCTAAGTTAGCATAGTTAGCTGACATATTTCAGCCCTTGAACTAAGTGAACATTAGCATGTGGGAATGAAAAGAAAACATGTTGAGTTCAACTAACAAGCATAGTGTATTCAAGCAGAAAACTGGAGTTTGGAAAAATCACAACTGAGATGGAAATCTAGAAATGTATCCTCTGGTTGCCAAGACAGAATATAAAGATATTCTACCTCTCATTTTGGATCATCTGATTTCTATACAGGAAAGTATACATTTACATGTTAACCTGCAATTCACCAAATTGGTCAGTGGCAGGGGATGCAATGTACCAAAGGTTACCTAAAAGTTATCTCTCATTGATTTGACTTTCCTGTTATGATCTTTTTTGGCCCTCTGAAAGAACAAGCCTCAATTACACTCCATTTTACAATTGATACTGACTACATATTACAACTTTCTTTCTTTTTCAGTTGAGAACTACATTTGGGTTAGGAACCCATTCATAGAAGTACCATCCAGCATTGGATAGTTCTCATGGAAGAAGAAGACTTGACAGTTATTCTTCACAATTGGACTTTGAAATTGAAACACACTGAATTACCAATGGACTTATTTTGGCTAAGCATCAAGAATGGAAACTCCAACATTGTAAAGTAGACTGAAAATTCTACTGTAATTCTCAACAACATATCTTTGTGAAATTGGATTTTGTGCTCTTACAAACATAAAAAATAAAAAAGAAAATGACTTAATAAAATTTGTTAGTACTTATACAATTTGCAATAAAAGGTTTAACATAAATTTAAAGTTAAAGCAGCTATTTCAAGTCTCATAAAATTTGCATGGTATAAGACAATTCACGTAATATGTATCGGTTCATAATTTTTTTTTATCATACATCATTCCTGAACATGCCTTGTAACTTACAAAAGAACAGAAAAAAGCTTCTAATTTAAATTTATTTTAATTCTCTCAGTGGAAGCTAGAAAAGTTTTCTTCTAAAAATGTCATTTTTGTCTTTTCCATTATTAATGGTTATCTAAATTAATTTTAATTACAAAAAGTTTCCTCAATCAAATGATTCTCACTAAACAGTAATTTTTAAGCAATTATTGTCAATATTGATCAAGCCCACTAGTATCTTTAAAGCCCGTGGAATATCAGCTTTTCCTGCTTGTATTTCTTCAACTAATTTCTGAGAAAGTACTGTCAAACCTTGATGACTTGAACATCAATAACTTTAATTTTTAAAAAATCAAAATAGATCCTATACATACGATATTCTTCCCTATGTATTAATATATATAAAGATGAAGTTCTATTATTTTAGTTTGCAAGTTCTCTAAATTTTTCTGTATCCCCTAAAGGTTTGACTGAATTAGTAAAAATTAGAGCATCCTTTGCTGATCCAATATGAAAAAGTGCGTTTTATTGATTGAAGGTTTATTTAGAATTGTAAACTTAAAATTCTTTATATACTCCACCTTTTTGAACTTCGTGAATAATTGGTTCCAGAAAACTGATGCGAAATGCAAATTCGCATAGTGCATGTCCTATTTTCCCATAAGACACAATGTAAAAATAGGAGTACGGTTCAAGGTCAAACTAAAAAATTAACTTTTTAACGTAAATAATGCAGTTTAACAGAAAATAAAAGAAAATGTAACAGCAAATGAAAACCTAGCATCATAAAGTGAAAAAAAGTTTTTTAATTATCTTCAAAACATGTAATAAATAGCAAATGAAAACCCAGCATTACAAAGCAATAACACTTCTATCAGCAATTGTGCAGTTAACACATTTTCGTATGCGATTTTTGGTTTTTTTTGTACATTCCAAGGAAGTGCTTTTATTTAAATGGATTAACTACTGAAATAGAATGTTGAGTATATGATGCACAGATGTTTTTTTAGGTACTGAAACAAACATTTCCAAGCCGCAAAAAAATACTAGCATTATAAAGTGGTAACATTTATTTTATTAATTACATTCGAAATGCATAACAGAAAATCTGAACCTAGTGTAAGAAAGTGATAAAATTTCTTTTAATTGTTCACAATACATCACAAAAAATGAATCATAAAAGTGGTAACATTTCTTTTAGTAATCCCATTCAAAATACACAGCATAAAATCTTACGTTTACAAGATGATAGCAATTCTAAGATTTACATTAAAAATTCATAATAAAAAATGAAATCCTAGCAAAAAAATAATATTTCCTTAATTTACTTATTTAAGCACTCCCAATAAGGTTTCATAAATAATTATTTGTAGCATTGTTATGAGTAAAACAATTATTTTGTTCTTTCTGTTTATATAGAGAAATAAAAATTTGAAATTCCTAAATGGCAAAACTCCATGAAGTGTACAGAATGCATTATATGGATGCTAAATCCTCTTTGCCTAGTCTTAAAACAAATGAAAAGATTGTAATTCTCATTGGGAAAACATTCATTTTGTTTCATTTCTGATCCTTAATTACGGAAAAAATTTTAAACCTTAAAAATGTCCATGAAAACTCTAAAACAATAGATTTATTCTTTTCAATCTGCATGGGAGGCTGAACATTTTGTTGTCCAAAATGATAACAAATCCAGAGTGCTGTGTTTACAATGCCAGGATATTCTATCTGGTTTTTGCGAGGCAAGCTTCGAGCAATATTACACCAAACACCGTATAATATTTTCTGAAGAGTAACCAAGATAATCTAATGTGAGAGATATTAAACTTAAAGAGTTGAAAGGCAATTTGAAGAGGGAATAACAGTGAAAGAAAACATCAGTATTTTGCCAATTAACTGAAATGAAGATAATAATTTATTTTGCATGTTAAATAAATAATAGTGTTAATGAAGTCAGATACAGAGATTTGAATTGTTGAATATTTGAAGGACTTTGAGGAAATTTTCTGGGAACGATGCGTGTATTTAATCCTTAGCTAAAAAGAGAAAAAAATACTTAAATTTATTTTATGAAATCGCGTTTTGCATCCACTAAAAAGTAAATAAATTGCTATTTCTATTTTGAGGCAAAGGTAGATCCCACCCTATTAAGACCTCAATAGAACAGTTCAACCATTAAAACAATCTTTTGATAATTGCCTCCACATTTCACTGGATATCCTTAGATCACTGATATATTTCATAGGACTCACGAAGAAATATCCTGAAGAAACATTCAAATCTCTGTATAGAAATACAAATGAATAGTTAATGAAGGCTGGCAAACAAAAACAACATTTATAAATATAATTATTGTATCAAGTATCATATTACCAATTGTGTAATTTGAGATGTCAAATATTATTGCAAAGCATTGTATGCTATACAGTAGTGGTGAAATTGTTAAAGAGTGTATTTTAACTACAGCTATGCAAAGAAATCAAAGGCAACAGTTAGTAGAAACAGCTAAAAATATCCCAATGAGTAGCAAAACTGTAACAAGGTGTGTGAACTCAATTGCAAGTCATAAAAGGATAATTGTTGGCTAAAACGGCTCAGTGTACTTTTTTCCTTGGTTTTACACAAACCAAGAGGTATCAGATGTCTCTCAACTCATATGTTTCGTACAATTTATATAAAATGATGAACCAATGAACAATTTTTGAGTGTGTTACTGACTACTGATAAAACAACAAGAAAGGATGTTTATGAAAACTTCTGCAGTTTCTAACATGTAACATGATCTATCTAAGTTTGTTTCAGATGTTACTGATGGTGCTTCTTCAATGATTGGCAAAAACAAAGTTCTGATTACTTATTTGATAGAGGACAATTGGATCCCTCATTTAGTTCATTATCACTGCTTCAATCATGTGGAAGTACTGTTTAGTAGGCTGAAAAGTGAAACAATATTCTTGATTGGCTTAAAAATATTGTTAAAATCATTTACTATCTTTCGTCAAGGCCGCTCAATAAATAACTACTGAAAGTGTTTCTGTAAGACTTGCATGCTCCACATTCTGAGTTTATTGCTCATGCCATCAGGTGGCTCTGTGGTGCCAAAGCACTTGCCAGAATGCAGGTAGCTTTCTGAAGAGATAAAGCCCTTCCTTCCCTATGGTCTTCACTGATGAATTCATGATAATATTCTCATTTATGGTTGCAGGCTCGGATTATCCAATAGGCACATTAGGCACTGTGCCTAGGGCCTACGAAAAAATTTTTACCATGTTTTTTGGTTTGTATGATAAAAAATGTAACAAGTATATCTTCTTGAGTAAATGTATTTATATAGCAAAGATAGTCACAGTGTATATACAAAGAGGCAGAGTCATGTGAATGTCAATCTTTTTTTATAAGGTGAGAGAAATTAACACCGGAGATGAACTTTTCGACATTTTTTCACCGCAAATTAGCAATAACTCATTCAAATAGTATTTTTTGCACAATCTCATTCTCAATAGACATTAGTGCAAGGGAATACAAGCGTTGTTGTCCTATGGTTGATCAGAAACAGTTTTTTTTCAGCTTTATCTTTGAAAAAGAACACTCCCCTTCACAATTCATTCCCAATTTCTAGAATAAGTGTTCTTGAAAAATCAATAATAATTTTTCCCAATTAAGTATCATCTTTATATATATATATATATATATATATATATATATATATATATATATATATATAATAGTTAAAAGGCCTACAATCCATAGTGCCTAGGGCCTACGAGACCCTTAATCCGGCCCAGTATGGTTGATCTCTTTTCTCACTTAAATGTCATAAATTTAAATCTTCAAGGGAAGTACATAACTGTTGCAGTTTTGTGTGAGGAAGTAACAGCTTTTCAAAACAAGCTTGGTCATTTTCTAGGTCAGATAGGTTAAGAAGTCTTGCATCATTTCCCAAAACTTGAGAAATGTTTGCTAAAAACCAAAACTGAACAATGCCCACACTTTGTAGTCAAAGTCATTGCAAAACTTGCAGATCAATTCACAAGGAGATTTGAGTTTCTACATGTACATGTGCCAAAATTTTCTCTTATGACCTGCCCATTAAGTTTACCGAAAAATGATCTTTTAAGTAATTTTAAATACAAAGAATTGGCTCTGCAGAATTGGAACTTACAGATATGCAGTCATCACTTGTCATGAAACACTTGCACCAACAACTAGACATTTTTCAGTTCTGGAGATCATCTGATTGCCATTACAAATTTCCTTTGATAACACGTGAGGCATATAAAGTTCTTTCATTGTTTTGAACGAAATACATGTGTGAAAGTGCTTTTTTAATAAAGAGCAATATTTTTTTAAATATAACAAGAATAACTGCAAAAGTATTTCCATTTTTATATCCCATTTTGCAGTATTTGCTATATTAAAAGGCATTTCAATAGAGTTAATAATAATTTTGTACTATTCACATTATATTGATTGATTTTTGGATTATAAATTTTACAGCATCAAAAGCCATTATTGATGCATTCATTATTTTTTTCTTTTAATGTTCCTCAGTGATGGATTTAAGACTTATTAAAAATGCAGATAGAAACGTGGTCAACTTCAAAATTTGAAGGAAAATTTTCTTTTATTTTCTATTTTGTTCCAGGGAATAACTAAATTACTATATTTAAAATTAATTTGGATTTTTAATAATGTCTTTTTGTGTCATTATGTGAAAAGCAGCCAAAATTTGAGAGAAACTGCTATTCAAATGTAATTTGTATAAGGTGGCTATATTCTGTAGCCCTCTCCTCTGTGGAACCGTGACTGGTGCTCCGTGAAAGAAGTTCAATAAACACGGTGTCAGTGGCGGATTTACGCCTCCTGGCATCAAACATTTGGGGGCTCCTGGCACTAAGCAGTCGGGGGCCCTGCAATCTAAATATATGTATAGTGAAACCACTCCTAACAGCTCTTTTGTGACACCTCATGAAGGTTGTTTTTCTATGGAATCATAGAGAGGTTCAAATGATTTTTAAATTGGGACATTTAATATCTCTGAGATTATATACTACATGAACATTTTTCCGGGGCCCCTGTCACGCGCCAAGTGCCTTTCCTCTTTGATCCGCCACTGAGTGTGAGGGAGAAATTCAAGGTTGAGGGTAACTGAGCAGTAGGGAAATCTTGCCTTTCTCTCCCATTTTCGTCAATCTACATGGAACCCCAATCTTTCGCGGAACCCTAGTGTTCTGCATAACCCAAGTTGAGAAGCACTGCCATACGTTGCGGGTCCCCTTATTTCATGGGGTGCCTTACTTCACGGGACCCCTGGCGTGCACCAAGTGCGACCCCCCTTAAATCCACCACTGCACGGTGCTCATCTTTGGAAAAAGGCTGCAGACCACTGCTTTAAGTCATTAAAAAAACCTAAAGCCTTTACCTTTATAGTCATTTGGGCTACAGATGAATTCCTCTTCACTTGGTTTTCAATCCAAGTTGCAAGCATGCTTTCCATGATAGTAGGCCTTGCCTGGGATTACCTATTTTCACCTAGAGGAGTAGCACTAGCGCAGCATTTGCACAGATGGTTTGCAGCATCGCTTCATTCAAGCCATTAGCATGGAGAATATCACACACTTTCTCATTGTTCTTATAAGGACATCGAGTTTCTTCTCTAATTCTATACCTTCTCTAGATACCTTACTTTCACTACCACCACTAGCACCACCAGCATGCTTCTGACTATTACCACTCATAATTGGATTGGAAAATAATGCAAATACGTAATTCAACAGAGCCATGTGAGACACACAAGAAAGCAAAAGTTGCAAGATGCCTGTCTAGGTCAACACTATGCCCAACAATGTCTTGGTGAAATACACAGAGTCGCATCTTATGGGATGCATGCTGCACATGTGTGGTAGCTGATTAATGAGAAACCATTTTTTACCCATCTCACACAAAGAAATGAATGGCTATAATAGTCCAAGAAGCTGATTAGCCAGAAAAACAAACAAGCAAACAAAAAAAATTAAGAAGGCAATCTTGGCTGTGATGCCATCAGCTCTTGACTCAGATAAAATTCTTATTATCTTCTTCCAAAAATGCTAATCCAGCCCATTCTTATACATGTGTCATTGGAAGCAATGCAGCTTGCAAAATAGCAATTGGTGATACCAGTAGAAAATGATCCTGAGATTTCAATTGATCCACTGCAATCTGGCCTCAGGTATAATCACAGCACAACCACTGTGTTAATAAAAGTAACTGATGACATTAAGCTTGCAATGGAAAACAAGTAAGTCACTATTCTCACTCATCATGATCTAACAAAAGCATTCGATTCAACTGATGCAGATATACTTCTTTCCAAATTAAAAACAGCTAATCTCTACAACACTTCATTAGCATGATTCTCCTCCTATCTCTCATGCCATCAACAATTGTGCTACACCAATGGAAACTTCTTCATTTAGCTATATATCAAACAAGGCATTCCTCAAGGATTGGTTTTGGGTCCCTTACTTTTCTCTCTCTATCTCCACAACATCTCTAACATATCCAATGTGTCTGATCACCTAGCTACAGGCAACCTATAATTATATCTCTCTGTCAACCCTGAAAATGTCTCAACTCCAATTCATCACCTAAACTACAACATTTAAAAACTTAACTTATGGATAAATAAACCTTCTAGCAACAATGTGATTTTTTGTGTCCCTGGCGCAGAGTAATTTCTCGCAAACCCGGTCCCGATTCATTTCCACCTTTAGGATTAGTGCTTGTGCAATTGAGTGAGTGAATGTGTGAGTGACATCAGGTCCCTGGCATGGAGTAACAACCTCTAAACCTGTAAGTTTTTAATGTTTATTGTCTTTTGCCTTTTCCTGCCTTTCCTCCTCCTTTTTCATTGGGTGTCTCTAATTTTGAATTTTATGGTCAAGGAGTTAATTCTATTTAACTTAACTTATGGCTAAAATCTTTATCAATGAAGCTCAATCTCACAAAGTAACAGATCATTATAACTGGATATCTTAACACTTTAAATAAAAATAAATCATCTATTATTTCTTTAAAATAGAGGTTACAGTCACCTCTAGAGGTTACAGGCTCCTCCTCGGAGGAGCCTGTAACCTCTAGAGGGCGCGTCCCCGGGTGGCGGATAGGGGAATGCTCTACAGATATGTAGGGTAGGAGGGAAATAAAATACCTCCCGCGGACCAACAGGCAGCAGCGTCTGTTCTCCATATTAGGGGCGGCTGCAAACAGCGTCTGTTCCCCATGTTATGGGCGGCTGAATATATAGGCGGAAGGCAATGGGAAACCACCGCCACAATATATCCCATGTAGAGGCATCATGACGGAGTCTTCTCTTGTTAAATATTCCGGAGGCAAAATGGTCCCCCGCTCGGATCTCCGGGGGGGACAACACGAGAGGTTCCGTTTAACACAAGGAAGGAAGGATGCTGGAAAGAAGTTGAGAATTGGCACGTGGAATGTTAGAACACTCCTACGAGCAGGGAAGTTGGAAAATTTAAAGAAAGAGATGAAAATAAATAGAATGGATATGATTGGCTTAAGTGAAATGAGATGGGAAGGAAGAGGGGAAATAAAAAGTGATGACATCACAGTGTACTATTCAGGAGGTACTAGAGGAACGAATGGAATAGGGGTAATTTTGAATAAGGAAATAGCAAATTGTGTACAGAGGGTGATATTTGTAAATGATAGAGCAATTGGTCTTAGAATAGGAATGCACCCGAAAGATCTACTGTTGATACAAGTTTATATGCCGACCAGCCAACATGAAGATGAGGCTGTTGAAGAAATATACGAGAAGATAGAAAATATTATGGAGGAGGAAGGTAAAAACTGTTGCAAGATAGTGATGGGCGATTGGAACGCTGTGGTAGGAGAGGGAAGAGAAGACCAAGTAGTAGGAAAATTTGGACTAGGGAAAAGAAATGAAAGAGGTGAAAGACTTGTTGAGTTCTGTAAAGAGAAGAGGATGTTTATATCAAATACTTGGTTTGAAAATCATAAGAGAAGGCTATACACGTGGAAATCACCAGGAGATGGAGCCAGATATCAAATAGATTATATTCTAGTGGAAGAAAGATATAGAAATGGAGTAAAAAAGGCATATGGACTTCCAGGAGCAGACATTGACAGTGATCATGTGCTCCTCATGGCCGAAATAAAACTAGCCTTGAAGAAGGTTAAGAAGGCTAAGATAGTTAGGAAATGGGATTTAGAGAATATAGCCACAGTAGGAAAAGAAAGAATAGGAGAAAAATTAGCTCAGGCAATCAAAAGAGAAAACGTGTCGGAGGAAAATGTGGATGAAGCATGGAATAGGATAAAGAAGGCTATAAGGAAAACAGCAGAACAGGCTATTGGGTTTTTCAAAGGAAAAAGAATAAAAAAGCCATGGGTGACAAAGGAAATGATAGAAAAGATGGAAGAAAGAAGGCAATACAAAAGCAGGACTGATGAAGATGGAAAAAGGAAATACAGGAAACTGAATAATGAACTAAGAAGAGAAACCCAAAAAGCAAGGGAGAAATGGCTAGAGGAGGAATGCTCAGATATAGAAGATCTAGAGAGAAAAGGAATGTATGACTTGATGTATAAGAAAGTAAAAAATGTAACGTGGGATAGATGGAGAACAAGTGCATGTGTGAAAGAGATTGCAAGTAAAGAAGATAAAGTTCTATATAAGGAAGAGGAGGTCCTTAATAGATGGAGAGAATACATGGAGGAGTTGTACAAATCAAATGAAAAACCAAAGGATCTCCGTATTGAAGAGCAGGATGAAATAAATAATGACGAAACAGGGGTTTCGATATTGAAAATAGAGGTGCTACAAGCAATAAAGGATATGAAGAATGGGAAGGCAATGGGGGTAGATGAGATACCGATAGAATTATTTAAGTGTCTTAATGAGGAAGGACTGGAAGAAATAGTGAAGTTGTGTAATGCAATCTATGACAAGGGGATGTGGCCCGAGGATTTCGTCAAAACAATTATGATTCCAATTCCGAAAAAGCAAGGAACAAGAAAATGCAGTGAACACAGAACAATCAGTTTAATTACACATGCAGCAAAGGTTCTACTTAGGGTTATGAACAGGAGACTAATTAGCAAAATGGAAGAAAATGTTGCAGAGGAACAGTTTGGATTTAGAAAGAGTAGAGGTACAAGAGATGCAATAGGATTGATAAGAATGAGTGGAGAGAGATATATAGAAAGGGGTAAAGGAATTAGTCTGTGCTTCATAGATATGGAGAAGGCATTCGACCGAGTGAACTGGGAAAAACTGATGGAAATACTAAAAGCAAAAAAAGTAGACTGGAAAGATAGAAGGTTAATTAAAGAGCTGTATATGAAACAGAAAGCAGCTATGAGGATAAAAGATGCACAGACCGAATGGTATGACCTAGGAAGAGGAGTAGGGCAAGGGTGCTGCTTATCGCCAACCCTGTATATATGTATATATGCTGAAGAAATGATTGACAATGGAATAGGTAATGATAAAGGAATTAGTATTAGGGGTAGAATAATAAATTGTATAAGGTTTGCTGATGACATGGTAATTTTGGCAGATGAAACGAGGCATATTCAGGAAATGGTTACAAAGCTAGAAGACAGGATGATGGAATATGGAATGAAAATGAACATAAAGAAAACAAAGGTGATGAGAATAGGGGATAGAGAGATTATGAATGTGTCAATAAAGGATGGAAGAGTGGAGCAAGTAAAACAGTATAGATATTTGGGAAGCATGCTAACAGAAGACTGGAGAAGTGAAAAAGAAATAAGAACAAGAATAGAAATGGCAAAAGAAACATTTAATAAGAAAAAACGGGTACTATGTGGTAAAATGGATTTAAATCTGAAGAAACGTCTTGTGAAGTGCTATGTTTGGAGTGTATTGCTTTATGGGTGTGAAACATGGACGCTAAAGAAAAGAGAGAAAGAAAGACTAGAGGCATTTGAAATGTGGGTGTGGAGGCGGATGGAGAAGGTTAAGTGGACGGATAGGATAAGGAATGAAGCAATACTAACAAGGGTGAATGAGAAGAGAAGATTACTTGAAACAATTCAGAGGAGGAAAAGTAACTGGTTAGGGCATATCTTGAGAGGAGAAGGTTTACTATTGATGGTGTTGGAAGGATCAGTAGAAGGGGAAAGGAAAAGGGGACGTAGAAGAATAAAAATGTTTGACGATCTGAAAGAAAGGGGAGGGTATCAGGAAATGAAAGAAATGGCAAGGAACAGAAATGAGTGGAGACAACGCTGGTGCCAGGGACCTGCCTAGAGGCAGAACACCTCATGATGATGATGATGGCTAAAATCTTTATCAATGAAGCTCAATCTCACAAAGTAACAGATCATTATAACTGGATATCTTAACACTTTAAATAAAAATAAATCATCTATTATTTCTTTAAAATATCAGTTGTTGACACAGAAATTCCTCACAGTAATTGTGAAAAAATCTGAGGATCCTAATGGACTAATCCCTATCTTGGACTCCTCAAATCTGCATGTGTGTATGTATGTACATATGTGTGTATGTATGTATGTGTGTGTGTCCCCTACTAACAACTTTTGCACCATGAAACTTGGTATGAGACTCATGCTGCCAGGGCCCACCTCCAGGCTATATTTTATTTGGTAAAGATTGAAGTCCTGGGTTTGATTCCAGGAATGTTATCTTCCTCTTTGTTTTACATAGGAAGTCTCAAAACCATCATGCAGAGATGCTTTCTTTGATACTTTACAATATCTTAAAATGGCGATATCGGAGCAAGGTTTGTACTTTTCTAAGAGGAAAAGAATGTAGATTCTAATTCTTATCACAGAATTTTGATAATTGATAGTATTTTCTTGAATTCCTACTAAAACAGTGTTTTTGTGTTTTAAATCGCATTTTATCAGATTGTTGCCATGGAGATGATTATTACCGAACTCGGCTTGAGCATAGACAAATGGGTTATTTTATTTTCCATTTGACTACCCTTCAACAATGGACAGTTGATCCATACATATTAGCGTATAAACAATAACATTTATTAAATTCATTTATTTTTAAAAATGCACGCAAAATATAATTTCAGAAAGAATTTTTGACATTGCTTTTAGTAATTTAAACCTGATAATGATCTTTTAATTTGTTTTCCAATTTTTCTTTATCATTGATAAACTATGAATTACAAATGGTATGTAGGGTATGAGAATTCCTTGGGATGACTAATACATACTGAAACATATCCTGTCAATATAAGTAATCAGTTTGGGACGTCAATTTTGGGAAACCAGCCTGCATTTCGACTTCTTGTTTATCATCATGATATCATTATTAACAATACTTATAAAATCTTTGCCAACAATCTCAAATGTCCCTTCAATCAGTCCATAAAATTAATTTTCAAAGCAAAACCATCTTACCACTTTACTCCTCTACTAAATGAGTTATCGTGAGATCAACTGTACTCTAGATGAAAGCTCCATGCACTTTTACTGGTTCACAAAACTTTAAATCTTTCCACATCTTCCCATCTATCAAATAACTTCCATTTCTAAACTCTACACATGAACTAAGCATATATTCTAGGGACAAACTCCTAGTTCAAATTCCTAGAATTTCTAGCTTGCACAAAGATGTTCCGGGTGCTTTGTGCAAGATTATGGAACTCCTTGCCTCTCCTGGATCTTAAATCCAAATTTCTGTCATTCTTAAAAACTTCTCTTCAAATACCTATCTAGTTTAGAAAGGTAGGCTCTGAGCTGACAAAATCCATTTAATGGTCCATTCCTGACATTTCCAATTGCTCTTAAAATATACATATATACAAACAATGCCCACTAAATATAAACCACATGATCATTTATCACCGTTTCTATTTAAATGCTAACTAAACATTTACATACATGTAGTTGTAATTTTTCTTGTCATAATCCTTATTTATAACTTTTGTATGCATAATATTTTGTGATATTTTTTCTTCTTTTTGTAATATTTTTCTCTGCAGTTGTCCTATTATATTTGTAATACTTTTTTCTATATTATGTGTACTATTTTCTGTAATGTTACTTTTATTATTTTATCTCTGCTTTTTTCATTGTCTTTGTCTTTTTTTTATCTCAACTCTCATCTGTATATACAGGTGACATATGAGGTTAGGTGGAAGAGAGGCCCAACAAGGTCTAACCTTGTCAATAAAGGGTTCAATTAATCAAATCAATGAAGCCATCTTTGAGAAATATCAAAAGTAAGAAAAGATTTTCTCAATTAAGAGTCATACTCCAATCTCCCAGTTTTGAGAATGTTCAATACTCTGCATATAAAAAATATAACATAAGCCGTTAACATGAAAGTTAAATACTATCAGTTGCATTTTACTATTTTTCTTATTTCAAACAAATTAATTACTAAATCAGCAATTATAAAATATCAGCTAAAATTCATGATGCAATAAGACAAGGACTCGACGCATGGAAATGAAGAAAATAAGTGATAAAACTCAAAAAGAATAATAACTGAAATGAATGACAAGAAATACTAAGAGATAAAGAAATATCACATTGAGTAAACAGATCAAAATGAAAGCATAGAGAATTTGGGATCTCAAGAGGAAAAATGGACCATTTAAAATAGAAAGAGAACTGATGCAAAAATAGGATTCAGTAATTTCATGCTATCTCAGTTCATATATTAATTCTTTCAAGCGAGAGAATTTATGGGTAAAATGTACATTTGAAACACAGATGTTTGTGTAAGTGCTTTATAGAAATAATAATACATACATATCAAAACCAGTTATATGTATAACAGAAACTATGAATTTAAAAATAAAATTGGGATTATTAAATTAAGTATAGGAAAGTGTTGAAGCGGTTATAATAGCATTTTGTAAAAAACTAGCATTTAAAAACCGTGGACCAAATTGGTACTGTTATAATTTAAATAGTTAACACACTTGTCAACTGAAAGTCAACATTTATCACCCTACCCCTCTTCCTATAACAATGCAACATTTAATCCTACTCACCTTCATCCTTCCGCATATCCCAGCTTATGGTCCAATCATCTGTTTCTTGGCCCTGCCATCCATATCCTGACAAAACTTTTTCCCTCTTTCATGTCAAGACCTGCATGATTTGTCCATTGTAGAAATAATATTGTAAAAGAAATATATTCATGAATCAATTTTTGTTACAAGTTGCACAAAAATTTTGTTACAAGTTGCACTAAGTCCCCTCTATTGGACATGTAAACTGAGAGCACTGTGCAGATATCTAGCAAAAACCTTTAGAAGTATTCTATAAATTAAAAGCTCCAAATAAAACAATTGATAAAATATGTAATATTGGATTTAACAAGTTTTTGGATAACTTCCCTTGGCACTAATTTAACTCTGCATGCTTTATGTGTATTCAAATCCAATAACTAACTTAATGACACACCCCATCTGTTATTATAGTGTTAAAATATAAATTTGAGATTTCTTAAGAATTTGATAGAAAATTTAGGGTAAAAAATATAATTTTTTAACCCCTTGTGTTGGAATTTATATCTCACTCTTTCAGGACGTGAATTTCAAGGTATGCAGTCTTGTGAATTTGAGCATAGATACTACCAAGAACAAGAATTAAGAAAGACTCTTCTGACATCTTTTGAACATATCCAGAAATATCATGACTCATTTTTGCCAATTTTGGACAGCAGATTGGACCATGAGTCTCACTTGTTATTCCAATGAAGGGGTTAAATTATTGTGTTAAAAGTTTGCTATGAAACTTCTATTAAAGCCATGTCAGCATGATGTAATAATTATATATGGTAATGATTATATTATGCTAAGAGAATTTAATAAAATTTGGTTGAAAAGGTATTCCATTATATTTTCAAATTCATTTTTTATTTTTCATCAATTAAATGTCTCTTTTCCAAAAATTGAGCTCATGAAATTTTAATGAAATACAAAGATTCAATTGTCACCTTTTGTGGCTTATGCATTTTGATAAACTCTGCCTTTTCTTTATTTATTCTACTCATTGATCGCAGAAAGAAACATATAACACTTACAATTTCTTATAACACAAATTTTGTACTTACATACAATTCACTACTCAATATCTACTAAAAATAAAAATGATGAATGTAGTAATTGGTTTTCAACAAAAATAGTTTTTGATTTAAAAAATATATCTAAGTGTAATTCAACAAAACATCATCTATAGTTAAATAATAATTGCTAATACCTTAAAGTCAGCTATATAAATTATCACTCAATTAATTACCTACTGTATTGTTATGTGAATAAAACAAAGAGAGACAAAAGATAAGGGTGGCACTTTGGTTCACAGAGGTAAAAAGAAAGATAAAAAAGTGTTTCGTTTAAATGATTAATAGAATAATTATCAACAAACATAGCTTGTTAAATGTACTCAATTTATGATTGCGATTATAAAAATTAAAAGTTTTAGATGTGATAAATTAACAGATTTAAAAATAATAATGGAAGTAAAGAAAAATTTAAGTGATTCAGTTTCTGCCTATAAATAGAAGACATGAATAAATCGAGGTTAATTTCTGCTGAAAATAAAATGATTTACAGATAATACATTAAAACCTCTACCTTACGAACCCCTTTATAGCGAAGACCTCCGAATAACGAACAATTGACGGGGTCCCGCCAAACTTGTATAAAAAATCCCTAATTATAACCTCTTTACTACGAACTTCCGTACTACGAAAACTTCCGAACAACGAAGGAAAAAAGTGGTCCCTTCCGTTTTTATTTACCTCTTTAGAACGAAATTTTGCTCGCTAAACATTTTTTTCAGTTACATAAGTACGGAAAACTATTGAAAACAGTCGCCAACGCGCCAATTAGCGTTAAGCTTACAACAAGCCAATCATAGCACGTTTTCTAGCAAGATGACGTATTTCCTGTGTTTCCGGGATTCTCGCGCCATTGACCGGTGTGTCCTAGGTGAGAGAAGGTGTAAAAGTGCGACAAGTTATTGAGTGAGAAGAAGTGCGTTAAATATCAATTCCTTTTGATATTTAGTGCTTAACGGTGGTTCACAACGCTAACTTTTAGCTTTTTGCTTGCTGCTCTTCATTTTCTGTTCTTAAAGGTAAGTTTGCAGTTTTTGACCCATGTTGCACCATACTTTCATGAAAATTGATCACGTAAATATTGCATTGAAAACTTGTATTGTTACAATCCCCAACAATCTTGTGTTGAATTAATGTGCAAAAATCTCAACGCCCGAGTACATTTACAGGAAATTAATTCATTGGCTTTAATGCAATATTTTCTGAGGGAGGGTGGGAGGAATTAAGGGCAGGTTTAAATTTAAACTCGGCGTATTTTCAAGATTTTGCCCATGTAGACGTAGACATTTGTTGACCTGCTCTGTGGAAAGTGAGGATCCCGAAGGGGTAGAAGTGTCCAATATGGAGGAAGACGGAGAATTGGCGTTGGTGCGGCCGAAGTCGAGCGACGTATGTGCAGCATTGGATGTAGTGGAAAGATATTTACTCTCATCCGATAGTTGTAGTGCTGCAGCTATGCACGCTTTCAGGGAAGTGGAGACTGCCGTTTCCCGAGAATTTACGAAGAATTTAAAACAAAAAAATACTCGTTTTTTAAAAAAATGTTGATTTATTAATAAATCTTTAAAAAAAGTGTTGTATTTGAAATCATTCCCGATTAAATTAATCCCCTAATCCTTTTAGAGAGAATTTCAACAAAAGATTGCAGCAATGAGGTATGTATCATGGTGAGGTGGTTCCTATGCACTTTTTTGTGATAGATAATTTATTCGTCAGAGATGGAGCTGGAGTGTCGTTAAGAATGTTAGTGAAAAATATTGGAGTCTTGATTTGGAGTGCCAACGACGGTGAGTGCTTTCTTATGGTGAAAATGCTGCTTTCATTTCGTTTTGAAATATTTGCAACCCGCTCCATGGTGGTCAAATAGTAGTTTATTAATTGGCGTTAAGAAGTGGCGTTGCTGTCAATATTTTTTATAAACTTAGCGACTCAACAGATGCTTTAGGATAGGCTCAGCGAGTATCACGTATTGCAACCGAAAAAAGTCGCATAATAAAAAATTGCAGAGGTTGTTTTCGTGCAGAACCTGCTAATCAATGCTAGAAAAAATAGCATTGCATTTCCGAGTTATTTGGTGCTTGCCACTGTCAAACATTCCAAAATGAGATGAATGAAAGTGGCCCTTTTTCCCATAAGAAAGCATTGTGTCATCGGAGCTTCAAATCAATATGGCTGATTATTAAACATTGAGGGCGCGTTTTGAATATCGTCCACTTATGTGATACTTCTTCCTGAAAAGATGTAATGGGCATAATTTATTAGAGTTACTCCGTTTCTGAGCATATGCCTTCATTTGGATAGCTCCGTTGCTCCCGTATAATCTAACAGGCAATGTGCCCCTGAAGCTATGCAACGCCCAATAACCTACGAATAGACGAAAAATTGGGTCCCTTTATATTCGTTAATGAGAGGTTTTACTGTATATGCAAAGAATATATAGAAGCCAAAAAATGAATGTCCAGAGAAGCATATGAAAAAAGAATAGATAAATGATGAAAGGATGCAAAAAGAAACTATGAAAACAATACAATTTCATCGAAATTGGCAAGTGAGAGAATAAGCTATCAGAGAATAATTTCAATTTAAAGTAGAATAAGATGATGCAGAAACCCAATGAAAGAGATGGTAGGAAGGTACATTACAGGCAAGGCAACTTGCAGAGAGGGAGACCAAAAGACTAATTCGTGATGCCATCAGAAAATGATTCTGAGATTTCATATGTAAACTTTCAGTAGCCAAGGATGCACCCAGAGTGAGGGTCCAGACTCCTCCCCCCTTCAGTGTACAGACATTTGTGGAATCTGCAATAACCATGCAACAAACTTGCTATGTTGTCTCTTGCTACACTACTACTTGCTGCATTGAGTTATGAGAACTAAAAACGTTATAAAAGTTTATATTATTTGAATAATACTTTTATTTAATCAATTACTGGAAATTGGTTTTTGGTCTCAGACCCCCCGAAGTACATGGGTACGTACATGTCAGTAGCTACCATGATAAATTTAGAAATTTAACCCTGATCATTTTCAACATACCATTTTTGACATTTTGCCTTTCCAGCTCAGTATAGGGCCTTTCATATATCTTTGAAGAGTCATTTTTCGTATGAGTGGTCGGTCCATTTCTTATACATTTTTAATCTCATGAATGTAATAAGATAAAGTTTAATATTAGACAAAGGAATGGAGGTAAGTCATAACTGAAGTAACTAAAATTCATAATACCAAGGTGAAGTTGTGTTATTACACCCTGGATATGAATAAAATGTTAATTAATTACATTTCTATATTCTAACAATAGTTTGCAATGAAAATTTGAAATTGTTTATACTTAACCAACATCTGCAGGTGGTGTAGGCTCAACGATAAGTTTTCCATGGCTTCTATTTCGGATTTTATTAACAATATAGTCCAACACAAGGGTTTCAATAGAAAGATAGAAAAACCTTATTCCTTGAAAGCAACAAGTTCGACAGGGAAACAAATGAAAATCTGGTTTATTATTGAATTTTGGAACCCTTTCTGACAAATGCATTCTCTGATCCAATTCAGTGTCTTCCTTCTGATTTCTGGACAAAAACTTTCTTTCAAGCATTTATCAGATTAATCTGATGGCAAAATATGCATTAATCAAAGTCGAGTTGCTTATAAATGAAAGCGGTAATATGCAATCTTTAATTGGCGGCCTCAAACTCGGCGGTAATATTTTAGATAGTCAAAAATCTTTTTTTCATCTCTTAATTTTCTTAGTAGTTGTTAGTTTTTAATAATTATAAAATGTAAAAAAATTGTATATATTTTACATTGAATTAAATGATATTGAGGAACAGAGTAAATAAATGTTTTCCACATAATACAGTCACATCATCGTTATTCATTATCTTGCCGATAGATAGCATACACGTTCCATAAAAGCAGCTCTTAAAATTCAAACAATGGACAAAAGCGCGGCCATTTGGATTTTGATGCTTTAAGTATTCTTTTTAAAGTTATTGTATCCCTAATAAACCTTTAGACAATTTAAGTATGTATTCAAATCTTTATGGCATTAAAATTAAAGCTTTATCCTTTTGTACGTAAATATTATCCAGTTTGTGGCTTGATTTTACATATTTTTATAACCAACATGAAAAATACTCCACATCCGTGCGCGATTGAAGAAAAACTCTTTCTGAAATCGAACCTGAATGACATATCTGGGCCAAGACTTACCATCAGACATGAGTATAAACCTTTTGTTCTTTCATTGCCATTAAATAATTACATAGATCATCACATAAGGTTCAGTCCAGTAGTACAGAAATGTAAAATGAGTAAAATATCACAGCCGTAATAAAATCTAAGAAATATTCATAAACTAAAATAATACATTGATAACTTGTTTTGCCATTGATATTTTTCCAAATAATATTCTTACATAAATATAAGATGTTTCAATTACATTCATTAAATTATGATTAATTACTTGAAGCAATTGTCTTTACAGTGAATTTGAATCGTAAATTTTATCATTTCTTGAACTCATTCTAAAATCAAAACATCCTATTTTGTGTGTATGATTCGAAATTCAGTATATGTGTTACTACATTTCGTTGAGGGAGATGTATCGAAGCATTTCTTTGTTTTTCAAATGTATATGAAATGCATTAAAGTCGTTGATTTTGTTTGCCCAAATGAGCTTTATAATTACGAAAGAGTTTTAAAAGGATTTACAACAATGAAAACATAAAAAGGTGTTTGAAAAATTGTGGTTTTCCTCTGTTTTTTCTTTTTTAGCGCTAATTAACATCACTATTAATGTGAAAATTACAAAATAAATCATAAAATTAATCTTCAATACATCTTGGTCCAAAAACAATACATCATCACTGCATTTTGAGACAAAAGCTGTCTTAATCCTCATTTGTGTCATAATAAATAAAAATTAGCCTCTAACTTGATTGACTTTCGAGAATTCTGGATTTCTCCAAATTTTACCAGCTCATTTCAAAATAAAAGTGAGCAATCAAAATAAAGCCAAGTACGGCTTTGTACCTCTGATTGTCTCATGCTCACACCCACTAGAGAGTTAGTGTTAACAGAGACAGGAGCTTAATGCAAGAGGAGAAAGAAATGTATACATTGAGTGTGAAAAGTTCCAACACAAAGAATCAATAATATACATCCTAAATGAGGACAATAATCAATGCAAATGATAATGGGTTAAGACCAATCTCAACTAATAGGTATAATTGAAAAAATAACTATTTTTTATTCAAAGCTATGATTGACATTGACCTCAGAAGCCCACCCGCTATATTGCAAATAAATTATTAAGGATTTGATAGACTTTTTTCCTCCATAAAATTCAACCAAATTTTTATCAAAATTGTTATTTGGTGACCTCACAAACCACTATAGCTTGGAGCCTCGTGCCCCCTAAATCTGTTTTTGTAGTATGACTTTTGTCATTAAAAACAACACTACACCAATCAATAATCCAGCACACTTAATTTTTTATTTCATACTTGCTTCTTAATGGCAAATTTGATGCTGCTGTCCTTAACTTTGTGGAATTCCATCATAATACATCAAGTTGTCTTTTACAAACTACAATTTATGTATATACATTGGGTGTTGCTATTTTTATCTCTGCCTCAGAACCTTGATCATATGTTTTTGTGTTTATTGAATTGTAGTTCATTAAAATTAGATGAATTTACATTTCATCTTAATAAAACTTATCATTTATGAATCTTTCACAAATACATTAACTCTAACAACTGTTTTCTTTCAATGAAAAACTTTTTTCAGAATATGGGAAAGGAAAATTCCTTTCTCTTTATAATTATCTTAAGCAACACCTGGTAAATTATGAATGTTTCTCAATGGTAATTCATCATAAAATCAGGTAATTCTTGAAATTCATCTGGTTATTGAATCAATTTTAACTTAATATAAATTGCTGTTTTAGCGTACACATGAATGCATCACACTTTACAAACAGCAAAAAATTATTCTTCTTTAATTCAAGTACAGTGCAAAGTCCAAAATCTGCACATTTTGCTGCATTTTCCATTTAAAAATTCTGTGCCAGTTGTGGCAAACCAATTTCTGCACCAGACTTGTTTTGTGAGCAAGAAAAAATGGTACAATTCTGTTATCCTGGACCCCTATTAAAAATTCATTATATATTGATGATATAGTGTATTGACACTTTTTGTAATTCTTTAAACGAGACTAAGCATTCAATACAATTTTTTTATTTGCAAAATGTTGGATTTTAGTTACGACCTGTGGGATATATTCAAGTGGAAAGGGTTAAGAACAAAAACATAAATACTTTATTAGTTTATTTTTTATACATAGTAATCGGCAGGGGGCATGGGGAGGCTGAGGATTTATAAAGGTGAACCATGACTCCCCCTCAGGCCCTTCCCTAGTTACATCCATGGTGGCATATAAAATTGATGGGCTGGATTGACCAAATGCGAAGGTAGCATTTTTTTCACCTAAAACCACAAGCAGGTCAATCTCTAGACCAGTAGTTCACAACCTTTTTTTGTTTGCACCACTCCATTTTCAGTTCTGCATCACCACTTCTACAGTTATATTTCCTTCAAGTTATCTTTAAAGATAAATTAGGTTTTTCTTACCACATAAAGATAAAAATTCATATTCTCCTGGTTTTATTTATTTTTATAAGCCAGAATATTGTGAAATTATCAAATATTTACATCACCCATTAATAACACTTGTGTCACCTTGGGGTGCCACATCAGCTCTGTTGAAAATCACTATTCTAGACCAAGATATCATAGTTTCACTAAAAAGATCCTACGGACTACATCTGCTAAAGGCTGCAATTCTGGGGTAAGAAACAAACCAGGACTAGCCAAAGTGGAATGTTTTGCAAGTCATGCAAATGATATCAGCTTCATGGGTTTGTGTGAGTGCCAAAACTATTTAAAATTGTATCAGAAAGACCTGGACAAGATCTGACTTAGCCAACCCAACACAAACTGAAATGAGTGAAATCAAGGAACCTTAAGAGTGGCTGGTAGTACTAAAGATACTGTCACCATCTATGAACCTCATATTTCATGTTTTTTCTCTGATTGATGAGATCATCGCTATTTGTGTTTCTCCAGATTACCCAATGCCTGCATGCTTTATGAGTCTCCGGACAACAGTAAAGACAAGTAATTACAATTATCTTCAAGAGATGAAGTGATCTCTGCATTATGAACAAATAAAATAGTAAACTTTGTATTTTCCACTGGTTTAATATCTCAGCACAACATGGATTTCAATGTGGTTTACAGAAACAATATATATATATATATATATATATATATATATATATATATATATATATATATATATATAACAACTTACGGAAAAGGAAAGGTAAAATGAATATATGGATGTCAACAAGGTGTTGGGATGAGGAAACCCAGTGAGCACTCACCAATCAGACAACTTCAGGTTGGCGAGGCCCCGGGGATGTCGAAGCGACACATGTAAAATAACACAGAAACATCACAAACGTAAAGCTTTCGGAACTACTCCTTCTTCAGCTACAGAGAGAGAACTCTCTCTCTGTAGCTGAAGAAGGAGTAGTTCCGAAAGCTTTACGTTTGTGATGTTTCTGTGTTTTTGTGTTATTTTACATGTGTCGCTTCGACATCCCCGGGGCCTCGCCAACCTGAAGTCGTCTGATTGGTGAGTGCTCACTGGGTTTCCTCATCCCAACACCTTGTTGACATCCATATATATATATATATATATATATATATATATATATATATATATATATATATATATATTCTATGGAGAGGAGTAGGAAGGAGAGGGAAGGTGAGCTTTGAAGTATTTATTTTATTTGTCCATCACCCTGAATTTTATTTGATCTCTGCATTGTCTGCAGGGACAGATAGTCAGTTCAGGCATTCGAGCATGCCATGGGCTGATAGGGCTGCTTGTGATATTGACACAAAGCCTAAAATTTTACTCATTTATTTCATACCATGATTAATGAAACAAAATGTTGCACATTTGTGAATGGATGAAATTATTTCCATATTTTAAGATAATTGACTCTATTGTTGTTCTAGCTTGGTATCAGAGGCATACCTGGGAGATTTGGTGCCTATGGCAAAATTTTAAGGAAATAGCTTATTTAAATAGAATATGATTTTTCCTGCATTTTAATAAAGAATAATAGTTTTTATTACCAGTGGCTTTAACATTTGAGTATTAAATTAATACTTATTTATAGAAAAATAAACTTTTGGCATTTTGTGCAAGATCAATTGGCACCTTTTGCAAGCGGCACCTAAGGCAAATGCCACCTTCACCATACCCTAGTTGAGGCACTGCTTGGTATCTACACTATATATGTTTTGGTGTACCTACTGGGCAGTGGCGTAACTATAGCTTTTGGGACCCTAGCAAAAAATCTCTCAGGGCCCCACTTAATAATTGAATATTTGTTAGTGTGTTCTGAGTGTAATGGATATTAATAGAAATAACATAAATATAGAATTTTGATAAACAAAGTATTTATATTTATTATTAATAATTAAATTTATTAATTATTATAAACAATGGATGCAAGGGTGAGGGCCCCCTTGGTCTTGGGCCCTTACGCGATCGCGTAACTTGCGTACCCATATTTACGCCACTGCTACTGGGTATACTGCACGTGCAGATGTGATGTGCATGTTGACTGTTTCTTGTATACTGTGAAGATGTATTGTGAGTTTACTTTTGTCTTGTATGTGTCACACATGCGTGTATGAATCGGGCATTACTGATTTCCACTTTTCAATAATTATTCTGTACAGTTAATAGCCGCTAGTCTGTAAGTTAAATTTTATTATTAATTTTAGTTAAACTTGATTGTGTGAAATTTGTGTGCCAATGAATCAAAGTTTTACATTTGATATCGGCTCACCAAGTTCAATCCACAAGTGTATCGCCATCATGATTGCATACATAAATACAAATTGAAAATTGTAAGTATTCATATTTGAATAATGGTATACCATTTTAAAAACTTCTGAGTCACCTTTATGTTTATACATTATTCTTATAAAAATGTATTTTTTGTTTCTCAGGATAAAAGGAGAAAATGAGTAAAAGGAAAGGGGGAGCAGAAAAGCTTTGTGAGAAAAAAAAATTTTGCAGGTATAGCTAGGTATTGTAGAAATGTTTTTGAAATGATTCAACAACAACAGAGCAAATGACGAGGATAGCACAGCAGAGCCTGCAGCAGAAGTAAATGAAGCACAAGACAAAAGAGCTGAGCATGAAATTACAGAGGAAAATGCAGCAGAGTCAGCAGTCAACAGAGAAGAACCTGGTGCAGTCAAAGGAATTACAGCAGAAGAAACAGTAGCACAAGAAATACATGTACCAATACGATGTGAAGAAACAGAATGTGGTACTGGACAAGCACAACAAAGTAGAGCAAATATTCTGGAATTAAATTTCTTTAAAAAACCTAAAGTAATAGATTTTTCAACAATATTTCACTTACTGTTCAATTCAGCCAAAAAATTGCCTTCTACTAAAAATGACGAAAATATATTTTGGCGAAAGGATAGTTTAAATCAAAAATGGCTTGCATACTGTGAAGAAAAAAATGATCTTTTCTGCAGTTTGTCCTGCACACAGAACCTCCAATGATCAGAGTATATTTACATCGGATTCTGGCTATACACAGTTTAATCCTAAACATATATATGACAAAATATCATAACACAAAGGCTGCAGTCAGCATAGAAGATGTGTTGATGCTCACATGATGCACAATGATAATCACGACATTCATTCACTTCTTTACCAAAAGCAAAAAACTATGCATAACCTTAAAGAAGAGAATACATGGAGGAGTTGTACAAATCAAATGAAAAACCAAAGGATCTCCATATTGAAGAGCAGGATGAAATAAATAATGACGAAACAGGGGTTTCGATATTGAAAATAGAGTTGCTACAAGCAATAAAGGATATGAAGAATGGGAAGGCAATGGGGTAGATGAGATACCAATAGAATTATTTAAGTGTCTTAATGAGGAAGGACTGGAAAAAATAGTGAAGTTGTGTAATGCAATCTATGACAAGGGGATGTGGCCAGAGGATTTCGTCAAAACAATTATGATTCCAATTCCGAAAAAGCAAGGAACAAGAAAATGCAGTGAACACAGAACAATTAGTTTAATTACACATGCAGCAAAGGTTCTACTTAGGGTTATGAACAGGAGACTAATTAGCAAAATGGAAGAAAATGTTGCAGAAGAACAGTTTGGATTTAGAAAGAGAAGAGGTACAAGAGACACAATAGGATTGATAAGAATGAGTGGAGAGATATATAGAAAGGGGTAAAGGAATTAGTCTGTGCTTCATAGATATGGAGAAGGCATTCGACCAAGTGAACTGGGAAAAACTCATGGAAATACTAAAAGCAAAAAAAGTAGACTGGAAAGATAGAAGGTTAATTAAAGAGCTGTATATGAAACAGAAAGCAGCTATGAGGATAAAAGATGCACAGACCGAATGGTATGACCTAGGAAGAGGAGTAGGGCAAGGGTGCTGCTTATCGCCAACCCTGTATATATGTATATATGCTGAAGAAATGATTGACAATGGAATAGGTAATGATAAAGGAATTAGTATTAGGGGTAGAATAATAAATTGTATAAGGTTTGCTGATGACATGGTAATTTTGGCAGATGAAATGAAGCATATTCAGGAAATGGTTACAAAGCTAGAAGACAGGATGATGGAATATGGAATGAAAATGAACATAAAGAAAACAAAGGTGATGAGAATAGGGGATAGAGAGATTATGAATGTGTCAATAAAGGATGGAAGAGTGGAGCAAGTAAAACAGTATAGATATTTGGGAAGCATGCTAACAGAAGACTGGAGAAGTGAAAAAGAAATAAGAACAAGAATAGAAATGGCAAAAGAAACATTTAATAGGAAAAAATGGGTACTATGTAGTAAAATGGATTTAAATCTGAAGAAACGTCTTGTGAAGTGCTATGTTTGGAGTGTATTGCTTTATGGGTGTGAAACATGGACGTTAAAGAAGAGAGAGAAAGAAAGGCTAGAGGGATTTGAAATGTGGGTGTGGAGGCGGATGGAGAAGGTTAAGTGGATGGATAGGATAAGGAATGAAGCAATACTAACAAGGGTGAATGAGAAGAGAAGATTACTTGAAACAATTCAGAGGAGGAAAAGTAACTGGTTAGGGCATATCTTGAGAGGAGAAGGTTTACTATTGATGGTGTTGGAAGGATCAGTAGAAGGTGAATGGAAAAGGGGACGTAGAAGAATAAAAATGTTTGATGACCTGAAAGAAAGTGGAGGGTATCAGAAAATGAAAGAAATGGCAAGGAACAGAAAGGAGTGGAGACAACGCTGGTGCCAGGGACCTGCCTTGAGGCAGAACACCTCATGATGATGAACCTTAAAGTTAACAACCATAGACAAATTGTACTTTGAATTATTATAGTAAACAAATTGATTGAAAAATGCGGTTTAAGTTATAGAGGAAAATGGAACAAAAGTGCAAGGCAGCTGTTACAGTAGAATTTAGATTAAGGTAACTTATTAGAAATAATTCTCTTTTTATCAGAATTCGATAGTATGTATGGACTACATTGAAGAAATAACAAATTTATCCAAGAAGAAACAATTAAAAATTTGGAAGATGTGTATATGGTGTTTCTTCTCACTTGCATCAATGAACCCATCATTGATGCAACAGAAAATACAAAGTAGAAGTTCACAATCATGTATTAGATAGTATTATGAATAGCTTGGAACAACATTTCTCTCACAATGGGAAAATATTTGCTGATATGGCATTTCTTGATCCTAGAAATTTCAACAAAGTTCCTGATTTGCCGCCACTAAGTTTTGAAGCACTGAGCAACAAATTTTTGTGCTTTAACTCTAATGCAACACCAAGCCAAATAGGTGAAGAGTTGTTAGATTTTGCATCGAAGTTTAATTATCTGAAGAGTAGCACCTCAGAAAGTTGTTGAATATTTGCAGTTGATGATTTTGAAGAGGGCCATGAAAATGACAATGATGGGACCACTAACGTTAGCGACGAATTCATTACAACAGAGACAGAAATAGATCAAATCAAGACGTATGCAGTGTCCACTTTGCTGATAAGTAATATTAGAAAAATACAATTTTTCTCTGAAGCTTACACAGTACTCTTTAATTGCTACAAATACCTCTTGACACTACCGTCTATACAAGTATCTTGTGAATACAGCTTTTCAAAATTAAAATTTATCAAAATCTGATTACGAGGTTCTCTAACATCCACACATCTAGAGGCATTTATGCTTATGTATTACGAGCCTAACATCCTTCAAAAAATTTCAGAAGAAGAAACTATTGATACTCAGGCCAACAAAAATACAACATACGTAAGTTACTCGAAGTATATGTGATATAATCAATTTTGGATTTACAATTATTTTTCATTTTATTTACATGTGTAAGATTTTTTTCGCCTTAATAAAAGATGTTTAGTGAAACAATTGCTTTGATAATTTCATTAAAAGTAGAAAGAAGACATAGAAAATTCTATCCCACGTAGTCCTCTTTCAAGGCAATTCTCAACTTCGAGTTTTATTTCAAGGGAAATATCCTGGTTTTCCTTAGCTGCAACTTTAAACTTCTTTTCCAGCATGAGGGTTGTTATTCAATACACCAAAATAATGATCAAAAATATTGCAATGAAAAACCAATGGATTCAAACACTAAAAATGAAAGACTGTAACTGAGTTAGCTTGAGCAGTCTATAGCCCCTCCAGCATCCACGCATTTATTATGAGCTCTAATCTTTTGGGCTTTGATTTATTAGCGCTCCTGCAGCTGGTTAATGAATCAATTTCTTCTACTTAAGTTCTTTGATCCTTTGTTGTCTGTGTTTACATCTTGGTTATTTGTTTTTTCTACCTTTGGTTTGACCCTTATTACAGCCCTCAATCAGTTCAAAATGGTTTCTAGCTCATGTGTGTTGGATGGTGACGATGTCTTAAGTGAATATATGTGCTCAGAATTGACATAGCCCAACAATGCATACTTAGTAGTTTAAATGCCACAGAAAAATCATGCTTGAGGGGCTAAGCTTTGTTACTGAGAATATTAATGTGAGTCATATCATCAAGAGAAACAACAAGTCATGACAATGTGTGTGTATGCATGTATTTTTAGCTAATCAACCTCTTGGATTATTATACCCATAGCTCCTTCCACACCAAACACACTCACAAGGGAGGAGGGAAACCCGGTGCTGGCATTAGCCTATTCTTTGTGAAATGCACCAAGGGGGGCAACGGTTTAACGTCCCTTCCGAAGGACAGAACGCTGACTTTGTGTGGTCTCCTCAAACCGCACAAACAGGGGGCCGTGCAAGTCATGACAATGAAATATCTAAATTGTCATATTAGCGAGGGAAGAGCACATATAAATTTTGTGTCCTTAATTTTGTCGCAACATATTAGCGGAAAAACATATCTCAAATGAGTGTATCTCAAGGGATAACTGTATTTAATTTTACCGATTTTTGACACTTAAGTGCTTATTTTGGATTATGTTTGCAGCCCTAAGATGAGCTCAATAATTCTTGAGTGAATTAATCCTTATCCTCTTTGATTGATGTAGCAGTGCCCTTTTAATGAGTCAACACCAGAAACTTTTGCCTCTCATATTATGAAATTGGGCTTTTGTTGCATTCTTACGGTCAAGTTCCTTCCACGACTCAAGAAGGAATAATCGCTTTTTATGTATTTTTTCCTACCAATATTTATGCTATAAAACAGAATCATTGACCACATTCTAATCTATGCTTTGTAATCTAACATTCCACTGATTGTTCCATGATGTCTATACTCAACTGAGAAGCGCCATAATCAAGAATAATTATTGGTACCTATTTATCATAAATGTATTTCCAATTATGGAGCAAAATGAAGTGAATCTAGTATTACCAAGACTATTTTTAGCCTACTTTCAGAATGGAAATAGGCTTATAGTTGTTGTTGTGTCTGTCCGTCCTCCCCTATTAACTTTTGAACCAATAGACAGATTTTCATGAAACTTGGTGGAAATCTCTTGCTACATGGGCCAAACTCCCACGGATAGTGTTTATTGCGAAGGTTGAAGTCCTGGGTTCGATTCCATGAACTATCCTTTCCATTTGATTTACATGGGAAATCTGATATCCATCGTGCAGGGTAATTTTCTCTTGCACATTAAAATATCTTAGAATTGTAATATCGGTGCGAGTTTTATACTATTCTCTGAGGACAGGAATGAAGATTATAATTTTTATTGTAGAATTTTGCTTATTGATTGTGTTTCTTAGAATTTCACGTAAATACTGGAAATTTTGCCGTTTTTATCACTCATTACAAGAGTGTTTCCATAGCAACAACTATTGTTGGACTCCGATTCAATATATTCTAATATGTACATGCATTATTTTTACCACACATATACGTATGATCAATTTAATATTCCGTTCGAATGTATTTGTAATATTTTGCAATGCTAAATTATGAAATTTGGGAACACAGAGAGCTACATATGACTTTAAAGCTATTAAAGCCAATATTAGTTTTAAATAAATGATTAAATGGAAAGTAGGCATCATAAGTTCTGTTTAGATCATCTTGTTTTTTCTTGAAAAATATAACACTATTATAATATTCTCTTTGAAAGCAATTTGTGTAGAATTCTTTAGAGTCAGAGGCAGACTATCTTATAGGCTAATAAGTTAGTCATATTTTTAGACCCTTATTCCATACTGAAGCATAGACTGGAGTGGCAATATTTGGCCCTGTTTATGGCCTTTAATTTCTAAATGACAAAACTGAATAAATAATTGGATTTTTTAAGGCATTGTTTCCAAAAGTGTCATATTCATTTACACGAGTGCATGTGCTAGGAATATAATAAGGGTGAAATCATACATGATAGCATGATCTCTACTTTTATTGCCTTTCAGTTAGTTGAGCACTGCTCTATAGCCTTGTTTTTACTTACATGTACCATCATTATTCTATTTTTTGTCAGCATGTAGGCTCTGCCAAACTGAAAAGAATTAGTTAATTTATATGCTCTACCCAATCAATCAAAATAAAACAACACACATTACTACTGTATCCTTCCATTTTATTCTTATTTTAAATTTGGGTTTTTATGAAATCTCAATGATACTAAAAGGTTATTAAAATCACAGCATCTCTCAAAATATGCAATATTTATTTCTATGAAGAAATAATAACTCCTTGAAAAACTTGATGATGCTGTAAAAGATTAAACTGGTCCATTAAATTTGCATTTAGTAGAAATTACAATAATTGTTATATATTTCTATTATGGATTCTTTCCACAAAGTCAAGCCTTCCCAAGTGGGGTTTGTTATAACTAAAAATTTTAACTTGGTAGCAGTATTTTTATTGTATTTGTTAATAGCTTGAAATATAACTTATTTAAAATTTAATTGTTTAGGACATGCTATATTGGAACATTGTTTCAAATTCATCATTAGTTAATCTTTATTCTATGTGAAATTGATGGAATGATATGATCCGAAGATCCTATGCAGACAGGCATAAGCTGTGAAAGATGGAACAATTTTTGAAACGAGAAAAAAGTCTGCTATGACCGGGAATTGAACCCGGGTCTTCCACTTGCCGGGCGGATATTCTACCTCTGAACTATCGTAGCAGAACATTTTCTCTCGTTTCTGAACACGGATGTTTCCCTTGGTGGGACGGAGACTAACCAAGTTAGTATCAAACTGCCCCAACAGATGTCCTATGTGTATCAATTTCTCCAGAGCAGAGACTAGGTTTTTGCTCCCATGGCAAAATGCTGTTTGTGTCCTCTTAAAAAAATTTTTAATAACTTTTTAGTATTTATTGTGTTAGTTTCTCACAAATTAATTTTTCCCGCCTTTAATGCAGAAAATTCATCTATAACCTTAGAAATGAATGTTCTTATTGAAATGTTATTCAATTGACAAAATACTAAGATTTGATAAGCTTTTATGTCCAGTAATAACCCTTCAGTAGGTTTTAATTATTTTTAGTTTGCTTAAATGTTTTTTGCACAATGCTACTTTCACTAGTATCATTTGAAACATCTGTAAAGCTGTACCTGTATTGGGATATCAGTCACTCAACTGATAACTATGCATGCTTGATGTAATTCAAGAGATGATTTATATTTATTATCCTCAACTATTCCAATAACTTGATGATCAAAGCTTTGGATTACTGATTACAGTTATGCCTGATCTAAGTTATCTTTATATGTACTTCCAAGCTAAACCAGTTTTGTTTTTTTGGAGTTCAGTTAATTCCATTTTGTTTAAAGACTTGAATGATGAAATATGTAAATCAGAAGAAACATCATAACTTTTATGTCTTTCATAAATTTGATAGCATCAATTCAGTCAAATATTTTCTTTTACAGAAAAATTGGAACTCTCATTAGTTTTGATGATATTAACAGTATTTCAAATTCATTCTTTAAGGAAACACAGTTGTCTGTATTTCTTGTTTGTTCGAACTAAATCCACAAAACGTTCTTCAATCGTAACTTTTCCATCCATAACATGCATATTTAATCCTATTTTTGCTATCTCAGTGACATAAAGCAGATAATAATAAGATTGATATATTTGATGGTGAAAAGTGCTTACAGTTGAAAATGTATTAGTTGAAGTGAAACATCTTTTTATTTTGTTAGGTGTGAATAGGCCCCTGGCATGGAGTAACTTCCGCTAAACCTTTGTGCATGTGAGGTGGTCCCTGGAAACTCAAGGGAGTGCTTGGTTCTACATGCTTTGTAAGTTTCTTTGCCATTATATTTCCTTTTCACTTGCACCTATGGTGTAGGTTTGCTTGTGTGCACCAATGCTGCCAACAGTAATAATATTTTATTATCCATAGCAACAAAGAACAATTTAGTTTATTTATTAGGCGTTCTTTACCAGCGAAGGGGTAATCGCGGTAATAGCAGAACGTCTTATGGCCACGGCTCATCCGTCTGTCGCGACTATCATCTCCTGATGCCGCTGAACGGTAGTACCGTAAATACCCGCGTATAATGCGCACTTTTTTTTCGAAATATTTGAGTTAAAAATTAGGATGCGTGTTATACGAGGGTATATAATCTTCCTATTTTCATTTGACCTCATATTTCCACAATTTCGGCACAGTAATTACTGCCAGGGTATCCTCATATTTTTATTGGTGATTTTTACGAAAAGTAAAATAGATAATAGTAAAAATTTATTAACTAATTCTATAAACATAAATTAATTAGATATGAAAAGAATGAATTCAGTATTTATTCATTTTAAAAGCCAAGAAGTTCTTCGTCACTGCACCATTCTTCTTCGATGTTGTTATCGGAATCGTCATCTTACGCATGACGTCACCCTACACCGGCGCCCGGCCTGGTGGTGAGGTAATGGTACTACTTACAATTAGAAACAATGGCAGCTGATGCCTTTGAGTACGCTGGGAGTTGATGCTTCTTGTAGAACTAAATAAAGTTATCGTTCCCTACCTTTCTCTCAACATTCATAAGTGATTTATTCTTGATTCTTCGAGTCTGTAGTTAATTATGGTTATTTTCTATCGTGTTTACGTGCTCCCGAGTGTTCTAATAAGGGTAAAACTGAAGGTTGGGCGAACCCGTCCACCTCAGGCGTGACAAAAACGTATGTAAAAAACATAGGATTATCGTCATTTTATTAGCTCAAAAAATGTCATATGCCCTACTATGAAATTAATATAATTCGATTTATTATGTCCTAATATCACCTTGTAAGTAAACATCGAGTATGTAATGATTGAGTTAGCTGACGTTCTTTTGGAACGTTATTTGAAAATTGCATTCCGCACTTTCATTATGTTACCAATACATAATGCCAATAATTCGATCATTGCTTTAGAACACGTTACACCGTCTACTTTATTCTGGAACGGTAACGCTAAAAAAAATCTGTGCGCACTATACGCGGGTATATAGAAAAATCATAGATTACGAGGCTGAAAACTCCCCTGCGCGTTATACGAGGGTGCGCATTATACGCGGGTATTTACGGTAGTGGTGGTCTGTGGTGTTGTAGAAATACGGTAAAATTTAAAGTAGGTACTACTTGATTGTCTGTTTTTTCACTACTAGTGAAATAAGCAAATATTTACCACTCGGAAAATAGGAGATATATATAAAATCTTTAATTGGATATTATATAGCCCAACTATGCATTTAAAATTAAATGAAATTTATTAAATGTGTCGCAGTCGGAAAAGGTAATAATTTATGAATTACAATCAGTTGAAAGTGTTGGAGAATAAGAGTATCAGTGTACATAAACAAAAACTCCATGTAAACCAAAGCATGCGGAGACGAAGCGGGATGTTGTCATGACAATTAAATTCATCTCATACATGAAGAATTAAAAATGTGTTTGCTTCGTATTCGAAGCTGATTTTAGGCTAATTTTATCCTAATTTAGTTACTGACAGCAGCGTAAGTAAACTTTGTCATTTTTCCAGCATAGACGTTTTCGTTCCGAGTTCGTATTTTGATTTTATTTTTTAAACGCAAATGGAAAACTAACTCCATTGTTGATCAAACGGAGAAAATAAATATTTCTAGACTCGGACCTGTGCTTCTAATTAAAGATTTAACTTCATTTTGGACTTCCCTACATTACAAATTTTCAGCCCTACCATTAATTTGGAAACATGCCTGACGGACGGAAAATTGGCAACTAGTATAGTACAAAATATTGAATTCGAGATAATGTACGCAAAACGAAGCTCCCATATGCCCTTGAAACAACATTTAAAGCAAAAAAAACAACTGGCTAATATCATAAGATGTCTTGGACAGCCATTATTTCCAAAATTTCCCATAGTTTATTTCTGTGTATACGATAAATTGCTTTATCCAGCTCTAAAAAGCTGTACGGGTTTCTGGGCTTCATTTCTCTTGGAAGATATTTATATAATGATCCCCGTATTCCACATGGAGAGAATTATTAAATGAAGTCACAAATTCTTTGATTATTTCTGCTCCACACCTTCCAGATGGACGCTTTCCTTCGGTAACCTAGGTATAAATCTGGAAATGTCGTGAATCTGGTGGTTGCGATTTAGAAAATTTTATTCCTTGCGTGTATTGATAAATTTTAGTAAAATATTATAGTAAGTGAATTTTGGTACATACATTGAAAATAGAAAGAAAAGATTTCTCTGGCTTTTCATGGCCATTAAATCTTTACTTAAACATATATTAAATTAACGACGAATCTCCATACCAATTTCATTTAAGATGCATTATACCTGTGTTCCAGATAATAAATGGTATTTTACGGAAGAATCATAATAATTAATTATCCACGGATCTATTTTTTCATTAATTTTTTATTCGGTCAGTTTAAACGCAAGTGCGTAATTATACGGTGAAAGTGGCACGCTATATAATGCGGGAGAATTTTTTTAATTGTATACTTCCCTTTGAGTTTCCATCAAGATTCTACAAAAAAGAAATCAATGCTGCGATCTTACAACATTGCCGTATAATATTCTAATATTCACAATATGGCAATTCCTTTCGCTGCAAAACGTTTCATCGTATCTTCATCAAATTGGCATTTAACTTTGAGATGCGGCTATTCCTCATTCCATTGCTGTCTATCTTACATATAGTTTTCCAGTTCTGTCTGTGTCTAACTCTGACATCATCAATATCACTTTTTAACGCGTTTTTAACAAACTCCCCGATTAGGTGGAAGGTTGAAATTTCGCAGGAATGTTTTATTCAGATATAAAATTAAATGACAAAATAGAATACGAAAAAAGATCCGGTTTCGACTCCAGGGGAGCGATTTTCATTTCCCGTAAGACAACACGTAAAAAGCGACTTTTTAAAGTGTAGGCTTTTATTCTTTTGGAAATTAAAATTGGAAAATATGGAAGTACGATCTTCGAATTTAAACTCTTATAGGAAAATCAATGAAGTTTCTTATTATATTCATCTTTTTCCGCCTACCTTTCGGAATCTCTCATATTAAACATTTAAATAACATATTTTGGAAAATATCGGCTTTTAAACGGGACGTTGCCTTGCCGACCACATCATTGTTTAACTTCGAGAATCAATTGTTGTCACAACCCGCATACGTGTAATATATACGAGTGCACAGATTGCCTTAAATTATCGTAGGATTTTTCCTGAAATTACGTAACCCTAATGGGACTGGGATTTAGTTTGGATTCTTTTGCTTATATAAACGACTACATAAATATAGAGTAAGATTAGGAGGTAGATCGGAGGGAAGGGATATAGAATGGAAGGTACATAGAGAGTAAGGGAGGTATAGAATTAGAAAAGGACGGGTGGATAGAGATAAATAGGGAGACGGAGAAAAAGAGGCAGAGCTACGGATTGGGAAAGGAGGGAATGAGAGAGGAGGGAGGTGAGGCAGAGAGGGAAGGAGAGAGAGAGAGGGAGAGGGACTGCGAGAGGGAGGGAGGGAATATTATTATTTATTTATTATTATTATTTCATTTTTGACAAGGGGCTCATCATTCAGCATATCTTATTGATTTTTCATATCGAAATCAAATATATTTGGAATACTTTTTTCATAATCTCGTCATATTCGACGGGCAATTAGACTAGGTGTATCAATAATATATGCGTTTCTTCAGCGTATTCCCCAATCATAATTGCAGACGAATTTCACGTGACCTACATTATCAAGGACTTCAATAAAATTAAAAAAATATTGAGATGCGCTCTTGCAAGTAAGAAAGGCATTAAATACGATAACTAATCTTATGGCCTCTCACTTTACCGTGAAATTTAATTTCTATCGGGTTGAATTGTAAATATGCTCATTTACGGATAACAACTCTGGCTTAACAATAAGCGGTTGTCGACATCTCTGGGATCAGTGGAATATCCCGATTATCTGTAGATTGAGTGTCCACAAATCTTAGCAATCCCAATGTATTAGCATAATTCATGTGTAACTCGTTCAAAATCCGCCTATCAATTTCCCACTCATTGCAGTCGGTCGCATAAATTAAGATGTCGGACGGCGGGTTCGAATCATGTCATTCAAACCGCCCTTCCAGTTTTGAACCGTCAAAGAGTGTGTGTGATGATAGTGCTTAAGTCTACAAAGGATTTTCTATAAGCGATTTTACACCTGGAAAAATCTTTATCGGGATATAATTTTGAGGAGAAAGACATGTAGGTGCTCCTCTTTTTTCAAGTTTATAAACTTCCTCAGCAACTTGGAACTTTTACTACTAACTGAGTGTTGGCTAATGAAATTCCGAGAGAATGCGGGAGATGTCTCTGTCTTCATGAGTGTTAAGCATCTACCAGACATCACAACTCATATTCTTAAAATGATTTTAGCATTGATTTCAATGCCGATCCTTGTAAGTCGATACTCACCATTTTCTTCAAATTATGTTTCTTTTTAATTCCCAAATTTGTAGAAATTTATAAGAAATATAAGTGCGCTGACACAAAATAAATAAATTACAGGGTCATAGCATTTTGAGAGAAATAGAGCAACCATTAGTAAAGGCTTCATTTACTCTTTGACTACATTCTCAACTCTGTGTCCGCATTTGGAAATAATTTGTTATTTTTCAACTTATTCGGAACGAGCTACTTACTGCCGTAAGAAAATTAGACTTCATTCTTGCAGCTTGCAAGTTCCGAGTTCGCATCTCAATTTTGCATTTGCATTTTACAAATGAAGCTTTACCACGCTCTCCACTGACTCTCATATTTTTCTTATGGAGGATACGGGGAAGGCAATGGAATGGAGAAAGCCCTATAATTGTAAATTTATGTAATTTCGGTGTTTCCTCTTTGGTTTCTTCGCTTGACCAACCGTCGTGCTGCATTGCATGTACAGATCTATTGAAAGCTTATGGCACCTGCGCACAAACACGAATTCAGCATGGGGTAATCAGCCATTCTTCACAGTCACCTTCCCCTTAAGCTTTCCCCCTCCACAGCCACCTTCCCCTACATCATGTGACTCTTCGCGCATTTAGGTGCCATAAGCTTTCAATAGTACTTTGTATCTATTTAAGTAGGTTGGAAATTTGTCGTATCAATCAGCGAGGTTCCTGCAACTTTATTTAAGTAAATATATATTGAATAAATTTAACAAGTTCAACAAAGGCGGGATTATTTCCACGATATAGGTCTTATTAAAATCGACGGATAAAGCCTTAACTATAACTTATTAAAGTTTAAGTTAATAACGTTTAATAAGTTTTTGTTAAGTTAAGTTACTGAGGTTCTTGCCACTTAAGGGCACTGACGGTTCGTTTCGTTCGCCTATTATTGTCAAACTAATTTAAAATTAATTTTAAAATTTTTTTCAATATTAAATACGTTTTCATCGCCCGATTTATATTTTGTTAACTAAGGTGTGTAAGGATTAAGACGTCATCAAATGTTTACGCCGTTGATTTTAGTCAACGGTATTATAATAAAGCTAGGTTTGGTAGTTTTCGATGTTTATTTTTCTTAATGTTCGACGATTAAAATCGGTGCTTATTTTTTCTGAAAATCGGCGACGAATATCGACGTTTATTGTAATACATTTTATTGGGCTTGTTAGATTTCGACGTTTATGCATCTTAAAAAGCGACCACTAATATCGTTTATTTTTCATAAAAATTGAGGACGAATATCAATGTTTATTTTAATAAATATTATCGATTGATTTTTATCAATCAAAATTGCATAAATTGGATTCTTCCAATTGAATTTTACTAAAAATTTATTTATAAAAAATAGGACTTCTCGCATGCCGGATTTTTGTTGCTCCGTAAACTTTGATGGATGTGTTTTTTTGTTGGCTTCGCCCACTTACACGGAACAGCCATTCTTTCGGAATAAATCACAAATTTTACTCGTTAAATCGCGCCGTTATTAACGAAATCGTTACCATTCAATAAGAAAATTAATGCGACGTTAATATAATTCACAGCATATATGTGAAAACGATGATGAGTGCAGAAAAACACCAAGAGCACGAACATTGAACGATGCTACAGCATTGCAAGGAAAAAAGCACGGGGACTCTATCACTCGGAGAATTAATTTTGGGTGTCTAACCACGAAATGAGTCATGGGCGAGTGGATTTTGTCAAGCGGAGAATAGGATTTGGTTATACTTTCGAGACCTGCCATAGGAATATTTGGCGAGCAGTATTAATTCAGTTCGAGAAAATTTTTCTTTTCGCATCTCGGAGGTTGTCGGCAGAAGTCATAAGACTTTTGAGTGAATTTAGTACGGAAGCTGATCATATGGGTTTTTCTCCACCCAGGGCAAGGGCGGGCAAACTGCGGCCCGCGAGGGCATTTTATGTGGCCCGCGATGACATTATGAAAGCGAACCGTAATATAAAATAGAGATAATTTCATATTTGTAGTTTAAATTAATGCCGGAAAACCTTCTCCAGTGATGTTATGGGGATAACATATTATTTATTATTGATTTTCACTGACAGGATCCCTCGCATTACCTCACATTACTTACGATGTGAACCCTAACGTGGCCCGCTGAAGCATTTTCATCTGTTTATGCGGTCCGCCTAAGAAGCTGCAACTGTTAATGCGGCCCGCCACGTAAAAAGTTTGCCCCCCCCCCCTGACCTAGGGCATGGATGTATGTGTCTATTGTTATTGTTAAAATATTCCACTGTAAAATGGCTACAAAAGCTGTATGTGGAATTATTGAATAAATAAATAAATATCGTGTAAGCGATCAAAGGCGCGTAGGGATTACAGATGTGGTCGAGATTAAAGACAGAGTGCAATAAACCGATCATATCGTTTTGTGCCGAACCCGTGTCAGCTCAGTATGGCTCCTTAAGATAAAAGGGATCTTAGATAGGATATGGAATACCGAATGAAGTGTGGGTGTCTGGCATGACAAATGCCGATTTTCTCTTTGGTTTGGACGTTTGACGCTAAAATATATCAAATTTGAGTGTGATAATGCAAGTTTAAATATCCTGATGAATAATTTCATAGAAAATTTAGTAGTGAAAAATCGACACTTAGCAACGAAAATTAATTTTTGTCGATTTTGAAATTTTTACGAATTCGATGTTTATCGACATTTGTCGATTTAAATCGAATCCTACCAAGCCTAGATATAGGTCTGCTGAAGGAAGTCATAGAAGTGAGGATGTTAGGAAAGAGGCACAGATATAGGGAGAGGAAAGGTATATTAAATGCATTGAAAGAAGAAATTGGGTATGAAAACATGAAAAGAAAGCCTTGGATAAGACGTATAAAACTTACCGGAAGGTAGAATAACAATGAATGAATGAAATATAATATTATTAATATTAATTCCATGAAAAGCATTAATGCTTTTCATCATCAATGCTAATTGTAATGTAGAGTATTAATTACCATTTAAAAGCATTGTCCTCGTTGCTATGGAAGTTAATATTTTTCATTGTTAACAACAGGAAAAATTCCATTTTTCTGATTAAAAAAAACATTTTACGTTGATTTGTGCGGATTTGAGTTTTACTTAAAAAATATAAACTTCATCCTTTAAAGACGACCAATGAAGCCTTTACTTTGTGGAACTCCATAATAAATGAAAATTCTTTAAGCTATAGAAATGTTCTTGTACCGAGTTCGCATTTCACTTTTAACCTAACGTAAAAATGCAATTTTATAAATCAATGCATTGATTTCCATACTTTTCATATTGGGGTAGCAATGAAACAATAGGGTCGGAAAAAATTCCTAAAAAATGAAATTTTTGAAATTTCGGAATTTATCCGTTGGCCGTACCCTATGCATTATCATCATGCCAAATTTCAGATATGTAGCCCTTCTAGAAATATCTTAGGTCAGTGTTTCTCAACTGGAGTTCCGCCATTTTTACTTTCTCCATACGTAGTACAGAGGAAAGTATTGTTTTCATGAAAAAAAATCGATTTCCAGATTTCAACGGAAATACACGTTTGGAGGTCCCCTGAACACGTTTTGACCATTTTCTCGATAATGTCTGTGTGTGTGTGACAGTTTTTTGTGGGCGCTCTTAACTAAAAAAGTATTAATCAGGTCAACACAAAAGTTTATATTTAACATATTATGACAGTCACAAGAACTGATTAGTTTTTGGCAAATATCGGTCAACCGGAAGTGGGTGTTTACTCCTGTCACCTATCCGTTATTTTAAAATATTTGCTTTAATATTAGATATATGTAAAATATACCGGAATATAAGTTGTAGGAAATTAAATCATCTACAACGTTTGTTTGAAACATTTTTCCATATAATTCATTGTTTAAGATATATTTTAAAAACTAATATTTTAGCTGCTATCACCTATCGGTGACTATTGTTAACAATTGACGCTTAGTTACGTCTTAGTAACGCTCCTTTTTATTTTCTTAATTGTTGGAGATTCCTGGCTATATCCAATATCAGAAGGCTACGGAATGAATTTGAGTTAATTATAGTCTTTTAATTTTTCTCGCAGTTCCTTAAAATATTTATTATCATTCAACCTATTTGGAATTTGAATTTGGAATATTTCAGGTATGGAGAAAGCCATGTTGGTGGCCACATCAGATTTTTAAAAATTTGTATTACGGTTGAAAACCCTTAAGTTAATGGTTTGAGCCGCTCTTTCCTTTAAGTAAAGTCTAAAATGGCTTTTTTAAATCTAAATTGCAAACATTTTAACACATTTACATTCAAAGGGATTAATTATGGCAATTAAAATTAAAAGAGTTCCGCGTCTCAAAAGTTTGAGAACCACTGTCTTAGGTTTTATATCCTTCTATTGGAATATGCAGGAAGCGGTTATTTATAATAGATAGGGAAGTGCGCGAACATAGATCGTTTACCAACCTTCACTTTCTCTTCCTCTGCCTTTCATCCAATGCCGCTGTGCCAAAATTCCCGTTCCAGGAATATACCAACCTAAGAAAGGTCGTTGAGGAAGTAATCGCTTATGTGAACATTGATGTTTTTCTTTCTCTCTCTCTCTCATTTGTAAGCGATTTCTAAGTAATTAAATAAATTTATAGTGTCACGTCTTCCTCTAATTATATTTCCACATGCATATGAACGTTTGTGTATGTGTGCGTGCTTGTACGTGCCACGCACTCACGTGTATGTGGACACATCCTCTGATCTCATCTCAAATCGTCAAGGCATAATATGCCGGTCATTTAATTTCCTTACGTAGTTGGGAAACGTTTCTTTCGTCTTATGCTCTACTTAGAAGATCAAACTTAACAACGCCGGCGTGTAATTGAGCTCTTATGAAAGTATTTAGGAACTTAAAGAAAAGTAATTGCCTTCTGAAAGGTAAATGTGTGTTTTAAATTTGTTTTATTTTACTCATTTTCGTCACCTTGTTCTTTCATCTCATATCCTCACTATTTGGACATTTTTCTAAATGAAAAAGATTTTCATTATCTCTATTCAACAAAGAGATTGATTAAATTGGTAGACTAGATTCTTAATGAAGTAAAAATCTGTTTTTCGTATTTACGCAGTGTATTGTATTGCGTGTTGAATTCGAGCAGCTTCGTGTCAAAACGCTAAGTTTTGGAAACTATTCTGTAAAAAATATGCTTGCTGGAGAATGTTTTCTACCAGGATAATTAATTATAGAAACTATTCTGTAATTAATTTGATTGAAATCAGCCTTATATGCAATGAAATTGGAGTGCGACTGCGTTATTCAGTTTGCTTGCAGTGGTGCCCAAATTACAGCCCACATGCCATATTTGGTTATGACTGTAACAATTAAAGGTCACAATGTATTATAAAATATATTGTAAATTATAATAAAAATATTTCATTTCTATTCCCATAATCTATAGAATAATTTTTAAAAATTTCTCGGTCACGTAACACTAAAACCCCAATGTCCAATTTTAAACACCCATAAGAAAAGCATTGAAAACGGCGCAGGTCTTTTTAAAATTTCATTTTTAAATTAGTTACAGTTAAGATACGAAGTCAGGACATAAACCGTTCTCTGGATGAAAGGTTGGAGTTTAATTTTTTTGAAGAGAGAATTCGAATCCGAGCCGAATCAGCGTAAAAATTTGTTTTTAATCATAAAATAAGGGGATTTTTTTCAGTTTTCTTACAATGAAAAATATCAGCTACCATGGCAACGAGTGCACTGCTTTTAAATGGGAACTGGTAATCTGTATTGTAATAGCATCGATTCAATACTTTTTAATGGGGAATTGTTAGACTTCATTATAAATCCGTTGATTTCAACCAACGGCGTATACGTATGATGACGTCATAATTTTAATACACGGTATATCGTATTAAGTAAAAAATACATTGCTCCTTTTAATTAAGGAGATTGATAATCTGTTCTTATATGATAAATAATTGCTTTCGTAGCTCAACGGTTGGTGTATTGTGCTAATTACTACGAGGGTACTGGGTTCGATCCCCACTGGAAGTATTTCTTTTATTTAAAAAGGTATTTCATAAGCCAGCAGTAAAGATAAAAACAACAGAAAATTATTTTAGAAGATTCCGAATTTTGAAGATACGCAGCAACGGGTAATTCACTTGTAGATTAATAAATTTGATAATGTTAAGATTGACCCCCAACTTAACCCTTGGGTTAGCTTAAATTATTCAATTATATTTTCGATTGCGTGCATAATAAGTGCTGAAGTGGGCAATGCGGCCCTCGAACTAATAAGTTTGGAACTCTATCAAGACTATTTCAAACTCTCTTCTCTTACGGAAGACCCAACCTTGTGAAATGGCCACGTTGGTCCGAAACAGTAAAAGAAACACTTTGTAAGCGATTCCACTACATCCTGAAGACAAGTTCGACGAAAACTTGGTGTTTATAAACTTTCTTATCTCTAATCGACTTGTTTACAAGACGTTTCTTTTCCTGTTTCGGGAAAAAGAATAAGTGCTAGTACGCATGGATATGTAAATATTTCACCAAAGACTGTGAAGAATGATTTCAAGATATTGAAACGAAATTCTTCTCCCTTTTTATTTTGACGAATGGTGACTTTTTTACTTTTAAGGGGTGCCCTTCATTTGGGAATACTAGGTGTACCGCCGCGTCTATAATTTTATCCATAAAAGGCAATAATGAAATTGCACTTAAGTGCAAGCAATTGCGACCACACTAAAATATAACAAAATGTTAATGTGGCATACAGTGCAATGAAATTTTAATCAAAAATATAATAATGACAGAGATAAGATTTAATTGCCTCACAGACACTATCCATTGTAACATGCTTGCTAAATGATTGACGACATCGTAGTGCAAGGATGGTTAAAAAATGTAAAAATGAACAAACCGCGAACTACAAAAAATGCGTTATCAGATGAATTACAAGTAGCTCGCCGATTATGCATCCCCCTCACAAATACACATCCTAGTGTCACTTTGTTACAAGGCACCTAGGACCGATACATATATATGAATCGAAAATGGCACAGTTCAGAAATGATTTCATTAAGCTTCAAATAATCAAAAATATATTTTCGGCTTAAATGTATCACAGACAACCGAAAGGTATTTCAAGCAGCTCTTGACATCTATGGGTATCACATTGTACTGTGTGATTGAAGGAACACGTTGGCAGTGAAATGTTGGCGAGTTGATGATATTAGTTTCCTGAAAAAATAATTGTAATATGAGCATTTGTGTGTATTATGTCACTATGGGTTCAAGTTTGTATCTCCTCATAAATTTTTAATGATTCTATGTTTGAGATTCCTCTATGAAACAATTTTTTTGCCAGAAGTGGATCTTAAGTGAAATTAAACCTATTACTTGATATTCTGTGGGGATGAAAATAATTTTTTAATACAGGTTGTACGGTGGAAACAGAAAATTCCGTCCTGTTCTCCTATATCGAAAACCTCAAATAGTAAGTCATCTGAAATTTGAACAAAGAATATCGTTTAAAACGACCTTGACCAGAGGAATAGTGAAAGAGATCCACTGTTACAGTGGTGCGCAACCTGCGGCCCACGACTCGATTTCGGGTGGCCCGCGGAGCCTTCAAACAATTTGCTCTTTTGGATTTTATTAACCCATCGGCTTACCTAACCGTCGAATCATTAGGGAGGAAGATGATTATCGAAAGGCGAAAAAGATGGCCTTAGAATGAAAGTTCAAACTACCATAAGTACTTAAACTGTCCACATATTGATCGTATGCTTTTAATATTGCGTGGCACTTCGCAAATTTATCCGTGTTTGTGTGGCCCGCGATTAAAAAAGGTTGCGCACCACTACACTATATAATACAAACAAAATATATTTCGGCTTGCAGGAACTATAGGTCGGGCGTATCGTCGACCACCCTGCATTCCCATCCCTGATATTATGAAAATGTTAAAATGATCTTTGTACCTTTATTAAGTTCTCTAAATATCTAATTTCAAATGAAAATTTGTATTCGACAAAATATTCAGGTTCATTTATAGAGTGGAAATTTGTATGGAAGTGGAAGGAAGTTCATTGACTATAAAATGGAATATTTTAAAAAATATCTTGAAATATATTATGAAAGAACCAAGATTTTCATCAAATATTTAAACGATTCTTCGACCCTGATTAAACAATAGACCTATGATGCTTTTCAAATTGTAAACTTTTCCCGAGATCAAAGATAAATTGTATTTTATCGGAGGTTGGTTTCATAAGTAAACTATGGTACTATAAACGGTTGGCGTGTCATAAAATAGCATTCCAACATTTTATTCATTCCTAAATTCGTTTTATTATATAAAACATTTGCTCTCAGCGTTTAACTACTTGGGTCATATATTTTTGTTTATATTAAATTGAAACTTTATTTTTCAGTTATATCTATTTTCTCACATTTTGCTAAATTTCTATCATGTGCCATTCATAGAAATTCGTCTCCGAATTACCTATTTCTTAAACTTCTTCCTCGTTTCTGGCCTTCCTCAATTTTTTATCGCGTTCAGTTGCTAAATGCATCCCCGAGATGCTTCCCTTTTGCTTCCGTCTCATTTATCCGTTTCTCACCTTTACTCTCACTGATTTTACCTTAAATTTCATTAGATCGATGTTCTGTGGAGAAATCTCTTCACGCGTCTTCTCCTGAAGTGTTCTTGTGTGTTTGTACGTTTATCAAAAATGAGGAACATTTAGATACTGATACATCCTCACATTTCTCCAAAGTCGCATTCAAAACTATGCCTTAATTTGTAATGACAATCCCTCCACCCACCTCAGGCCATAATTTCCCGTTACTTTACCGAAAAGGTAATTTTAATGGAAAGGTAGCACTTATCAATGAAATATGTAGTAAACGTTCAAAATCATAAATTTCGTATTTTCGCAGGTGTAATATACGAAACTTAATCGTCAAGTTGCTACAGATCTCAAGTAAAAATAACTCGATATCTCGGTATTTAATACATTTATGAAAAAATGAAACCCTGGCTGCCGCTTTCCGAAAAAGTACAAGAAATATGGAAAAATAAATGTGGCCTATCTCAGAATTATTTGAGGAATTTCTAATAAAATCTTTTCAGACGTATTATGTTACTCGCATGATTTCTCGTCGATAATTTGATAATTAAGTACTCACGCAATCTGATTCCTAAAGTGCAACAAATCGCTAGAAAACAACGGAGAAAGTGAGACAGCCGACAAAAAATAAGATTCCCGGTAGCATAAAAGGGTATATATTTCGATTATCTAAAGCACGCCGAATCTGGCCCGCGAAAGAGTTTTATCCGGTCCGCGGAAATTTTATTAAACATCATAAAATTTGTGTTTCCAATTTAAAAACAGGCACATTGTTCACATTAGAATTTTTCTTATATTTATTAACGTTTACTTATATTATATATGCATGTATGCTTAGGTAATTATAGATTAAAATATTTTAAATTTTGAAATGGTTTTTTTTTATACGGCCCGCCTAGCACTTTAATTATTTCTATGTGGCCCTCCTCTCAAAACGTTTGGGTACCCCTGATCTAAAGTGTCATTGAAAATATAAAGGAAGAGAAAAGGAAACCCAAATATCAGGAAATTCGAACTATTGATTTGACACACTATTAGTAAAAAATGAAGCGCATTGTTGCATTTGACTGGGAACTTTTCTAACCAAAGGAAATATTAATTTTTTTGCAATTGTATAAAAGGAAAGACGGGGAAAATCGGAAACATAAAGGGCACAATGAGACTAATATCCATAAAAAATCTGGTAGAGATCCAGGACACGTAAATGATCCAAAGAACGCATAAAAGAAGAGCACACACGAAAACCTCATTCACAGAAGAGTAGACAATAAGGCATTGAAACCCGTCGGGTAATTTGCGTATTATCTCATATTAAAAAGCTCTTTTCAAATGTCGAGCGCAAGCTTGGAAACTTGGATTTTACAGTCCAGAAAGTCAAGAACCAGTGGGAAGTAGTATATTTCTAATTAATTACGCCCAAGCCGTCAGTAAATTAGTCGAGCTTTCCAAAAAGCATAATCATACCTTTTTCTCATATTCGTCGACTTAAAAAATCTTTCCGAATCTCAGCTTAAATAATCCCATCAAACGCGAAGAGAAAGTTTACTTCTACATAAACAGCTACGCGACCTAAAGGATGCAAATGCTCCGCTGTGCGGGTGATGACAGCATCATTGGATAAAGGAAAGAAGAATGTAGATGGTAATGAATGCTTCTAAATTTGCATACACCCGTTTTTCACTTATAGCTAAGAAACACTGATGGTGACTTAAAGATTTATTTAGAAGTTTTCGGCACCTTCGCAAATAATTAATTAGAACAATCGCTGGATTATTGGCAGGAATTTATGGGGTAAGAAGCATCGCAAAAAGAGCTGACCGTTATCAATACAGTTCGTGAAAGCAAGAAAGCAATTACAAGAGCGACGAACAATAGTGAAAAAAGAAGAAAAATAAAAGAAATATAAGAAAAAACTTTGCAAATATATACGCCAACAGATATTTGCACGTTATATTCAACAATCCTGACCTCCAATATTTGCCCAAGTCTAGTACTCTCTCTGAAATACTTTTCAAACGGGCTTTTTGAGCACTTAAATATATGCCAGTAATCGTTACTTATTCACCTACTTGCGTAAATGTAATAATTGGTCGCCAATTATTTTTGAAATATCCTTGATATATCAAGTACAAGATTTCAGAAATGGACGTTAAACGGTAACCATACCAATACGATATCTAAAGGAAATTCGACAATAGGCTAAACTACATATTTTTCGCCGCTATCTATCAAGTTGTAAATTTCAGATTTCTATAGTTTCTGGTCGAAAGGCTCTCTGCCGAATCATTAGGTTCCTATATGATGAATACTCGAATTTTTAGATGAAATTATTTTGTAATTAATATAACTTCGTTACAATTGGCTGAAACGACTTTCTTTTTACGCTTAGTAACCATGCATCTTAAAACTTCGCGCGTCGAGATTTCCGACCGACTTTCTCGTCGTACCACTAGCATGTCCTTATTAACAAGCACTTCACAATCTACACCTTTCGATAAATTTAAAACAATAAATTCTCCTTTAATCCTTTGTTAAGAAAACATGCAAGTTATATTTTTCGTATTTCCTTCAAAATATTCAGAGGCAATAATTGCGTGGTAACTAGATAAAGCTCCTAATTTTCCTCCAAAATTATTTTGTGAGGAAATACTCGCATTAATGCTTGTATATATAGGTGTATGGGTTAGTACGGTCGGTCAAGTTGAAAATTTTACTTCAATTAAGCTGGGCTACGTATTGATACCATGCCAGCTGCCAAAATGTAGTCTCCAAAATTTATCATAAAAAGACGCCTAAAACTCCTGTTTTAGATTATGCCTCCGTAAAATTTTTATCGAGAGATTTCTGAAATTTCATGAATTTTTCAATTATTCAAGTGTTCTAAAAGACCACTTCAGCGAACTTCATGAACACATGGTATTACACTGCAAGTCGATTGATAAAGCAAGCGTTTCTCAGGATAGAGCAACCTAATTTCCACGCGCGGTTCAAACAGGCTGCGATTTAGAATCGTTTCCTGCTGCCACGTGTGCGAGCGACAGCGATCGAAAAAGGAATCAACATCAATCTCCCCCAAGTATTGTGGCCTGCCCCATCTTATTTTTTCTCTCGCTGGTTCTTTTTTCTACGGAGCCGCTTCTGTGCGAGCGTGTGTGATCGTGCGTGCGTGTGTCGGTCCGATGGCCTTTCTATGGCGGTTCGCACGTAGAAATCTAAGCGACGACTGCGTGGCTCCGAGCCGAGAGCACGCGTGATATCTTTCTTTCTCTCCGTGCCGCGGTGTATGCTGGGAAGCCCCATCCTCCGACCCGCTAAAAGGAGAGCGGCGGGAGCAACGTCCTTGGCTCCCGGCAAGTGTGTCACGGAACAAGGTCAGGAGGGGGAGGGGGGGGAGAGAAACCCAAAGGGGTGCACCGCCACTCCCCCCCTCCCCCTCTCCACTCGGATGAATCCGTCAGTGGGGCGCAGGAGGGGTGTGAGATTCCCACCATCTGGGCCACCCCCACTTCTCCCCTCTCCCTCTTTCTATTCCCCATCCTCCCTCGTTCCGCTTCCCTCGATGACCCACTCCTTCCCCCTGCGAAGATATCCTCACTCGCCTCATTTCCTTCCTTCCCCATAATTCGTAGCATATTCGGCGATTGTCTCGATTTTTACGGGGAAAAAACTGCCCACGGGGACGCTTCTTACGGTGCGCCAAAAGTCACGCTGCCTCCGATAGCTAGGTGATCGTCAGAAGGTTAGAGGCGACGGGGATGCGGATACGTCCAATGTCCTCCTCTCCAAGTCCAAGGTCGTGTTCAATCCTCGCCACGTCATCGCTCCTTTCCATTCGTTGAGTCCTATCGTAGACATTGCTATTTCTCCTACTCTTGTCGTCTGAGGAAATGTAATCCCCGCGCTCTGCCTAACATTTTCCCAAATATATCCTAATGCTATAACAACTTCTTGAACAATATTTATTGTTACTCCCTTTCTTCACAATTTTCTTCCTGTAACTGTCCGAAAAAATCTATCATTCCTTATCATCAGTTTTGGTGTAAATTATTACGTAATTATAAATCCCCGTCTTGCATTCTCTTTCTCTCCTCCCCCCCTCCTCAAGGAAGTATACCATTTCCGCTCCTATCGTCGTTCTCTCTTGATTTATTGACGTGTCGCAACAAAACCTGCGTAAATATACGCAAAATTAGATTTGAGAAGATTGATTTGAATCGCCTGAAAAGTTTTTTTTAATTTCCGCCCATTTCCAAACTATCCAATTTATCCGAATGATCGTCATACAATTCCATCCATACCTCTCAGTTATTTGTGTACAAAATCAAAATTGATTGCGTTTCTCAACGACTAGACATTAACAGTAACTTGGAGGTTAAATTAGTTCCCATCTGGATATATATATAATATTCTAATCAAGCTTTCAAGTCGCAGGAAAACACGTACTTAATTACACAAACGATAAATCCTAAGCGTGAGATTCATGAGCTGCGACAACAATGAGGGCAAAGAACAGCGCGAACTGATCGTCATGTTTAAGTGATTAAAAATGTTTCAAGATGAGGCCAATATACCGTAAATATTCGAAAAATGATCCAGGAAAAAATTAATCCTACGAGAGAGAGTGGCCATGATGAAAACAACGAGCTGTGTTACAAATGGTAACTGTTTTCTTTATATGTACCTCATTCGTTACGCTAAGATGGGACTATTGAGCGAAACAATCAGAAACCTTATATCGGCCATTATCCTCATTTCAGTCATTCTTGCCACTTCAGCGATGCCTCCTCACTTTAAAAGCAAAACATTAACTTTATGAAGGCAAAATATAAATATTGCAGAAATAATTATTCCAAAAATATCGACTTTCTGTCGAGAATCAACAGCACGACATTTCCATCTGATTAAACGAAGTCAAAGCGAGAGACTCACTGAAATATAAAATTAATTATTAATCCGTTATTTACTTAGTTGTAAAAATGGTAGAAGTGCCGAAGTAACAACGTCAATCTGTCTCTAGCTCGATTATGACACAATGTAACGAAATGCATAAAGGAGAAAAATGATTTCCTCAAATCCCTCTTATAAAAACCAGTCCCTCGGAATTTGGGCTCTGACAAAGGTCGCTAGTTATGTGGGTCACCTTACTGAGATGGGCGTGCGTAAAAATATGAGTTGATTAAATGAAGAAAAAAATGTTCCAACTAATGAGTGATAACACCTGCTGATGAAGCTTCTGAAACAAAAAATAACTTACGGGTGCTTCAGGGTAGTGATCTTGACCCTTGGCAATATTCACCTGTGCATCAACAACACAAAATATTCATTATTAAGAAGAACATTTCATGAAAGTCATAAATGTTTGGGTAACGTGGTAAAAAAGTTATATACTTGCAATTCATCAGGGATGTTTTCAGCCTCTCCTCATCATAGAAACGGATCTATGAATGAATGAAATCCACACCCCTTTTTAAGCAAATGAAAAAATTACTGCATAGAATCCAAAGAAGTAAAATTAACCTTCTCCATAATAAGAAAGACATAGTCAATGAAGAATCACTGATTTTTTGTGAAGATTAAAGTGTTTCTGTTTTGTGAAATGCGTTTTTTCTGTTGTTTTGAAGAACGATGACAGCGGTTTGAAGATTTCTTCCTTTGGGTACCATGGTTAATCGTCCGCGGACTGGGGGATCCCAAATAGGTTTGGAAATATAATAAAAGATTACAAGAGAGACAGAAATCAAGAGAAAAAAAAACAAATAGAAATCTCAACCACAGATAGATATATATTTTTAGCTAGCAAAAAATCTTTATACAAAACATTGGAATAACAAAGGGTACACAAGAAATAACAAGACACATTCAGGAGAATACTGACATTTTTAGTAGTATCGAATGGGGAGGTTTTTTGCATGCTCTTTTTTGGGGTGTTTCCCAATCATTCTTATTTTTTATCAATAAGGGGACTTATTCGTAGATGGAGTGGGAATGAGTGATTGTGAAGGGGTGGGTGGTGAAGGTCACGAGGGAGGGAGGTGATTAAGGAATAGGGATTGTGGAAGAAGGGTAATTGGAAAATGGGAGTCCGCCACCAATTCTACTCACTCGCGGGGGCGTCGTGACCTACATCGTGAATTTTGAGCGAGAAGGTGATAGGATACTGTGTGGGGCTTATTTCGGCCTTCCAGAAGGTCAACGAGGACGACCCCGCGTGGTACTGTGAGCCATCTTAAAAAAAAACTACTAGTAGAACATTTCCAATCGTTAGGATTCTGATGATGATGACCAATATTATTAATAATTATCATAATAATTATAATAAAAATAATGATGAGGCAATAATAATAACAGAAGAAAAGTCGTGAAAGAAGAAATGTGTTTTTGTTGAATATGTACAAGATGAAGGATGACAAGAGAGGGGTAAAAAGAGAGAGAGAGAGAGATACATATATATATATATATATATATATATATATATATATATATATATAATGGTCAGGGGAGATAAAAGGTTATTGCAAAGTTATTACCCGCTCTCCGCGAGTATATCTGTAAAAATCAAAACAATTCAATGAAAACCATCGCAAGCACGCCACATTGTAGTGTCAATAAAAACAGTAAACCACCTCTTGAAAATAATTCTTTTTTATAAAAAAATATATTTTTGTCTTCAAAACAATGGTACCTTTTTCTTTATACACTTCTAAAAAAACTCGTAAAAGACTACTTCTTTTTATGTCGATTCCAGTTAAAGAGTCGAAGAGGTCTGGCGGCGTCCAAGAACTGTCCTCGGCGAGTGAGCAGAGCCACCGGCGACGTGCGTGTTGACGCACTTCAACAGTCGTTCTTTTTTGTTTTTTTTTTGGCGTGAAAAGACGGAGAGACCCGCCCCCCGCCGCTTTTCATAAGGAGATCGAACCGAGGCGACGTCACGACACTCGGAGGAAACTTTTCTATTTATACATTTTTTTAAATTGTCACTTTGCCTCTCAGGCGCCACTGTTCATCCCGTACCCGAATTATTATCATTTCATCTTCGTTCCATTCGAAAAAAAGATCCTTTTTTTCTCGATGGGCCCGACGAAATTCTCAAGCGCCCTCTCACGGCGCTCCGCGCGTGCCCCACGCGAAGTGGGAAGCAGCGGTAAAAAGGAAAGAAATAGACGGATTGACGCTTCCCCGCCATTTCACGTCCGCCTCAGTCTCTGCCCACCCTTTTGTGGATTTGCTGATGCTTGATGAGGTGCGCCTTCTGGCGGAAGGCCTTGCCACAGGTGTCGCACCGAAATGGCTTCTCCCCCGTGTGCGTCCGAAGGTGAACCTTAATGTTGGATTTGTTTAGGAAGCCTCGGTTGCAGATGCCGCACCGGTGGACCGGCTTCTCCTTGCCTCCCCCTAAGCCCCCGTCGGGATACGCGCCCAGGCCTCCGTCCGCCTCCGGCACTCCGCCCCCCGACTGTCCGCCTCCTCCTCCCCCGCTTCCACCTCTTCCTCCCTTGCCGCTCTTCGACCTGCTCTTGCTCTTACTCTTTCCGGGAGGAGGGAAAGAACCCGTCTGGTGTTCGACCGGGTTCCCGGAGGGGTCGGACAACGAGGGACCGTAGTCGGCCGTCGTCGATCCGGCGGCCGCCTTGAGACTGTTCCCACGACCGTATTTTCTGGGGGACGTGGGGAACCTCCCCGGAGAGGCAGAGGACGACGAAGACGGTGCCGTCGGACTCTCCGCCGTGGTGCTCTGCACCAGACCGGGAGGGCTCCCTCCGTGGGTGGTGTGGGGGACCATGTCGTTGCCCATCATGTAGATTGGGGGTGGAGGGGCGTCGTATTCGACCTGGAAGGCCTCCATCTTGACCACCACGGGAGCGCCGTTCTGGAGTCTACTCTGCAGAAGGGGCATATGGTGATGCGGCTGAGAGTACTGCTCGCGCTGCTGCTGCTTGTGCAATGACATCTGGTGTTGCTGCTGCGCAGACTGCTGCTGTTGCTGCTGCATCTGCATCTGTTGCTGGTATCCTACGTGATGTTGTTGGTGCTGCTGGTGCTGTGGGACTCCCTGAGTCAGCAGAGACTGAAGCGTCGACGTGGGCGCCATCGATTGTTGCTGCTGCTGTTGCTGGTTTGCCGCTGCCGCTGCCGCCGCGGCTGCGAACTGCGACGCCAGCTCGTTGAGGGCGTCCGTAGGTGCTTTCCCGCCTCCGGGATCGCCCGATGTTACCACGCACGCCGTGTCTATCCACGCGTCCAAGTCCATCCACCCGTCTGAACCGCCGCTGCCCCCGCCGCCTCCGTTGGCCGCTACCTGTGCCGCCGTCTGTCCACCCCCACCGGGCACCGTCGTGTCCGCTATCGCGCTCCCAATTATGGCGGCGATGTCCTCTATGTCCGGAGGCAGGAGGTACTCCACTCCCTGGTCTGCTTCTACCACGGACACTCCCTTGAGATGATCCCCGGAGGAGGACACCACCACCGGCTCGCTATAGTAAACTTCCGTACCCTTGTATGCGTCTTCCGCCCCCGCGCCATCTCCGTCGCCTCCGCATCTCGGGTCGAGGGTGCTGTGCGGCGAGGGCGCTTGGTCGTGGTGTCTAGGTGGTTGGGGTGCGTATATGCCGTTAAGCGAGGCCGTGTACGTGTGAAAGGGGGGCAGTGGCTTGAGTTCGGCGAACTGCCCCCCACCCGGAGAAGACGACGTGGGAGGAGAAGAGGAAGATGTGGTCATTAGAAGGCTATCTAAAACGTCCATGGTCGCCTTTGCCGACGAGCAGTCCGTCTCCGACTTGACCTCCACTTGTCCCGAATCCTCCGCGAAGGAGTAATGCAGGTGGTGTTGTTGGAGACCCTCTTCGCTTGCCTGCCCCACCGCCGCGCCGCCACCCACCGAGCCGAGGGGTCCCACGGAAGGAACGTCGCCCCCGGAAGAAGATGTGGCCAGCAAAAGGCCGTGGTGGGCGGTGGCCTCGCCGCCCCAGCAGCTCAAAAGTGCATCCACCGGGCCGCAGTCCGTCTCGAACTTCATGGCGTGGTGGGAGGGGCGGGAGGCGGCTGCGGCGGCGGCGGAGGGACTGAGCCACGGGGGATCCAGGGGTGGCGGCGGCGACGGCGGCCGGCCCCCGGACAGTCACGCCTATCGCCCCCTAGGAAGCGAGGAGTGGCGGGTGTTGGAGGCTCTGGAGATTCGAGTGTTGGTGCGGTGTCTCGGGGGCAGCGGCTTCATGCCGCCTGCCTCCACATGGCGAGAAGGGGTTCTGCGGAGAGAGAGAGGAAGGAAACGATTAATGCATGGATAAAGGGGAGGATGAGTCACAATACAATCTGTCGACATATTTTCGCTATGGAGGAGAGCATGGAAAAACCTGTACAATGATGATTCATTGGAAAACTTATTAATATTCTCTTTAATAATAAGATAGGATACCAGTCGTTATTTATGTTATCGGATAGAAATCCAAGCAGACCCAAGAAGTGATTCTTTTTAGTGATACTTTAACACACGAATGAACCTAGTAAGAAAAGTGGAGATAAATGCTTTTGACCAACAGGGATAAGGGAAAAAAATTCTTCACTTGAAATATTCAAAGCCGGAATCGCTGGGTGAAAGGCGATGGACCAATCATTTCACCACGAAATGCCGTCGCCGGTTACCAAAGATAAATCCCTTCGCCGCTTTTCGAATAATGGGGTGATGACAGTATCACCAGCGAAATACAGTTTTTCGATTACTTTTCAAAATCTGTATCTCAATCTCCTCAGCGATTTTTCTCTCTCGTTTTGCAATGGAAATATATTTTATGAAAACGAAACATGTTAGAAATGTAGTATTAAACTGTCTGGCCAATGTTATGGATGACATGGATGACTATTCAAACCTACAGTCATTTCGACAAAATCGTAGCAAGCATGAAAAGGCCATCATTCTATTATAAAGAAAAGAAGCTATCAATAAATTTATCGCGTCAATGTTAAGACTAGAAAAAGATATTTGGAGGTCATGATTGATTTCCCAAGCGGGGATTATAATTATCATGCGACACTATCTTCTTAAGGTATGCATTTCTTCTTACGTGAAACTAAAGAAATAATCACAAGATAACATAAATGAAGTTAACCACGCAGAAACTCTAGAATAGATCATTCTGTTATATCCCAATTGCTGTATTTTTTTATCGATTTGGTATTTTGGTCTACATCCGCTTTTATCAAAAAAATATATATAGAACATATGTCCATCATCAGACGTTTCCGTTTATCTTTGTGTTTTTCGACCGCGAAGTATCACTTATTTTTTTAATCCTTGGAAGAGAAAATCGGAAATAGCATCTTAAAAGTTCCTTCGGCGAAAGATACCAACCAATGATCCCACCACTGCCTTTCCTGTCCTCTTTACCTCTTATGGACTTCACTTTATTCCATTTGGTGTCACAAGCTAAGTCAGTACGTAAACGAAACCTATCCAATCATTTCTCTATTAAAAAGTGAAATAGTTGAAAGACACACCTCTGACTTTTGATGTAAAGATCTCCTCCGCCGGAAGACTAAAATGGTTTCGTTCAGGATTCCCTTATTCCTGTACCTTTCTCCCTGCTTCAAGATCGCAAGCACCGAAAATGGGATATTCTGATTCTAATATTTTATTACTTAAGGCTAATATTATGATTTAATTGAGTTAAATGAGCGGAAAAGGGAGAAAAATGTTTCTTTAGCAGATGAGCCAGGAAGGCGAGATATTTTTAAACGAGTATTTAGGGAGCGTCTTAAGATTTTTAATAAAAACGGAGGAAAAACAATGGGTCTGAGGAAAACGCATAAAAGAGGGTGAATACGGATGGAATCTAGTTCAAATCTCGGCGAGGTAATGGGGTAAGAGACAGAGTTGAGTGCAACAAAGAGATGCAACAGGTCTGATTAGGGATAGTAAAAGAAGGACTAACCAAAGAATGAAAAAATAAAGAACTTTCAGAGGATTTGGTATGGCAGGAGGAGGGACCAAGAAGCGTTGAGGAGGATGTGGGGTGGGCGAGGCGTAGGATGGAGGGGGAAAGAGGGAGGGAGGAGAGAAAGCCGTTCCTAAATTAAGGACGAGATAGAAGCCTGGCCAAGCCATTTACAACAAAAACTGATCGTCCTGATATGAATTTCAAGAAAAACGTACACGTTTGAGATATTCTCTTGTTTGATCGCAGCATAAGTTTTAATTTTTAGGAATAATGGTCTATTTAACACGAAAGTATATATCGGGCAGAAAGAATACAAACTATCGAGTTTTACAACGCTTTCACACTTAATACGTAGCCAGGTTGCCAAATATGAGGATACTAAAATATATCCTTCGAAAACGAACCGAATGCATTACCATTACAATGATTCATTGCAGTCCTTCAGATTAAATAAGGAATAAACGATAAAATGACGATATTTTATAGAGAGGGAAACAAAAAAGGAAAAAGTCCCACTTTATAAGAGGCATACATGTTATGAGCGAGAGCGGCGTTTGGAAACAAAGTATATTACGAGGAAAACTAAATTTAACAACGAGAGCTCTTAATAGCGGGTAACCGAATGTGTACGCGTCGGTTAGGAAAGTTCATTACACAGATCCCAGACGCCGTAACACGAGATCATTTTTCCCTTATTACCTCCGCCTCAGCTCGCAGTCCAAGAGAGTCGATTTTTTTTCCATCCGTGTTTTCAAATCGGAGGGAGCGTGGGGAGAGAGGGGGGAAGCGTGATATACCACGCCACGCACGGGGAAAATGGGAGATGGGACGGAGAGGGAGAGAGAGAGAAAGAGAGGAGCGGAGGTAGGAAGAAAGGTAGGGAGGGGAAAGCCTCAAACCGAAAGCCGCCTCCCTACTCGGCTAAAGAAGCGTGGAATCAGAGGAGAACCACGTACCGTTATGTTCGCGTGGGAGCGGGAAGGGGCGTGGAAGAGGGAGAGGGTTCGGCTCACGGAATGGGATTTTGAGGCTGGACGGGAATGGGGGAGGGTGGAGGTGGGATGGGGTGGAATCCCACTTACCTACATCCGCACCGAACACGAGTAGGCAGAGGGGTTTTGGTGTGGGGGAGAGAGCGGGCGGGGGTGTGGGTCGGTACGGAAGGAGGATGGGAAGGGGATCTAGAGTTACCACTAGCGGGAGTGAGGTGGGTTCTGGGAGGATCGGATGGGAGGTAGGGAGAGAGAGAAAGAGAGAGAGATAGGGAGTGAGGGAGAGATAGTGAGTGCGTGTGTATGTGCGCGTTCGACGAGGACTCGTCTCCCAGTGGGTTAGTGGTTGTGCCAGGAATGGAATGAAGCGATTATTACGACCGTTCATCTCTCCAACTTCCCCCATCCAATCGCATCCAACGAGGAGAATATATGAGACGAGGGAATGATCCCTCGGATAAAAGAATCGATAAGGAAAGCGGCCAATACACTCGCTTCGAAAAAAATGGACCACGAGATGAGGACTGCGACAAGGAAATGTTTCTCTTTTCATTTCCACGATTCAAATGGTTTGTCGTTATTGAAATCTTTCATATCTCTCGGAGTGTGGAAAACCTGATTGCGGGAGAAATCGCACAAGATAAGTTTTCCAATATTTAATGCCGCTCGTGGAAATTATTTATCTCGATCAAACATTTTTATTTGCAGAGAAATCCTTTAGTTCCACCAGTCGGAAAAAATGATACAGAATGTGAACAAATGTAGAGAGCGTTAAAAATTTTCTATATACGCCAAGAAGGAGTGATACTCGTAGCTAGATTGTTTTATTAGAAGCGATATTGAGGCTACGAAACTTCTAATATGTGATTGTTTATGCTACAATTTTATAAGACTCGCGTGTAATTATGTCAATAACTTTTTAAAGGCAGGTTATATATAATCAAGCTGATATGCAACAGAGCAAGCGTGCACGTGATGCATTTGTGGACAGTATAACATCATTTTAGTCAACTTGTACGAAGGAAATAATTCGTGCAACGAATTATTTGGCGGTTTTTCCCATAATTTAATGTATAACAAATAAATAATTTTTTTTTAAATTCAGACGCAATTGTTAATTTTTCCAGCCTACATTAACTTCGCCAATTTTATTTTATCTTCGTTTTAAAACCCTTAAATGCGATATTGTCACGACAAAAAACGAATTAAAAGCCCCTGTGCACACTCGCAGTTATGTATAAGTGTGGAACGCTTCTTTAGAATTCCAAAGCATCATCGCAGCGGTCGGATCAGTTTGTCATAGAAAATGATTTTTTTGTTGTAAATGTCAAAAATGTATTAAGTTTCCGGTAAATCTAGAGTTATTGATTGAAACATCCGACCAATTCCATATATAAATAGGAAAATTCAATTTGGATATAAATAATACACTTGCAATTTTTAAGCTGGTTTCAAAAGGAAACAGCCTTATGAAATGGTCGTGTCTGTAGGTGTGTCCCTACTAACAACTTTTGCATCAATGGACCGATTTTCATGAAACTTGGTATGAGGCTCATGCTACCAGAGCCCACCTCCGGGCTATATTTTATTTGGCGAATATTAGAGTCCCGGGTTCTATTCCAGGAACTTTTTTCCCTATTTGTTTTACATAGGTAATCTCAAATCCATCGTGCAGAGATTTTTCCTTTAATACTTTAAAATATCTTAAAATTGTAATATCGGAGCGAAGTTTGTACTGTTTTACGGGGAAAAGAATTTATATTCTAATTCTTATCAACGAATTTTGATAATTGATCGTGGTTTCTTGAATTTCTACTAAAACAACGTTTTTGCGTTTTAAATCGCATTTTATCGGATTGCTGCTATGGAGACGATTATTACCGAACTCGGCTTGAGCATAGACGAGTGAACAAATGGGTTATTTTTTCCCGCTCGACTACTCTTCAGTAATGGACAGTTGATGAATACATATTAGCGTATAATCAGTGACATTTATTAAATTCGTTTATTAAAAAAATAAATACAAAATATAATATCAGAAAGAGATTTTGATATTGTTTTTAGTATTTTAAACCTCATAACGCCATATTAATTTGTTTTTAAATTTTCTTTATCATTTTAAACTATGAACTACAAGTGGTATTTATGGTATGAGAATTCCTTGGAATGACTAACACATTCTGAAACATTTCCTGTCAATATAAGTAATGAATTCGGGACGTCAACTTTGGGAAGCCAGCCTTCATTAGTTCTGGTTTGGACTTCTTGTTAGGTCCTTTTTTAATTCGGTAAATAATATAAATATTCGCAAATGTACCGGAGTCGCGTGGAATATTTCTGCAAAGGATAAACTTCCACAAGAGAAAAAGTTGTTAATAGTAAGAAAGAAAAAAAATTGAAAGAATTATTTCCTAAATCATTAAAATCAATAAAATAATTTCTGTTTTGTAGAAAAAATTCATAGTGCTTACACGAAGACTACACGAAATATTATAGATACGTTTTCCGTTCATTAAGGGTCAATTTTTTGCTTTCATACACGCAATTTTAATTTCTATGTTTACAGAAGACACTACTTTGACATTTATATCAAGCCTTATCAAATATTTCTTCACACTTAAATTTAACTAAAGCCCAACCAACCTATTGGCCAATAGTATGTTTTTGTTGTTCTCGATAATTTTTAAACATTGCTTCTCTGATGATATGCTAATAGGACAATGTTCTCTTACTGTGAATATCTATGATACGATAATGCTTGGAATCCTCCATTCTATTTTTGATAGTCGGCTCTAAATTACTTTGAAGTCGATGAATACTTTTAATCATACATACCTTTCACGAATCAAAAATGTTCTGGACCAAGGGTCGGCAACGTTTTTCTTTGTGGTGCAACTCTTCGTCAATAGTCATAATCCGTGACCCTACTTGCGTGTCATCCCTAAATTCATTTTTTCCGTGACGTTTATGAAAATGGATTCTTATATCGTAAGCCATCCTGAGTATAATGCGGGATCATTACAATACAAAACAACTGAATAGAATAAAATTCTTTTAAATAGATAATTTTGTAATTCTTTAAAATATCGCGTCGTGTATGATCTCTCCGCGTGCCGTTGGTTGCCGATCTAAACGAATAAATAAAAATATGTCATTCATAGTAAATCTCACGCTTCTTACGTTGGCATCCCTCAAAAAAGCTAACCAGTTAAATTGGAACATTTCTTCCATATTTAAAGATAAAAAGAAATTTTACCGAAAGATTCTTATGTATTAACGCTAAGTAGTTTAGCTTCAAACAATGTTTCGCTTCAAACATTGTTTTGCTTTGAAATAAATACGAGCAGCCGTCGCTTCGTCAAATCACGAAAGCGGGGTTAGCTCGTCCTGCTGCGGCGCCACTTGTCGTTCAACTGCAGCGCTACTTTCGAAGCGCCCTTTTGAAGAATCGTATTAACCCCGTGGACATCGGCCCACGGCGCACGTATACGAAGGTGCCCCATATGCTCACCATAATGACGCGCGCGGGCCGCTTAAATGAAAAGGGTTTCTCGCACACGGAGCGTGTCGCACGCAGCGGCGCGCGTGGGAAGGGGACGCGCACTATTTCGTGACCGCCTTCTTTTTTTTCTCTCATCCGAATCTCTTCTCTTGCGCGGGCGCTAAAAAGAGCGGTTAGGTAGAAAAAAGAAAGTGGAAGCGATGGCGGAGAGGGAAAAAGAAACATTTTGAGCACGCATCTTGGAAATATATTTGCACGGTTTTTCGAGGGATTCGTGATGTTATGAGAGGTAGTAAATACGCCCGGAAAAACACACGCAAGATGGGACCTAAGACGTCTTTTGTTTTGCCGAATCATTATCGCTCCCCTTGGGCGCATTTCATCTCGAGGAACAAGGGACATGACTGTAAAAAAAACTTAAAACACTGTCGGTTGTCTCGAAAATTTTAGTGTAAAAGTTTTGTATTTAAGTCATTCAAATTTGATTTTAATAACCACGATAATATTTTTAAATGACCCTGCTCTCCTTTTTTGAAGGAAAGCGTTAAAGGGGATAATTAATTATTATTTCGAATCGTATGAAATCATTCCCTTATTATATGCTATTTTACATAGGAGTTACAGAACCGAAAACTTATATAGACTATGCATCGTCCAAATCTTATAGCTTTCAGCACGCAGGATTTAGCGTATGTAATTTCGAATAAACGGAATCAGAGAGGTAGTATTTCGCATGAACAAGGAAGTTTTCCTAAAAAACATCTTAATTATGAAGCGTATCCCATATACATTTAAATAATCCTGCAGCCACAGATATGTTTCAATATAAAGCTATGATAGATATTTCCTCGTAACTTGCAGCATTAAAAATACAAAGCAATAGAACAGATTGCAATTAATATGCTCAAATTAGGATTGAATAGAAATATTTCTCCAGGAAAGATAAATTTCAGCATTAAAAAAATAAAATTTTTGAAGCTTCAAATCGTTTTATAATATACAAGTAGTTGGTGCTTGCATTCTGCAAGCATTTCAGCCCATATCGAAAGTAACACCATAGGATTTTGAGGGGGTGCAGTGCATCAGGCAGTTCCTAACGTCTCACTTCTATCAGGGTTGCTTCTCCTATTGTGATCCCTCGTTGCCCTATAGAAAAACAAACCTAACCGCTCCTTCCTACAGTCGATATCCCAGAGTTAATCGTCGTGCTTGTACATTCAGTATTGCTTTAGAATTTCAAGTATTTATAATACCCTTAATCATAGTGCGTGATGCAATTAGTGTTTTGGATACAGTAATATCTTACATATTATCGGAAGAAAATATAGGTGATGATGTTTTCATAATATGCGTGATATTCAAAATTAGAGTAAGTTAACTTATATGCTTAAGGGAATAAACTTGATGTTAACTTATTTAAAGAAAAATGAGAAAATATATTTCCGTTACTCGATTTTTTTATAACTCGAATAATTTTTACTTTCCCTTGAGATTCAAGTTATGGAAGTTCCACTATAATCCGTTATGATGGCATTAATTTCCATTAAAAGCATCAAAACGTCTTTAATTTCCATTAAAAGCATTCAAGGTCCCTGTAAAAGCAATGAGATCATTGCCATGGTTTTTATACATTTCCATTGTTGAAAAGGGGAAAATTTCACACTTTTTCTGATTTAAAGCAGATATTTACGCTAATTAAGTAGGCATTTAAATTCTGCTATAAAATATTAAGAACTCCGTTCTTTCAGCTAGACAACTGTTCTTTTCCCGAATTCGTGTCCCAATTTTAGGTAATTTAAAAATGTATTTTTATAAAGCCTTGCACTGAATCCCATGCTCTTCTTATGGCGTATTGAAATTAAACATTGGGGTTAAAAAAGCCCCCTTAAATATTAACTTTTTAGATTTATCTCGTCGGGTTTGCCACTCGACCTACCTGCATGCCAAATTTAAGATTTCTAGCCCTTCTAGAAATACCTAAGAGTTTTATGTCAGTCTGTGAGGCACAAGTAGCTTCATTATTATAGATTTTTATGAGTTCTTTGCACGAAGTGAACGCATATAGGGGAGGTCGTTTCCGTCCTTCCGTCTGCATGTTTAACTCGGAATCCGCTTTACGTATTTTGATGAAATTTGGTATTGGGGAGTTTGCTAAAATTGGTCGACCGATTCTAATTTTGGTTAAAATCGGACAAAAATTACGTCCACTTTACATGAAGATCTACATGTAGTTAACAATGTTCTTCTGTTTTTACTCGGGAACCGTAGGACGTATTTTGATAAAAATTTAGTATTAAGAAGTTTTACTAAAATTTGTCGACCGATTCCAATTTTGATTAAAATCGGACAATAATAACGACAACTTTACATAAGGATTTACATGTACTACTTTACTACGTACCTCGCTAGTGTCTCGTTAAATACTCATCTGAGCGAAAAATATTGAGAACATTGTGAAATCCCAAAGAATGCATTTGGAAACTTTTGTGTACTCCGATATGGAGTACACCTTTCCAATCTTGTTTATAATTGAGTACGAATTTTATCGGCAGTTAAGTCGATCTTCTTTGCTACCAAGCACTGAATAAAAACTTCTTTTTAAATAAAAAGAAAACAAAAAGATCTTGCAGGGCAGCAATAAAAATTTCATTTTTAAAGAGCGCATCTTTCATATATTTAAGCTATTTCTGCAAGTTCTAATATGAAACCAAATGGAAGGAAACATCTTTTTCATTATACTATCTGTATTTAGTATATTCATCCTGATTTTAAGAGATATTTTAAATGCCTAAAAGACAAGCGTAGGCATTAAATTTCAACCCTTTTTTGTTCTCCAGCAGGTTTTTATCGAGCGTTGAAATCACCCGAGTTTTTTCATATTTTACCTAAATTGGATTCGAATCTAATCATCAGTGATACAGAATTTGCTCATATTATTACTATTTTTGTCGCTATTTCAGGATTATTGCATTTTTTATTATTGCCGTGATCAACAATTTTCATGCACGTTAAGAACGAGGTTTTCTTGTAATTCATATACCATTCATGATCTCCTAGAAGTAAATCATCCTACGTTCTTACCTTCAGAAAGCGGCCAAACAATCAATCGAATGAATGCAAATTTAGCAATACCAAGAGCCAAAATATCTATCGAAAGTAAGCAAGAACTTCAAAGACGACCGACAAATAAAAGACTCGCAAGAGAGGATTTGAGGATCGTTTGCGTGATTTTGTAAAAGCACCCAAAGCTTCGCAAGGTCAAACCCGGAAGAGCGACTCTATTATTCATATGCCTCAATCTGGAGAAGAAATATACTTCAGAGTGAGGCTGAGATGCGCCCTGTCCCCCGCTGCCTCGATCCGTGGATCGTCTGGAATAGAGCAGCACCCAAGATCCTTCCCCTCCCTCCGGGTAACCCTCCCCTTCTCCGTTTCCTCTTCCTCCATCCCCCTCGACCACCATACCCCCTCTACAACCCTACCTCCTCGACCACTCTGCCTCCTCTACCACCCTACCTCCTCTACCACCCTACCCCTCGACCCACACCTCGTTCGGAAAAAGCCCGCCGATAAATAGCACCCACGGAGCGAAATGAGGTCACGAGGCCAGATTGGTATGGGCGTTTAAGGGCTCTTCGCGGAGAGAGGGGAGGGTGAGTTCAGTGTGAGGAATGGGCGGACGCCGTGCTCGGAAACGGAAGAGGAGTGAGTGGACTGGGGGAGGCGCTGGGTACACACGCACAAACTCCATCTCGCATCACCAAATATACTTCCCTTCCTGCCTCACTTCCTTCCATCTTTCCTACCCTCTCTCTCTCTTTTTTCCCATTTTCCTGCAATGAGCTGGCTTCTGTATGTACTCCTCCATCTTCCTTGCTCTTCTTCCCTCGTGCACCACCCTCCATCAACCCATTTCCACCTCCGGATTCCCTCTAAGCACCCATTCTTCTAAGCATATTTCGACAAATCTTTTGGAATCGTTCTTTGAGAATGTTCCCAAAATGTAATTGTAAAAGTGTGCCTCTCATTTCCCTGCTTCACATAATCAATCTAAAGACTTTATAATTTATTACATTATTAAAAGTTGCTGCTTTAATTCATTCGTTCTACTTAACAATTTTCGGCATTAAATATGTTTGAGCATACATTAAGTAGCGTCGCCCGAGCCAACCAAAAATTCACGAAGTTGACGTTAAAAATTAGTCCTCGAGAGAATTATTTTATGCAGTAGCAGTTGATTTTTTCAATACGGGAAATCTATGGCAGAAAACGTTGACTTTATTGCAAATTTCCTCCACCGTAACAGGTTTTCGATGTTAGAATATCATTGAAAATCGACCTAAAACTGTGATATTAATCGCTTCATGAAAGCTCTTAAAACACCCCCAATTAATACCCCCATACTTTGCTACCAAACATGAATCCTTTCCGAATCTAACAAGGTCCAAAAGGATCGAATAAATAGCGACAACGCGCGCATACCAAAGAATGGTAAGTAAATATTCAGTAAGGAATGACAGAAGCATTAGGGAAATTTATAAATTCGGTCTCGAAAATCTCCATCCGAGAATTAAGTCTCCCAGCGGCGTTCGGTTTTTACGATTAAAAACTACGTTCATTGGTTTGAAAAATCCCGAGGAAACTTCATTTCTGGGATCTTTCCTCCGCTAATAATAATGGATCCGGAATTCGCTTTCGCGCAGAACGCGGTCGAAAAGTGTCTCGATATTGTGAGTTATGCGTATTATGGGAACGGATTCGCATGTCTTCGCACACCCCATTCCCTAGTGGAAGTGGCGTCTAGGTTATTCTTGTTTTACAAACGCGACCCAGTTCACACTGTTGCTCTCAGGGAATACCGTTAAATGTCTTGCTATTTTCCAAACCGCGCGGCGAAACGAAAAGGAAACTCCAGAGGACGCGAACTCAACCTGTTGTGGCTCGCTATATTCGGAATGGCGCGATTCCGACCAATCCGAGCTCCGTTTGTGACGCCTCGATCTTACATTGGCGATCAACTAATTCTTCGTTCTCTTCGCCTTTCTCTCTCTTCCTCTCTTCTCGGCTCTCGTCTTCTCTCTCTCTATTCCCGCGAGCAACACACGCATTCCAGTCCAAGTATGCTTGTGGCTATTTTTCGATTCGGCATTTCTCAAAGGACGAAATCGGGTAGGAAATATTATTGTTTGGTAAATACGTTCCGAAAGAGAGGGATTGTAAGGAATATAGAAGATGGATTGCGGGAGGCCAGATTGCTTCTTATCGCTCGCGCGTTTTTGTTCTAAATAGGGGTCCAAACTCAAATTGCATGGGGGCCAAATAATTTCGATGTATATGACGGGGCGCATGTACAGATACAGTAATACAGTATGTTCCGCTTATTAGAATCAAGTCAGAAAATCATTATTTGATTTAATTAACAGTCTGATTCAATTATACTGATTTTGTGCAACCTTAGGTATACAATCCTACAGCCGTTCATTGCCACGTGATTCAATAAACCAAAATAAGTGATTCCAATAAGGGAAGAATTTTAAAAACGTTAGACACAAAATAGTTTTGGTTTTCCAGTTATGATTCTAGCAAGCGGAACTCGCTGTAATTATTTTAGCATTATGTTTAAACTTAAACACTCCTCTAATGGTAGTAAATATCTTAATAAAAATACTTTAATCATCACACAATTTAAAATGTTAATATTGTTTCGTATTTTTTCTCACTTTATCGTATAAAATAAATCAAAAGTACAGAGAGGGCCACACTTTCGTAACTGTAAAATTGCATGTGGCTCCCGGGTCACGTATTTGAGACCCCTGTTCTAAAATAAATACCAAACTTTCTCCGGCGCCCACCTTTCTTCCGATCTTAAAATCCTCTTAAATTACTCCTCGAACGAGATGACCTTCTCCTGCACCAGTCTCTCCCTCTTCCTCTATCCCACTCCCGTCCTTACACTCGTCGGCATTTTTCTTCCTCACCCCTGCACCCTTTCGTGAGCCCTCCAACCTCTTTTCTCCTTCCCAGTGGTCCCTTTCCCCTCTAACGTCACTCGCACCCTGCCTCCCCTCTTCTCTTCGCCAACCTCCCGTGACCACGATTTTCTCATGTGTCTCGAATTTGCAATTCTAACTTTTCACTTCCTCCGTCTCCCGTTCGCCGTCCACACGCCGCCGCTCACTCAGCATCCGATATTTTCCTCTTCCGACTGTCTAAAGGGGAGCCGGGAAAAAGCGCAAGACGAAAGCTCGCGCGTTCTTGAATTATGAATGCTTTTTTGCAACAAAATGGATTTGAATCTGTTGTTCTTCCAAAAGGACGCTTTCAAGGGATAACCACCGCAATTTCAGCAAAAGATAAGCTGAAAAGTTCCAATTTATTTCAAATTTCGCTCTGGTGTAATAAACCGAAAGATGACATCAATGCTCTTTATCTGATTAACTTTTCACGTCTCGTTCTGCTCTTTTTTTCACATTTCAACCGTTTCCATTCTATTCCTCTCTCTCTCCCTCAAAAAACAGTTCTTTGCTCGCCACCGCCCAAAAACAGACGCGACGGAAAATAAATATTCCGTTTCCGCCACGTACGGAAGATTGCGACATATTCTTACTTTCAGGATTTCGTTTATGGCCATAGATATTTACTGAATTGATGTATTTTATTTTTTTAAATTTGAGTTTCATTACAGCTAGCAACTTGATGTAATGTTACTTTTGAATTGCAAAAAATTGACTAAAGATTTACATACCTGTATCCTATCGATGCAGAATAATACTTCTTGTTGTATTTATCATGCTGGCCTAGCTCTGATAGATGCATCTCGTATCATCTACTTCTGGTACGAAAATAAAAATTCTTTTATAATACCATGAAGACATTTTATTCTAAGTTTCGAAGTCAAACAATTGGAACCGGCCATATGCTGAGGAGAGAAATTTAAAAAAAAAGTTTATCGCGTATTTTTCGCAGTTACGAAACAATACGTACGGCGTTCGTAGTTGTACTAATTTATATTATATATATATTTATATAAGTTATTACGAAATGGTTTCATTAGCGCCCAAAACACATTGCAAATCCCGAAAAGGAAGTACATTTCGACGGCACCGCGCGTTAAACAGCACACAAGGTATCCGAACAGTCAATTCTATTCATTCTAACGAGTCACGTTGACCCAATTCGCGCTTATTTTTTTTTAAAGACAGACTGTTGTGGAGAAGAGAGACTGTTATACTAAGAAAGAGACGGCAAAAATGAGCTTCGAGCAGAACTTGGATGGACGAGGCCGGGAAAGATTGAGGATGGCGCGATTAGATCGCAATATAAAGGAAATGGAATGGGGAAGTAGGTTTAGAAAAATGGAAACCTGAATTTGGAGTCGAATTTGAAGATTAAGAGTTATGAGACCGATTTGGGATTGAAATGAATTACTGCTGGATTGAAACGGCAAATTTTTGAAAGCGACTAACATGCAGAAAAAAAAGCCTCACGAAAATTTTCATTGGCTGCCAAAATCCCAAAACAAAATTCAAGACCAATACAAATTACATGCATAAAATTAAGCACTATATTCTTTGCAATTTAAACGCGTTTTCTTGAAAACAATCAGGGCCAGATTAATGTTATCTTGAAATAAAAAATTAGGCAAAGGGTGCCAAACGCAATGAACTTTTATGTAAGTATCATGCATCCGTATAAATACTAATAGTTGTGGTGATTCTATATTTTATTATTTTTTTAAATATTAACTTGATAAAATGAATGAAAACCTCGAAAAATATTAAAATTCTCATTCTTCCATTACTCTTCACTGGAAATATATCGTATTAATTTGTCGAAGCTCGTAATATGCAACCGCTAATTTCTACTTTCTGAAAGCCGATCAAATATTATATCGCTCTTTCATCTCTTTCCCTTTCAATGATTTATTTTATAATAGCGTATAACGTTATTATTTAAATCGACAGTAGTTACATTCAAATTACGTGCTTTTGAGTGAATTGGGAATTGGTCACATTTATCGTTTTCATCGTGCAAGTGCCAGTATTTGGCAAACTAAAGAAACCGACATTCATCGGAAGAATCGCACAAAGCATGTAAAAGTTAATGTAAAGAATAAACAGCAGAGGAAGATATAAAGAAGGAAATTGATTATTACAGAATGTGAGAGCGGCAATTTCTTTAAACGTAGGAAAGAAACTTCACGAAAATATCTGCTTAATAAATTTCTTTTCAGAGAACACAGAAATAAGGAAGTGAAGATCCTCATGACCCTGGCTTCTGATGAGTTCTCTATCGGCATACGACCCGGAATGAATGGCCACTTCCTACATTCTAAAGAAACTTCCAAGTCCTCGAGGAGTGTCAGCCAAAAGAGTGAGTCACTGGGAATAACTCGAAAAGGTTAGTATAAACTTTTCTCCCGCCGCTTTCACTCGTTCGAATGAATTGCGCTTGTCCAGGAGGGAGCGAGTGACCGGCTGGGGTGCGGAGGGAGCGAGTGACCGGCTGGGGTGCGGAGGGAACGCAGAGGAAGCCGAGCCGATGACATACGGCGGACAAAAAAAACTACTATTGCTATTGACCTAAATGGCAAAGCACATATGTGCGTGGAAATCGCGCTTTTCAAAATGCCTTCGCCTAAGAATTTATGAGTAATTTCACGCTGAATTTGAATTTAACGCATTTACCCAATTTTTGTTCTTAATGTTTGTTAATACAATGCTCACATTTGACATCCAAAAATAAAATTAATCGAAGAAACGAGTCTGACAGACACTTAACGGCTATCACGAAGATTTGAATACAATTAGTATGCAAATGACTTACTAACACTTTGCATAAAGATGGGAGAAATGAAGATATTTGTTGAATCGTTGAATCATCTCGCACTGCGATCAACCTAGTAACATCAATAGGAAGAATTGGAAAACTTAGAATCTTGTGGTTAATCTTTTTTAATTTCGTAACCGTTACGTCTGTACGAATGCGATTTTTGACCGCACTCTATTCATTCGTCATATTCCGTGGAACATTGGCCTGACTGGTTTTCGCTGCTTCCGAAAAACTTTCACCGTTTGGTATTTCCTGCTGAAATGAAATCAAAACACTTCATTTTTTCCGTCTGACTCGACTCTTGGATAGAGTAATTAGCTGGAAAGCAAGGGCGTAGGATAACCGGCCAATTAAGTTAAGTTCTTTACAATTCGATAGCGATAAAAAATGACGATCGACCTCTTCTCGGTCATCAAATCACCTCCGCATTCTAAAATCTTTCTGGAATTACGCTTGAGAGACGCCTCAGATATATATCGATAAAACTTCCGATTAAAAATAAGTGAAACTGAAGCGTTCTTGTCAGATTTCATTTGATGATAAACATGGACCTCAAACACAATCCAACTGGATCGACCGATTTTAGATTAGATGAGCTATTTCGTTTATTATTATTATTGATGTAATCTCATTCCTAACTAGCGGAGGAAACTTATACGGCGACATTTCATCGAAGTGCTTACATTAAAAAAATCTTCGATAAATTTACTAAAATAAACAAAAATTGCGGAAAAACGTCGCACGAAAGTTCCGAAACAATCCCGCATTCTTTTATTCTCGCCAAGAGATGACTATGTCGGCTAAAATTGCTTCTTTCTGGCCAACTGCTTTCCTCTTTACGCGGAAGCCACTTCTTTCATGCGGGTTGGCGGGTGAAACTCGCTACTCTACCTTTTAAATAATATAGCATGTTATTACGAAAGTAGTATAACACCTTCTCAGCGTCACTTATACATCTATGCATTTTTTTCCAACACCAACAAATTTCAGACAAATGATGCTGTAATAATGCATTGAAAACTACGCCATTCAAAATTCCTTCCGCGGCCCCCTGTAATCACCTGCAATCGTCGCTTCGCTCGGATGAATAATTATTTTTTCTTCTGCCTGTACAGATCGTTATCGATTCACGTGCGGTGGTGAATTGCATCCGCCTTCTGCTAACGCAATCGGCATCAAAACCGTTTTGTCCCCTCTTTTATACACTCTTAATTATCGAATAAAATTGCGCGGTATTAACAACTATCGAGAGAAGCATTGCCGAGCCTTTCATAACCTATTATATTTTTCCGCATTTACAAACAAAGGAAATAATGGGCCAAGAAAGGGATTTGGGTGGCGTTTTTTTGGGGCCGAGAATTGGGTCGGAGTGACGTCTTCCAACTGCGTCCTACATCACCAAACACACGAATCAGTGGGGAGGGAAAAAGAGAGGGTAAATTGGGGAAAGGAGGATGGGAAATGAGGGGTGGGAGAAGGAGAGGGGAGAGAGAGAGAGAGAAGATGGCAGGAGAGTGTTTTGGAACATTAAAAGTGAAATTAACGGTAAATGTGAGAAGCGGCGAGGGAGAAGGGGAGAGAGGAAGGAGTGAAATACTGGAGAATGGAGATAATAAGGATAGGCGGAAAGGGAATGTAGGAAATATAATGGAGTAAAAATGAGAAAAGAATGGGAGACGAAAAATATGAGAGGCAAAGGATAAAAGAGGATAAATCAAAGTAGAGAGCGAGAAATCGGGAGAGGGAATGAGGTGAAAGAGTTAGGAGCAAAAAAGGAGGGAGAGAACAACAGAGAAAAGAGTGAGGTATGAGGAGGAAAGTAGAGGGAGGGGGGGGGAGGGAGTGTTCAGAGGTAAATAAGTGGAGTAGGACGCACGGCAGTATAACGGGGAGTGTTTTTTTGGGGGAAGTGTGCGGAGTCAGAGGGTGGGCGTTGAGGGTATAGGGGAAGAGGGAGGGAAGGGAGGAGGTAGAGGAAAGGGAGGAGGTAGAGGAAAGGGAGGAGGGAGAGGAAAGGGAGGAGGGAGAGGAAAGGGAGGAGGGAGAGGAAAGGGAGGAGGGAGAGGAAAGGGAGGAGGGAGAGGAAAGGGAGGAGGGAGAGGAAAGGGAGGAGGAAGAGGAAAGGGAGGAGGGAGAGAAAAGGGAGGAGGGAGAGGAAAGGGAGGAGGGAGAGAAAAGGGAGGAGGGAGAGGAAAGGGAGGAGGGAGAGGAAAGGGAGGAGGGAGAGAAAAGGGAGAAGGGAGAGGAAAGGGAGGAGGGAGAGGAAAGGGAGGAGGGAGGTGGGCTGAAAAAAGCAGGGGAGGGAGGGTGGAGGAACGCGGGATTATTTTCAGTCGAGTGGATTGGTGGTGGAAGGGTTGGGTTGGCTGGTTGATGGCATATTGTTGATCCTCTTAGACTGGCTCTACCGACCCCTCCTCTGCTGACTACATGCCCATGAAGACACCCACGCTTTCTCTCCTTTGGTCTGGGACGACCTCAATCGCCCTTATCGCGTGCTCTTCGCTCCAACCCCATCCTCCCTTCTCTCTCTCTCTGCCCCATTCTCCTCTCCCTTTCCCCTCACTCCACCTCCTCGCACAATTCCTCTCGTTCCCCACTCCTTCGCAACTCCATCCTCTCGTGGAATGGATACTAAATCTCTTAAAGAAGGCCGCGTCGACACATTACTTCGCACACTCGAGCGACCCTCAAAGAAATTGAACGTGTCACTTCTGCTCCCTTATTTTCAATGTCTTGCGTGCTTTCTTTTTTTTTCGTGGGTTGCGGAGAAACACTCAAATTGTTGTTAGATGTAAAAGTAACTCAACAGCAAGGAATCATTCAGAGCTGAGATAATTGGTACTTTAGGAAATTCATTTAAATTAACTTTTATTATGCATCCCATCTCTATTAATATAAGGCAATGTGTGTGTGTGTGTGGACAGCATATCTCAAAAACCAAGAAACTTAAGAGACTTTAAACTTGGTACACTTACTAATGGGACCATGAGGACGTGCACCTTGGAGCCAGAATTTTGATGTTTGCGGGGAGGGGAGAAGTGGAGGGGGTACCATTTTCCATAAGATAACACGTAAAAATCGATTTTTCGACAGCTTTTACTCTTTTGCAAATTAAAACTAGAACTAATTGACCCACAATCTGCGGACCTACACCGTTTTAAAGAAAAATAAATAAAGTTTCTTACTCCTATCGTCATATTTTGCCTACGATACAAAATTGCTCAAGTTCTACGTTAAAATCACATTTATTTGAAAATTGTAAGCTTTTTAGCGATATGTTGCCTTGCCGACCGTGTCATTGTTAAACCTCGAGATTGTATTGTTGCCTTAATCCTTATACTGTATGCATAAGAAATGCGTCCTCTTAATGCTTTAATACAAGAGAGATAAGGAGGGAGAGGAAGGAAGAAAGAAGGAAAGAGACAGAGGGGGAGAGAGAGACAAAATGAAACGTTCCATAAATTAAAAATAATTTTGGGTTAATAAGAATTGCAAAGAGTAATGTAATTCTTTGTCATACAATTTCTATTCGCCCAAAACTATTTTTACTCTCTGTAACACTAAATTACGTGAATTTTATACTTATTGTATACTTTTTAGTGCATTTAAAAGCTGGTTTCATTAATTTTTATTTCAATTTGAACTTAATACTTAATTCACGCATACCCGTCATATTTGACGGGAAATTATGCTAGTAAAAGTAGAATTCAGGGAAATGTTTCAACATTATCTAATACATGTATTTAAGAGAATTCTGTCCTTTCTGTGTGTTTGCACAGTTGCAACACATTTTTCATTTGCATTTTAAATTCCCTAGAATTGCGATATGAATACAGGACTTGCACCAAACGACGCCTAAAACAACGGATATTCATTTTCCAGCCATCGATTTTCGAATACGCGTCGAATCATTCCACAAATTTGTTATTAACACGAAAATTCGGCTAAATTTTAGACGAAAAAATTTCGTCGTCAAGGGCGACGGTATTGTTGCTGATCTAGCAAAATTACGCCTATATCTAAAAGCAATGACATGAACGTTGATATTGTATTTGAAATCAATTGTGAGAACTCTTCTTATATAGTTTGAATGCATTTTAATCGAAAGGGAAGTAATGATGGCTTAATTTGAACGATAGGTTTGTTTACTGCAGTACCATTTCTAAGGCGTGGAAGAAATGTGAACGAACATACGACCGCTAATATTTTAATTAGTTTTTTGTTTTGTTTACCTTGACGACGAAATAATTTAGTAAGTAGCTTTTTTAATTCGCACATTTTTTGATTTCACTATAAATGCACCGGCCATGCGTAAAATATCATGCTTAATTATCGAAAGAAATTAATCATAATCATTGTCAATGTAGTAATTTACTTTAAACTACCGAATAAAATTTGCAAACGAAAAGATATTTTCAATGTACGCGTGAAGTATCTTCCGATTTGAAATGTTGAGTTGTCCATCATTACAATGCATTGGAGTCGTTTCTGACTAAAGTTTTTACGCTACATGTTTATTTGCTTTAAATTTACATGAAACTTTTCACATAAATTTTCAATCGGTTTTTGTCCTTCATGATTTTGTTTCATTGCAACCTCTTTATGAAATGTCGAAAAATAGAAAAAATCGAATATAAACTTAAAATATGAGGTAGAAGAATGGAAGAGAGAAGAGGAGGAAGAATGTGCCTTAAATTTAGTATTTAATCCACGCATACCCGTCATATTGACGAGATTTTATACTATAATCAATAAATAGATTATACCAATAAAAAAGGTGGTAGCATTAATAGCAGAAACGTAAGTTTAAAATAATAATTGGAAAGATTAAGAAGGTAGTATACCATTGGAAATTGCTATAACAATGAATACAAAGTGAAGAAAACTTATGTTGAGATAAATTCAATGGAAACGACTATTCACACAAAGTTACGCATTAAGTGGGGTATCATAAGAAATAATAAGAAAACTGTTGTCTAATTTAACGTCGGATGTGAAAGTGATGAAAGAGAACCGAATATATTATTGTATATGCGCGGCATAGGTAAATAAATGGCATACAGCCCAACATAGAGGAAAAAGGGTGTGGCAGTGAATATAGAATGAGATGATAATCGATAGAGGGAGCAGCGTTCGAATCATGGCAGGGAAAGTATGATGAAACGGTGCAAGATGAAGGACAATAATTCTACGAAGAAATAACATGAATAAAATGCATGAGGAGCCCCCTCAAATCTCTGGAATGACTCGGGATAACAATTATAGTAACAGTAGCCGCAACTTGAGAATGAGGAAGAATAAAGGTACTCAAAAAAAAATTATTAATGGCTAACAAGGCGTCCTTCTCAGAATGCAATACTTGAGCGAGACGACGCGAAAATGATATTTAGGTGTTATTATCTCAGCATTATTTTTTACATCTCCGATTGTTATTTAAGTATATTTTAAAAATGAATCGAACGTAAAAACAAGATGGAACAGTATAATACATAAATGGAATACACAGAGATTTCAAATTGTAAATGTGCGTAAAACAGTATCGAGAGGATGGGTTGGGTTCTTGAATTTTTACCTCCAAAACTATAAGCAGTAATTACATAGTCTTGCTAGCATTCCGTGATGAATGATGTCCTCTATTCTAATATTTTTTAATCTATACCTAAGAGATCATGTAAGAGAATGTTTGTTTTTAAACGTGAAATGTGATACTAAGTGTTTTTCACTGAAAATTATTCAGTGTTTAAAAATTATTCGCAAGGGTAATTGCCGATACTTTTTCTTGAGGATGCGGATGCCGAGAGCAGCTTCTCATTACTATTCGTTAATACTATGTATGCAGTGGCGTAGCTAGGTTCTCCTTCGCTCGGGACCAAGTCACAGAGATGCGCCTCACTCTCTTTGCTCTTTGTACAATTTTCCAGACAAATTTAATGTGGAGAATGTGATGTAAATCCAAACATCAGTGGCGGATTCAAGGGACGATCCCATTGCCCTCCGCTGGATGCATTTTTAAATTCATTCCGCGCAACATTCTTTGTTTCTATACCGAAGCTTAAGTCTGTATGACAAGGAAAAGAAAGATTCTGATGGATATAGGGATTTTCAAAATGTATGGTCGTCGGCAGATGCGGAATCAAGGCGGGGTAGGGGCAATTTGGGCGATTTCCCCCCTCCCCCCCCCCCCCTGGGAATTTTCTGTCTGCTCCTGCCAAACATACTATACTTGCATTTTAGTTCGGCATATTCTATAACATTATTATTGCTTATAAACAGAAACGTTAATTTTCAGTCCATGAGTTTTCGCCCATTCAGCCCTGCCCCCCATTGCTCCCCCCTCGCTACACCACTATATGTATGGAGAAAGTCATGTGCTGGACACCAGATTTTTTAATCAATGCCTCTCAGATAACGTAACAGTTTGGTAGAGATTAATATGGGTTTTAATTGTTGTTTGTCGATAGAACCGTCGTAACGATCAATGTAAACAAAATATGTGATGTTATACTTGGGATTTTCTCGAATTTTTCCGAAACTAGAAGTCGTAATTGCGTGGTTTCGCGGACTTTTTTATGGTAAATATTGTCCTATATTCGAATAAATGTTTTAGTCGATACCTTACAGATCATATAAGAGCTCGGGAGAGAAACGTGATATTTAATTGTTGCTTGAAGGATGCTATTTAACGAGATACGAGCATAAGTTTATTTAAGTGCTTATAAAAAGTGGAAGTTCTAATCGACGGATGCAGTTCAAAATCATAATTCGGGATTAAATTTTAATAAGGACCACCCACACTTAAGTTAATCTAAATCTGCCAAGCGGTTCGGGAGATGAAAAACACGACGGACGAGACGGACCGACGGACGAGACGGGCCCAGAAGGCGTTCCGCTACTACCGCTTTGCTGGTTAAGAACGCCTACAAATGAGTAAGTAACGTTGCCACAAGAATTACTTCCGCAACTCATTATGCTACACATCCAAGTTAATGGACGAGGCACATCACATCATTTATCACTCTTCTCATCTTATAATACGGACCGTCATTTTGTCACCTGTCGCATATTTTGCTGCATTTAGCATATAATTGGAACCTTTTACAAAATTGGTAGAAATGTTTCATATTTATTCGTTGATAGAATGCTAAAATAAAATATAATGCCTGCAGATGGCACATGGCTAGCCAATCGTTTTCGGGAACTGGCAGCCATTCTATTGCATTTACCAAAAGAGACCAAGTTGCGCGGATGAAAATTGCGACACGAGTTCTAATCTACTTTTGTCACGCATGGAATAATGGAGCAGGGATGGCAAATTTTTGAAAATAAATTGTCATAGTTAAGCCACAAAATTATTTATTTTTGGATGTATTTTGAATTGGCACGTAAGTTAGAAAATAAAAGGCAATTTTTGTAATTTTGATTCGCGAGCGAAATGGTATACGAAATACAATGGCTGTAATAATGCAACCCTGTTCTAGAGCAATGAGAGAACTTTCTGGATGGAGAGGAGGATGGGGAAAGGAGGATGGGGAGGGGAGGATGGGTATGAGGAAAGGAGGATGGGTAGAGCAGCATAAGAAGAGCTAGAGAAAAAGACAAAAAGGAAAGGAGAAATGAGCGAACGATAAGATGTATTGACAAAGAAGAGACGGAAAGAATTTGTAAACGTTCTTCACCTTGGTAATCATGATGCTTCTAAATTTTATGGTTCGTATTCTGCCAAAATCGCGGACGTTCTCGTTTGTCTGTCTTAGCGCTGCCAGCATAAAAAAGTCCTTACTTCGGATTCCGAGTCGGGCCGAAAAATAAATAAACCATAGGAGTTTCGTGGCACGGGAATTCCAACACGTACTTGGCTAATCGGAGAAAGTCACGTGACGGAAAGACTGGAGATATTTTTGCGTTCCCCAACGTGGATATCCCACTCGTCGGATGACGTCACGAATTCTCTTGGTCCCACTCGAGTCGGGAAATCGGAATTGGAACGCGTCCCGTAAAAATTATTTTAGCGTCGGTTTAGTCATCCCCCGTGTCATGCACCGTGAGAAGTAGGTTGAAACGAGATGAGAAGAAAGGAGATTCGGGAAATGGAGAAATGGGGAGAGAGATGGAGAGAAAGAGATTGCACGGGAAAGATAGGCCGTTGTGTGGCTCTCAAATTAGCTAAGAGCAAACTAGGAATTGTCAGAAGAAAGGTCACAATAGTGATGTTACAGAATCGGCACCGAAAACTTCACAGAGAAAGTACGATATTACCTAAGGAATGTTTTGCTTATACTAGAGGCAGTACCCATTGCCCCTTACAGGGCCTAACCACGTCTGACGGTTCACTTCGATCGCCTAAAATTTTTAAATTCATTTTTCATGGACTTGAAATTTAAAACATTTTCGTAAAATTATGTACACCGATAAATAAACGAGTAATGTGTTTTTTAATAAATAGGATACTTCGTGTACTTGGATTTTGACGTCATTACGTTTCCGTCGTTCGTTGAAATCACCGGTATTATCGTATAATCTATTAGTTCCATTAAAACCATGAAACTATTGCTACTATAATATGGATTATCAATTCCCGTCTGAAAGCACTGGACTTATTTCCATTGTGGTTGATATGTTTCACTGCTAAGAACCGGAAAAAACTGCATTTTCTGATTCAAAAACAAATTTTTACGCTAATTAGGCTCGGATTTGAATTTTGCCTTGAAAAATAAACTTCATTCTTTCAGCTAGAGAACAATTTATGTCCCGAGCGCATATCTCAACTAACTTTAAAATGCGATCCCATGCACCAATTTCCATGCTTTTCTTATGGAGATAGGAATGAAAAAATAGTATCGGAAAAACTTCCGTTACAATGAAAATAATTTAATTTCGAGATTTTCCCGTGGTTTGTCATACCAAATTTTATATCTGTATCCGTTCTATAAATACGTACTTTAAGTTTTATTTACTACCTCCTCCTATACTCGACATATATGTAACAAGCAGCTGTATATGGTAAATATACGCACATTCACAGTGTTATTATATACTTTAAAGACTTGACGCGAATCAGAGAGTATTTTATAATACATATTAAATTATGCCAAAACGCTTGTAAATGTAAATGCACAGGAATAATCCAGAATTAGGATATCCCAATTACAGCGCACATCGCACTCTTTATCGCACGGAAAGTGAGCGTCTAATTTTATTCAGCACTTGTTATTCTTCAGCACGATATTACCTTCAGCAATAAATATTTCGTGCTGCCTTACTCAATCAAAAAAAAACAAACAAATTTGTTGCTGGTTAACTAAAAGAGTATGTATACATTAAAAGGGGAAGGTGCTTGAAATACTGAAGGGGAAGAGAACGCGTGGAAAGATAATGTAAATAGGGAGAGGCAGAGAATGAGTTAATAGGGCGGCACGTGTGGAGAGAAGAGGAGCCAGACCTCAAGAGGGGATTAAATGGAGAGAAAGAGAAATGATTAGAGAACAAAGGAAGACGATGGGATTGAGCAGCTGAGAAGGAAAAGAGAGGGAGTGAAAAATGAAAGAGCAAACAAAAGGCACTGAAAATAAAACAAAAATAGAAGAAAATACATATAAAGATGTGGAGGGGAGGGAGTGTAATTAAGGAAGGAGAGGAAAGAGTGAGAAGAGCATTAAGATAGAGGGAGCGAGAAAAGGGAGGAGAGGAAGGAGAGAAGTGGGAAAGGGAGGAGAGAATGAAGTGAGGGAGGAGAGGAGGAATTGATGGAGGGATGTGAGAAAGAAGTGAGGAAGGGAGAGAGGAAAGGAGAAAATGAGGGAGCGAGGGAAGGGAGAAAGGGAAGGAGGAGAGGAAGAAGTGAGGGAGACAGGAGAGGAGGAAGGGAAGAGAGGAGGAAGTGAGGGAGGAGAGACGGAAGTGAAGGGGGAGAGAAGTAAGGGAGGTAGAAGAGAAGGAAGTCAGGGAGGGAGGAGAGAAGGAAGTGAGGGAGGGAGGAGAGAAGAAAGTGAGGGAGGTAGAAGAGGAAGAAGTGAGGGAGGGAAAAGAGACAGAATTGAGGGTGGGAGGAGAGAAGGAAGTGTGGGAGGGAGGAGAGGAAGAAGGGAGGGAGGAGAGGAAGAAGTGAGGGGGGAGGAGAGAAGAAAGTAAAGGTAAGCAGGAGAGGAAGAAGTTAGGGTGGGAGGAGAGAAGGGACTAAGGGAGGGAGGAGAGAAGTGAGGGAGGGAGGAGAGGAAGAAGTGAGGGAGGGAGGTGGAAGTGAGGGAGGGAGGAGAGAAGAAAGTAAAGGTAGGCAGGAGAGGAAAAAGTTAGGGTGGGAGGAGAGAAGGAACCGATGGAGGAAGGAGAGAAGGAACTGAGGGAGGGAGGAGAGAAGTGGGAAAGGGAGGAGAGAAAGAAGTGAGGGAGGAGAGGAGGAATTGATGGAGGGATGTGAGAAAGAAGTGAGGAAGGGAGGAGAGAAGGAACTGAGGGAGGGAAGAGGGAAGGAAGTGAGGGAGGGAAGAGGGAAGGAAGTGAGGGAGGGAGGAGATGAAGAAGTGAGGGAGGGAGGTGGAAGTGAGGGAGAGAGGAGAGAAGAAAGTAAAGATAGGTAGGAGAGGAAGAAGTTAGGGTGGGAGGAGAGAAGGGACTGAGGGAGGGAGGAGAGAAGGAACTGAGGGAAGGAGGAGAGAAGGGAGTGAGGGATGTAGGAGAGAAAGAAGTGGGGGAAGGAGTGAAGGAACTGACGGAGGGAGAAGAGGAATAAGTGAAGGAGGGAGGAGAGGAATAAGTGAGGGAGGGAGGAGAGGAAGAAGTGATGGAGGGAGGAGAGGAGAAAGTGTGGGATGGAGGAGAGAAATAAGTGAGGGAGGGAGGAGAGAATGAAGTGAGGGAGGAGAGAATGAAGTGAGGGAGGGAGGAGAGAATGAAGTGAGGGAGGGAGGAGAGGAAGAATGAGGGAGGCAGGAGAGATTGAAGTGAGGGAGAGAGGAGATAAGAAAGTAGAGGGAGGCAGAAGTTAGGGAGGGAGGAGAGAAGGGTGTGAGGGAGGGAGTAGAGGAGGAAGTGAAGGAGGGAGAGAGGAGAAGAGGAAGTGGCGGAGAGAGGAGAGGAGGAAGTGAGGGAGCGAGGGAAGGAGGAGAGGAGGAAATGAGAGAGAAGGAGAGAATTGAAGAGGGAAGGGAGGGAGAATTCGGTCTAAGATTGAGGGCGCGGGAGACGAAGAAGTTCCCTTTGTTCATTTCGCGACACTCAATGAAGATTGGTGCTGCGCTCGCGCTAACTAGTGCGCCAAGGAAGAGAAACGGTTGGATAGGAAGAGAGCGATTGGATGGAGATTGAGGAGAGGTGGGATGAGGAGAAGTAAGAGAAGAGGGAGGGGAGGAGGAGAAGAGGGAAATAAGTGGGATGAGGGAGACGATGGAAAGAGGCGAGACGCTGGTAGGGGGAAGCTGCACATGGTCTCTGTTTATCATGACTTCTCCCGCCCCTTCCGTTTTCCTCCCCTTCTCCGCCCTCCCCCACATCCCCAATTACCCGTTAACTCCCCCTCCCCTCTCCAGGAGCGGAGACTCTCATGCTGTCGCCATTTCGTGGAAACGCCGATTCAGAAAACGAACGACAACTCTCGATCTTTAAGAAAGTGAATGCAACACGGCACTTCACTCTCCCTCCCTCTTTTCTTTCTCTCCCTCTTTGATATTCCTCTTCTCTTTCCGTCATCTTTTTTCTCTGGTTCTCTTTTGTCCTTATGTCTCTATCTTTGCAATTTAAACACCGTAATTTGATTTTATGCCGGTCTTATGGTCATCATAGGTATGTCATAGCAAATTTCAGTCGAGATTGTCGCTCATTGTGGGAATATGAAACCAGCGCTTCCATGGTTCTTAGTTTATGAACCATTTCAAATAATTAAATTTCAGATCCTTATTTTCCAACACGCAAACTAACTTGTGACTTAGAAATTCCCTTTGAGGTAGAGAAGTAAGCTAAGTATGTCTCTAGTACTAAATAGATGAATTCTAATACCGTGGTTGTCGCGTGGTGACGCATTATGTCATTAGCATTTGTATTATTATTAAGATAATTATGAAAAATGCTATCAATCTTATAAATCTTAGTTTTGAAATATAGTTTTGTTTATGGTGTACTATACATTAATCTCGATTTTTTCAAATTGTTATCCTACAAATTGATGTATCAATTCCAAGAAGCTAAAATCCAACGTACAAGAGAAGTTCCGTGATATTTTTAGAAATTCTGACGAATTATCTATCACTTTCACAAAAACGTATTTGCGCGATTTTATCATGGTTATCAAATGTAACAGAGTATTGGCACTTGGTAACAATACAGCATGATTGCTAGAAGTCAATTCAAGTTTGTTTGTTACCTTCACGGAATTGTTTCCAACCAAGTGATTTTTAAGGGAAGGCGATTCACCGAAGAACGCTCATGAATCTACATCCATTCAGTCTCTTCAATTTAATCAGATTTCATGGCTTTCCACGCTTTAAGATTGCTAGAAATAGAGCGTATTACGTGGGCTTCTTAGATGTAAACTATGCCACACTTTTCCTATAACTAAACTTTCCAGGAAATCCTGACAAAAAGTTTTGGGTCTTTGGAATAGGGAATGGTTTGTTTTATGAACCTTTTTGTATTAACTTACTAGCAGCTAAGGAAATTAGAAACTGTGATATACCTTGAGCATAGTCCTAAATACTATATTGTTTAAAATGTTATTAGGAAAGTGTTTTTCGGTTGGGTAACGAAATTAAAGCCATGGAGAAAAAATTAATTTATAGATATGTATGCTGAAGAAAATGGAGGAGTTCGAATGAGAGTTGTCTGTTTAGTGAGAGATGAAAGAGAAAAGGAATATTAGTCAATGATATCATAAAATTTGCGAACAAATAGTTCGAAAAAACCGTATTAATGACTCGAGGCCTCTTCGGATAAGGAAAATGCACGACCATATTCTTTGGAGCATTGATTTTCTAGTGAAATTCCGTGTCACGAGAGAACTAAGAAAAATATGGACGAGAAGAAATATTCTCAGCAGACTTTTGGCGCGAAAAAAATGAATGTACACTCACAAGTCAACGGAAAGTTATCTCCTTTATTAGTGAAATACCTACTGGTTACGCTGACACAATGGATGTATAATGTCACTTTTCCAAATATATAATTTGCATGATTAAATTTTAAATGGTAACATTATAAAGTGCCTTAAAATGTGAACTTAACAAACATATTTCCGTCGTTTTTAGAAAGTAACATTTACAGAATTCATAAATCATCACTTTTTCTCTCATTGTAAAAAGAAATTAAAAATTCAGTCTAATTTTTTCGCGTTAAAATATTATGCATTTAAAGAAGTTTAGAAGAATACTTTTTTCTTCTCATGAAGAATCGCTCTCATAGAATATTTTTGTTAAACTCATTTAAATGTTTACATTAGTTTTATTTAATGATTCAAATATAAATAATATAAATACATGATATATAAATATATTTATTTAGTATAACTCTATAGATGAACTCTTCGAAAGAAAATATCTATCGCACCAAAGAAAAAAAGCCAAAAATGATTGATACCTACTGGGTATTCCAAAGATGAGGAAGGATTGCGAAAATTCATCTAATCCTCTGACACACACGATTGGATATAGCGAGTGATTTCAACGCTCGAATCGACAAGGTAGTAATACACATTGCGAAGGAAGTCGCCTACGTCGGTGGTGAAAAAGAGAGAAGGGGATAGAGGCAAAAAATCAGTGTAAAAAGGTGAGGAATCAGGAAAAAGGTGAGGATTTGGAAAGGGATTGGAGATATAAGTGAAGCAGGCGGAGAGGTGTAACTGTTGGATGAAGGCAGAGAGTGAGGGAGGGATAGGTGCTGGTAACAATCACTGGAGATTAAGAAAGATTCAATACACCTCCGTTTCTTTCAACGAAATTTTTAAACTTTTACAACAATTACCCAACAAATGAAATTGTAAATTCATCAAAAGATCCCTCATTTCAAGCATTAGACGTGAGTACAAATAGTTTATTTTTGCTATCATCGAGTTTTGAAAGCTAAATAATGCCAATCATGTTAGAATTCCTTCGGACCAATTGACATTTAAATGATTTCCCCTGAAGATTAGCGATAATTACAGCGATTCATTGTAAATGAAAGCGAAGCCAATATTCCTTCATTCCATTTTTCTCGCATTTAGTCGCAGTATTAAAACCGATTGGAATTTGTTCATGCAACTCAAGGAGCGACAAAGCCCAAATTTCAATGAGCTAATGCAAGTAACGAGTTAACTCGAGCGTAGTTGTTTTTATGTGCACCTGAGATTCGCGTTGTAACACCGACAAGCGCGTCATAAAAAGTCCGACGGCAAGGCTCATTCGCGTCACTTATTTCACAGTTAACGTGATCCGCCCCAGCTCAATCTTTCTGCTGTAACATACACAAAGGAGCCCTTTCATGAATCTCCCTAAGCACCTTAAATGATCGCTTCGACGTGAGTCATTTGACGCCTCGGTTTGCTTATTCCATCAAACGCGACGCAGCGATCTCAAGATACTCGCTGATCAGAGGGAGCGGCGAAGAGGCGGGAGGAAGAAACGGGGAGGGGGAGAAGGCTGGACTTCCGGGGGGAAGAGAATACCCTCCCGGATCTTACTCTCAGCCGAATCTAGGCTCCGACACAGATTCCGAGGCTGGAGGGGTGGGATCCGTGGTGTGGGAGTGGAAGGGTTGGATGGTGAGGGCGCTGCGGGGGGAGGGAGGGGAGAAATAGACGGAAGAGTGAGCGTCTCATTCTCACAGCTCACGGGCCTGCCAACTGTTGTATGCTGATGCGTCGGAGATGTCTCTCGCGCGTGTAGCGGCGATGGAAAGGGGTCAGAGGGGAAGGATAGAGGAGTGGTGTGGGGAAAGAAGCGGAGAGATGGGAAATGAGAGATAGGGAGAAGACTGAGGGGAGGAGCTGGGGAATCAGGAAAATGGGATGCAAGCGTGGGAGGAGTGTTAGGACGGAGAATGCATTTTTTGAGACGAAAGACCTGCAATGACGTTTTTTCTCGTCAAAAGACGAATATTATTCCGACATAATTTAGATGTAGGTAATAGGAAAAATGTTATGTTAGTAAGCTCTACTTGTGCACCCTTCTCCGTTCCAATACAAACATTAATACATGAACTTCTGATCCACAAAAAGCAGTAAATGTTCGGGTAGCATCCTTAATCTGACAATGAGTAAAATTTATGCGAGAAGTAGCACACTTATGTAAATTAAATTATTGAAAGTGAAAAAAGAAAAACATTTTTGTTTCGTAATTAATTTATATGCTAATTTTTATGGTTATGAAAATGTATTGAATCTATAAAAGCTGCCGCGGATTATCCAAAGAGGAATTATTGACCCCGTCTTCCGACCGTAATATAATCATTATTATAGAACTTATCTTGATCACCAATCCTTCTGATTTATAACTTTTGGGAGTAATATACTATACAATCAAGTTTCAATGTTTAATATTCTTTTCTCATACTTCGGGTCAGTCAGACAATAGACTTCACTAATTGCCAGTCAATCCTCTCATGAAACTTAATCGCAAAATTCTTGCACAGCGCGGAAGCTAGACAATGTGATTTTGTGAAAGAATGGGATGGAAAGGAAAACAAAAATGAAAAAAGTGTAATAGTTTGGAGGGAGTGAGGCAGAGAATGTTGAGTGTGAAGAAGGAATCGTAAGACGACGTGAAACTAGAGCGTGAAGAATTGGAATTTACCGCTTCCTTGATGTTTAGTCCCTTATCTTCCCTTTTCTCCCCATCGCCCTATTAAAACCCTTAAAAGTCAGAATTGAAATTTCACCATTATTGAGGTTTGTGGACCAGTTTTCGTGTTCTCAAATCCGAGAACGATTAAAAATTCTAATAAATATTGATGGCACCATAAAATATCTCAATTGCTTTCTCGCATCATGATGGTTTCAATACTATTTTCTACAAATCGGTTCGGATTCAGGACTTTCACACGCATAGAGCATCATAAAATGGCTTGCAACTAGATCAGTGTCAATAAATAGTGATTTAATCTTCCATAATAAATAATGATCTGTTCCTTAAATTCTGCATTTTAGAGTCTAACTTATCGACACGAGGAACGATATGGACACTTTTTTATAACGAATATAACTACTATTAGTATTTTTTTCGGTCTCACTTCTCAATGCATGTATGAGCGTGCATAATATTTTTCGATTCTCTTCTTAATATATTTTCTGCTTTCATTTAGAGATAGGACTTAATAAAATATAATTATTTGAGGGATTCTTGTTAAAAGTATCTTCATAATGGGGACTGGGTCTTAAGATTTAGAGCTGGGGCGGGAAAACTTCTCTACAAGGTCACTGCGAATTCTTCGATGGTCCGCATTGGAAGTTTCTAATGGTTCGGCGGGCTGGATTAGTTTAAATAGGAAGTTGTGCCATAAAAGAGAAAATTAACTCTAAATTAGGATTGTAGGATTTCGAAATTAAAGGTTTTAATTATCATTATTCTACCAAAAAGTATGAGTATGTGTGCTAGATTTTGCGGATCGATCTTTCGTCATAGTTTTGCTGGCTGCTCTCGGAGGCCGCATACGGCCCGCGGGCCGTAAATTGTCCACCCCTTTTTTTAGAATATCATGCATGAAACTTCTAATTCGTGTCACATATCCTTGGAATATGTCGTTACAATATTATCTGAAACCTTTCTCGTCTTCCTATCCTTTTTCCCTCTTTCTCTTCTCTCTCACTTTCCTTTGACTCCCCCCTTACCTTACCTGATCGTAATAAGGAGTCTTCTCTTTCCTCCCTCCAATCGCTCTCCCTTTTCTTCTCTCCCCTCTCTCCCTTTCCCTCTTCTCCATCCTCACTCCCAGTCAAAATAACGACTGCCTCGTTCTTCCTTCCTTCTTCCCGTCCCCCGTCAGTATCTACCTCCCTCCATCCCTCTCAGGGAGCCGCCGCCGTTCTGCCGAAGGAGCACCGATTGACAGAGCAGTGAGGTGGTAGTGCACTCGGCCATGTCTCTCTATCTCCCTCCGAGCGCAGGCCCGCTTTCTCCTCCCTAATGGTGGGCACGGACCGATGGTGACGCGAATAAAATCCCACCTCCTCCGACACAACCGTTCGCTAGAGCAGATCAACGGCTTACAACAATGCACTTCTCATAGAGCGCCTCGGACGCAACAATAACAACCGCGGTCAATGGACACAGTTTCGCTACAATGGCTACGTGAACGCACCCACGAGAAATGTATTTGATTCTCCGTCGATGATGTTGTCATTTTGAGTCTGCTCCTCAGTTTACCAAAGTAAACCGCACTATAACTTATAATTTATTTGCCTGCTTTCCCATTATTCGAGAAAATGGATAGAGTACAAATTCGAGAGATATTATCGTGAAAGTAAAGTGTTTATTTAAAAGTCGAATATGCTATACAAACAAAATTACTGGTCAAGATGTGGCCTGCGTTCCGCTTTATGAAACTGTCAATTCTCCACAATGCAAGCTTCTGTATTTGCGTTGCTTAGTTCGGGGGTTCTAGATTTCTTTATGTTTCAATACCACCCGCTATAACAGATTATAGCATTGATTCTTAACCTTTTTCGTCTCGCGCCCCCCTTCTGTCCTAAAACTCTCACGTCCCCTTCTGATCTACTGAAATCCCCACAAGCCCTTCTGATCTTCTAATACTCCCACGCCCCCCCCCCCCCCCCCTTCTTCCATTTGAATTTGAATGCCCAGCCGTCTCGCCTCTGTTCTACGCACTGTGGGTATCTCAGAGGTAGTGCAATGAATAGCCGGGGAAGGGAGGAGAGAAACCCTTTGCCGGCATTTGCCTGCTCTTACGAAGAACACCAGGGGGGCCAACAGCTTAACGTCCCTTCCGAAGGACGGAACAGCTGAATTTGCGCGGTCGTCTGCACTACATCTGTTACGGAGGTGACAAGTTGGCAGAATTTTTGAGTATATCAGTACAAGATTTATACCATCTAAATAATTAAAAAAGAAATGAAAAATATCAAAGTGGGTAAGTTGAACAGCATTAGAAACATATGGGAGGTATAAATTTGAGGATAAACTGATTTTTCTCCAAAATATTTCGAGCCCCCCTGGTATCCTCTCTAAGGGAGCTAGTCGCAAAGTTTAAGAACCACTAGATTATAGGCCTTGGACCACTCACCGGCCTAAATTACTTCCTGCCATCAATTGGATTTTCATAGATTGAGGTTATAGGTTTCAATCTTTTGCTCGAGACATCACCTTCATTGCAATCGCTCCTAGATTTCAATTTAATTTTTTATCATCAACGCGTACACCTAAAACAGAGAACTTTTAGGGGATAGTCATTTCAGAATTAGTATCTGATTAAGTCGTTGAAATAAAAGAAAAGGTAAGCAGTGATGTAGACGGAAAGGCATGGCAATTGGGAGATTGAAAAACGTTTCAGTATTACAAAAAGTCCGTTCGCCATAAAATAATATGAATAGTAAGTATTACAGAAGTCCTCGTATTTTCTCAACGGGTAGTTATAAAGTATTTGAGTTGAATGAAGGTTGATTTGTCCTTCAGCAAACATCCTTTTTTCTCTCTCGTTTGCTCTCCTCTCTCTTTGATTCAATCCCTCTTCTCAGTATTTATTTGCTTCGTTTCTTGTATCTTTCATTCGACTGTTATCTCTCTCTCTCTCTTAAACCCCGCCTACGCTAAATATTTCTCGATGATGAGATTTGTACAAATAATCTGTAAATAAGGATAACGATAATAGATTTCACTAATACAGCGGGATAGCGCCCGCATGCTAATCAGAACAACGTATGAATAACATAAAATTATTTGAAATGTAACAATCGACAGCATATTATATAGTTCACTGTTGAAGTTAAATGGATTAATGGATAAAAAACATTTTACCAATTGATAATTTTGCTCGCTCTGTTACACATTGTGCCACTTCTTTACGAACCGCGAGTTGAAGATCTCAAATGATGCGAATCGACTTTTTTTATTGTGCGCTGAGATATATCAAATAATGTGTAAGACGATACAGCTGTAAAAACGGCGACTATTCTCAATTGATACGTGTTAAAAGCTCTATGGCTAAGGATAAGCGATGTTTTTAAATACCAGCGATGAGAGTATAAATGTATAAATGAAACATTTCCATTCGAAGTCACATAATTTAAATTTAAATAAAATTCGTTAGAACATATAAGGCAATAATTTGCTAAAATACCTCATTGTTAACTTTGCAGTAGATATACATTTTTGCAATTCACAGATATAAGTTTAACCATCAAGTAGCCAGTGTTTGTGAAAACCAATGGATACCATTATTAACAATGCGTTATTCGTGCAATGCACTCGAGTATTTCTTAGTTACTTCGGAATGTGTTTCTAGCACTTGCAATCACATGGAACGCGCGTGGATAGTAACAGAAAAATTGAAATTGATCTTTCACAAAACTATACCAAAGAGAATTTTTTTATTTTAATTTTGCATGCATTTGGCTACTATTGCAATAAAGGGCAATGTAATTCCGTAAATCGATCCTTCATCAATGCATTTTCTTCAACTAAATCGCTACAAAATAAGAAATTCTCTCAATCGTTCGCCCTTTTGATTAATTAGGCCACATTAAACTTACATTATACATTTTATATTGGATCTCATTAGTATTTCCGTATCAAAATATTCACTTCATAAAAGTTAAATCCAATGTTAATTTCAAACCTGACGTGTTACGATTATGTTAATGTTACTAAATTTATGTAACAATACTTAGAGCCAATGCTTTTTCTGCCAGAAGGTCACTTCGGTACCTTTTCAAAAACGAAAGAGCACTTTTTATTAATATTTACATCCTTCATGGACGGAAGATTACGCAAACACATTTGTTTGATCCTCTTATATCCATGGAGGTGACGTAACTTTTATAAGTTTCTCGAAGTCGTGGAGTGTGTGTTTAAACCAGTATCATGCTTGGATTCAAACTCACAATTTTACTTCATGGTAAAATGTTTTTGGTCAAATGTATCATTTGGTGGAAAACGATCCACATTCTTCTCGACTGTCTCTATGACGCACACTTGTATCTACTTATAGCTGGGCATTTGAATGCAAGGTGATACATGCTTAGTCATCCCGCGCGGTTCGTTTTATATACGTTAAGAAGTCCTTATTAGCAACTGCTGACCATTCAGCGATTACTTAAGGGCAGTGTTCAACATGGTTTCATCCTCTAGATATTATGAATGCGTTCGCACGAAAGACAACAATGAGAGGGAAAGTAAAGTATTCGAAGAAACCCCTTCGCCTGACTCCACCCGCGGGAACCTGCGAGGTAAGGAAGGCAGAAGGCGGAACGAAAACACAACGTATAGTTTCCACCGTAAAGCGAATCTAAAGCGTGTACATGAACTCGAACCGAAATAATCTAATGACCTAATGGACCAGTTGCGAGAAATAAAAAAAAGAAAACTCCGGCAGCCAAACCGCAGAATATGGAGGGGCGCGTTAAGACATTCCTCGGAAGGTTGGGCCACCGAGAGAGAGAGAGGGAGGGAGGGAGAGGGTTTTGTGTTGGGCAGGGCTGGGCGGCGGCCGCGACGGCGTACGCGGAGATCGCGTGGTACGGAGATCGCCATTGGGCAACGCGAGACAAAAAGCGATCGGGCGAAAAAAATTCCCTCCACGGAGGCGGTGATCTGGAATGAAAAGGCTGAGTGTCCATGCGAGGAGAGTTTTCAAAGGTAGGAGGGCGCCGCGTGGCGGTAGTTACACGACGAGGCGAAAAAAGCGTACCGCGCGAAGAAATTCTCGGGTGCAATAGGGCGATTTTTGCTCCCGGCGCTAAAAACTGTGAAATCACGCAAACCATCTTTGTGTCGTATGTCCCGCCTTTCTTTCTTCTACAGCTTAGTACCGTATTCTTCTGTAGACAATTCATTTTTCAGTCCTCTTCTCACTATTTATTGCATTTGTGATTTCTTATTCTTATTACACTTAAAAAAATAAACATCTCATTATGTTTTATTCACTTCCCGTTGCCATGTGCGAAAAAGCCATTATTTATTTCCGTGATCGTCTTCTCAATATTATTTAATAAACTTCTCACTGTATGTTGTCAGCCGTAAAACACGGTTTACCATCGTCTTCAAAAAGTTCTCCTCGGAAAGGACTCTTCAACTTATCAGGAGTGGAAATCATAAGAAAATTATTTCTCCCTCAATAAAATTAGGTAAACTACAATTTTTGAGTTAGATATTTCATAATTTTTAATAGATAAACCGGAACTGATACTGAGATTTATTTGCTTACGCTAAAAAAATCAACAACCGTAAAAAAATTTTATTCCGGAGATATAATTTACAGATGGAATAATTCTTCACTTTTAAGCCATATCTGCTATAAACAATTATGACCAAACAATTTTATTTAAATCATTCTCAAAGGTAAACTATCTTTTTTCGCTAGCTACGAACAGGCGTGTGCCATCATTCACCCACATACGCCCCTGGTGAATAAGAAGGTAAATCACTTTATAGTTGGCATGATGAATTATTAGGATGACTATAGAGCAAGACGGGGGAGAGAAATAAGAGGACAGAAAGAGAGAGCGAAGGAGTGAACTGGATACGGAGGACTCCCTTTGGAACTCCGCACACACGGAACACTACTGGCGTTGTGAAACCTAGGGATTCCCTACTGGCCTCTTTTCGTCGGTTCTTCTCTTGATATCTCTCAGTCAGTAGTGCAAAACGGTACAGCAGACGAAGCCGTGGAGAGGGGAGGAAAGCAGTGGGCGACGGAAACGCAGAAAAAAGATATCTTCCTTGGTAAAAAAACTAGCATTCCTCAGATATCTAATCTGAAATGTTTCTTTTACAAGGGTAAAAAATCAAGCGGTGATTTTTAGTAGGAATTTTCAGAGTGAGGAGAAATAAAAAAATTGATCTTGACCGGGAATCGAATCGAGTCTTCCACTCGTCTATCTATTACGTAAAAGAATAGCACTTATTACAGATTAGGAAAAGGAGTGAAATACAGTGGAATACTTTAGAGATATGCTTAAAATCGCGATCGAATACCAAAATTATTGTAAAAAAGGAATTGTTTTAAGCCGGGTTAAAAATGAAGTAAACGTTTAGGATTGAAGAGAACATGAATATAATGAGAGAGGCTGGATAATATGGCTTCCCTACTATTGAGTAGAACGCGTCGGGGAGTACGAATGATGAAAATAAGGCAAAGCAACAGCAGTAGAGGTTGTATTCCAAATAACCAATATACCAAAGGAGGATTTTTTCCAGTCCATAGTGTTAAAATAGAAGGTAATTTAACAATAATTACCCAAAAATAAATAACAAATTCTTAGAAAATGATAAGTTAAATAAATGCTGCAGAAAAAGGTGAGGTAATGGGAGAAAATTAATTACGAGAAAAATATAATGCAAGAAATGAATGACAGTTTTACGACTTCGTTTTTACAGGCATTTGTCGCACTGGTCTCCTCTTACTGATCTTAGGAATGTACAGAAAGAGAGAACATTTTATAGCGTAATTATTGAAAAAACTAAACGGGGATAATTTGAAAATTCGGGAATAAAAATAATGAACTTGGAAAATAACAGCTCGGTGTAGGTAAGCAGATTGGGAAGCAGAATGGGAAGGAAGGATAAATGGAAGAGGCATGGGAGATGGGAGTGGAGGAGAGGAAAAACGGAGGGGATGAGAGACAAGGCGGAAGTAGATCATGAGGGGAAGGGAATAAGCGTGAGTTGGGTGTTCCCCTTAAGAACGTCTCGCTGCCCACATCTCCCTTCCCCGCCTCCCCCTCTTCTCCCCTTACTAGACAACACAACCCTCTCTTTCTTTCTCCTTCCCTTTCCATCCTCTTCTCTCCCACTCTTTCTCCTCCCCAGAAACGGAACTAACAGCCCCGACGTGGCCTACATAGCGTGACAGCCAGCGCATCACCCTCCTTCCATCTCACCCCTCTCTCCCTCTTTCCCCACTCCATCTCTCGTCTTCCCCCCCCTCTCTCTCTCTTTCCCTCCCTCCTACCATCCCTCCCCCTCCCTTTCTTTCCATTTCCCTCCCTCCTTCTAGCCCTCTCTCTCGTTCCCTCATTCCATCCCTCTCCTCTCTCTGTCCCTCCTTCCATCTCCCCCCTCTCTTCCTCCCTCCCATTCATCCCCTCTCTCTCTCTCTTTCCCTCCCTCCTTCCATCCATCCCCCCTCTATCTCTCTCCCTTTCTCCTTTCATCCATCCCCTCCCTCTCCTTCCATCCCTCCCCCTCCTTCCATCCTTCCCCTCTCTCTCCCTCCCTACTTCCCCTCTCTCCTGCCATCCCTCCCCCCTCCCTTTCCCTCCCTCCTTCCATCCCTCTCGTTCCCTCATTCCATCCCTCTCTTCTCTCTGTCCCTCCTTCCATCCATCCCCTCTCTATCTCTCTCCCTTTCTCCTTCCATCCATCCCCTCCCTCTCCTTCCATCCCCTCCCTCTCCTTCCATCCCTCCCCCTCTCTCTCCCTCCGTCCTTCCATCCCTCCCCTTTCTCTCTCTTTTTACTTCGCCCCTCCCATGCATTCCACTCCCTATTTTCACTCCTCTCTCTCCCTTTCATACCTCCGGATGAGAAGGTATCAGTGGAAGAACGGTCCTCGCTAGGGAAAGAGAGAGGAGGAATGGGAGTGAAAATGAATGGGAAAAAAGAAGACGAGACTGCAATCGACTCGTCTGGAAGAAAATCGTGAGAGGGGAATAAAAGAGGTATATATATATCAGAAAGTATAATTAAAAACCTAATTGTATTATAATATAACATAGTAGTGGCTATGCATGCGTCTAATTTTAACCATAACAAACAACCAAAAGGAAACAAGAGGGAAATGACAAAACATTGAAAAGTTCGCGGAAGTAACTGCTGCAATAAATACGGCAGCACCTCACCAACCGCAAATTATTTTATGAACATTAATAAATTTAATTTCTTAAATTTTATGCATGTATATAGATTGTAAAATAATAATTTGGAAATTGCAAGTGGATTCTGCGGTGTAGCTTGCAAAGTATTCATCCTGAGCGTAGATATAAATCAGCCTAATACGAAATCATAATATGAAGGTTAAAATTCAAAAATATAATTAAGACATTTCAGTATTGGCTGCTGAAAACTAGTTGCGTAAAAAAACACCGGAATGCCCCATCACTCGGCTCCGTTTCCATTCACTTTCTTGGTCTGCCATGAGATCACCTCTTTTCAATTCCATGTAATACTTCCGCATGCCAACCCCTTTAAATTCCAACTTTTTTATTATGGCTTTACTCTCAACTCTTGTTTTTTCTAACGCCTGTTCTATCAAAATGCATAAAAACTTCCATGCACTGTTGTACAATTCCAATTCGGGCAAAAACAATGATTTCACTCCGTATACTGTGTGATACGAGGAAATACGCTCAAAAACATTTATCACTGACAACATTCTAAACACAGCTAACACATACTTAATACAATTTTCCAAAATTAATGACACGCACAATAGAAAAAAATTGAGGGCCAGGAGACTTTAACGCTTGAAACGCCAATAATTTAGAAATCAACGAAAATTAGATATGAGAATATTTAAAAACGGGTATTAATTAACTAAAGTGCAAAGTTATTTAAGCACATTGAAAAATATAGAGAGACTTCAATGCCTGAAATGAGTGAAGACTACAATGCCTGAATCAAATTACATGAAAATCTCTATGTTGCGCGAAGAATGAATTGTATGCATTGAAAATATTCTATTTTCCATTATAGAAAAATATTTACACGTGCATCTAATACGGAACTTAAAATTTTTAATTCGTTCATATCGATACTTATGCACTAGTTGAATTCAACAATTCAGTGGATCAAAAAATCTTGAAAGATTACTTATGAACTTCTCATGAATTTCATTCAAATGTCAAAAGTGAACGTCGATGCAACCTTGTTTTCTTTAACTCATCTGCAAGCTACTCGATAAAAATTAAATTATTATTTCGATGGATTAGAATATGCCGCTAAAAGACAACTATCCTAACGTTTCCAAATTAAAAAAGCTCTTCCACGGTATTATTTCATTCTATTCATTCTATGCTATATATATTGTCATGAGCTCGTATCGTCCAAGGATGTATTGAAGCACTTCGTAAAAGATTGTTTGTGAAAACACACACCAGCCGTATTCAGTGTACCACACCAAAAAAATTCCCAAAATAGCAAACGTCGCGAGATTGAATGGTATTTATACTGATAGCCATTATAGTAAAAGGTGCTTGCGTTCTGCAAGCATTTCAAAACGCGGAGAGCGATCCTCTCTTGCTGCACCTTTAGCCTACGTTGTGACCATGACGGCGCGATGACACGTTAATAGCTAATTGCCTTCCCTTGCCCTTATATGATCTGTAAGTGGCCGATTAAAAAATGTATTCAGGTAGAGGTACAAAAACGTCCGAAACAGCACGAACCTACAACTTATCGTTCCCGAGATTAAAATTATTAAAATTTAATGTACACATGTCTTATAAACAACCCCTAAACATGAGCAATATTGATTTTTCTGTTTGGTGGTGACCAAAAGCCTATAATCGTGCCAAATTTCAAGCTCATCTGAAAGTGCCTAAACATTACTATCCTCCTATATGTTATATCATAAGTAAGAAGCGTCAATATAGTATAGATAGTAGTAAGTACTCCCATTCTGCAAATATTTCATCTCACCTTGAAAAACATTAATTTTTCAGATATATTTCATTATTAGAAATATTATTTTAATTAAAACTTTTGCACCTCTCCACCGATTTTCGTTCTTTCCTTATGGAAAAATATTGGAGTAAAATCAATCCCTAAAATTTGCCATTTTAAGAATAATATACTTTTTCCATTATTTGTTACTAATGCCACACATTTCTGCCAAATTTAACTGTTGTAGCACATCTAAAAATGCAATACTATTTATATAATTGTTTAAATTTTAAAAATATTTAACGGCCGCAATAGCAATTTCACGGAGATTTTCAAATGCTAATGTGCGCTTCTGCATTAAGCTTTAACTAGCTGAAAATTTTCAGCTCCCTAGTTCGTCCCCAAGTACCTAAACATTTATCTATTTGTTAAACTTAAGGAATTTTTAACCAGCCAAATAAACTAATATATCAGAATTTCTATAATCCCTATTTGGTTATTTTACGAATTCTACCTTTACAAAAAATTTCAGTGCATACATTCAGAAATACATATACATTAAATATTTGTTTAAATTTTGCAAGTTATTAGCGGTCGCATTATTTAACTTTTTTGATATTTTCGATTTTCTAGTTAGCTATGCACATAGCCCTACCCACAAACATTTTGAGTCTCCAGCTCTTTTCAAAGTGCCAAAACATTAGTATCTTCATATGTGTTATATCTAGGCTTGGCACCCCTGCTTGGTCTATCATGTCCAAATATGTCATTTTGGTCATGTATTTATGTGAATATTCTATGTACCTACCTAATTTGGTTGAAATCGGTTCAGCCAGACCTTCCCTGATACATACGTACAGGCAGACGGACATTGCTGAAATTTGGACCGACCGGTCCATGGTGACCCCTCGAAATCGTGAAATTTGGATGTACCCTTACATTACGATCCTTGACCACGTAGACCAATTTAATCCATTTTAGGCTCGAAAATTTATCTCATCAAAACACCCTCGGGCCCCCGCACAGGCCGATTTGAATTATTTTTGATACCGACCCTCTCAGGATCAACCTGAAGCTTCTGCCAAATTTTGAAGCTCCTACGTTTATTTTCTGAAGAGTTATGGCTGCCACAGACACACAGACAGCTGCTTTTATTATTAAGATTCGGGAACACAAAGAGCTACACATCCGCGATGACTTTAAAGCTATTAAGGCCAATATAAGTATTAAATAAATTATTAAATAGAAAGTAGGCATCATAAGTTCTGTGTGGATCATCTTGTTCACTACTAAATTTTCTATGAAATTATTTGTCAGGATTTTTAAATTTGCTTTATCACACTCAGATTTAATATATTTTAGCGCCAAACGTCCAAAACAAAAGAGAAAATTGGCATTTGTCATGCCAGACAGCCACACTCCATTTCCTATCTAAGATCCCTTTTATCTTAAGGATCCATACTGAGCTGACACGAGTACGGCACAAAACAATATGATCGGTTTGTTGCACTCTGTCTTTAATCTCGACCACATCTGATAATCCCTACGCACCTTTGATCGCTTACACGATATGATCAGCTTCCACACTAAATTCACTCAAAAGTCTTATGACTTCTGCCGACAACCTCCAAGATGCGAAGAGAAAGATTTTCCCATTAATTAATACTGATTGCCAAAGATCCCTATAGCAGGTCTCGAAAGTATAACTAAATCCTTCTCACCGCTTGACAACAACACATTCACCAAAGTTTAGGGAGCAACAAGACATCTAAGATTCGAGAAGTCTTATTTTAATATATAAAGTTAGTAAAGTTTAATTGGAAATACCAATTTGTAATTTTTATTGATAAAAATCGATAAAATGTAATAAAATAAAAGTTTATATTCGTCCTTGATTTTTAGGATAAATAAGCGATATTATTGGTCGCTTTTTAAGAAAAGTAAACGTCGAAAACTACCAAGCCTAATACAATGTATTAAAATAAACATCGATATTTGTCGCCGAGTTTTAGGAAAAATAAACGTCAATTTTAATCGTAGAATTTAAGAAAAATAAAAGTCAAAAACTATCAAGCCTACATATATTAAGAACTTAATTGCCGTTAATGCGTATACCTATATACGTATATTCTTATTATTCTTCTTTACCGTAGAACCCTAATAAAAATTAAACTAAAATAACTCGTTAAATATCAATTCTTAGTGACGATATTATATTAATGTGAAATGAACTCCTTCCGGTCATTTTATTATTAGAACGTTATTTCCCATAAACTTCAGAATGAAATTTTCGAAGATGTTTCTTTCAGTATTTACTTTACCGCCGCTTTGTTTCAACAGAGCCATCTGGTATTAGCTTACGGGAGTCTCATTTTTTCCTAGCGCCTTTCCTCCTTTTTGGCGCCGGCGCGAAGTGTGTCGCGATTCACTTTTCCCTTTACACGCCTCCCTTCTCCCCCCACACCCTCTCCTGCCATTAACCTTGACGCAGCTGAGACTGCAGAAGAATCGCATCCCCTCCTCCACTCCAGTAGCAGCGGCAGCAGCCGCCGGTGAATGCTACGCAAAGGCATCGAAACTGGACCGAACCGGTCCTTAATGACATGTGGAGCGTAAAAAATAAAAGAGGGAGGAGGCACGTGTGCCGCAGAGAAGAGTGAGGGGCGTGCGACGATTGGAGATGGAAGGAGAGGGCGAGGGCCTTTGGATGGCATCCCATAAAGAAAGAGAAAGGGAGGAAGATATCGAACGCGCGCAAGAGGGAGAAAAGGATGGTGCGACGAATTATCAAGAACAAAGTCAAAACAGTACAGATAGAGCCGTAAAGTTATTGGAACGCAATGATTTTTGTTAATGGAAGAACACATTTTTCGCCCACAAAAATTATGAATACGATGTAAAAAATGTTACTCAAGTTATGTTTGACAAAACAAAAATCTAAATAGCCGTCTTCAGTATCAATTCGCTAATTGTTCTGTTGTTAAGTCGAACCTTTTACGGTAGCCTTGAAAATATAGTGCAAGACGGAAAAGACAGAGTTTATAATTCATTTACAGCCGCGAAGAAATTGCCTAATAACAATAATATCTCATTAACAGTAAGTTGTCAAAATTTGGGATGACGGACTTGTAATATCAAAACCTAACAACCATTTTATGGCTTTTAGAGCGTTCTGATTTATCAATTTGATTTTAGCCATAAGACAAGCTTTATAATCATTTAAATATTTTATATATAGACGTTTCTTGATTTTGAGCAATAAATAATGATATTTTAATAAAAATAAAAATTTCACAAATTTTTCGATAAAAATACCCGAGAGATATTACAAAGACAATTCAAAGTTTATTCCGCCTCCAAATACTGAAGCTATTGCTTGATTTGGTCCGCAGCTATGCACGCAAAATATTTAGAGAATAAATATTCTGGAACGATTATAGAGGTCGGTTCAGTTATAAAATAATTATTTCAATTTAGCGTTACCCTTCCATCTCACAGACTTTTTGTCTCATCAGAGGTATTGAACATAGATGCCGAACTTTAATCGCTCCGTTTTAAAAAACAAAATTCTGTATATTCGGGATTTAAATGACAGACTCCTTTTCCGAAAATTTTACAGCAGTATGTTAGGGATCTTGAAGTTAAAACGCCGTTAAGTCACAACCGGTCTTCCAAAATCTCAGACGCTTTATCCAAGAATAAAATGGGCATAGGGTTAAACGAGGAAAAGTTAGGCGCTGATGAGCTTCGGTGTGGGACGTAAATGACAAATGGAGGAGAGCGGGAGAGCAAATGGTGAGGGGAGAGAGCGGGAGGGGTGCGGAAGGTGGAGTGTGGGGTTGTTGGCGGCCCACTTCGCATCGGGGACGCTTCTTGGATGCCCCATTCCTCCTTGTCCACATGCCGTGTTGAGTGAGCCGACGAAACGAGAAGCCAAGAGGCGACGCGCGCTCATCATCTCAGCCGCGGTTCCCGCAGTCTCTCACGCGTACCGTTTCGCTCCAACGCGCCCCTCTCTCCTACTCTCAACCCACCTCCCCCTCCTCTCCCCCTTCTCCTCCGACTCCCGAAACGAGCTTCAAATACCCACGCATCTTGCGAGGAAGGCGGGGAGAACAAAACGTCCCACGCGTTTACTTATCTATTCAGTACTCGTTGACGAGCTCATCCTTCCCACGCAATGTATGTACGTCGAGATTCTCCCTGTCGTGATTATCCTGTGTTCCATGGATACTGTGCTTCGATGTAATAGCTGCCTTCGTCGCTGCATAAGTTCTTCCGATTGTAAGCGTAGTTATACTCAGAAAAATGGTGAGCACAAAACATCTTATCAGCATCGAGATAAATGGCGGCAATAGCGACTTATGTGTGCATTGACATTGGTTCGTGATTTTTATTTCTCTAAAATGACTAGGTCCAAAATTATCCAACATCGAACATTTCTGATACGCACCAGAGTCGAGAGCATATGCTAATTTTAAAAAATTCGGATCTTAAAAAATGTTCTATGCCGAATGAATTCTTCCACAGATGGATTGTAATTTGCCAGATAAGAGCGATTGAATATTAAAGCATTTAAATCGCATTGAAACATTAGCCATAATAAATCATGTAAGCAGAAAATTATATAATGTTAGCGGAAGCATTTTTACCGAACCTGCGATTAGTTTTATGACCACTTTAACGGAGTAAGCAGCAATTGATTACCCGAATATAATCCATATCTATATGAAAATTATCATCCTCCAAGTCAACTTTTATAAAACATTAAACCCCATTGTAACATAGTTTATAGCGGCAATCAAGTCTACCTGAAAAAGTGACCCCATAATATTATGTTTAAACCACATTAACGAAGCACTTATTGAAGACCACGGTAATAATTACATAATAGCGGAGGCACTAAGCCACGTTTGATATTACCTTGTATGTAACAAACGGAGTTCCACGAACACATGAAGGCTAATCAAATAGGGATAGCCTTTTACTACGTGTTATTGTCTTAAAACAGATATGATCGGAAGTTTACAGCGTATACAGGAAAATGTACGAAGCCTTTTAGAAAAATATCGCTTCCTTACTTCCTCCGAATGTTCCGAGCAATTACTTATTTCCATGTCATGAAATATGGCTTAAGAATCATGTTTTCGAGAATATAAAATCTAAGCGAATTGATGTTAATCGAATTTCATCTCATTCTAAAAACGGAAAAGTATTCTTTTTCTAACTAGCAGAAATATATATTTTCATCAAGCCTCCTTGTAGTCTCCTTTGATTTAAAATTAAATTTGAAGCAAATCGGTTAGAAAACAATAATATTTCCAATTAAAACCATATTTTTATTTAAATAGCATGCAATGCATCAATCAATCAATGTACACGCAGGGCCATCTCTAGGACCCGTGTAGCCCCCTCTACTCCATACGCAGGAAAAGGATACCTTGCTTATAACAAACATCTAGAGCGATTTTTTCACGTTTCACGCACGTTACGTCTTTTTACTAAGAGTAGCTAGTTAGTAAGCTAATTTCAAGTGGGAACTCCGTAGACGCGGGCTCCTTTTAGGCGCGGGGCCCTGGGCGATTGCCCTCCCAGCGCCACCTCCCTAAAGACGGCCCTGTTTGTACGCATCCTATAAGTCGCAGTGAGGAATTATTTGCAGCTTTTGAAAAATAGAATGCTAAAGAATGTAAATATTCGAATATTAAATTACGTAATACGAAATAACATAATAATTTTTGCCCCAAGCGGCTCCTAACCCGAGACCTCTGGTAAAATGACAAGCGTACGGGTAATTTTTGGCGTTCGTGGGAGCAAGGTGAAATGCCTTGAATCTGCTACCTTGGCGCTGTTTTGCTGCATAGTGTGCGTGTGACCACCTCGATTCTCGACTCTCCCCTCGACCTTTGGCCACGTGCTGCGCGGCTGCGTCGTAGCCCTCCACGGACTCCCTCTCTTCTCGATCCCCACACAACAGAGCCATCGATTCTCGAGGTCAGTTACTTCCTCGCACATGGTATCCGCTCGGAAGGTCGATGCACTCCAACAGAACTCTCCTATAGGCGCCATTTCGGCCACTCCAACTACGAATTGCCCAAAATTCGGGCCCGAGTCTAGTATCTCCGAGGACATAAACAGAACACATCCTTCCTGAAAGATTTAAACGGGAGTAATGCCTTAAATACCGCATACGAAAAGTGATGTCTTATGATAGAGAATTCTTTTGTTTCACAACTGAAAAGTACTTTCCTATTAAATGATCAGAAATAAAAACAGACTGGATATCCTCATGGTTTAGGAGTTTGCATTCAACCCTACAGTATAAACGCCTACTTCATACCTATAATTAAATATTCTTCAAAACTACGAGAACTTAGGGATTTTGGAAAAATATCTAAGATTTTTCCCTTACCAGCAGATAAAGTATAAGTCTGCTCAAAGGAACTTTTCCATGAATGCATAAAATTCGACAGCAAGCAACGTGCAAGTTGGGTAGAAAGGGGAAAGGTTCTTAATGTCCATGACAGAGGACGAGGGCTGGTAAGGGGCGCTGCGGGGAAGCCGAAATGCGCCAGGGGTGGTGATGCGAGGGAGGATAGAAGGAAGAGTTTTGATGGTAAGGGAGATAGGCTCACAGAATGGGGTGGCGCGTAAGGAGCGTGAGACCAGCTTATTAGTCCGATAACACCATTGTCCTATTGTTGCTCGGTAAAGGAGGCTAAAAACGAAGAATTTCTTAACGAGGTATATCGGCTTACCTAACCAATCCTTAAAGTTATGCAGGAAAAAGTTTGCCCGTTTAATGGCTCATTGCAGCAAGGAATGGTGGTTTACCGAGAAAAACGAAGCTTTCTATCAAATGCTTTCATTTTAGCGTCCGTATGAATTTTCAAGTCATCAAAACCTCCTATTCAATAATACATTTAATTAAAGATAAACATTCTAACTACAATGTGGCAGGACTATTTCCAAACGTGCAAAATTAGCTATCATATAATGCTAATAAAAACACTCAAAAAACCTGTTGATCGAGCAATCTGCTAGTTGTTTCGAAAGTTCGTTTTGATAGATTTGTGTTACCCGTTATCGTTGATACATTTTTTTGAGAGATTTTTTGGAATTTTATACGTCCGAGATTGCTTAGGAACTTGCATTCGTCTAGAGGCCGCTAAAAGCGTATGACTAGAGAAATGGGGAGCTGCAGTAAGAAAATTCGCCAAATAATTATCAGTAACCAGAAAAGCTTCCTACGGCAATATATAACGCTCCCAATATAAAGAAACGGGTAAAATTATTGAATGTGGATTAGTTATAATTTGTACAATAGTTTAAAATTTGAAAAATAGAAAAGCTAAAAATTAAAAACATTTACTTGGGAGTACATTTACCAATTCTACCACCAAACTAAAAACGAAAAAAAAGCGTTTTTAAGAATATGCTAACCAGCGATGCATTCTTTCATTACCTATTAATGTACCAATATTTCAAGATCGTTTGAGAGTCTAAAACAGCAAAACAATAATAGGGTCTTCGCTAATGAGTGGAACACTTGGTCAATACGCAGGCGCTAACAGATCTCCTTAATTAGCGATCCGTAACTCGACGTGCTATTGTTTTTTTTTCTCGCGCATTTCGGTTGCCCTCCGAAACGCAATGGCATTCGTCCCAATTCAATAGATCCGGCACCTGTTCCTCTCCGCTGCCCTCGGCAGATCTTCTTCAGGGTATCGCCCATTTCCCGCAACCCATAATCCCACATTATAACGAAAACGCCGATTCTATTAGAAAACGGCGATTTAACCCTTCCGGCAAAGGGCGCATGCGCGCCACTCACCCGTGGTCAGTCGGTTTCATCGCCAATTTGGACGATTCCTGCGACGGGCCACCGAAGGGTGTTCTCGCTTAGTCGTTGGGGTAGGAGTCGGATGCGGAGGTTTGGAGGAACACGAAGTGTTGGGGAGGGGGCGGCTGAATGGGATGTTGAACGTGCGCGAGGTGGGAAGAGTGCTATTTTGAGGGAGAACGGTATTTTCCAGCAGCGAGATGGGCCCAGAGGGCTAAAATGCCTTCTGGTTGGAAATAGAGTGGTCGACCGCTTCCTGTGTTCTTTCTACCCTCTGACCAACCCTCCTTCCTCCCGACATAAATGAAGAGGCTTCCATGGTTCGCAGTCATCTTCATATCAATCCGATTTATAACTGCGGTATTGCTGCGAGTACTATAAAAATGTAATCAAAAGTCAACTACAATCACGTTAACTTCAATCGAAAATAACTGGAGTTAAAAAAAGAAGACGCCGAGGAACACGAAGGAAATAGTAAATCCACGGATTTTTAATAACTCGGAAATTATTAACTTTTTGAAAAGATTTCTTATTTAAATTATAATATTTTTTGGAATGTTTGCGACTTTCCACAGTAATGAATTAGTTCGTGCTCGCTACCCCTTCAGATAAAAGTTTGCAAAAGCAAAGCAAAACAAAGAGGAGGCATCTAGCATTAGTATGTTTGACGAAATTGTTAGTATTCTAGAAGATATTAATATTTTTTAGTTCATGTTAATTGATTGGAAAAGGCACTGAAAAAAGAAAACGTTAGATTATATCCGTTACAACAACAAGAGAATAACGTGCGTGCCAGTCAATTACCACGTAGTATTGGGCAATCCAAAGGGAATCGGTTTGATTCTTAGAATGATGCGTCACCTACTTTCACCTCGCTGCCCATTATAAGGAAGTTATACGTTGTGATGCATCTCTAACGGAGATTTCTTTCATTAAAATGTCTATAAAAAATTAAAATCTACATCTACAGGTTACCCTGCAATTCACCAATCTGGTGGGTGGCAGAGGGTGCAATGCATCGAGGCCTACCTAACAGTTATTACTCGCAGATTTGACTTTCCTGTTATGGCCTCGTATTGTTCTCGGGAAGAATGAACCTCTATAACGCTCCGTCCTACAATCTATTCCACGTATCTTATCGTCATGATCGTGTTTACCTATGTACGTTTAACTCTCCTCAGGATTCAGAAATGAAACGTCCATTAAAATGCCTCGTGAGATCAAATCTGAATCGCACACTTTTATAGTAATGACAAATATTTTATCCTTTTTGATTCGAAACAAAAGGTAATGTCAAAGCCTTTAATTCAAAATGCAAGCAAAAAAGACTAAAATAAGTAGGTAATTGGTTTTATTTAAGTTTTCAAATAGATAACTAGAAAACTGAACCGATTCACAAAGCTATGGTCGATTCGTTCGTTACGTACTTTTGAATTTTTCGTCGGACTTACTAGCGCAGATACATTTTTTGCACTCTCTCTAGCCTTCGTTCTCTAACAGCGCCGTAATTCACAGATTACGAACTAGTGTGAACATTTCCTTTATTTATGCCTTCATAAGCTTCTCAATCGGAATCTATTCAAATATGACGCCGAAAGATAACAATAATCTAAGAAAAACGAAAACAACAAATACTGAGAGCATCATAAGCAATGTTTCGATGGAGTCAACCGATGTTTGTTTTCGTAGGACGTCAGACTCAAAGAAGCCATCCTCCACGAGAAAGAGAGAAGGCAACAAATAGCTTCGAGGGCAGCACCTGCACTAATCTCTGGAAAATATCCGATAATGTTGATTTTTAAGTATACATTTGTGGAAGCTGACAATTAAAATTAACGTGGTACGTGACAAAATTTTCCGTCCGTCCGAATACTTTTACTCCAAATACTAGCAATTGAGAAAAGTTGCCGAAAAACACCCACATAACAATGGATTCCTAAAAATACATTTCCACTCGCGAAATATTTTTAACCAGGCCGTAACAATGATGGAGACTTCAACGCCTGTTCTCTTCGAATTATGTTTTCAGAGCAGCTTCTCAAAATTTCACGTACCCTATCGCTAAATACTTTCGTAGATACTATGAACGGGAAAGGAACAAAGCAAAATACTCTGCCCGGGCACGGGAGATTAAAACTTGTAGTTACTGGAAATTAGCTTCCATTTACGAAGCCCAAATTAAAAAAAACATGCTAGAATACAATTCGTTGCGAGACAAAATGCACAAAATTAATAATTTCTCAGCATTATACATATATTATTTCCTAATGTACCTTTCCCATCAATAGTAAATAAAAGAATCGAAGAGAACAATAGATAAAAGTCAGATACTATTTCACAATCAAAATCGCAATTAAATATTTATGAAATAAACTAATACTTGGTAATGCAGCACAATCCGGAGCATTGCTTCTCTCTTTCTCTAGAGTTTCACATTCTCCTGAAAAAAACCTCTCGTATAAACTGTATGGAAGTTGTCCTTAACCTTGCTAACAGAGTAGGTTTGACCACCCCCCGCTAACGGCTGAAACACGACCGCTAAGCATGCTTTATCCCCCTCCCCCAACCCTTCTGGTACGGATGTGGATTCAGCTAGGTGCCCACCCAATGTCGAACGGCCGGGGTGGTGTGGGAGGCGTGCGTATAAATCCATGCCGGAGTCGTGGCTAGGGCACCCCACTGACCCCAATATGGGCGGAAGGGAGACGAGGGGTAGGGGTGTGCGAGAGGAAGGGATGAAAGAGTGGAGGAGGAATGGATGGAGGTGGCGGTGGTGTCTTCCCCCCTCCCCTCTCGCCAACACGCTTCTGTCCGAAATATTCCCGCTCGCGGGGAGAGAACAGGAGAGGAACGCAGGGAGGGGGGGGCAGGGAGGAGAACAACACTTACATGCTCGCTATCACGGATTTGTTAATGCTCCCCTTAAGATGGAAATTCGCCTCCACAATTCATCGATTTCCTCGACCCAGTGAAAATAAAAACTTGGTTCGTATCTGCGAGAGAATTGATGAAACACAAGAAACGGAAACCATTCGCCTGCATCTCTCAAAGTGGTAGAAACGGCGTACGCGTTGCATTAGACCCATTGCATTGACCGCGATCATACTCTCCCGCAGTTGACCGGTTTTCTGAACCCCGCGAACGAGGTCGTGCGTCTTACACATATACACATTCACAGGAGACAAAGTTCAAGGGCGGTCGTGTTTAAAACAGACACATCTGTTATATAGTTTACATCCAAGAAGTGGCTCAATCTGCGAAAAAATTGGGAGGGAAAGAAGGCAAAAATATGCGAAGAAAAATCCAAAAATGCGCGCGACAAGAAGGACCGGGCGCGAGACGGCAGTACCTTCAAGAACCGGAAGACGGTCGCTGCGACACCACATGCACCGAAGTAACACACTCCGAAGACACCGGTAAAAAAAACACCACTACCCGGACCATAATTTATAGGTAGGTGATCAAACACTTGCCTCTTGTAATCCGTAGTTCACTCTCGAATCCTCTTGTCGGCAGTTATCCTTCCGTCGGTCCGCTTATCAACACCAATCAGTCTCCACAATGTATCCGTCCGGACCGCGCAATTAACTTGTCTCGGGTTCGATGGAGATCTTCGTTATTTTTTCTCGCGGAAATTATACGATGGGTGATTTCACTGCCCCGCCCACGAAACTAGGTGTCCGGAAGAAGGAAACGAAGATCAGAAGCGGGGAGGGCGCGAGGAAGGGGAGAGGGAGACAGAAAAGAAGCGAAGGGAGGGGGGGAAAGGAAGTCCTCGGAAGTCTTCCGTAAGACTTTTTTGTCAAACAAAGAGAGCTAGATGAGACTATGTCGACGCGACGTTGGGTCGCTCATCTTTTGTTTCGAAACATGTCTGCCCTCGGCGAGGGTCAGGAGCAACGTGTTAAGGAAGGGCACGGGCACATCGTCCACAGTCGGCTGTCACAACACTCTCCGCACCCGGGCGATGTGTACGGTATAATCCCACTTTTGAGAGCCACTCGAGATCGAACCGGTATACCACAATATGAGTATCCGCCTCCTCTGGCTCTTCCGGCGGCGAAAGGAGCGCTCGCCCGGCGGGTGCGTCTTCGGAGGCGAGAGGGTTCGTCAGGTCCACGAGTGGTATAGTGTCTATCGGCGCACGCGAACGGCCCTCCACCAACCACGACCGTAAAGGAACTGAATACCTTAACGCCCGGGACGCCCATCCCCCGACCCCCTTCCTACCTACACCTCCCACCCCACACCCTCCGACCCCCGCCCCATTTCGGACCTCCCCCGACCCACTCGACGCCCCCTTCTCTCCCCCGTCCCTCCTTCCACTCGCACCGGTCCCCTCCACGACGCCCCCCCGAGGGGAGTCGGTGAACGGCTCAAGGGGAGGGGGGAAAAGGCGAGAGGTGCTCGTCGGAGAAGGGGCCGATTAGGAGGGGTCGGAGGGGGCGAAGGAACGGTCGGGGAGGAGGGAGGGGTGAGAGGAACATTAACCTAGTTTCTGAGGCGGGCAGGTACCAGGTAGGTCCAACGACCGGAGTAGGAGGGACGCCATTGGCTGTGGATGTGGTGCCGGGAGGAGGGAGGGAGACGGTGGGGGGGGGGGAGGAGAAGACTACTACTACTCTTCTTGATCCTCTGCTGCGTCGTGTGGGCAGCGACACACTTAAAGCGCCCTCTCACGCACCCAAACCAAACTACCTCCACCTCGACGCTCTCCCATTCCTCTCTCCTCCTCCCCTCTCTCCTTCCTTATATCTCTCCCGCTTCTTTCTCTCTCCCTCATCTCCTCGGCTCTCCCTTCCCTCCTCCTCTCATCCTCCCCTTTACTTCTCACCCTTCCCATTCCTTCTACCTTTCCTCTCCTGGTTCTCTTTACCAAAAACCCTCTCCCCTTCCTCCTCTTCCCTCTCTCCACTTCCTTCTCCCTCCCTCCGCACACGCATCAACGCCTGCAGGCCGATTTGTTTTTGTTTTCGCCACTCGTTTTTAGCCACAAGTCTAATTCGTTTCCGAAGGAGTAAGCATTATACCAGTTTCGTTTCGATAGATATTTCAGTCCATGCGACGCTTATAATATAGTGAGAAGTTAAAAAAAGTTTGATTTCAAATTCATTATTCAAATGCCCACTTCCTCGCATCCTCTCTTAAAGTCCTTATACTTATGAACAGAGGTAACATTCTCAATTTTTGGCTAAGAAAAATAGTAAGAAAGAATAAAATATTTGCGGCAAAACTATATATAATTACTCCAATTAATCTTTTTTATACGCAGGCGATCTCGTTGTTAGTTTACGGTATTAAAATTTCCTGTAATCAATCTTACCCGAATGGGTAAACGGCACTACTCGAAGTCATGATCTTTCTTTCATATTGGTTTGTAGTTAAGGGCATACCTTGTATTTAGGTTGAAATAGTGCGAAGTTTCAAACAGCAGAGTGCAATTTTTTTCATTTTGGTTCAAATTATACTCATCCCAGAGTATACCTCATTATGAGATCGCATTTCATTTCGTCCAGAGGAAGGAAGGGTTGTGTCGGCAAAAGGTATTTCTTTTTGTCATTGGTCATTGGTGTAGGGTTTCAGGACAAACAGGCAACTGTTTCATCATAATAAGATTCTCCGATACCATGTCGCAGAGAATGTAAAGGCTTAACGTAAGGCATTCGGATATGTATCACATCATCATTCATGAATACCGACTTAAGGGTACTCTCCATGCTTTAAGAATGCATTTGTTTCTTCATTGGCTAGCTATTCAAGTTATTTTTTGTAGAGTGAATTAAACATAATCTAACTGAAACTGCTAATGCCAATCCGGAATTCGGTCTAGCGGTTTTTTAATGTGACGCTACCAACACAAATACTGAGGCATTCGCTAGAATATATTTATATCCATTTTTAGGTATTGTGACGGGTATAAATTACATACATATGTTTAAATTGACGAGTTATGAATTTAACGCTGATCAACATCCACACCTTCCTACTGAGAATTCTTTAGTATGGCTTCATGTTTTCTTCTTCCCGATCCATGCAAAAAAAGTCACCATTCCAAATTCAATATATTTCACTGCGTGTTGCTTTTCCAATAAAAGATGAATCGTGAATCGCTGCTGTACAACTGCAAATAATTTTGCCAACATCGTTCTATTAACAATAGATTCGCTTTAGGGTTAACTTTTGTGGAGAACGTGGTTTCTATTTACTATTTAATTAGTCGTTAATTATGAATATTTAAATGATCTATTTAATAATAAGGATAAGTCTCGTGTCGAAAGAATGCTCCCATGTTGCGAGAGAGGAGAAAGTGAACCATTTCCTCTGTTTATCTTGCTCATTCGCGCCATCGATTTAAATGCGAGTGAAAGGAGTGTGAAAGAGGAATGTTGACGAAAACCAAATGAAGAGCGAATCTGTCGGAAGGACGACATTCATGACCAAATTTGATCAGCGCATAGCTCTTACCTCTAATGAGTGTTACTTCCTTGAATTTTAGAAGAAACAATATAAGTTTTTTTGTCATAAAAAACACTTATTGAGTCATTATGTGCACTCCAAAGGGAAGTATAAATTATGCTGTTATCGAAATATTGCAATTACTGTATTTCAAAAAATATATTTCGCAGTTTTTCGGGAGTCTTTGGTAGAGATGCTTTTACATAGATAGTTACGAGCATGAAATTAATTTTAAATAGAAAAAACCACGCAAGAATAATTGATAGTTGGATTTTGAGGTTAATAGTTAAAACTTCGGCCTAGAAAACGAGAATGAGGTTATGTCTCATTACTTAAACTGTATATTCAACAGTCTCTCACGATTTGAAGATTTCGACAGACAAAAATAGTCTCTTAATTAATGATGATTTCACATTCTTATTGATAAGCTAAGGATCGAGCGGCCAGAAGAAAAATAATTCAACGCGGGATAAATCTATTAATCGGAAACGAATTCATAAAGTAGATCAATTATGAAAGAGGGATTTAACCGCTTTGTTTTGGAGACAGTCCCATAAAGCCTCCATGCCAAATACGTAATGGTCAGGCGTGCTGTTTTCCCAACCTCAAAACTGCTTGCAGTGAAATGAAACGTTTGAAGGTGTTAAGTTAGGAAAAGAGGTCGGGTTAGGAGGAGGGAGGTAAACGAGCATTGGTGTGGATTTCCTTTATTCACAGTTTATTGGAAGGTGTAACACTTATTGATCTGTGCGCAATTTTTATGTATTAAATGTTTCTAGCGGAATGATTTAAAAAAGATATAATGAGGCAATATCAACTGATGACACAGTCTCCTAGTTTTATATAAAATAAAGGCATTTAGATAATGATAAAAAGGAATCTAGATTTTGTGAAATAATTTATCACAGTTAACAAGTAACAATGACATTTAGACATAGGAAGCCAAAATAAGATTAAAATCTTGCCTATACGATTAAATAGCAGTTGAATTGGCCAATTTTGCGGCATTATTAAGAGAAAAGTGGAGGAAAATGAAACCAACGATCAACAGAAATTACTTCAAAAGGATGAGCCTTGAGTAATGGAAAAAATAATGATAAATATAGTCATATTTATCCCTGTTAAGCAACTGCTATATCAGAAAATGTCCTCGTTAATGGTACACAAGTATCGCTTTGCATTAACGTTGCATTCTTAAAGGAAATTTAGGGCAATTGATAAATTATCCTGCATAAAAAAATACAACAGCTCAATATTTGCCTACCGTGTATGCAATTTAGGCGTTGAACATTCGATTATATTTAGTTTTTCAATCATCTTATTTTTACTTTGATGCAGTAAATTATATTTGTTATATACTGTTTTAAATTCCCAGTTAAATTTAATTCTTTCGCTAAATTATTTTTTTGATAGACGTGGAATGATTCCCGTAAGGGAAAGATTCCTTTTGAGGATCTGCAAGTGTTGTATGTACTACTTATCCCGAAAAAAATATCCCCCGAAGATTAGAAAATTAATTTATGTGCATGCGTGTTTATATGTACAATATGGAGGCGCCGGGCATCATTCGACCTTAAAAAATTCATTTCAAATAATATCTCGCCAAAGTTACAGTTAAGGTTACAGTTATACTGTAATTTAAGGATCCCTTAGCTGAATTGCTGAGTTTGATCCATGCATGCATGCGAGGTATGCCCATCGTTTTTTGCCGACACATATGGGACCCATGATCTCGGCGATTTCATCATCGTTTTGTCTTCCCGTGCTCCTCACCCTTGCCCCTAAAAATACCTCTATGAATTTTTAAGACAATTTGGATTTTTATATCTGGATGCAATTTCGCAATGAATTAAACCAAATCGTACGGTAAAGTTTTTTTAAAACGATTTTTTCAATAAGAGCCTATTAAGTCACTGAGCGATGACGGAGCAATTGATATACTCAAAACGAAAAAAGGTATTCATGAGAAGACATATTGCCTCGCTCGGCAGACTAATAAAAAGCGCCATAGAACCTCCTTCTCGAATGGAGACTCAGAAAAGAGGAGAGGCACAGTCCACGCATTCTTCTATGGCTTCTTTTTCACTATCCAAGTGAGGATGATTATAATATTAGATTACTTATCCGGATATCGTCCCTGTCTAACATTGCAAAATCGAGTGTATAAACTTAAGGAAAAGGAAAAGGTAGTGATGAGGGTGGCAACAAGGTGTTGAGGGAAGCCCAGCGGACACTTACCAAGTTGGGGACCAAGTTGGTAGGTTGCTGGGGGCGTCGAAGAGACACATAAAACATGTATATATATATATATATATATATATATATATATATATATATATCAAGGGTGGCCACATCACCAAAGAACTGCAGTAACATGGACTGAGCTGAAAAAATATTTAACACATAATGTAGCTGCTAATAATAATAAAAACAAAAACTTACTCTTTTATTTGGTGGGACTTCTGGTAATCTTTGAATTCAACAATTCCTTTACACATTATAGTCGGAAAAATTGCGGTATATGTATGGCAGCCAAAGGTTTCAAGAGTCGCATATCAACTCACAAAGAGCCGCGTGCGGCTCCGGAACCGTTGGTTGGCCACTCCTGACATATATAGCCAATGATTTTTATCTTCTTACAGAATCCTATAGACTTGATTTTTTTCCTATGTTTTCTAGTTAAATGAATTTGAGCTAGTAATTAAGTCATGTAGAAATATCTCGCATCTTGATATTAGCAACGTGGAAGTTTTGGTGACTTCAACGCCCGTATCGCAAAAAATAATAAAACATCCCAGGAACAATGATAGCGTATAGGTCCTGTGGTTTACATTAAAGGTTTAAGTGATTGTTTTTGCGATATCTTATTAATTGTTATATCAGAAATCATTTTAAAGATACCAGTGTCCCTTTAATATAATATCTCACGTTTCAAGAAATATAAAAGCCAATTTAGTTTCAGCATCCTAATAAAAGTTATTCTAAGAAAGGGGGTTTTTATACTATTTCCTTTATTTTATTTCAAAAAACAAACCGTATAACTAAAATCTGGCAATTATTTATTCAAGCTTCGATACTTGATCCAATATGAATACATGTAAACATTGCTAACTTTTAAGAATTTAGAAGCTACAAAAGCTCTAATTAATTCATTTACTAGAAAAAGAAACTTCTAAATTGATATGTACACCACGCAGGGGCGGCACGAGCTACGGGCAAGCCGGGCGGCTGCCCGGGGCGACAAAGTTTAGGGGGCGCTATCTCGATCATTTATCTATGCATTACTAGCAAGTGAATAAATATTGGATACCAATTTATATCGAGGAACAGGTTAGAATCTTGATGGAATTCCTTTAATTTTTCATTATCAATAATGTTTACAGAGCCATGAATAAATTAACATGTACTTTGTAAATAACTCAACAAACATTAACGGAGGTGGGCGCTGCAGTGCTATCTCGCCCGGGGCGCCAAAATTCTTCGAGCCGCCTCTAACACTACGATTCGTACGTTTCAGCTAGGTATTTATTTCTTTACATAATTTTATTCAAAATATTTAGTAGTCGCTTTAATTTATAAAATATCCTTTAAAGTGATAGAAGAGATTACTAAGTATTCATTCTTTAGTCATTATAAAAGTCTATTTTAATGGCGACAAATGAAAAACTTGCTATGGCATACATTAACCAGAATCACTTCAGCAGTCGAAGAATGTAACGCGATTAGTCGCAAATCCCTCTCTCCAGAGCATCTAGTCCTGGAACAGTTTTGATGCATCAGCCTAGCTCATTGTCAGTGGTACTCTGACAGATTCGTCCCGCGACCCCTCGAGTATATTCGAGAAACAAAAAAAACACTCCAGTTTTCCCCATACAGGGGGAGGGAGGATGACAATGATTAGGAAATTTATTACTAATTAATAAAAGTTTTTTATTCTGTGCTCTTTTTAAATATAAGGTTAGCACTATAAATTATTTTATTTACAACTACGTATGTATATTAAAAACATTCAGACAATATGTGGTGTATAGTTTAATTCTTTGAGTTCTAATCACTACTGACTGTGAGATATAATTTCTTGTTTGTTTTTATTACATAAAAATAATTCATTCGTTAAAATAGTTTTTGTACGTTGATAAGCTACAGAATTGTATATATTTTTTTAACAAATCATGCAGATAAATTATAATCTTCAGGACTCTTAAAACCAGAATAAAATCACTTGCCTTAGCGAATAGTGCTTGCGACCCCCCTACAATCCTCTCGCAACCTCCTTAGGAGGTCGCGATCCAACGTTTGAGTAACACTGATCTAGCTACAGATAGTAAATTGGATACAGATAGGCAATAAAACACTGTACCACATGTATATTTATAGTCTTAAAGTCAAAATAAAACACTTAATATATTCTATAGTAAAGGTGGTATGTACATCTATTTTGAACATTTATTTAAAATGAATGAACTGAACTCCCATATTTCTTCTCCAAAAAAAGATCAAGAATCACTATTATTTCGAAACAATATTTCTCTGCTTTTTAACATTCACCTTTTTGTAACTTGTTCACAATGTCCACTTCGTCATTCAACGACACTCTTCTGCGCTTGGTAGACATTTTCGCCCCAATAAAGAACAACTTTGAATTGCATAACTAACTCACGATTTTTTCATGGTAACACGAAGCAGTGCCGTACTCATACAGACCAAAGTCTACTGTGAAGAAGGGCGATTTTGTCAAATTCTTAACCTCCTCTCTGTCGGTAAGACATTGTTTTGAGTGGAGACTAGACGACCAGACAAAATTTTGCGATAAGTTTCATTTGCAACTTATTTGATACATCTGGACGATTCTTTGTCGCCGTTGGAATAGGCAACATTATTTGAATGAGAGGAGTTATACAGTCGAATTTGAATAAATTGTTATAACAGATTGGTAGATTTATCTGTTTAAGAGAAAAATAAAGCAAGAAGGGCCAGATTAAAGTATCCTCTGACCTTTCTGAGTTCATGAATAGACCAGAAATGGAACCAAAAAATTTAAATACAGATAAAATAACAGGAAAAGGCTAGATAGGAAAAAGGTACATCAAACAGGATAAGTTGCGGAGAAATTTCGAAACGCGATATCTTGGCGAAAGGTCTGTTACGGCATATAGCTGAGTTGAGTGCCAAATAATCAAATCCCAATCAATTATCTTTCTTAAAATTAGTATTGAATCGAATAAACCAAGACGGAGAAAAAGTTGCCGATCATTGTCATTGAGAAGACGAAAATATCATTTCTAGTATTTGCTACATTTCATTCTAATTTTTTTTATAAATTCTCAAAGTGGGTTACGAAGATTGTCCGACTTTTCTGATATATATTTTCTTTTATGCAAAAATTTGTTTATTACATACAAAACGTACTCGCTTTTTGTTTTGAACTAATTTTGTAAAACTGAAGGAAGTCATCTCTGCAATATTTCTTTACTCAACAATAATTAATACGCTTAAATTATTTCACAGCCAATTATTTCGGAGAAGTCTTAAGCACGCATCTACAAAAACATCCGATAATTGCGTTTTCCCAGCGAGCATTTTTTTTAACTTTCTCCTCGGCTAGCAGGAATCGGACGCGGAGTTTTTGGCTGCATTCTGTAATAACGGGAGAATGCCTCATTGAGGTAAAGGAAACAAACCAGGGGTGCCAACGCACGCGATAAGTAAGAAGATATACGAGGAGTCAGCAATTCATGCGCGATGGGACAAGTAGAGCCGTCTGGTCTTGTCATACCCTCCGCTCTTCCACCCTCCCCCTCTCCCGCTTCTCTCCCTCGCAACCCACTCCCACCCCCCTTTCTCCCCTCTTCTCCTACACCGCTTCTCCTCCTCTCCAACCCCTTCCCAATCCTTCCCCTCCCATCTCCCACGCACCACCGCCGGAGCGTCGAACGTCCTTCGAGGCCCCGCCCCCAAAGCCCCTCCGAATCTCCCTCCCTACTTCCCCCTCCCGTCCCTCACGAAGGCGGAAGGCAGGTAACGGTACCTGGGCTCTACTCTCCACTGCCCTCCATCAGTGCTGCCAACCTACCGCCTTCGCAATAGTTTCCTAACACCTTCGTTTACGTTCTATTGTCCTCTTTAATTTTATCACTTCCACTTTTTGCGTATAAATTTGAATCTAAAAGACGTCGATACGAAATATATCGGCCCCAAGCTTCCAAAGGCGCTCAAAGGAGCATTTTTTAAGCAAAAGGTAGAGGATATGTATTCGATCTTTTGGCTTACCGTTCCCTAAACAATGGCATGGTTCGGTGGGAAGCGCTACAACAATAGACTTCAAATTAACATCGGAATTCCAAACAAGAAGTGCTCTACAAGTGGTTTCCGGAAGCAGCAAGTGGGAACCTCAAGTCTTGGACCTAAATTCGTACGAGAGGCCAAAATTAAGTTATCAAAAACGAGGAATATCTGCAGCGGAGATTCAAAATCACGGACAGGATAAGTACCCAAATTGCACATCATACTCTCTTTTCCTTTAATCCTAATTTTTGCGAGAATAAATATTCTAAAACTCCTTCGATGGGATGATTTTAATTATAACACATCAGTTTTGCCGCTTTCTTAATTTATAAAACACGCTTTTGCGTCGCATATCTGTTAAAACTAAACAAGAATTCTTCTTTTTAAATCTACACATTTGTTTATTTTATTGGTAACAATGTTGTTAATACGATCTATATGTAGCCATCTTGCGAAAATCATTTTTAACTTAAGTTCAAGTAAAAATATAAAAGTTTATTTGATTAGTTTTTGCTCAGAACTGTTTCCTTTCCGCCTCCGTCTATGCAGTCACCACGGTAACGGCGTTTTGTGTGACCTCATTTTTATATTGATCAAGTAAATAAACCCCAAAAATCTTTTGCTAGAGATCCTCGGCTTGTTATAGCTCATTGCAGCCGAATATAGGAGACTAGGGCAACCAGATCTGAGTCTACCCCCTCTCCCCTCCACCTCCCCCCCCTCTCCCCCCTCCCCTCCTTTCTACTCCCCGCGCATCACCTACTTCATCCTTTCTCTTGTGTTCTCTCATAATAGTGTCCGCTCATTTCCCTCGTGTTCTGAGCAACTTAAGTATTTCACCACTTCCAGATTCCTCCTGTTTAATGTCTGATGCTCAGGAAGTACCGACCGACTTGATACATACGATTTTTATTTTTGTTCGGTTCGGTCGGACAGATGGACAGGAAAGAAAAGGCAAAGAAAGAAGTTGGTGGCAGTAGGAAAAGGAATAGGTGCGGAAAGAATATAAGTGATGAGGGAAAATGAGAGAGGTTGGAATTATGAGAGACGACAATTTGGGAGTAAGGAATCGCAGAAGATAGAACGAATGCGAGGGAGAAGACGAGTAAAAGTGGAATATGGGAGGAAGACAGAGGAGAAAGTTAATTGAAGGAAGGGGAGAATAGTAACGGAAGAAGAGTGATAAAGCAAGAGAAAATAGAAAGGAATGAGAGAGAGAAATAGTGATATATTAGAAAGGAAGCAGATAAGTTGAAGGTTAGCTAATAGATCATCCTAATAAATCAATGATACAAATCATTATATGGCTGTGGTAGAAATAATGCGAAATTACGGCCAAGACCGCGTAAAATCATCACGTTTTAGATTTTTCCTTTAAATTACCGTTAAATAATTGAAAAGTTAATGCAACTTAAGATCTCGTGAATAACTAACTTCAATATATTTTATAATTCATAGCGACATCTCATAGACTTCAGCTTTCCTCATTTTTCTTAAGGATGGGAATTAATCTTTCATCCCACATCATAAACAAGTTTAGAAATGCCATCACAGCGTCGCCTAAATTGTTATGATAATGAAACCTTAAAATTAACTTTTAAACCTTATTTTTTCAAAAGACTACTACTGTATCTATGAGCAAACTTATTCCCACGCAAGTAACCCGTTAAGAAATAGTCCCTGCGATAGGGGAAGAACAGAGGTAGAAGAACCAAGGACACAAGATCCTAACGGAAGCTCTTGTCATTTTTTATGGTGTTTTTGGTGTCCGCCCCTCTTTATGGCGTCTGAAGATCCCTCTCATAGAATCCTGAGGGTGGTAAAGACACGGTGCCGAACAGCTAAAGATATAATTCGAGGGGCAGGTACAAAGAGTTCGAGATCAAAGGAATTTTTATTTTCAAAGGGACCGACATTGAGAGGGTTCCAAACGGTTCTCTGTGTTGTCCATCCAAACAGTTATTTGGAAATAGTTGCTGGATGGACACGAGTATAAAAATAAAAAATTAACAGGCTCGCATTCACCAAACAGTTCATTTCGTAAAACACATTTTCGTCTTAATGAAATCAAAAGTCTTGTAAACGTGGATAAAAAGATTCCTTCACCTAATGATATGGCCGCAGGCGGAATATGCCTCCGGTACAGGGGCGGATCCAGAAACTTCCCCCTCCTCCCTCTTGATTCCCCCTCTGCCGACGACCAAATATTTTGAAAATCCCTACCATACCCAGAATCTTTTTTTCCTTGTCATACAGACTTAATATTCGGTGTAGAAACAAGGAATGTTGCGCGGAATACATTTAAGAATGCACCCAGTGGAGGGCAATGGGACCGTCCAAGGGGAGGGCGATCGTCCCCCCCCCCTTGAATCCGCCACTGCTCTGATATATGGGATCCGTATGGGAAGGGCCATATAATTCAGTTAGAAAGAGTAGAGCGGAGAGCAGCCAGATTCGTTAAAAGAAAGTTAAACGAACATATGGAAAGCGTCACATCATTATCGAAGGACTTAAAATGGAGATCTCTGGAAGACCGTAGAAAGCGCTCAAGGTCAAGGCTCCTAGAGAAACACAAATCAGAATGTCTAGCAGAGGATGTATGGGGAATAATTGAGGCTCAAACGTACATAGGTAGAAACGATCATGGCGATAAGATACCTGGGATTATTGTAAGACGGATCGTTATAGAGGCTCATCTTTCCGAGTACAATACGAGACCATAACAGGAAAGACAAATCTGCGAGTAATAACTGTTATATAAACCTCGGTGCATTGCACCCCCTATCATCCACCAGTTTGATAAATTACAGGGTAACATGTAAATGTAAATGTAGATATGACGATACAGAAACAAAAGTGTATTTACAGCATTTCCCTGAGCCTTTAGGTTTGTTTAATTTAATATTTATACCATGAAGAGAAACAATGACGGACGAATTTTTAATAATAAATTCTACTTTTTTAATTTAACAAAATATTAAACTTGCGACTCACGAAGTCAATTGACGCCTTAAGAAATAGTGTATGTTTTATTAACTGTAACTCTCATAAAGTAAGTTTTTAATTTATAACTTTTTTACAGCGTTTTACAAATATTTTTGGGTGAATAATGTCGATTCTCTATCGATTGATTGTGATATATTGGAATCTCCGAAAAAAACATGATAAAATCGATTATAACCGTTTTATACTTATCTAGTTACCCTAATTTTATTTTCAATTGGATTAATTTCGGAAAATCTCTAGGTAACTGAACGTTGGGGAGTAAAAAAATTTGAAGGATCATCCACTGTAAAAAAAATAATTAATTGTTTATTTTATTCCCTTAAATATTGAACACATTTTTACGAGCAAAGTATAGTTTACCTTCCTCTGTTTTCACTCGCCAAATTATGATAATAGCAACTGATAGGTTTTTGAACTCATACACAAGAGACTGGTCTTGTACGAAGTGGTTATTGTTTTCACGATAGCGGTACTGGTTTTTGGCATCGAACTAGCCACCAGCGATGCATTTAAACTCAATACCAAATTCCATGCGAATGGATTGGGTCAAAATGTGTTTAAATGTTTTATATTAATGTCGTATCAATAGACTTTTTGCTGTCTTCCACGAGAATTATTAACTCACCTCAATCTTCTTTATTCAAAACCTCTCTCATCCTCTATTTAACAACATATTTTCAAAGAAACGTGTATCGTTTATTTTCATCGGGAAGTAGGCTGAATTAATATTTACCGGCGTTAACTGCTCCCAGGGTGAAATCAGAATGACTGCTGGTAATGGATAAACCAACTGAAAATCAAGAATGGAAGGCCTTCGATGCGATTTGCAAAGTCAAAAGCATGGGTATCATAGTAATGTGGTAGAGGAACGAAGTAAGTTTTCTGATAGTTTATCGTACCCTATACTCGCGTAAGGAAAAATAAATCTTTATGTTTGATTAGCTCAATTTGTACGATCAAACAGGATCATTTAATTAAATGTGCACTCGTAACATTTCGTAATCTCACAATTCACCTTCTCCAAAAAAAACACTTTATAGTGGTAAGTGAAACATCAATACTGTAAATATAAATTATAATTTTTTGTATCCCAAGGAGTGGTTCGTTGATTAAAATTGAGAGGAAAAATTGAACGAAATTTATTCCATGTGAGGCAAACCGTGACGCGATGCGACATCAAAATGTCTTCGTCTATAGTCTAACGGTCGCTTTTAGGACAATGAGTTAAACAGTCGAATTTGAAGTAAGCGAAAGGAGATAGGAGAAAGGGGAAAATCAGAAGTGTCATCACCGGACTTCCCCATTCGGCTTCCTCATCTTTCCCATTCTCTCCCGCGCCCCTCCCAACACCTGTAAACATCGATGTTTCCCTCTCACCCCAGCACCATCTTCCTTCCTGTCCCCAATCCACCCTCCAACTTTCCACTCCTTTTCGATCATTTCCCAGCATCTTTTTCTGCATCCTCCTCTGATTGGAACCCAACCCATCTACATTAAACTAACATCTATCCCCCTCACTCCCTCTGTTAGAGCATCCACCTCCATTTCCTAATAAGGTATTATGCGATCTTATTAATATTTTTTACGTCTCTTCATCTGTAAGAGGATAATTTTCCATGAAGTGGTTGTCATTATTCTTCATTCCGTTGCTGCTTCTTTTTTCCGGTAAATTTGATTGCATTTTCTAGACTCTCGTTTGTTAATAATAATACCATATCTTCAGAATTGGCGACATGACCTAAATATACTTTGTGTTTATATCCGAAAAAATAATGCCAATTTTGTGTCCCTCGTTCACTGCTGCGCTTTCTTCCTCCCGTCCATTTTCCCTCAGTCAACTCTTATCCGTCTAAATTCCCTTCTCTCTCTATCTCTCTCTTTCTCGTCTCCTCTTTCATCCCTTTTTCCATCCCATTCCTTGCCTCACTCCTTTCTCTTTTCACTCTCTGTTTTCACCGCCTTTCTCTTTACGACACTTTTTCTTCCTTTCCCTCTCTGTTACTTTTCTCATAACTCCACTTTCTTTTCCTTTCCCCTTATTCTGTTTCTTGTAAACCATCTAGCTAACTAATCGCCTTCTTTCCTCCCCTTTCCTTCTCTTACTGTTTAGAGCTAGTGGTGATAAACAGTGAGATTGGAGGAACTTTTAAGGAGGCTGCTCACGAAACGTGTGGCGGACACAATAGGAAACATTCAATCCGTTACTGAGGCAACGGTTGAGAGTTGGGATGGAGGTCTTCCAATGATATTGGATTGGTATTATTAAGGGGATGGGAGGATATGGAGAGGAAGAGATGAGCTGTGCAGGATACGTAGGCGAAGAGGCGATGTTCGAAAAAAGAGTAGAAAGAGAGAAATTACCAGAGGCGGAAGAGATAATAACCGTTATTCTCTTCTATAAGATAGCCGCAGTAAAACGCATAAATAGTCCGTAAACAACTGAAAATGCATTTCAAAGTACGAACGACAGTAGAACGCTCAAACAGGAAGGAGACCGTTAAAAAACCAACTTATTCACTATCTGTGTGTACAATTAAGAACCGTGTAACAGATTACGATATAGGCCAGTGAGGTGAAGACACGCAAGAGAACGTGTAAATTACTTGGCGGTGCGTGGTGCATGGGTTCATGTTTGAAAAAAGATATGTCATTTGTGGTGAGAGCGTTTGAAAGTAGAATTAGAAGATTGGTATCGTATTCTAAGAGGAAATGGATTTTAAAAAGGTGAATTAAAAAAGAAGTGTATTTGATTCTTGCCTTATTATTTTAAAGAAAATGTGATGGCGCCTTCAAAATCAATTTTACGCATGATTTGCACACTCATTACTTCAGAGCCGAGGTATCCAGGACAATAGAGCTTTATCATTTGATGTTGCAATAAAAGACTTTTTTATAGATTGTTAACGGAATTAATCGAAATTATCAGGAAAGTTTGAGATTGAAAATTTAGCAGTATATGAACCTCCCACTCTCGTCATCACCGTTGAAATAAAGGGAATGGATAAGCTATTGCCCCCGAGAATAACGTGTTTTATGCTACTACAAGAAAACATTAAGTACTAATTTACCTTAATTCGTAAAAATAAATGCATTTTTTGTCAGATAAATCGTTTTATGTAAAATTCATTGAGGTTTTCAAAAATATGAATTGTTAGTTATTTACAGCTTTATAAAAATTAATACGCAATTACTTCAATATACTGGATACTTTTAGTCGAGATTGTATAAACGTTGAGAAAGATCGTCGCGAAAGGAAAACGAGCCAAATGAATTTCCCGATGGATCGCTCGCGCAACCGGCACGGAGTGAATGTGGGGAAAGATTACGGAGAAAAAGGGATTTGGATTTGATGGATGATCAGAAGAAATGAAATTGTATTGGTTTATGAATGAATGAAGCTGAGATGATCGATATTTTGATGGAGACGACGCAAATGAACCGCATTTGAGAATAAGATTAGAAATAAACGGCAACATTCCACTTACCTTTCATTTTTATCTCAGAGCAAACGATTTCTCCTCAAATCTTCCGTGCAATCACACGAATTTAACTAATCACCTTATAAATGCGAGATTGCCGGCCGGCCTTGGTAGAGGGGTGGTTAGCGTGTCTGGCTCCCAATGGTCGCGGGTTCGAATCCTGTCTAGGGCATGGTTGTATGTGTTCGTCTTTGTTAAAGTTATTACGCTCATTTTAAAAGGCTGTTAACGGCTGTTTATGAGCTCAAAATAAATAAATAAATAAATTACTTTGTCGTTAAATTTTATGTCATCACTAGGATTTGGTGGAACTAAGTAAAATATTTTAAAGATAATTATATGCTTTTTGGATCAAGTAATTGAAATTCTAACACGATACTTGCAAATTTCTATTAATTTTACCATGATAAAAACTTTTGGGTCAAATAAACATTTCCTTTAAATTAATATTTCCGTACAAGTGAGTTTTTTTATCTAAAGAAAATTTACGTAAGAATTAATATTCACTTCGATTATCACCTGCTTATAATTTCCTTACAGAAATGTTTTCACTTTGCATTCTAAGGGTGCATACTTGATCATGTCTTGACATTGCTTCTTTTTTAGAATCAGTTAATCCGTCACTACTTAATGAGGATGTTTATTATGCAGCCGAAATGTATATCTGTTTTTCCAATTCGTTTTGTGGCTGTTAGAGTAACCTTATTTATCAGTTGGATTTCAGGCGTAAAGTGAACTCGATAATTCATTTTTGTAATATATCTTACTCTTAGAGTAAATGCCCCCTATAATCAAGGCCGGATCAAGGGTTTCGTAGGCTCTAGGCACCATGTGTCGTAGGCCTTTTAAACTATTATATGTATGTGTATATAAAACTTATTATAGATTTGTCAAGAAAATCATTCTGGAAATAAGGTTTTCCTTGTTGAAAAAATTAGATTATTTATATTGAATTTACATAAAAGGTTTTTTACAGTTTTGTCAGCAAATTTTGAAATAATTTCATCAGTATTTAACTTGCGGAGTAATACGCATTCTATTGAAAGTAAAGAAAGAGACGATAGTTTCTTTTGCCCTATCGTAGACCTATAAAAATACATTTGTGTTAACATATATTTTTTGTTTGAACTTTTCGTAGGCCCCTTTTCCTCGTAGGCCCTAGGCACAGTGTCTATAGTGCCTAAGCCATAATCCGGCCCTTCCTATAATACTCATCTGCAGAACTTGACAAATTATGCCAAGTCCTACTCGCCAAACCAAAAATGCATTCGCCGCCCCAGAACTATAAATTAATAAAGGAAATAATTTTTAGCATAATAATAATAATAACATTGAAATGCTCTATAACTATTGTTTATTATCTTTTATTATTATAATATAGAAGCTATAAAATTTTATTTTTCGTCATTTGTGTGCTTATGATCCTTTGTATGACAGTTTTGCTCGAAAAATACCATCGATCAATAGCACGTTCTGGTTTGTACAAATTAATTGGCGGACCATTGATTGTTATCATTAAGAGGTCATCTAAACTAGAATTCTGTAACGATTACCTATTCTTAGATTTGATTAAATTCATGGCATTAAAACCTCTTTCACATGATGCCGGAAGAACTGCTATTATATATATCAACTTAATGAACAACGGAAATCTTGCTCCGTGTGAAACTATTGATTTTAGAATATCTTCTAGTTTTCATTTCTTACATAATACTTGAACTTCATACCATTCACTAAGAATATTTTCAATAATTTTTCCAAAAGAGTCTTTTGTTACGAGATGATGAAAACGACAAATGAATGTCTTCATATCAGAATCTCCGTAATCTCTTAGATCACTATTGTAATTTGCGACGGGCGAGTTCATTCTGAATAGCAGGATAAAGTCTGTTTGAGCGGCGGAGAGCTAAATTTACAAGTAAAAAATCTCAACTTCAATTTTTTTTCGATCACAATAACTTTCTCTATATCGTTCCGAGTTCCGCTGAGAAAATTACTATTGTGAATAGCTGGTTGCCGACTGGTAATATAAACTCGCCATTGACGAGCGGGCGACCATATTTGTCGAGTCTTGCTTATGTGTGCCTCTGTAATTCCAATGTATATCATTGTTTAATGTACATTCAGACCCCAATTTAGGACCTCCTATAAAGTGTCACTCCTGTATACGGCCCATGAATCGTTGAGAACAGAACCTCCGTCCTTTCATTATATAGAGCAAGCATATACATCGATGTAGCGCCACCACAGCTTTAGCACAATGACACTGACGGGCAAATAGTGTCGCTAAATCGGGGTCTGACTGCTTTATTATTTAAAAGGGGATTTCAACTGAGTCCCGCAGAACCCTCAAGTTCAGCAAAAACTTGATGGTGTGAGACTAAGATTAATTTTATTATCATTTGCCACCTCGAAGTTAGGGTTCCGAAAAAATTACATAAGACTTTGAAAGGTGTGCAAACTCCTGTAGTATACGGTTATTAATGGCAGTTACCTATTTTATGAATAAATCAACGAATATAATTGTTCCATTCAGGCTAACAGGGAAAACGATATTTTTCTTCTTACAAGCTAATAGTAAATGCTGTTTTTAAGGCCAGGAGAAAGCGTAAAAATTGGCCTACTGGATAAAGAAAAAGGAAAGATAGGCAGATAGAAAAATAGCTGGAAAGAAATTGACTGATTGATTGATTTGACCCTTTATTGGGGAGGTTAGGCTTTGTTGGGCCTCTCTTCCTCCTAACCTCATATGTCACTTAATTCTAAAGTACAGTATGTAGTGTTAATTACAGAGATAGGAGGAAAGGTTGAGGAGGGTGGTACGGTAAGATATGTTATTAGTAACTTTTGAAACAGTGCTATTAATCGTGCCGCATTTATGTACCCAAATTACGCTGAGCGAGTGGCAAAAATAAGCGACGCTCCAAAACTGAAAAGGGTTGATTGAAGCGACCTAGCTGAAAATAAACAACCAGCTCCCTCCGAGTTTCTCCAGCTTCTATGCTGCTTATGTGCAATCGGGTCGATCCCTGCGGAATTTGCTGCCAATAGACGAAGTTGGATTGCGGATCTTTCAATTTTCAGCCATACTCAAATTTCAGCTGTAGCTCGGCCATTATGCGCTCCGAGACATATATACATAAACTTGCTCCTAAAATATATAATTAAGTGGGAGATTACGAGCCAGAATTCTACGACGTACATTACCGTCAAATTATAAATAATATTTTTATTTTTTATAGTCAACTTTTATATCATATTAATTAAAAATAACATAACACAGTTTTTATTGTAAGATTCGCATAAGCTTTCAATGTAAAATTAAATTCATATTCTCAAACACTCCTTTTGCAAATTTATAAATCAAATCCCAATAACTAAAAATAACTATTTAATGAAAATCGATATTCATGTGATCTTAACACCAAATCGCTAAATCACCTAAACTCCCTTGATGTTATGGTTAATGACTAACTGGATTTACCTGAATATTTTAATTTTTATGACTGGATTTTGTTATTTTATGAGTAATGTAATATTATAATCATGGTTAAACAAGAAAGTTACCTATTTATAAACTTTTATTTGGGATGTAATTTTCTTCCCAATACCAAATATTGAAACGAACACTTAACAGGTGTTTTAGTTGCTAAACGACAAAGTAAGGCGTCTAAAACATGGAAAGTATCTCACAGTCACTGAATCACTGAATGTCTTCCAAGGCCCTGCCAGTGGAAACCCTCTCGACACACTTTGTGATCTCTGGACTAGAAAAAAAAACTCCGATGTATTTTTGCGCTTGACTTCTTATCGAAATGCCCATTATTTAGACTGTTTCCACCAGATGGTTTGGGAACTACTTTAACCTTTATCCCACTTATGAGCCTCACTCTTAGCATATTAGCATATTTATTCAATCTAAATTACGATGACGAAGGAAGGATCCACGCCTACTCCAGTAACCGAATCTTCGTCCTATCGAATGCAAGAAAGCACTCTTTCCGCCAAACGGCACACGGCGGGCTACCACCTCCTCCTCCTTCCTCCTTATATTGCTCTTTCCTCCTCTTCATTCCTCCTCCCTCCTTTTCCCTCCCCCCAGCCCTGCCTCTCGGCAATACCTTCCCTGAATGCTACTGCTAGATATTTTGGGAGGGCCGCCCCCCTTCTCCCCTTCCTACCCTCTCCTCCAGAAAAGAGCGTCGGCACCAATGCCCAGTGACCCCAATTCCGCATCCAGGCGCAATTGGTGTGGGGGGGTTTAGGGCCGGGAGGGGAAGGGGAATGGGAGGAGGGATGGAAGAGAGGTATGGCTATGAGAGGGGAGGGAAAAGGTGGTCGGTCGGGATGGCGAATTTGCCACCAAACAACGGCTCATCTCCGTCTTTTTCGAAGGCGAAGAAGACCCATTTGAGATTACGACGGAAGAGCAATAACAGAGGGGTAAACTTCCTTTCGCTTTAAGAAGAGCCTGGAAGGATTTTTGCCATTTACAGCTTTCGGAACTACTCAAAGGACGCCGCTTTGCGAGGGTAAAAGAGGATGCATTTTAAGTCTATATTTCAAAAATATATAAACTAAGAGCTGCTACTGAATATTAAACGCACAGTTAACATGTTTGGTACGGTAGCTAGCCCAATACCAGTTTAAAAATTTCGGTAATTTTAATTTTCCTCGTTTTTTCATTCGTTTTTATATGTAGGCACATATCAAGCATAGACACCATTATTTTCCTCAAAGATCAGCTAATTAGTAGAAGATATGAAAGGGGCGAAGAGAGAAATCTAAGCAGAGGGAGAAGATATGGGTATGGCGTCATGATATTGACATCGTTAGTTTTACGCTACCACAAGGAAAACTATCTCGCTTTAAACTTTTCAAAGGTCTCGAAGGAACAAGAATCTTTTCGTTGTGTACCCTTTCGGAAACATCTGCCTGACACTCATGACCGACACTTTAGAACAGGTTCTAAACCGACTAACCCAGTCCCGAAATATAGGCCAAAGAAGCATATCTTCGATTGAATTACGCTTGTTAACCAGATGTCGTGTTTATTTTTTGTTTTGGTTTACTTCTCGATCCGAGTGAATCTGTAGGGTGAAAATCTTTTACTTTGTAGCCATATATTACAATTTCACAGCCATTAAGTTTTAATCAATATTTGCAAGTATAATCCTCTTTTTGCTGACAAGAATGATTTCACTTCTCTCTTCAACAATATTGCTTGAGTTAATTTATTACGCATTTATGTTCCTATGTTTGTGTCTGCAGTTGGTCTCCTAAAAATATGTGTTAATGGGTCAAAAGATATGCTGCTCCCATTAACTTAGTGGTATCACTCTATCTTGATGCGTCTAGACATCTATTCGTAATATGATATATGAGTTTGAGAAAGGATACAGCTGCAATCTTGTTTAAAAAATAGGAAAATAGAAAAGTACTCTAAAAGGGTTTTAAGGTCGGAGTTGTTTAGAAACTTTGACCTTTTAGGAATCAGAGAAGTTACGATATACTTCATTTAAATTCTTCAAACGCCTGTCAAACTTGGTTCGATTGATATAGATTATTCAAAATGTACGAACCTTTTCATCTTCAAAGGGCCCGTTGCCAATGGCTTTTAATCGACCGCTGATTTTATTTAGGTACTTACAAATAAATCTCGAACGGCTCTCGGCTAATTACACACCAGTTTACCTGTTATACGCGATTTTAATTAAGTTGTAATTTCAATATCACATGTGGTTCTTCAAATTATCTATATACCGGCATATTATCATATGGCGGCTACTTTTCGATTTTGTTGTTTTCTGCCAAAGCTGTTTTCATCATTGATAGATACATATTAATAATGAGTGGTGACTACGGCGAATAATATATAAAGAAAGGAAACAACTCCTATTATTTATTATTATTTAATTATTTATTTAACCTTCCTTTTATTTTTTCCTCTCCCTCTAACTTTGTGCGATACTCGATTTATTAAAGTACGGCGTAGGGGTTGATTTCTTTCTTTATATTGATAGATACATCATATTACCCAGAGTTTAATTATTTTCTCTGCTGTTCTAATGTCTAAAATCGTCCCAAAAGTGCTGCCATTAAAATCCTTTTAAACAACACTTATTAACTACTGTTATGATATCGGCGATGCTGATTGCAGACGAAAGTACCATTGACAGAATTCGAACTCGGGCCATTAATATAGCGGAAGCAATCCGTTTAAACCACGCTTTACATTAACGTTTACTTCAAGAGGTAAATAAGATAAATATATAAACAAAAGGTAATGGGATAGTCATTTATTAGCCTTTTAGGGTGATCGTAAAAATTTGCAGTTACCCGAAAACTGTAAAAGTGTACCTCTCGGCCCTTCTCAGGTAAAAGAGACGACAGGTAAATTTTGGTCTGCTTGAGAATAGGTGTAAACTCACAACAGTCGAACCTTTTGAACAATAAATTCTGGCCTTACTGAAAGGTTAGTGACCTTTTGCGAAAGAAAAAATTAACCTCGCAATCGATGTTCGAGGGGAGGATTCTTAACTGTGGAACCTCGCTTGAATTGCAAAATACTCCAAGGAAACCCTTGTGGAACTATGCTGATGCATGAGAACGTCGTAATGTCGATCATTTCTAAGATTAACTAGTTACGTTTTGTTGCAGATCAAATCCACGAAATTATAAAAAATTTGTTCAAAGGAATATTATTTTAGCAGCTCTTAAAGATTAACTTGTTAGAGTTGATCGCAAAAACTAATGGAACGAACCGATGAGCAATTTAATTATGTATTCATCACGCAAAAAATGCAATTACGTAATTCGGATGCCTATATATACGATTCTAGGAATTGAGATAAATTGTTGTTTTGTTAAGTCGCCTTCCTCGATGACAATGCACAGGTACAAGTGGGAAATATTGCAATTTATCGCAATATATTTACATAAACCATATATTATAATTTAATTTTCAAAATTTTGGTGCATCCATATTGCGTATTTAATCTTCCCTTTTGCCCTTCTCCACCTTTTTTATAATTATCGTCACAGCCTGATTTGTAAATGAGAACTCGATTTTAAATATAATTACCAAAAAGAATTTTTAATACTATTTACAAAAATACATTTACACTCCACTCTCGCTTAGCATTTATCTCAAAACGATATGTTTACGCTTCTGTCAAGCCACTACATTATCGTCATGCTATTTGCAAAACCGAAAAAAAATCCATTAGTTTATGAAAGGACCGCATCTCTCCGTAGGCTTAGTTCATTTTTCCAGGAGAGATTCTACCAAAACGATTTCACGTTACCTGAAGGATTAATGATATTTTGAATAACTTCCCGTGTAAAGTATCAAATTTCACTATAATTTAATATCTCTCTGCATTTTCGATGGCTTTGAATCATCAACTATATTTTGCGGGTTTGAATTCCAGCGTCGTAGATTAGCAAGAATTTCCATCGTTATTTTTCTTCCTGTGCCATTATTTACCAAATTCAATTAAAATATCAGCTATCAAATCAAGAGGTTCAAAATAAGCGTCCGTTTCTCACGGACCCGATTCCTACTGTTTTCTGGGTTACTTACTAAACGAGAAGATAATCGAAATGGACAGTATTCTAAATCGGTCCTCCTGAAATGCCGTCCATATATGACTTGTATGGGTTCTTAAATCTCCCTCTAACCAACCGTACAAAACCATAAAAGGCCGCAAAATTTGGTGAGAAAATAGGACTCTTCCATTTATATTTCCGTATAATTATTTCTGAAGTTCGTCGCTATTAAACCTTGCTCTGCGCTAGAGAAAAACAGGTTTCTCACCAAACCCGAAGAAATACGAAAAGATCGTAGCCATAGCAACCGTTTTTAGAATCAGATACTTATCAATCGTTCCCGTCTTCCATAAACCAAACGCGTATAGATTTCTAAAATTTTTGATGCGTAAAATTCGACAAGCGCTACAAGCATTCGGTCCATTAAAATTATTTCCATCGATCTCTATCCAAGTTAACAAATCATGATACAATAAAAACTTCGACCGCATGTGCGTCATGCGTACTCGTTAACTGGCTGCCCGTTTTTTTTTAATCGTGAAAGTTTGACCCAATAAATTCAAGAAAAACTATGATGAAGCCAAGAGGTTTAACGGTTCTAGTGTGAAAGGTTTGAAAAATTCGATCCTAAAATGGCGATCGCGGAAGATATAACCAAAATCTCGCCTTCGCAAACGTTAATATAAAAAGACTCGCATGGTAACGAATGGCGAGTCGTTCTAAGACACAAGAATATCATAACAACAACAGCGGATCTGTGTACGTCATGCCTGACAAGGAGAGGCTACTTCCTTCGGGTCACAGATGTTGATGCAAATCGACCAGGTGATTCAACATCGAAAATTAGTAGACCAGTGTCTGGGGGTTTTTGTGAGACACGGGTCTCCTTATTTTCGATGTAGAATCACCTGGTCGATTTCCATCAACTTCTGTGACCCGAAGGTCGCAGCCTCTCCTTGTGAGTACACAGTTTCCAAATATATACATTATTTGCGATGCAAAATGATTTAATACATTTTCATAATTTACGGTTTATACTTAAATAATCTGTCAAAATTTTAAAAATGTGTTTTTAGCAACTACTAACGAGATGTACGTGAATCATTAACGATGATCTTTTGTAAACTGGAGGGTCTGAATCTCTAATACCTACCGAAACAGTTCGAAAACTTTTCGAGTAGACCTACTACACCAAATCTCACGGTTTACGAGATTTGAGGTGCGGACAGACGAACGGAGAGACAGGCCTGACCTCCTCTATAGGGGTTCACTGCGTGAAAAGAACGCATAAAAACCGAAGATGTTCGATGCATAGTCCTAAGTGGATTCTTAGTGATGTTCCAAATAGGAAAACCGGTTGGTCTCAATCTTCTTAGGAAATAGTGGGCCACGCTGAAATACGAATGAGGTGACAGATGAGGATACAAATTTCATTTATTTTTAGGAGACTGCAAATACCGCGACGTGCAACAATATTGTGTACATCTACATCTACAGTTTACCCTGCAAGCCACCGCAAGGGTGTGTGGCAGGGGGTGCATTAACACCAAGGGGAAAACTCCAAAATTAGGTCTGGGTTTCGCCCCTACGCGTGGTTACTTTTGATCGCAAGTTTTATTCTGCTCAGCTATCTTTATAGGTAAAAATGAGCCTTTGTATCTCTCCGTCCTACAGGCTATCTCTCTTATTTTACGAGGATGGTTCTTTCTACTGATATAGGTGGGAGTTCTTATTACAGCAGTCAAATATGCAATTACCGCAGTACAGTGGAGCTTCCATAAGTCGAACCTCAAGGGAAACAAAAATATTCGAGCTGTAGAAAATTCGACTTATGGAAATACGTTTTTCTCATGGGGATTTTTCCCGGTAAAATTAATTCACTTCGGGTTATGAAAAATTCGAGCTACAGACATTTGAGTTATGGAAGTTCCACTGCACTGCGGTAATTGCATATTTGACTGCTGTAAACAATGTTGTTGCACGTCGCGGTATTTGCGGTTTTTAAAAAATAAATGAAATTTGTATCCTCATCTGTCACCTCATTCGTATTTCAGTTTCAAGTCGTTTCGCCTTGGGTTGAATTCCTTAAGCAATTCGTTCCAAAATCAGCATCTCGAGCTGAATTTATCTGAACTTAAATTAAATATCGATTCAAATATTTCAAGTTAATTTAAGATAATAAATATTACGATACTTTTAAAGAATTTGTGTGCTTGATATGAATCGTACATCGTAATTTATTTTCAGCTATTCCAATAATCATTAACAAGATGATCCAAACGGAACTTATGATGCCTACTTTCCATTTAATCATATATTTAAGATTTTCATTGCCTTTAATAGCTTTAAAATCAGCGCGGATATATTGCGTTCTGTATTCTCAAATTTCAAAATTTAGCGCTATAAAATACATTTGAACGAAATATTAAATTGATCACGCGTATTTGTGCGGCAAAAATAAGGCGTGTATGTATTAGATTATACTGAATCCGAGTCCAACAATAGTTGTTGCTATGGCAACACTCACGTAGTGAGTGATAAAATTGCATACACGACAGTATTTACACGAAATTCGAATAAATGCGATCGATAAGCAAAATTCTACAATAAAAATTAGAATCTTCATTCCTTTCCGCAGAGAATAGTACAAATCATGCTTCGATATTATAATTCTAAGATATTTTAATGCGCAAGAGAAAATTATCCTGCGCGATTGATTTCAGATTTCCCTTGTGAATCAAATGGGAAGGATAGTTCCTTGAATCAGGGGCGGCCCGAGGAATTTTGGCGTCCCGAGCGAAATAACACTCCCTTCGTTAATGTTCGTTGAGACATTTACAAAGTATATGTTAACGTATCCTTCGCTCTGTAAAAATTATTGATAATGAAAAATTAAAGGAATTTCATCAAGATTCTAACCTGTTCCTCGATATAAATTGGTATCCAATATTTATTCACTTGATTCACATAGATAAATGATCTGGATAGCGCCCCTGGCAGCCCCCCGGCTCGCCCGTAGCTCGGACCGGCCCAGCCTGGAATCGAACCCGGAACTTCAATCTTCGCAACGAAAACTATCCTCGGGAGCTCGGCCCGAGTAGGAAGAGATTTTCACCAAGTATCATGAAATTCGGTGTATTGGTTCGAAAGGGCGGACGGACAGACAGACACGACGACGAAACTATAAGCCTATTTCCATTCTGGAAAGTAGGCTAAAAATCTGACCGCTCATTCATTCCAAATGCGGAATGCGGCTATTTTCGGGCCGCTGGAAAAAATCAAACTTACCAACGCTCCAAGAGTCCAGGAATTGCAAAGCGCCGCAACTAATTAGCTCTTTCTTGCAAATCATTTTACTCGTTGATTTCATATTGGTTATCGTTCCATAGGTGGTAGGTTATTTAAATGTCGTCTCAAATATTGTAATCACTTCATTGATTCAACGGAGGATTTTTGCCAAGGTATTTTTGGTATTCCATCTCGCTCAAAGCTAATCAAAACCGAATTGTTTACTTTTATGATGAATAGTTTTTGGTTTTTTTGGTTTATAATGTGACTAATTAATGTGAGTTATCTGTATAGATGTATTGATGTACTGACTACCATCATTAATGCTAAAAATCGCCGAAAGAAATTGACTACTTATTCCCTGCTCGTGAACCTTCCACCTGTTCTAATCCTTCTTCCCCTGTTTCGGCAGCGACGGATCCCTGTAATGCGACATCTATGCTGCCCAAGTGATGTTTTTGGTTTAATAAGAAACTCAATAAGAAGATTAAAAAGGAAGAAATATTCAGCCTATCAAATCAACATCGAAGGGTGAAATGGAATTCGTCGTCAGGCGTGATGTGGTAAGTACAAATACGACCACTAATTGAATCTATTATTACTATTAAAAAATAGGACAATACCGCACAGCTATTTGATTTACCAATCTTAAGCTTCAGTAAACAGCAGATACAGCAAAAATCGCGATAATGTAGGCGCTGCTTACATAACTTTGAAAAGTAAGATGTGAGCTCCCGATAAGAAAAAGTTCCACAGAGCAGTGGCAGAAATCACGCTAAGGTTGGCACGTATACGTTTATATAAGGTATGATTCTTCAAGTGGATAAGTAAATTTATTTGGCATATTCAAATATTTCACATAGCTTTTTCTTGAACTTCAATGTTACTCGGTCTCTTGGAGTTCACTTCTAGTCTAAAAGTGTCATTCTGGCGTCCGTTTTATTGTTTATCCTCTAAAATTCTATTAAAATTTATTCAAGTCTCGCAAGACTCATTCTTTACTCGAGACCGAAGAAGACGCACGTCCGCACACCCTAATTGCAATGCCCCGAGAGAAAATTTAGACTCGAAATAAACGTTCCGACCACAAGGTCGACGCGACTCGTGTCACTCTGCCGCGGTGTTTACATCGCGCCTCTCTCCCGCTCCTCCTCTAAACCTAATGACCTAATTGTTGCTTCTTCTATCACCCCCCCCCCCTCCCTATCCTTGTTCTCCCTATTAACATCAACCGTTATCCCATTTCCCGATTTTCTGATACGGACGGTCTGATACATGGCTCGCGTCATTTATGAGTTATTTTTTATGTCCCAATTATGGAGACGTACGTTTACGAAGGGTGAATTACCAAAATATCCGCCTTTATGCGTCCGATGTAACGTTTTCGAAGATAAAAATATTAATTGGACGGAAAATATTTTGAAAATGGGTCAAAGATTTGTGTAGCGGCAACGGAATTAAATTTGCATAAATTAAACAAACGAAGCAGTATCGGAAGCAAGGGTGGCATAATGAATTCAAACTTTTTCGAAATTCAGGCGTTTCGCGAGCGACCGTTTTAAAAAGGAGGAGCATGACGGACGTTTCGTTGCAAAACGCGAAGTTCGTTTTGGAATGAATGTAATGTTAACTTTTTGATATTTTTTTCTGGCCTCACGTTGGAAGAGGGCAATCAACGTGTTCCACGCGAGGGACCCTGAGGTAGAAAGTCCCGAATTCCTTTTAATTCACGACTCGCCCATTAAGAGCGCGTTTCGGTGGTGAACAAGCGGCCGCGGCAATCTCTAATAAAGTGAGCCTTTTTGTCTTTAGGCTATATTATGCTTCACGGAATGGCGGAGCGGGACCGTCTAAGCTGGACGCGTTACATTTGAACATATTCCGCAATCCAAAAAGCCGTCAAAGGATACGCGTAGATGCTAATAACGGCAAAGAGTTGCGGAAGGGGTTTTTTGTGAAAATGAAGACCTAAAAGAAAAAATATTGTAACGATAGTGTTTGTAGTACCGTTTGCATCCTCCTTCAATCCACATTTAAAATAATAATCCGTCTTCACCACCGGCTACAATACGGATTAGTCACCTCATGAACTCGCAGATATCTTGTCACTGTCTTCAGCGGTATATTTACTGCACATTTACGGGATCCTCAGTAACCATTGCCTCATTTGGCGAATCTCCTGTCCCCCCTCTATACTTATACTTTTGCATTCTTGATATGGTTCCGTTTCTAATCATTTCCTTTTTTATTCGAATGCATGGTTAGGAATATAATCTCTCCAAAAATCTTGGATCGGTGAATAATTTCTTTAATTTTATCGTTTCTACCCAGGACCATGCCATGCATCATGGCCGCCCGTGTGCAAGTCCCCTTTTGGACACCCGTTTTCGAATCGACACAAAGCAATGACAGAAGAATGTTTTTGACAATTCAATTTAGTACCATTAGACAATCTTACCAACAACAAATTGATCCAAACGGAACTTATGATGCCTACTTTCCCAAATTTCATAATTTAGCGCTATAAAAATACAATCGGACAGAAAACTAAATAGATCACGCGTATTTGTGTGGCAAAAATAACTCGTATATGTATTAGACTATACCGAATCCGAATCAAACAATAGTCGTTGCGATGGCAACACTCTCGTAATGAGTGATAAAAAATGCAAAACGTCAGTATTTACGCGAAATTCGAAGAAATACGATCGATAAGAAAAATTCTACGACAGAAAATTAGAATCTTCATTCCTTTCCGCAGAGAATAGTACAAATTACGCTCTGACATTACAATTCTAAGATGTTTTAATGTGCGAGAGAAAATTACCCTGCACGATGGATTTCAGATTTCCCCTGTAAATCAAATGGGAAGGACGAATTTCAGAAACATAGACGCGTGAGGGAAATATGGAATACAATTTAAAAAATTAGGGTAAGTTTAAAAACCTAAAATGTATTTAAAAATTCACAATGTAACTTGCGTTACGAGCAATCGGCCGCCCCCGATTATTCGGCTTTCCGTGTTCGCACCTAAGGATGACGCGCCCCTGTATCCACTGCCCTTACTCGAAGTTAAGAAATTTCTCGGTCATTTCCATAATTAAATCAAATTTATTCTTATCCTTTTGGCCTTAAACGATATCTTGATAGAAAAACAAATCATTATTATAAATTTTCTTTTCGTTTAAAAATATCTAGATTTTGTAAAAAAGCGTTTTGTCTCATCGTCGTGATTTTAATGTTTTTATGGTTAATAATTTAAGACACAAGAACGTTTGAAAAATAGATGGCGTGTCAATTTAGAAATGACTGTTAACTGATAAGTTTCATTCATTATTTTGGTTTTTACCGGTTTTCTCAAAAAATTCGCTTATGCATTCGGTTTGTCCGTCTGTCTGTCTGACGCACTAACTACCTCTACTACCCCACACACGGTTCAGTTTTCCTTCAGGTCGGCCTCAAGGCATTTTCTCTGTTTCGTCTAGTCGGCGTGAATAGGTTCATAATGGCGACTAAAGGTAAATCGGAGATTATTAATCTTTTTGGTGACAGTTACTTTGGTTGCGGTTGTTTCAACTTCTCATATTTTTGCAACCAATGCATCGTATGCTTCTTCTTTCTTCATCCGATTAAGGTAATCTTTCGATTTTACTTTCCAAAATGACTCCTTTTCCCAAAACATTTCTATAAATTATAACAAAATATCTTTTCACCAATTGGCCATGTTCATTAAATTAACAGTGTATGACAAGAGCAAAAAAAACTTGCGAAAACAAATTGCCTGAGAACTGCACACGGGTACTGTACAATGCGAAAGATGAAAGCGAACTGTCGCGCGGCCTTCAGTCCAATCCACACACGTCCGGTAACAGCTCAGTTCAGGCCGATCTGTCAGTCGATCGTTTGCCGGTCCCACAGTCGGTCAGGCCAATATTTTCAACTGAACAGTCCATCCAGCTTCCCCACACACGTGCGATAAACCGGATTAGTCCTGGACTGTTCAAGCCGATCCTAAGGCAAAACTGGCCGTGTGTGAGTACCTTATACATTGGAGCAAATAACGACTACCTCAGTTTTTTTCGGTTCAAATTTTTATTTCTACGTGACCTCCTATGGGATGCCACCTCTTTTGCGTATTGTTTTACTATTTGATGAGTACATTTACCAGAAGTATGAGCACGATGATTCTTTAAAAAAAAAATTTCTCAATATTACTTATATGTGCATCGTGGCTTCGTAAAAAGAGTTGAGAGCATTCTTATTACCACTGAGGTCAGAACAACTCTTAGATTGAATTATACGATTGCGCATACATAAATACATCCATATAAACAAACACGTGCGCTCGCACACACACATAATTATCATAATTATTGAAATGAAAGGATTTAGGTGCTGTGTAATTACGTAATAAATACAACAATATTCGAATTCGTTAAAATGCAGATTATTTATCAGATTGCACGATTTACACAAATTAATTCATTATTACATTTTTATTCAGATGTAATATATTCAAATCTCAACATCCACGAGCATAAGAACTAACTTCAACTCATATCTGGAGAAATATAAGTCGAAAGGTTTAGCAGAGGAGGCTTTTTGTAGGAATAATTGAAGAACCAACGTACATTGGAAGAAACCGTCGTGACGATGAAATACTTTATATCGATTGTAAGACAGAACATTATCGAGGTTCGTTTTTTCCGAGGTCAATATGAGATCATAACAGGAGAGTCAAACCTGCGAAAGCAAACTGTTAATTAGGCTTTGATACATTGCACCCCCTGCCATCCACTAATTTGGTGAATTGCAGGATAACATGTAGATGTAATTACAGCTTTCATTTGATTAAGCGGTTTATCATTTCAATGCCTCATACCCAAATTATTTCATCTTCTCCAGCCGTGTGTCTATTTTTCAGACAGCTCACCTACGGTTTTTCTGACACTCTTTGGCACATTCTATCCGCATAACGCTCGAAACCAGTCTCTGCTTGCTCCTGTTTTCCCATTTCAGGATTACATCAGTTGATTACTTCAAGACAAAATCAGTTTATTATTTCAGGATATAGTCTTATCAACGGCACTTAATTTATCCTTTTCGTCCTAAGGTTAGTTTACTTTATTCTTTAAGGGCTTGTAATTCTATAGTTTTCCGTACAAATCATCCTTCCAATTTGCTTTCGTTTTCTCTTTTTACGTTACGGCGGCTGTTTAAGTTTACTATTGAAAATGTTGATCGGGATAGAATTCTATCGGAGACGGATAGTTATTTCTTTAATTGAAAACAATGCATGTCAGTAATTTTTCTTTCTCTCTCTCTTTTTCCAATCACTCTGAGATTAAGATCGCAGAGAATTTTTTGCGTTGTAGAATTATCTCTCAAAAAATTAGATGAATTCATAATTTCTCTGAGGAAATTTGGTGGAAAAAAGTCTGTTAAATAATTATAATGAATCCATGACATTGCGAGAGAAGCACTTATATAGGCGTTTCAGGGGGGAATGAACGGGCGCCTTCCATGCGCGAGAACACAGCGAGAGATCATTTGGATATCCATAAACGCCACGAGCTGAGATAAAAGAGCATTGAACTCGGCGGATTGGGAGATATTTTCATCCAAGCTGCAGACGAAAACTGGAAGGTGATTTACGCAATTTCTCCGCACCAGAGACCGCGCACAAACCCGCGCTCACGCTAATCCGTGCATTTTTCGGACTTTTGATTCTGACGAACGACTGACCGCTAAATAAGAAAATTATGTGTAGAGCTGCAGATATTCTCTCCGGCACAGGTACTGCTGTAGACTTTGACAACCTTGACTATTTTTACAACGGTTTAGATTAATTCACTGCTGTGCTCGAGAATAGCGCAATATTGCGATATGATCGTTTTAAAATTCTCCATCTTCAAACACTATTCACGTAGAGAGATGAAAGATCACGAGGTAGGATTGAGATGTATCTTCTGAATCGTGGTCTATTAGCCTAGGTTTTTTTCGTAGTTTATAGTTTCCGAAACCTTCGTCGATATTCATTCTGAGGTAGCTAATGCCGAAACAAACATACTTATGTTAGCCCAACTTTCTTACACAGGTTGCCCACTCTAAAAGAGATGTAATAGCCATGGTAATAACATGCAATGACAATAGTAACCACATTTAAATATCTTTAGTAGTATTTGTAGTAGGGATGGCCAAATCTCGGCACGCGAGCCGCATGCGGCTCTTTTAAATTTCCATTCAGAGACCTGTCGCCGGTATTCACTGCAGAATACAATGACGTATTGTGCCTTGAGACGTGATGGGGATGCGTAAGGGACATGGATTATATCTGAATCGCTTCGGATACAGGTTATGCTATTACTGCTCGTAAATGTATGAGCACAGAATATGTGTCATGCGGCTCTCGAACTTTTGAAGATTAACGCATGCGGCTCCGAGGGTAGGTAATTTTGGCCACCTCGGGTCTATAACAAGAGTCGGCAACCTCTTCTGCATGGCGGGCCACATAAGTAGTTGTGAATGATTCGGAGGGCCGCATTGGAAGTCGTAAGATCTTCGGCGGGCCGGATGAGTTAGTTACCTAGAGATTCTGTGATCTCGTATTAGTAAAAATCAACTTTAAATACTTTACTAACGTTAAAAATTCGCCAGAAAAGGTTTTTAGATCATAATTTTACGGAAAAAAATTAGAAATTATGTTGAATTTTACCGATCACTTTTTCAGCGTAGCTTCGCGGGCCGTACATTGCCGACTTCTGATCAATTCAATGGAGGGAGGTGCCGGGTAATGGATTTCCTAAACATGCCAAAAATGTACAGCAATACTTCCGAGTCGTTTTTTTTGTCGCTGATATTTCTTAGCCCAAAGTCATCTACTAGTAGTGCTATCTAGTAGTCACGGCAACGAGAACTCGCTCATTTATTTGGGCCCCTCAGAATTTTCGAGAAGCATTTGCCTCGTTCGGTTAATTGTTATTAATATCTGATGAAAATACTTTGAATGACACCATAATTTCTTCGAAGCGTCTTTATGGTATGGTCTATCATTTCTGCCTCTTACCCTTATTCTGTATCGCTGACGGTCGATGACGCTTGTTTTGTTGCACTCATGCATTTCCCTCTTCTAATTCAAAATGTGATTGCTCGCCAAAGAAAACTGCGTTAAAGAAGTTGTGGTCATATGGTTAACCTATTGGGAGGAGTTATTTATAAAGGGAATTATGCAAAGATTCTACGCATAGCAACATTTGTTTTGATTGTTCTGTTTACCTTTCGTGACTCTGTCAACGATAGCAACACAACTGTAAAATAATTGGATTTTTATGATTTATTATTTGTGTTACAAGCAACAAATTCAACCGCGGCTCTTATTTTTACGAGAATCTTCTTCTGAATCTCTGTCCCTTTTTCTGTTATTGAAAACGCAATCGCGTCTTTTCAAAACGAAAAATGTTGTTCGTCGTTCGCAGCATTCCGTTTCGACGACAAAAATAGTTTCACTCGACCCACAAATAAATAACCGCCTTACGCAATGTTTGCTTCTTTTTTTTAAGGATCGCGCGACAATTGTTTCCGCTTCATATTCCAGAATGCGAGTGCAGTGAATGTAATATTCTGCGTTGCGAAACCCATCGCAAGTCTCCTTATTTCCCAACGTAGTAGCGGAGAGGGATGAAAAGCGAGAGAGGAGCTTCCTAGCCATCAGACTAAGCCGTTAATTAAAACATCTCCCCTTCCTTTTCCCCATCCGATCTTCAATGCGATAATATATTTGAAGCAGACGTTTCGAGGGGCGACTATCTTCATCTCCTAGGGAGTGAGGAGCCCCTTTTATCTTTTCTTTCCGGCCTTAATGCTCCGCTACCAGAACCTTGGACGTATTTTTACGCACATGCCTGCGGGTAAGACGCAACACGTTGGAAAGGGCGCGTCCGACTGGAAATAAAAAATAATGTCCAATCCTTTTAGACAGTGAAGGAACCATTCTTTCGTGATAAATATTCCCGTCATTTTCCAAGAGAACCTGTAATTCCGAAGATTTTCGTTTTATTCCGATAAAATTTCAGTAAATATAAATTATAAAAAATTATTATCCAAAAATGTGCCATAAAAGAAAACAAATAGCTTATATTTCGAGCAACATTTCATAGTTCTTCTACGGTTGCATCTTTTTAAAAGAGGAGCCGGCAAACTCCCAAAGTAAAAGAGCCATTTTTTCGTTTTTGTCTCATTCCAAAATACACGGGAACCGCGCAGTCACAACCTGCATGACTTTATTTTAATCTGATGTGGCCACCGCATGACTTTCTCTATACCTGTAATTTTTCTAAAAATTCCAAATATGTTAAATTATAATAAATATATTAAGGAACTGCGATAGAAATTCAAAGACCTTCAAAGGACAGATATTAACTTATACTGTAGCCTTCTGATATTTGATATACAATTAAGGACAAAAAGGAACGTTACTAACAATAAGACGTAATAAAGAGTCAATTCTTTACAAAAGTCGCCTCCAGGTGATGCGGTGGTGGCAGATAAAAAATTTAATTTTTAATATAACTCTTAAACAATGGGAATATGTTTCGATCAAACGTTGTAGAAAATTTTATTTCCTATAAGGTTTTTCCATTACTTTTTTGCAGTGGTCAAGTATTAAAGCAAATATTTTAAAAAATCTGATGTGGGCACCACATGACTTTCTCCGTACTTGTAATATTTCTTAAAATTCCAAATAGGTTACATAAAAATAAAGATTTTAAGAACCTGAGAGAAAATTTTCAACTTTACAAAGAACAGAAATAAACTCAAACCATAGCCTTCTGATATTGGATATAGCCACAAAGCTCCAATAATTAAGAAAAGAAAAAGGAGCGTTACTAAGACGTAACTAAGCGTCAATTGTTAACAATAGTCGTCGGTAGGTGGCGTTGTGATGGAAGCTAAAAATATAAGATATCTCTTAAACAATGCATTATATGGGAAAATGTTTCAAACAAAGGTTGTAAAAAATTACATTTCCTATAACTTTTATACTCGTATATTTTTACACTTATCAAATATTAAAGCAAATATTTTAAAATAACGGATAAGTGGCAAGAGTAAACACCCACTTTCAATTTCCCGATTTTTACTAAAACCTCATCAACTCTTTTTCCTTTAAGAAAAATGTCATTTATAAAATTTCGCGATGATCTGATTAATAGTTTTTTAGTTAGAGCACCCACAAAATTTCTATCTCGTACACACACAGACATCATCGAGAAAATTGTCAACACGTGTTCAGGGGACTTAAAAAGGTGTATTTCCGTTGAAATCTCGAAATCGACTTTTTTCATGAAAACAATACTTTATACTACGTATGGAGAAAATAAAACTATTCGAGTGATCGTAATACCCATGTTCCATGAACGATAAAGGTAGCTTAGCTAACTTTTAAAGAGCCACAAGTATATACTCAAGGAGCCATAAAAGCAATGTCTCTTACTCTTGTCTGTCTCCTAACCTCTTCCAATCTCGCCCCACTTCATTTACTCCTTTCCCGCAGTGCCTACATTTTTTTGCCATTATTCTAAGCAATCTATCGACAACAGTATTTCATTCTGGGCTTACTCTATCCTCGCTCAAATCTCCTTCGCTCTCTGATATCCTGCTACAGAAGAACAGGTGTGTTCCTCTATTTTCAATCACAAAATTGAGATGACAACTATCCTAACATCTTTTATTCTTTTGTCGTTCCCCTCTCTTCTTTTCCCTTTCTCTCTCCCCGTATCTCTTCCTCTCTTTCTGTCTCTCTCCGTTTTATTTATCTATCTTTCTTCGTTCCTTACATTTTTTCACTTATACAAATGTTTGTGTGTGTTCATGGCGCCAGGAAATATGATCACGCTCCCTTTCCCTCCATTCCTTATTTATACCACCTTCTTCGCCGATATAATCAACAAAGTAACAATTGTCTCAAACTATCGTTCACTTCCGCATTTCCTGCGGCTTGCGACTTTAAGCAACTTTTCTCTTCTCGATGTGCTTTTGGAAAGTATGCCTCTCTTTTCATATCTCAGCTCGTTTGTCCCGTAATTTATCGGTTAATGCCTAGAGCATTCATATCTATCTCTAGATATTGATTACTTCGACTTTTGCCCAATGAGAATCCACGCCGATGATCCCATTCTTCTCCTCTGGAGAATTGCAGACAATCTTACTCTGGTTCGGGCAGAGGTGGACAAAGCAAAATTGCATTTAAATTATATCTAGTGCGTATTTTTGTCGATAATTTCGGTTCCCGCATCCTTTCCCAGGGTTTCTGTAATATTCATTACATATTGCCAAAAATAAATCATATTTAATCGGGAACGACATATGGATTTTCGTAAATTTATTTTAATGACGAAGGTGTACTCTAGATAACAATTTTTATGCTTATTGAGAATTTTTATTGTATTTTAAGTATCCGTCCTTAGTGATTATTCGCCGATTATTTTTTCTGATTCTAGTGCCATAATATTATCACGTTTTGTCTGTCCGTCTGTGGACAATCAACTTTATGTTTTGAGAGATATTTGAAAAATTATATTGAATTAGATAGCTTTTATAAATCCCTCAATTTTTCATCAATTGAGTTTTCACAATACAGTTCGTAAATATTCTGCTGGATGTCTTCTTATTCGGAAATTCAAAACTTTGAAATGGTATTGTAGCCAAACTACTGAAAATATCAGGAAAATTCTTTTTGAATTAGATTAGATAGCTTTTATCATTCTATAAATTTTCCATTGGTAGTTTTTTCCATGAAGTACATAAATTCTCCTCTAGGTGGCTTCAAATTTTTAAAAGATATATATGAAAAATTCTTTTTGAATGAAATAGCTCTTATTAAACCATACAGTTTCCATTGATTGAACTTTTATTGTATCTTGTAGACCAGTGTTACTCAACCTCTTATAACTCCATGCACCCCTAGGCCAGGTTTTGAGAAACTCATGCTCCCCAGAAGGAAAATTATCACAAATTTGTATGTTTACTTAACCTTTGTGCTTTATTTTCAGAATTAACACATTACACACATTCACCTAGTGTGAATTCCAAACTTTATTTGCACCCACACATATTGAAATTTAAACATTTAGAGGTAAAAATAAAATACAAATAATATCGCACATTTTATACATAAAACAAAACATATACTCGTTATAATAGTGTAAGAAATAAAGATAAATAGCTATCTAATCAAAATTTTAAAGCTAAACAATAAAATCTTAATTAATGAATAACACTTTTGTCAAACACCATTCAATGAACACTATTGAACATCTTTCAATGAATGCACACCATTCATGCCATGCACCTCCTCATGCACCCTGGTTGACTATCACTGTTGTAGTCTTTCTGCTAGATGGCTTCAAATTCGGAAAAATCAGAACTTTGAAATGTTATTGTAGCCAAACTACTTGGAATATTAGGAAAATTCTTTTTGAATTAGACAGTTGTTATAAATCCGTTAACTGATTGATCTTTCACGGTGTTTCGTAGAGTTTCCGCTAGGTGGCTTCAAATTCGAAAAATTCAAGATTTTGAAGTGGTATTGTATCCAAACTACTTAAGCTAGAGGAGTAAAAAATTTCACAGTTGGGAAAATTCTAATGGCGATCTACTTTCCAACGGTGCGGGTTATCCCCTCCTCATAGGAGAAGGCAAACCATAACCCGGAAAAATTCTAAGGAAACGTGCTTCCACCTCCTGCTTTAGCTTTACTTGTTTCGTTATAAGATTTATTAAGGGAAATTTCGTGAAATGAACTGATTGATTCATTTTTAAGTTAATTATAATTCTCCTTCCAAGACTTTCGGGATTCTACCGCGTGTTGTTTCTTCTAGTGACGACTGTCTTGGAAGGAGTACGAAAACACCGCGGAAGCCTTCGTATTAATTATAATTGTAATAATACACCCTTATTATTTTTCATTTTCGAAGAAATACACCAGAAAAGTAACATAATAGGATTATCATACATTCATCAGTCCATAATTGAATGAAATTTTGTTTAGTTTTCATATTTAATACCACTACCAATCTCTATAGGGCTATTAAATCACCACAACTCTTAATTCAAATTAGCGAATTATTTTGCATGGTTTTTATGGACCAATTTAATTTTAACGGAAAATAAATTTCTTAATTTGTAGTCTTTAAAATCTTTATTTATTCGGTCATATATAATTAAAGACCCAACCCATGGCATGGTTTGTGCCCACGTCCGCAGATCGGAGGACGCTGATAACACCCGAAACGCCGAACACCGCCATTTGAAAACATGGTGTCCGCGGCCGGGTCCGCTTGACGCGCCGAAGATGTTCCCAAACAACAACTGGTTATTAAGGCTGCTCTCGTCGCATGGGGAGTTCGTTTTTATTTTTTTACAAATGATTCCGCAACCTCTCATCAGAAACTCCCCGATTTTAATTAGAGATTACGCATTCCTCGCGCTGCCCTATCCAGATCGTGAGATAAAAATGGGAAGTTCTTTGCCCCCCTGAGCTTCATTTTTATCCTAAATAGCTTTGATTTCGAGCAGTTTGTTTCCAATCGAATCCATTTTATTCGTTTTCTATTTATAAACAAATGCATTTTCCCTATTATAAATTTTATATATTTTTTAAATCAGCGCAAAAGACCGCCAAAGATATACAATATACAATATATATACAATATATATGCAATATATATACAATATATATACAATATATATACAATATAATCTATTTTTTCTTAGCATTTATATAAACGAAATTTATTTGGAAAATAAACAAGTTAGGAAAGTGTGCAGCGTGTCACGAGTGGGCGCGTTTCGTGCAATGGAGTCTTTGAACGCATAACGTGTAAACGTTGTTGAGCTTGCATGTTATACGCAGAACACTAAGCGTGAATATTTAAAAAGTGAATCCGGGAATATTTTGAAATATACATGAACGTAAGGATACTTGACGTATTTTTGTGGGATTGTCCATGTCAGCAACAATGATGAAGTAACAATGCAAGACATTTTCTGGGTTCAACTCGAATTAGGACTTTCTTGTTTGATTTTCTTGATAACGGCTACGATACAATTGTATAGGAAAATAAATATTCTTCTTTATTATGTAGTTCTACATGTTTTAATTGAAAACTATTTTGATATGACCAATACTTTACGTGATAATGTGATTAACCTCAATATGATGTGTTTTGTTTGAAATATATATGTAACGTAATGTAATATGTAATATTGTAATAACCACTTAACGGTGGCCATACAATGCGAAATTGTCCATGGTGAATAAATTATTATTATTATATGACGGAAAGTTCATTTTTTGTCACCAGTAAAGTGGTACCTCTGATTAGCTTACGTGATTTATTAATATGATTTTCTTATTGTCCTTGACTGTGGGTCCTTAATATCAAATTTAATGAAAATATTCTCTGTAGAAGCCGAGAATGAACATGCGGGAAGCGAAACGCGCCTAAAAATTAATTAAAGTGAAAAATGGGTCAAGTAAACATTATCGGAGATACTTAAATTAAATGTAAATGTTTGATTTTGTTTTAAAATATAATTTGCACAACTTCGAATATATATGCATAAGCATAAACTTTAAAACAAATTGAATATTTTTTAGAGAAAACCCTTTTGACAAATAATTCACGGAGTATTTGATGACAAAATATTTTCACCTCCGAAAACGTAATATTTTATTGTTCAAAACAAAATAATGGACTGATACGGCGTGAATATAAAACTCGACGGTAGAAAATTGAATTTTCATTCTTTTAGGTTCTCTTTGTTTCAGCCCGAATTTTCACGATGGCTACAAATAATTTTAAAATGCAATATATATCTATAATAATAAAAGAAGCTTTCTGTGTGTTTGTGTGTGACTGCTGCAGTCGTAACGCTTCGTAAAATAAAATTAGGGGCTTCAAATTTGGCAGCAGCTTTAGGTTGATCATGAGAGTTGCAGTGCCAAAACTAATATAAATCGTCCCGCAGGAGCCCGAGGACTCCCCATGGAACGGTCGATCAAAAAATCGGGTTTTTGAAGATATCTCAGCTACCAAATGACCGATTTTGATGAATGCTCCTCCATTATCGATGTTTTGATGAGATGCATTTTCGAGCCGAAAATGGACGAAATCAGGGTCGAAAGGTCATAATGTAAGAGCCGATCCTAATTCCGGTTTTAAAAATATATATCTCGGCTGCGAAGTGACCGATTTCGATGAAACCTTCATTATTATCGATATTTTGGTGAGATACATTTTCGAGCTGGAAATAAAAGGCGTGAACGAGTTTTACTTTTTCTCAACTGTCTAGTGATAATTAGAAGTTCATCCTTTTTTCCTAATTTTATTTATAAGTTCCGAACATTCTGAATAGATCATCCAGATTATCCCCAGAACTATTGTGCAGCTTCAGGTTGTTCATGAGAGTTGCAGTACCAAATATAATTTAAATCGGTTCACGGGGTCGAGGGGTCCCCATGGAGCGATCGGTCCAAATTTCGGTTTTTTTAAGATATCTCTCCAAGAAATTGACCAATTTTGATAAATATTCCACAATGTGGGACCAAGAAACGTAGAGACTTAAAACTTGGTACACATACTAAAGAGACGTTGAGGATGTCCACCTCTGTGCCAGAAGTTTGATTTGGGGGAGGGAGGTATCAAATTTGAATCCTATTTAATTTGTTCATACCAATTAAGGAGGAATATTACTCACTAGCTCCGTGAGGTGAATTCGTCCGCTGCCTGTGTGCAACCCTGAACCTCTTCGTTTCGGCATATATTTAAGGTAGAAAATTATATTTATCTCTAGGGGTCAGAGCGGATACAACTATGGGAACCCTCACCATCATAAGCACCTATATCCCACCAGGGAAAGAATTGCGCATGCAAGACCTAAACGGGCTCCTTAGCATGGACAATGGAGTAATAATAGCGGGTGACTTTAATGCAACGCATTGGGCGTGGAACTGCAGTAAAGATAGCAGGCGTGGTAATCTTTTAAAGACATGGGCACGAGATAACCAATTTAGGGTAGTGGCTCCGAGAACAACGACGCGACCAGGACCAAGGAACACAGGAAGTGTCCTTGACTTTGCACTGGTCAAGAATTTTGATCAACGGACAATATCTAAAACGATCCCAGAGCTAACGAGCGACCATTACCCGGTAGTTCTGAGGATCGGAACACAAGTATTGTTTTATCAACAGGACAACCACCGCATGTGCTATGGACTTGCGGATTGGGCTAATTTTAGGAAAATAATTACGGAGTCACTACCAAGCGATGTGCCCACGATATCCACCAGGGAGGGAATTGATGAAGCGGCAGAATTGTTGGGGAACGCAATCAATAACGCAGCGGAAAAAGCTATTCCGCGTAGAGCAAGGAAATCAAAAGAAAACCTGGAGATCCCTGACGAAATCAAAAATCTTATAAGCAAAAGAAACTGGGTGAGGCGGCAGTTTAACCATTACGGTACTGCCGACCAAAAGAGGGATCTCCGGGGATTAAACAGAGAAATCAGGGATCAACTGAGGCGCCCGAGGAGGTACCAATGGTCCATTAGACTAGCAGACCTCAATATGAGCGACAACTCCATATGGAAGTATACGCGTTCCCTAATGGATTCTGCCAGGAGTGACCCTCTGGTGGAGAGCCCAAGAGGCAAACTTACCACGTCTGCTGACAAAGCCGAATTCCTTGCGTCTCATTTAGAACAGGTTTTCACGCCCAATGACGCAACAGAATACACCCCAGACATAAAGATGGAGGAGATAGAGTCCATGCTAAGGGTACAGCACATCGAGGATCAAGCCACTCCGGTGTTCTCCATCAGAGAATTGGCAGAAGTTATAGCACGCCTACCAAAGGGGAAGGCGACAGGCAAAGACAACATCCCCTACGAACTAATAAAGCGACTGCCAATCTCTGCAGGAGAATACCTTATCTCGATTCTCAATGCAGTGGTGAGGATAGGACATTACCCTGCCGGCTGGAAGCATGCAAATGTCATATGCATACCCAAGGTAGGAAGGAAGGTCTTAAAAGCCACTGACTTCAGACCGATATCCCTCCTTTCCTGCCTTGGGAAAGTATGCGAAAAAATTATCTACCCGCATATACTGACACACGCGGAAGGGCATGGTGTGATCCCCCAAATGCAGTTCGGATTTAAGGCAGGACACTCCACAACACATCAGCTGCAGAGGGTGGTAGATTTTATCACGGACGCCTTCAACAGGAAGAATGTATCTGTTGGAGTAGCTTTTGATATAAGCAAAGCTTTCGACAAAGTATGGCACTTAGGCCTACTGCAAAAACTTTTTATAGCTAAATTTCCCTCTTGGCAGGTGAAATTTATAAAGTCTTATATCAACGACAGGCCATTCACTGTAAAATGGAATGGTGCCGAAAGCTCGACAAGGAGGATAGCAGCTGGTGTTCCACAAGGGAGTGTCCTAGGGCCATTACTATTTTCTATTTACACGGGTGACATTCCGACGGATGAGGGGGATTGGAACTCCACCATTGCCCTCTACGCGGACGATTGTGCAATAATTACAAGAAGCTTCCAGCCGGAAATGGCCGTCCGTTACGCCCTGAGGCAAATTGAAAAACTCACTAAGTATTACAAGAAATGGAGAATTGAGATAAACCCCAAAAAGACCCAAGCAATCCTCTTCCAAAAAAGGGATGCCGATTTGCCGAGACAGCTCTCAATAGAAGGTGTTTAAATTCCCTGGGCTAGACATATTAAATACCTTGGCGTAACAATGGACGAGAAACTACGGTTTGACGTCCATGTAAAAAGGGTCAACCTTACAGCAGCAGGGAAGAGAGCCAGACTCTTCCCAATTTTTAAATCAACTGACGTGTCCAGGGAATTAAAAACACACCTATATAAGGCAATGATCAGACCGACACTTATGTACGCTGCACCGGTGTGGACGGGTTTTCTCATGCAGAAATCCTGGAAAATACTCGAGATCGCGGAGAGAAAGATTTTAAGCCGAATAGGCAGGACATGGGGCAGAAATGTTGATGTCCATGAAATGCTAGGGATACCAACGATTAGGGACTTTGCCAAAGATTTGGCTAACAAATACAAACTCGCCCTGGAAAATAAAACGAATGACGTTCTCCGCGATCTCGCAATTAACAAAGTGTCGGTCTGGGATAAGTACAAGAGAGCATTGGCATCCACAGGTGAAGAGGATAGGGTCCCTCCTAAAAAGCGGCGAATATAACTTTTATTAACACTGACCATTATGAAACACGGGTGAGGTGCCTGTAATTTAATACCCGACGTTGAGTAAAGCCACATTGGAAGGCAACTCAGAAATATTAGATACCACGGGAGGGTATGAGCCACGGGCCACGGGCCAATCTCTATTTTCGGGCTTCTGTCTCCCTTCCTCCCATTCTCCTCCCCCTCTCCCTGTCTCTCCCTCTCTCTACCTCCCTCTATACTTCACTATATCCCTACCTCCCACAAAACCTCCCTCTTTCCCAAACTTCCGCTTCCCCTCATTCTCTCCCTTCCCCTTTCCCTCTCTTTCTCTTCTCTCTCTCTCCTTCCTTCTCTCGTTCACTCTTTCTTTTCCCCACACTTCCGTCTTCCTCCGTTTACCCAATAGGGTCCTATATAATTTTATGAGTACGGCAGCAATGCTGGTTGTTCTTGGCAACGAATTATTTTATTCAATTTTCGTCTTCAAAATAATTTTCTGAGTCAGTTCTAATCGTATTTGAAAATCTACGGTAGGAAAATAAATTTGCGTTCTTTTGCACGTACTATGGTTCAAGTTTATAATTTCTAGGACAATTATAAGTAATTTTAAAAAGCAAACGGAAGATGTCTTACACTCATTTACGTCTTACGCTTTCAAAGCGGGCATTGTGGCAACAATCCTCCAATGTTAATCTTATGGGATTTTCTCGAATAAAAAAATTTTTTGGGGCTCTTGAACTTAAAAACTTCCCGTTTTCGCAATTGTCTCCCCTGTCTGTAAGTCATGAATGAATTGTTTCAGCATTCTAGCTCATACGGAAGTAAGAAATAGTTTCTGTAACACACATTAGTGCGATTATAATATAGAGAGATATATACGCGATGTACCCATTCTCATATCATTCAAATGGAGCAATGAAAGGGTCTTGGACCCGAACTCGGGCTGTAATTGCACATAATTTCTGCTTAGATACCGAGAATACTTCATATCAAACTGAAATCAACCAGAGAATGTACAAACAATTTAGCGAAAATATGATTTTCTGAGTGGGACAGACAGAATGACAAACGCACGAGCCAACCAGATTATATTAAGACTAGTGTAAATTACCGTCAAATTACCGACTGCAGTTATACGAAGAATAGTTTTTGCAATATCGATCTACATTCCAAAAGTTTTTAAATCTTGTTACCATGTTATGGAATGGTCTGTATCTCTTGGTCTCTCCGTAGAAATTATCGATAATGGAGAACACTTACTAATTGCCGAACGCTTTTCAAATTTTACTAAAATTACTATTTAACATAACTTGGTTAACGAATATTTTTTAAATTCACTACAGTAAATAAATGGCTTTATTCTCGCAGACAAAATAGCTATGCGCGTACAAAATTTCTTTTGTAAATTCCAGCTGTAAGTATCTATAGAAACGGCACGAAGACTTTAGAATGTAATATATATATAATGATTTTAGGTATTTTTTCTTTAATTATTTGTTCATTTGTGAAATTATTTTTATTCTATTATTATATATTACCTATCCATATATGATTTATAATTTGATTAGGAGTAATATTTCTTATTTTAATTATTTAATTATACCCAAACAATGGCATCGAATGAGTGCATTACAAGAATTCTAAAAGCTAGGATGGATTCAAGCCGGTAAAACAATCCCAACCGGTTACAAAAGAGACAACGGAATTACTCTTTGGGTGTGAGGTTCCTTGTATGCCAGTGGCAGCTTACAAAACACAGTGTACCAGGAGATTTCCTAAACCATTTCTAACGGAGCATAGAGATATAACAATTTCAAGTCTAAAATTTCACAGCCCAACAACTCCACTCGCTCATGCGTAGAGAAAATAGGGAGAAAATTCATTTACACATCATTATATTCTTACACCTTAATATAACATTGCGATGGAGGAATTTATATGTTTCTTCCCTATTAAGAGGGATAGCGCCCCGTTGGTTATTCATGAAACGGCGCCAGAATTTGCGATAAAGGGAAATCCAAGGTCGTGAAAATGAAAATACGAAGCTGTAGGAGAGGGAGACAATATCATTCTATATAGACGTTTCTTACAGAGGAGGAGGATATAACATATAGGAGGATACTAATGTTTAGGCACTTCCAGATGAGCTGGAGATTCGAAATTTTTTTCTTATGTAGGATTTTGTGCAAAACCGACCAGAAAAAACGAAAAACTTAAAAAAGTGCAACAATGCGGCCGCTAAAAATTCGCAATTGTTTAAACAAATTTTCAAGGTTTATATATTTCCGCATTTGCTACGGAGTTAAAAAATTTTTATAAGTAGAATTCGTAAAAAAACGAAATAGGGATTATACAAATTTTGATATTTTTATTTGTTTGGCAGTTAAAAATTCTTAAAGTTTAAACAAATAGATAACTGTTTAGACATTACGGGATGAGCTAGGAAGCTGAAATTTTCAAGTTATGTACAGAGTAGTGCATTTGCACAAATAAACATTTGAATCTTTCCATAAACATATTGCGGCGGCCGTTAAAAATGTTCAAAATTTAAACAATTGGAAAAATATTATTTCACTTCTAGAAGTACTACAACTTTAAAATTTGGCAGAAATGTGTAGCATTAGTACCCCATAATGGAAAAAGTATAAAATTCTTAAAATTCCAAAGTTTTGGGATTGTTTTAATCTATTACTTTTACATAAGGGAAAAACGAAAATCGCTCCGGAGGTGAAATATTTAGAATTTAAAAAATATGTGTAATCATGAAAAATGAATGTTTTTTTATGTTGAGGTGATATGCTTGCAGAATGCAATCACCAACTACTAGTAGTCGCTATGTGTTTCTGTGTGCACTTGAAGAAGAGAAAAGTAAAACGAGAAAAGAGTGGCGACAATTAGTCCCAGCGGACACTTAACGTGGATGGAGGGCCCCTAGTGGTGTCGAGGAGACAAACATAAAGAGATGTTAGATGAAAAGCTTTTCGGGTGTGACACTTCTTCCCTTCATGGCTGAAGTGCGGTTCTACTTATTGCTCTTATTTTGCTGTATGCAGGTAGAAGAGAATGCGTGAAAGATGCAATCGGTAATCCGAAACAATATGAAATTATTTAACACCTACGAATCGTTTTTTATTTAAATATATTGGCCGTTTGAGTCGCGTACTTTTAATGTTTAACAAAATTCGGCTCTCATATACAGTGGAACTTCCGTAATTCGAACGTTTATAACTCGAATTTTCCATAACTCGAAGTGAATTAATTTTACCAGGCAAAATCCCTATGCGAAAAATGTATTTCCATAAGTCGAATATTCTTTAACTCGAATTTTTTTTGTTTCCGTTAAAGTTCGGCTTATGGAAGTTCCACTACATATATTGAAAGCATTTCTATTGCGGAATGATTTACTTGGCCTTCAGGTAGTTTGAGTTTGAGACCCCTGGAATAGCGTATGTGTTCACTGGATGTTCTCCAATGTATTCTACTCAGTTTCAGCAAATCCATTTCATAACAAATTTTTATTTTTCTTGATCATTTCTTCGTGGATTTATAGAGTTTCGCATCGTAACGGCTTCGTCGGCAAGCTTCCTGGATACGAACCTGAGTGTTTTGAAAGTTATTTGGGTCAGAGTTGTATCATAGCAACGGGAATATTTACATTAGCCCTCGATAATCAAGCGAGAGCTGTGCTGTGGAGGGAGAAAAGGAACACAAAACTTACTTACACTCTCCGTGTCTGTTGGCCCCCAAATTGGTTTGGCGTCTCCTTTTGGGATTCGGGCCAAGGAATGAGGACGATTAGCACAAAAAAGTCCGCTAAATAATAATAATTTGAGCTGCAGGTCTCTTTTACGGTTTCACGGAATTCTCAGCGAATGTCATACTTAGGTGCCTACGGAAGGAAGCTCGTGCAAAATACGTGTATCTCGCATGGTACGGTCGTTTTTTCTCTCTTTGATTTCCCAAAACAACCGAGGTGTGAGACGGTTTACTTCATTGAAACCGTTGTAATCGGTACTACATCACGGAAATTTAGAAAATAATTGTCCCTGATTATCAGTTTGTAAAACCTTACTGATTTCTTTTTCTGCAAGGAAAGTGGCCAAAAAATATCGTACTTTTGTTTGAAAATTAGCGATAAATTCATTTATTGGAATTTTTTCTTGATGGTAGATTAAGTTGATTTAACAAAGAAAAGTTGGCTTCAAGGTTGCAGTCAGGAAGAACGGCTACATAGCGAGGGAATTTTTCCTTCATCCGTTAAAATATAAAAAATAGCTTCATTCGCGGAAGATGATACGATTTACCTCTTCGAGAAGAATAATTTCTCGCGCACTCTGCTACCAACTCCGTCAGTAGCTTATAAAGCTACTCGGGCGGCCAATCTCGGATTGCCTCCGGGGCCCAGGTTGACAGCGCGTGGATCCCAGCGCGCCGCCCCCCGCCGGGCAAAGGGGGCAGAGGAAGAGAGGAAAATAAGGACAAACGGACCAGAGAATCGTAACAATGGAACACACGCCGCGGTTATCTCGTCCAAAAAAAGGATGACGATCAACCTAAAAAATAACATTCCCATCATTTAGGGCCCCGACTCGCTCCAACCCGCCACCGAATCAAACCCAACCAACCCACACCACCTCCGCCTCCAGTCAGCGCTGCCTCCTCCTCTCCATCTCACCCTCCTCTTCGAAAGTGTGCCTCGCTCCACTTACTCATTGCGCATCCTTCACGCCACGAGCACCGAATTCCCCTTCCACCAACCCAACCCCTTCTTTCTCCTACGAGTGCCATCTCCTCCCCTTCCCACCTCTATCCCACCTCCTCCATTTCCCACCCCCTCCGGCCATTCCGCTACCATGGAACAGCGCGCAGTAAGCAATGCAATCCTATCACACGCACGTGCTTCCCCACAACCCACTCTCATTACTCACCAACATCCAACCCAAACCACCGTTCCACCTTCCCCTCCCCATCCTTTCTCCTCATTCCTTCCCCTCTCAATCTCACATCTCTCACCCCACTTCTCTGCCCCTCTCTCTTTACCATCACCTACCTCCTTCACCACTATCCCGCCCTTTCCTTCTTTTCCCTCAATCTCTTCCCCGCATCATCCTATCCTGCCCCCCTCCTCCTCCCCCCTTTCTCTCTCTCTCTCTGCCCCCTCCCCTCCCCATATAAAACCTCTCCTCCCCCCCCCTTCTGAGGGGAGGCCTACTTGTGGGTGCGTTGGAGGACTTTCTCTTCCTCACCATCGCCCCTTCCGTCTGATCGTCGCAGGGGAATCAACGCGCAAGTGAAATCTCACCAGATGTCCTTGACCTCGCAAAATCATCGTTCCTAGAGTGCCTCTATTGCCTTCCTTCTCTTCGACTCCGGAGCAAATTCTCTCACATGCCCATTATCTATGTGCATTCATGCGATGGAACTTATTCCTTCAACGCCCAAATTATTTTTTCTTTTCATTAAAAATTTCACACTTGCTTAGCTTTTAGGCTGTCAGAAAAGCAACATAATTGAAATTTTAAATGTTGAATATTTGAATTAGGAGTTTAACGCTATCCTCAACTAAATAATATTATAAAACGCTTTAGACGAAGGTGCAAAGGTGAATCGAAATGAAAGCTCTGCGATAAAGTAATTAATAATCTATTTAAATGAGCGTAATTGATGTAAGTTTTCTCCTAGAAGGGATTAGCTGATGAGGTTATTGATATAATAAAATATCTCGAATGCATCGGATGACACGGAAACCAAGGTATGCACACAAAAAGACGATCGGTATCAAGGTTCCGTTTTCCTTATGGAAATAAGAGATTTCGATAGAAGAGCTTTGCTCCAAAGTGAAAATCTTCAGAGGCAGTCTGTCAAATTGAAGCTCCTATCACTCACCAATCTGGTTAATGCCGGGGTAATATGTAGATATAGTATAAATGACAATATGCTATGTTTTTTCCTTCAGATCTCCATCACTCAATTCACATAAGACTTGAAGACCTTTTTCATTTTTGGGTGGCTGGCAGTCACAATACATGCTCCCACTTAAAACCAGTTTGTCATGTCTCCAAAATATTCCGTTATACATGCTTCAAGTATTAATATTGAATAAGAAACTCTTAATTTGGTCGTGGTTTTCTGTGTTTCAGTCTAATTCCATCGCATTCGCTTGTAAATTTCAAAACTTATTATTCGTAAACATTAACGTGACTCTTTTGTTCTTCTCGTGAAATATAGTGAATTTCATAGATAAACTAATTTTTTATCTGTGAGAAAACTCCTTCAGCCATAAAATTTATTAAAACCCGATGCATTTCGCCCACTAAGTGGGCATCTTCAGGGGCGAACTTGAATCTACAGTGACTGAAAGTGGTATCCATTACTACATGCTTTTAGCGGTTTGCTGAGTAAAATGTAAGAGGCACATGGATTAAAATGATCCGTAAAAATACACCGAGCACTGTATATTTCTGCAATCGATTAATATAACAATGGAGACATTGGTGAACAAGCAAGAAGCATACAGTGTCTAGTGGTTCCCAAACTGAGTGCCGCCAAAGCTTTTCAAGAGCGGAATATTTCCATTTATTTTTTAATGTTACGCATGCTTAGAAAAAATTAATTCTTGCGCAACTGAAATAGCGACTTATAAAATTTTGAAATGAACATTGCATTATATATATATCGGTTGATGCATGGGATATAGGGGGTCGCGATTACGTAGGCTGCTTTAATAAGGGGTTGCGATAAGGCTGAATGTCTTAAGAGTGGGTCGAAGATGCATAAAGTTTGGGAACCGCTGGTAAGCAAGTTGTTCATGCCATCGTTGTACGTTGCTTACTCTGCTACACACGTAACAGGTTCGTCTACTTCACATGAAAAGTACAAAAATCCAGGGCTGCCCTTTTAAGTCAGTGGTTATTAACCTTTTTAGTCTCGCGTCCCCCTTCCAATCTTCTAAAACTCCCACGCTCTCCTTCTGATCTTCGAAAATCCTCGCGCTCCCCTCCTTCCCCCAAAACATTTTCTTCTGTATTTTTAAGGGTATTTATAAAAAAATTATTAGTAGTATTAACCAATTTTCATTACATAGGTATCTGTGTACTTACCTGAGCGCATGAGCCAAGTTCGACTGTGTGTGTTTATTTAGTGAATTCTAATCTGTTTCATTTTGGCTTCGACGCGCAATTCATTGCCGAAAATCTAGCGTCATGTTTCGGGCAGTCGGCAATAAGTTGTCATTGCCTAAAATAATTCGTATAGTTGTTCATATATTATTTTTACGTATAATAAATCCATTCGTCTGCACTACATCTGTTATGGAGGTGACAAGTTGGCAGATTAAGAACCATTATTTTAAGCAATCAAAGCGAAGTGGTATATCTCAATTCTGCGTCTAATTCGAGGGCATATAACTATTCTTAATTCTTCGTTAACCTCTCGATAGTTCTAATGCCCAAAGGAATATCGATCACATAGAATGGGGCGATGAACATATTGATGATGTTAATGACCGACACGAATAAATTTACCTTTCGACACAATTTTCCGTGAAATATACAGAAGAAAGTTTAACAAGAGAAATATATATCTAAATTCATTGCCAAGCATTAAAACATAAAACTAGTGGTAAATCTAAATTGCCTATATTAAATTGAATAATATATAAGAAAATTTAGAAGTATGAAATATTCCAACAGGTTTGTAGTATAGAAAGCGGTTATATATTAAATGAAGTTCTATTTGATAATGGTTGCGTCAAACGTATTTTATAGAAATGGGGAAAATGTAATACTGATGAACGGCCGTGTAATCAGAAATGAAATTTCTTGAAATGTGTGAATTGAAAAGGAGCAACATACGTTATACAGGCTGGTGAAATTTAATTCACTTCATTCGATTTAAATTATAATAGCGAAAGGCGAAAACTGAATTGGAGAACGGAGGGCGTCAACAAACGCCTAAAGCTACTGTTCAGTTCAGTTCAATGGGATCGTGAGGATAGTAATGTGGAATAGAAATGAGAAGCGAGCCAAAGGCCATAGCATTAGATGAAAGACGGACGCCTTGCATTAAGCCATTGAGATACTATTTATCGGTTTCGTTAGGAGTTAGCGTGTAGATAAATTGAACAAATAAATGTGAAATTATTATGAACATTGGAACAAGCAGTTTCGAATATCTTGGCAGTATTTTAGCGCAGGACGGAAGTAGTACACAGGACATCAGAAGTAGGATTGCAATGGCAAAAGCAGCATTTAACGAGAAAAAAGAGCTTCTCACAAGCAAGAAAATAAATTTAGAAACAAGGAAGAAATTAGCAAAATGCTACATATGGAGCATAGCTCTTTATGGTGCAGAGACGTGGACGGTGAGGAGAAAGGAGGAAAAATATTTAGAAAGTTTTGAGATGTGGGTATGGAGGAGGATGATGAAAGTGAAATGGACAGAGAGGAAGAGAAACGAAGAAGTATTAGAAATGGTGGGAGAAGAAAGGATGCTAATAAAAACAACCAGGAAAAGAAAAGCAAATTGGATAGGGCACATATTGAGAAGACAGTGTTTACAAAGGACGATCTTAAAAGGCAAAATTAGCGGAAGAAGAGGAAGAGGGAGAAAAAAATAGGAATATTAGAGAATATAAAGCAGGAATGTAGTACTTATAGAGATATAAAAGAGACTTCTAGGGAGAGAGAGAGATGGAGGCAGCGATTCAGCTGAAACCTGTCTTCGGACAGCAGCATGATGATTATGAATGCATTCATTGAAGCGTTTTCGGGTTGAAAAAATTACTAAATTACCACGTGTTCAGTTATTGCGAGATTCCAATTAGTATCAAGGAAAATTTCTTTGGAATCTAAAGCACGGGTGTCTCGATTGAGTTATTAATTATTCTCTCATTCCAGGCGATCTGGTTGCAGATTTTTTCTCAACAAATTCCACACTGCTGAGTCGAATGTTTTTTATGAGATATAAAACGGTCGAGCGAACGTTTCACTCTAGAGGACTCACTTCGAATCCGTCTCCATGGAGACAAAAGGTTTGTTTTTTTAATGCTGTAGGGAGGGAGAGAAAGAAAAGGCGTAATGCTCACAAGGATAGGATTTGTGGTTTTAGGGTCGATAGGTACCGCGACATACATGCATACAGAGAGAAAATATCGACAATATTTTTATGTTGAATATTTGGACTAAATGTTAAATTCTTGCTACCTATTCCGTCGCATGTATGAAAACAGAAGAGAAGCCGTCGTAAAAATGTTGCGTTGAGAAAAAAAGATGCTATAACGACAGAGATATTTAATATCCTCTTTTCTCTACCCCACAATAACAGAAACGTTCCCAGAAGCAAGTACAAATTTCCGAAAACCTACTGAAATTTATCAAAAAGTGCACCCAGGGCAAAGCTCAATAACAGTTATCAACTTCATAGTTCAAATTTGGGTCGGTGTGATGGCAACATAAATATATTATTCATTGTTAATGATGTGGTAAGAGAATATATTGTAGATGCGTTCATGTGTGTATAAAAACACACGCATGCATCCATATGTTCATAATATAAGAGGAAACTAGATGAAGTGAAAGCAGCGAATTAGGATGGTGAAAAAGGAGCGACTTCTAGTAACGTGAGGAAAGAGGTAATGAGACTCAATTATAAAGGGCGGCAATGGAAGAAGGAGCCGCAATCGTCGATGCAATAGAAAAAAATCAGGTGTCATTAAGACGAGCTTGTGGCGGTGTTCTCCAAGTGAGGCCCATTTCACCCGCTCCTCCCACTGTCCCTCTTCTCTTCCTCCCTCCCTTACACCTACCCTCTCTCCTCCCTCCCTCTCCTCTCTCCTTCTCTCCACCCTCCCCTCTCCTCTCACTACTCCTCACTATATCTCTCCTCCTTCCCTTACTCCCTCCTCTCCTTCTTTCCTCTCTCCTCCCTTTCCTCACACCCTCTCTCCTCTCCTCCCACCTTTTCTTCTCCCACCTTCTCTCCTCCCACCCTCTCTTCTCCCTCCATTACTCCTCCCTCCCTCTCTCCTCCATCTCTCATCTCTCTCCTCTCCTCTCTCTTCCTCTCACCCTCTCTTCCATCCACCCTCCCTCCCTCTCCCCTTCCCCCACTCCCGACCCGCCTCACTCCTCCTACTCACTACCTCCCTCCCCCCTTCCCTTACTCCCGACCTCCCTCTCCCCTTCCCCGCTTCCCTACCTCCTCCTTATCGTGCCTCCTCAAGAGAGGCGCCCCCTCTTTAGGGAGGAGAGGACGGAGGCAGGCATATCGCCCGCATTCCATTTGGAGAAGTGAAAACGAGTGCCACGGACTGATTCCCAAGATGAATATCCTCAGCCACTCTAACAGACCCTTCCCCTTACCCTCCCTCTTCTCCCCCCTCTGTCCCACCCCCTTATCTCTCATCCCTCCCACACTATCTACCCATTCCCCTCCCGTCCTTCCCCTCACCCCTTCCACTTCTCATCTTCCCCCCTCCCCTTATACCCCGACCGCCTTCAACGAACACCCTACACCATATCAAACGCGCAATTGTAGCGGTGAGAAATCGCAATGCCTCGAGTTCCTGACAGTCCTGCGTTGCGAGAAGAATAAGCGAAAAAAATGTTGTTTCCATTTTTAAAAGCTCAGGTTTAACCGGTGTTGCCAACAGGATTCATAGATTTCATAATTAAATCCGAGATTTTGTGTGGGAACAAGACGTTTTAGGGGGGATTCTCCGCTCACATCGCAGTGGACATCTTACCAGTTACCTCTGCCGTCAATTGTTTCAACAAGGTATTCCGACAATAAGTAACAGGATTGGTCAATGTAACAGGTTTTAAGGGGGAACGAATGGAAATTAAAGCAAATTTGGCCTCTATTAGCAAAATATTAAAAGTTGGCGAGCATTTAATATTTTTTGCAATATCCCTAAACATTATCGTGCTCACGGCGAAAGATCCTATACTTAAAGAGACAAAAAATTATCTTGCACTGCGTAAAATTAAATTTGTAATGCTTGAAAGCCAAGCATTTGTTCAACGTTTCAACTAATCTGATCAATGGAAATTGGTTCGCAGATATTTTCGGTTTGTTTTCGACGCCTTAAAATGTTTAATTTTCTTTCATTATGATCAGTTTTAATCATAGCATAACGCTTTCTTGGAATACTAGTCTAGGTCTTATTTGCAATTTCGTTCCGAAGAAATTCATTCATTATTACACCGACTATCGTATTGGTGGGAGAGACTAATAATTGTTGCGACGCAGCATTGGTTTAAAATCTATGACTGGTCAGGCCGTTAAAAAATGCTTCTGTTTAAAAGTCTTGATAGGCGGAATATCATTTAGTAAATAGCCGAATTCGGTTCGAAATATTTGCGTGATCACGACGACCACTACTATTGGTAACATAATCATTGGTTCAAACAACTTCCGGATTTGGCCGAAAAATGATCCCTCGCCAATAACAGCTCGTTCGCTTTTCTTGGATAAGGGATTGCGAAGCTTAACAACTCCCTCCTAAAGATTGGCAAGCAAGGACTAATTTGGACCGAAAGAGTTTTCTCCTACTTAATTAGAACTGCAAAGCCGTCATCCATTTCGGGAAGACTTTCAATTTATTATTCCGAGTTATGATGCCACTGCTAATGGCTGGCCCAATTCCGTGTTCCCTTGCGGGCCCAAATGGCGTGACCGCTTCCAAACAGTTTCCGGCGTTTTGTTTTCGACGGATTTCGCTCCTGTGAGCACAGTTTCAGTCCAAATAGTTGCCTCTATTTGTCTCATGTAGATAACATTGAGCCACAGAATAGAGGATGTGGTTGCCAATTTCGGCGGAGAGGTTCTTTGCCGTCGTTCTGCATTTCATATTTCCTGTATGCGGCTATAACAATAGAAGAGGACAAGGAAGGACGTGCAGTGGATATATTGTCAGAGATTTAATTCAGGTATACTAAAAGTGGCTACCAGCGATAGATAATCAGATTATGTACAGGATGGCCCAAAAGTCGCTCCCCATAGGGATTTCAATTAATACAAGTACAAATCATAATAAATGGTAATTTTGTTACCATCATTTACCTGGAGGACAAGAGAAATTATTTTATTAACAAAATTATTCTAGTAACAACATTATCAAACACTATAAAACCCTTATTCTCTTGATTTTCTTTGTTCCTAACCAGTGGCGGCTCGTAGCTAAAATTAGTGGGGGTGCTGCTCCAGAAAATTTTTAACCTTTGTTTTAAAATTGTGTAAAAGGAAAAAAACATGTATAAAAAGAAAATTCATTCAGGAACTTGATAAAATCTTAACGAAAAAACAAACATTTTTTACTTATTTTAACTTAAATTGTTACAGTTCAAGCTTGATCTATTCATTTAAAAATGAAATCCATAAAAGAACTGAAAAAAAATGAATCAAATAGAATAGCTGGAAGCAGAATAATAATCTAATTCTACACTCTTCTACACTTTATCACATTCAAGAATATGGTACACGGTTTTTAAGCACAACACACGCTGAGTAAAACAAACTTCCTTCCACCATCACGCCAGCAACAGTGCTCTCTCTACCTGGCAGTCCCGCCTTCCTCCCCACCCCCCCTCCTATGTGCGCATGCGCACAATAGTCAAACACCACGTCGCTGGCACTGTGAAGCGCACAGTTCCATACAAAGATTTTTGTATCTTTTTCATAAACTGGGGGATGGCTACTGAAGTACTGACATTAAGCTTAAGGAATATATATTGTACTACAAAAATAAAGAAAGAATTAAAGAAAAAAGGACTCATTATATTAAATGTTATCGATAATATCAAGTGGAAATAGGGGGTGCTGCAGTTCCGCAGTGCCTATACACGAGCCGCCACTGTTCCTAACGCTCATTATCTCAGCCGTTTCTTCAGCCAGGTTAACCCAATTTTCTATAGGCCCCCTCATTTTTTCATTTTTCGACGAAAAGGAGAGCCAGGCTCTCTACTAGTTGTAGTAAAAATATTATTTTCGGATTTATTCGGATTCATACTGGGCTAGTTTATACAAATCCCCGTGGGGCGCGACTTTTGGGCCACCCCGTACAGTGAACCCCCACCATTAGTGGATTTTAAACTCACGGATTAGAATATTCGGTGAATTTTACTCATACGCCAAATACCTTGCTATCCGCTTTGGCTGAAGTAATCGTATAGTTTATATTTACTTAAAACTGATAGAGAGCCCGCAGTTCTACTGCGGGAAATTTTGAAAAACGTCAAAAAATGTTATAATAAACGAAGAACGAACAAAAAAGAAGAATCAAACGTCAGAAGAGAATGCCAAAATGAGGAACAAAGAAAGAACTTCGGAGTCGAACAAAAACGATAAAAGCAAACAGAGAGAAAAAGAATAGTCAAACGCCGATAGAGTGCGGCAATCCGTTTATTACAAGTTACTTACAGCAACTAAACACATTTTCCACCTCTCCTTGTTTTCTCCCGCTATTCCTCTATATTGCTGTTTTCCCCAACCCTCCATTTTCTCGCTTTCTATTATTATTTTTCCACTCTCACGACAATGTACCGTCTGCGCGCGCAGCTAACAATAACCATCCTTTTCGCCGGGAGTAGAAAATGTAATCGACAGCAATCGGGTCGCTATGACGACAAACATTTTCGCTTAAAAAATCTTGTGATTTTGTTGTTATTGTTGTTATAGAGCACAATTTTGGACGGATTTGGCTCGTATTTGAAATTTGACGGTATGAAAATAAAACTTAATTTTTTTCTTCGAACTTGGATTAAAGTCCTGACTTCGTACCTTGATTTTAAGTAAATTTAAAGTGCGAATAAAAAATATGGTTCACCCGTTCCCGTGTTATTCAAATAGAGGAAATTAAATTAGAGAAAACATTTTATTTATTTTATCTGGATGGTTGGAATCAACGACCCCCTTAGAACACAATGCAAGACACCTCGAATAAACAGCGAAAGTTTCGTCCAAATCGAATCATTAGTTCCGTAGAAATTCACCTATTACTTATTCTGGTCGGACACCCGGATGGATTTTAGATTTTTTAAATAGTATGATACAGAGCATTCGGTGCACTAAATGAATTTTTCCATACACCAGGGCAAATACCGAAAAACGTCTGTTAACTCTATGTTAGAACGATACAACACATGCCAGTATTTTTTCATCCTCCCGTAAATCGCCATCATCTTCATAATCGTCTTATGATCATTATTGCCGATTAATAAAAGTATTATTTAATATTTGTTCTTTGTGAATAAAATGCGTCCATCGTATTTTTACGTGTTTTTGTAATTAACATGTTAACTACTCTTGCTACGCTTTGATTATCATCAGGCTTCTCCTTGGTCTCCATTCCACCTAAAACCCTTTCCCCATTAGCTTTAAGTCTTTACATTTAAGGATTGGACATTCACATCGATTTCCGCAAACGCAACTCTCGCGAATTTCGTGGGTTTTGCTGTTCTCCTAATCGTTGCAAAAATCATCCTCTATACCGCGACATGGGATGAAGCTTTCCACTCTTCTTGGCGGAGAGGAGGCGATGGATTTCAATCCCTTGAAGCGATTGACATAATTTCATTGAGGAAATGTGTCACCAAACGTAAAGCGTACGTTTCAGAGTTACACGCCACTGGGAAGAGCGTGATTACGAGCGGAATGAAAATGAGAAACGAGGAGATATGGAGAAACTGGGAAAGATACGAAAGGGAAGCGAAAGAGGCAGAGGAAGAAGGTCGAATATCCGTTCTAGTTGTTTAAAGCTGTGCTATTTCAAATGGTATTTAGAAGTACTAGTGGTACCCGCAAAACCTTTTGCGAAGTCAGCCAGTCAGAAATCTGCAAGTTTGAAAGTATTAATAGCCCATTTCTCCTTATAAAATTAGACAACTGACATTTTGAATTTCATTTTTGTCTTATAGCTTATATGTGCAATTTTAATACGAAAAAGGTAATATTCCAGTATTGGAATAAAGAAAGATTATTTTCTTTTGATCAATCGTTAAAAATGCCCACAATCCACACGCAGTTTACTGAATAATAATAATCTGCAATTATTAACGTTGCAATCTATTAAGTTTGACGTTGCTACAGCTATAATTTCGATGCTTCATAAAAAACGCGAAACGAATAACGCATTTCTTTCGTCTGTTTGAAGGGTTAATAGATCCTAATCCAATCGGAGGCAACAATGCGTGTCGCCTTGGCAACACCCGGAAAGAGTACGAAAAAGCCACAAAATTTCGAAAAGAGTCGCGTGTCTCTGCCAAATTCTTCCGCCTAACATCTAAACATCCCAAGAATAAGATATTTTATAGTTTTAGCCGTCGAATAAAGCAAAGCGGAGTAATTCGTTCCCTATTCACGTAGTTTAATGACTGAAGGAAATTAACCTTACACCTTGAAAAATCGAAACTCCTATGTAAACATAAAGGAAAATATAATTGCCTCCCGGAGTCGAACCTGGGACACTTTCTCTGTGACAAACAGTTCAAGAGATAAATGGAAGGACCGTCAGACAGGCAGATGGACCGGCAAACGGACGGGTAGACATCGAGTAATTATATATAAAAGATTTTTAACATTTGAAAAATTTTATTTGCCGCACGGCACGCCCTCTCGAAATCAGAACCATTAAACTGAGTCTCGAAAAAAATGTGGACAGATTTTCAAAGAACCAATGAGAGCGATGTGAACTGTGCAGAAATGAAAGGCAAAGAGTGTATATATATGTAACTATATTAATGAAATTGTGTATGTTAAATTCTATGTGTGCAGGCATATGGTGGGCTAAATTACATAACTAAATTACTTTTAATTTTCCAAAGTCATTCCTAAAGTCGTATTGATTAAATGGTTTTAGTTTAAATAACGTTTAACTTTCCCGATTAAGCCTTTGATCGTTTATTCTCAACGTAAAAGTACTCCACTAGAATTCTGACCTATTTCAATTCAATTACAGTGGGAAATAATCAAGGCATATTAAAATTGGATCATAAGCAATAGGGCATAAAGAATTACAAATTTGTAATCAGCGGAAACGTTTTCATTCGATATTGAGGGCGGTTCATTATTTAATTCAAATATTAAGCGAATATCGCATTTGATTGCCCTGAACATTGCGTGTAATCATCGAGGAAATATAGCGAAGTGGAACGCTACGAATTTCGTTATGTCCGCCGAGGATTTTTTTATTGAAAATAACTGATGCCTTATTTCCCCCCACTCCTCACTTTTATCGCCAAACAATATTTTCGTGCGAGGCTTGACTAACGCTTAAAAAATCTATGATCTCGCGGAATTCTAATTCCAGAATTCGGCGCTCCAATTACAGTAATCCTTCGACACCGATGACATTACAACCGGATCGTCCTTAATCCGATTTACGTTGGCCGCCGTGTCATCTCCTTCGCATCGAGACCGATCTAAGGTCTGCGGTCGGAACATCGGATGCGGTCGGTCCGCGATAAATAAACGCGTCCCATATTCTAAAACGCATTCGCCTACTTATCCGCAAAAATCGTTGCCCCTGACGACAGCATCCGACCGTATTTTACGGATTAACCGCAAAAGAACGAATCTCTCGTCCCCTTGAAGACAAGCGTGTATGTGCGTGCGATCTAACCAGAGTTTCAGCTCTCAAATCTTCTCGGAAAATCAAATTTCCCACGCGTATGATTATTTTCATTCATTCCAAGAAGCTTTAGCTTGCCATGGATGCTGGAATTCTTTCATAGGTAAAAGGATGCGAAGAGAAAACAGACAGATCAGGCAAGGAAACGAGAAGGACGCTGGCGGATTTTACGCCAAATGATAAAACAGAAGAGCGTCAATTATCCGAACGTCAATATCATTCTATCTTAAAAGAAACATAAATTTAGCATCGAAATAAGCCCGTCGAGTTTTGCGCGGTGAAAAATCATTTGCTATTTTGCATAAAATGTCACGAACTTGTTCATTATCATTACGATATATATATTAAACTATGATATGCATAGGCTAGTTTCCAAAGGAAGCATAGCCTTATGAAACGTTCCTGTCTGTGTGTATGTATCGTATGTATGTGTGTCCCCTACTAACAACTTTTGTATCAGTGGACCGATTTTCATGAAACTTGGTATGAGGCTCCTGCTGCCAGGGCCCGCCTCCGGGCTATATTTGGCGAAGATTGAAGTCGATTCCAGGGACGTTTTCTCCCTATTTGTTTTACATAGAAAGTCTCAAATCCATCCTGCAGATATATTTGCTTTAATACTTTAAAATATTTTGAAATTGTGATATCGGAGCGAGGTTAGTACTGTTCAAAGGGGAAAAGGATGTAGATTCCAATTCTTATCGCAGAATTTAGATAATTGACCTTATTTTCTTGGATTTCTACTAAAACATAGCGGTTTTGCGTTTTAAATAGCGTTTTATCGTATTGCTACCATGGAGACGATTATTACCGAACTCGACTTGAGCATAGATGAATGAATAAATGGGTTATTTTCTTTTCCGCTCGACTATCCTTCAGCAATGGACAGTTGATCCATGCATATTAGCGTATAAACAGTAACATCTAATAAATTCGTTTATTTAAAAAAAAATTGGTGCAAAATATGTCAGAAAGAGATTTTGACGTTGCTTTTTGTATTTTAAACCTGTTAATGCTCTATTAATTTGTTTAACAATTTTGCCATTTTATAATGCTCGAAGCTGATTCAAATGCTTTTCTTGTGTAGTGCTGGGGTGTCGGAAACCCCCTCTTAAAAAAGAAAATATTTAACGCTATCGGTTAAATTTAGTACCGTTAAAGAGCAGAAAATTTCCACATCTTTACAAATTATAGATGACGAAAATAGCCCAAATAGTGGCGGAGATATAAGCTTCCCAATAGGCTATAACCAACCTACCAAAAAGTTCGCCTACGACTACGATTACGGTAATATAAGATTATGGACAAAGCTTTCATGGTGCGACCCGCTTAGGTCTAATCAAGGTTGACTTTGGCCAGTGTCAACTTTTGAGTTGTTCAGCCTGGTTCTACAGTGTTTAAAAATATGGGAATGTCTAAATATAACTGATTCTAAATATGGCTTTGCCTATGATGCAAAATAATTTCTATCTTAATTTACTTTTGAAATGGAATGTTACCAGTGTAATATGCTGACCACACAACTCTCATATATGTTCCTGCGCAGTAATTTATTGCAGAGTGCGGTGACAGTTTTCAAATAACGGCTCCCGAGTGCATATTTTACCAGAGAATATGATAAGGTATTTTCTTAACGCTCATTTCCAGATACAGCATGTTTAAATTTTCCAGTTGAATTTAATAGAGCGCTTAAATTTTTCATAACTAGGCTCTCGATGTCTCATTTAGTTGCGGTTTTAAACTTTTAAATCATTTTCCTCTAACGATTTCTGAGTTACCTCATGCAGTGCCTGGTCAAGTATAAATTCGTATTTATGATTGGAACAAGTACCAATGTGTTTGCCGAACAAGACTCAGGCAGAGAATTGAAATCAAAAGGTGGCAGCTTAAATTACTTCACGCTTGGTGACAAGTAGCTTTCCTCAAAAATGAGTGGGTCTTTGTGTTTGATGGGCTGGTGATAAGGATTAACACGGCGATCTATCCACCAAGTGGATGCTAAAACTAAATCATTTTTTAATCTTAGGGTTTTCCTGACAGAAGAGTAATTTAAAGAATAGCTTAACGGAATCGCATTATGACATGAATCCAATTGATATAATTAATAGCTAAAATAACTCCAATAGCCAAAACGAGGTAATAATTGCCTCTGCACTTCCTACAGATGTTTTTTCCACAGTTATATGGCTTAAGAAGAATGTTCCCAAGGCCGCGGCGAGCCGAAGACCTTCTAAACAAGTTCACGAATAATATTAAATTGCTCTCTAGCGTTCTTCAACCCAACCTACCAAACCCAGGTTTATAGTGCATCAGAGCGGCGTGAAGCATCTGTTTCCAGGCAACACAGGCGGCACAATAGGGCTCGAGGGTCCACCACATACGGTACCCTATTGAAAGGAGTTAGGCAAGGGCCGTGGGAGAGAGACAAGTAGAAGAGGAAAAGTGGGTGGAAGGAGAGGATGCGACGGCGAATGGCTGATAGCCGCCGTTAAGGGCGTAGCAAGTGCTTTGAGGCCCCACAACGAACTGTCCCCGAAGAAGCGGCGCAACCGAAAAGAGGGTGCAATGGGCTCGCTCGCTGTCGCCAAATACGGAAACAAAAGCGGCCCGTAAGATCCGAGTGGGAATAGATAGAAGGAGCTGTAAATCCTTCGAGTGAAGGGGAAGGAGCGAAGCGAGGATAAAGGGAAGTCAAGTGGGTAGGAAGATCGGGAGAGGGGCGCAGTAGCTGCAAGAGGTAGGCTAGGGGAGTTGAAAGAGCAGAGGGGGACGAGATGATACGTCCAAGTTTCGTTCCAATGTTTTAGTTTCGAGTCAATTCCGCCAATGGGGTTTCAAGCTCCTCCCGTGAAAAAGAACGCCATTTACAGCATGCTGTGAAATCTCGATTTGTCATATGTATGTCTCCAGAAAATGAATTTTTATATTTTATACTGTAAGTACGTAATACTTAAAACCCTACTAGAGGCAGAGGGACTGAAAAAATTGAAAGGAATTCATATATACGTAACACGCTTCTTAAAATATTCAAATATTTTATTTCGCTTCACTTATTTAATTTGGCATTTTACATGTTTTCTATGTCATCAAATGACTTAAATAATGTGATTGGCACATAATCAGATGTAACAGTTTCCGACGTAACTTGATGGAACTGCTTCATGACAATGAACGTTACAACGTTTTATTTTCATTAACATCATCGGATCTTTAAATTCTTATTATATATTTTTTTCGTGTAGCTGCGTGCGTGCGTGCCGGCCTCCGTATAGTTTATACTAACAAATATACCTGGCGTTGCTCGGGTTTTTAATCAAGACAAACAAAAATTGAGTAAGATTTAAAAATAAAATCAAGTAATGAAACCAAGTTACTTTTTACTGTAATGCTTCATGGTATGCAATATTTCTTGTCTTCCCATCTTTTGCCCAAATAAATAAATTTTTTCTCGCATCCTTTATCGACAAATTTGGCAAATTTATATTTTTTATCAAATAACTATGGTAAAAAATCGATGGAATCACTTTGAAAATAAAGTTATTTCACTCGAATAGATTTCTAGTGGAAGAAACCGCATCATATTATGTGGCCATGAATCTCAAAAACATTAAAACCTTGGGCAGGAATTGCAAGCTCTAGGGATGCAACCGGTGGTAACGCGTTTGAAGACATAGTCAAATTTAGCTTAACCAAACGTTATCCCATACAAAGGCTGATTTTGTGGGTCTAATTTGTCACGTGAATATTTTAAAGTCAAACCAACGAGACAAAATGAGTTCCCGAACTTTAAAATCAAATTTCCCGATAAAAAGTGCGTTAGTATGACATGGAAAGTGTTATTGTAATCTAATAAGTATAGTTGGCTTAATTGATGCATATAAATGTTCAGTTGAAGAGAAAGCAAAGTGTACATATAGGTATTTAAGGGAGAAAGAAGTTGAAGATTATATTTTGGTCGAAATTAAAGAATTGTTAAAGAAATTTTCTTGTACTTTCTGTGATATATTTCACTTTATTAATTACCAATGTTAATGAAAAAATAATTTGCTGTCAATTATAGGAAATATGCAGAATATATAAAAATATTTTAGAGAAGGAAAAAACTTAAAATTGCGCATTAAAACTATCTTCCACTTACCTTTGCAAACAATTAGCCAGATGTGTTTGAAAATAATTCCGTTCCCAAACGTATGATGATAAATCCTAGACGAAATATCAAATATATAAAAAATGAAGTAATTACGGTAGAAATTGGAAGCAATTTTGTCGTGTTTTCGGTGCTTGCATACTGCAAGCGCTTAAAAAATCACCATACACCAAGATCTAAACTCGACAGAATTTGAGCTGCACAGAGCCCATATAAATAAGATAATAGTTTTCATTTTCTGCAAAATTAAGGAATCTATAAAGAATTTCTCAAGTCTCTGGCAATCGACTCGCGTTTTCAAATTTCAAGTTTCATGGCTCAGATCGCCCTGTTTTAACGATTACTATAATCGTCATTAAGACAATAACCTCTACGTTACACTAAAATGTATGGAAAAATTAGGATATTTTGTGTGTTAGGATCATGGCGTCAACATCCGTGCATTTTAGTACGTATTCGGACGAAAGAATTTATTTAAAATTATCACGTCATCATCATCGTTGGCTGAAATCAAATGAATTACAATGCAGTCTAACCGTTAAATCAATGCTCATAAAGTATGGCTACTCAATTCCAATTAAAAGGCATTGGAGTTGTTGCTATGGTAGTTAATATTTTTTGTAAATGAAAACCGAAAAACTTTTCATAATTTTATGATAAAAATCAAATTTTTACGAAAATTCGGCATGCATTTGAATTTTATCTTCAAGAAAAATAAGCTTCATTCTTTCATCATCAGTACGGTGTATATTTCTACTTTGTATCTTAATTTTAAATAATTTAAAAGAGTAATTTTATATAGTCGTACACCATTTTCAATACTTTTCTTATGGGTGTTTATTTGGACAATGGGGTAAAAAATACCCCTTAAATATAACTTTTTCTGGAACTTCGGATTTTTCCAAAAGTTGTACCCAATGACCCAATGCCAAATTTCAGCTCTGTAGCACTTCTAGAAGTACTTGAGGTTTTATATGATATATACATCTATAATAAATAGCTGCTTCTTACGGAGGATATATTATATATGATATAAAACCTAGGGTACTTCTCGATATTTCACAGAGCTGAAATTTGGAGAGAACCTTAGTGTTGGTCCAAAACCATCAGAAAAAATCAAAAATTCCAAAATTTCCCCTTACAACGGGGTCTTTTACACCCCAAAACGTTCATTTTTCAAGTCCCATTAGAAAACCATTTAAATCCGTACAAGCCTTTTTATAACTGCATTTTAAATTACTTTTAATTTAGGTACAAACTCCAAACCTAAATTAGAAGATGGAAAAAAAACTAAGATTATTTTTCCTGATAGTAGAACACGAATCCGTGCCGAATTAGCCCAATTATTCTATTTTTACTGCATAAAAACGGGATTTTATACAATTTATAACAATGGCCCAATATTTCTGTCTTGATTTTCTTCGGGAATTTATTTTACGTGCTAATAAAACTGAACGAGAGCTTAGTGCCACGAACTGAAAAGTAGCTTAATGTCATGACGTCACTCTCAGACGGTGACATTTAAAAGCAATGGGAAAACATATTTGGGTGCGCAGACAATACTAAGAGGAATATTGCGTTGAAATTTTCAGGGTTTGTAGATGTGACGAATAGGCCTTCGGATAATATGAGACATCTTATGTAGGTATCCTCGGTTCGACTCCAGGTGCTCCCAATGCTTGCAGTATGCAAGCACCGATTACTAGTATATAAATAAATAAATAAATATAAATGAAAAGATAGTGATGAGGGTGGCAACAAGGTGTTGAAGGAAGCCCAGCGGACACTTACCAAGTCGGAGACCAAGTTGGCAGGCTGCTGGGGGCGTCGAAGAGACACGTTGAACACACTAACACAAGAACAAAAAACACGCAAGCTTATCGTGCCCTTATTCAGCAGTAGAGTAAATGAGAGTGACACACTGAGCGGGGAATGACAAGGTGATGTGGGGAGGTTGATGATCGGAGGAGGCGGGGAGTAGGAAGGGTGGATAGCCAATAAGGAGGGAGTGTGATGAGGTAGAGTGCGAATAGTTACAAAGTAACAAGGAGACATTGTAAGGGGTTAGCGTTAGGGTTAGCGGAGGTTGAGGCCAGGCGGAGAGAAAGAGTCAAGAAGATGTATGTGTGCAAGTTCCCAGTGCAGGAGAAGGGGGGCAGGAGTGTCATTGGGTAAGGCGCGAATAACCCTTACAATGTAGCAACTATTGAAGGGGACATTGTGGGCATTGGCGTGTAATGCAACTGGGAGAGGGCGTCTGAGAGAGACGCTATTCCGGTGACCGTTCATGCGGATATTTTACGGATTGCTGGTGAGGCCTACATAAAACGCGGGACAAAGAGTGCAGATAAGGAGGTAAATGACGTTTATATATATATACTATATATATATATATATATATATATATACTATATGACGTTTATATATATATATATATATATATATATATATATATATATATATATATATATACTATTAATCGGTGCTTGCCTACTGCAAGCACTGGTGCCCTATAACCACCACACCAGATTTCATTCCTACTACTTGATGAGAATTACCGTAAATTAATTGCCAGATATTCCTCAATGCTATTTCCACAAGAAAAACTCAAACATTGGAGTGCCTGGAGTCGAAAATTAAATTTTGGCAGAAATTTATATAATGAGCTAATCAGAATTAGTGTACTTAGGGTTGAAATGGTAATTTAAGAAATAACTGTTCGTTTTTGGCGTTATTTTGAGAGAAGGGTATATTGCACTTCCTTTGAATAAAACTAATAAATTTTGTTTTAATAAAACATTTTATGTGGAGTAAAAATTAAAAGTATACAATCCACATTATAGTATGTTCCAGAGAGTTGCATTATATTCTTGGTCTCATATTAATGCTTAATAAATGCACCATTTTAGTGATTTAATACGGACCAGGCTTTTATGCAATGGTATAACACATATACTGAATCTATTATGTAGTTAGATGGTGTATAGTTAAAAGAAAATTACGATCTTGAAATATAGTAAAAACTCATTGCAGTTCGTGTAAGTATTTAATTAACAGTATGTTACTACACATTTTACCTTTGATGGTAAATTTACTGTTCATTTACATTTATCCTGTTTTTAAGCGTAAGATTAAAACAATTAAATTATGAAGTTAAATTCTATGCTTTTTAAATAATTATAATTTGCTCAAATATTTAAAGTAAATTTCTGCTGATTCTTCATACATCATATCTTATTATTTCAATTTTGCTCTTATTTTCAATAAATATTTGGACAAGAATTTGGTCTCACTGATAATAACTTTTAAACAATATAACAAAGATAACTTTCAAAAACACTGATTTGATTGTGCATGAAAGCTAAACCAGATCATAGCAAATTTTGCTGATTTTTCATAACGAAATCAAATATCTTTGGAATAATTTTATGATGATTTGATACGGGAGAGAGGAGAGAGAGGAAGAAAGAAAGGTGAGAGAGAGACAGAGTGAGTGAGAGAGACAAAATTTAATGTTCCATAAATTAAAAATAGTTTTGGGAATATAAGAATGTTATAGCGTAATGTATTTCTTTGTTAAATTTTCTATTAGCCCAAAACTATTTTTTCTCTCTGGAACACTCAATTTTGTGAGTTTTATATCCATTGATTACTTATTAGTGCATATAAAAGTTAGTTTCATTAATATTTTATTTCAATTATATTTTTACTTAATACTTAATTCACGCATACCCGTCGTATTTGACAGGCAATTACTCTAGTGTAACAATAATAAAAGGCTACTTCTTTCCCTTTGTGGCTCCATCTGTCACGCTATAAAAATGTGAATAACTCGATAATAGAACAATATACATTTTTGATATTTGGCACGAATGATTGATTCGCATATTATAAGATGATGACGAATAGAAATCTGGAAAAAAGTCCTAGGTTCGACTCCAAGGTAGGCATTTTCATTTCCCATATGATAACACGTAAAAATCGACTTTTTGACTTGCATGCTTTTATTCTTTTTGAGATATAAATTAGAAAGAATTAACCTATGATCTTCTGATCTAATCCATTTTAAAGAAAAACTATGGAGTTTCTTATTCTGTTCATCTTTTCCCGCCTACAGTTCGAAATTTCTCATGTTAAACGTTTAATTCCCATATTTTAGGGAAATCGTGGCATTTAATTGGAATGTTGCCTTGCCAACCAATTACATTGTTAAACCTCGAAATCCTATTGCTATTTATATCCTTATGGGTGAAAGCGTGCTTTGAATGCTCTTACTATTAGTGCGAGTGAGGGGAGAGAGAAATTATTTTCATTGCAACCAATGTAAATAACATTCGTTGCGTTATTTACGAGAAGGAATACATTTTAATGTAGAACATTAATCATTCGCATAATAAAATTAGGTACTTAGAATCATCGTAGGAGTTCAAGACTTGAAAAAATGTCTAAACGAACGAAAGTTTGTTTTCTTGCCATCCAAAGAAAGTCAAGGTATATTTATGTTCATTTTATATTTCACAAAAAACTTTCCCGTTGAAATCCAACGGGCATCTACCTATTTTATAATGTTATAGATGTAAGAAGCAGCTATTTATAATAAGGTACCTTGTTTATAACGGTTGTCACGTAGATTGTTTTGGTGGACAACAATTAAAAGTCCTTTACGCTAGCCGCTCAGCCAATCCAACAATACGCTAATTCTCGTGTTATTTAAATGGAAAAATTAAAAGAGAAATTTTTAAAAAAATTAAAAATGTAGTTAAAAATCAGTTTTAAAACCCACCCATTTTGCTTATCTTTTTATTGCGGTTAATATGGCAACTTTTTCTTGCTTACACGTTCTGTAGTTGTTGAGTTATAAATGCACAAACAAACATGCGAACAATTTCTTCAAAATACGTTTTAGTAGAGATGAGAGTTACGTTTACGAGAAGCAGTGCAGCATAACTTTCAATCGCATTTTAAAATTTATTAGAATCGTCGTACGAGAACGGGACTTGAAACAAACAACGCCTAAAATAATAAAAATGCAATTACCCATCGTCGATTTTCAAATACGCGTGCAATCGGCGCACGTATTTGTTTCGAACGCGAAAACTTGGCGTTTTTACTTGCGCTAAAAAAAAACTGCCAACTACAAGTTTTTTCCGCATAAGTTTATCGGTTTTTAAAAGTCATTCCGAAAAAAAGTTCTTTTGTCATCCAAGCACGTCTGTTAGACTTGTATTCTGCAGGAAAATATGATACGCCTTTTAAAGCATCGGGGTTTTGTAAATTTACCGATCATTAGGGGCCACAATTTATTTTTACCTGTTGTGTTGCAGCAAAATGGATATTTTTGCAGACGATATTCTGAATCCTCTCGCAATGGCTGCTTTTTTTCGTCGTGAATTTTCTTCAAAACGTTCATTTTCATGCAATAAAAACAGTTTCCGTTTGCGTACCTTTTTACTAAACCACTCATATCCATGGAATTAATGATCTACATCTACATATTACCCTGCAAGTCACCTTGACGGTGGATGGCAGGGGGTGCCGCGCACCAAGTTCCTTACTAATTATTATTCACTTATCTATTGTGGTCACGTATTGTCCTAGGGAAAAATGACTCCTTATACCTCTCCGTCCTACTATCTATTTCGCGAATCTTGTCCTTATTATCCCTCCGTCCGATATACGTTGGTTGTCGAATAATATCCTTCATTTCATTTACGAATATCTCCGACCTATATTTATCTAGAAGTTTAAGTCTCGCCTGTAATCTACGATCTTTCAACGATGGCCAACTCAACTCTTCAATGAGTAACGTAACGCTCTGTTTTTTATCGTAATTCTTTTTCACGATTCTAGCTGCTCGCCGCTGTATTTTTTCTAAATCCTTTATGAGTCCCCTCTGATATGGATCCCAAACCGCTGCTGCGTATTCCATTTGAGGTCTAACCAACGATAAATAACAGGATTCTCTCACCTTTTCCGTGCTTTTCCTGACTATCCTACGCACAAAAGCCAACTTCTTATTTGCCGCACCTATCACTCGTCTTATGTGGGTAATGATGGGTTCATTTGTACGATTTCATATCAACTTCAAAACAAAAGCTGTTATTGGTGATTCTAAGTTACTCTATGTATTCTTTCACCAATAAATATGGTTTAATTCTTGTGCCGAGGGAGCCCAGCACTGAAACAGACGGGTGAGAAGTATAACTGAAGCATCCACGTCTGATAATTTCAAAACCCTTTATAATGGAATAACTCAGCAATTTCTCTATATCTGAGTATAAAGGACCATTAATTAGATTCTTGAAACAGAAGACAAATAAAAGGAGGAGGAGCAAAGTGAGAAAATATTCTGGAAATATCTGCATATTTTTTTCTTGCCGCTTGCATTTTTTTCGTAAAATCTCAGCGGATGTCAGCATTTACCCTGCACGAACTTATGCAACAGAGCGCGAGAGTATAACAATTGAGGTAATTCTCGGAAATGCATATTTGTGACAGCGTTATTATGGAAGTCGGTTTGCTTCATGCTAATTTTTCAGTTTGGAAAATCGAAGAATTCGTGTCTTGGAGTAGTTCGGAAGACTTTGCACAAAAGACGAAAGCGGATACTAAGTCTTTTTCATTCATATAGTAAGATGGTTTTTCTTATCGCGAAGACTACGCAGGATGGGTAGACATTGTTGATTCATTCAAGGTTAGGGAAAGAATACAGTAAACTGAGAAAACTGTTTCGTCCTTTTTCTATGGCTCACGTATCGTTATACAATTACACGTTTCTTAATAATCATGGTATTCACAGCAATTATGGCGGTGATAGCGGATATTGAAAGCATATCTTATACTAGTAGAAGGTGCTTGCATTCTGCAAGCATATCATCTCACCTTGAAAAAACATTAATTTTTCAGACAGATATTTCATCGTTACAAATATTTTTTTAATTCTAAACATTTCACCTCCCCAGCGATTTTCGTTTTTCCCTTATGTAAAAATAATAGATTAAAACAATTCCCAAACTATGAAATTTTATTAATTTTATACTTTGTCCATTATGGGGTACTAATGCTACACATTTCTGCCCATTTTTAAAGTTGTAGCATTTCTAGAAGTGAAATAAGATTTTTCTAATTGTTTAAATTTAAATATTTTTTAACGGCCGCAATAAGAATTTCATGGATACAATTAAATGTCTATTCGTTTATGTAGACTAAACTCTAAATAACTTAAAAGTTTTAGCTCTCTAACTCACCCCGTAGTATCTAACCATTTACCTATTTATTTAAACTTTAAGAATTTTGAACTGCCCAGCAAATGAAAATTTCTATAATCCCTATTTCGTTTTTTTACAAATCCTACCTCAAAAAAAATTAGCTCCGTAGCACATTCGGAAATACATAAACCTTGAAAATTTGTTTAAACAATTGCGAATTTTTAGCGGCCGCGTTGTTGCACTTTTTCAAGATTTTCGTTTTTCCTAGTCGGTTTTGTACAAAATCCTACCTAAGAAAAAAATTTCGAATCTCCAACTTATCTGGAAGTGCCTAAACATTAGTATCCTCCTCTGTAAGGAACGTCTATATATAATGATAACATTAGTGGTAATAATAATTATTTGCATATTAAGTATTATGACACTGATAAAATATTAATGAATATTAAAAAATGCGGAAAATAATGGGAACGAGGAGAAGTTAAGTAGGGAGATTTGCCCGGAAGAGGAAAGCGGGTATTTCTGTGTGAAAAGAGGAAGAGGAGGAAGAGAAGGTGACAGAGAGGTTTAAGGTATTATGGGGTGAGGAGAGCGATGGCGCCATATTTTAGAGGCAGTTTTCGTATTCAAAGTGCATTAGGGAGGGAATCCCGGATCGAATGAACCGTTTCGCTCTTCAAGTAATTGTCCACGGGAAAACAGACTCGTACATAAGAAGGCGAGGAAACGTGCACTACCACCCACGTCCATCCCATAAAACCTCTCTGTACCTTTTGGCATCCACTTCCACCCGCCCCAAAACAACCCTTACCTTCGAACTCGCACAAAACACTCCCTCCTCGCCTTTCTTATCTTCTCCATTGCCCACCTTTTACTACGAGTACCGCTTCCTATGTTGTCCCACCTGAGGTCGTGTTATGGCCGTTCCGGTCATTCCGAGGGCGTGTCCAATGAGCTGAGGGTAAACTCTGCGTGTTTTCCGGAAACACGGGGGCCTCTGACCCTTCCTTCGCATACACCTGTGAGAAAGGGTCGCTGCTCTCGACTCGAGATACCTTTATGGCCGCTTTTGAGGTATTTTTTTGGCGTCTACAAAAGATTGCGGAGGTTCGCCTCCTGATTTGACTCGGAGCGAATTCGGGAATTGCGAAGGGTTCGCAGGTATGCGAGGTGAAGCGATGGCGAGTAGGATTGAGGATCGGACGGAGGTGCGGTAAAAATGCCTACGACCTCGAAAAACCGTTCGAATCCCTTTTGTTTCCTTCGAGGAACCATCGCAAACGCACGTAACAGAATCTAGTTTCAGCCAGCAGTGACCGTCGCGAAAACGAACTCTTTGCCCCTCCTCCGACGACCACATCCCAATCCACACACCTGACGACCTTCGTCCTACCTCAAGACGCGCATTCGATTCCCTCACTACCTTTTTTACAGTTACGTGGGATTTGGCGTTTTTTGTCCTCTTCCTTGAGGACATTTTATCCATCCATTTGCGTTTACAGCTACGATTTTTTTTTCCACGGGTAGATCCGGAATATTTTTACATTTTTTTTACGATCGCGCCAAGTCATCGTTACAGATACCTGAATTTATTCCTCAAGTTCCGTCGTATTTTCCTTCGAATTTTATCTATGATAAGAGAGGAATACGTAAAGCGTTTTCGTAATACTCGATCCTACATTTAAAGTAATTGTGCATAAAAATAAACTTGATAATCTTTTTGAGCCAGAAAAAGTCTGTGCATTTCAGTGATGGAGACGATAGAAAACCTGCGCCTAACCATCGTTGGAAGGCTGTAGTGTGCAGATCCGGCGCGGTGAGAGATAGTCGATTTCTTCGCCCCTTGCTAGAAATTTCTTTAGTTCTACATTCTATAGCAATTTTTAAATATATTAACATTTTTAAGTTTTTCCGACCTTAATTCTTTTGATAAATTAATTAATTTATCTATCTCATGAACAGCAGTTTCACAGTCTTTTTCAATGAGAATTCCAACAACAACGAAGACAAGCAAATACTGCCATGCTTACTGCTGGATTGGTTGGGTCTCGCGATCCGAAGTGTAGGACTTTAACCAGCTAGCCTCCATTCCATCAAGGACTGAAATTAATCTCCAGGTAAATGTGAGTATAGGATATCTTTCATCTGCAGTTTATTATAATTGTTTAGAATCCAGATTCGAATTCTAGGCTATGATTTAGGAGCTAGAAAAGAATAAGGCCGTCCTTTGTCATTTAAACTTGAGTCTAACCCGAGTTTGTCATCCGGCAAGAGTGTGATGCTCTTAAGGTTGGGGTATGCCTCGTCATCCGACGGGAGTATCTTGCGTGAAATCATCAGGAAAATTCGGAAAAAATTGAAATGTGAAATCGTTACGACGTTACCAGTTTTTTTTTAATAAAAAAATCCTGCAAGAAATTCATTGCGTCGCCACTTTATCAAAAACATAGCTCTGGTACATACATTAGATAAAATTATGATACGAACTTGAGACTTGAACAGTTGTACAGCCGAAAGAACGAACTTTATTTATCTCGAATAGTGAACCCGAATTCATTCTTCTCGTCGTTTTTCTTCTTCAAGAACCGCGAGGGCAAGGCATAAATCATCAGCCAAAGCTATCGCCAAACTGACTGCATAGAAATAAGCTCTGCGGGTGAGTAGGGTCAGAGCTTGTCGCGGCAGCAAAGTCGCGCCCCTTACGTACGGTTGCCATATTTTTCGGACCAAAATTCGGGATACATGATCAAACAAAGGATTTTTCTGTTTTGTGAATTTATTTTTATAAAAAGTCCTACAAAAGTATAAAAACTAAATTACATACAAAGAATCGCCTTTATTAAAAAGAATAAAATAACACGAAACAAATGCAAAATTCACCAAAAATATATATTATCAGTTAATACAATATTTGCGTTTTTATTTCCGTCATTAATCTACCGTTGAAGTTGATTGCATATTGTTCCACCACCCAAGCCGTTAACGCATACGTACACATACTACGTACGTAGCTTTAGGTATGTACAACATTTTCGGCATAAAAAAATTTAATATAATACGTGAGAGTATGAGGGCGTTTTTGTGAGCGATGTTTCTTGAGTCTGTGATTCTACATCTTTTGTGATTTTCTGCGCATAAATTTTTATTTCAATGCTTACTGACTTGCTTCGTTCAGTTACTATTTGCCGAAATATTGGGATTTCGGGACATTTCGATGCTTTATGGGGACAGCGGGACAGAATCCTTGAAACCGGACTGTCCCAAAAAATTCGGAACGCATGGTCAGCCAGTATGGCCGTAGTCTAACAGATGAGAATAATTGCAAGGATTATTTTCTTTTAAATGAACTCGTTTTACACAATCATTCTCCTCTGTTAAGTCCGCGCTCCGTCCTTCGGAAGGGACATTAAGCAGTTAGCCCCCTTGGCGCTCTTCGTAAAGAATAGGCTAATGCCGGCCGGCACCGGGTTTCCCATCTCCCTTATGTGTGTGTTCGGTGTGGAAGCAGTAATGGCTATAATAATCCAAAAGGATATTAGCCACATATTCCATACAAACAAACAAATCACCTGATGATGCTACGAACGTAGCGAAACCGGTCGTGTTATATTAAACTTCCGTGGAAGATACATAGTTGATTTTTCTATCACTATCCCTTCTTCTTTTCTTTGCAAATACTTGTACTCCTTCAGTCATATTTATATTGACTTAATTATGTTGGCAAAATCTTCTTTGCACATTACATCTTCTTTAATTCTTCAGTATCAAATACGTTAATTTCGTCGCATGACTTGTAAACTCGTTGATTTAGTGTGATAAAAAAAAAACAAAAAATTATGTATAAATAAAACTACTACTTACTAACGAGACCTTGAATATGTGCACATCTGTGCCAGAATTCTGATTTTTGTGGAGGAGGGGAAAAGGAGAGGGGGTGTCAAACAAATCACATCCTGACTAGAGGTCCGTGTTAAGTTTTTGTAAAACTACAGAACTTATTTTGAAATTTCATGGCAAAATATCAAATTTGAATCTATATTTAATTTTTTCATACCAATTAAGGGAGAATATTTGTCACTTGTCTCGAGAATACCTTGGGTTTCAATTATAATATTAGCGAGTGAAATGAGCATGAAAAATTCTAAACTGTAAGCCAGGGGCAAAGCACGAGTAATTAACTAGTAATATAAATAAATCTGAGATAAATTCAGCGATATTTTTTATATTAAACTATCTTATGTTTTCTTTGAAGCAATAATAAGTGAATGATATCTCTCCGATCTAATTTAAGTTACACGATTAATGTAATAAATATTCATGGATGATGATTTCACTTTCAAGGGCTACCATTCATTCATATCCGGATATTACATATTTATTTAGACAGATTTTTAGTGAAGTAGTTTTTTATTATTCCACGGTTAAACTCGCCTTATAAATAAAAAAGAATGGTATTGTACGGAGTCAGAGGAACAAATTTTTTCGATTGCAAACCGATGTCTCGGAAAAATAAAAGTCAGAAATGATAACCCACTCCCCACTATTGAGCTGAAATTGACGTCACTATCCTCATTTATACGCTTAATTCGTCAAACGTTGTCACATGATTTGTAGTTTCGTTTTACTCACGAAATAATTGCCAGAGACTATCATGCCCTACTTTTTGTCAATGCTAAATTTTATTTTTTCCTTGCATTTTATTATTCCTCTCATTTTATCTCTTATAGCCATGGACTTAAAAAGTAGGTATATTTATTCAAGCAAACAAAATTAAGACCTCCGAACACCGAGATTTGAGAAAATACAACGAAGCTGTTTTAATTGGAAGGATAAACTGTTATGAAAACTACAAGCTATCGGATTAACAGTAGTTAAATGAACTTAAAATATGCTGAGCATTCGTTTCTCAACGTCCTGAAGAATTTCTGACAGGGACAAGTTTCAGTGTCACGTCATTTATTCCAAATAATCTCCATCATAAATTTCTGACTAATCTTGTTCAAGGACTTTATGCGAGTGATATAAGATGGAAGAACTTTTTTGGAAACTAAGTTTTCTTTAGCCTTCTTTCCTATAAATTTCATTTCTTCAATGATTTTTGCGTGCATTGTAAGCTTCCGGCCGTAATTCAAGGTTGGCATCTCGTTTTTACTTTCTCCATACGTAGTATAGGGGAAAGTATTGTTTTCACGAAAAACATCGATTTCGATAATTCAACGGAAATATGTACACGTTTTGAGGTCCCCTGAGCACGTTTTGACCATTATCAATGATGTATGTGTGTGTGCGCGTGCGTGCGTGTGACAGTTTTTTTGTGGGTGCTCTCACTCAAAAAATATTAATTAAGTCAATGCGAAATTTTATATTTAACATTTTTATGAAAGTCACAAGAACGAATTACTTTTTGGTGAAAATCAGTCAACGGAAGTGTTTACTCTTACTTATCCGTTATTTTGAAATATTTGCTTTAATGTTTTAAATATGTAAAACTGTACTGGAATAAACGTTGTAGGAAATTTAATTTTCTACAGTCTTCGTTTGAAACATTTTCCCATATAATCCATTGTTTAAGAGATATCTTATATTATTAGCCTCCACCACCACGCCACCTACTGACCACTATTGTTAACAATAGACGCTTAGTTACGTCTTAGTAATGCTCCTTTTTCTTTTCTTAATTGTTGGAGACTTGTGACTATATCCAATATTGGTAGGCTATGGTTTGAGCTTATTTCTGTTCTTTGTAAAGTCTAAAATTTTCTCGCAGTTTCTTAAAATATTTATTATTATGCAACATATTTGGAATTTGTATAAATATTACAGGTATGGAGAAAGTCATGTGGTGACCACATGAGATTTTTTCATAATATGTTACATTCACTTGCTTGTAATTCAACGGTTCGCTATTTTTTCTGGCTTGACCGAATTATAATATCGCACACAAAAAAAGAATTACGATTAGAAAATGAATGCTTTACTGATAAATATGAATTATCTCCAACTCTATGGCCACAATCATCATTTTATCCGCTGATTTATAGATGTTCGCGATAATTTTGGAATGGTCGTAATGTTAACACTTCACGTTCTTTAGGAGCACGTCACAGCCCAATTTCTTTTTAAAATCTGTGTCGACCTTTTTTATGTGCGTATATAACTGCAGTAATTTATCCTTTTGAGTAATATGAATATCCCCTTTTGTCCTTTGCCGCTACATTACATTTGTTCACACGAATTAATGTGGCACTCATCAAACATTAAAAACTTTTCCCGTTAGCTCTCTACTCAATAAAGATTTCTTATTCTTAACTGGATGGTTAATAACGAATTAAAAATGAATATGGAATACGCGAACCATGGGAACCGCTTTCTTCCCCGATCCAAAAACTTCTCGCCTTGAGTTAAAGGTTAACTTTTGGAAGACTAGTTATTCAAAGGCATGGAGAATGGCACTCAGGAGCAACAATAAAGAGTAGCAGGGGAGGGTTAAGGAGGGAGGGAGAGAGGGGAGAGAGAGAGAGAGAAAGGGAGGAAATGAGGGAGAGTAGAGTAGTAAGGGATGAAGGGAAGCAGCATAGAGATATTACGGGTATAGCATGTTATGACGGTGAGAGTGGACAGAGGAGTGAGAGGAGTCGAAGAAAGGGCAATGGGAAAGGGCTTGGAGGTCGAAAGAGGTGGAGTGGTGAGGGGTGGGGAGGAAGACGAGGGAGAATAAGGAGGAAGCAGAGAAGAGGAAGGGGTGGGCGGTTAGTCGTTTGAAAGAGCGGCGTTGGTTCGGATGGCTTGCTTTTTGGGGTCAACACTGTCGCCTCTTTCTGGGTCGGAATTTCGGGGCCCAATGGTAGGGGAAGGCCTTTATGGGGTGGGGGAGGGGATGCGACGCCGGGCGGGCGTAGGCGGGTTGCGGAGGGGTAGGGGTCGAAGGGAGATGGATGGAATGACCAGGTCCGGTTCGGGTATCCGTCCCCCCTCCCCCCTCTCACTCGCTGACGCCCCTCGCGACCTAGACCGCACCTCTCATCCGCCTCCCCCCTCCTCTCATCCGCCCCCCCCCCTCTCATCCATTCTCTCTCCCTCTACCCATCCGCCTCCTCTTCATTCCCTTTGCCTCCAACCTTTATCTCCGTCTTCCTCTTTTATTACTATCCTCTATTTCTTCGCCTATCTCCTCTCCCTAATAAAGTCGTTTGTCTGTCTGTCTGTCTCTCCCCGTCCTCTCTCCTTTATCCCACTACTCTTCCCACTCTGTAATCACCCAGGCATATCTTATCCTACAATCCCTATTTACCTCTCACCCCCTCCCTTATATGTATTAATGTATGTATATATGTATGTATTTATAAAGGATTTTTTTCTCTTTCTCTCAAATTATTGTTTTTTCCTCTGAACTATTTAGGAATTTTTCGCGGTATTTACACCTCTCTTCTCTTCGTAGGTGTTTTCCGCAGTGGGACATTTTTTCTGTGTTAAAACGTAGCTGATACATAGTTTTTTTCGTCCCACAAAACTAGCAATATTCTTTGGTAATGCTCTATGATCTATTAACCAATATACAATTAACATGTGCGTTATCGTAATTCATATGTAATTAATTTATTTTTAAATATGTAAATATTGTAACTATATGACAAAAGGGTTAAATGTAAGAAGGGACTACATATATAGTCTCAATTTCGCTCCTTATAAAGTCGTTTGTCTGTCTGTCCGTCTTCCCTAGCGCCTTCCCTCCTCCCCTTCTTTCTCCCTCGTCTCCCTTTGCGTGCATCATCTCACGAATCCTAATGTCGCTTCCACACCCCCGTTCTCTGCCCCCTCCCTCTCTCCATCTTCCGCTCTCTCCTCCCCAACTCCCTCCATTCCTACTTCCAAATGCATGCCGCTGACTGGGACGTGTCGGTTCATCCGGCAAACTCGATTCCCTCGCGCCGAAATTGCGTTGTTCAACCTACCTCAACAGGAATGAAACTCATTATCCTTGTTACACGACTTTCCTGACGATTTACGTAGTCGTGATGGCGTGTCCAACTGTGGAACGTTTCCGTTCCTCGATCGACGGAAAATTTGGCGGAGTCGGAATAAAAAAATGTTAGGATCGTGAAAATTATTTCCTTGGATCAAAGAGCAAGAGGAGTAATTTCAGGTTCTTCACTGCGGGAATACCAAATATAAATTAAACCACCGCTTAAAGAACGGTATTTTGAGAAAATTGCATCAACGACTAGAAACGGTTCATAAACTCGTCATGTATCAAAGGGGCATTTCGTGTATTTGATCAGCCGTAAAATATAATGTTGTACGTCCAAATTTATGTCACAGTACAACGTGAACCATAAGAGAATTGGAAGAAAGGCTGAATTGAGAGTGACTCAGTGAGCGGATGTTATCCATTCCTAGATGCATTTTAACGAGAGAAGAATGTTTTTTATAATGCGCTTTTTCTAAGAGAATTTCATGCAACATCATCCGGCTCCTTTCAGTTGCATTTGCTTCAAATACAGCATTTAATTTTAAAGTACCTATCCTATATTCAATACAATAAAAGTACTAAAATATAAATTTCAATAAGAACTTCTGATTATTATGGCTGAAATTATTCACCCTAAATGTCTAATTGAGGAATAAGCAATTAATTTTCGAATGGATCTTTGGTTTAATCCCCCAACCGATCCAATAACTACACATAAAATAATAATTAACATAAAGAATGTTCTTATACAAAGTTTATATGACAATAAAATGAATGGAGCAATTTTTTGTCATGTTATTAAAATAAGGCAATTTAATCAATCCAGGCCTTCTATTACTCCTGGAATTCAAAAGTGAAAGGGGGCTGCTCCCATTTTTATTAATAGGGCAGATGATATCAAGTAATTGATATAACTACTAAATTCGAAGTCTGATAGTCTTGCCAGTAGGATTGATAACAAGAAAATAATGGAAGCCATAACCTGAATTAGAAAATACTTTATAGAAGATTCATTTTCATAGGGGGTCAAGGGCAGGATTTTTTCTCCTTCTCAAATATCAAAATTTAGGTTCAGCTTTATGCGTACATGCATAACATGTCATTTCATCAAACTTTGTTTCTTGTCTTTCCTGATGTTGTTGAGATGCCATGTGAAAAGCAGCTGATCAGTTTTACAAATTCTGATTTTAATCATTTAAGTATTTTTAAGAGGAATTTAAAACTATCTTAGAACGCTACTAATTAAAAACAATAAGTCCCGGCCAGGGCTAATTCAGACTGATTTCCCAACGCATTTAAATTTCATTGCATTTTTTTATTTTATATAATATTTGCAGTCAAATAGTAATCGAAACGTTTCAAATTTGCAACAGCAGTGACTTTTCTTTATTCTTGTCGCTTCGTAATTTTACGTCATAAAGTGCTATTCATGCACTCTGATCAACAGTCCATTGCTGAAGTGTAAGCGAGTGGAAAACAATCCATTTGTCACACAAATACGCGTGGTCGATTTAGTCATCCGTTCGTATGTATTTGTAATATTTTATAACGCGAAATTATGCAATTTGGTAACACAAAGAGCTACTCATCCGCGGTGATTTTAAAGTTACTAAAGCCAATATTTGTATTAAATAAATAATTATGTGGAAAGTAGGCATCGTAAATTTCGTTTGGATAATCTTGTAATAAATAACTTTTATGTAGATAATATCTTCGTGTGCATTAACTTGATTTTATTTACACCAGTTCTGGTTTTATTATTTACAATATTTGCATTGAAATTTGGTGAAGCTCGAAGTCATTCTAGTTCTGCCAAAGCGCTTTGGTTACAGACCTTATCCCACATGACTTTGTAGCTCTCTAGTTCCGAGATCTCTATTCCATCAAGAGATCTCACTCGAGAAAGCGTGACATAGACATGACAGCGTGAATTTAATATAAAGCTTATAATCACATTTAAAATTGAGCATCTTAATTCCATCTTTTTATAGTCTTACTTTCTTCAGTTAAACCTCACCTTCAGTGGTCACGGGTGTAAATTCACAAAAAATTTATCGTTTTTCATATAATTTGATGCAATGTACGTAATTTTGCTAAATAGGCAATAACAAAACGGTGGTTTCCCCGAGGACGAAAGATTTCCTTATCGAAAAACGTAAAAGTTTGTGTCCAAAAGAAACCTGTGCATAAAATCGACGCGTATTTGAAAATAAACGGTAGGAAATTGATTTTGTAATTCTTTTAGGCATTCTGTTGTTCAAGTCCCAAGATTGTACAATTATTTTCAGTAATTTATAGTGCAAATCAAAAATGTGCTTCACCAATTCCAACGTTATTCATATGGAGGAATTAAACTGTCCTGGAATCGAACTCAAACTGTTATATTACAAGGCGATTACCCATTAGTCTCTTTGGATGTCGGCCTATTTAAAACGGAAATAATTGCTAAAATAGATTCCGCCATTTACGAGTAATCTGACATTCTTTGGGATTTGAATGTTAATTTCTTGAAGAATTACATAAATAATAAGTTTATGTATTTGCCGAGCGAAGCAAGCAATACTAACTGCGTCATAAAAAATATAAATACATAAATACAATTTTAACTCTAAGCATATTGGAGATTAATCAAGAAAGATATTTCCATAGCGATCATAAATGGCAAGGGATACCTAGCTACAGGTATATAGCCTATAATTGACAGATAATAATTAATCTTTATACATATATGTATACATGTACACTCGTACATTCACATACACGGATACGCATACACAAATATTTACACATGCATGCACAGAATTTGGATCATAAGGGAATTATATATTATTTAAAAAGGACGAGGGATTGCCTCGAAATGTGGCCGAGACTCTCTCTTTGTCATCTAAATCTTGAATACTAGTCCCATTCTATAATATAATTGGGAATGAGCATCACGGCACACATACACATACATATTACGGCATTTGGAGATTTTTTTACCTTATATCACCATTCTATGATAATGCATCGCGGAAACCGGAAAGTTCGTGATAAATGATGTAGTTTCTTGAAGATTTTTTGACGGCGTCGTTTTGATGACATCAAGTCCGTAAAATCAGATGTCTAATCTAGTTTAAAAGAGAAAAAGTTTTCTGAATTATATTAGTACCAACATTGTGGGCGACGTGCGTCGACGACTTAAAATGCTTGCTGGCTGGGTTTTCGTCCATTTGACTGTTTTCCCGATAGTTTTCATTTTTCGTCGCAATCACTCAGTTATATGAACTTACTCACATCGGAGGAAAGAGCACCACGGTGGATCTCCTCGCTAGGTGGAATACATAATTGCACCAACAGCATCATTATTAAAAATATTTTGAAACACTATTTTATTAGTTCAGAACTTAATGGGGAATTAAAAGGTAATTTAAGATGTACGGTTGGAGAGAGGCGAGGTTAGGTGAGGAATGTTCGGGGTTACATTGGATTCAGTCTATGGAAAATCACGACATGCACGATGCATTCTCCAAAGCTGTTAGCGCGCACTACATCCGGTGGTTCATCACTTTCTTCGGTTCCGTATCTTCCTCTCTTCAATACTTTCTACTCATTCATTATATAATAACGGTAATTGCCGCATCTTCCACTTTGATTTCCCCTCTTATTTACTCCAACTAAGCTGACTGTAAATTATTTAAGATAGTTTATAATTAAATCTGTTGCGTGAAACATTTAGTTTGCCATATCGCGAATATAACCGTAGGAATTTAATTTATCTTGATCATATTTTTTCATTTTAAACGTATTTTAGACCTACCTCCCATTTTCGTAAACTAAATTAAGAGAACATATTACTTAATGTTTTATTTATGCTAATAAATGCATTAATGTTTTCAAAGGCCTCTTTTGGAGACTACCGCAAGTCGATTCGATCTTATCGTGTTTCCCATCAGTATCGCCTTCATCATTACGTAATATCACGTCTTATTTGAGGCAATGAAGTAACCCATATGTTCCACCTTTTGATTCCCTCTAATTATTTCAGATTTCACCAGGTCCTCGCCATGGAATACCATAACCTTGGTTTTCTTTTGAAAAGAACGCGAAGAAACGTTGCCTTCTAATTTAATACGAGTAATCAACAGCTCTTTGTTACTTGAATTCTATAAACTTTTATCCTTGAAGGCAAATCGTGTCCTCAATATGCGATGATTAATATATGCAATCACAAGTGCGAAAATTATTCTCATTTGACGCAGCCGCGTACAATCGATGACTTTTATTCCATTATTCTTCGTTAACGGATCGATTTCCTGCGCCACTCTCACCCCATCTGTCGCCCTTCAGAACGCAGGATTATTTGGACTCCATAGCCGCACCAGAAAACCACAATACCCATGTACTTACAGCATCGCAAGTCCAAGTATTTGTTAAAATAAAAGACGAAGATTAAGTTTTTGCCGCGTTATTGGTCACGTGCGTTATAGTAGCGGATATAGTAGCTAATCCGTATTTTAATTGCTTAAGGAGTATTTTAAAAAGTCATTTTGATTGAGATCTGAGCTTCGTTCTTTGGACGGATTAGGGTCAAGGCAAGGAATATATTTGGTCTTTTATTATTGAGATGAGACGGAGTCACGAATTGTGAGAGGAGCTCTGCTATTGAATACTGATGTTCGCTCATTACAGCAATGAAATGGTTGGAAATGAGTGTGCTTGTAAGAACAATCTTTGCGGGTTCGTAATTACGCCAGAATGCAATTTTAAACATAGATGTCAATGATAATTTTAGAATTTTGCTCGGCTTAAGAGACGTATGTCTGTATGTTGGTCAAAGGCGTTGCTTGCGTATTACTACTACTACTAGTTCAGTGGAATAATATTCGCCCGGCAAGTGGAAGACCCGGGTTCGATTCCCGGTCATAGCAGACTTTTTCTCGTTTCAAAATTATTCCCAACTTTACAGCTTATGCCTGTCTGCATAGGATCTTCGGATCGCATTATTCCATCAATTTCTTGCTTGGCAATCTCACCATTTGAGAGGGAGGAGTTTTCTTCGATGTATCTCTTCGAGGACGTCCGTTGGGGCAGTTTGATACTGGCGTAAGTAGTGCAAGTAAGTCCGTTATGCGTACGCCGTAGTGAGATCGAAATACATACATACATGAAAAGTTATATCGGAAATTTTTTTCAGGCATTCATAGTTTTCCGCCTTAATATAGTTCCGCCCTTGGAGAGTTTTACGGGGTAAAAATTTGTATAAAGTAATTAGTGTAAGTACTCGTGTTTTCCGTGTATCGCTCCCAACGACCACGCCACAGTCGCAAGCACTCAAACTGAACCCTCCATATCCTACTTCACAAATGACTAGGGATACGGGAAAAGTATCGATACTTTACTCATATCGGTAATTTCCTTTCGATACCAAGTACTTTTGTACTCGATTCTTTTTTTTCGATTTTCTAGTGATATCGGTACTTTCAACCCGATACTTTTCATTCGATATATCATATGAGTAAGGTATCGATACTTTCGTTTCGATTTCGTATCCTTAGTAGGGATACGGAAAAAGTATCGATACTTTACTCACATCGGTAATTTCCTTTCGATACCAAGTACTTTTGTACTCGATTCTTTTCTTTCGATTTTCATGTGATATCGGTACTTTCGGCCCGATACTTTTGTGATATCGATACATTTCATTCGATATATCATATGAGTAAGGTATCGATACTTTCGTTTCGATTTCGTATCCCTACAACTGACCAGGAAGTTTAACTGATTCGGCTGTCACTTTGTGAAAATCCATCGTAAAATAGGCGGGATGACTTTGTAATATTCTTAGCATACAAAGTTGCAATTTTGTAGGCAAGGGGAGGGATGGCGAGTATCAGGGAAGGGAGACTTAACCCTCCGTTTGTCGCGCCACTTTTTAAAACACATTTAGTCGCGTGGCGTCTATCAGACTCCATTTAATTATTACTTCAGGAAGTGTACAGACTTACAGAGAATGCTTTAAATTGATAAGATTTATTCACTACAAAGATACAAGTAATGTAATCGGTACAAAAATATCTATAATTTTGATGTACATTAACATATATTGTTAATAGATTTGAGCGCACGTTCTTCTGACATACATTAAAATTTTCTCGCATCGTAAACAATCAAAGGTGAAATACTCCTTTAGCCAAAACAACTAGAGGGCTACAAAACCCAATGCATTTCGCCCACAAGGTGAGCATCGTCAGGGGTAAAACCTGTTCCAACAGTGACTGGGAGCCAACTGCCAGGTTTGAAACGGAAAGTATTAAGAGACGACCGAGAAACAAGTGAAGCGCGGAAAGATTTTTCGGCGTGTGTGTCGTTTAAATCTGTCAGTTTGTATAGGGTCTTGTTGAAATCTGTGTCCGTGTTCATAAGTGTATCGCGGTTTTTGTAAATGTGAAGGTTTTCTAACGAGTTTAGTGAGTTATTGAGCTACTATCTATTATCGTAAACAATGTTTAACTAGTTTTATTTGTACAATTAACACAAATGTTTTCAGAATGCTCTAAGCAAATATAATTGTTACAATTTGTATTGTTACATTTATATTTTGCTGCCTGCAAAGAAAATAATATTACATGGCGTCCAGCAGACGCCACGCGACTAACGGAGGGTTAAGGAAGTGGTGGGGTTCTCAGTAGATAGAATATCCAGAATCAAGGAGCGAGCTGGGAAAGCGTAGTCGTCAACAACAATGCAATAAATTAGGGCAGCAGCTACGATTTCAAGAATTTCAAAGGAATTAAGAATATAACTCCACACTACGTTTTTACACATAATTACAAATGGTATTGGTACAGGTTTTGACATATTTACAGTTTTTTACATATTATATTACTATTTCGATGGATAAGCTTGCTGACCCGAAAAAATTCGTGTAAGACCCTGAGATCACAGTTTCTTGATATTACTCGCAGCTTTATAAGCCTCTTCTACATACGTAGTCTTCGCCAACGTTGATACGTACATTTTAATGTTTACCTCTGTTGTGATTGAGGCTGAACGTCCACTGCTGATTTCCTCCTCCAAGTTCTCTCTTCCCCTTTTGTAATTTCCTGCCCACATTTTCATAGTCGAATAACTGTGTGCATCTTCTCCACGTCTGCTGCTGCATGGATGTTTTCGACAGATAAAGCTTTCAGAAACAGGTAACGAATCACAGCTCGGTGCTCGAATTTCTCCATGTCAGATGAGGTTTTACATGACTAAACTACATGATTTGCTGATAATGAACCGCGAAGAGTATTATCATTAAACTGTATATACATTGTCGCAATGTGTCAAGCTACAATGTATATAAACGAATTTTCCTCTCGTATTCTCTCTCTACTTAGGCCGAGAACCTTTCAACCATCCCCTCGTGTAAAGGCCCATCCAGACCGAAGAAACATTGTCAGAAACATGTGTAACAAATGTTGCCAAATTTTTATGAAAATGTCGGCAACATCGATGTCGCCGACAATGTTGCTGACAAAATTCGTGTTTTCATCGGGAGTCGGTAAAGATCAAAGAATGACAGAAACATTTGTCATCGACTATGTCGTTGACGAAGTTTCTTCGGTCTGGATAGGCCTTAAGAGTTGATAAGCGATAGAAAAGACAGTCCAATCCTTCCATTTGCTCTTCACTCCGAGTGGATTAGGTGTCTTGCTACGTATTTGCCATGCGATGAATTTACCATGCAACGAATTTGTCTTATGACGAATTTGACACGCGACGAATTTGACACGCAACGAATTTGACACGCGACGAATTGCCGTGCGACGAATTGGCGGCACACCAGTGGACTATAGTGAAATTAATTTTCATGGGAGCGCTTGTATCACGAGCAAAAAAATGCCACGCAATCCGAGGAACTTTTTGCTATCGCTAATTGAAACACAACGCCAATCATTCGATGAAACTTGTTTTGAAATCCAAACAAAAGCTTTATTAAGTTTTAAGGGTCAGGTGGAGCGTGTGTCATTCTGGGATGGAATTGGTAACGGAGAAACCAGGGAAATATTCAAAGTAGGTAGCATGTTAATGAAAAGCAATCACTGCCGAGAAAAATGGCATAGCCATGCTAACGGAGAAGGTCGCAGAAAACCAAAACAAGCTTCATTATATAACGAATGTTGAATACGGAAAACTAAAACGTCAAACAGATTCTAGCTGTATTATATGACGCATATTAAAATCTATTGAAGTGGAAGATTAATAAAATAAATTTACGCTATAAATCACCCTGGTTATCGTATTGCCGCTTAGTAATTGTGTTAAATGGCGATGAATTTTCTCCAATTCGAGTGATAATGTTCTGCTTAGTTGGGTGCTGGTCTAATGGGCGATCTACAAACGAGTTGTGATCTACGCTGGTCTAATGTGATGCGTCGAACCACACGCAAGAACAAGGCAGGAGACAAGCTGCCCTATGAAATCCGTGTTTCGCACGAGATTTGAGCGTAACGGTGCGACACCCAAATGAAGTTGAAGCTGTTTTTTGAGATGGATCCAATTAAGGAAGACCAATCCAATTCGATAGGGAATGCAAATGTTAATGTGTAAGGAAAACCAAACCAACCCCCAACCTAACCCGATGGAGAATGCAAATGTGAACATCGTTGTTATTGTTTCTATTCTTATCGTTTTATTTTACATGCACTGGTCAAAGGAAAAATTGAATTGTTGCGTTTTTACTTTCTCCATATACGAAGTATAGAGAAAGTATTGTTTTCATGAAAAATTCGAATTCGAGATTTCAACGGAAATATATGTTTTAAGGTCCCCTGAACACGTTTTGACTATTTTCTCGATGATGTCTGTGTGTCTGTCTGTATGTGATAAATTTTTGTGGGCGCTATAACTCAAAAACTATTAATCAGGTCAACGCAAAATTTTATATTTAACATTTTTATAAAAGTTAGAAGATCTGATTAGTTTTTGGTAAAAATCGGTCAACCGGAAGTGGGTGTTTACTCTTGTCACATCCGTTATTTTGAAATATTTGCTTTAATATTTGATAAATGTATTAGAATAAAAGTTGTAGGAAATTTAATTTTCTACAACCTTTGTTTAATACATCTTTCCATATAATGCATTGTTTAAGAGATATCTTATATTTTTAGCTGCCACCACCACGCCACCTACCGAAGACTATTGCTAACAATTGACGCTTAGTTACGTCTTAGTAACGCTCCTTTTTCTTTTCTTAATTGCCAACCGGAAGTAAATATTGACAACGATCCCAGAGCTAACAACATGTAATTTGCCATATAAATATGGAGAAAGTCATGTGTTGCCCACATCAGTTTATTTTTGTGTTAAAAATAGTTCCACAGTTTGTTGTTACATCGCTGTTTCTGTTCCTATTCTTATTCAGTTATCGATAATAAAGAGCTTTAAATCGTGCCGTCACAGGGTTCGTTGGTGAAAAAGTTTCTATCACTCTATCCAAGCATTATCTTTAATAGAGCCTTGCAACCCTTGTAATGGACGCTCCAACGTCTTCTTACCCCTCATCCCTACTCAAGATCATTATCATAGATGGATAAAACGGATCTTTTTATATTTTATTTTGTATTTGTTCTTCATCACTAATATCTTTACATCGCAATGTTATGAGTTGCCATAAATAGCTTCTTTGTTTTCTTGTAATGCGCTCAATCTTATGAACCTCTCGATCTCCGTTCCACCTAATCTAGTTTTTTCCTACAAGTGTTTATTAGTCTTAGCATTTACGGATTTAACAATATCCTTCATTTCCATACACCTAACACCCTGCCGCTGAGCGCATACTGTATTCCTAAATGTTGCATAAATATATTGATACTTTCTTGAGATCATAGAAAAACAAGAGCGAAAACACGCAAGGCAGGGAAGTTCTTTTAAGAATAATGTAATCATGTCAAAAACAAAAACATCGATGGCTTAGCATAATGACTTAACACTGAAAAAGGATTTATCAGAAGTAATGCAAAGGAAATACCGAGTTTTTGATTTACCGATTTATTGCCTAGTCGGTTGCAATTAATAAAGCAATCGAATATTATTTAAAACATATCTCACTTGAACTCATTTTTCAATAGTCATGTAATCCTTACGTTATTTCCACCTCGTAAAATATCCATTTCTTCTCACAAACGCTGTATCAGTTGCGGATACAAAGGATGAGGAGAGGGTAATTACCCATCTTAAGGGAGCTGAACATCTTTATTGAAATACTAAATGAATTAGCCCGTTTATGACGGGCTTTGTAATCAAACAAACGGCTGAGATATTGAGCGTCTTATAAGAAATTTAAATCACCCTCTGGAGTCGGACCCGAGACCTTTTTTTGAAAAACGTTTTCATTCGCTATTGCTATGTACGTGATAATATCAATACTACCAAATTTGGTTGCGTGGATTAAATATTAAATTTAAGGGATGTTCCATTCTTCCTCCTTTTCTCTCTTCCTCTCTCCAATCCTCCTCCCTCCCATTCTCCCTCCCTCTCTACATAGTCTCAATTTCGCCCTAATAAAGTCGTTTGTCTGTCTGTCTGTCTGTCTGTCTCCTTCTCTGTAAAAATAGACTTCCTAGTCTCAATATCTATCTATCTCTCCCTCCTTCTCTGTCTTCCTCCCTTCCTCTCTGCTATCTTTCTTCCTTATTATCTATCTCTCTCTTTTCCTTACTATCTCTCTCCCTCTCCCATTCTCTCCTTCTCTGGAAAAATATACTTCCTAGTCTCAATCTCGCCCTAATAAAGAACATTATCTATATCTCCCTCTCCCTTTTTCTCTATCTCCCTCCCTCTATTTCTTTCTCTCCCCCTCTCTCTCCTCTCTCACTCCCTCTCTCTCTCTCTCACCCCATCTTTCTCCTTTCTTTCTCTCTCTCCTTCTCTCTCACGTATGATATATACACTAAAATTATGGATAAAATTGATATTTAGATCGCCCTGTCTCAGCACTAACTATAATCATCATTAAGACAATAGCCTATATGTTGCACAAGAATGTATGTAAAAATTAGGATATTTTGTGTTAGATTTATGGCGTCATCATCCGTGCCTTTTAGTACGTATCCAGATAAAAAATTAATTTAAAATTATCACATTGTCATATGTATACGTCGCTGGCTGAAATCAAATGGATTGTAATGCAGTCTAAGCATTAAATCAATACTCTTGAAGTATGGAAAATCAATTCCCATTGAAAGGCATAGGAGTCGTTGCTATGGTAGTTCATATTTTTCATTGTTGAAAACCGAAAAACTTTTCATAATTTTATGATTAAAATCAATTTTTTACGCAAGTTCAGCATGGATTTGAATTTTGTCTTCAAGAAAAATAAACTTTATACTTCTACAGTATGGTGCATGTCTCGACTCTGTATCTTAATTTTAAATAATTTAAAAAAGCAATTTTATATAGCCCTGCACCGTTTTCAATGCTTTTCTTATGGGTGTTCAAAATTGGACATTGGGATCAAAAATACCCCTTAAATATACAACTTTCTCTAGAATTTCGGATTTATTCCAGAGGGCAAACCCAATGACCTATATTTATGAGAAATTTCAGCTCTGTGGCACTTCTAGAAGTACTACATACATACATTAGGTTTTACATCATATGTCCTATGTATATCTTATATATTTATGTATGAACCAGCTATTTATGATGGTAGCAGATCTTGTTTACTTCAGTTTCTAGGAAGTTTGCTTTCGTTGGCAACGATTAAAAATCCACGTAAGAAATTTCAAAAGTAAGTTCAAAGCGAATTACGACTTTCCTGTTTGATTTTCTTGAAAACGGCTTCTTCTTTGTTTAAAATGTATTGGACAAGGAATATTTTATTTGAATAGTTCTGAAAATTTTGTTTGAAGAATTTTTTGTATGACTAATATTTTACGAGATGTAACGGAAAGTTATTTTTTGGTTCCCAGTAAAGGGCGCCCTTGATTGGGTTTGGTGAAATATCTTTATATATAATTACTCAATGACTGTCCGTCCGTCCGATCGTTCCCCCTTTTATCTCTTGAACAGTTTGTCAGAGATAAATACTGTAAACGCCATTTTGTTTCTGCCAACTAGGAGACTCCGGAAAAACTATTTTTGTTTACAGAAGTGTCCCGGATTCGACTCCGGGAGACGGTTATATTTTCCCATATGTTTATAAGGGGGTCTCGATTTTTCAAGCTGCAAGGTTTATTTCCTTCATTCATTAAAATACGTAAATAGAGACCGAATTTCTCTGTTTTTGCTTTGTTCGACGGCTAAAACTATAAAATATCTTATTCTTACGATTTTTAGATGTTACACGCAAGAATCTATCAAAAACGCGCGTTCCTTTTCGAAATTTTATGGCTTTTTCGTATTCTTTCCAGGTGTTGCCAAAGCGACCCGCATTGTTCCCTCCGATTGAATTAGCATCTACGAAGCCTTCAAATAGACAAAATAATTGTGTTATTTGCTTCGCGGTTTTTATGAAGCATCGAAATTATAGTTGTAGCAATGTCAAAGTTAATATATTGCAACATTAATAATTGATGATTATTATTATTCAGTAAACTGCGTGTGGGCTGTGGGCATTTTTAACGATTGACCAAAAGAAAAAAATCTTTTTTCTTTATTTCAATACTGGAAAGTGAGGAGGGAGGATCAATTAAAATTGCGCATATTAATAATAAAAAAAACCAAACGAGATTCAAAATGTCAGTTTTCTAATTTTATGAGGAGAAATGTGCTATTATCACCTTTTAAACATGCAGATTTCTGACTGATTTCGAAAAAGGTTTTTGCGGGCACCACCAGTATTTTTAATTGTCCATTTTCGCTGATAGAATCCTTCGCATTCTCTCAGGCAACTTCCGACGTGGAACCTGATCCTGCCCGCCCAAGCATTTGCATGTTAATGTGCCCCGCCTAAGCAACTGCTAATGCGACTCGTCTCGTCAAAATCTTCCCCACCCCTGCCTAAAGGTATTCAGGCGCATTTCGATTCCAACGTAAGCGCCTATTACCTTCTTTCTGTCCGTCCGTCCGAACGCATGTTTACTTTCCCACGCTTTTCTTATGGGGGAAATATGGGGTAAAAACAACCCCTTAAATGAAAAAATTAAAAAATAAAATACGCTCAAGGTGCACACCCTCAGGTTTTACTAAGTACTCACGCCAAGTTTCAGCTTTCTAGGCCTCTTGGTTTTGGAGTTACAGCGTTAACACACAGACAAACGCACATTTACTTTTATTTATATGATGAAGACTATGCAAATGAGTTTATAAATGAAACAAAAAATCACATTTCCACATCAGAGGATCTCCTTGGTGAAATCGCATTTATATTAATCTAAGTTTTTTAGCCTACAGACAGTAGACAGTCTGTCTGTCCGTCCCCCCTATTAACCTTTGAAGCAATAGACCGATTTTCAGGAAAATTGGTGTAAATCTCTTACTACATCGACCGAGCTCCAGAGGATAGTTTTTTTGCGAAGATTGAAGTCCCCGGTTCGATTCCAGGAACTATCCCTCCCATTTGATTTACGTGGAAAATCTGAAATCCATCGTGCAAGAGTAGTTTTCTCTCGCACATTAAAATATTTTAGAATTGCAATATCGGAGCGAGTTTTGTACTATTCTCTGAGGAAAGGAATGAAGACACTAATTTTTATCGTAGAATTATGTTTATCGATCGTATTTCTTAGAATTTCGCGTAAATACGGGCGATTTTGCGATCTTTATAACTCATTACGAGAGTGCTGCCATAGCGACAACTATCGTAGGACTCGCATTCGGTATATTCTAATAAATACGCGCGTTATTTTTGCCACATAAATACGCGTGATCAATTTAATATTCCGTTCGAATGTGTTTGTGATGTTTTAGAATCCTAAATTTTCAAATTTGGGAACACAAAGAGCAACATATCCACGGCGATTTTAAAACTATTAAGGCCTTTATATGTAAGTATTAAATAAATGATTAAATGGAAAGTAGGCATCATAAGTTCCGTTTGGATCATCTTAATCATTGTTGCAAAAATAAGGATTTGAATTTTACTCGTCCGGCGAAAGAAAAGCGTGGGCACAGCTTTCAGCGGACGTGCGTGCATTATTTACGGTTTATCTTCCTAACAAACTCGACGATACTTTCCCCATCTTGCGGAAGCTCGTCTAGTTGACACTTTTTCTCTAGCCCTTTCCTCGAGAGCCTCATACAACCGGTTTCAGTCGCTACAGTCAGTTGTTTCGTTTTCGCAAACGAATTTAAATGTTTGTTCTATGTTTATGTTTCTTTTTTACGATTCTTCGTTTTATTTTTATTATCCTCGCATGCTTTTAAAGTTTGCGGTCAATTTCACTCTGTCTGAGATAGTTAATAGGATACAACGTACCAATCGGTGAATAAAATTATTATTATTATTATTATTAATTTTAGAAAGAATGAGGCAATGCGGAGAATAAATCTAACAAACTGGAAATAAAAATAACGCGCGTATGAAAAATGGTTAATTTTCGTTCATCTGAATCTGGAAGTTGTCCGATAAAAAAAGTCGAGAGGTATATTATATCTACTATTTTGACCAGAAAGTTCTTCCATTCGATCGCGTAATATTTTTGTTTTAAATGATGCGTTGGTGTCCACATTTATCACCCGTGTGTTTATAGACTTTGTGCACCGACTTGAACATTTATAGATTTCTAGTCGATGGGAATTGCAAGAAGCAAGTACAGAAAGCGCTCCATCTCATAAGTGATATTAAATCGCAGTACGTATTTATTTCCACTGAAATATTTTCACAAGCGAAATATTTTAATTAATATATGTATAAACACCACAATCTCCAAATAAAAATCCTCGAGGAATGGACAACACAACAAATTTTCAGTAATCAAACCATATATTATATTTATCTGACAAGCATCCTGGAGCGAATGTTTCTGCTTTGAGCGCTTAAATTATCCAATGAAAAATCTTTTGGACAGACTCCTTATTGTGGTTTATATCTTGACCGCTAGAAGCAGCACAATCTGTTTTCTTCAACTTGCTCCTTTTGAGGTATCATGCCAGGAGCTCTACCGCCGTTAGGAGAAACTATCACAAAACTGACGCGGGCGCGAATATTCATGTCACTTTTTACAGATACAAAAATTAATTATATTTTTAGGCAGGGCAAATAATCGAGCGATTACTAAAAGTTGAAGAAACATGTTGTAGTTTGTAGCTAAACTGTTGTGACGAGAGTTCCTATGACTTGAAGTCAAGAAGTTGTATATAGTGTATAGGAACTACTATCAAAAAAGGTTCTATTTTTGTATTAAGTACATTCAATTGTTATTATGTAATTTGGGCATTATGTATTGAGTGATACCTAAGCTGTTGTGACGGGAGTTCCTGTGACTTGAAGTTAAGAAGTAGTATATAGTGTATAGGAAATGGTATCAAAAACCTTATATTTTTGTAGTAAGTAAACCCAATTTTTATTATGTAATTTGGGTATTATGCATTGAGTTGTGATGGGGACCCGCTGCCACCGGGACCTGCTCCCAATTGTAGCGTTTATGTGAATAATAATAATACCAGAAATCTACATAAATGTCCTCAGAGTTGATTTCATGTTTTGCATAATTCAGTTGTAATTTATTTTATCCTATGCAACATTAGCGACGTTCTTAAACAGCGTCCAGAACCCAGCGAGCGAGCGCGAACCCGTGCGAACGAACATTCGTTAATGCTCGTTATTCTCTTGCGTCCGTTTGTGCTCAGGCGCTCGTGGACGCTTGTTGACCGTATTAGTTCATGTTCGCTCGCGTTCGTTCATGTTTCAAACAGCACGAGCACAGGCGAACGACTAAAACTACGTCTAAATCTTCAGAGCATTATCGAACATACCCTTTGAATCAACGAAAACCAGTGGAACAGCATTCGCTCGTGTTCGTCACCGCTCGATCGTGCTCGCAGATACGTCCACATATAGCTAACGAACATTCGCCTCTGATCGTTCGATAGCGCTCGTTCTTTAGGTCTGGATGCATCTTTATATATCATCTGGGAAATTAAATAAAGTGTGACTTTAAGTCGTCTTCATGCTTTTTCATACTTATATAAAAACTATATTGTTAACATTGTCTACATGTTGTTCTTGATGTAATTATTCAATAACATTTGTCTTAGTATCTCGTAATTTATCCACTCACAGCGGCGTAACTGGAGTTCAACATGCCCGCGAGCTAATTCGGAAATATAACCATTTATTTTTAATATTTTTTCAAAATAAATTCAGTTTATATTAGCACTTGCAACAAAAATTACGGTATCTCTCGCTTAACGTCGTAGACGGGTTCCTGGAAAACGGGACGTTAAGCGAGAAAAATTCTCCTGATAAGAAATAACTAAAATTCTTCGACCCTGAAATTGTAGAACAAATAAAGGTAAATTGAAAATGCTGCGTGTATTAAGAAAAAAATCTGATGTGTCACCACGTGACTTTCTCCATACCTGTAATATTTCTAAAAATTCCAAGTAGGTTAAATGATAATAAATAACTACGAGAAATTTTTAAACACTTTACCAAGGACGGAAATAAACTCAAACTGTAGCCTTCTGATATTGGGTATAGCCCTGAAGCTCCAACAATTAAGAAAATTAAAAGGAGGGTCAAGTGTTTACAATAGTCGGCGGCAGGTGGTGTGGTTGTGGCAGCTAACAAATTTGATTTTTTTAATATCTCTTCAACAATGCATTATATGGGGAAATATTTCAAAGATTGAGAAAATTAAATTACGTACAACTTTTATTCCAGTACATTTTTACATTTATCAAATATTAAAGCAAATATTTCAAAAAAATCTGATGTGGCCAACACAGGACTCTTTCCATACCTGTAATATTTCTAAAAATTCCAAATAGGTTAAATGAAGGAAGGAAGGAACTGCGAGAAAAATTTAAAGATTTTACAAATAACAGAAACAGATATACCGTAGCCTTCTGATATTGGATATAGCCAGAAACCTCCAACAATTAAGAAAATGAAAAGGAGCGTTACTAAAACGCAACTAAGCGACAATTGTTAACAACTGTCGCCGGTAGGTGGTGGCAGCTAAAACATTATTTTTTTAAATAACTCTTAAACAATGCATTATATGGGAAAATATTTCAAACAAAGGTTGTAGAAAATTACATTTCCTACAACATTTACTCCAATATTTTTTTACGTTAATCAAATATTAAAGCAAATGGTACTTACGTATTAACGGTACTACCGAACTATAACTGAACTACCTCGAACTTCATTATTTCAAAAAAAATCTGATGTGGCCACCACATGACTTTCTCCATACCTGTATAATTTCTAAAAATTCCAAATAGGTTAAATAATAATAAATATTTTAAGAAACTGCGAGAAAATTTCATACTTTACAAAGAACATAAATAAACTCAAACCATAGCCCCCTGATATTGGATATAGTAAAAAAACTCCAACAATTATGAAAAGAAAAGGAGCGTTACTAAGACATAACTAAGCGTCCATTGTTAACAATAGACCGGTAGGTGGCAGCTAAAAATATAATATATCTCTTATATGGAAAGATATTTCAAACAAAAGTTGTAGAAAATTAAATTTTAGCGACATAAATTTTAATTCAACCTTCGAAAAAAGTATACTTCACAATCTCCGCTATAAAACTTGTAAACAATTAACTAATTTCATGAAGCCCTTCACTGATTTCCAGGTTTTTATTACGCAGGGTAGGAATGAAACACTAAAACTACAAAAGAAAGTTTTTGGAAATTCGGATATTTTCCGTCGTTTGTACCCAATGACGTATCATCATGCCAAATTTCAGATCTATATCGAATCTAGAAGTACCTTAGGTTTTATATAATTTTCTCGTATACGCAAGAAGCAGTTATATGTAATAGATAAACATCTAGAAATAAACTGATGAGGGCAACATGACTTTCTGCACATTTATATGGCAAATTAAATGTTGTTAGCTCTGAGATCGTTGTCAATATTTACTTCCGGTTGACAATTAAGAAAAGAAAAAAGGGGGTTACTAATACGTCACTAAGCGTCAATTATTAACAATAGTCGGTAGGTGGCGTGATGGTGGCAGCTAAAAATATACGATATCTCTTAAACAATGCATTATATGGGAAAATATTTCGAACAAAGTTTGTAGAAAATTAAATTTTATACAACTTTTATTCTAATACATTTTTACATTTATCAAATATTAAAGCAAATATTTCAAAATAACGGATATGTGACAAGAGTAAACGCCCACTTCCGGTTGACCGATTTTTACCAAAAACTAATCAGATCTTTTAATTTTTATAAAAATGTTAATTATAAAATTTCGCGTTGACCTGATTAATAGTTTTTGAGTTAGAGCGCCCACAAAAAAGCTATCACATATTCACAGTGGCATCATCGAGAAAATGGTAAAAATGTGTTCAGGGGACCTCAAAACGTGTATTTCCGTTGAAATCTCGAAGTCGATTTTTTTCATGAATACAAATTTACCACCAAAAACTCCGCTGGACCACATAATTACAACTTATACCCTTGGAAATAAAAATTCGAGAAAATCCCAAGCATAATACCACATATTTATTTGCATCGATCGCTACGACTATTCTATCGTCAAACAACATTTAAGAAATCTGATGTGGCCACCACATTACTTTCTCCATACCTGTATTATTCCAAATAAGTTACATGATAATAAATATTTTAAGGAAATGCGAGAAAAATTCGGACGAAAAAGAACAGATATAAATTTAAACCATAGCCTTCTGATATTGGATATAGCCAAGAAGCTCCAACAATTAAGAAACTATAAAGGAGCGTTACTAAGACGTAACTAAGCTTCATTTGTTAACAATAGTCGTCGGTAGGTGACGTGGTGGCATCTAAAATAATTATTTTTTACGATATCTCTTAAACATTACATTATATGGGGAAATGTTTCAAACAAAGGATGTAGAAAATTATATTTCCTACAACTATTATGCCAGTACATTTTTACTTTTATCGAATATTAAAGCAAATATTTCAAAATAACGCATAAGTGACAAGAGTAAACGCCCACTTCCGGTTGACCGATTTTTACTAAAAACTAATTTCTTGTGACTGTCATATAAATGTTATACATCAAATTTTGCGTTTACCTGATTAATAGTTTTTGAGTTAGAGCACCCACAAAAAAGCTGCCGCATACACACACACACACAGACATCATCGAGAAAATGGTCAAAAAGTGTTCAGGGGACCTCAAAAACGTGTATTTCCGTTGAAATCTCGAAATCCGTTTTTTTCATGAAAACGATACTTTCCCCATACTACCTATGGAGAAAGTAAAAACTATATTCTCTCTCCCAAGCTCTTATATGATCTATGAGTCATAGACTACAAAATTTATTTGAATAGAGGAAAAAATTTACCATAAAAAAGACCGCGAGACCATACAATTACTATTTATAGTTTCGATGATAAAAATTCAAGAATTGCCTAATTTTTGGACACCGTTTCATACGTTTTTTCCCATAAGGAAGAGTAGAGTAGGATTATCATCAGCCACTGCAGGAAGAATTAAAAGCTATTTCCGCGTTGTGCAAAGAATGGGAAATTTAATTTAATTAATTCGCATACTCCGTCGTAACTTTACGTGAAAGCAAGAACAATGAGATAGCTTTCGGGTATAAAATCGATGGACTGAGTTTCCGAGCAACTAGATATGTTAAATATTTAGGAGACACCATTTGTCACGATATATCGCGAGACATGCACATTCGTCGGGTTGTAGGCGAATCCAACAAGAAATTGGCCTTCATACGCAGAATATTTCGGAACGGTACATAAAAAGTATGAGAAACGTGTTATTTGGACCAAAAATGGAATTCACTTCGAGTATTTAGGATCTGTATGAGAAGGGCCATATAATTAAATTGCCGAGCGAATATTCTATCTGTGAACCATCTAGGCAGACTAATTCTTCCGTTTACGAATGCGGATGTTTTTCTCAAAAGGAGAAGATGACATCCGTTGGGAACGAATGATACTAACTTGGATAGCTCGGCTTCAACTAAGAATAACATCCGTCTTCAGAAACAATGGAATTAGTCTGCTGTGATCGTTCAGAGAAAGAATATCCGCTGGGCAAGTGGAAGACCAGGGTTCGATTCCCGGTCGTGGCAGAATTGTTCTCCTGTTTCAAAATCATTCCCAACTTTTTACCATATGCCGGTTTGCAAAGGATCTAATGATCAATTTAGTTCATCATTTTTTTAGGACAGAACGTAATCGAGGGCTGTACGAGATCATAACGGCAGAGTCAAACCTACGAGAGAATGTTTTTAGATGCGTTTTAGTGCGTCGCACCCTCCCCCACCCCTTCCACCCACCACTTTGGTGAATTGCAGGGTGACATGAAGACGTATATATTCCTCCGCAGTTACTGCGGCTGCGGATTATTACGACGGGCAAGCCTCCTGGAAGCGTCGTCTCGTGCCTTCTCAACATCTACATGATACCCTGCAAGTCACCTTATTGGTGAATGGCAGGGGGTGCAGTGCACCAAGGGTCCATAGTTTTCCTACGTTATCTCAAGTCTCTTCGCTCGCCATCGTAACCAACGACGCAGCATCGAAAAGACGCGCAAGCGCAAAATCAGTCATAAATGGTGAGCGACGTCATTTCTAAAATACGTTAAGCGCAACGATGCTAAACGAGGGATACCTTTGTAAGAATATATAAATAGATTGCAATATGCTGAAGGCTCTGCCCCAGACCCCTTCCGGGGCCCACCCCTGTCTGACGGCTTGCTTCGCTCGCCTATTATTTTCAAACTAACATTAATTTAATAAATACTTGACATATTAAATGTTCACTCACTAAACCAGGCGTTCCTATAGCACGGGTTTTTATAACACGAAATCGCTACAAGGCGGTTTTTGGACTAAAAATTCAGATAACGCGAATTGGTCCGAACTGGGGTGTGTGACTCCACATTGCTGAGCGGTAAATTGATATTTCGGGGGGATGAGTGCTTTCTTAAGAGGCTAAGATAATCGAAAACAATAAATAAAAGGAGTAATATGCATTTTGAAATAAATAGGATGTTACATATGTTGGGATTGTGACGTCATCTTATATTAACGTCAAAGGTTGGAATCAACGGAATCATCATCATAATTCCCTTTAATTTTTTCTATCAGTGCGCGGAATGAATATCGCTTTGCGCGCCTACATTACGCTGTTGCACGGATAGTCTCCACACAAAAATAATGAATATTAATTTTTGATTTTCACGGGTGAAGTGGAAAAATCAACAATTGAATGACAGTTAATAATTATCATTACATTAAATCAATTTTATAAATATGAAAATCGATTTATGGACAGCATTCTTGACTGTTTTTACAAATTTCTCAATAAATAGGGAAATAATTCCCGAATCACATATTAAAAAGCACTCAAGAAGTAATCAAAGATGATTACTGAGCGACTCGGCGAGATCATCTCCATTTCCAGTAATATAACACATGTATATAGACTTTTCTGCCCGCAAGCTGTTTTTATTTTAAAGTTAAACTTAGATATAACTGACCTTAATCCGTCGAACTTAGATTAGTTCAAATAAAAATGAATTAAACATATACTTAATTATATTTTTAACAAACTAAAGGATCAACAAAAGTAGAAGTTTTGGCCAAAGTTATTGAGCTACTATCAATTAAACTAAAGGATAGTCACGGGATTATAACTGCTGCAACTTTTACGGCATCCATTTCTCCTATTTATACTAATGTTACGAAATAGGAACATCAGGAGTACTAAGGATAGAAGGAATTTTTAATTAATATAATTTTGTGGTTATATACAGTCATAATTCTACAATATAAATACGAAACTTTCCTTCTGTCACTCTGAAGAATATTTGCACAAGTTTTATTATACAATAAATCTAATGATAGATGCAGATACATTTCAAATGTAAAAGAAATATAGATATCCTTGGATTGGGAAACAAAATAAGACATTAAAAATTCACTATGTATAAAATTACAAGTTTCCACGTGCTGTTTTCTCATTACAAAGTTTAAGATTAAAAATAATTTATTTAACCTTATTATGGAAAAAATTAGAAATATATTATTTTGTGGCAAAGTGTTAAAAACTGCTTATTTAATAACCATATACAAAACTGTTTATTTAAAAAAATCATCCATTGTTACTGATATGAGACCTTGAGCAAGATGTTACATATTCCTGGTCTAGAATCTTTTCTCTCCTGTCTTTAAGATTTTTACAATGTTCAAAAATTGCGTCGAGATTCAATTCTGAATCACTTGAAGAGTGAAATTTTATGCGCATTATCGTATCTAAATGAGCCTCTTTTAATCTGTTCCGTGATTTAGTTTTTATGTTATTCATTGGACTGAATCCTCGCTCACAGTCAGCGCTGGAAGCTTAAAATGTTGCACATATATCAACAAGCTGGGAAACAACACTATATTGTTTTCCGTTGTTTAGAGTATAATTCAATATTTCGTGGAAGTTGGTGATTGACTTGGCTTCATATTTTTCGGCAATTAGATATTTGAAGTGATTGTATTGGTTTACAATGAACTTATTTTCCTCCAGGGTATTGTTTGCAGATTATTTCACTTGATTAAAGTCCAAAATACTCCTGCACTTGTCAACTAGCTTATTAACATTCTCAGTGCCATATTCATAACTCATTCTCTGAAGTGAAAAGGAACTAAAATCGAAAGCTCCCCATTCATTTAGCTCATTCTCTGGAAATCTCATATTTAGGTTATCACACAAGATTGATATGAAACGAAAAAAAGAATCGCCTCTGAATATTCCATCACTGGTGGCTGATGAAATTAAGTTTTTAACATTGCTGCTCCAAGATACTGCTGTACCAAGATACTGTCCTCTTATTTTGCGGAACTTTCCCCTCGCTAGCTGTGTAGCTTCAATTGTCGTAAGGGAACTTTTCTGAAAGCATTTGCCCAACTCCGCTAATTCGCACAATACATCATTTAATTCATTCAGAGTTGTGCGATAATTGCTGTCAGAAAGCTTTTTCAAGCAATACTTATAAATCGGATCATTGTTTTCTAACACTTCTCGATCGAAGTAACTCATTAATGCATCGTAATTTCGTATTAATGCACTTACAGCAAAATATTTAGAAAGCCACTTTACTTCATTTGGAGGCTTAAATGAAAGTTTCATTTTCAGTGACATTTGCCATCTTCTCAAATTCACCTCTTCGGACTGAAGATCTACAAAAGATGGTATAAATGGTTCTCAAGAGTGTCTCGATCTCCTTCATCATTGGCACATCTATCCAGGCATCGACCAACCCCAGATCTTCTTGATGAGCCGCACGTTGTTATTCTTTTAGATGAAGAATGCACTTTTTAAGCAGTGTGGCAACACCATTGTTCTTTCCTAGCATGTCCGAGGCACCATATGAAGTAAACATCATTTTCATCAAATACAAATTATTCTGACTGTAGAACTCTTTAACTACATCAACAATAGCTTGCGCATTACAAGCACTTAATTTTATTAATCCCCCAAACAATGTTTTATGCACATTAGATGTTGCATTTCTGAATTTAAAGTACATTATCAGCATCTTATTCACTGAGATATCAGTACTTTTTGTCAATAATTAATGTGTGATATTGAGACTTTCGGATCTCCGCCATCATTTCTTTGTGAACAACTCAATTTATCGATTCTAAAAAGTCGAATGCGTAGTTTTTACTTCGTCGGCATGCTGGAATATTCAAATTCTTAGCCATGTGTTCATTAATGTTTCGCACCGAATTCATAGATCTGGATGCTCTTGCTGGGGGGGGGGGATACAATTAGCAGAGTGGGGACCTTACATCCTGCCGACTTCCTCGGTAGGCCGATTTAGGGCTGCATACCAACTCAGTCCCGGGATGTTTTTATTCGAAAAGGTCGCATTCTAGCTTAGTCCCGCGGTTGTTAGAGGCCCATACTAACTCGCTCCCGCGATTGTTAGAGGCCCATACTAACTCAGTCCACCGCACACAAACAACAAAGTGTGCAGTGTGATGCATTAGGAGCAAGAAGGTAAAGAGAAGACAATATATGTTGGATAAGGAAGAATTTGTTAGAAAAAAATTATTGAACACACCACTGACACTATAACTCAGTACGAATACATAAAATCCGTTTCCTTCAAATTTTTTCCAGTCCGTTGATTATGATTATTTTTGCATGATGAAATGTTAGAAGGTAAAATATGACGTATGACATTTAACTGTCATTATGACTTACCACGATAAACGAAATTTTTAATCATACTTTTAGCACAGAGAGTCCTAAGTCTGTGAAAAATGGGAAGGAAAATTTTGTTTAGTGGTGGGACTTAGTACGTCCTTCCGAAAACGCTGGGACTGAGTTAGCATGTTTTTTTGACCACCGGACTGAGTTAGTGTGTTCCGGATTTATGACGCCCCCAATACGTCTTGTACAGACAGTAGGATAATGCGATCTCTTATCGGAAGATTTAGGAGGTTTAATCTGCCTGAAGAATTTTGTGCTCTGGTATTTCAACTTTTCCTTTTGCTTGAACGGATTGCTTCTAACAGACAAATAGTACAACTCGTATTCCAACAATAGAAACATACAAAACCTTGACGATGAGGCGCCCCTGGCAAGTTAGGACCCGGGTGCGTCACAGCCCAAATAGACGCAGCTCTGTTCGGATGCAAAATACACACAGATACAGGCCTGCGCTCTCGAAAAATTGAGTGCGCGGAACTTCAAAAACTATTGCGCGGCCGCGCAGGCTCGCAGCTTAGAGGGAACCCTGATCATAATATAGTATATTAATTAATTCACATTAAAAGCATTAAATCAACGTACTACTTGCCGTTATAGTTTTCAGTGTTAAGAGCCGGAAATAATCCCCCCGTTTGAACACCTTTTATATTAACTTATCGCAGTATATGTCCTGTACTATAACGGCTCGAGTTCGATTCCAGGACCGTTTCTTTCCAATAGTTCAATAATATGGGAATGGGTGCAGCGTATTTTCGATTTTCATCGTAACATTACTTTTAAAAATCTGATGTGGCCACCACACGACTTTCTCCATATCTGTAATATTTCTAAAAATTCCAAATTGGTTACATAATAATAAATATTTTAAGAAACTGCGAGAAAATTTCAGACTTTACAAAGAGCAGAAATAAACTCAAATCGGCCTTCTAATATTGGATATAGCCACAAAGCTCCAACGATTAAGAAAAGAAAAAGGAGCGTTACTAAGACGTCACTAAGCGTCAATTATTAACAACAGTCGGTAGGTGGCGTGATGGTGGCAGCTAAAAATATACGATATCTCTTAAACAATGCATTATATGGGAAAATATTTCGAACAAAGGTTGTAGAAAATTAAATTTCATACAACTTTTATCCTAATACATTTTTACATTTGTCAAATATTAAAGCAAATATTTCAAAATAACGGATAAGTGTCATGAGTAAACACCCACTTTCTGGCGACCGATTTTTACCAAAAACTAATCAGTTCTTCCGACTTTTATAAAAACGTTAAATATAAAATTTCGCGTTGACCTGATTAATAGTTTTTGAGTTAGAACACCCACAAAAAGCTATCACACAGAAATCATCGAGAAAATGGTCAAAATGTGTTCAGGGGACCTCAAAACGTGTATTTCCGTTGAAATCTCGAAGACGATTTTTTTCATGAATACAATACTTTCCCCTATACTACGTATATGGAGAAAGTAAAAATCGTACGCCCTTGAGAATTTAACCGAAGAACGCCTAAAAGAATGAAACTTCATTTTCTTACCATCGTTTTTCAAACGCCTCGATTTGATACTCGAATTAGGTTTGAACAGGAAAATTTTATTGTTTTTTATTTGAAAAACTTTCATCGTCAAGGGAAATCCCATTGCCGCTGATTTAGCGAAATTGAGGACAGTTCATTGCGTCATAAGGAAAATACATACATATGTATTATTTATATAAAAGTTCTTTATGAAAAGTAATTTTTATATTGTCACTTTTTTTTGATTAGAAACAAGTGTTTGCGACACAAATTTGAATTCAACCTTCGAAAAAAATATGCTTCACAATCTCCGCTATAAAAATAATAAACAATTAGCTAATGAATTGGAATTTCATGAAGCCCTTCACTGATTTCCAGGTTTTTATTGCGAAGGGTAGGAATGAAACGCTAATAAAACTACAAAAAAAAAGTTTTGGAAATTCGGATATTTTCCGTCGGTTGTACCCAATGACATATCATCATGCCAAATTTCTGATCTGTAGCAAATCTAGAAGTACTTTAGGTTTTATGTAATTTTCTCGTATACGTAAGAAGCAGTTACATATAATATATATTAAACGACCCGAGAGGCAAAAGAGGTGCGAGACATGTCGTATATATAGCGGTTACCGATTCCCAGTTCTTTCGTCTCGTAGGACGTCTGCACGTCTAGATAAAAATCTTTAGAAGGGAACTTTATAGAGTTCTCTACGAAGCTCCACTAAGATTTTGGCTAATAAGTTTGCTTAAGCAATTTTAGTATCGCTGTGCCGCACTATTCTTTATCTGAAAATTTTCTCCTATTTCTCAGCAGCTTCCGTATTGCCACGCATGCGTGCGTGAAAGAAAATTTCGTGTTTTTCTCTCCGATCTGTAAGTCAATGCCCCTCTCCTTCACGGTGGGCCAGGATGCGTTGCAAATCTTGCAGCCACACAGGCCACTGGCGACGCATTTAAGAAACGAGTTTATTCCAGAGGCGGATCCAGAAACAAGGGAAGGGGGGAGGAGGCGATCCTCCTCCCCTTGAATCCGCCTCTGCCGACGACCCTATATTTTGAAAATCCCTACCACGATCAGAATATTTCTTTCCTTGCAGACCTAATCTGCGACGTAGGATCAAGGATTTTTGCGCGGAATGAATTTAAGAATCCCCTTGGATCCGCCGCTGCTGGTTTGTTATTCCCCTAGAATTTTCTAACTTTCTCATAGTTCGTCAGTCTAAGTGCGGTTAAAATTTATTCCTACGTAGCCCAAAATTGTGTTTTATTCTACTGGTAATCGTTTTACATCTAAAACAACCGCTTCAAGTCTTACATAACATTCCCATGACGGTTAATTAAAATTACGTCGGCGGAAATCTTATTAAATTTTGACTTGATCTTCAAAATTATGGACCAAGAGATTAGTGATGAGTGCGAGACAGCCAACATTTTAAAATTACGTTCTTTGAGTTGCGTAATTGCTCCTCAAAAATGACGGGTATGCGTGGAAAGAGTATTAAATAAATACGGTATCTTCCATAAGAATTTGAGCTAACACTGGCTGGTAAGAATGTAATTGAGGAAAAATCTCCGATGCCAGTCAATAATAGTAAAACTAAATACCCCGGATAAAAATAAGAAAGGCCGGATAAAAATGGCGATACGTATTTCGGTTACCAAGTAACCATCATCGTGGCCAAAGACGCTCAAGTCTTTGGTCACGATGATGGTTACTTGGTAACCGAAATACGTATCGCCATTTTTATCCGGCCTTTCTAATTTTTATCCGGGGTATTGCCATTTTTATCCTGTTTTTTATCCAGCCTTTCTTATTTTTATCCGGGCTATTGCCATTTTTATCCTGTTTTTTATCCGGCCTTTCTTATTTTTATCCGGGGTATTCAGTTTTACTATTATTGACTGGCATCGGAGATTTTTCCTCAACTACGGTATCTTCAATTTATATGAAGCTCTCGCCAAATACTTATCGTATCCCTTTGTATGTTTAAAGGGGTCATTGTCTATAATTAGGGACATGTGTTCGATTTCAGGAGTTTTCTTTCTATAATCGATAACATCTGAAAGAGTGAAGGATATTTATTTTTAAATTTGTTAGAACCGAAATTCGAATTCAGGTCTTCAACATTTTGCCGTAAAAAGGACGAATTTTATGTTATAACAAATGTTCTTTTAAGATCAAGAGCGAAATTCAACTGAAAGAGCTAAATATAGAAGAAAATGTTAACTGCATAGATTGTATTGAATGAAACAGGTGATGAAGCACGAAAATTTTGTATCTCGGATTACCGTATCATTATGTATTTTTTAACACATAACTCCGGAAGTGGCGTAGATGTCTTGAAGAAGCCTCTATAGCTCAAATCACAGCTCAGCTACAAAAAACCTTTGCTTTTATTTGTGAATTTAGCAAGTCAACAAATGTATTGTAGTAATGGGAGAGATTTAGTGTAGAAATGAATGAAGATTTTTGTCAGAATTTAGACGAAACATACCATAGAATATGGCGTTACTGGATATCGAAAATTACGCAAGGATTAAATTTTCCGTCTCCAGAACAAGATATGAATGATTAACATCAGTCTAATTCAAATGAAGAGGCAAACGAATTGATACTAAAATATGAAATTGAAATCATTAACAAATATGAGCTTTCAATTTTTAGGCTGGTTTCCAAAGGAAACATAGCCTTATGAAATGGTCCTGCCTATGTGTATGTGTGTGTGTGTTTGTGTGTGTGTCCCCTACTAACAACTTTTGCACCAATGGACCGATTTTCATGAAACTTTGTATGAGGCTCGTGCTGCCAGGGCCCACCCCCGGGCTATATTTTATTTGGCGAAGATTCAAGTTCCGGGTTCGATTCCAGGAACGCATTTCCCCTCTTTGTTCAAATCCATCGTGCAGAGATGTTTTCTTTAATATATTAAAATATCTTTTAATTGTTATATCGGAGCGAGGTTTGTACTGTTTTAAGTGGAAAATAATGTAGATTTTAATTCTTGTCACTAAATTTTTATCATTGATCGTATTTTCTTGAATTTCTACTAAAACATAGCAGTTTTGCGTTTTAAATCGCATTTTATCGGATTGTTGCCATGGAGACGATTATTACCGAACTAGGCTTAAGCATAGACGAGTGAACAAATAGGTTATTATGCGTTCTTTGCACGAAGTGTACGCATACAGGGGAGGTCGTTTCCGTCCATCCGTCCGTCCGCATATTAAAACTCGTGAACCGCTGGACATATTTTGATGAAATTTGGTATTAGTAAGTTTGATTATAATTGGTCGGCCTATTCCAATTTTGGTAAAAATCAAAGAACAATTACGTCTCCTTTACATGAAGACCTACTATGCTCCTTGGTTGCAACTCGGGAACCGCTGGACGTATTTTGATTTAATTTGGTATTGGAGAGTTTTGCTAAAATTAATTGACCGATTGCAATTTTGGTTGAAATCGGACAACAATGACGACCACTTTACATGAAGACCTACATGTAATTTACAATGTTCCTGTTTCAACTCGGAAACCGCTCTACGTGTTTTAATAAAATTTCGTATTGGGAAGTTTTACTAAAATTAATTGACCGATTGCAATTTTGGTTAAAATCGGAAAACAATGGCGACCACTTTACATGAAGACCTACATGTATTTTACAACGTACCTTGCTTGCTTCTCGTTAAATTCTCTTCTGAACGGAAAATATTGAGAACATTGTGAAATCTCAAAAAACGCATTTGGAAACTCCGACACGGAGTACACATTTCCAATCTTGTTTTCTTTTCCGCTCGACTACTCTTCAACAATGGACAGTGGATCCAGACATATTAGCGTATTTACAGTAACATTTATTAAATGCGTTTATTAAAAAAATACATGCAAAATATAATGTCAGAAAGAGTTTGACATTGTTTTTAGTATTTTAACCCTCATAACGCCCTATTAATTTGTTTTTCAATTTTCTTTATCATTGTAAACTATGAAATACAAGTGGTATTTATGGTATGAGAATTTCTTGGAATGACTAACACATGCTGAAACATTTCCTGTCAATATAAGTAATCAATTCGGGACGTCGACTTTGAGAAACCAGCCTGCATTAGTCCTGGTTTGGACTTCTTGTTATTTAGATGAATCATAAGAATTAGGCAAACTTCATTTCGTTAGCACTATAGTTTGTTTTATTAGTGGAGCAGGAAGAATTTTTTATCATTTACTACAACATTTTCCTGTTAAAAGAAGGAAAAACTATGCATTGTGCCTTGGAGCTTCCATTGCCAATTTTAGAAATATCAACATGATATATTAAAGTTCCATCAGTAGAGTCGCAGAAACTTGTAGATGCTGTGTTGATATTTGTTGGTGAGGCCATAGTGATTTCAAATCACATATTGAGATGCATAGACATATTGTTAAAAGACAACGCAAAACTCCAAGCCTTCAGAGAAAGTTATGTTATTGGGTGTAGATGTCCGACAAACTCTCCCCGTTTTTCCTAGGGCATCAAAACAAAAATAGTTGAAGCCTCTATTATGAAGAAACTTTGAAATATTAAAATTATCAAGGAAAGGTAAGATGATTTCAACGGCTGAGTTCTAAAAATTGGAGCTGGGAAATTTTCAAATTCGTATGTATTAAAGCAGGGGTCGGCAACATACGGCCCCCGGGAGCGCTTCATGCGGCCCGTGAAGATATGAGGAAATAGTGGTCGGTAAAATTTAAAATCGAAAATTTTGTATTTTTCAATGAAATTATAGTATCAAAACGGTCTCTGGTGTAGTTTTAACGCTAGTAAATCATTTGAACGTGCTTTTCAATAATACGAGACCACAGAATCTCTAGGTGACGTCTGATATCAACGGTCATCCGGCACGCCGAAGCTCTTGTGACTTCCAATGCGGTCCTCCGAAGCATTCACAACTACGTATGTGGCCCGCCATGCATAAAAGTTTGCCGATCCCTGCATTAAAGAATGGTGCAATCAAAATTCCTGAGTCTCTGATAGAAAACTGTTGTATAATGAAAACTATTTATGGAAGTTTTATTTGTACCAGAAATGGAAAATAAATGTTAAAAAATGTTATAATTATAACTAAAGTTGCTGATTCGATGACCCTTAAAGCTTTGGGCATTTTCCTGTTTCATTTTTTAATGTACGGACACTTTCTGGTATGCCCCCCACATCGTCTATGTATCGCCAGTTATAACTTAAATTATACTGAATGAAAGTTAAAACTCCAGCCAAAAACAAGTGGTATTAGCCCGATGCATTTCGCCCACTAAGTGGGCATTTTCAAGGGCGACGTTCCTCCGACAGCGACCAAAGTTTCAGTTTACGCCAAAAAGTTTTTTGAGCCATCTTTGAATAACACTGGATTGTATAACGGAACGAAGGTAATGAAAACATACTTATATTAAAAAAATACTAATTGGAAGCAGAGAAGCGAAAAGTTTTTATACTTGGCACCAAGTGAGACAAATATCCCTTTTGCGCTAATGATACGACAATTTTCAATTATACTGCTTTTGTAATAACAGTTAATAAATCAGAAGAAGATGTTTATCTCATACAAGGTTGTAAATAGCGCAAACTAAAACTAAATCACAAAATAATTTAAAGATATTTCTCTTGGAAGATGAAAACAATGAAAATTGTTGAAAAATGAAAAAACGAAATTCACACGAAATGTTCAAGAATATGAAGCGCTTGAAGATGTAAGTACTTTGTAAGGCGTGCCCAATAGCCGCAACAAAGTTATTGAAACCACATGCGCTTACGGCTACAATGCAGCAATCAACCTTCAGCAGTGATATGCCGAAAGAAGATTCTAAACCTGATGATGTTGAAACAGGCGAAACCGGTCGCATTAAATTTGTCTAGTGGAAATTTACAAAATTCTTTTCATTTACATTATGGAATCTTTCCATAAAGTCGAGCCTTCCCAAGTGGACTTGGTTAAGATTCTAAAATATTTAGAATCTACTTCCTATGTCTTCAGCCATAAGACGGACTCGACGATGTAGTGTTCTTCACTATTTTTCAAGCCGGAGCCACTTTTGCAAAGAAAAATTTCAATGCGATAGCCACATCAACTACTAAATTATCACTAACCATTTTACAGTCGGAAATAGGGAAGGCCATCTGAAATCGATCCTCGGTCGAGGCTAAACGTTTCTCGTCTTCTCCTTATTGGAATATATGCGTATTTATTTTGCCACAATTAGCACGGTTCGTCTCGTTGTGATCGATTTGAAATTTCACTTTGAGATATGTCGGAAATGGAATTCTTAATGTTGCAATGATCTTACAAAGAGGGATATTTGAGAACAGGGCTAATAAGAGTATCGAGAGCCGTGGAATGGAGAACTATACCGTTTCCAGGGGCGGATCCAGAAACTTCCCAAGGGGGGGCGATCGCCCCAATTGCCCCTCCCCCCTCTTGATTCCGCCTCTGCCGACGACCATACATTTTCTTTTCCTTGTCATACAGACTTAATCTTCGGTGTAGAAACAAGGAATGTTGCGCGGAATGAATTTAAGAATATACCCAGTGGAGGGCAATGGGGAGGGCGGCGATCGCCCCTTGGATCCGCCACTGCTAAATATATAAATTCCCTTTTAAAGATAAATTACACGGAATAATTTTTAAAATAATAATTCTTTTATCAGACATTGATTATTGCATTTTTAGTGCTTTGAATTCTAATATAGAGAAAATAAACAATAAAAACTTCGTAAGAAATCACTTACAGATAATTGTAGAATTCTTCCGCTGCATGTTCGTCGACTATCTCCAAAGATGTAATAATCACTCTTGAAGTGATGGTATTTCGAATACTTGTAGAATTGCTGCTGTAATGCTAAATTGTGGGACACGATAAAACGCAAAACCTGATTGTATGTACCGACTATATACTTCTGCGACACTTGCAACTTATAGCACTTCTCCGGCAAACTATCACACGCGCTAGCGAATCACTGAATGAATGATCTTAAAACGCTCGTAAGCTCTTGAAAACAGTGACGGGAAAACCCAAGATAGAGAAAGGTCCCTTGAAAAGGATTTTGGGAGATGGAAGACCTCAGAAGTGGAGAAGCTCTCTAAACAAACGGGTGGGGGGAGGGGGTAATAAGCCCACCCCCTGAACTAGGCCCTACTAAAAGGACACGAGAAGTTGTTTATAATGAAATTTTTTTAATTACTTTTTAAATAGATTCACGCAAGCAACTTTTTCATCTGACCGTATTATTTTCTAAATTCTTTTTTGAAACCTAAAAAATTACTCATATTTATGTAAGGTGTTTTCAAAAAAGTCTTCAAACTGATAAATATTAATATTTTTGATCGATTGCCCAATATATGAAATAGTTACGGAATATCCTCCAGTTCCCTAGGAGAGTTACAAATGGTAAACACATTTTGGAAGTTACACTGTCTATAATATGTTATTCAACCCGATTATAATATTCATTCTTAAACATTTAACTTTAAAATGTTTTAAGGTGATTAAATATGTACTTAACTGAAATGAATGCCGAATTCTATTTGCTTTATTTATCACATATTAAACCCAGTATTTACATGACGGACAGTTACACTAGTATAATTATATAAATTAACTTATTTTTAAAGTTGTTTTTAATATGAATTATTCTAAATCTTACACACAAATGTGGATTAGGTGAGCAACCAATGTTCCCAAACTTTTCAGTTCGAAGGCCAAATAACCAATCATCGCAGGCCGCATAGCCCACGTCCACCCTTTTCGAGGGCCACACACGGTAGGAAAATAATTTAAGCAAACTAAAGGGTTTAGTTGCGGGTGTTTTAATTTAATTTAATTTCTTTTAAATTTATTTATCTATTACAAGAATCGAGGAGTTAAAACATGATATATTTTCTATTTTCATTTTATGGTACAACGAGTCCTTAAATTGTTTAACTCACGGCGGGCCGGATAAAAACACTCGGCGGGCCGAATGTGGTCAGCGGGCCGTAGTTTTGGCACACTGTATGGCGGCAATATAGGGAAGGGGAAAACGCCGTTATATTATTCTCTAGCCAAGATTGCATTAACGAAATCTCTCATACTTTATGGTTGGATTTATTACGGTTTCTCTTGAAACTGAAACCACGTAGCTTCGTCGCCGGAGAATTGGAAATTTTTATCATCGAATTTCTTTGTAACCCGGATTAAATATTTAATAGATATGAAAATTTCAGATTTACAAACAATTTTCTTCATCTGGATGGGGAGAGCGATCATTTTCTTCCATTTTTGTCGGCTATAGAGTGATAAAAATGTTCTACGCTGTCTCATGCTATTTGGTTCGATGTACCGTAAAATTTAAGTAAACGCGAAAAAGTGCTGTGAAATTGAAATTGTTGTAGAGCGCTGGTCTAGAGTACTATTTTTTAACTAAAAACTTTAATTTTTAAATTACATTCACTTAAATTCATTAAATTTTTGTTTCGATGTGGAAGCAATGCGTACAATATTCTTAGTAATTAGTCTCGATCGGAAAGAGAATTGTGATACCTAAATAACAATACACCTCTATCTATAGGCGATCCGCCATTCTTGGCAATTGTCCCGCTCTTCCAGGAAACTCCGACATTTGGAATTCGTTCCTTATTTTTACTTTCTCCATGCGTAATATAAAGGAAAGTAATGTTTTCATGAAAAATCCGATTTCCATGGAAATTCACGCTTTGAGGTTCCCTAAACACGTTTTGGCCATTTTCTCGATGATGTGTATGTGATAGGAATTTTGTGGGTGCTCTAACTCAAAAATTATGAATCAGATCAACGCAAAATTGTATATTTGACATTTTCATTAAAGGGACGAGAGTTGATTAGGTTTTGTTAAAAATTGGTCAATCGAAAGTGGGTGTTTACTCTGGTCACTTATCCGTATTTTACTTTCTCCACATACGAAGTTATAGAGCATATACTGTTTTCATGAAAAACATCTGATGTGGCCATCACATGACTTTCTCCGCACCTGTGATTGTTCTAAAAATTCCAAATAGATTAAATGATAATAAATATTTTAAGGAACTGCGAGAAAAATTTAGACTACAAAGAACAGGAATACATTCAAACCATAGCCTTCTGATATTGGATAGCCCCGAAACTCCAACAATTAATAATTTATATATTTATTTGTTTATTCATAATTTCACATACAGCAAGATTGCCAATTTAAAGTGAAAAATAACAATAAAATAATAAAATTCAAAATATAAACAATAGGGATAGCAAAAATAAATCAAATATTAAGTAGAAAAACTAACAATAATTATGTCAAAGATTAATGGTTATATAGGTGAAATGTGTGTGATTCCTAGCTTAATAAATGATTTTATTGATAGGAAAAAAGGATCAACATGTGGAGGTAAGGTATTCAAAATATAAGGAAGACGAAAGAAAAGAGAACGTTTGGCTAGCGAAATCCTCGGGGTAAACATGTGAAATAAGGAAGAAGAACGAATGTTTCTGGGTGGAACTCGGAAGTTTATATAGGATAGTAACTCAGGGTAGTCTGTAATGGAGTTTAAAATATTATAAATAAAAGAATGATCATATTTAGTTCGATTCGCAATAAGATTATCCAAAGAGAGAGCAGATAAAATAGCATCATTAGAGGCATAGCGAAGAGAATTTACACGATATTTCACAATTCTAAGGAAGAAATTTAGGACACTCAAGGGAAGAGAGATTAGAAACAGTAGTCATAGACCATATGGGTGGTGGTGAGGGAGGTGGTGGTGAGTGTGGTGTTGGTGAGGGAGGTGGTGGTGAGGGTGGTGGTGGTGAGGGTTGTGGTGGTGAGGGTGGTCGTGGTGGTCAGTGTGGTGGTGGGGAGGGTGGTGGTGGTGAGGGTGGTGGTGGTGAGTGTGGTGGTGGTGAGGGAGGTGGTGGTGAGGGTGGTGGTGGTGAGGGTGGTGGTGGTCAGTGTGGTGGTGGGGAGGGTGGTGGTGGTGAGTGTGGTGGTGGTGAGGGAGGTGGTGGTGAGGGTGGTGGTGGTGAGGGTGGTGGTGAGGGTGGTGGTGGTGGTGGTCAGTGTGGTGGTGGTGAGGGTGGTGGTGGTGAGTGTGGTGGTGGTGAGTGTGGTGGTGGTGAGGGAGGTGGTGGTGGGAGGGTGGTGGTGGTGAGGGTGGTGGTGGTGAGGGTGGTGGTGGGGAGGGTGGTGGTGGTGAGGGTGGTGGTGGTGAGGGTGGTGGGGGTGAGGGTGGTGGTGGTGAGGGTGGTGGTGGTGAGTGTGGTGGTGGTGAGTGAGGTGGTGGTGAGGGTAGTGGTGGTGAGGGTGGTGGTGGTGGTGAGGGTGGTGGTGGTGAGAGTGGTGGTGGTGAGGGTGGTGGTGGTGGTGGTGGTCAGTGTGGTGGTGGGGAGGGTGGTGGTGGTGAGTGTGGTGGTGGTGAGGGTGGTGGTGGTGGTGGTGGTGGTCAGTTTGGTGGTGGTGAGTGTGGTGGTGGTGAGGGAGGTGGTGGTGGGGAGGGTGGTGGTGGTGGTGGTGAGGGTGGTGGGGATGAGGGTGGTGGTGGTGAGGGTGGTGGCAGTAATGAGGCTGCTGGTGGTGATGAGGCTGCTGGTGGAGGTGAGGGTGGTGTTGAGGGTGGTGGTGGTGGTCAGTGTGGTGGTGGTCAGTTTGGTGGTGGTGAGTGTGGTGGTGGTGAGGGAGGTGGTGGTGGGGAGGGTGGTGGTGGTGGTGGTGAGGGTGGTGGGGATGAGGGTGGTGGTGGTGAGGGTGGTGGCAGTAATGAGGCTGCTGGTGGTGATGAGGCTGCTGGTGGAGGTGAGGGTGGTGTTGAGGGTGGTGGTGGTGGTCAGTGTGGTGGTGGGAAGGGTGGTGGTGGTGAGGGTGGTGGTAGTGAGGGTGGTGGTGGTGAGGGTGGTGGTGGTGAGTGTGGTGGTTGTGAGGGAGGTGGTGGTGAGTGTGGTGGTGAGTGTGGTGGTGAGGGTTGTGGTGGTAAGCGTGGTAAGCGTGGTGGTGCTAAGGGTGGTGGTGGTGAGGGTGGTGGTGGTGGTGAGTGTGGTGGTGGTGAGGGTGGTGGTGGTGAGCGTGGTGAGGGAGGTGGTGGTGAGGGTGGTGGTGGTGAGGGTGGTGGTGGTGAGGGTGGTGGTGGTGAGGGTGGTGGTGGTGAGGGTGGTGGTGGTCAGGATGGTGGTGAGGGTGATATGGTGGTGGTGGGGAGGGTAGCGGTGGGGGTGAGGCCTCTGGTGATGGTGGTGAGTTTGGTGGAGGTTGTGAGGGTGGTGATGGTGGTGAGGTTGGTGGTGGAGAGGGTGGTGTTGATAATGGTGAGGGTGGTGGTGGGAATGGTGGTGAGGTATCAACAATTGAATTATAAATACAAATAACAATAAAATAATTAAAATAAACAATATGAAAATATGAACATAAATAATTGCTCTCTGATTAATCCAAAGAAAAAACAGTTTATCATAATATCTGGTTATAATGTAGTAACATGGACCGCCACCCTCATCACCACCACAACCCTCACCACCACTACCACCCTCACCACCACTACCATCACCAGCGCCTCCACTCTCACCTCCCCCCTCACTACCACCACCACTTTCACCATCGCCACCCTCAACACCACCCCCTCACCACCACCACCCACACCACTAACACCACCCTAACCACCACCCTCACCACCACCACTCTCACCACCAGCACCATATTTTACTTTGTTTATTGAAATTATTTTATTGACTTATTTGTAATTGTAAATTAATTTTTGATACCTGTGCGCGATTCTGGAGCATAATAAACTCGAGATTCTTCCTATGATAAGGCATATTATTGAATAATTATTGAAAGTGGCCTAAATTCGTGTTTTAAAAATCTTATGTTTCCAACATGAGTTTCTTCATGTAAACAAAGCGCATTCTGGTCCCTTACTTAAATATATGTATAAATAAATGTAAATTTTATTCAACCAACCAACTTCAGAAGTCGATTTTACCCTATATAAATATTCTACCTATTAGGACAGTGTGCCATTTGAGGTGATGACATCACCGTTGGTCATAAAATGGGAACTTCCTTTTATATAGGAAATATATTAGCGTAAAATCCTGTTGAAATTTAACGGGAAATCTAGAAGGGTAATATCTTATTATGTATTTCTAGCGAGGGGAGTAGAAGAGGGAAAGGAACATGGATTAAAACAACAAGAAGTCCTCGGGATTTAAAAATGTCATTGTCGTCAAGGTATTAATTGTTAAAACTTCAAATTTTGTCTTTTAATGGGAATAAACGTGAAGTGCGAGCGATTTCGAATCGAAGACGAAAAATGACTGTAAGGATAAGAAACCTTGATCATCCATCCTTAAAACTATGCAGGTCCGAAGTTTTTATGTTAATTTGTCGAATTTATGTAAGCAAATGATCGATAGCCTGCACTATGAAAACTCAATCATTGATGTATTTTCTAATGGAATTTTTTTTCGTTTTTAAAGTTAGATGGCTTTGATAAAAATTTTCAAAGCACCAAAATCTTACGGCTTGCTGAATGCACCTACGTACCAATTTTCATTGTGTTATCTCGTATGGTTTAAAAGTTATGAAAAATTAAATTCGCGACGGATTACTTTAATACGTTAGGCTTATGTGTATCTGAATATTGAAATCGGCGTAAAATAATGTCTTAAAAATATTAATTTCTCGTAAACCAGGCAGCATGGGACATAAATCCGAAACACGCGTCTGCTTATTTTCTATCCATTTTTACCTGTAAAAGTTTCGTTAAAATCCGTTTAACAATTTTCGCAACCTCTCCTTGTAAGCGTAAATTGTTTACAATAGTCGCCGGTAGTTGGTGTGGTGATGGCAGATAAACAATTAGTTTTTAAAATATCTCTTAAACAATGCATTATGCATTTTTTAAGAGATATTTTAAAAATCATATTCTTTGGCTGCTACCACCACTCCACTTTGAGGCAACTTTTGTAAACAGTTGACAGTTACGTCTTACAATTAGCATCGCTGTTTTTAAGCTTAATTGTTGGAGTTTGGTGGCTATATCCAATATCAGAAGGCTACGGTATGAGTTGATATCTGTCTTTTTAAGGTATTTGAATTTTTCTCGCAGTCTCTTATAATATTTATTATCATTTCACCTATTTAGAATTTTAGAAATATTACAGGCATGGAGAAAGTCATTTGGTGGCCACATCAGATTTTTGAAAGAAAGAATTTACCTTTTATTAGATACTTAATTCTACGTTCCGTAAATTATAAAAGATTCCATGTTCGTATTCACTCACATGGATTTTATGTTTCAGTCCTTTTCTGTGCAGTTATTATCATACCCGATCCTCATAGAACGTCACGGGTTGGCCTCTCCATCGCGAAATGTGTCGAGCGTTTTTCAACCCTCTTGCTCCGTATGTAAGAAAAGCAGTTTTACGTGGCCTTTTAATAAACCTGAGCCAAGCTAGGCGGCGTTGAGGTTGTGACCAATGCACGTTCTCTCACGGGCTCAGATTGGAAGTAACGGCTCGGTAAATTTACTAACATATTCCCTACGCGATTTATTTTAGACGAATCATTTAAAATTGGACCTGTCAGCGCTATTAGCTCCACCATAATGCTTTGAATGTAAAGTAAACACAAATTAATGATTTTTTTATTAGTTGAGACCAAAATGATGTTCTTGTTCGATATAATCATGCGTTTATAAATGTATTACGCGCCACTTTTATATCAAGCACAAATCGTAAAGACGTTTTTAAAAGAGGTTGAAGTGAAAACGTCGATTCTCGTCGAAATATACCTCGGTTATGAAAGAAATTTCGCATTTTTTTATTGAATGTTATTCATAAAGTTATACGAACTCAGTATAAAGGATGACTGTATGAAATTCAGCCGCCAAGTTTGGCGTAGTCAAGCTAATGAAATTTTGCATTGTCGGAAGTGAGCATTACACCCGTTCTTGCAATCTTATTGTTTTGATGAGATTCAGAACGAATTTAAATGAAATCAAAATGAGAGAGAGAAACTTCATTCAAGAAACGGGTTCATATTTCAATTTCGAATGTTATAAGAAGGCGGCTTTACGGTGTCCCGCATAGATATTTGATGGATCCACCTCGAAATATTTAAGGTCTAATTACCACAAAATTGGAGGGAAAACTTGCATATCCCTGTTTTACAGATTATTTTCCCGCATTCTGTTGTGGTATCCATTTATTTTGTGGGCGAAAGAAGAAATGGAGACCATTAACTCGCAAAAATGTAAATTCTGAGAATAAAATCGATTTCGTAATTCTTTCAGTTTGGTTGATAACAAAAATATCGCGAATATGCGGATACACAGGTGATTGTTTGCAAAATATTCGTGACTACCTACATCTTAAGATCGGGAATTAATCAAAATTGACATTTTTCATCGAAGGAATGGTCTTGATTCCTCTTTCAATATCTATCATGAAAATAATTTAACCCACTCTATTATGAAATCTAAAATTTAGTTTATAAAGTATTATATTCATATAAAAAACCAGTAGAAGGTGCTTGCATATTGCAAGCATTTCATCTCACCTTGGAAAAATATTAATTTTTCAGAGAGATATTTCTTTAATTCATAAGATTTCTCCTCGGGACTGATTTTCGTTTTTTCCTTATGGAACAATAATGGAGTAAAGCAATCACTAATTTTTGCAATTTTAGGAATATTATAATTTTCCACATTGGGTTAATAATGCCACACATTTCTGCCAAATTTTAAGCTTGTAGCACATTCAAAAATTAGTGAAATAACATTTATCTAATTGTTTAAAATTCATTAATTTTTAACGGCTGCAATAACAATTTCATGGATACACTGAAATGTTTATTCGTTTTTATAGACTAATCTCTAAATAACTTTTAAATTTTAGCTCCCCATCTCCCCGTAGTATCTAAACATTTACCTATTTGTTTAAATTTTAAGAATTTTTTAACTGCCAAACAAATTAAAAGATCAAAATTTGTATAATCCCTATTTCGTTTTTTACAAATTCTACCTAATAAAAAAATTTCAGCTCCGTAGCACATTCGAAAATACATAAACCTTGAAATTTTGTTTAAACAATTTAGAATTGTTGAACTTTTTTAAGATTTTCATCTTTTCTAGTCGGTTTTGCAAATAATCCTACAGTCGTTAAAAACTTCGAATCTTCAGCTCTTCTGGAAGTACCTAAACATTATATATATATATATATATATATATATATATATATATATATATATATATATATATATGTATATATATATATATATGTGTTCCTCCTCTGTAAGAAGTCTATATATAATAGATATTGAACAAAAACAAGAAATAATTTTAAATATTAATTCTACTCAGTACACGATTAGCTATATAAGCGCACTTCTCTGCTAAATAAGTAGGTAAGCAGATTTCTGCGATGAGTTGGGTCACTCTCTATCTTTTAATGTTAAGAGTTCAGAGAAGTGGTGTCGCGCCTTCCCTTTTGCCTTCAATTCATTAGACATCTTGTTTGCTTGCTTATTATCCGTGCGCGCCGCAAATTGTTATTTGCTCCGTGCACACTCATCTGTGCAGTATTTTGTATGCGCGCGGGTGTGAATATCAATCAAGCGCAAAAGTGATACTGCGGCTGGATTTCCATTATTTTTGCGATCCACTCTTAATATCCCTTGGAAAATCCCCCTTTTCTCTCAAATTTTCCAATCCAACTCGACGGCGTCGACATTACGTTTGCGGTGTTCCCAATCGATGAAATCAAATAAAAATATTTACGTTTAGTAAAACTTATTATCTTCGATTTTTTAGCCTACTTTCCAGAATGGAAATAGGCTTGTAGTTTCTTCGTTGTGTCTGTCTGTTTCCCCCTGTTAACTTTTTAACCGATGGACCGATTTTCATGACACTTGGCGGGAAACTCTTCCTACTGGTGACGAGCTCCCGAGGATAGTTTTTGTTGTTGCGAAGATTGAAAGTCCTTCCCATTTGATTTACATGGGAAATCTGAAATCCATCGTGCAGGATAATTTTCTCTCGCACATTAGAATGTAATATCGGAGCGGGATTTGTACTATTCTCTGAGGGAAGGAATGGAAAGTCTAATTTTTCTCGTAGAAAGTTGCTTATCAATTGTATTTCTTCGAATTTCGCGGAAATACTGACGTTTTGCAGTTTTTATCGCTCAATACGAGTGTTGCCATAGCAACGACTATTCTTGGGCTTGGATTCGGTATAGCGTAGTAGTTCAGTGGTTCCCAACCTTTTTGTCCATTTTTTGCGGCACAAATACACGTGATCAATTTAGTTGACCTTTCGAATGTGTTGGTAATATTTTATAACACTAAATTATGACATTTGGGAACAAAAAGAGCATCTCATCCGCGGTGATTTTAAAGCTATTCAAGCCAATATAAGTAATTTCTGCACCTGATTTAATTTAAATTATTACGTTGGAAAGTAGGCATCATAAGTTCCGTTTGGATCATCTTGTTTTATCCGTTCAGAGTCCCTCGGATATTGCTTGCAAAGGGGCAGAAAGCGTTCCGCTTGGTCACCTCTCGATTTGCCTTCGAGAAATTCGAACGAAACGTATCGAATGCTGTTTGGTGCGGTGGAGATGCTCAGGGAGAGAGAGAGAGAGAGGATGAAAAGGGATGCCGTGCGTGACGCTTCACTGATCATGAACTATCCTCGCACGTGATTGGACACTTTTCGCTCTCCTTTTGTTCCACAAGGTCAAGGTCGACGACGTCACCGCCACCGCCGATCACCCTTCTCTCTTTCTCTGCACATTTCTTTCCCTCGCTCTTTCCCTCTCTCATCTCTCCAGCTCTTTCCCTCTCTCATCTCTCCAGCTCTTTCCTTCTCTCTCTCCCCCCCTCTCTCTCTCTCTCTCCCCCCCCTCTCTCTTTCCCCCCCTCTCTCTCTCCCCCTCTCTCCCCCTCTCTCTCCCCCCTCTCTCCCCCTCTCTCTCCCCCTCTCCCCCCCCTCTCTCTCTCCCCCTCTCTCTCCCCTCTGTCCCTCTCCCTGTCTCTCTCTCTCCCTTTCCTTCCTTCATACTCATCGCTAACCGTAGTCACGATCGTGGAATAGCTGAAGAAGCGCATTTATTTGCTTACGCCCAGGTAGAGTCATCTAATCACCCGAGATTGACGCAGCAATGCATTAACTCGTTCGTTACACAATTCTAAGAGCTGATTTTGGTCTCTAAGACCTAAAACATGAAAGATTATAGAAGGGAAAACTGTTGAATATCAATTTTTCTCACCAGCCAATATTTACAGACTATTATGCCCCTTAAATATTTAGAATAATAAATCAGAAATCATTTAAAATGTTCATTGAAGTCTAATCGTTTTATTTTTCGTTCCCTCCATTCTTCAGAAAATTATATCTGTCAACGTATCAATCCTTCGAATGATTTCGAATATTCTCTGCTCATTCTTGAATATGTATAAGAAGATCGTCACCTTTATTACTAGACCAAAATATATCGTTTAGTTATTGATTCTGTACTTTCTTTCTGCGATCATAAGCGTATAGCTATCATTTTCACCTTTTAAAATAAATTTAGGAGTGGCTTCGAAGCACGTAACTCTTACTTTAATGAATTTTGCTTGAGTTGGTGAACATCTGCGTGGAGTCAACTCCCGATTTAGCGCCACCGTTTGCCCATCACTAGCATTGGCGCCAAAGCGAGAATGGCGATAAATCGAGGTACATGCCTGCTCTATGTTATCATAAGATGGAAGTTGTGTTCAGAATGGTTCATAGGTGTCATACGGGGTTTGACTGCATTTCTAGCCTTGGTAGATTTTGCGAAAGAGAAAGTGCAGTCGTTGGTGTGGCTATTATCTTCGATAATACTAGAATAATCCACTCAGTTCCTCAATCGGATGTTCGTTAAGTAAAACACACAATTTGCAGTGTTATTATTTGAACTCCGTATGCTCTCGAACAATTAGCTTACTAACAATGTCAGCTAGCGGATTCTCAGTAAGAGGTGTTCGGAATTAATGACTTATTTGCGAAAATACTATTACTGAATTTCATTTTCACCTCAAATAGTTTTGATTAGATCAGTCGCAGTAAATTAATACCAAAATTAGTTAATTTTAGGTGCTGCAATTCGCCATTGCATTGTTGATAGCGAATAAAGCAATTCCTCTCCAAAAATCATAAACATATTCCTGATTTTGAGTACCATGTGGCACACGTCACACACGTTCTATCTAGAATCTACTACTACTACTACTACCACTGATGATGGCTGCCCTGTACCCGAAATGCGCCTCAGGTTTTCACAACCAATTTATGGTAATTGGAGAATTATGATTTTAGTAGTTTTCAAAATAATGTCTTTTTATTGAAAAAATATAATAAACAGCGTATTCAGTGGAACTAATTAGACCAGAGGTCCCAATCACATCGTGTAGTGCCCAATTAATCTTTCGATGTATGGCGAGCCGCAGACCGTAATATGGATCTAAGAATATTGTTGAAATCTTTAAAACCGTCGAAAATGGATTTTATTTTAATTAAAAAATTTAAACTATTGTAAAATTCCTAAAACTAAAAATAATAATTATCTTGTTTCGTATCTCTCTGACATTCTATGGTTTTCTCTCCCCCCCTCTCTCTTCCGCTTACTTGAGTAAAATGGATGTAACAACGGCCTCACATTTTTCACTGGCGGGCCGCCGGTTTGAGTCCTCTATGTTAGATTATTTATGATGGAGAAGCTCGGTTTCTGCGGTGAAATCTTTTCGCCGCTAATAGTATGGAATTTCTCGTTTAATGACCATAGCAGCACTTGAATCGCCAGCACCCTTCCTTATAGCAGTGTCTTATACCATTAATTAACTCATGCGACGTGCTCCGTTCGTTGACTCTATCTTTTCCTCGGCCTTCCGCCAACTCTTCTTCTCATTCGTTGATGTTGCCGACTAATTTATGGTTGCCGCTTTAACTGCATAATTTCTCCCCATTTTAAGCTTGAGTGAAAAAATGGTGGTATCAGTATTAAAGCTAATACAGATTTGATAACTAGAAGACACATTAACATTTATCATTTCACAAGCAAATTTAACATTCATTTTTCATTTAATGCTCCACTAGTAGGAGTAACTCGTCTTAAGGTCATTTTTGCCGTTAACCCCATCTGGTTTTTTTCTGTCAATGTTTAGCGACAGAAAACAACTGCTTTCATATTTCATTAGCTGTGATACATTTTTAAATGATCTAGGATATTTTATGAACAACGATTGTACAATTCTGTCCGATTAAGCCGCGGGTTTCGAGGGAGGAATGGTTGTCCACTGTATAATACTCTCGCGAAATAACCGCAGACACGTTCCCAATGATAAAATAATGTATATCAACGGTGTCCAACTCACGGCCCGAGGGCCACTTCCGTCTCGTCATGAGTTCAATTATAACAGTTCAAGAACACATTGTAACGTAACATTAATATAAAAACGCGTTATAAGTTTCGCTGAAAATATTCCGCGAATTGGGAATTTTCTGCCCCACTCGCTTTTAGCAGACGCATTTTCATGTAAGACCATGATAAGTGAGTAATTTAATAAAGATTTTGTAATCGACACGATTCGCAAGCTTTTGTCGCCCAGCGTAAGCGCATCCTAACGTCAGGGCGTTATTCGAACTTTTACAGGAGTCTCTAGATCTCCTAAATAGTAAAAATCGCCCTAGAAAAAAAACCTGAACCCTTTTTGCAGTCAACTCTTTTGTTCATAGGAACAGTTTTTGTTGTTGAATTCAGTTGTATACTCATCTACAGCAACACAGACTTTATTTTGCAAAATTTAATTTAGATTTTTTAATTTTAACTTTTGCAAGTTCCCAGAGCTATCATTCGTATCTAGATTTGTCGAAGTACTTCTATGTGTATGTTCTCTCCTCAATCCAGTGCAATGTTTCGTTTGGTCACCTCCTTCGTCCATAGAATCAGCGTTCAGATCCTCAAACGGATTTTCAAAATAAAAATTCTCTTACTCTCACGACGTCAAGCTAATTCCATTTGAACGCACTCTTACTGCAATTTTGATGATGTTACGATCGTAGTGAAACCGGTCATTTTCATTAAACTGTGTGGAAGCGACAAAGTTTTTTCATTTCATCTAGATTATTTTACTTCGTGTTTCAAAGAAAATTGCTATATTTCTATTATTTGAGAAAAAATAGCTGTTCTAAATAAATACAACGTTCAAAAGCGTTACAACAAGAAACATTAGAGTCGACAAATTAGAATCACCGAAAAATTCATTACAAGGCCAGCAAAATTTGTTCATAAAGAAAATAAATCTGTAATAACATAAGGTTCCAGAGATCCCACGGGTTTCAAACCCCACCTACCCTCTTCCTTTTGATCCTATTAGATAGCATGCCAAGTTTGGTGACTGTAGGATCAACCTTGTGGATTTGTATAGTCGGACAAACATACAAACCAACAAACTTTCTGAATTATAGTAAAGATTAAAACGTCATTGAGTCATCTTCATGTAGTCCAGAGTAAGCACTTAAATATCAAAAACTGAAATTTAAGTACTTGTCTTAGGTCTCCCCAGTAGCCATAACAAGGTTATATAACCTTATGGTTACTGGAGAATCCTAAGATAAATCGTAAATTTTCAGTTTTTGTGACTTAAATGATTGCTCTGGATTTTATTTTCAACTACAAGACGAGCTCGATAATTCCCTAGCGACCCTTCATGTAAATTTAAATGGTTTCAAAATAAATGTTAGGTAGGTAACCTCCTTCATTATGGCGAGAGAATATCTATCCATCTTACCGTAATGATATCCACAAATTACTCGGTAACTCTGCAGATGGTAGCTTGGCAGGAGTTCCAATGTTACAGAATGTCCCTGACAAGTGTCGCTTGCTGGATCGAAAATCATATTGCGACGATACTCGAACGAATATGCGTTTCCCAGTAGATATCACGCTAAGCAGAAGTTTACCTCGCTGAAAGAAACCTGGAATATATCGATGATTTCTCTCTGTCTCTTTAGGTAGGGACCAGTTCGCCGTAAACTATTTTTCCGTAGTTCCTTGAGGGCCAAAAGATTGGCGAGGTCTCTCCCTCCCCTTCCACATTTCCCCTCCTCCCTTCCTTCGCCCACTCCTTCCGCTCCTCTGCTATCTTGGCCGCTTCCTTCTTCCTTATGTCCTCCATCCATCTTTTCCAACTGGGTCTGCCACCTGGTCCCCTCTCGCTTGCCCTTTTTTCCGGGGTTCTCTCTCTGTGTATCTCGTAACACCTCCCCTTCTCTTTCCTGTTCTCGCGGAGTAAGGACAAACGACATTTATCCGTGTCCTTTTATTAAGATTCTCGTCTCGTTTCATTGTCTCGCTGCTCAAGATGTTATTATACTTTTGTCATTGTCTTCACTCACAAACTACTTTAAAAATAAAAGTTTTCCTTAATCTTTTATATTCCAGGTAACGCCAGTACCCTATTCACTAACAGTATGTTGAAAACAAATGGTTTTATTTTTTACCTTAAGATACCCTCCTATTAGAATTTCTTGTCGAGGTGTCGAAAACATTTATCCTTTTTCGTCCCTCTTACCATATTCCAGTACTTAATCTTCAAGAAAGCTCGTCATATTTACAGAAAAGCTTTTCTCGTCATGTTGTTCCAGCATAGTTCCATTATTCTCTATTTAGATAATGTAACGATTTGTCAGTTATTCCCTCAAATCTGGTGTTTTGCACTTTAAATGAAAGCTTCGTTAAATATTTGCGTTGTTAATAATCAATAATAACGATTCTATGGCTATAGATGTCCTTATAGCATAATTAAATGCCCATAACATCGCTAGAGATGCAGCAAGAAAAACAATTGTGTGCTATAGTCATTTTAAAAGATTAATGCAAAATGTGTCTTCCTCTAAAACAGATAGTTTCACCAATTATCTGACTGTTATACAATACTCTCTTTCACACATCTACATATTCCAGGGACGTAATCGCCATCACGTTATACTTCGTATACTCGGTGATAACTATAGTATTTAAGTAATTTTCGAGACGATATCCTCTTTATGATGAGATAAAAGCGATGAGGATGATCAAGAGTTCCTGAAGAGTGGACACAAAATTATGCATTATGCATTAAATTGAGTTTAGAAAATGCACCAGTATTAATTCCAGTAAATTTAAGATTTTAGCGAAAATGTTCACTACGTGAGGGATAGAATCTCCGCGGTCGTGCCGATTAAATATAGACGCCACATCATTTCGCGATCTCTCGCGATATACACGTATTAATCAAGTAGCAGGTGTTTGCAACAAGGAAACCCTTTCATTTGCAGAGCAGAAATTAAATTACTTATGGGTGGCAAAGCGACTTTATAACAACCTCATACTATTGCATTTCGAGTAAGTTCGGCGAAAGGAAAATAGATTCGTAAAAATTCGATACCGCCAAGCAAAGCGTTAAAATATGAAATTCAAATCACCTTGAACTTAAAGCTACCCACCATGGGTGATTTTCATGTTTCAAGGGTGGAATTAAAGAAGAATGCTGAAAGGAAAATTTACGGAAAAATAAGGAATAAAATAAGAAATAAGGAAGAATAAGGGAGAATAGGAGAGAGGAGAGCAAGGAGGAGGAAGGCGAGCTGAATCGGGAATATGCCGAGGAGAGATTCCATGATTAAAGATGTGACGGAATGAGTAGTCCAAGGCAAAATAGGATGAGAAAGGAAAGGGCGTTTTGGAAAAGAAAGAGTTATCAAGAAATGAAAATGGTTGCGGAAGACAGGAAAATGTGGAGAACACGGCTAAACCTATAATCATGGACCTGTCTATTGACGGATTACTAATGATGATGATGTTATTTATGTATGTAGTTGAGAGCTAGTGAATTTTTCTTCTCTGCTTCCATCCCTCCATTTCCAACGCGTACCCACAGATTTTCTCCGCCTTTATACTGAAACCACCTTCAACATATGACGCTTTTAAATTGATAGATTTCTTTCCGCCTATTCCATATATACAGTATCTTATATTCTTCACAAGCTCATTTCTCCATTGAAATTTAAAATTGTTCACGTCCACGTGTTGTACCTCCGTATCTAACCACAGTTTAGTATGAAGAGAAATGAAACATGAAAATGCTGTTTGATTCGAAAGAAGAGTCAGATATTTAAATGAGAAATATTAGGATTAATTGTGTTCGATTACTTCAGAATCTTAAGTGAGAACATACTTTACTACATGTTTAATTAATTACTGAACTTTCCATTTAACACAATTTCCAGAAAATTGTGAATTGATAAGTACAATTATCCTGTTATTGAATTAATTAAGATAAATAATTCGAGAATTATTTTATTTTTGCGTTTTGCTATAAAAATGATGAAAAATCGAGCAAAGGTACTTGAATTCAACATAAAGTTTAAAATAAGCGTCGATTTTTAATTGTCACTTTTTGCTTATTCTTCCGACCGAAAATTCTGATTTGCTGCGGAAGAAAAATAGGAAGAATCGTGAGCACCGAACAATGGGAGGGAAGATTGGCCTCGGTGCTTCTTAGGAGAAGACGGTGCTGCCACCATGACGCCTCGAGTTACATCCCCGACCAAGGTCGTAAGAGCGACCTGTGTGCCCGAGACTCCGTCCACCTGCGCATGAGGCCAATATTCGGTTACCGGTGAGGTCCTCTCGGGTCGATTGGCACGAACTCCTACGGAGAAAAGCAGGTTTAAGCGGGGAGTCTTTGTTTAATATGATTTCATGCGACACATAGTCAAACAAACCTAACGAGGAGAGAAGGGAATGTTTTGGCAAGAAATTAAGAAGTATATGTTAAGAGGGAGAGAAAACACCAATTTTTCAAGTTTGGTTTCGAAGGTACACGCAGAAAATAAGCTTTTACTCAGACAACTATACTTGAGAACCAGGATAAACAAAGATTTATATCGCTGGAACACAGGGTTTATGAAATTGGCGATGTCATAAGCAATTCAAATTATTAAAACGAAAAAAATAATTATATAACAGACAGAAAACATTTTATACGCGTAAATTCATATCATCTCTAATAAAGGAGTTCTGTGCCATTAGAATTTAATTTAAATTTATGTATGGGATGAACACGCCAAAAGCTAGCGGAACGTTAATTTTAGAAGCGCAGTGAAAAGCATTAATTAAGCATTGGATTGACGAGAAAGCGCATTAGATCGCTAAATGTGCTCGTAATTATCTAACAATGTGATAGAATTGATATAGGGAGTACGATAAAAAAGGAATAGGTTTGGCAAAGAAACTCCATGGAACTTGCATATTATATATATATATACAGTACCGTAATTAGGGCGGGGCAAACGGGGCATTTTCCCCGGGCGCAACTAAGTAAGGGGCGCAAAAAATCCAAATAATAACTAAATAAACTAGAGATGACCATTTTTTGAGGGGGGCGGGGGCTCACATATTTAGTAGTTTGCTCCGGGCGCTAAAATAGCTAGTTACGGCGCTGTATATATATATATATATAATTATATATATAAACTTAGTTCGATGGAAGCTATTAAATATAATGAAAGTGTAAATGAATTTTGCAATACCAAAGGAACGAATTTGGAAGTAAGAAAGCTTGTGAGCACGATGAGAAGATGGAGGAGAGATGACGTAGGCACGGAAAAAAGAGAGAGCTATTGTTGATGGCCGACTGCGAGAAGGGAGGGAAGAGAAATGGAAGAAAAAGAAGCGGTCTCTACACGTACACTCGAGGGCGGGAAACAGCGTCGTTGGAATAAATAAATTGGGAAAACATGCAAAGTTTTTAAGGTCATGGAGAAAGCTCTACGTTCTATATTTATATATAATCACCATCAGCCCTTTTCAATCCATTGACGGATGAAGGCCATAGGCCCTAATAACCTCACAAACTCTCTGTCCCATCTTTCTTTCGGTCTTCTTTTCGGTCTCTTGATGTTTCTTGGGCTATTTTCGTCATCTAAAATTTTTGAAGATGTGGAAATCTCCTGTTCTTTAACGGTACTAAATTCAACCGGAAATGTTAAATACTCGTACTTTCTTTTTAGGGGGATTTTCCGACATCCCTGCACTCCATAAGAAAAGCATTGGTATCAATTTCGGGCATTATAAAATCGCATTTTAAAATTAGTTAGAATCAAGATACGAAGTCGGGACCTAAACGGTTGTGTTGGAAAAAGAAAGAAGTTCATTTTGGTTACCGTGAAAATTCAACTACATTCCGAATTTCCCGAAAAATCCGTTTTTAACAGGAAAAAACGCGACTTTCAAACAATGAGAATTGTCAGTTACCATGGCCACGTCATTTGAGCGGGTGGTAACATTGGGTGTATACTCGCGTGCCCCTTGACGTTATTACGTCGTTTTGTTTGTTTACATTTATGTTGATTTTTGTCTTTATGTTGAGCCTGGTTGAGCCTGTTCATTCTGTATTATTTACGAAGAAAGAAGTTTAAAAGAACTTAGCAAGGTCAGTTATTTTTATTTATCACATCACTCGGAAAATTAAAAAAATTAAATTAAAATTAAATTATACTTATCCTTACTCCTAATACAGGTTAATAATAAATAGAATCTTCTTTTCTATTTACGAAGAAAGAAGTTTACATCTTTTGTCAAATAAATGTGTCTGATCAAATTAATTATTCTTTTAAATCAAAATCAACTTAATGTGACAGCGAAGCGTCACAGGCTCTCTAGTATATATATGTCACGGTAAAGGTACGTAATCGGGAAATGTGTTCATTTACAAGTAAATGTGCACATTTACCACCAAGCTCGGTAAATGTAACTTTAAGCTTCCAGAAATACGTAGGTATTATCCATACATTTCCCGGTAAATGTGCCTAGGTAAATGTGGAAATAAGTAAGAATGAGAAATGCTACACCTTAATAATTACGTTAATTTATAACAAAATCATCGAGGTTTCGACTCCACTGGTATATATTAAGATGAACGCTTCCAAACCCGAGGGAGGAACACAGTGAACGTGAGGAGGAACCAAAAACACTTCGACTAACCTACCCAACCCGGTGGGGCAGAGTAAAATTTTCCTTCATGTTCAAATTTAGTTTAGTTAGTTGTGTGTATTTACCAGGAAATTTACACATTTACCAGACAACGCACATTTACCGTGACATATATATCTAGTCTATGTATGTTCTTCATGCGTTTTTACACCCTTGAAGCTATCAAATTCAAAAGTTTCATGGACCATCCTATGGACCAAAGAAAGAACTTGGTCTAGGTTTGCAGACTGTGGGGTCTCTTATACCCCATGACATCAACAAAATACCATTTCCATAAGAATGCACCAGAAGTGGTGTGAAGAAACCCCAAAATGTCATGCAGTCCTTCACTGATGTGGATATAAATATACCTAAAAATTAACTTACGATCACGGGAAATGGCTTATTTTACGCACGAAAGACTGATTATTTTAATTCTGTTAATGTTTTGTCGTATTACATGCTAAATCGCTCGAAATTTTTCTTTAAGCGCAAATTTATCGGTTTTCCAGGCGGCAACAACGTAAATTTCTTAATTGTCCTCTTCAAAGGGAGATAGCCACGTAAAGATTAATGCAAGGAAAATCCACGCCGTGACGCGCCGTAGAGGAAGAATAGCCAACGCCAAGATAAAGAGTACAAATGGAGTCATGCCTAAATATAGTAAGCTACCACTGGCGGTGCGAGTAAGCCAACTCGCGTGCATCGAGACCAATATTTCCTAAGCATAAATCCCAAAATTTGATTGGAAACAGAAGAAGCGATGCTATCAACTTAAGGTTTCCACGAGCCACCATCGAATCGAATGTAGACGCTCCCTCCGACCTTTCGCCGCGAATAAAATGAGCGCAAAAAGAATCACTCGGTATTTTTGGGGATTGGACACGCGTGAGAGAGGCAATGACCCTGCTCATGCGTTACCGACAGACTTGCGGACTTTTTTGGGCGAGGATATTATATTTTCATTGAAAGTCTTTTAAAAAGAAGCGCAGGCTGTTACGCGTTCCAGTCCTAATGGATTTTCTTTGTATAATCATCGCTCTAAGTTCGCTGAGCAACATTTGGATGCTGAATTTTTCGGGAAAAAAGGGTATATACATGTAGATATTACGCTGAATTTCTCCGCTCTGGCGGGTGGCAGGGGGTGCGATGACCTTCCTTACAATATCCGCTTGTAGCTTTCAATCTATTGTCATGATTAGCGTCCGAGTTTACACAAGGCTAAATATTTTGCGCGGAATTGCGAATCAAAAAAAAAAACAATAAACTGTCGAGCGATCATTCGCTGCGATAATCAAAATGAAAGTATTGTTTTCCTCTACATTGTCTCAGTAACAATCACTTAACGGCGTTTTTATAACAGCACGCATATTTTTTGAGGCGGAAATCAAAGGTAAAAAAGAGCAGAATTCTCCATTTGCGTGATTTTCCTTGAAAACTCTGACCTTTTTTATTCCGTCTCAACTTTATATGGCGTCTCGGCTCCGATACGAAAAGGCTTTATAGAGTATTATAGGATATTGTTATTTTTCTTTTATTCGGGACGCATCACAAATTTATCGTTCCAATTACCAACAAAATGGAATTTTGTTTTTTCTCTCTAGATAAATCAGGTAATTGTTTATTTACGGCCCATTTAAAATATAAATTGTCCGAAAAATCCTTCCTTAATGAAAGACCAGCTGGCTCTGTGTCACAGGTGGTCCCCTGCCTGTTCGCTCAGTTCCATCACCTGTTGTTTACAAGCCCTATTCAGCCAATCATCTTCATTTCTTTTCGTGTTTTTCGGTCCCTTTTCGTGAGAATATTTATCCTAAAAAAATCTTCCGAGCCAATTAATTGGATTCAGCGAAAATGCAACGTGCATTCGTTCGCCGTTGCGACTTTCGCTGCGTATGCAAGATTTCGGGAAATAAGCTTTAAATCGGCGAAAAAAGCGAGTTTTCCTCTACGGTGACCTTCGGCATCCGGTTGGCCGTGGATTTCCGAGAGATAAATTAGAAATGACGCACACGCACGAACCGAATAAGTTGACGCTATTAAAACGATCCCCCGCCGAGGAGGATTCACCTTACTTTGACCCAGCAACGCAAAAGACTGCGAATTCCAAGACGCTATAATGCGAGTCCAGCGCTCTCTGGTCTAGGAGATGTATCATAGTGGTGCTTATGAACTAGAATTCGTAGTGAAACATGTTAAAAGACCTGTTTTTACTTTCTCCATAGGTAGTACTAGTAGAAGGTGCTTGCATTCTGCAAGCATATCATCTCACCTTGAAAAAACATTCATTTTTCTGTCTGGTATTTCATCATTACAAATATTTTTTTAATTCTAAATATTTCTCCTCTGGACCAGATTTCGTTTTATCTTTATGGAACAATAATGGAGTAAAACAATCACTAATTATTGCAATGTTAGGAATATTATACTTTTATCACATTGGGTTAATAATGCCACACAATTCTGCCAAATTTTAAGTTTATTGCACAATTAAAAGTGAAATAACATTTATCTAATTGTTTAAATTTAAATAATTTTTAACGGTCGCAATAACAATTTCATGGATAAATTAAAAGATTTATTCGTTTTTATAGACTAAACTCTAAATAATTTTAAAATCTCACCTCTCTTACTCGTCGCGTAATGTCTAAACCTTTACTTATTTGTTTAAACTTTTAGAATTTTTAACTGCCAAACAAATTACAATATCAACATTTCTATAATCCCTATTCCGTTTTTTTACATTTCTTACCTCTAAAAAAATTTCAGCTCCGTAGCACATTCGGAAATACATAAACCTTTAAATTTTGTTTAAACAATTGCGAATTTTTAGCGGCCGCATAGTTGCACTTTTTCAAGATTTTCGTTTTTTCTAGTCGGTTATGCACAAAATCCTACCTAAGAAAAAAATTTCGAATCTCCAGCTCATCTGAAAGTGCCTAAACATTAGTATCCTCCTCCTCCTCCTCTGTAAGGAACGTCTATATACGAGTAGTTGGTGCTTGCATACTGCAAGCATTTCATCTCACCTTGAAAAAACATTCATTTTTCAGACAGACATTTTATCATTACAAATATTCTTTTAATTCTAAAGATTTCAACGTCGCAGCGATTTTTGTTTTTCCCACATGTAAAAATAATAGATTAAAAAAATCCCCAAATGTTGCAATTTTAAAAATTTTATACTTTCTCCATTATGGGGTACTAATGCTACATATTTTAGCAAAATTTTAAAGTTGTAGCATTTCTAGAAGTATAATAATATTTTTCTAATTGTTTAAATTTAAATAATTTTTAACGGCCGCCACATTTCATATATGGTAAAATTGAAATGTTTATTTGTGCAAATTTACTACTTTGTAAATAATTTGAAATTTTCAGCTTCCTAGCTCATCCCGTAGTACCTAAACAGTTATCCAATTCTTTAAAATTTAAGAATTTTTAACTGCCAAACAAATTAAAATATCAAAAATTTGTATAATCCCTATTTCGTTTTTTTAAGAATTCTACTTATAAAAAAATTTCAACTCCGTAGCACATGCGGAAATACATAAACCATGAAAATTTGTTTAAACAATTGCGAATTTTTAGGGGCCGCATTGTTGCACTTTTTGAAGATTTTCGTTTTTTTTAGTCGGTTTTGTCCAAAATTCTACCTAAGAAAAAAATTTCGAATCTCCAGCTCATCTGGAAGTGCGTAAACATTAGTATCCTCCTATATGTTATATATATGTTATCATTATATGATATCGACGACTCATACAGAGGAGGATATAACATACTAGTAGTTGGTGCTTGCATACTGCAAGCATTTCATCTCACCTTGAAAAAACATTCCTTTTTCAATAATTTCATTAAGCAAAATTCGAGTCTTTGAATTTTTATATCCTTAGTGTAAACTATCGGCGTTATTTTAAACAAAGTTATTATAAACAGAAGGGACTCTTCATATTTTAGCGTCATTAGTACAAAGAAATTCATTGTTAAAGAAAAAATTCACGAGATGAATAATAGACTACACAGCTTTAGGAAATTATAGCAAAAACTTATCCCTGCTGTGGATTGTTATCCTTTTTTGGGCGCAATATGTGAACGTCAAGGAAATTTGGAGGGGGATGGATTTTAGCTGTGTAGGTTGATATGCATACCAATAAGTCAAGAAGTTGTATATAGTGTATAGGAACTACTATCAAAAAAGGTTCTATTTTTGTATTAAGTACATTCAATTGTTATTATGTAATTTGGGCATTATGTATTGAGTGATACCTAAGCTGTTGTGACGGGAGTTCCTGTGACTTGAAGTTAAGAAGTAGTATATGGTGTATAGGAAATGGCATCAAAAAGCTTATATTTTTGTATTAAGTAAACCCAATTTTTATCATGTAATTTGGGTATTATGCATTGAGTTGTGATGGGGGCCCGCTGCCACCGGGACCTGCTCCCAATTGTAGCGTTTATGTGAATAATAATAATAATAACTATAAAAGAGGTTGGCAAATAAAGATCGTATCAAGAAGTAAGTCTTGTTTTGTTGGTACTGGCTGCATGAGGGCATTATTAAATAGAAATTAGTAATCTGGATTAAAATCGACTCAACAGATATAAAATGGAAACTCTAAAATTAAGAGACGTGTATCGAATTAATCACCGTCGCGTTTTGAATTGAATTTATAGATTCAAAGTTAAATGTGCTCTTTTGAGAGTGTAAGGTAAATTACATATAATTTTCAAATGTGTGCTCTCGGGAGTGTGCGAGACGAAGCAAATTTACTGTTCAATCACGAATTTAAAAGCTTTGAAAAAAAACACCATTGACCGAAGCAAAAGCGACTCAAATCGAATAAAATTTGCAATAATATTTTTATAGAACTTTTCATTATCAATGATAAATCAAAAACTTCAAGTTGTTCAATCCTTCTATCGAGATTCGACTGGTATCTCTTGATTGGTCCCTTCCAAGATTAACAGTTCGTCAGCGCGCGGATTGTCATTAGGAATGCGGCTGCCAAGCGCGCGTCTTCCACGCGGTCCTATCCGTTATATCTACGCGAAGAAAAGCGGAGAAGCGCACGCACGAAACAAATAATGACGACGCGAGTGGGGCGGAAACGAAATAAACGACTCTAACGAGGATGCGGATTCAAAAATCAACAGAATTAGCTTCTCCTCGCGTGTAGTGACGCGCATATTCTTCTTGAGAAGAGCCTCGGTAACCTTCACCGAGAAAAGCGCAAGAGACCGTTCGAGTGACTCTCGAAAACCAGGCAGTTGCGAAGACATCGAATTTTTTTTACCCCTTTCCAGGAACAAGCCCAATAGGCAAATTTTATTTCAAAAGATTTCGTTCAAATAGGTCAAAACCTACTCGCTTAAATGGAAATTAGTGAGATTTTTATGCGTCGATTTGTGACAAATTTATCGAGTTCCATTGGTTGAATCGCTCGAAAATTTTATACGGATCGCGCCTTAACTTCCTTTTGCATTCTCTCGAAACGATTTCTCAGCACAGAAAAGGCGAGGAAAGTCTTCGTTTCCAGCTTACTCCATCACGAATATCATGAAGGTTAGTTTAAAAAATCTGATGTGTCCACCACATGACTTTCTCCATACATGTAATATTTCTAAAAGTTCCAAATAGGTTAAATTATAATAAATATTTTAAGAAACTGCGATAAAATTTTAAAGATTTTACAAAGAACAAAAATAAACGCAAACCGTAGCCTTCTGGAATTGGATATAGCCAGGAAGCTCCAACAATTAAGAAAATAAAAAGGAGCCTTACTAAAACGTAGTTAATCCTAAAGTGTTTACAATAGTTGCCGGGTAGGTTGGGTGGTGGTGGCAGCTAAAACATATTTTTTTAAATACTCATGTGCCTCTTAAATATAATATTGGAAAATGTTTCGAACAAACGTTGTAGAAAATTAAATTTCCTACAACTTTTATTCCAGTACATTTTTACATCAAATATTAAAGCAAATAATAAAAATCTGATGTGGCCACCACATGACTTTCTCCATACCTGTAATATTTCTAAAAATTCCAAATAGGTTCATAATAATAAATATTTTAAGAAACTGCGAGAAATTTTTAGACTTTACAAAGAACAGAAATAAACTCACACCATAGCCTTCTAATATTGGATATAGCCGCAAAGCTCCAACAATTAAGAAAAGAAAAAGGAGCGTTACTAAGACGTAACTAAGCGTCAATTGTTACACCCACTTCCGGTTGATCGATTTTTACCAAAAACTAATGGTCTTATGAATTTCATAAAAATGTTCAATAACTAAATACGGGGCTTAGTTACTTGAATGTAGTATAAGTTCTTATAGGTAAATATTTAAAATTTTATTATTTATGCGTATTAATGACTAGAAGCGAATATTTATTTAACTCATTAGGGAATTTATTAACGCATTTAATTATCACAATGATGTTAAATTTGAGTCTAAGCGAAATTCAAGGGCGAAGAAAAGCTACAAGTTACCGACATTTTACGGAATATGAGCGATTTTAGTTTTTATAAAGGGGCGAAAACTTTCAAAACATTTTCGTTAGATTTCGTGTACCTGAAATTTGTCAACCGTGCGCAGTCTGCTCATGGGCTCTCTCTAGACATCTTCAGATTTGGCATTTGGAGTGTAACAAAGGTCACCTTCCTTTGGACTGGACTCCCGGTGACCTTGACGCTCCTCCCGCATAAGCTATGTCATTTTTTCGTCATAGGTCAAGAGGCCTTTGGGCACTAGTGTTTGCACGAGATAATGGTCACGAGAGATATTCCTTCTGAAAAGTGGGATTCTTAGTAAATGAATTTTGTTCCTAAAGCCTTTTCGAAATCGTTATTTTAACTTTCTACAAAGTGATAGGATTCAGTTGATGTTTTCCCATATTGCACCGCTTTTATCACACACTTAAGTTATAGTAGTAACCAGAAACATAGCGTAGTATCCGCTTTCCTCAGCGGAAAATTTCAAAGCGTAATTTAAAATTCAGAATGTTATTTTATGCATAAAGTTTTTACATGGATTTCCAACCACGAACGAGTCAAGGCCTTTGAGAGGTTCCATTCTTTCGATCATCTTGTGATTTTTTGTTTCTATATTTAAAAAATTGTTAAGTATTAATGTTGAGTCATTTTAAAATAAGCTAAAAAAATCGCGGTATTTAACTGTAATGAGGTGGTTATTATTAAGCATTACCGTATTTATCCGTCAAAAATGACGGAATATCAAATCTCAAGTATTTTGTATTTTTTGCTTGGTTTTTAAATAGAAAGACATTCTTTGTCAAATAAAACTTTTATTAAAATGACAATAACTTAAATGCCATTTTTACAAATTCCACCCATTCAAATTTTCTCTCTCTCCCTCCGATTCCTTCTCTCTTCCTTCCATCGCTCTCCCTCTCTCCCTACCTTTCTCTCTCCCTTCCTCTCTTCCCCTCTCTCTCTCCGTGCCTCTCTCTCCCTCCCTCCCTCTACCTTCCTGTCTCACCCTCCCTCTCTTTCCCCCCCCCCCTCTCTCCCTCCCTCTCTCTCCCTCCCTCCCTCTTTCTCCCTCTCTCCCTCTCTCCCTCTCTCTCCCTCCCTCCCTCTCTCTCCCTCCCTCACTCTCTCTCCATCCCTCCCTCTCTCCTTTCCATTTTACCTCTTTCAGTTCCTCCCACCCTATCTCTCTCCATCCTTGACACATCTACATGATACCCTGCAAGTCTCCTTTTTGGTGGATGGCAGGGGGTGCAGTGCACCAAAGGTCCCTAGTTTCCTACGTTATCTTTTCTTATTATGTTCTCTTATCGTCATAGGGAAAAACGATCCTCTATATCGCTCCGTCCTACAATCGATCTCCCGAATCTTATCCTCGCTGTCCTGCCTTCTTCTTCCTTCTTTAACAATCTATCAATTTTGGTTTTTTATTGGTTTGGGAAATGGAAGACAATTAAGTTTAAGGTCTAATTTTGTTTTAAAATATCATTTACACAGCTTCAACTATATGTATAAATGGGTGTGCAGTGGCAGATCCAGAAAAATTCAACAATGGAGGCACGCAATAGAAAAAATTTATAAGTAGTATAATATGTTCTGGTCAATTTATACATATGACGGCGGAAAGATGGACCATAATATTCAGCTGTTTCATTTTTCGACAGTTACCCACCCAATCACCGCCCACATGGTGACTGATACTCTCCTTTTAGAATGCGAGGGGAACGTAAGCGCCCTATGTGGTATAAACCCGACAAAGAAACTAAAACCAAACCGAGCCGCAGGCAAATTGTTCCCGCGATACCATTTCAAATCCTTGCAGTAAACAACGAAAGAAGATCGGAAATCGCATCGGGGATGTTGGCTGGGTAATTCGCAAACTGTTACGAATATATAGTTTAATACATTTATACTTGTTTATTTGAAGGTCGGATGACGGGGGGGGCGGGGGACGTGCCCCAGTGCCTCCCTCCCTCCCTGGAACCGCCCATGGGTGTGCATGTAATTAAAGATAAGTTGAATATTCCTTAGAGAAAATCCTTATGACAACGAATTCACGATTTTTAAAAAGTTCCATTTAATTCAATTTTGAAATGAGCAATGTTGTGAAATTAGCGGCAGTATATTTGCCCTTTACGAGAATTTCACTTCAGAATAGGTTAATTTTCTTGTACAAAACAAATTTATAGACCGATTCCAAGCGAATTTGATAGTTGACGGTAGGAAAATGAATTTTCATTTTTTGGCGATCTTTGATTCAAGTTCCGGATTTGTACGATGATTATCAGTAATTTTAAAATGCAAATAAAAAATACTCTGCGTCCATTCTCATGTTTTTCAAATGGAGTAATGAAACGCTCCTGTATCAAACTTAGCACACAATTTCTGTTCGATTACCGAGATTACATCATGAATAATTGAAACCATTCAGTGAGCGAGCGAAAATTTGTTTTTTTTTAAGCTGGTTAGAATGACAAACACTCAAACGTAGCAAATTATGTATTGATATTACTTAATCGGTTGTGACCAAATTGAATGTGTTTGACTTAAGCAAGAAAGAATATGCTATATTTGCCGACAAGTCGTTCACAGCTCAGTTATCCCTGTTATTTGAGAAAATATCATTTAATTTTATTTATTTATTTATTTGTCCCAAAAACAGCACAATTGCCCAATTACATTGGAAACAGTAAACAAATATAATACAATAATATACAATATAATATAGTAAGTAATAAAATAACAACATCAATATGGTACATAGCTTGACATTAAGAGAATAAAAGTTCTGCTAACTGTTTTTTGAAGTAATTACCTGAAAATATGTCAACACCTGTTTTACGATGCAGCAGGTTATTGTATGCTATCTTTTGGAAGTGCTGTTTGATTAGTGTTATTAGTTTTGATAAAATAATTTTTACTACTTGTTATGATGAAAATACGAAATGCTATCTTGTTATATGCTCCCACGGATTCTATGACTAATTATGGTTAATCTTCGATTAACCGCATTAGTACTTACTACAAAGCGGTGCAAACGCAAAGCGTCAAAGAGAAATTAAGAAATAGTAGAAGACATTTAATTTTTAAAAGTGTTTACATAAATTAAATCGACACAAAGTTACACGTACATGCATAATTTTCAACTTCGATGTGTACTAAATGTCACTCAGTAAATTTGCATCCATTTTGTAAAGTAGAGCAAGCAGCATTATAACCACAGACTGCCCTCTGCGTCAAATGACTGCAATAAATGTCTGCTCTGTTAGAATCTCTTAAAATATTCAAAGCTAACATTTGGCAATTGCGTTCATCTTTGAGTAGTAATTGCGCTAACATTTTTGAATCCCTGGGTGTTTTTGTAAATTACTATGAAACCTTTTCCTTTGAAATTGCGCCTATTTTCGACGAACCAGATCAGTTTCCACGTCCATTATACTTCTCTGATAGTATCTATGTTACGGTAAAAGTACGTAATCGGGAAATGTGTACATTTACCGGTAAATGTGCACATTTACCACCAAGCTCGGTAAATGTAAGTTTAAGTTTCCAGAAATACGTATTATCCGTACATTTCCCGGTAAATGTGCACTTTTACCGATGTGCCTTGGTAAATGTGGAAATAAGCAAAAGAATGAGAAATGGTACACTTTAATAATTACGTTAATTTATAACAAAAATTATCGAGGGTTCGACTCCACTGCTATATATTAAGATGAACGCTTCCCAGCCCGAAAGAGGAACAGTGAACGTGAGGAGGAACCAAAAACACTTCGACTAACCTACCTACCCAACCCGGTGGGGCCGAGTAAAATTTGCCTTCATGTTCAAATTTAGTTTAGTTGTGCACATTTACCAGGAAATTTACACATTTACCGGACAACGCACATTTACCGTACTTCTAAACTGCGACAGATGTCCGCGACGCCGCCATGTTGTGGCCTGTGTTGCGACGTTTATCCACATTTGGCAGTGTCTCTAGGTAAATGTGCACATTCCCCGAATCCAATCGGTAAAAGTATGTTATACTTACATTTACCGAAGTTTTCCTAATGGGAATCGAATTCTGTCCTATGGCCTGTTGATTCTGGCATTATTGTATTCCTTCATCTCACATTTTATCCCACAATATATTGATCTTCTACTTTCTTTCAGATTTTTAGGCTTCTATTCAGTGCTAGATTCCATCGTCATTCTTGATTTTCGACTACCTATCATCGGAAGCTTAGAATTTTTTTCGTAGATTTTACTAAATAAGTAAAGATGGAAACTACGGCGAAATTGATGTTAAATAAAAATTAACTCCTTAACCGTAAAATTCAAAATTAGAGACACACATCAGCTACTGATGATGAGAGCATTTCTCTCGAAATACGTATTTAGTACTTTACCTCATCTTTAGAGATCTTGTGTGCGTGTATCCGAGTGCTTGCGTGCGTGATTCTACAGGCCGCTGTGTGCGATACTAGGTCCCTGGCGTGGTTTAATCTCCCGTAAACCTAGTATTATTTCCCCTTTCCTTCCCCCTTTATTTTTCCCTTTACCTCTTGGCGTATACGTGTGCGTGTGTCTGTGGTTGCTTAGTAGGTCCCTGTCGCGGTCGTACTGACTCACAAGCCTTCTAGCAACGGTGTGATTTTTTGGGTCCCTGGCGCAGAGTAATTTCTCGCAAACCCGGTCCCATTTCCTATTCCACCTTTAGGATTAGTGCTTGTGCGATTGAGTGAGTGAATGTGTGAGTGACATCAGGTCCCTGGCGTGGAGTAACAACCCCTAAACCTGTAAGTTCATAATTTTTATTGTCTTTTGCCTCTCCTTCCTTTCCTCCTCCTCCCCTTTTTATTGTGTCTCTAATTTTGAATTTTACGGTTAAGGAGTTATTTCTATTTAACATAGATTTCAATGATAAATGTTTACCAAGGGTTCTTTTCGTAAATATATTACCAAACGGGAAAGGCAACCCTTCTTCTTCCACTTTTCTTCATCCTGATTAAGTTACCGTCTCTTTCTCCATCTCGTTAAGTATTAGCCCTCTAAGCGACCCGTTCCATCTTCCATTATACCTCGGTTTAATCCTTTCTGGAATCAAAGGATTAAATTGCGCCTCAGTTGTTTTTTCCCACAATCCGTGATGACACTTCAAGGTGCTTGCGAACTCTGGAATCAAACGCACGAGCGCCTTCGAAGATCATTTCGCGATAAACAAAACGCTCTTCAGGTTACCGCAGTCTTCAACATCCTTCTAACCCGCCAAATGGACACGCTCTTTGCAGAAAAGCGAGGTCGGCTTCCCAGTAATTGAGGAAGTTTTGAATGAAAACGGGCGTCGCGTATGATTCAAGTGCCGGAGTTTCATTACGTCAATAGGCGATGGGAAAGAGGTTCTCGGAAACCAATCGCCGCCCTACATGGCTTTGGCCGTCCGTAACATCTCTTGCAATCGCTTCGGAGGAGGAGAACCCCTCCCACTCTCCCCTCTTTCCTCCCTCTCGTCCTCTCCCCTTCCCTCCCTCCCACCCACCATTCACCAAATGCCCGCTCTGCCCCCTCCCCTCTCCTTGGCTGTCTTCCTCCTGGGATTTCCCCTTCTCCCCCCCTCCCCGCCCGCTTCCCCTCCCCTCCTACAATATGAACTCGAACCATCCTCGGCCCTCGTGAGTCGCAGCGTCATTTCAAGAGCGTAGCAGGCGTGGAGTACATTCCTTTCTGCCGTCCGTGGTGCGTCGCTTCTTATCTCAGGTAATCCCAATAGGTCCAAGTGGTAATGGAGGTCCGATCCTTCGAGTATCTCCACCGCGCTCGACAATCGGGATTTGTTCGTCATTTGTTTGCCGCGCATCATGTCCGGCGAGTGCAACTTCGGAGCCGACCGTGTGCGGGTGGAGACGTCACGGATCGTCACCTCAGTGTTTTCCATTAATAAACTCCTAGCTTCCTTCGTAACATTTTGAATCCTAGCTCATTCTATACCTATGATGTTTTGACCATCGGTGGAATTTTAAGTCTAGTTTTAAATAGTTACTGTTGCATTATTATCCAACAAGTCGCTAAAAGCGTATGGTGGAGGCATTTTATCGACTCTCCGCGTGGACTTTTTTCATTTTTGTTCATTATTTTTTAAATTTCGTTTTAATTCATCAATTTCAAGTCGCGCGACAGCGTAGCTCAGATCGTCCGTCGTCCATATTTTCTAAAAGAAATTAACGCGGAAGCCGCAGAAATGCGTTTATTTTGTAACCCGACCGGATCCGATGCCGCTGTCACCGGTTAGCCGCTAGAAACTTCTGCTGCCGTTTGTGTTTTTTTTAAAACTATCTCCGTGTTGCTTCTCTCCTCTCATCTTCATCCGGTTGAGCGGTAGACCGCGTCTTATTGCGTCCGTTTAGGAGCCATAGAGAAGACTGCCTCCTCGCGTACCCTAGTCAATGTCCGCACCGCGAAAACATTTCTTGCTATCGTGCCGTGACCGATTGGCTAATCGTCAATATTTTTTCTGCCAAAATTGAAACCATTCAATGCCCTAATCATGCAGTGGTGCCCAAACTTTTCTAATGGCGGGCCACATCAGTGGTTGCGAATCCCTTGGCGGGCCGCATTGGAAGTTACCAATTCTTCGGCGGATTAGAGTTTAAATCGGAAGTTTTTCTGTATTCTGAGGAGCCATGTAAGTGAAAATCAAGTCTAAATCAGGTTTTCATGGCTAGCATTTCAATATTTAAAGTTTTATTTAAAAAATATCAAAAAATGTATGAATTTGTGTGTTAAATTTTTCGAATTGCTTTTTCGCCATAGCTTCGCGAGCCGCATAAAACCCCTTCACGGGCCGCATTTGGCCGGAGGGTCGTAGTTTGGGCACCACTGCCCTAATGAATAAATGCCTTCTTTTAGTGATTTTGTTATTCAAGAAGAAATTTTTCGATTCACGAAGCGGTAAAAATTTCCATATATATAGAAACAAAATCTATTGTTCAACTTATATGATTAAGTAAACCCACAATCACTTAAGCGTCCTCTAATGCCGACACCGGGTTTCCCTCCTCCCTTGTGATTGTGTTCGGTGTGGAAGGAGTTATGGCTATAATAATCCAAGAGGTTGATTAGCCAAAAATACACACACACTTAAGCATTCTCGCTATCATCAAGTCCTTCGTTGTCTGCCATATCAACCAGAAATACAGTAATTTACGATAAAGCATCCTTAAACGGTCTCTTTTTCGAAGGCGATATAGTCACGATCGAACGCTTCTGCTAATTGATTCCGTATTGCTGCTCACCTCAAATTCTATTTATTCACGGTCGGCTTACTTGTCCTCTGACCCATATCATTGGGATATTATAAGATATATAGATGAAGTGGGAAAATCGAACCGAGTGCCTAATATTGTTTCTTTTATTGAGACTTGGATTGAAAATTTCGATGGAAAGTACCTAAAACTGCGACAAAAATACTGTCAAGCATCCAAACCCAAGTCTCCAAGTTTCTTTCATCTGCGCAGTGACGATCGTATTTTTAACTCGTGTGGATTTTGCAAAACAATATTAGCCTGGTCCACCCGGCTAACGTCGACATTAGCCACAGTTCGGATATTAGCCGTGGCAAATGGACGCGCACACGTGCACGCCAACATGGAAATTGCTTCCTTCCGCTGCCTTTGGGGGGATGTTCAGATCGCATGTGTGATGTTTCCACACCGTCCTTGAGAACGCGCGCCGAAAAAGAGGAGTGAAAGGCCGCCGAAGAGATATGTTGGAACTGCGGAGTTGTATGAAGCATCAACGCCTCTAATTTGCGTGACGTAATTTCAAATTCGTCGTGGTAAACCAAGCTTAGCCGCTTAAATCCATGCGTGGTAAGCGCTTCGGTAAATTCGGTGCCGCTATTAGGACTCCGCGGATTTAACCGCCTGATATAACGCTAAGACGGGGAGTGGTGTATGGCATGGGGTGGGTGTAGCCGACTTAAATGTCATGGGTCATTCATGTTCGCGAACTTTCTACGTTAGGACCATTTATGCGGACCAATCGATTTCATGTGATCCGGAATCCAAACTTAATAAGACATCACAACTGAGTCTCTCCATCTTAATTTGTCGAATAGCAGGTGCCAAGCCTTTCGACGCACCCCACTGGTTCACCCTGGACTAGTTTTTTGTTAAAATTGAGCTCACCTTGTACCTGGAATCCGATTGAAATCCAAAAAACTCTATAGCATTGATGCGGTAGGTAAAAGCAGCTGCGCATTTCGGCTGCGGCCACGTTTTGTGGCTATTGGAGTTGTCTGGATTTTCAAGTTTGATCTCTTTTAGACCTAAAGATTTGCACATCTGTAGCCACTAGTTTGCACAAGAATCGTATTTAAGAAATGGTTTGATCAAATAAAATTTTCACTTTCTTTGCGTACTGCGAATGTTGACTTTGTCTCATACGTCACCACTGCTATTGGACGAATACGTAATTTCCACTGTATGCCGCCGATTAATGTGAGATCTGCATATATTTTGCCCTATCTTTTCTTCATCGCTTTCGAACGTAACCTTAGAATTACCACGCATGGAAGACAGAAGTTAAGAAAAAGTTAACACAAGAAGAACATCTCTCTTTATGGTTTAGACCAGGGATCTCTAACTCTAATTATAAGAGGGCCAAATAAATGATTTCGAAATAGATAATGAGCCGCATGTTGCTTTGAATTCATACGAAGGGGTGCATGTCTTAGCAATCGCCTTAAAGATTTTGTTGAAATTTCGAAAAGCGATTCAAATGGTATATATTTTGATTAAAAACTATTTTTCATACAATTCTCAAATATGAAACGTGCATTTGTCTCACATCTCTTTGTATCGTCTTGATTATCTCTTCCACGATTTCTCTTTTGCTTTCTTAAATTAGAATCAAAGTAATGCGATGGTCGTACTATTTCAGCAGGCGGACCACGTGTTTTGAGACCTCAGGTTTAGACGAAGGAAGAGACTGTACAGTCTGAATGTCGCCTAAATAAAGACCTATGTCTATCTATCAACAGTGGCTTAAGGAATGGATTATAAGCTCGGACTCATTTTATTATATCCTCCTTTAATTTATTGGGTTTATACCTTGCATTTTCTATACGCTAAAGAAATTCCGGTTTGAAAAATCATGTTGAATGTTATTAACATGAGTGCTCCATGGGCACAATTAGCAATGCTTAATTATAATCGAATTTTTTGCTTTTAATTCGTTCGGATATTTATTTCCTTTTTATTTGAATTTATATTTATTAACTTTTTTAAATCGCAACTGTTAGTTGTTATAATATTCACCCTTTACCACATATGCTTTATGACAATCACAAGTAAATCCTTCTTTTCAAAAGTCCACTGGCTATGATAATCTTTCCGTAGATATTCTGCAATTTTTCTAATTATTGTGTCGTCAAAAGAGACTGTTCGCGGCTATGCGCATTAAGCACCGTTTTCTCGGATCCAAATTTGAAAACTTGAGTGACGTCACCGTAATATGTATTTCCTATACCGAATCTCCCACATCTCCTAGCCGAAGGCTAACTCTAATTGCATTCTTCCCGTGAGAAAAAGAGCCGTAAAGTTTTTTCGCCATCTGCCGCGGATTCAGGGTCATTGCTAACTGCTTAGGAGGCAGTGAAATATACAAGGTAGAGAACGATTGTATGTATATATGATAGCGGTGATAATCAACGAAATATGATCTCGAAGGAACTTGATCAGTAAGCTATACGTTGTTTTGATAAATTCAATCATTTTTATCTCCATCAGTAGTACAGAAATTTGATTTATGCGTTTCTCAAGAACAATAAGGTGAGAACTTACAGGTGAGAAAAATAAGCAAATCGTAAAAGCGCCTTATATATCAATAAATTATCTCCGATGCACCAAATATATTGTTTGTTTTTGGATCCCTGGTTTCTCTTGAAATCACACAAAGGATAAAAGAATTCGCGCATTCACTCATTTATTCTCTGTCACTCCACATTTTATGTATAACATTTTCTTGAAGGATCGTTGATCGAGTAACAATTTCATCATTTTCCATATACGATTTTAAAATATATGAAATCTATTATCAGTATATCTTCCATTACTTGAGTAACGTTAAAGCCGCACCTCTTATCATCCATTATGATTAAGAATTAGCAAAAATATATGCGTGCAATTTCCTGGTTTCCATACAATAATATGTAATTAAATTCATTCCGATGCAATAAACAAGTTCAGTATTTATTCCATGAACTTATAAAATAAAGACGTAATAATTTATCACCTGAATTTCTAGATATTGTCACGGTAATTTCCCAAATAAAAAGGAATGCTGGTATTCTGTGACCATTTATGTCCACTTTCACTCGAAGGAAGAGATTTAACTCTTGAACTAAGCAACGATCATTTTTTCATTTTGAATTATTCTCCATACTTTATAACTCGCAGTTATCTGTAGATCTGAGCTAAATAAGGAATATGAAATGGAGTGGCAAATTTTCCTTGCTTTTTCGCAGATGTTTCTTATAATTACAGAATACATCCTACATGCATCTCTTTCCTCCATCTTATTTTCCCTTCCCACCATGCTCTTCACCTCACTGTACCCTGTACTCTTACTGCAGATGAGGGCACGTTTTAAGTATACCTGCATGCGGAGATTTCAATGCCCGACGATAAAGTGTTTCGTAGAGCCGTAAACTCGAAGGTTATTTGAAGGAGGCTGAGTTTAAATGCTTGAAATAATTTATATATGTCAGGAAAGAAAATGAGACGAGGTCGTTTTTTCAACAGCCTATAGGACTATTTTCAACCATTATTTAATAATTATTAATAGCGTAATTGCCCGTCAAACATGACGAGTATGCGTGGATTAAGTATTAAATTAAAGACTCTTCCCATTCTTCCTTTTCTCTCTTCCATCCTTGTATTTTTATTGTTACTTGTATTTACATAAAGTGCTATATATTATTATATATGTTTCGTGACGAGGGGTTAGGTTCAATCTCGCCCCAAATATAGACCATTAATCTGTCGATCTCTCCCTCCTTCACTGTCTCTTTCCCTCTCTCTCCCTTTATCTCTCTCTTCCTTACTATCTCTCTCTCTCTCTCCACTCTCTCCTTCTCTGGAAAAATATACTTCCTAGTCTCAATCTCACCCTAATAAAAAACATTATCTATCTATCTCTTCCTCTTTCTGTCTTCCTCCCTCTCCCTCCTCTCTCTCTCCTCTGTCTCTCTCTCCTCTGTCTCTCTCTCCTCTGTCTCTCTCTCCTCTGTCTCTCTCTCTCTCCTCTCTCACTTCCTCTCTCTCTCCACCCTGTCTCTCTCCTTTCTGTATTCCTCCCTCTCCATCTCTCTCACGCATTAAATCATTCAAAGCACGCTTTCCTTACGCATATAGTATAAGGGTTGAGACGGCAATACAATCTCGAGGTTTAACAATGACACGGTTGGAAAGGCAATATATCGTTAAAAACCTAATTTTTTCAATAAATAAGATTTAAACATAGAACTTGAGCGATTTTGTATCGTAGGCAAAATGTGGCGATAAGAATAAGAAACGTTATTTATTTTTCTTTAAAACAGTCTAGGTCCGAAAATCGTCAGTCAATTATTTCTAATTTTAATTTGCAAAAAAAATAAAAGCCTGTAAGTCCAAAAATCGATTTTTACGTGTAATCTTATGGCAAATAGGAATTATTTACTCAAGTCGAACCCGGATCTTTTTTGAGGATTTTTTTTGTAAATGGTTTTTACTATAAGAATAAAACATTCCTACCAAATTTCAATTTTTTACCTACTCGGAAAGTTTTTTTAAAAATAGCATCACAGTCGGTCGTAAATAGTTCCCTATTCTCCCGCTCTTTTATAAAGCCTTTTTAAGAGCGGCGTCACAGTCGAGCGTGAGCGACAAATGTAGCTTATTATATAATAAGATTTTGTAATCCCCATCGTCTGCTATTCCGTCCAGGACTGCAAATTTCCGTCGCTCACGAACGTAAAATTAATGACGGGCAAAAATTACGCTTGTGATTTCTTTTAACATGAAGGATTAAATTTTAAATTGTTATCAAAAATCAAAAGAACTTTTACCACAAATTTGCAGAGATAACGTAATATTCCAATTGCTCTTACGACAGGGGCTTTCAGCATTCCGTCCTCTTGCTTGTATGTAATTTTCATATCTTCTTAGATATCGCGTCACGGTGGTCCTCATTTCAAGCGAGCTTTATAAGTACATTTTATCTTTGATTAAATTCAGCATGCCTTAACCAAACTTCGTCTGTTTTTGTGCAAAATTTTGCATACCATAAAAATGATCATATATATATATATATATATATATATATATATATATATATATATAACAACTTACGGAAAAGGAAAGGTAAAATGAATATATGGATGTCAACAAGGTGTTGGGATGAGGAAACCCAGTGAGCACTCACCAATCAGACGACTTCAGGTTGGCGAGGCCCCGGGGATGTCGAAGCGACACACGTAAAATAACACAAAAACACAGAAACATCACAAACGTAAAGCTTTCGGAACTACTCCTTCTTCAGCTTCTTTCCTCATCCCAACACCTTGTTGACATCCATATATATATATATATATATATATATATATATATATATATATATATATATTACTCTATCGCTGAAGAAGGGCATAGGCCCGATAAGCTTGCGTGTTTTTTGTTTTTGTGTTCGTGTGTTCAACGTGTCTCTTCGACGCCCCCAGCAGCCTGCCAACTTGGTCTCCGACTTGGTAAGTGTCCGCTGGGCTTCCTTCAACACCTTGTTGCCACCCTCATCACTACCTTTTCTTTTTCTTAACTCTATATATATATATATAAATTTATTCGCTCCGAAAAATATCTGGAATTTTATTTATCGTGGTTGCTATCTATCCCTTGAAGGAATATGGACGATTCTCTAGTGATGTGCATCTTCACTGTCTTCTGTGAAACGTGAGTTCAGTGTCGGTTTTTAACTACAATTTTTCACACATTCCTTTGTCTCTTTACTAGGTCCGTTCCAAAGCCAAAGTAGCTTTTTAATTGGAGGGTCATGATGACTACCTCCAAATCCCTAACCGCCCTCCTCGTGATGGCCGCGGCGGCGCTGATGACCTCCGCGTCGCCGGACGTCGTGAGGGCCCCTTCGTCGACCACTACCGAGGAACCTTCCACGGAAACGACGACGTCGCCCATAGACACTACCATCACGCCACATGAGGGCGTTACGTTTGCCGCCGTCGCTGCTCCGGAAGAGGCTGAGAAACCAGACGATCTGACGGACGTGAGTGATTCCCACTGTTTGGAATAGGCGGGTCGTCGAACGCTTAAAATTTCGGTCCATTGAAAGTTCTATGATGAAACCTGAAAATCCGCGTCACGCCTAACTTGTATAAGAAAAACACATACGAGGCATACTGCTGTTACATTATTTTCACGATTGAATATGTACATAAATCAGAAGTTTCTGGGTATGAAAAATAACTGAATGACCTCGCAACATCTCGGCATTTTGAATTGTAACCGGTTGGGTGACGTAATTTTTATATCAGAAGAAAAAATAATTTCATAATGCTGTACAAAAAAGGCTGGTGAACTTAAGTTAGACCGGTAAAGGTAAGTCTGGCCAATAAACCCAAGTCGGAACCTTGGGGGTCAGAGAGTGGGTCCACTTTGCGAATAAAAATGTTAATAAGTATATTTATACCGTTACAAAAACGTGAAACGTTCTTTTACATCACATCTATACTCGTGAGCATCAATGATAATTAACTATTTATATATTTTAAGGAATCGTGTAAATTATTCTAAAAGTAATTCGACCTCCATGTGGATTTTATATTTGCATTGATTTCTTTATCAGTTTTGAATGACGGACTTTTACGTTGGTACTATTTCAGTTATAGGTTCTATGATCAGTTGTTTGTCTATATGGGTATATCATTATTTCTTAACGAGAAGTTACTTTAAGGATACTAGTCTCTGTTATTTTCACGATACTAACGGAATTTTCTTTGACCTTTGACAATCGTAATTTTGTTAAAAAAATTTTTATTTAATTAAATCCCGGCGGATAAAGTTGATATTTTCTAATAAACAAATATTTCTTCGTTTATATCGAAGACTATATCTTCATTGAAAGGGACGTACATTTTAAATTAATTTTCAGCATGTTTTCATGGAATTAATAATTTTTAAGAGTCATTCTTTACTAGAAGAGGCAACTTAATTGTTATCAATATTTACGAATTGATTCATAGTCTTATAACTCTATAATTTGCTTGGAAAATGACATTCCGCTTGATCTACTCTCCTATAACTGTAATGATAAGTGATTATAGGCTTCTTAATCAACTCAAACTTTCTGTTCATCAAATGAAGAGTTTTTAAAAATACAGTTTTTACCACTATCTAATAATATTTGTATATTTCATGGATGCATAGAAAAATTAAGACACCATATTTTGTATATAAATGTATAAAAAATAATAATAACACATCGCGCAACTCATTATTAACTATTAGCGCTGAAAAGTTGAGTAAATCGCTACTACTAGAAAGTTAATAATTCCACATGATGTATCCGCATGCCTGCTTCTCGGTTCATGAAATGCTAGATTTGAGTTAAGATGGGATTGTGAAAATGTCCGTCTAAGTCAAACATTGTTGTCTGAGTCATTCATTTGCTGGACTTAGATAGAAAGCTGTGTCGGTGTGTTACGTAAGTCGGCATAGCTACGGGGGGCGCCTGAAGTTGAATGTTCCTCGCGCATATGCGTGGTCTGAGTGATAATAACCATTCGCCAGCCCGATTGAATCGTAAATTACGAATCGGATTCGTAATGGATGTAGAAAAACGAAATATTTTAATAGTTTTTTATATTAATTTTAAAAATAACTAGGAAAGAACTAAAGAAGTTAAATTTCCCGAACGCCGATTTTTCCAATCTATTTGCACAGATTTTTGGTGAAGAAGCTGTTATCCAATCTGAATCGAATAATTTGACGGTAACAATTATAAATCAGTAAAACAAATATTTTTGAGATGGAGCTTTAAAAACGAATTCTTCTAAAATTTCATTGCATTTATTCTATTCACTTTTATCATTTTATAAAACAAAAAAAATGTATAATTGAACTCAACTTGCCGTGAATTCAAAATATCTTCCACTGACTCAGGTGGACATTAACCAGAAGGGTAAAACAAGAGTATTTCATCGACAAAGTAGCTGCATTCAATGGTACATCATCGAGCATTCAGAGAAATTTTAAAATTGAATACGTGGAGTCAAATTGGTGAACGAAATCATTTATAGATCTCACGAACTTCACAAACCAAAAGCTGCTGAAAATTAAAACTTCAGTTCGTTTTATAAAGTTATCGATTTGGTTCTCTCTACTATTAATCGAAGAATCCCAATTTGTGAAGGAAATGAACAACATGCTCCAATTACTGGACGTTACTCAAATAAAATATGCTAGCTTAAAGAGACCGTATTTCCGAATGTCATAAGAAATGTACTCATTTCAACGCATCTATTGTTGAGAAACTGGGAGAAAAATTTCCATTGATACATTCAATTCACTGGACAATTAACAGCTCGACTTGTGGCTGAAAACTAATTCAAGAAGAAGCACTTAATTGCCAAAAATTGAAAAAATAAGTACTTATCTTGGGTATCTCCAATAGCCATGATAAGGCTATGATAAACCAGATGCGCATTTCGGCTACAATAAAAATAGGTTCTAAAAAAGAATATAATTTTGGTGAATCACTACTGAAGACGGCTGCATCGTAGCCGAAATTCGCACCTGGTTTCTCATAACATCGATACATTTAGTTAATTAGTGTTGAAATCTTGTGTGTATTGCATTTTTATAGGGAGCATTAAACTGAAATTTTATCCATTAACAATATAAAATTCAGTTCCGATACCAAATAAATACTCAGAGAACCCATAAAAGTGCCGCATTAAAATATTTATGCTCTCCCCATGATTTTCATAACGATAAAGAAACGGCCGCTGGGGCACGAGCGAAGGAGAAAGATATTCGTGCATGCGGCATCAGGTGTAATCGAGGGAGAGTGCGATTTGCGTAGGGATGGCGGCGACCCTCGGGGGATTATTAAAGAGGGAGGGAGAAAAATAGAGGCGTCCGGCTGCGGAGCCGGTGGTGGTGAGATGGTGCCGTAGGGGGTGTTCTCGAAAGGGGGCAACGATCGCACCCCGCTGGCGGCACACACGAACTCACACACGCGCACGAACGGGGTGCGTGCGCTTGAGGAGTCCGTGTTCGCCGACTCCTCCTGTGAATACCTGCAGAACCGGTCCCGAGGAAGAGGAGGCGTCGTTGACCTTCGCTAGCCGCGCGGCAGTTGTTGGCGGGAGGGGGGTAGGGTGAAAGGGGAGAGTGCGGAGAGGGGGGGCAGGGAATAAAAGGAAAGGGGACGCAGAATGTACGGAAGTCGCCTCTCCGATCGGCCACAGGGAAGTAACGAGGGGTAGAATTTGGAGGAAGGGGGCGCAAGGTCATCTCCATAATCATTTAAATAAATTATGCACGCAAATTTCGGAGAATGTTTTTATATTTTTCGTCTCCCACAAGTAGAGACGTTTTGTTAGATGAAAATATTGGTGCTAGTGTAGCTTGCGGTCTACCGGTACATTTGCACTATAGTATGCGGTCTACCATCTATTTAATAGTATGCGGTCTACCATATATTTACAGTATATACTGCAGTCAGTTAGGTTGGGTTGGTGAAATTGTTTTTCATTCCTCCTCACGTTCACTGTGTTAGATCACGCAAATGGCGGTAGACCGCAAGCTATAGTAGCACCGAAATATTTCTTCTAAGTGTGGAATTTATATGATTTATTTATTGATACGTTGGCCGCGGTCAATTCGTAGTGATGGATTTAAAATGCTTGAAATAAATGGCATTATGAAGAGAACGTCAGATTTACGGAACCTATGACGATTTTTAGCATCTGAGCGTCATTTTTAACGGATTAAAGTAATATGAACATAGCTGTCGTATTATACTCGGAATATAAATAACAAATGAATAATTTAAAACCAAATAAAGAATGGAAACAACTCCTATGCTGTATGCCGTTGTTTCCTTTCTGTATTTTATAATCACCATAGTCTCCACTCTTTATTAATAAATAAAAAATTAGCAGAACTTTTTATGCCAGTTTTTCAACATACAAACTATTGTGTGGCCGCTTTGCGAGTGTTATTTTAATATCATTAGCTACAAATTTACGAGTAAAATAAAGTGGTGTGCCTATTATAAGGCTATACTACTATCTTGAGAATAAATGCAGTGTTCATCATTTTATATTCTACAACTAGAGAACTATGCTCAGGAATTTTGGCATGAGAAAAAATCTGATGGGGCCACCACATGACTTTCTCCATATCTGTAATGTTTCTAAAAATTCCAAATAGGTTAAATAATAAAAAATATTTTAAGAAACCGAGAAAATTTTAGACTTTACAAAGAACAGAAATAAATTCAAACCATAGCATTCTGATATTGGATATAGCCACAAAGCTCCAAAAATTAAGAAAAGAAAAAGGAGCGTTACTAAGGTGTAACTAAGCGTTAATTTTTAACAATAGTCGTTGGTAGGTGGCGTGGTGGTGGCAGCTAAATAATTTAGTTTTTAAGATATCCTTTAAACAATGCAATATGGGAAAATGTTTCGAACAAAGATTGTAGAAAATTAAATTTTCCTACAACTTCTATTCCAGTATGTTTTTAAATATATCAAATATTAAAGCAAATATCTCAAAATAACGGATAAGTGACAAGAGTAAACACCCACTTTCGGTTGACCGATTTTTACCAAAATCTAATCAGTTCTTGTTACTTGCATAAAAATGTTAAATATTAAATTTCACATTGACCTGATTAATAGTTTTTGAGTTAGAGCATCCACAAAAAAACTGTCACATACACAGACATCAACGAGAAAATTGCCAAAATGTGTTCAGGGGGCCTCAAAAGGTGTATTTCCATTGAAATCTCGAAATTGATTTTTTTCATGAAAACAATACTTTCACCTATACTACTTAGAGAGAAACTAAAAATAGCTTATAAAAGATAGAGATCATTCAACAAATCAATCAAGATAGACAAAAATTTGTATCATGGAAAAACTGAGAGAATAGTCAAAAAATTTCGGGATGTACTAAAAATTATCATTTGATATATTAAAGAGAAAATCAGTTGGCAAAAGTATAAAATAATTAGTTGTAACAATACAATGTAAATATGAATTAGAAATACGTGTGTGAGACATAAAGGTGTAAGAAGGTAGTAGACTGTCTTAAGAATGTAGAAAATGTACCTTGTACATGAGAATTAGCTATCAATATTGTATCAAAATGCATGTTTCTTGAATAAAAATTCAAACCTTACAGGTTCCAGAATCAACATCTACCGACTTGGCTGTTCCAGAAGTTTACAGTTTACATGTAAGGTCAGACGTGAAGTATCGGTATTGCACCACTCTAGTGACCAGCCGTGTGGTGAACCGAGGGTCGAAGGCTGCAGAAGTTGCATTTCAGTTTGTTTTGCCAGAAAATGCATTTGTCTCTGGTTTCCTCATGTAAGTCATGAAGTAAATTATTATAGGTGACATAATGATACCTTTGGTTAGCATTGTAAGGAAAATTCATGTAGTTTGGTTAAAGATCTTCATATATTTAATAAATTAATCTATTATATATTTGTCTTAAAAAATTTTGTTAATCTAAAAATTAATTTGAGCTTCAATTCATCTGTCATAATTTCTTAATACCATCAACATTTTCAATTTTAGTGAAAAATATTATTCAATTTACAGAATAATGGAAATTTTTAACTAACAAAGGAAGGCACTCATTTCATTGTTCAGCTAGGGCTTATTATTTCAGACCACGTTATAACTTGGAATATGAGGATTTTTAAAAATGATGTAATTTGGTTTAATATCTCAAAGGACGGCTTTCTTTTTACCTGCAGAGAAGTCAAGGGAAAAGTTTACAAGGCATATGTTAAGGAGAAGGAAGAAGCAAACAGAGAATACCAAGAAGCTATTGCACATGGACAAACAGCTGCCCAGGTGGCTGTGAGGTGAGTTCAGCCATTTTCCACTTCCAAATCCTTAATTTGGCATTAAACTAATTTCAATGATGAATTGATCAACTTTTTAGAACACTTCAAGAATATCATAACTGTTTTCATATAAACTTTTTTATCTTGAACAACTCAATCAATATATCAATAATATACTTTAAAATTTTTAACATTTTCGTGTTCTGATGATGCACATTGTGTCATACGAAAAGTTAAGCAGGTGACCCGGTGATGCATATAAAAATCTAGAGGTGTTGAAACTGGCAAACCGACTTCTGTTAAGTTATAGGAAAAGTATATAAAAAGTAAAAAAAGAACTGAAAATATTTGTATATCAAATGTTAGATATGTTGCCTATGCTGAGTTCACTTTAGTAGGTGTTTTCGGTTATGACCCCGGAACTTGAAGGTGTTAATTATTTAGAGAAGCTGTATTTTCTGTAAGATTACTTTTCTCAATTAATAAAAAAATAATTTTATTCATTAGTGCTAGAGATTCCAATCTGTTCGCTGTATCTGTGAACTTGGAACCTCGTACTAAGATGACTTTCAACCTCACCTATGAAGAGCTGCTGTCACGACGTCTTGGATTGTATGATCACGTGATTCACCTCATTACAAGTGATAAGGTAGCTGAATTACTGTTTACTTATTGAAATTTTATCTATGAATAGCAATAAGTACCTATGGGCCTTGTAGTTAATAATTTTTAAGCTGTTAAAACTAAAAAACAGGTTCTTATATTGTAGTGCTTTTTGTATACAGCTGTGATAAAACTGAGCTGCTGTATAAGTTGTTTATTGAAATTGCCAGTGAGTGGTGACAATCAGTCTTATGTCACCAATATTTTAACTCATGACACCAATATGAATACTTTTACTCTTTATAGAAAATGTTTGTAAATTAAATCTATTTTTATGAGTGTTAACTGATGACAGTTTTTATATAACCAATTATTTTGCTAAAGGTCATACATGATATGAAGGTAGAAGTTTTCATAGATGAACCACAGAACATCACAACCATAAAAGTACCTGAACCATCATCAGGAAATGAATTGGAAGATGCTGTGTCAAGTGAGCAACTTATATTTTACTCATTAATTTTTAATTGAAATGAATGTATTTAATATACTGTATTTTTTGGGCTATAAGACGCACTTTTTCCAAAAAAGATACTCCCAAAATCAGCCATGTCTTAGACACTGAAGGTAAGATTATTACTACATTCAGTACTGACTCCCACGAACCCACTGATCCCCAAAATGGATTAAGTCATTCATCACAAAAGCGTTTAAATATACATTATTAATAATTAATAGTGAAAAATTGTTAATATATACAGTAAAACACCTTAGGCAACGTGAATTTCGAGGACTCATTTTCATTATTGCACTTTATTACATCTCTGCTCACAGTGATTACAATTTCAGTGTGTTTGTAATGTTAGTCATGTTTTAGTTCCTAATGAGTGCATTGAATAGATCAGTTGATGCCAAAGAAAATTAGAATTCCTGGAGATGTCATAAAAATTTTATATATACCTAAGATATATACTGTTACGTGTATTGAGATCGCAATGGCCATAAGAGTAAAAAGATATGTCTATGCTATTAGTTATAAGCTTCAGGTGATTCAATACAAGCAGCAGAACATCATTTCAGTCCATATCCCACAGAAAAAATTATCCACGAATGGAGAAAACGGGAGGAAAAACAGAAGGTGACAGTAAAAGAGAAACAGCCTTCATAAGCTTAGTCATAAATACCGCAACTAGAGGAAGAAGTTAAAAAATCTGATGTGGTCACCACATGACTTTCTCCATATCTGTAATATTTATAAAAATTCCAAGTAGGTTACATAAAAATAAATATTTTAAGAAACTGCGAGACAAAGAACGAAGAACAGAAATAATCTCAAACCATAGCCTTCTCGTAATGCATATAGCCACAAAGCTCCAACGATTAAGAAAAGAAAAAGAAGTGTTATAAAGACGTAACTAAGCGTCAAATGTTAACAATAGTCGTCGGTAGGTGGCGTGGTGGTGGAAGCTAAAAATATAAGATATCTCTTAAACAATGCATTATATGGGAAAATATTTCGAACAAAGGTTGTAGAAAATTTAATTTCCTACAACCCTTATTCCAGTATATTTTCACATATATCAAATATTAAAGCAAATATTTCAAAATAACGGATAAGTGACAAGAGTAAACACCCACTTTTGGTTGACCGATTTTTACCAAAAACTAATCAGTTTTTGTGACTTTCATAAAAATGTTAAATATAAAATTTCGCGTTGACCTGATTAATAGTTTTTGAGTTAGAACACCCACAAAAAAGCTATCACATACACACACACAAAAACATCATCGAGAAAATGGTCAAAACGTATTCAGGGGACCTCAAAACGTGTATTTCCGTTGAAATCTCGAAGTCGATTTTTTTCATGATTACAATACTTTCCCCTCTACTACATATATGGAGAAAGTAAAAATGGATAGTAGAACAGAGAAAGTATTGATCAAAATGGTTATGTATGAGACAAAAAGAATTGCGGAAGAAAAAGTGCTGGTAGGGCTTATGTATCATTATTACATATACATGCCATTTATTAGGAATTAAAATCTCAACTTGCGCTTAAGTTTGAGAAAGTACTGCTGGTAAAGGATTTCTGTGCATGCAACATGTGCAGCTCACTCCAACAGCCTAATTAATAGGATTGAAGAGAGCATGCAGGATATATTTCATTTAGTTATAAAAGTTTTGAAGCTATTATTTATGTTTTAGATCTTCCCTATTTATTTTCACAGAATAAGTTTATCGTGCCATAAAATTTTATTCAAATGTTGCCAGATACGAATTGAATCACAGCTAGTAATGATTCACAATGTGGCCATTCCTAAATGCTTTGGTGAACCAAAATATTTTTTCCTTGAAAAATCTCCTAAAAAATCTTATAGCCTGAAAAATATGGTAAATATGCTTTCCTTTTTCCTTGAATGGCCATTTTGAATTAAATTTTATTCGTGCGTGTTATAAGAAGGAAAATCATAACTGTATTGCTTGGGAAACATGCTTATACATATCATTAAACATTATGTAACAACTTGGTAAACTTAGTTAACTTAATGTTGATTAATCTATTTTACAAATGGACAGGTGGATTTGTTGAAATTAAGAGGCCCTCTCCAACAAGTGCATTGATAACTTACGCACCATCGATGGAACAGCAACAAAAGCTGCTAAGCAAGAAAACCAAGGAAAATTCACCGTCACCGAATAGTGCTGAGGAAAGCACCACACAACGTTTGCGAGTGCAATATGATGTGGATCACCACTCAGCCAGTGGGGATATTTTGGTAAGATTATATCCTGATCAGATGATGCATAAAATATAGCATGAAGTGATGAAAATAATGAAGTAATTATGTTTATTTTTCCCGAATTTCAGAAAAATTTTATCCCAAAAACAAATGTTCATATAGTAAACCCTTTTGATGGTCCTTTTTGAAAAATGTGTGTTCTGATTTACAATCATGTTTTGCCAAATTACTAATTATAATTTCTGCCTTTCTTTATGAACACTAAATAATTATGACAGAAAATATTGTTTTTAAAATAAGCAGTATGTAAGTAAAGATGCTTATAAAAAGCATGAAAAATTTGTGTTAAATGTATCTCTATCTTCACTGAAGTCTTTATCTGTAATTATAATGAGTACGAATAAGAAAGGATGCTGAAAGAAATTGAATCTCAGATTCATCAATTCGATTATTCACTTTCATGATTAACATTAAGAAGTTATTGATGCTGGGATGTCTTAATTGGAACATGTATGTGATTAATATTTTTTATTTAAGCCTTCAATTTTTTTAAGAATGTGACAGAGATGATGTAATTTTGGACATTTTTAAAAAGATCCAAAATCAGACATGTATCTTGCACTCAAAATGAAAATTTATTTATCTCATTGCATTAATAGTGCATGCCTTACTCAAATGGAAGATGTCCAATTAAAAAATACAATAACTTAATTTCACAGTTACACGATGGCTATTTTGTTCACTTCTTTGCTCCTACGGAAGACAGTGTTGAGCCTTCAAAGAAACTTCACAAGCACGTCATTTTTGTGCTCGATACTTCGGGATCCATGTGGGGACGAAAGATTCAGCAACTTCAGGAAGCTATGACGCTCATTCTTGATTCTCTTAATGATGACGGAGATTACTTCAGCCTTGTTCAGTTTAGTGATGATGTGAAAGTGAGTGATATTAATTATTTTAATGTTCAAACTCATTGTTTACTGTAACATTAAATAGGGCAAAAAGTTGTTGAGTGCTTGTATTATGCATTAGGTAAAGTCTTTCACGACAATTGTGCATATTTTTTGTTTCACTACAAGAAATCTTAATTTCTTGGTGTTTATGGCTATTGAATTATAGGAAAGATACATAAAAATAAAACTTGGTTGTTCATGCTATTCCTATGGTAATGAACTGAAACTTTTCTATTACTTTAATCAATAGTGCATATATATATATATATATATATATATATATATATATATATATATATATATATATATATATAGCATCAATTACTTATCATTGATCATATATTGTAAACAAAATTCTAAACATTCTTAAAAATTTTTGCACAAACTAATAATAATATAAATATAATGCTTTCTTCAGGTATGGTCTCCTTTGAACAGAGAAATTGAAAATAGTCGAGGAATTCATCTTGTAACATCAAAAAACATTGAAAAAGCCAAGAAATACGTCAAAACCATGGAGGCTCTTGGGGGTAAGTTTCATTATGAATTTTTTGGATAAATTCCAGTTTTGCTATTTTTGAATTTGTTATTTAATAAACATTCATAATAGCACATCCAATTGTTTTGGAATAGACTAATTGTAAATAAATTTATTAATAAAATATGCTAAATCAATATTTAAACTTTGTACATTGACATTCTATTAAAGTTAAACAAAATATATTATTTAAGGCAATAGTTACAATGCCATATTAAGTTTTTACTAGTAGCAAAGTTTCTTACAATTATTTTTTTCCTTAGGAACCAATATTGCTGCAGCTCTTCGTGCAGGTCTACAAATTGCAGCAGTTGGTTTAAGTGGTGATCCTTTCCGTAGAACCCTTGAAGAACAGAAGGAAGGAGCACCCTTTCCCCAACCACTAGTCATATTTCTCACTGATGGTGAACCCACAACTGGAGAAACTCGCCTTTCAAAAATTCTTGCTGGTACAAGAGCACTGAACACAGAAGCCAGGGTAAGCTTTAACTTTTCTATGACAGCCAAAATATTCTTTTAAAAGCTGCAATTAATTAAATAAAACTCAAAAGATATAAACCCTTCATACATTAAATGACTGAGAATGGAGAAAAATAATCAAAATTTGGAAAAGTTACCGACTGAGGTTGTAAAATTCTGTATTTACATGTCTGAATTCTTCTGCAGGCACCTATATTCTCCCTGGCTTTTGGCAATGATGCTGACTTCAGATTCGTAAAGAAATTATCACTCCAAAACCATGCCTTTGCTAGGAGAATATATGAGGCAGCTGATGCTACTCTCCAGCTGAAATCATTCTTCCAGGAAGTATCATCTCCACTCCTGAATAATGTGACATTCTCTTATGTTAATCAAAAAGTGAGTAAAAATAAATATATTTGAAGCAATTTTGGGACACTAATGTAATGTTCACAACTATTTTTAACACAATGTAGCCAAGGAAATAGAAATTTTAATGTTCTAATCCCTTATTAATCAGAGCCAATAAGGAAGAAGTAAGATTGAAATATTGTGATTGATGAGGAAAAGAATAATTTGAGTTTTTAGACATCTTTTTGTATTCCTGCATCCACTTTTTCAAAAGATTTTTAACTTGAAAAATTATTGTCTGGATTCAAATTTTCAGTTTACGTACAATTCTCATAGAAAATATTAAATTATGGTGTATCCATGAGTTTTGTCAATACAAAAGGAAATATTGTACTTAGGTTTTGTAATGCTTCACAAACTCGGATAAAATAAATTAGTTTTTTCTTTAACACATTGGAAAGATAGTAGTACTTTATCAATATGTGTAGCAAATGTGTAACTGTAGAGGAACCGACTGATCAAATGTTGCATGGATTTGAAAATATCATGCTTTTACAAATGGGACAGACAAACTAAATTTGATATTTCAAGCAAGATTCAGCTTACTTGTAGATTATTAATTTTACTGAAATTTAAATAAAATAATGTTGTGCTGATCAAGCTTTTAAAATGATTTATAAAATATTTATTTTATGCTATCAATTTAAATAAAAACAATTCATTCATTCATAGTTATGGTGACAAATATATTAGCATAATTGCCCAGTCCAAGTCAAAAAAATTGACAGTTTTAATGACAAATATTTTTGTCCCTGTATTAGGTGGACCAATCATCCCTGACAGAATCATCATTCCATACTTATTTTGCTGGCACTGAAGTTGTAATAGCTGGCAGAGTCAATGACCCAACAGTCTCCTCTGATGAACTAGGAGGTGTCATTTCATCTTCCTCCTCCACTGCTTCTATGTCAATATCTTCTGAATTGGCAAAAGAAGAAGAATCATCATCACATGACTCCACACCAAAGCTTCCAGCGCTTGCACCTCTTCCATTGAGTGAAACAAATCAAACAGAAAAATCATCTGATCCAGAAGAAGGTGAGTTTTTGGAGGCAGGAGACCTATAATACATGCACAATAAAAGTCAGGCGTTTTGTCAGTGCTAAAAAAAGTATTGTCTCACTTTACTATATTTTATTGTATATAAGGCTTAAGCTGTCGATTTATGATGAGGTAATGGCTTTAATAAATATTTAAAATGCTGTATTTCACTCTAGAGAATTTATTATCAATATCATAAACATAATCAATATAGGCTAATAACTGCAAAAATGCAAAAGTTGACTCATATAATTCAGATAGAATCACAAATTTTGTTATTAAAAATAAAGGAAAAACGTTGGTTTTCTTTTTTCAGCCAAGTCAGCTCAATCAGAGGCTGGGGCAATATCACCCCCATTTCATGATATAATACATCCAAAGTTTCCACCACCAAGGACACCAGAGCCTGAGATTCGCAAGCCAGAGAAGGGCTCTCTTGAGCGGCTCTGGGCATTCCTTACCATTCGTCAACTGCTTGACAAGTCACTGGCCATGGAGGAAGAGAAGGATCCATGGGAACCAACCACCCAGGCAACAACCATTGACAGTACCACCAACAACAGTGTGTAGAAAATATCTTCTCATATATTATATCATTTTTATCTTGCAGATCTTATAAAGGGTTCATAATAATAGGTACAATGAAAAATGAATATAAAATATTACATGATTAAAAAAGTTTACCAAACCTTTGGTTTAGTTGTGCTCTAATATTAATGGTCTCCTTAAAAAATAAAATGTAGAAGATTTCATAGGAGACTAATGTGGCACTTTCTTTAATTTTGTTCTATATAATATTAGGGTTTTATTCTGTGCTTGTCATGGTGCTTAAAAAGGTCTGAGCTAATACAATATATTTGAATTTATTCATTATATCTCTGTGCATATTTATAGTTAATCACTGAATTTAAACAAGTTATTAGCATTCAAGGAATTAACCTTTAAGTAGAATTGCACATTAGAATTCTGAAGAGCCTCAATGTTTAAAATAGTAAAGAAGTAATGGTTATAAAAACTATATATAAATTTCATAAAGAAATAATAAAATTTGAAGTTAATAAACAAGTTATAAAAAATGCAGTATTGATTTCTGATATTGCAATCACTGTCTTTTCCTTCTATGTAAAAAAAACTTCAGCACTTAATATGATTGGAGGTTTGATAAAGGAACCTGTCATCCCTACTCCAAAGCAAAAGGCACTTCAGTTGGCTCTGCAGGTATGTCCTTTTCATTAAAATTTTACTATGCTCCTCACAAATATGTTACTCGTTAATATTACATGCCTACACACAGTCTGTTTTCAGAAAAACCTTTAATTTTAAAACGTCGCCATATAAAAACCAAGGGCCATCTTAAAGTAATAAAATCATAATAATTAGTTGATCCTTAGAATATTGTTTTAACAACTCTTAATATGGATAAGGATCATTTCCCTTTCAGGTTTATATAAATAACTTTACAGTAATAAATAGTCCAAAAATAATAGGCAACCAATTTTTGCACATAGGGCAATGTAAATTTATCTTGCAACGTAATAAAATGAAACTAACTACAATTTACTGAAAACAAAATGAACAATTTGCACCCTAGCAACATATGTGTATACGATACTTTCATATGTTATTGGAGAGTTCATTTTCTTATTCTTTAACCAAATGTATGGTTTGTCACATTTTTAACATAAAATTCCGAACAAATTTGTCATTAGCACCCCTTCATTTATTATTGTATATTTATAATCTTTCTTTATATTGTAACAACTTCTTCAAATCTACAAGAAAAACTAAAATAAGCTGTGATATCAAAATGTATTTCATATAAATAAATAAATAATATGATTTGCTTTACATTAAAGTTAGAGATTATACATTCTTCTGTTATAAATCTATTTTTAAAATCATGGAATTATCATGATAGAAGATAATGTAGATACAAATTTTTGGCTAATTCTTGAATTGTAGTATTGCTAGAAAAAACTAATTCCAATAAGGGTATTTAGGGTTTTAAAATTATCAAGTGTTTTAATTGTTTATCTAGTGTGTACTGAAATATAAAGTCATATTTTTACATTATTTGTAAATTTACTTTTTTCTAACTGCAGTATGGATTTGTTACTCCACTAACTTCCTTAGTGGTTGTGAAACCTCCAGAGAAAGGTGCAGGTGATACTAAGCCAATTAGTGGTACCATCACAGATGCCGAGGGAAAGGAAAAGGCTCCAGGTTACATCCAGAACAAAATAGGTGAAATAAGTGATATAGAAATTGAAACTATTTCATTGACAATGTTTCATTATAAATAAAATTTTATGGCCACCAATTACATTTTTGAATCATGATGGACTTTAGTTTGATAAATTTTTAGATATTTCAATTTTACCTTAAAAATTAACCACTACAGCCGTTTCAATTCTCCAGATTCTATTTGAGTTAAATACAAACATATTAATATAATAATAATATTTTTTTATTTATTTAATGACAGTAAAAACATACATTTGATGTTCTGTCAGACTATTGTCTGTTGACAGGACGTTATGTAATACAAGCAATTTTTAAAAATATATAAAATGGTCTGGAAATAAACTCGCAGCAGCAGCTCACATTCAATTTAACAAGTTCATACATCTACATCATATTGTTATAAAACTACAATATTGAATTTATTCTACAAAAGTTATTTCTACACACCATCTTCTAAGTGTATCTTTAAATTTTTTCTCACTTCGGACATTTAACTCAGTTTCTATGCCATTTAAAAGTTTAGGTAGAATGTATTTTTAAAGTCTTTGACCATATACATCATTAACATGGAGTACTAAAAATGTTGTTCTTAGTAATGCATCGGTGATGAGACGTTGCGATAACTGACATCCTGGAAGTATTTTAGCTACAGGATGTAATATAGTAAACCTTTGGGTGAAAGAATATTAGTGATATGATATGCATCAAGTTTCACTATTCTATCATTAATATCCTATCAATAATAATAATAATACAAAATCTTCATCAGTACTTTTACTGTAGACAAGATATAAATAATATAAAATTCTGGACAATAACTATGCCCACCTTATTATAACACCCATTAACACTACATGATTGCAATGTAATGAAAGTCTGTTTGTTTACCATCTAGTACCAGTTCTAGCACTGACATCAACTAGACCTAGTGCAGGCGTCTCAAGCTTTGGCTTTGGAGGTCCTCCAGGATCGTTGGCTTCACCACCCATATATCAGTCTGGATTTTTACCACCACAACAATCCTATCCTATAAGCCTAGAAGATAGTTTTGATAGAACAGGTGAGTAAAATTTATTTATGAGATTTTTTGACACAAAATATTTCCAATCCCTCATATTTAACATTTTTTTTAATTTCCTTTGGGAAAAATAATCAGATGTGATGATTTCTTAACTTACACTAGATTTTGCATTGAGAAATTCAATTCTTATTGCAAGTTATTTTGGATGTACTTACGTATTTCCGAGAATCTTATATCACAAATTCGTTATTCATTAAGGAAATAATTTTTAGCATGAATAATATATTATTCATTCATATGATTTTCCTGTTTTGCTGATATTTTAGCTCAGAGGCAGGGTGAATGGGAATTATATGGGCATTTTTCACTTGATTGCAAAAATGGCAGTTTTGGTGAAGTAGGATGTGCCAAACCCATGCCAAGAATTGTGGAGAAAACTGGACTCTCTTTACATAGTTTTTTAGCCTTCACTCCCAATATTTTCTCGTAGCATTTTTATCATCTATATATTAAATTGATTTCGTTGGGAATGGTCTCAAATTGAAGTTCTAATTGTCTATATGCAACAAAAATTATCAAAACTTTCAAAAGTTAAACAGGAGCTTTGTCTCTCTATAATATAAAAATCTTGTATATGAACCTCCTAGGTGTCCCATGCCTCATTCTAAGGTACTTCTAGAAGGGCTAGAGATCTGAAATTTGGCATGCTGGTAGGTCATAGGCCACAACCATTGGGTTTGTTTTTGTCGACAGTCCTCATTTTTCGTGCTTTTCTTCATTGCTGAAAAGCACTATTGTTTCACACTTGAATTTTGACTCTTCTTTTCTATTCCTTCTTTGTTTGCAGTACTGCAGTTATGGGTTTGCGTCTTATATGAGAATTCTGGGACTCATTGGACATGTGCTCAGTCTTTACTCTGCATTCATTATCTATGAGAGTGCATTATACATGGAAATTTAGGCTAAGCTTTAGTGGGAAATTTCGAGGCCATTTAATAGAAAACATCCATCAAAGCCAAAAGGAGTGGTGGAGGGGGTTTGGCAACCATAGGCTGCACGGGCTGTAGAGAGGGAGAGAGGAGGGGGAGAGTGGGGGCTGATAGAGCGAGGAGAATGGTAGGAAGGGAGAGAAGCCCAAAAATAAGGCTAAATATTATTTTTTACCTAAAATATATGACAAAAGGAGGAGAATCAGGGTTGCACATAGGCAGCGGACAAATTTCCCTCACGTGGCACATAGAGGGTGAGCGCCTAGTAATCTTATATAAATGAATTATGGTTCCTGTAATGCTGACTTCAGCAGAACTGGCAGTGCCAGAGTTGAGGGGAAGGGATGGAGGGGAAGTGATGAAGTGGAAGGGATGGAGAGGTAGGGGTGATGGGGATGGAATGGACGTGAGACATGTTTTTCTAGCGAATCTGCCTCTTGGGCTATTATCACCTTAGCTTCATCCACGTGTCTCAACACAGAAGGGAGAGAAACCCAATGCCAGCATTAGCCTACTCTTTATGAAGAGCACCAAGGGGGCCAACTGCTTAATGTCCCTTCCAAAGGATTGAGCACTGACTTGCGCAGTCTCCTCAACTCACACAAGTAGGGCACGGGACGATCCAAGGTTGAAAAATCTGACCTCCGCCAGATTTGAACCTGGGACCACTGCATGGAAGGCCAACACAATAGCCACTTCTCAGCCAAAACACCAGGGAGGGGTAGGGAAATGCACGTCCAAACTTTTCTCAAGTGAAGTGCGAGAGGGGAGGATATGAAGGTCTGTCATCACTCTGATTCACCTCTGTTGAGTCGAACCAAACCTGCTCCTCTCACATTCTCTGTTTAACTTTGTTATGGCTAGACCAGCTTCAGTTGCTTTTCTTCTCTCGTCAGGCTTATTTCTCTGTTAGTTTATTTTTAAAACAACTTAAACAGTTTTATTTCATTTACAATGGAAATAGATCACATGGCTGACCAACCCACTGGTGTGGACAAGTTCCTCGTAGATCCTATAACTCCATCACCAGAAACTGTTTAAAATATTCATCTCTCTGGCCAATATTTCAGTTATGGAAATTAACAAAAAAAAATGCATGCTAACTCAAATGTACAACAGTTTTCCAATTTCCTTCTTTCAATTGGTAACACAATATTCTACTGTTGATGACATTACTTAACTGGCTGTTGATTTAATTGCACCGAGAGATCTTTATCACTATCACTTGATTTTTACTTTAAATATGATGTTTTTGCTTTCAAAACATGTAGAAATTCCTAGCAAAAAAGCGGGACTGGGCCATAGAGAATTGGAGAATCGTTTCTTTTCTCTTGGTCAACTTAGTGTTGCATGCTCAAGAGTAACTGGAGAGAGTCTGTATGTCTTTTCCCATAATGTGAAAATAAAAACATCCTTTTGTTGTAACAAAATTATTACTTAATAACAATAAAGCAAAAGCATCTGATTAAAAATTGTATTACAATGCAAAGGATGCATCCCTAATTAAAGAAACACGAATAGGAAAAGGGGTCAGAGTGCATTATGCACCATCAAGATAGGTGATTTATGGGCAATCAGAAAGATATAGTTGCCTGGTTTGTCATACGTGAAGTGTATTGGATTTATCCAGATACCTCAGCTGGTTGATTATTATTTTCTGATAAATATTCTCGAGTAAAGAAAATGTGCAGAAAATAAGTAGAAAATATTAAATGATACTCATTTTGGCACAGCCACACACAATCATACAGTGGGGGTCATATTCTAGTGAAAATTTTCCCAGATATTTTCCCTTTTCTGTTTCTTTAAGAAGATCAGAATCATGGTATGAACTTCGTATGGGTTACTATAAGAATGAATTTTACATTTATTGCTAAGAGAACTTGAATCGATTCTGAGTTGTTCTCAAAGTTAATAGTTCATTCAAAAAATTGGCACTTTTTATAAATGGAAAATTTAATTAACATGATCAATGCTTTTAAATTGGGAATAAATGTTCTCATTCCAAATTTTCTTATATTTGACTATTTTACTTTATCTTTGCTTTTTGTTTGTTATTGCTTTTATCATTTTTGTTAGTCTTTTGTTAACTTCTTCTTTCTTTGTTCTTATTTGTTTGTTCGTCATTTTGTCACTCTCTCCCAATGTTTGATTCTTCTTTTTTGCTCGTTCATTATATTTTTTTGACGTTTCTCAAAAATTGCAGGCTCTCTACTAGTATTTACTAATGAATTATGTTCCTATAAACTGAATCAAGAAAAATATTCCTCTACAATACCCTTACTTGCTGAAAGAAAAATTAATCCTCTGTTTGAAACACTTTTTAGGAGGGCATTCTTCTAAATTAAAGAGTATTTTTATTGCTTTAAACTTTTTAACCCTCGAGTAATATAAGCCTATGTGAAACATTTTTCAGAAGTAATGTTGAGAACACAAAAATTGCATTTTGCATTTAAATAAATATGCATTCATGCATTTGTGATTTTGCTAAATTCCTAATAAATTTTATTATAAAATTACAGATAGTACTACTAGTACTGATACTACTAGTACTGTTAATACTACTTTCAGTACTAGTACTATAAGAGAAATTCTATGGTACCAAGACCATCTATCAGATAATGGACAACTGAATGTCACACAAGATGGAAGAAATGAAACATTGTATGTGGTTGATGAAAGTCGCGCTTGGATGGTAAGAGATTTTTTTCATCTATCTTCTTCCCATATAAATTTTTAACAAAAATTTATTTCTGTCACCAAAAAGTTGCTTTGGATACAAATATAGCCAGGGAAAATTTTCAAATGGAAACTCTTGTTCTGAACAGTTGTTTTTAAGCTGTTTTTTATCAATTTGGTCTGATTGAAAAGCTTTTGAAGATGAGGTTGCATTAGAGATGACTACATAGAAAAAATTTGTAAGCATAGTGAGCTAAAAAATTACAGATGGGATATGGCTAAATGTTAAGCAGAAACTGGTTAAAAACAGTAGAGATTGGAAATCAGAACCATACCTTTATTTTGTTTGTGGCTTGTTTTACATCAAAATTTGCTTACTGATTTTTGAAATCTCTACCTGAATTGTAAAATAAAGTGCTATACATACTTCCAGAAAATTTTCTCCCTTTAATCTGTATCTGAGATTATTAATGTGCATGCCGATTTAATGATACTATGCCATACATTTCAGGAAAATGACACCTATGGAAACTGCACAACTCCAAACAATCAAGAGGGATATTGCCGCCATTTGTCTACTTGTGTTCAGACAGAATTTTTAACCAGCTATTCCACATTTTTAGAATACTTTTGTCCAATTGAAAAGTAAGTACATCGCTGCTCTATAAATATTACACTAAAAGTTTGCGCTAATGATGGAATTGTGAACAAATACCACATTTGAAATTGTAATTTTAAATGTATATCCAAATATAACATATTCTAAAGATATACACAGTTAAAGATTTCAAATAAAATAAAATATTTTGTAGGGCAACATCTTTTGTCATAAAGTAAGTTCAAACCATAAATAATCTATGATTATCTCATTTTATGCATATAAAATATTTGTGTGTGTGTGTTGGATGACGAATCATCCTCTTGGACTATTATTGCAATTATAATACTTGCACAACTCATTCATTTTCAATAGAAAAAATATCGCACAAAACCAAATGTTTGTGTTACTTAGGATATGCAGTGCAAGTATTTCCTTAAAAAAGGAAAGAATTGCACTTTCCAAGTTGAAGTTTTTTGGTTATATGGCTTCAAGCTTAGTAGGTAAATTGAAAATATCTGAGCATAATTTTTAAAATGAAAATCAGTTATTTGTACTGATGCTTTGAAAAGCCCTAAAAAGTGAGGATTATTTTTATTTAAATGGCCAAGTTATTCTATGTAAAATTTTGGCATTTAGTTACAGTGACATGTATGTCAGAGAATTGCAATGGTTGCTGAGGCTTTCTAAAAGATAGCAGCTCTTATGTGAGGTTCATCACACATACCTAATGAGCTACTTTTAAAATTTTATTGATAGCCCAATTAATTCCACCAGTAAAATAAATTTTGACTAGTTAAATTAAACTTACCATTTCTTATTTTGCATCTTCTTTTAACAGCATGGTGGGAGTCTGCTGTCCCTCAACTTATAACGTAGATAAGGATGCAGAAGCCACCACAATCGATTCAGCAGAAAGTACAACTATAATTGCTGATTGAAGAGCAGAACATTATCAGTTTTACTGGTTTTTCAATACATAAAATACTTTTAAGCTGTTAGCATGAAAGAGTGTAAATGATATTAATTATAACTTTTGTTCCTCTCATATAGTGCTCAATAATGACTCACTACTTTTAAACTTTAAACATATCAATTTTATCGTCTTGCAGTATTAAACTTTCATGCATTTTTTAATCAAATGATGATTTTTTTTGTGAAGCCAAATAATTTCTGAAATAGTTTGGCAAGGAAAGATTTTCTCATTTTATTATCAACCTTAATAAATCCATTTAAACCAAACTTTTCATAGCTTTTTATTGAATAATAATGCCACATCTTCAGATGTATTCACGAAACAAAACTGATGAAATATAATTTTAAATTGAAAACAATAGAACATCAAATATTTATCCAAGACAAACTTTTTAGAACTTAATGAGCCTGATTGACAAAATATTTATCAAGTTGACTCTACTTTAAATGGCTACAGATGAAAAATATATACCACTTCAATAAATAAACAAGCACAGTTTCCATTATTGTAATGCTCAGTTTATATATATATATCCACTGTGAAATTGAATAATTCAGACTCAAGACTTTCATCTTCACAGATGTTTTAAAAATGTAAAATTATAACATTGGTGCAATTTTTAGCTCTTTTTTTAATGTGCTTGCATTTTCACTTTGGTGTCTGTCTGTGCGCTAGCTTTAATTGAAATTGTGATGAAAATGTAAATGACAGAGAGCTGAAACTTGGAGTGTAGATTTCTATAATGATGCCATTTGTTTTTCTTTAGATTTGAGTTTTGGAAAATATACAGGGTTGGATAGAGGCCCATTTAAAATTTTTATTTTTAATATCTATATATAAAGATAGAAAGCTGAAATTTTGAGCATACATTTTCACATTGACGCCACTTACAAACGAATCTCTGGTGACTGAAAATGTGGTGGCATAATCATATAAAAAATATGACAAGCTAAATTAATGCATATAACAAGTGATCAATTTCCAAATTCTCTTTGCTTTGTCATTTACGTTAATGGGAGAAATCTCCAGATAATTTTATCCATGTTCATGGATAACACTCAACATTTCAATATAATATCAGCATGACCAGTGCCAGCAGGGGAGGTTCTAGACAATGGGTGGTCTCAGAAAATTCATTTTTGATGACCCCCTTTAACATTATTAAATACTCAGTATTGTGAGAAATAATTGTTAACTGACACATATAAAAAGGAAATAATTAGATGAAAAGTTTCATTTCAAAACATTATGAATTCAGATTAATGTTTTAAGTTCATTGTATCTTTTAACAAACTTCTAACAATGAAAAGTTTATTTTCCTTGCTTCATGAATTGCAAAATCAGTGATTAAAGTCGGATAACTGAGCGATGATGCAACAGAATTTTCAATTGAAATAATAGCAAGATCAACCAGCCTTTCTTGTGTCATCGTTGGACATAAGTACGTTTTAATTAATTTTAACTTTGAAAGGCTACGTTCACCACTAGCCGCAGTGACCTGTATATTCAATAAAATTCCAAGCACATTAGAACTACTTGGCATAATTTCAATGGAACAGTTGTCACAAATATATCACAAGGCATCCAGGGCTGTTCCTCATGATCCGAGATTATTTGTGACAATGTTTTAAGTTAAGTAAACAGGCTTAATCTGTAACTATTAAATTCATCCTGTTGTTCCAAAAGCAATAGTTCCAGTTGTTTTCACTGTTTACGAGAATTGCCACCAGACATGTTTGTCAAGGTCGAAATACTATGCAAAAAGCCGAAATTTTTATTAAAATTCTTTAATATCTGAAATCATTCCCTTAGCAACATAATTGCTTGGGCCAATAAAGTACAGTAAGCCCCCAACTCCCTCATGTCGTTGCAGGATGTTGTGCAGCACTTATTGTGTGAAACAAATACTCGTGAGGCAAATACCTTATGACAGATGCCGCTGTTTCACTGGTATGTCAGAGTAATAGGGCATCTAATGTTGTTTATGAGACAAAGCGACATCTGTCTTATGCAGCATTTACTGCATATCTCATGCCACATGTTTCATGGCTCTCTGGTGTGCGAGCTCCCTTAGTCTTCAATGAGACACTGCTAGGTGTCAAAATCCAGATAACCATTGTTTTTTGAGATTTCAAATTTTTTTTGGTGGGGTACTTACGCATTTTCCATTACAACACTATGGGTAAACGATACAATTGTATTTCTATTTAATCTGATAATCACATCTGTGAAAAATTATGAAAAATATCTGGCCAAAAATCATGGTTTTTTTACCAGTTTTTATATTGCATATGTACAATTCAGCAACCCCTTAAAAGTGGTGGCCCTGGGTGACTGCCCGGCTCATCCGCCCCTAAGACTGGCTGTGCCGGATTACCCAATAGGCAAACTAGGCACATTCATGGGGGCCTCCAAGGTTAGGGTGACCCCATAGGTTGACTGCAATATTGACAGTGTTATTGAAAGCAAGAAGAATATATAATTAAATAAAATGAATAAATACATAAAAATGTTTTTTTCCTTATTCTGAGAATTTCAAATACAATAATCTCTGCATGTAATTTTGACATCTGATTCAACTGGTGCAGGTCATTTGGTCCATACACGACTTATTTGTTACCCATTTGGCTTCTGCTCATGGAAGCTCTGCTATAATTTTACTGAAATGAGCAGTTATGAAGCAATGAGGTATATTTATCCCGACATTTTAACAGCTGTGGAGAGATCCCTCAAATTCATACCCATATCTTGTCATAAAGGGAAAGAATTGACAAGTTTTATAACACAATATTTATCTATGGCCTTGAACTTGGATATTGCCACTTTCAGAGCTATGACAATGCTCCTAATATGTCAGGAAAATATCAAGAAGTGCAATCCTCAGGCTGAATACATACCCTGTATTGCTCACTTACTCAATCTTGTTGATCAAACAGGAGCCAGTGTTTGTGTGGAATCGTTCCGAGGGTGTACACATTTCTGTCAGGTTCTACCTACAGATGGAATTTCCTGACTGATACCTTGAAGTCACAATCCAAAAGTAAGAAAGTGATTCTGGTAAAGTCACTCTCTGACACAAAATGATTTGCACTGCATGATGCCGTGGAGGCACTCACGATAAATTATGTTGGTATAATTGACATATTGAACCTTTTACATGATGATGCTGATCAGAATAGTGACACTTGAGCAGAAGCTATAAATAATTCTGCTAGATTGTGAGAATTGGAATCAGTCTTTCTTTGTATATTGTGGACTGATGTTTTGGAATGCATTCACCAAGTTAATCTACTGCTGCAAACTGAGTCTTATGCTGAGTGTTGTAGAGCATATGAAGTCTTGAACAGAGTTTCTTTGGGTTGTTCGTAATGACTTGAATCACTTTGAGGAACAGGTTACGCAGATGATAGCGAAGATCCAGAATCAATAAGAAAATGAGCCGCATTATCAGGTTGAACAGAAATGAAAAGTGAAGTGTAAAAAGGAAGGTGATGAACCATCCGTACCTGACCATACATTCACCCCTCAAGAGAGATTTAAAACTCAAACATTCATAGTTATATGTGACAGTCTCATCATGGAGATGTGCCCTATGGCATATGTACAGTGAGTTCTCTTTCCTTTTTGACTAATATAATGAAAATCTCAGTCAAAAGAAAAGCATCCAAAAAACTCACTGGGACATATCATAATGACTTAGGAGAAGAGTTCAAAAATGAATTGATCCATATCCATGTGATGAATGAAGTCGAGGAACTACAGGAAAATGACGAAAGAAGTTCCTCGAAGGGCATGGACATCATGAAAGGAATTTTTTCAAACAAATGTTTTCCCAATGTCGCCATTGCTTTAAGGATTTATCTGACAATGCCATTCAACAGGGAACTATCAAGCTCATCTTATGGCTGAATAAAATTCAAGAACAAGCAATTTAAAAAACAACTGCCTCATTTAGCTTCAATAGTCACGACAAGGTTTAAAAAACCAGATGCGCATTTCAGCTACAAAACAGCCCTCTTCACTGGTAATTCACCATAATTAGATTCTAAAAGAAGAGACCTTAGGCAAGTACTTTCATAAATTGCTTGTTCTTGAATGGCGATGCCATGTTCTGTCTGTTAAGAAGAGAAATCCTTTTCAAAACTTTCTCATACCAAAAATGAGAAAAGAACAATAATTCATCAAAAACATCTGAATGCATTGAGTCTAATTTGCATGGAACATGATTTGTTAAGAAAATAGATTTTTCTTTATTGATCAGGAAATTTGCTGCATCAATAGTACTATAGGTTAATATTTGAGACTAATATTCTCGTGTTATTTGGAAAAAATACATTATTTTTTTCAAGATTTTTTTATTTCATTGAGTGATTGTCAGCTTTTCTCAAATTCCTTTTCTTTGATTTTTATATTCGTTGTAGTTTCATTTAATTTACAACCGATATAATTTTTGTATTTTCTGGATTCAGTTTATCTTTTACAACTTCTTGTTATGTTCTAAAAATAAAAATAGTCATAATGGCCTATTTTTATATTTCAATCTTATAATATAAATTAGAATGTTAAAAACAACTTGTAAATAAATTATAATAGAACAATAGGCGTTTTCCATTTAAAAAGTGGTCATATTAAAAAAAAGTTTCTCATTATGATACCATAGTTTTTTTTTAAACATTACAAAATACGAGGAAAGGCTCCTGAAGTCTTGGTGCCTAGGGGTCCCAGAGGGTCTTAATCCACCATTGAGCATGACTAAATTTTTAATTAATGAAGCCTTTGTTTCTTCTTCTATTTGATGTTCATAAATCACAGATTGCAAAGGCTTAAGAATGTAAAATTAAATACTATATATACTTTATCCCCTAAACTGAAACTGCACCACTCTGAATAAGGGAACTAATAATTACAACATGGAACATCCTGAATATGTAATTTGTTCTCTTACACAATTCCCTACCATAACAATTGCTAGCACTAAGCTATTGTGAAACTTTGTCACATATCCAATTTGTTCAGAAGCTATATTTCATGATATTATTCTATTAACAATATAACGGGAGAAAGAGGGAGGGAAAACGTGGAAATGGAAACCTCAAAATTTGATAGGTTGAATATTTAAAAGAAAGTAAAATTGCCTGAATAGTCACAAATGAAAACAATGTTAAAAAGTATTTTCACGACGTTTTACAGTAAGGAAACATTCTCCAAAATAATTTTTGAGTGTGAAAATAAACCAAGCCCTTTCTGCAAACTGATAAAAAGAATCTAAAGTAATCTTATACTGAAAGCTTAAATAAAAGATGCCTTTTTAAAGCATTTATTTAGCAAAATCTCATTTTTTAGCATGATACCCTTGATGCATAGCAAGAGCAGGCATCATTACTAGTGTACACCTCATTCTTTTAAATAAGAGCACTTGATGAAACATTTTGTCTGATTAATCATGTGAACTTACGAAACAAGTATACAGAATCATAGTGGCAAAATCTTTTTACAGAGCGGCCCATTTCTGGTGGATATTTATCATAATTTTACAAAGATGTAAAATAAACAAGGCCATAACAATTAATTATGGCAACGACAGATGTATCCCATCGCAAACTTATGCTTCTTCCCAATTGAAAATGATAAAAAACACGAAAAAATATATTACAGCAAGGTTACATATAAATGAGCATATTATAACACATACGTCTAACAATATTCACTGTCATTTATTGCATTTAGAAATGAAGACATTTCCTATATTAACATACAATTTGCAGTGACTGATCATTTTAAAATTCAAATGACCAAAAACAAGATTTTATTACAGAAAAAAAAGGTTTGAAACCACAATTACTGTACAAAAATAATTGCTTCTGTGTCCCGCGATATATAATAAAATAATTTTTCCTTCTCACCACATTTACTGTACATTACACTGTCATTCCAATACACTAACTTCTTCATTTTGAAACCTTTTCTTTTTCACGACCAGTTTTACACAAAACAATTGTCACATTGTTCGTTTTAAATATCTATTGTTTCCTTGGGTCTTGTTTTAACGTAAACGTATGCCACAATCAATAAAAACACAGCCACTATAGCAGGAATTGCTACCGTAAAAATTCTCTTCTTGTTGTCTAAAAAGTCCTTCTTCCGTTCCTTTTTCTGTTTGTTGGTTTCTTTAACTTTCCCCTTCAGTTGGCGCATTTTGATTTACCGTGTATACCCTGGTAGGCTGTAAGCAAATTCGGCCAGTTTTGAAAAATACCAATTTATTAAAAAAAAATGGTAGCCATACTAACATGCCTGCATCGTAAAAAAGATCTATCTAAACAACGATAGAAATTTCACACGAGGAGATAAAACACATGAGCGGTTACGTTGCCACGTACATGCATCCTAAGCATAGCATGTAGAATTATTCGAATAGAAGTGTATTTTCAGTGAAAATTTATACAAATAAGTCTTTCTTAGAAGTCGATAAGACAATGCATTCAATATATTATTGCAGACAGTAAAATTATGACTTACACACTCAAATTGGAAGCAAAATCAACCTGGAAACCACTGACAAACCACCTAGAAGAATCAATTTAAAGAGCTAAATAATATTTGGCGCTGATATCAACAGAGGAACACGTAAATACAGGACAACACATCAAACAAAACAGAATCACAATGTTTAAAGGCGCGGACCAACGGTTGTTTGTCATTGATCTTGACTATTTGTTAATGCAATATTCCTAGGCTTGTTGGACATTTGATAATGTATTTTTTCAAAATGCGCAATTTTGATGCTGTACTGAAATCTATTCTTGTAATTGTTTGAAACTTCAAATACTAACAATGATAAATGATAACACAGTTGGCAAAGGTAACTTTAACCATAAGAACCAATTATTAGTTAACGTCGAGTTACTGCGACAGGAAGAATTAGCTCAACGACGAAAACTTAGAATCCAACAGGTAATGATGAGTGTTGTAGATTATTGTGACTATCATTTGTACACTATATGAAATATGTACACTAGATTGGAATTGTTGATAAGTATATTCCTTGGATATATAGGTGCGTCTTCAATCGAAGAATATAGCCAACAAAGTCCTCAGAGATGTCCAAAATGAAAAGAATCGGCAGATTCAACTTATTCGAACAAAGCAAGATGATTCGTTTAAGAAATGGCAGGCGAGAAAACTATTTGAAATTAACCTCAAATATAAAGAAAATATTAGTAGACTTGGATCAGGTTACAGAGATGCAGAAACAGTGGTATGTCATGTTAAATGTTAGTATCAATTCGAAGTTGTTTAATGTTACTTTATATAATCACTCGCGCAATTCTCTTATAGCCCGATCCAGAAAAAGAAATTTCAGAGCTCTCTAAAAAAAACTCAGATGTTGCACAAATACGTGGAAAGAAAGCATTCGACCATTTAAAAACCGAACAGAAAATTTCACTAAGTCATCAAGAAAAATTCGCAGAACAACGTGAAAAAGTCAAGAAATTGGAAGGGTTAAGGTCAGCCTTGATATCATCACTTCCAACACCTAAAAGCAAAAGGTTAGTAAAAACGTCATGAAAGAAGTTTTCCGAAATGAAAATATGTTCACACCTGATTATGTGTCTTACCAGTAGAGCAGCTGGAAATTTATATTGTGGGATGCAAATATTTCAACACATTATTATCTGAGCACTTTTTATATTGATTTATCTACAAGAATTTTCATGTAATGATAGAAGATAATGAATAAAGGCATATTTCAATTTGGACAACTTCGATCCACCTTATTTCCATATGATACCCGCATATTCTGTGCTTTTATTGAGATTATCTCGGTTCTTGGGGGAAGCAAATGCCCAGTTGCCACCTCTCTGACTGTGCCACTGTCTCTCGTTATACTTTGCTCTCTTAATATATCACTTTGCATAACATATATGGTTTGCATTAAAACATTTGGAACTATTTGATAATGCCATCAATAGATATGCCAACAAAAGAATATTTTAAGTATTTATTTTCAAAGATTTTATTTGAAAATAGCTATAGTAGTCAGATTACATCAAGATTTGTATAACTTCAATTATATAATATCCAGATTTAAGTTTGGTTATATATTTAGATAATAAATTTGGTCAATTCTTTCTTGAAAAGATTTTTATTTTCAGTTCTCGAGGTTATGGTTCCTTAAATTGAACAAATAAATGTGGTTTAAAATGGGAATAAACCATCAATCGTCATTTGATAAAAAGAATTTTTAGCATGAATTAATAAAAGCTAATAATTTAATGGAAGTTAAAAGTTTATAGTTTAATGTAATCTAATGATATAGGTATTTCTTTTCATAAAATCGCCTGATTAAATGTATAAATGACTGATTTGGAAATTGTAATGTGAAATCTATTGAAAAATGACATTTTACTCGAAGAAAATTTTCATTATGTCTTAGACAGTGCACTGATAATTTTTTTGCATTTTGTAAGTTTTTTAGATTATGTGATTGATAATTCAGTGGAACAATCTCCTTGTTATTTGAACAAGATTCTCTGGATATCTATATTTTTAACATTTCATGCCTTAGTTATGCTTATATCAATTGCCATCTGACAATATATTTCTTACCTTTTTTGTTTCTAAATATTTTCAAAAATATTTTTGCCATGAACAATTATTGAGATATTATTAGTCTCCTCATGTTTAAATATTCTTTTTTTCCTCTTTTTTTTAAGTTCATTTTGCAATGCATAAGTGTGGGGATTTTGTTAATTTCTATAAGATAGAATTTCTCTACAGTAAACTGAAAATGATCCACCATCTTTTTCTTCGCCATGGTTGTATTGACTTTTACAATTTTTTTAAATATGATACATTGATTCTTACCCCCATTTTAAAAAATTTTAATGAAAATTTTATAATCCTCTATCTTGTGAATGAAGAACGGTTCAGAAATTGCCTTGTCAAAATGAACAAAGAGACGATGCTGAAGAGTCAGCGGAGAATTTTGGCATGAAAGATCCTACTCCTGTGATCTCTAAACTCTGTATCATGGAGCCTCCAACAGAGAGGAAGAGTGAGAAGAATAGCTGTCATTCTTCGCAAAAAACTGCATCCTGTCTTGAGTGTCCTAGTTCTTCCTTGGTGGAAGTGTATGACCGCAGCAACCCATGCACATATACTCAGCGGCAACCACTCACTGTTAGGGTTGAAAGGACATCTCCAGCATCACAGGTGAATCAGCTGTAAGGCCGTTTTTTGTCAAGGCAAACTTGGCAAATTCTGAAAGAAGAAAATAAAATACACAGTAACAATCGCACTTTCAGGTCTTGATGATGTTGCAGAGCAATGAAACATAGGTTGTGGTAGAGTGATTTTTTAGTGAAGTTGTTACTATTTTATTTTCTTCTTTCTTCACCAAGAATGGAAAAATTCCACAAAGTTAAGCCCAATGTTATTAGTTTCATTGGCAAGTCCTGGGGCATAGTATTCATGGGAGCCTGAATAAATAGTGTCTGTGAATAAATAATGGTACTTTTCTGTTTGACCCCGGTCGAGTTTTTCTACTTACCGTATATACTCGTGTATAGTTCGACCTCTGATTTCTCGGTGAAAAAATTAGGTTTTTTCATATATCTCATGTATAATTCGACCCTAGCTTTCTACTTACTCTTTTACCCTAGATTTCCATCAGGATCGACATTTTTCATTTCGATATCTCGAAGCTCACAATCAAGGTATATAGAACGATCTTGGTTTTCAACAGCCTTTAGTATCATAATAATACTATACTAATAATAAACTGTAAACATCGTGAACCTATTGCACGATCTTGAGAAGAAAAATATTTATTACTTTTTAACTACAGGATGTGACATATGAATGGTGGCAGAATTTCTAGCAAATAGGCGAAAATTAAGCTTATATAATGAAAATTAATAGACGCATATTACTCGTAAAACCTTTAATAAAAGTTATGAATGATAGTTGAACAGGATGAAATAAACTCAAAAGTATTACTCGTGTATAGTTCGACCCCCAATTTTTCGCACAAAAATTTGGTCTTAAAAACTCGAACTATACACGAGTATATGCGGTATTCATTTTGCTGCGCAATGTTCCTTTTTTTCACTTGGGTTGGTAACACGACTGGTATATATTAAGATGAACGCTTCCTAACCTGAGAGAGGAACACAGTGAATGTGAGGAGGAACCAAAAACACTCTGACTAACTTACCCAACCCGGTGGGGCCAAGTAAAATTTTCCTTCATGTTCAAATTCAGTTTAGTTAGTGTTACCAACCCAAGCAAAATAGAAACATCGTGCATCGAAATGAAAAAGTAGTAAAACTCGAGTGGGGAATCAAATGGAATAGTACCTAAATATTTGCCTTGAGCCTGGCTCCTCCCAGTTACAGCCATACAGCTTGACTCTTTAAATGAGTTTTGCATGGAGTAGTTGTTGTTTTGCAAAATCTTAAATTATCAGTAAATTAACCACTTTGTAGCTTAAATGCAAGTCTGACTGGCTCAATGGCTTGAAGGCTACGGTAGTTGACCTTGGAATATACTTAATGCAATTTTTCATTTATTATTTGTTTAAATTTGAGCACTTGAAAAATATCCCATCTTATATTATAATATAGTATTTGAAACACTTTTCTTCTTCCTCCACCAGATCATATATAACCCTTTGTACCCCTTTGCAACTCCTTAAATGTGCATTGAACTGATTCCAATGCCCAGGCTACCTCTAAATTTGTTTTTCTACTACTACATTCAGTCATCCTGGTGGTCACACTAATGCCTAGGGCTGTGAAATGTGGCTTGGGGGAAATTGTTGTATTTATCATGGAATTGATATCTGAGATACGTGCATTGAACCCTGATAAACTCAGCAATTTGTGAATGGCAAAAAAACAATGTGATGTTTCTGAAATTTGTGGTTCTGCCAGTTTCTCTTGGTTTCAGTGAATAATTAGGTCAGTTTTCAATTGCAATGGAGTCATTAAAATGAAATTTATCCTGATAATTACATTCATATATCTCACACTATGGGAAATAACATATTAACCCGAAAGGAAGAAGGTTTTTTCCAAAAATTTCGGCGAAAAAATTAGGGATCGTCTTTAAACTGAGTACAGCCTTCCCTCGTTTTATTAACTTTCGTTTTACAAATTTTTGCTTATATGAACTGAGCAATTTTATACCTATTTTTCTATTTGCAAGCAAATTTTCGCTTATATGAGTTTGTTACGTTCGCATGAAAATCCTATTTTTCAAATATCGAATAAATTTTCGCTTATATGTGCTCTATCCGCTTCGGGAAGTTTGTCAGATTGCATCACGCTGCTCCAAATAAAAACCATCATCGCCGTCTCAGTACGTGCATGGACGTTCTTTGTGAAATTTGGTTCGCTGAGTGGTGTGCATTTTTATCTTTTAAATCAAGATATATTTTTGTGAATCATGGCTCTGAAACGTGTCAGCGTTTCGGGTATTGCGAGTGGTAAAGTGAAAAAAGAGAGAAGGGCTTTAAGTGTAGCCCAAAAACTAAATATTATTCAAAAATTGGAGAAAGGCGATCGACCAAAGGACATATGCACCACATTTAACCTATCGTAGGCTAACATAGGCTAGGATATCATAGGCTAATACTGCTAATATATAGAGTAAGACATCATAGGTTAATGACTATGAATGTCATTTAAATACATTAATATATCATTATTGACGTTTTTTCTCAATTTGGTATCGTTCTGTATTGTTTTTAAGTGAACTATGGAATATTTTTTTATTTTGACCTTCGGAACCAATGAAAATTTTTTGCATAGGAAGTCATGGGAAAATAATTTTCGTTTTACAAGTTTTCACCTAACGAACAGCTTTCGTGGAATGAATTAATTTTGTAAAATGAGGGAAGGCTGTACAAAATTTTTAATGCTGCACAGAACACCCCGACACCATTTCTATGTCCACAAAAATCCATGTATGTATACATACACAATACATTACATTTAATTATCAATACAATACATTTATTCATATTCCAGAAGTTCACAATGTGCAAACAAGTGGCTTTCCACCTCGTAAATACTGGTGGAGGGGGAATGTTGACAAATCTTTTACAGAACTTGTAATCGGCTGGGTAGGAAATTAAGTACACATGGCTACACTAAGATTGCTGGCATTTTACATGTCTTGTTACAATTTAAATATATTTGTTACTTTTTGATTGGTACACCAGCAGTAGATGACAGGTACATCTGCAGTGCAGTTTGAAGATTATAACCTCCATTAGAGCAAGAGATTAATACAAACTTTGCTAGGTTTTAACGTGAAGTGAGGCATATTTATTATTTTTAGCAGTTTTAAATAACTTACTCCAACTCTTAGGACTGAAATGACAGACCGTGTAGAGGAGAAAAGCATCTCTGTAAAAGGGAACGTATCACAAGGTATATGAAGAAGTTTTGATAGAATTTCCAAGCCAATGGTGGTGCATTATAGGTAAAGGTTTTTGCCTACGATGAAGAACTGGTCTTTGCCAACATTTACCTTCTGACTACACAGACAAACTTTTTGCTTTCCAGAAGCATGTAATTGCATTGCGGAAAATTCATTACTCATGATTACCTTGTGAGCCAAATGGGTAATGCAGACAAGACACCTATTTATTTTGACATGCCATCCAATTACACAGTTAACGAAAAAATCGCAAAAACTCATTTTGAAAACATCAGAGAATGAAAAAAGTTGCATTACTGTAATTATGGCAATGCTAGTGGATGGCACAAAGTTACCACTGTATGTTATTTTAAAAATTGGTATTACATAGATTTTTCCTGAATAGACCTTGTTTTTTTGTGGTCATCTTAAATTCTAAGTCGTCTTTCTTTTGGGATAATACAGTATCTTCTCAGATATGATAGGATAAATCTTGCTGAAATTAAACATAAAATAATAATTGAGTAACACAGCACAAATGTGTCATTTTTCTCAATGAATGTATTATCACAGTGATGTCCAACAGAATTTTCAGGTTCGCCGCGCTTGCAGCATATGAATCAGCCTTTTCGCCACATCATACAAAACAAATATTATAAGTAGGACTTAATTCAAATAAAAGATTATAGTGATACACCATAATGTTTTAAATTATTTATTAGTCAAATTAATCATTAAATTCAACCATTAAATTTTAATGTGATACTTGACAGTTCATTTGTCCAAGTAGCACATTGAAATTTGGCATAAAATCAACACTAAGTAGTAGCGGCAACCAGGTGTGAGAAGGCACGAATCATTATTGTGTATCACTGGAGCATTGTTTTTGTATAAAGTCCTATTTATAAAAAAATAATGTTTTGTATTATGTTGTGAAAAGACCATTGTATGTAAAATTTACACAACCAGATATAAACAAATTTAGTACTATGTGATTTAATAAACTAATAAAAAATAGTATACAGTAGACTTTAAGCATCAATTCGTCACATATCAATGGCTGACTAACCATTAGTGGCAATGGGGTTGGTCACCACTGTGTTAGCATAAATCTAATCACCAAATTCCATTGAATCCTCTCAAAGAATTAAGGAGTTAGATCTGAAATGTTTTATTCCAATTAGATAGTATTCATTTTCATTTATATTTTTTGGCTGGATGTATCTTTTTTATTTTTATCAAGTCCGTTGAAGGTTTTTGGAAATATGTCATACATAGATTCACTCTTTGCATAATATTCTCCCCTTCTTAAATTGTATAAAAATATCTACCACTCAGTTTAATTGTATCAATAACTGACAGAAAGATCAGTTCATAGATACCTATGCAGCAGTCATATGCTGGAATCTTCATTGAAAATTGATTTTTATTACCATATTTACCCAATTCCAAGATGAGGTTTTTTTTCCAAATTTCAACTTGCGAAAATCGGGGGTCATCTTAAATTCAAGTACAAAGTGGTATACCATCAATTCGTCACATGGCAAGCTCATCGTGGATCAATTCATTGCTCAACAAATTCGTCGAGAGACATTCGTCGCGAGACAAATTGGAAAATGAGACACCATGGCTGGTGTATGGCAGGGGGATATACTGGTTGGGTTGGGAGTCAACTCATGCCATACACTATCCAATGTGTCTTGCCTTGCTTAATTCTCAAAAAGAATTGAGATTAATTCTGGTATTATCAAAATATAAAGAAAGGGTTCGTTGTGGAAGAGTGTTTTCTCATGTCATGCACCAGTCATGGTGTCTTGCTTTCCAATTTGATCTTTATAGTTTTGTCAGCCATTGATAGAAATTTAATTTAGTTATTCACTTTGCTTAAATCTCTTGTCCCAAAACCTTGTTTTATGATACATTTCCAACGCTGCATGGAAATTTTATTATTGATCATGTGCCGTGTAATTTAACTCTTCGATTGACTTCAGATGCAGAAGATTTTAACCAGTGAATTATTCAAAGTAAAATTCTCATGGAAACAATTATTTTTCAGACAAATGCAAGAGAAGCTGCTGCACTGGAGGAGAGGGTTGAAGTGAAGAGGCAGATTAAGAGGGATAATCAGGAAGAGATGCAACAGAAGAGAGGGAAGAAAGCTCTAGTCAAGGAGATGGTTTATAGGGATTTTGATCGTCTCGTCAGTCGTTTAGATGGCTTGGCGAGGGAGGAGCGCATAGTTCGACCACCACTGCCAGTGAGTTGCTCTCTCTTTAGTCTCGTGTACAGAATAAATTGCTTTCACATAAATGTCACCTTTCGGTCAGCTTTTTAAGAAAAAATATGCCTATGGAATACATACGAGAAAGATGATAAGTAAAGGAAAAACTACAAAAGTTGAACATGTAAATATATAAGTACAAACATTTAGAAAACAAGTACATGGATAAAATTAGTGTGATTTTTATTTTTATGTGGTTATACCACTGCATATTTGGTCACTAGAGCCTCGTTTGTAAGTGGCATCAATGTGGAAAGGTACGCTCAAAATTTCAGCTTTCCATCTTTTATACCTTCGGAGATATAAAAAATAAAAATTTTAAATCTTCACTCCAAATTTCAGCTCTCTATCATTTATAGTTGGGTCACAATTTTAATTTAAACAGGAGCATAGACAGGCAGACAGACAGACATGAGAGTGAAAGTATAAGTGCATTTAAAAAAAACTCTAAAAACAGGTTTACAGGCTGTCATTCCTTGCTGTGGACCTGATGTCACCAACACTCATACACACACTCAATCTCTCAAACACAATTAAATCCTAAAGTTGGAAAAAAGGGTATTATCATGTTTATGGGAAATTATTTCATGTCAGAGACCAAATTTCGCGCAGTTGTTAAGAGGAAAGAAAGGAAAAAATTAATACTTAAGTTTACAACAGATTATTTTCTTACCTTTTCTTCCTGTAGTTTTTTGCTGTTTTCTTAGTGTTTCTCTAAATATTGAATTATGTGTTTTAGGTGTAACAATCGACCAAAGAGTTTTTAGTGCAAAATATAAAATAATAATTACTCTCTAGTCCTAAACCATACATTACCATTCATCACATTTTAAACATTGGACCCTTTAGTAGTCACCAGGAAAACTGTAATTATATTGTTGTTTCCACTGGTGACTCAGTAGCTTTTAAAACTTTCATGTCCTGCTATCCACTGATTTCTGTAGTAAACTTTGGAAACTGTGCTATTCATTTAAAAATGTTTGAAATGTCAAATCATCCGATTGGTGAACTAGAAATTTAAATAAGTAAACTTGCATGCATTCAGTTTTTGAATCTATGGTTTTGTTGTGCTGCAGGTGGATATGTTTATGGATGAAAGGCGCTGTGCTCTGAGGGCTCAGAAGCGTCAGCGAAACATGGATTCTGCATTTGAAGGAATCTTTCATGGCAATGAGGGGATTGAAGTAAAAGAACCCTCATCTGTGGAAGAAGATACCCATTCTCCTCCTCTCAGAGTTGAGCAAGTAGACTTTCCAGAGCAGTGGCTGCACAAGAGACAACAAATGCCCAAATCGCCAGAGACGCCACCTCAAAAGTTAAATGTTTGCACATATGACAAAGGTTTGAGGCCGTATGGCTTTGTTCAGACTCATAAAAAGCTAGCAAAATTGCCCATCAAATATGATGACTATGCATGAATTAAATATTAAGTTAAAATAAAATTTATATTAAAAATTCTAGTTTCGAATCTGGCAGAGGTTAGATTCTTCAACCTCAGATTGTCCTTATGTGGTTCGAGGAGACTGCGTGAATCAGCGCTCCGTCCTTTGGAAGGGATGTTAAACAGTTGGCTCCCTTGGTGCTCTTCATTAAGAGTAGGCTAATGCCAGTTTAAAATCTTCCGTCATTAAGAGCAGTCATTGTTGCTCCTTGGGCAAATTTAGAACATAGCTTAGAGGTTCACCACCTCTCCACCTCCTGGCACTGTCATTCTCTCTACCATCCAATTTTTGTACTAAATGCATACAATAATGAGTATGAGAATTTAATTTAAACAAGTGTGAAAAGGTGTACTCCATGTCGGAGTACACAGAGTTTCCAAATGCATTTTTTGAGATCGACAAATTTTAGTAAAACTTCCCAATACTGAATTTCATCAAAATACATTCAGCAGTTCCAGAGTTGAAACAGAGGCGTGTTGTAAAATATATGTATGTCTTCAGGTCAAGTGGTCGTTATTGTAGTCCAATTTTAACCAAAATTGGAATCGGTTGACAAATTTTAGTAAAACTTCCGAATACTAAATTTCATCAAAATACATTCAGCGGTTTCTGAGTTGAAACAGGCACATTGTAAAATACATGTAGATCTTCATGTAAATTGGTTGTTATTGTAGCCTGATTTTAACCAAAATTGGAATCAGTCAACAAATTTTAGTGAAACTCCTCAATGCCAAATTTTATTAAAATATGTCCTGTAGTTTCCAAGTTGAAATTTTAAATATTTTTTGGAATGAACAAAAGAAGATCGAAAATCGTATAATTACATAAATACGTTAATTTCCTTTTCTTTAAATTTATCATAAACCTTACGTTTTATGGGAAAAATTATTTGACAACAAATGTGTATTTAATTATTTTATTCAACTTTTGTTCTCAATATTTTTTGCTCAGATGAGTATTTAACAAGATGCTTGTGAAGTACATGGTAAAATATTTGTAGGTCTTCATGTAAAGTGGCCATTATTATAGTCTGATTTTAACTAAAATTGGAATTGGTTGACATTTTAGTAAAACTCCCAAATACCATATTTCATCGAAGTACATCCAGTAGTTCCCGAGTTTCAGCATGTGGATGGACAGACAGAAACGACCTCCCCTATATGCATTCACTTTGTGTAAAGAATGCATAATAACAAATAATATCTCTTCCTGTTATATGGACAGGCCTTTGCACTAGTATTTTATATTTGTATTTATGCTTTACTGTGTTATTAATGTCAAAAACAATTTGTGTTGTTTATTTTATGTTTTTATGCATAAAAATTCTTTTCTGAACCTAATGGTCAGTAAACTGGTATATTTTATTAATCTGCTCCTCCCATTCCCCATGGATGCTGGATAATGGAGCTTTTACTGTTTTAACACTTGAGGTTTCCTTTCCTCATAACATGTAAGGAAGATATGGTAGCTTGGCTTAATGCTCAGTTGCTTATTTGTTTAACAGAGACTGAAAGCCTCTCTACTTCTGGCCTTGTTGCAAAAGAGCATACGAGCAGCAGTGATACTAGCTTAAAAGAAGCTAAAAGAAGGTCTGATGAATTGGGACATCCTGAGGCAAGAAAGGAACTACATGAGGATGTGGTAGAACAGGATGATGCATCTGTTCCCACAAAGGTTAGTTAATCAATTTGGTTTGCTCAGATATGTAAATCTAAAGTATTGGCTGCCAGTATAATTAAGCATGAAAATCTGGAATTCCAAAATCCAGAATCTCTTTAAATCTAATACTCTCTGAAGTTTATGGAGTTCCTATTCAGTTTCTGTTCTGTTTTATTTTCCAGTGTTCTCTATTGATGCATAGTTTGTCTGTAAATATTTAATATAATTCCCGTTGTCCGAAACGTAATGCTGACGTCATCAATGGCACGTTTTAACGCATTTTTAATCAACTTTCCGATTAGGTGGAAGGTTGAAATTTTGCAGGAATGTTTGATTCAGATATAAAAATTAAATGACAAAAAAACGCAAAAAGACCCGGGCTCGACTTCAGGGGAGCGATTTCTATTTCCCGTAAGATAACACGTAAAAAGCGACTTTTTAAAGTGCAGGCTTTTATTCTTTTGAAATTAAAGTTAGAAAGAATTGATGTATGATCTTCGAATTTAAACTGTTTTAGGAAAATTAATGAAGTTTCTTATTCTATTCATCTTTTTCCGCCTACCGTTCGAAATCTATCATATTAAACATTTAAATCACATATTTTGGGAAAATATCGGCTTTTAACCCTCGAGTACGGTCGCCTGGGTGTTTAACACACGGAGTGTTTTAGAAATGCAATATTTTTCAACTCGTCCACATTGTTATATCCAAATCTATAGTAGCTGCGTTTTTAGGCATTTAGAGTATATTGAAAGTAATATTAGCATGATTTAATTTTTTCTGTAGGGAAAAAATACATTTTTTGGAGCTCTGGGTGTTGGACACCCACCTACCGTACTGGTATGACAAACTTTGTCTCTCCATTAGCCATGCTCTTAGAGTCCCCTGCGAGAGTCTTATGTGTATGTGTTCATTCTGTGATATTCACGTATGTCAGGAACATTCAAATATTTATTGTGATAATTGCCAGAACAAAATATCTGCCTGAATGGAGACTTTAGAGAGTTCAGATGATTGACGTGGATGCATCACATATTTTTTACACGGTTTAATAAAATATCAAAAAAAATAATAATGTCATGTGTTTAATATAAATGTTAAAATTAGACATTAAGTAAAATTTAGTTAAAAATAAGAGTTACGCTCATTAAATACAAAGAAAAAATATGCTGGGTGTCCGACACCCAGCGACCTGAATCTTGTTTGTAAAGTAGACGACCGTACTGGAGGGTTAAACAGGATGTTGTCTTGCCAACCACGTCATTGTTAAACTTCGAGAATCAATCATTGTCTCAACATGTGTAATATATACGAATGCATAGATAGCCTTAAATTATCGTAGGAGTTTTCGCGAAATTACATCATTCTAATGGGACTGGAATTTAGTTTGGATTCTTTTGCTTATGTAAATGGCTATATAGATGTAGAATTAGAGAGAGAGGGGGATGTGGGGAGGGAGATAGGAAGGAAGGATATAGAATGGAAGGTACATAGAAAGTAAGGGTGGTATAGAATGTCTATTTTTCCAGAGAAGGAGAGAGAGATAGGAGTTAGATAGATAATCGTCTTGATTCAGGCAAAATTTGGACCATAAGGTCCATTCTTACATTTAACCCTTCGTCAATATCATGAATATTAAAAATGAAAATATTACAATGAAGAGTATATAAAATATACAAAACAAAAAGATGTGCAGAGAGGGAGGGAGGAGGGGAGAGAAGAAGAGAGAAAAGGAGGAAGAATGGGGAGTTCCTTAAATTTAATACTTAATCCACACATACCTGTCATATTTGACGGGCAATTACGCTAGTTATTTATATATACCTTCAACTGCCTCTAGCATTGAGTTGCATACACTGTAACCTATCCTAGATTTTACCATTTGGCAAATTGAACATTTTATATTTTTAGAACATTTTATTGATTGTAAATGGCTAAAATAAAGAAGACCGCATTTGCATAGATCAAATCTTTAAACTATAGTATGGTAATATAACATCTGAAATCCAGTGTTGATGTAGAAGTAGGGCTTCAGAATTTTCCGTATGATCATAATAAAGATGATATAATTTGTTGTTTTGTGACATCCATTTTGGCTCGTTAAAATGCTGGGACCACATTGAAAACTGACCGCTGCTCACGACTGTTATTAACTTGGATTAGCCATTCAAAACTTGAGGATTCATTCCAAAACCAAACTCAGGTACCTGCCCCTTCACAGCCGGGGATCTCTAGTCGACTGAATCATTTGTAATAAAATTTTAACTTTAAAAATTTGTACATGATTTTAAGACGATCCCTAATTTTTTTGCCAAATGTTTTGGAAAAACCCTCGTCTTCCTTTTGGATTAATACCGTAATAATTTTGTCTTTGCCATATGACTGAGGAAGCAAAAATGACTCATATTTTAAACCTGAAATACTCTCAAAAATGTATCACTTAAATAGCAGATTAGAAAAAATGTCCATTCCTTATTCATAGACATTTTAAAGAATTTCATATTTCAACTTTCTGTATGACCTGCATCCAGATAACAGTAAATGACTAGTAACATATAAAAGAAGAATATTTGACATTTTTTTAAGGAGGAGACTAAGGACAAAACTGATATCCCAGAGGAAATGTTGGTAATGGATACATCAGCTACTGAAACACTAATTGATTCCACCATAGAGGATCACAGTAAAGGTTGGTCCATTTCTTTCTTCTTTTGAGGGATTTGTCAAGAAATACAATCCAATAAACAGTAGAGAGTTCAGTCAAAAGCTTATGTAAACATTCGTTCTTAATGATTCATTTTATTTTTAAGACTATGTTTAGAGTAAGTGTAGTGAAAATATGGATAAGATTTACTGAAAATTCAAAGAAAACTTGAGAGAACTTTGGCAAAGTAAACACATTTCTGTAAATAAAGGACTGTATTTTGATTTTATAACTGTTTTCATTATATATTGCCCACTTTTAGTAATATATTACATTAAATGCAAATGGGTAATTTTTGGATTGTTTTATGCCTTTCAAAGTGAGAGAAAACATTTTTCTCAAAATTTGCATATGAAATTCCTGTATGAAACTGTTTGTCATAAGCCATTCTAGTGATTAGTCATTCTAGTGATTGCCATATTTACTCATGCACCACGTATACCTTTTTCCCTGCATATCTTAATTGAGGGTTTCTGAACAGGTTATATAAATTGCAAATATCAATAGTAAATTCATTGCAGCATGCATCTATGTTTATACTTGCAGAAGACGAAGTATATGCACAAAGTATTTTGACGATTGAGATGACATTATGTTTTTATAATATTAAAACTCTACCTTTTAAATGAGTTTTAATTTTTTTATTGTTACTCAAAATAGGTAGTTTTGTCATTAAAATTTTACTATCAATTTCTACCTATAATTTTGCTAGAATAAGTTGGCATCTGGTATCTGTGTTTGCCAAATTCATCATGAGCCTTTGATGCTCCTTTAACATGAGAGGGGTGACTACCGAGGAGGAGATTTCTGCTAGCATCAGCATAAAGAGATCACCCAATAAATTGCATCGTGCAGGAAGGAGGGAGATGCTTAACTTGGACAGACATTGTTTCAGGGAGGGGGAATTGGTGAAGAGGCCAACTATTTTTTTCAATCCCCGATGTCAACTTATTCCGGCACAAATTATTCTTTTCTCTCTGAACCGATCCAAAAATAGGGGTGCATGTGGTACACAAGGGCTCGTGTTACATGAGTAAATACATTTAATTGCTGTTTTAACTTTGTGTTTACGTTGTCTTGACCTGAAAACTCTGCATGTTCCATAGAAGATTACCATGTTGGTGGCACCGTACAAAGCACTAAAGGACATGAAGAGATGGAAACTTCTCTGAATAAGGACGTAGGGAATGGCAAAGTAACACCTCAGCGTACTACTTCAAAGAATTTATGTAAGTATTTCAATAATGTTGAAGACCATTCATATTGAGATACTTTTGGATGACTTGCTGTTGACCTTATTCCGAGGGTTTAAAATTTTCATGAATGTGATATGCATTAGGCCTTTATCATCTATGGTTTACCTGTATTCAGTTTTGGTTATGTATTTTACATATTTGGTGGTGTAAAAGCAACTGGCATGAGGCATAAGTTGTGCAGTCATACATTTATAAAGGATTTTTTTACTTTATAAATATGTATACATTAGCTGAAATATCTGGCATTGCATGGGTAAATCTAATATAATGTAATCTATGACAAACTCTTACATGAGCAATGTAGCACCGATTAAAAAATTTATTCAGAGACAGTACAACATTAGTCACAAAAAATTATCAAGAGCACATAATTACAACCCATTACCCCTTCATGTTACTGTCAATTTTCCCGACTCATTCTCCTTTGCTTGCCATTCACTTACCCCACCATTGACACGCTTCCTCATACTTTGTATTTCTTTGTAATGGCACATTTCTATCCCATCTACTCCCATCATGTGATATTCTATTGTCCCTAATTATTCAACCGTGGCTACTCTAAACCTCCCTTCCCCTACTCCTCATCCATCACTCCTTTTTATCCCACTCTTTCCCTCTGTATATATACAGCACTACTCTCCTCAGTCTTTATCCTGAAAATGACATTTTAACATGTCAAAACCATGGTCAAAATAAAAAAATTTTATAGTTGAAATATACAAATTTTATGATCATATAATTGGTGTTGTCTCACTGAAAGAATAAGCAGATTCAGGAAGTCTCTCACTTTATTTACTCACTCAGCTGAACTTGACTCCGTTGCATCAATGTGTGCTCTTCTTCAAGACTTTAGAGATGTAAGAAGCCTTGTCTGTGAACTCAGATACATAATTTGGGTTAGTGTGTATCTTAAGGCATGAAAAGGATACACAATTTTTATGTTTAGAGTATTTTACTGTTGTATTTTATTTTTTTACTCAATATAAAAATATTTTACTGGAAAAATTTATATTTTATGAAAATCTTCAGTTTGTTTCCTTTGCAATTCGTTTTATTTCAAAATTTTATTGCTGGTAGCTTGAAATAAAATGCTGTAAATCCAAAACTCTGTGTATTTTACATAAATGACCTGATAAAGATTAAGAAAGAATCTTCAGTTCCATATTTATGTAATTATTATAAGCGTTTGAAATTTCTCTGGACTAAGCAAGTAATACACTCTGTCCTAATGCATACACATATGATCAGTTAAAATCTCTGTTGATATTGTTTTGAAAATAAACACATTTTGCATAGCTTATCTACTTATGATTGGAAATAATATGTTAAAGCAAAATATGCCAAATTTATAAATCTTGTGTATATTTTACAGCTCCTATTCATGAGGAAGATGAACAGGACAATTCTGACCGCTTGTTTTATACAAGGACAAGGCAGAAAAGTATGACAAAAACTGAAGCTTTTACACAAACTGTTGATATTGTAAGTCCTCCTCACATTGAAAATGGTCCATGCATTCACGGCAAAGAAGTATCAGGTATTATTGCTGAAACAGAAAACAGCTCTATCAGCTCCCAGTTGTCTCCACATGTGAATATAGAGGAGGTGCGGGTTGTGTTGAGGTTTAATGAGGTTTCTCCAAAGGAGGCATCAATAGAGGAAGAGGAGCAAGTACCGCATGCTGCCATACGCAAACAGAGAAAGAAAAGGACAGAGTCTCAGGAACTGCATAAAGAGGTAAGGAGGGCCCAATTTTCCTACATGAAAGAGCAAAAGACGTCATGAAAAAATCAGAACTGATCACTGCTAGGGTCACTGCAAATAAGCAAAAATGTGAATGGTGAGGTATGCCTGTATCTTTAATCATTAATTCTATAAAAAATTTGTTATATATACAGTGTTTTTATTAGAAGTTGACAATTGAGCAGAATTCTTTATGAGAATTTATGTTAATGCAGGCCTCTTTGGACGATAAGGGAAGTATGACAACTGCTGTGGACACTCCAGATGTAGCATCTATTGCAATGAAGGACAAGCCAAAAGTTGACTCCACTGGATCTCCAGTTGACACTGTATCTAAGCCTAAGAAAAAGAGGTCTGTGTGTAAATAACTGTCGGCGGTCTAAAGTTTGATTTGATGAAAATTTTGAACTACAATTAAAAAAATCAAAACTAGGCCTATACAGATATTTCTTTAAAAAAGTATCAAACATGTTTTGAATTAAAGCAGAAAGTTCAAAAGTTTTACAGTTGAATAATTCCATAATACAGTTAATGTTTCAAATGCAAGATTTAACATAAAACATGCTCTCATAATCTCTTTATCATGTTTCAGAGAAAAAAAAGATCACCAGAAGAGGAAAAAGCTAGATCTTCTATTGCCCTCGAGCGAATCTTCATATCTTAGCCCTCCAAGTGATCTAGATGTTTCTGGAGCCAGTAAAGCAAAAGCCCTTTTGGAGGAAATAAGGGCACAAAGGAAACGACTTCAGGAATGGGCTGGATTGAAAGAAGGTGAAAATCACAAGTCACCTGTCCAGCTAGAGAAATATGTGAAGAGGTTGCTATCAATGACTCGGGAAAGCGTTGCTGAACTTAGTGTGAGTGATGTATCAACCCCTTCCATTCACTTTACTTCTCCAAGGCCAGTCGATAAGAAAAAAGCAAAGACTCTGTCACAAGAAAAAGCTGAAGAGGAAAATTTAGTTTCAGAGCACAAGAAAGTTCAGCAAAAAATTGCTCATATTCCTTATCCTGCCAGTTTATCAGATGAGACGGTTACCTCACCAAAGATGCGGGAAACCACAAGAGATGACTCTCTTGATAAGAAGCCCAAGTCTCCTTTGGAAGCTGAATCATTAGCAAAATCTGTGACTCGAATCAGCACCTCATCATCTTCTAGCATGCTCTATACTCCCAGCCCTCCCTCCCGATCAAGCCCTCCTCTCCCACCCCCACCATCTCCCGAATATGAACAACTCTCCGATTTGCACTCACGTCGTATTTCTCAGCTGGGGGCTAAGCTGATGGAGGTTCGAGAAGTTCAGAGAAAAATTCTCTCTCTCAGCAGCTCCTCTGAAAGTGACATTCAGAAGAGCAGCAGCTCATCGCTTTCATTTAGCTCCAAAATTAGTAGCAGTTCCTCAGAAAAGAGTAGCATTTCTAAAAATAGTGATAGCTATGGATCCAAAGAAGAGAGTGGCCCGAGAAAGAGTTGGGAATTGTCAGACATAAGTCAAACGAGTCAAGACTCTGAGGTATATACAAATTTTTATATTCCTTAATTTTTTTGTTGTAGTTATTATATATTTTTTCTATCCATTACCTGATTAGACCATTAAGATTTATATTTTACTTTTATTCACCAAATAATTAAATATCTAACTACAACAAAAATGCTATAATATATTAGTAAATTTTATATCCACATTTTTAATAGAAATTCTTCCAGGTATATTTTGTCAGTTACATATTGTGAGTTATTAAATTTTGTGTTGTAAATGATTAATCTAAATGGTTGGTAATTCTTGAGAGAATCAAATAATAAATGTAATTTATATTTTTAGGACATTTCTTTCCTTGGAAATATCGTGTTGGAGCAGTTACGCATCAGCGAACCAGAGAAACTTTCCAAAAATATGCACGAAGAAATCATAGCTAGACGAAAATCAGGACACAAATCTGGCCCTCCTCCTACTCCTTTGAAAGGTGTTAGATGGTAAGAATTCAAAAATGTTATATGTATATCTTAATGAATTGATATAAAATTGGCTGTTTTAAATATTATATACAGTATTTAATTGATTGTAAGCCGACCCCACTTTTCACAAGGCCATGCAAAGAAAAAACTTATTTTAAAGTGCTTAGACAGCAAATCTCAAAATTCCACAATTATGAATGCCTCTGATTTTCAGTTCGTAATTAAATAAAGAGTATTAACTGATATTACAGCAACATAAAATACACTTTATTCACTTATTCATAACAATATCTAAGAAAAAGTAACTTGACCGCATTATCTCCTGGGAAATTAATCTGTGAGCAAAAATAACCCCGATTCTCGTAAAACATATACAGACACCGTATTAAATAACATACATTAGTACTGCACAAGTATACCTTCTCACCTAGGAATTTATTTTCACTTGATTCTTAAATTATTCTCCCAAGTTGGCCGCTAGGTCCGGGAAGAACTTCGTCTTCATCGGACATTACTTTATCTTCATCTGTGCTGCAAGATTATACATTTCTTCTGCATATGCTATCACTTTCCTCTTAAAGTTTGCAGAATAATATGTTCGTCCCATAATGGGGTTATTTAAAAAAAAAAACAAAATCTCACTAAATGACAAATTGACGCTTGCCACGAGGAAGTGGCGGTTCACTCGAGAAATGTACGTATGTATACTAGACACTTGACACACTGAAACAAGATAGGTAGAGGGGGGGAGGAATAAGAAAAGCAAATGTTTCAATCCACGAGTAAAATGAAACATTGTGTCCATATCTAGCTTCTTACCAATACATGTGGTACTGCCGCCTTTTTTACGACTTTGAGGTGCCACGTACTATTTATGTAATTTATTTCTTCTTAGATGTTCAGTCATTTTGATTCTTTTTTGCTTACATTTAAAGTAGATTTTACTTCCACTTTAATACAGTTGTATCTCGCATTATAATGTAAATACGGACAAATTCATTTGCTTCTTTTTTTACCCCGATTCTAAGCCGAGTGGCAATTTCTGAGATGGTAAAAAGGTAAAAAAAGGTCAGCTTACAATCGATTAAATACAGTATATACTAGTGTAGTTGTCTGTCAAATATGACTGGTATGACATGAATTAAGTATTAAATTTAATGCAGTTCCCATTCCTCCTCTCTCTCATCCTCCTCTCTCCCATTCTCCCTTCATCTCTCCTTCTCTGGAAAAATAGACTTCCTAGTCTCAATCTCACCCTAATAAAGACCATCTCATATATATATATATATATATATATATATATATATATATATATATATATATATATATATATATATATCTCCCTCTTCCTCCTTCTCTGTCTCCCTCTCTCTCTCTCTCTCTCTCTCTCTCCCTCTCCCTTCTCTCCTTCTTTGGAAAAATATACTTCTTTCTTCCTCCCTCTCCTTCTCTCTTGCATATTAAAACATTCAAAGCATGCTTTCCTTACACATATAGTATTAGGGTTGACACGACAATACAATCTCCAGGTTTAACAATGACACGGTTGGCAAGGCAGCATATCATTAAAATGCTTAAATTTTTCTAATAAATGTGATTTAAACGTAGAACTTGAGCGATTTCGAATCATAGGCAAAATGTGACGATAAGAATAAGAAACGTTATTTATTTTTCTTGAAAACGGTTCCGGTCTGAAAATCGTAGGTCAATTATTTCTAATTTTAATTTGCAAAAGAGTAAAAGCCTGTAAGTCAAAAAATCGATTTTTACGTGTTATCTTATGGGAAATAGAAATTATCTACTGGAGTTGAACCCAGTTATTTTTGAGGAATTTGTCTCGTAAATGGCTTTCACTATAAGAGTCAAACATTCCTACCAACTTTCAATTTTCTACCTACTCGAAAAGTTTATTACAAGAGCATTACAGTCAGTCGTAAATAGTTCTTGATTCTCCTGCTCTTTTATAAAGCCTTTTTAAGAGCGGCGCTACAGTAGAGCGTGAGGGATTAACGTAACTTATTTTTTAATAAGTAGGCACTTAAAAATGGCCAAATATGCACTAAAAATGTGCTAAATATGCACGGAAAAGGGCAAAATATGCACTTAAATTTGCTAAATTTCTTCAAAAATAATGAAATAATCTCTTATTTTCAGAATCACATTTCTTTTACTGTAAACAAGTAATATTATAAATAACTATTATAATGAAAATTGACACATTTCTTTAAACATTATGTAATTTGAGATATTTAGTTTGTCGATTATCTACTTACTTACAAGTCATGGTTACACTTAATTATCATGCAGTGTAATAGAAAATTCTGCCTATTTTCGCTTAAAAATGTTCTTGTACTCTGAGAACACGTGTTCAACATCACATGATGCAATAGGAACAATCCAACTTCACTACGTCCGATTTGCCAGAGGAAGGGCTGTCTCTTCTCAGCAGCCTATCAGGAAATAGTATGTGAATATACACCTGTGACCACCGATAGTAAGGTTTAACTAAGTAGGAATATATAAGTGCTGAATAAATGTGTAAGTGCTTCAATTAAGTTGAGTGTAAATAATGTAACCTAATTTATTTTAATAAAATTAAGTTAATGCATATAAAGGCATTATCTATATAAAAGTTATTTATAAACATTTTTATATTATTACTTGTATATATTTATTAATTTGATGTAATACATAAATGCTTCACTTAGTGTAACAATGTGAGCACACACTAGAATAAATCTAGATTCCTTTTTGCTTTCTCATATACTTTGTATATAGGGAAAGTATTGTAATTATGAAAAAATTTGACTGAGATTTTGATGGAAGCACACATTTCATGTGTCCTAGCCCAAAAAAGTTGTTTTTACTCTGCTGTATGTCTGTGTGCAGCTGTAGGGCCTAAATGGTTGGAGAAAATCGAATGATATCTCATATTTATGCAACAATCATCCAGAATAGGCCCTCTAAAGAGATGAACAATATAGCGCAACAATAAAGGATAGTTTATTCTTATTGATTTTCTCAAAAGGTTAATTTATTCAAAAATGGCTCTTATGATATTGATTAAAATTAATTCAGTTACGTAGCTTGGTGCCATAAACAATACTTCATAAGCCATATTAATAAAAAATAATTTGTAGCATCCAGCAACAGTATAATATAATGAGTTATATTCCCAGCTACCATCCAGCTTTTCCCAGTCCTCGGACGCCATTCAGCAATCTTTGTCTGGTAATAATGCTTTAGTGGTTATTCATAAACAGATGAATGCATCTAAACTGTATGATACCCATGTGTGAAAATACACTGTAGATCTGATATAATGTGGATGTTGGGGTCCAAGATATTTGACTGCGTTATAAGTGAATCCGCGTTATGTCGCATTTACCCATTTATTGACAGCTGACGCCATAAACCTACCAGTCAGAAATGGCATTGCGGTAACCATTATCTGTGCACAAACGGACGAAAAAAGGGAGAAAAGAATACAGCAGTTAAAAATATTTTGTTTTAAATATTTTTTTTTATTGTGTTCCACTTTATTAGGAGTTTCAAATTTTTCATTGTAATGGGGTGATGGGTGATGTAAATATGTGTCGCGATGCTAGACTTGTCTATTCTGTTATATCTGTAATGTGCTAATATGTATACATGATAATTTAGGATAATGCGTGATCATTTAGGGTAGACTCTATGTCTATAACCAAAGATGTTGGTGGAGAATTTGAACTATGTAATTTCAAAAGAAAAAAGATGGGGCCCAACCATTGCCTGCGTTATAAGTGATCCAGCGTTATATCAAGCCACGTTATATTGAGTCTACAGTGTATATCAGCTTGTTTCAATATCTGTGTTATGCTGTTAAGCCCAACTGCAGTATTTATTTTGGATTTAAACAATGAATATTTCTCTGTTTATATTAGGTTATATGGCATATGAAAATCTATCTTAATGCAAGTGAACTAATAATTTATTTTTATTTTAGGTCTGTGTTTGATAATCAATTCCCTCATGAGCTATCTACCATTACAGAAGTTGATTCAAAGTTAATAAGTACTACAAGCATCGTGGAATCTAGAAAAGAGAAGGTATTGAATGCAGAAATGAATAAATTATTGTTAAATAGGTGTGGAAAACTTCTCAAAGACAGTTTCAATTTAATAATGAAATTAATCAAAACAAAAGTTTTTATGAAAAATGTTTAGCTCGAATAAATACCACTTTGATTTGTTGGTGATTTATTCTATATTTCTGTTGTAATTTACTATCAATTTATCTACTGTTACGTGTAGCATTTCTTTATATATGATATTGATGTTGCTGTAGAAAATTTATAATACTCCAGATCACCTGATTTTTTTTCTTTGCCACTTACCTCTTTTAAATTCATTCTATTTAAATTTATCCTGTTTCATTTATGCTGCAGTGTTTTAGTCTTAATTTATTTCACCAAATAATCCATTTCCTATGTTAATAAGTATTTACAAATTATAATGTTTAATATCTTAACTATTTTATATTTGATTACTAGGATCCAGTGGCTTCATTTAGCAGTGTCAAACCAAAACTGCCTGCTGATTCAATCCCTAAACCAAAATCTCCTGATGTTGAACATCCAAAAAAGACTCCCGTGCAATCACCCATTGAATCTTCGGGTCCATGGAAGATTGCCAGTGACAAATCACCAGAGAGTAGAAAATCTCCTCCAACGATTGAAACTGCAGAACAGACCATCGAGATCATTGCGGAACCAGTTAATATTGCACCTGAGCCTCCACTAGAGAAAATTACATCAGATGTTGCTGCCAATTCGTCAAGTTCTTCTCTCGAAGATGATGCATCATACTCATCACAATATCCGGAAAATATTGATGATGCCTTGCGAATGCTTGGCATCTCACCTTCCATCTTCAAACGTCCTGATTCTCCGGCAGCAGAGGGAAGGTCTCCCCCACCCATAGAAACTGCTTTTACTGGTGAAGCAGCTCAACAGTCAACTCTTATGAAGGATATCTCTTTTGATGCTTCAATATTACTACTTTCTGAGGTTAAAGCTCAAGTTAAAGATGAGAATGTCTTGGAACCTGTTAAAGATATTGGATCACATGCCCAAGAACAGGTTTCTTTTACTAATAAAGATGTTCCCCATTCCTCACAATCCTTTAGTATCCGAAAGTCCTTATTTGATTCAAAAGAAAGTCGAACACCTGTTCATCTGATGCTCCATTCAACACCAGTCCATAGCATTAGCACTGGAACATCATCTTCATCTTCTGATTCACACCACAAAAACATTAGTGGATTTCCTTTTCTGGGAGAGTCTGCTCCTTCATCGATTAGTGGTAACGGGACTCCTGTTGGTGGTGAGTGGAGGAATATTGATGACAATGACAGTATCGTCTCAAAAAAAGGTGAAGACAGATGAAAAAACATGCCTTTTTATTGGTGAATAAATCCCTTGCTTAATGATAATTTTAGGTAATTTATTTTATAAATGACACTGAAAATTTTGATGGTTTTCTTCCCTTTTTTCATATATTTTCAATCAAATGGAAGCAATATTAATGTGAACATCTATCAGTTCTTTAGCGTCATATTTGAGTGTATTGAAATGAATGATTTTTTTATATTTTGTAATTTATTGGTCAAAATTATTTTCTATCATAATCCCATTTGATAAATTATGTAAAATGATGTTTTTAATTTATTTTAAATGTTATCAGCATGGGCAATGGTGCATTTGAAATTTATTTCTAGCTTTGCTTGACTTGCCTCTGGTTGTGATATTATATAATATAGTTATTTTCATCAATGAAATAAGTCAATTTAACTCATTTTCAAGTCTGATTTAGAGAGGCATATTATGGCATGTATTAACTTATTATAAATAATGGATATATTAGTAGATATGATAGTATTAATAAATATCCATTAGTATTTCATCTTTAAATTGTTTGTATATTACAAATTTTAATAAAAATTGACAATGTTATTATACTATCATGTTATTTATTATGGTTTTCCACCTTTTCCATTCCTAAGTATGAGTCAAAAATTGTTTCCTTGTTTTGATGCAATGTGTTTTAGAACGTTTTATTAAAAAAGCTTTTTATTTTCTATAAAGTTGAGTCTTTGTTATTCTCATTGTTCTAGTCAAAGTCTAAAACAAGTCATCCTTTCAATCTTTTTTATACTAGTATTTTTAAAAAGCTGCTGGAGTGGATGTTTAAACTATCACATAACAGGTATTCCTATATCAACCCGAGAAACATTGTTAGTTATATCTTGCCTACAAATTATAAATGAATTCCATGTACATGTCTATATGTTGCTGAAGTTTTCTTAATTACCACAATTCATTCAAAAAAATCTTGTCTTGTGAGACTTGGCCATTAAACTATCACATCAATTCTCTGCATTAAATAAATTACTGTATTCCTTGGATACAGTTTATAAAATTCATCAGCAACCATATTATCAGTCAAATTATCTCAAGTACTACCCAAAGCTCGCCAGACAATTCCTCATACTCCAATACTCGTATTTATTACGACGAAGAATTTAAATTACAAGGAGTATGTAGGCAAAATGTCTTTCAGATAACTTCCATAACACCTCTTTCCCCGTTCCATTATGGAAGTTATCATGTGGGAGAGAAATTTTGCTGATTAGTCAAGGTACAGTAATAACATGATTTGTATCATCTGCAAAATTTACCAGTTGTCCATTGCTAATATAGGTAGACAGGTAATTGGTGTAGAGAATAAAGAAAAGTGGGCCAAGTGTAGATCCTTGAGGTACGCCACAGCTAGAAGTAGTAATTTGGGATCTATACTTATTAATGGAGCCAGCCTCATTGCAGTGTTTTCATTCAACAAATTGTTTGTGATGTGTTACAAATGACATAATCCACTCAAGGGAAATACCATTAATGCCTGATTGTTTGAGTTTATATTCGAGTATATAATGATCTACAGTAGAGGTTCTCAACTTGGTACCCACTGAGGTATTTCTAGGTGTCCGTCGAGGCATTTCCAGGCATCTGCTGCTCTAATAGTGAAGCAATGAGAAAGAAATACAATATTGAAATACATTTCAAGGCTCGTCATTCATCATTTGATATGAATTTTCCATTGGGTTCAAAGAAAGTGGTAGATAGATAGTATTATTGTCTTAAAGATTTGCTACACAAATATAAGACTCGTCAAAGGTACAATAAAAAGTACATAAAATCTTAAAATCATATACATAGATCTTGGATGACCTCAAAAGTAAGCACAATAGAATTTAAAACATACTATCGCTAGTCAGTTAAATCATACAGAGATATAATACAAGTCATAAAAAGTGGTATAAAACATTAATTAGTGGTCTTTGTAAACTTCATGAATAGGGAAAGTAAATACTTTACATTAGTTTATCATTTAAAAATTCACTGATACAGTAATAAGATTTATCTACCATTAAGTTTTTCAGTTTACTTTTGAATTGATTAATAGGTAAACATTTAATATCTGGGGGGAGTTTGTTAAAAATTATGGAAGTAGAGTGGTGTGGTACTTGTTGGCTGAGAGTGAGAGGGTAATCATGAAGATATATATTTTCTTTACATCTTGTGTTATGATGGTGAGTAGTAGCATTGATTAGGAATAACAAAGGATTACTCTTAACAAAAATAGCACAATTTAGTATGTATATGCATGGTAAGGTAAGAATCTAAGTTGTACAAAGATAGACTTACCTGGGGTTCTACATGAAACTTTTATCATAGCTTTGACAGCTTTCTTTTGCATTGAGAATAATTTTGTAGCAGCACTAGAGTTTCCCCAAAAAATTATGCCATAGACAAGATGGGAATGAATGTTGGCATAGTTACACATTTTAATACATCAAGTGCAACTTTTCGGTTAACATGGCACCACCTCCACAGCATCCATTTATGGGTGAGATATGGAACAACAAGGTGCTGAATGTGGTGAGATTTGGAATTATGTGGAGCAGTACTCCATTAGAACTTGGCTGGGCCAGGAAAGGGAAATTTGAACATGAACAAAAATTTTACTCGGCCCCAACGGGTTGGGAAGTTGGTGGAAGTGTTTTTTGTTTCTCCTCATGTTTGCTGTGTTCGGAGGCATCTCCATTCAAAGAAAAAAGAAGGGATACCGTTATAAATAAAATTTTTATCCCTTCTTTTTTCTTTAAATGGAGATGCCTCTGAACACAGTAAATGTGAGGAGGAATGAAAAACACTTCCACCAACTTACCCAACCCAGTGGGGTTGAGTAAAATTTTCGTTCATGTTCAAATTTCTCTTCCCTGGCCCAGCTGAGTTCCAATGGAATACTGCTCCACGTAATTCCAAATCTTGCCACATTCAGCGCCTTGTAGTTCTATATCTCGCCCCTTGGGGCGCTGCGGAGGGGGTGCTGCATTAACCAAAAAGTACCAAGAAAATTAGTGATTTTAAATCTAAATTAGCCACACAACAATCTACATATACCAAGCCTAATGTAAAATCTAAAAATGCAAAATTAGTTTCTTTTAAAATTGCTCATTTATTATCATCAAAGAAAAAATCATTTGAAAATTGTCAGCTATATTAAAGAAGCATTCATTGCAAGTGGCAAACAATTTTTTGATGGATTTTCAGATTAAGAAGAAACAATGTCAACAATAAAAAATTTAGCAACTTTCAAACAGCAAAATTACTGGAAGAGTGACTGGTATTTCACATGGTATGAAAGTTCAACTACATTCTAAACTCAAAAAATGTGACTGGTATTCTCTTCAACTTGATGTAAGCGCAGACGGACTCAATAGGGGTTCATATCTGCCACCAAGTGAAAACTGTTCTGACAATATTAGCTACCCAGCTCTTCTCATTACTTCAAATTTTTACACTTGGGCAGACAGGCATGATGAAAACAAGCTACTTATGAAATGACACTAATTCCACTAATGGTTATAATTTCACAACCTAGGTTTCAACACTTAGCTGGTGATGATGCTAAGCATCAAAACTTAGGTCGTGAAGTTATAACCAATAGTGGAAAATTACAGTGTATTCATTTCATATTACGGGATTGTTCCATAAGGTTATGCCATCAGCAGTTGAGATGATAAGGTATTTAAAAAAGTACTAGAAAGTACTATTAATACCAGTTTGTTTTGCTTTTTTCCGAATTCAATTTACAAAATATCTAATTTTATATGTTTTAATGGTTGCACCTGCCTCCCACTTCCAGACTGTGGTGTATGCCTAATCAAGATAAAAGGTTGAGAACCCCTCATCTACAGAGCCGAAGGCCTTAGATAAATCATAAAATAATCCCAAGGTAGGAGATTTATTATCGATGGATTGATAGATGTCTTGTAATAGATTAAATATAGCAGTGTTGGTTGATTTTCCTTTAAGAAATCCATGCTGTGATGGTGATATTATTTGAAATTTATTGAGATAGGTAGTAATTCGAGAAAGCATTATTCTATCAAAAAATTTAGAAAAAGCTGATGTTAAGTCTATGGATCTATAATTGTTAGTTAAGGTGACCAGACGTACTCGTATTGAAAAATCATCTACTCCTTTAAAAAGACTTGTACTCCTTTGCAAACTCACAATACATTATCTCACAATTTACATATACTTCACATAGATGCGTGCTGATATTGATTCCTTTAAAAACAATCTTTAAAAGAGCTGTGTATTTATTTTTTATACTGAATTGACCTACAAGTTAGCAAAATCTCTCAACATAATCATGCAAAGCAGGGTCGTGTGGAGGATATTGTTACAAAATAGAAACTCGTCATATCTCGATTCAAGTGGCGAATTTCTGGGCACGCCCTAACTCTATAGTTCGAACAATATATTCTCAAAGTAGTAATCAAAATTACTATATCTACACTTTACCAAGATTAAGTGTGGATACATTGGCAGCTATCACGAAATTTAAAGTAAATCTGGATCAACATATTTTTGGAAGAGTTTTCTAATGCGTTATGTGTATGTGAGAATGGAAACCTCACGAAACAAATTCATTCTAATGAATAATATAGTAACACTCCCTCTATATGTAATCCAATAAACCATTGTTGAATGATAATTAATGTAAAATTTTAATTTATATGTAGGTACTTATGTGCCATTTTTAAGGTCTTGTTACTTTTCTCAATCATTTTAGAAAAATCCGTGCTTGTTCAGATGCCAAGACATTTTCTTGTTTGTATTTCCTTACAAATAAATTACACTCATTTATTTTTACAAAAATGTTTTTATTTCTCAGCCTCGTATGATATGATAAGAATTTATTTCATATTGAATAAAATGTTTGAAAACTTTATTTCATTTATAAATTAAATTTTCATTATTACCAGATTATTTTAATACCTACATAAAAAAACTCAAATTATAGATTTTTAAGCCCTTTTTACATAGATAAATGCATCTCTGATATTTGTTTATTTATTGTTATATATGAAATTGGTTGAAATATTTAATGGTGTAAAAAAGAGAATCACTCCCACGTGAACACAATTTGAAAAATGAAAAATTTTGCTCTTCCCCATCAACAATTAAAATGTAGAAGCCCTTACCTTCACAAAAAAAAGTAAAACAACAAATTCTGTTGATGGGAGGGGAGACAATTTTTTAATATCAGGTCACCTTATGATAGGGTTTTCAGCTGTGTTTTTTGTGTATTGGTATTATTTTGGTAAATTTTAGTGATGATGGAAAAATGCCTTGAGATAGTGAGGAATTAATGATATGAGTAAGGGGTGGAGTAATTACGTATATGTGAGCATTTGGCAAGTATGGGGGATATTGTCAGGCCCAGAAGAATGATGGTTAGTTAATTTCGAAAGGCATGCGTAAACTTCTTTTTCATCAGTAGGTAGCAGTAATATAGAATGGTGTTTTTGAGGACAGGGAACAGAGGATCTGGATGATGTTTGACAATAATATTAATAGTAAGTTTATTTTTTCAAAAAGACATTACAAAATAATGCATAGAACACGTCAAAAACATTGAAAAGGGGACAAGAACACAAACTACCTCAAGCACCAGACATAAAATCGCTAATATTGTAAAGACAATTAGTCACAAGGAGCTCATGAAAATGCTTCTTGAATGATTGGAATGAGCTTACTTCTTTAATTGCAGCAGGCAGAGCATTATAAAATTTAATGCATCTTGCTTTTGGTCCTTGAGAGCAAACTTTTAAGTTTTGTTGTATAACATGGAGATCATCATTTCTTCTTGTGTTGTAATTATGGAAATTACTGTTTATCTCATAGTCAGACATGTTTTGCCTCACATACAATACAGCATTATAAATATAAATAGAGGGAACAGTCAAGAGTCCTAATCTTCTGAATAGCGGCCTGCAATGTGCTCTGAATTGTAATTGTGCATTGCACATTGACCTGACAATCTTTTTCTGGATCTTAAAAACCTCAATTAATTGGGTAGAGGAGCCCCAGAGGACAATGCCATAGGCAACACGTGAATAGAAATAAGCAAAATACACTTTTTTTAATACCTCGATACTAAGTGAGTGCTTCAAGACAGATAGTATATAATACACAGAGTTTAGCTCTTTACATAACTTGTCAGTATGATGAGACCATTTCAGTAGAGGGTCAATATAGACACCTAGAAATTTGAACTCCTCAGGAGAGCTCATCACATCTTGGTTAAGGCAGGAGTATAAATTTCGGCACCATTTATGCGAGGAGGAGAAAAACATAGCCAGTGTTTTACTTTCATTTAAGGAGAGTCTATTGCCCTTACACCACTCCGACATTGCTTGCAAAACCACCCTGCTACTGTCTACTAGTATTTTGTCAATGGGATTGGTGACTAAAACACGCTTTACTGAGATCAAAGAAAACCCCCAGAGTACTATTTCTCATATTCAGTTGTTCTATGATGCAGTTAATAGAAGTAAATAGAGCCTGCTCTGTGGATTTCCCTTTCCTAAATCCAAATTGACAGCTTGACAGGATGTTACATTTTTCAAGAAATTCCAGTAGTCTAGCGCAGAAAACATATCCAAATATTTTGGAAAATTGTGATACAAGGGATATAGGTCTGTAGTTATTTATTTGGGTTTCATCACCCTTGTTTTTATAGATGGGAATTACCTTAGAGATTTTTAAAATTTCTGGGAAAATTCCTTGATTTAATGACTGGTTGATTAGGAACAAAAGTGGAGATATAATTGTATTTAAACATGCTTTAAGTAGTTTACCTGGGATATCATCTAGCCCAGCAGAGTTCTTGAGGCCAAATTTGGAAAAGTAAGTGGATAATTCCAGTTCATTACAGGGTCGGAGGTACATAGACTCAGTATTTGAGAAGTTGGTTCTTACGACTGGATTGCTGAGTTGTGCCATCAGGAGTGGGTGTGAGGGGTAAATCAAGGAAGAATCTGTTGATAATATTTACTAAGAGTGAAGGGTCTTTAATTTCATCCGAGTCAATGTCTTTTACTGGAACTAACATGTAATGGATTTACTGAAATTTCATTAAAATGTTAAGTAGGTTGCTAAGTTGAATCATTTTACATTTTGTACTTAAGTTAAAACATTTTTTTATTATTTCATAAAAAGGCTAACTTCTGAAAGTATGATACTACACTTAAAAAAGTGTAATCGCTGTTAAATTTGTGAAATTATAAAATAATTGATTACGTGGCAGAATTTTTTCTCGTTTCAAAAATATTCCCAAAATTACAGCTTATTCCAGTCTGCATAAGATCTACAGAGCACTTTAGTACGTCAAACGTAGCATTGGGTTAAATGGATAAGAAAACGTTACGTTAATTAGAAAATTTAATTCAAAGCTCTCACAATACCTCATTTAATGCACTGTTAAAATTAATGAAAATACGTCGTTATATCTCGCTTGTATTTTATATTTGGACTACTTGGAAAATTTCCCTGCGCAAAAACAAAGGTACTTCCCGTACTTCCTATGTAATTGAAAAAACCTTAGCGGATTTACGGCTTTACGGTGATTTTGGTCGATGCTTCTCCTAAGTATGAGAAACTTGTACCCGCATACCTATGCGTACCGCCCCTCGATCACCTCGTTAACGGCGATGATAAAATATTTTATCTTACAATTTTGGTGCTCATGAAGTCCCCTCTCAAGGGGATCAGTCAGAGTTTACCATGGCTGTTTCTTCTTCGTTCAGGTACACTTTATTCCATAAAAATTTATTCAGTATATTTAGTACCTTTATAGCATCGAACATAACCGGCTCTTAAGTATGAATAATTTTTAGCTTTTGCATGTTTTTGTGTTTCAAATGTTAGACTGTTTCTTTTATAATGTAGCAAAATAGATGAATATGGATTTGAACGGCCAGAGGATTTCGACTATGAAACTTACGAAGATTTCATGTCACATTACTTGATTGTCTTGGCCAAAAGAGCAAAGAAATGGTCCGACTTATTTGGTGAAGGGAAGTCCTTGAAAAGAAATATCACTGTTAAGCGATATGTCCGGAAAGGCATTCCTGGGAGTCTTCGTGCGCGAGTACGTATTCAATTCAAATTTGATCTCAGAAAAATATGAAATAATTGTTTTAGCAGATGTTAAGGTCTAATTCAATCCTTAACTTGGAAGTTAGTTATGGTCACGATAATGGTTAGCTTAATATGTTATCCAACATTAAGAAAAGTAGTTTTTCTATAAGCTAATCATTATTTTTAATATAGTGACACTATGCATAGTATTAAATTCTGGCGCCTATTTTGGCGACAATGTTATATCATTGTAAATCATTAGAGAGGTTTGATATTATATAGGATTTTTAATATATCGTTATGATTAAATTTATTGAAGAACCAAAATCTTTGTACTTGTTACCATGTCATGACCTTTTACGGTTATTACCATGAAATTTTAGGTTTGGATGGCAATTAGCGGTGCTGATTACATTCGTGAACAGGCAGCTCCAGATCTGTATGGAAGCATCCTAGCAGGGCCAAGGGATGAAACACTGGTTGATATTGTCCGAACAGATCTTCCTCGTACTTTTCCAGACAATGTTTTTTTCACAGAAGACCATCAAACTTCCCATAGACAGATGCTTTTTAATGTTCTAGTAGCGTACGGACATCACAATCGAGAGGTTGGGTATTGCCAGGTAGGAATTGCTTTGCATTCAAAATAAATAGAAATATTCATCAAAACAATTCACTGTCTAGTATCCCCATGTGGATTCTTCTGAGCTAACAGGTTTTATTAATACCATAAGCATGGGTGTTTTTTATTATCGTTAGTGTTTATTTGTTAATTGTAATAGTTCCGGGTGTGGTAAATGAGTTAACGGGTTATGGAAAATAAATTGAACCAACCATGACAGTTAAAGGAATTCATTATAATGTTCAATAATAAAATTCTATATTTTGGTGTACCAGAGCATAATTAATGCAGAATGGCAGAGTTAGTAGTTTACAAAATTTAAATAATTTTGTTTTTTAATCGTAGCATTCCATTTCAAAAGATAAAGTGGTATCGTACATTGTAGTTGCTAATGATTTACATTTTTATTCACTTTTACGAAAGACTGTTATGGAAAGTTAAATTTATTTATGTTAAATTAAAAGAAGGTATTTAAAATTATATGAAGAAATTAACTGCTTTTGTTTGGCAGAAATAGTTTTCAGGTTGTGTTGCTTTGTGTTATTGTGATTTTTGGACTACTGATCTGCAAACAATATTTGTTAAAATTTTATGGCCTTTCAGTCACATGCTTAATATAATTCTTTAATCTCTGAATGCTGTCAATAATTCTGGGGTGAACTGTTTTACTTAATGAAAAATTTCTGACTGCAGGGTCTCAACTACATTGTAGGACTTCTCCTCCTGGTAACCAAGGATGAAGAGACAGCATTTTGGCTTCTTAAGGTGCTTGTTGAGCGTACACTTCCTCAGTATTACATATGTACAATGGAAGGTCTCATAACAGACATCGAGGTCCTCTCAGAGCTTGTGAGGTAGCTTACTTTGTTGTTCAATCTATATAATTGATGTTACACTTTTTCATTCTAACCTTTAGAAATATTTTGGATTTCAATAATCCACAGAATATGAGAAAGAATAGTTTTCTTCATTTTCCTTATTGTTATTGGTGAAAACATTACATTCACTATATTTCTTTGGAGTATCTTTGATTTGAGATTTAGATGCTTCATTGTATAAACATGGAACAGTATTATAATCAAAAGGAAATTATCAATTTTATTAATTTTGAGTTTAATTGCTTTGTATCTCATCAATTTCCCTTTCATTTTGGAAACTATGCGATGCATATTTTATATTCCTACCCATTTCCTAAGTTCCTTTTTGCATTTTATCCTGAGAGAATTGTTGAAATTTGTCTAGTTTTTCTTCTTAAAGATAGATAGATATTTTCTGGCTAAATAATACAGTGGGCGAGTTTTTTTAGTATAGTTTGATTAACTGCATCTCATATTGTACATATGTTCAAATTCTGATAATTCTAGTGACACATTATTCAATATTTCCTGCAGAGTAAGAAATGAAGAAGCAGTCTCACTATACTGAACAAGCCATTTTGCCCATTTATGGTTTCTATTTACATGCTTGCGATAGCATAACCGCAGGTTGGTCAAGGGTATTATAACTGATAAGTGTCATGATCGAGTAGTAGGGCACTTTCCTCTTGTGATACATTATATTCCCTTGCTCAGAAAGTTGCATGATTGTATTCTAAACTTTCTACATCTGTTTCAAATCCAGCTTTCTTTCTTTCATCAATAGTTCGACAGCCATAGAGCCAAGTTTACACAAAGAAACACATTAAGATTACATATAATGATTTTACTTGAATATTTACAAGGGCTATAACAAAAAAATGCTAAAATGTAGATTGTGTACATAATATAAGCAATGTTTGCGTGATCAATAATAGTTTTCAATCTTTATAACTGTTGTCAGGAGCTGGTTCAACTTTCTTGAATCACTTAAATCATAAGTATTGGAATGGAAAAAGTATATTTAAAATCCGTGCATCAGTATTATGCAAATTGCTTACAAAGTCCATAATATGCTATGCTAAATGGCATCCCTGGGAATGAAAGGGTTAAGAATACAGACTTCATTTTTATTTCTCATAAAAAGTAATTTTCAGCTTCTCTTGTTGATTTATGTGGTAAGAAAAATAAATCAGTGGCAAGGGTAAGAATAAATTTAAAAAATAAATGTACGATTTTTTTAAATACAGTTATATCTACTTTAATTTGCTACAACTTGCAATTTAAGTGACTCTTGAACTTAGTCTATACTTAATTAACATTTATTGGATTTTATATTATATCATTCATTTATCTATTTTGAATTTGTATAAGAGAGTTCTTGTTGCTATTTAAAAAATGTCATTTATTTTAAACATTAGAGAATGGGATCAAGAGCATAGAATTTCTAAGGATTGACCCTTAAATAGTGGCATGGGATCAATATGACCCCATCTGATATATTTCAGTCAATAACTTACGAATAGGAGTTCAGATCATGACCTATCTTACAGTACTTTTATTATTAACCTTGTTGATTATGTTTCAGTATTTTTTTATTTTTGGTATTTGTTGAATTCTATATTTTTATGTTGTTATGCTCAAAGTACATAGTCATTTTTCTTTCGTTCTGTCTCTCATCTTTGTATGGCTCTAGGAGCTGAACCTTTTAATGAAACCTGATGGTATTTCATGCATATGAAAAAATGTCATCCGGATTATATGTACTATTATTAAAATAACTGAATAACTTGGATCATATATTCATGTTAAATATGTTATTTTGTAAAAATGGTTTATAAATACTTTACTAAAACTTGAAATAATGATATAAAGGTATTTTACTACAACTGTTACCCCAAAAATTAATTTTTACTCTCTAAAATTAAAAAAAAATGCAGTGGGGTCAAATTGACCCCATGCCACTAGTTAAATGACTACTGATGCCTCTAATAAAAGGGTTAAGAGGGAAAGTCATGATTGATCTGAAAAGCTTACTTTATTACAAGAGTTCCGCATGTATGATTTTTCTCTTGAACAGGATTAAGGTGCCTGATGTGCATTCCCATGTGTCTGCACTGGGTCTTCCGTGGCCTGTTATTGCCACAAAGTGGTTTGTCTGCCTTTTTGCAGAGGTTCTGCCAACTGAGGTATGTCATGAAATTTGTGAGCTCAGAATCTGCAGAATGTCTAAATTAATGATTTGGTTGATAGATAGTAGCAGTCATGTTAGCCATTACTACTCCAACCAGAAATATTGTCCATCTTTCAAAGTTCACGTCACAATACTGGTTTGATAGGCTTAGGAAAACTGGGTGCATTGGAAGCTGAAATTTTTTAAAGTACTGGAAAGTAAATGCTTTTCTTTGATCATTATGCCCCTCAAATAAGATGCTAGAATATCTTTTTGTTAAAATAAATATTTAATTGATGCCCAAATATTACCATTATTTTAATTAAAATGAAATTTTTTCTTAATAAAATGTAAGAAAAATAACGTTCTTTAAAAAAATTAAAGTCACATACTTAAACTCTAGTCATTGGCCCTGAACCTTCCAGCTATGACTATGGGCTTTACTTACCTTCTGTTGTAAATTAATAAAAACTGGTCAAAATTTTTCTTATCTTCTCTTTACTGATTATCTAACATAATCTGTTGAACTTGAATAATATTTATTACACTATTATAGTACATGAATTTGTCCAATTTTTCCCATTAAGACTTTAAAATAGTTTCTTTATTTTGAAAATATTATACTTGGTAACTAATCAAGTTGCTTTTATTAAATTTGTAAATAACAAAAGGTCCTGCAATCTGTTGTTGCTGTAGAGCTTTCAGATATGTATTCCAACCAGTGGTGTAGCTACTGCCCAGGAGAATGAATACCGAGATCGGAATGTTGAGAATTTGCACTTGCTATTCTTTTTACCTTATCACATGTGCATGAGGCTGTATAATATTGGAATTCAAATATCTATCCAGTATGCAAAAGACCATGATAAGAGAGAAAAAACAAGAGACTCCAAGTAAGCAGTACAAGCACATTTGAAGCCTACAAATTAATCCACACTTAGCTAATAAAGAGCAATAAAAGAGGAAATACAGTATGAGAAGTTTCAGATGAATCAGTTGTTGGTCTTTAGAGAGGTAATTATTGACTCTTATCAAGAGTAAGGGACAGGATGTTTCGAAATATTGAGGCCGACGGAGCTGCTTTGATGAGCAGAGTTTGTTCTGCAGTTCAAGTCAGATATCTGGAAAAGGAGGAAAATGCGCAATTTATACATTGTGCTTCACTAGACTTAAATCTGGTCCTTAACCACTCATCTGGGTATGCCGTATATATACGTCACGCTGTTTTCTCGGCTGTTTGCTTCTCGTATCTAGACCCTGACTTTGCTTTGCGGATTGCATTTCCGTTACCCTAATTTTAAAATTAACAACATTAATGTTATTTATAATAATATTATTTTTTAATCACTTAGTAATTGTGTAAATTTGTAATGTCTTTATACCATATTTTAGGAATTTGTGTTCATTAAATATTATTAACAAATTAAATTTTTATTGTAGTCATAAATATATATATTAACATTTTAATTGATGTCTTGTGGTAAAAATAGTTTAAGACTCAAATTTTAAGAATAAACAACTCAAATACTGAGCAATTAACGTATTTTTTTAAATTGATTAGCGATTTGATTCACCTCAATTGCAATTTAAATGCCCACCTTCGTTTTCGAAAAATTAAATACCCAGATGAGTGGTTAATGGTTTGGATTGTGTCATACCTGAAATTTCTTCATTTTGCAGGAACGTGGAGAGAATTTACATATGTTTATTTGGATAAAGCATTGAGAGATGGAAATTGCTTGAATCTTTCATAAGCCCCGAAAAGAATTACAGTCTGAAAATACTGTTCAACTACATGGGCATCAAGACACAGCTCATTACTTGTATCAAGATACATATATGTACATGGAAATATTTAATCTCTGTCTAAAATTATGCTCATAAGCAAGTCTGATGATTAAATAGACGATGAAAAATCACTTACGATAATATTAGAAAAATTTGAATTTGTATTTCTTCTTGTGATACAATCAAAAATACTTTGTAAACATAGTACCTAAAATGCTACAAGCAAATTATGCAGACCTTACCAAAGCATACATGTCCATTAAGAATGCTTACATTGAGCTAAAATCATTCAGGAATGGCTTTTAACCAGCCAAACAATCCACTGCAAATCTTTGCATAAAATTGGTGGTTAAATCAAAATTTAAAAATATTCATGGTTGGAAAGACATCTTATTGGGTCTGATGACAAGATGGGATTAGATGCTGAAGTACCATTCAGAATTAATGTCTTCAATGGGCCTTGAGATTGTTATTGAAAAACTTATTGAAGGGTTTAAATGAAGTTCTACAACCTCAAACAATTGCTAAAGAATCAGATCATGAGTTAGAGAAAAGATCAGAGAAGCTGAAGTAAAACTAGAGCAGGAATGTAATTGACCACAAGGATGTACTCAGGGAGGAGGTCCGAGATGTCTGGACCCTCCCCTCGGTGTACAGATATTTGTGGAATTAGCAATAATCACATTACTAACTTGCTACATTGCCTCTTGCTATGCTGCCACTTGCTGCATTGAGTTATGAGAATGAAAATTTTATAAAAGTTTATATCATTTGAATAGGACTTTTATTTAATCAATTGCTGGAAATTGGTTTTCGGCCTCAGACCCCTCCCGAAGTAAATTTCTGGGTACGTGCATGACTGAACAATTGCCGGTGCAGCTGATTTCATTTTGGTCTTGCTTGAAAAATGACATCGCTAAACTTGCAACTGTGAAGAAAATAGCTAAACTGCTACTCAATGAAACGCTGCGCTATCCACCAGTTTTCCCGACATTTGTTCAGTATTAATGGTATTTCTAGCGATTCCAGTAACTGTCACAAGTTCAGAACATAAATATTCAAAACCTAACATTATTAAAACTTATTTGAGAAGCACTATGGGACAGAAAAGTCAAAGCAGATAGAGTTTTCTCTCAATTGAGAACAAGATAGCTTGTTTTCTGAGGAATGATCTGGAACACATCATTAACGTGTTTGCCAAGTGGAAACGGAACATCTAACTCAAAAGCAAGTAGTGATAACTGCAGTTATCAATAAATATTTTGTTATATTTACTTATATATTTGTGCAGCAGATCTAATGCACCTCTTACAGATTGAAAAATATTAAGATGTGAAATATTTATAATAGGCCAAGTTAAATACTGGATATTTTTTCTTAGATATGTTAACATGGCATACTTCAATGTTCCTGAACCCACTTTAAATATGGGCAAATTTTCCCCCTGAACCCACGGAATATGTTCAATTATAGGGGTGCCCTGAAAAAATTTATCTCGGGGGCCCACACAGTCATAGCTATGCCACTGATTCCAACACTGGTTAGTGCACTTGGAAATGCTGTTATAATTGAAGCATGTTGCTAATAAATGAAAGATACTTAATAAAAATTTTTTTATAAATATATTTATTATTTTTAACCATCTTGTTTGTGGTATGATTGTAGATAGTTAATCAGAGATTTTTTTAGTGTTGAGATACTCCTTTCAATTTAAAAACATTTCTTTTTGTAGACTGTTCTGAGGATATGGGACTGCTTATTCTATGAAGGATCCAAAATAATTTTTCGAGTTGGTCTTACTCTAATAATGAGAAACAAAGAAAATCTCCTCAAATGTTCAGACTTTCCATCCCTTGCAGAGTGCTTCAAGGATATCACAAAGGACTCCCTTGTTCTCCAATGCCATGAATTCATGGAGGTAATTATTATCAGCAGAATTTAACACTAATTTTCAATTGTCGTCATTATACTTTTTAATAATTAATGATGGTTGTGGCAAGGCATAAAAATACATTTACAGTAACAATTCTTTCAGGTGGACTTAATCAAACTCTTGAATTCAGTTAAATATGATAAATTTTATTCATTTTGTACCAGGGCATCAAATTGGAACCAAACCAAAAACCGAAACTGAAAGAACACTTTATTTTTAGTCAGAGTGAAACCAAACCTGAATCAAAAAAATATTTTTTTGAACCAAAACTGAAAACTGTTATTTATTTCATTCCTTTTTTTCGGTTCTCATAAACAGTTGGAGTGAAAGAAGGGTTTTTCCTTACTTTCAAATGTGTGCCTTTTTTAAAAGCTCATGCTTCTATACTCAACAAGTATGTAAGTGCGGGGAAGCGTATAATGGGGCAACATATAATGGGGATCTCCCCTGTAAATATATATACAGTTGGTCCCCGTTATTCATGGGGGTTACGTACTAGAAAATGGCCACGAATACTGGGGAATTTTTCCTCATAGAAATACATTATGTAAGTGGGATTACGTTCCGATTCGCCACTAAAATCACTCATGTGACAAAAAAAGGGAAATTTTCCCTCATAAGAATTCATGTAATAATGGAGATTAGGTTTTAAGTAGTTGCCACTGTATCCTATGAGATCCAAACTAAGAAAACAAGTCTGTTTATGGGCGTTCCAGTCGTGAAAGGTTTAATATACTGGACAGTACATACACTGAACATTGCCTAAACTTAATATAAATGAAATTAACTTAAAATTGCATAAATACGAATAGAAAATATGATGATAAGGATAAACACAGATATTGCGAGGTAAAACTCGTGAGAATCTCGGGTACGATGTTCATGGCACAATTCCAAAACAAATCATGTGGTGCCTGTGAGTAATAACACACAGAAGATGGCTCCACACATTCGTTATTCGCCCATTGCTGAGCCACGAATATTTGTCACTCGCCAAATATCTAGTTTTGTGGATGGGACAACGAGTACCGATATTCGTCTCTCAGCGAACCACGATTATTTCCCGTCGAGAGTTGGTAAAAGAGCAGGAGTCAATGGGACGAATATTCAGCAAGCTGCAGTGTTTTTAACCCCTCCACACATTGGTTATTCGCCGATTTACGAATGTCTCTCTGCATTGCTACCAGATCGTGGGAATTTTCCCTATTTGCGAGAAATTTCATGCGGAACTGGCAGTATTGCTCCTTCCGAACCAGTGCTCGGTGTGGTCAGCCATCAAGTGTATGTCGGAGAATCACATCCACCATCTTCTTTTCCAGCTTCATTTTCAAACAGGCGCAGCTCATGACAACAATAGCGGCACTTGCAGCGACGACAGTGTCTTCACTGTCCAAATCCATCGGCAAAATTTTATCACTACAAACTTGACACCTTTTCCCGCAAGTCGATATGAATATTCTGTATTTGGCAATGGATGATTAGTGTGGAGGCAGCTGCAGGTAGGGAGGAAAATATTTACCCGTCACTCGGCAAGTGATCACGAATGTTCGACACTTGGCAAATAATGAATGTGTGGAGCCGGCTTTACGCTAGTTACGATGAATAAAAAAGTAATTACCAACATAGTATATTTATTATCAATAACAAAAAATAAACAAAATAGGTCAGAAAATAAAAGAAAACGAGTACTATGAGGCAGTCACTGTTGAACAAGTAGCGTGCATGTCGTCTTCTGACTTCGTCACGGCAAATAGTCCGAGTGACGAATAAGCGAAGCAAAAAACTGCGGATACCGAAACATTGCTCCATAATACATCAATAACGAATAGGTGAAATGATGAATACCGAATCCGCAAATACCGGGGACCAACTGTAATCTTAAGGAAAAGGGAAGGTAGTGATGATGGTGGCAACAAGGTGTTGAAGGGAGCCCAGTGGATACTTACAAGTTGCGTTTTCTTGGTTGATACAAACAGTATCTTCAGGATGTCTACAGGGAGAAAAACACATTATCTATGTTATAAAAGAGAAAGGCAATGAATTTTGTTTGTTTATTTTAAGATAAACAAATTTCAGAGAATTTATGCATTCACAAGGTTAACTCAGTTTTCTTGCCAAATTAACATGTTGATATGTGTTGTAAATATTTTTACTGAAATGCATATACATCATTATCAAAGATCTGAGATTGTTATTGATTAAACTGGGTTTTTCATATACTACTGCATTCCACAAATGTATCATTATATATAGGCGTTCCTTACAGAGGAGGAGGATATAACATATGATATATAGGAGGAGGAGGAGGAGGATACTAATGTTTAGGCACTTCCAGATGAGCTGGAGATTCGAAATTTTTTTCTTAGGTAGGATTTTGTGCAAAACTGACTAAAAAAAACGAAAATCTTGAAAAAGACCAACAATGCGGCCGCTAAAAATTCGCAATTAAACAAATTTTCAAGGTTTATGTATTTCCGCATGTGCTACGGATTTGAAATTTTTTTTATAAGTAGATCTCTTAAAAAAACGAAATGGGGATTATACAAATTTTGATATTTTAATTTGTTTTGCAGTTAAAAATTCTTAAAGTTTAAACAAATAGATAACTGTTTAGGTACTACGGGATGAGCTAGGAAGCTGAAATTTTCAAATTATTTACAGAGTAGTGAATTTGCACAAATAAACATTTCAATTTTACCATATATGAATTGCGGCGGTCGTTAAAAATAATTTTAATTTAAACAATTAGAAAAATATTATTTTACTTATAGAAGTGCTACAACTTTAAAATTTGGCTAAAATGTGTAGCATTAGTACCCCATAATGATGATAGTGTAAAATTTTTAAAATTGCAACGGATTGTTTTAAACTATTATTTTTACATGTGGGAAAAACGAAAATCGCTGCGGAGGTGAAATCTTTAGAATTAAAAGACTATTTGTAATGATGAAATGTCTGTCTGAAAAATGAATGTTTTTTCAAGGTGAGATGAAATGCTTGCAGCACCAACTACTAGTATTACTATAAAATAACATTTAAGATTTCCTCAAATATTGATTTATTTTTTATCATTGCAGAGCATCTTTAAAACTCCTGGATCCTTGCCGGGAAGTTTAATAACTAAGCTGCGTACAAAAATTTCACAGCAAAAGGATTCCAAAAAATAATAGTGAACCGTGTATAGTTTCAAAGTGTTTAATTAAGTTCAAGTCAGGAAAGTTTAATAAGACGGAGAATGTCATAGACACGAACCAACATGAAGAATCCAATTGATGCCTTAAAGTAATATCTGAGGCATTTCTGAAGTGCTTTGTTATTTGGATAACACCACTTGGGTGGATTGACTCAGCTTTATTTATTATACCAAAGTAAGAAAAGTTTATCTGTGAATTCCCATGAATTGGGACTAAATGGTTTAATTGTAAGTAATCTTGATGAAACTACCATTGTCTTATAATGATATTACAAACCTTTGTAGGCTTCATCATGTGTGAAAATTTGGAATTCTCTTTCTTTGTATTCTGGTTTGATGTATTTTTAATTGCCATTAACTCCAGAACATGGATGACTTCTCATTTATATTTATCTTTAAAATATCAGGCTGCATCAGGTTTTTACTATTTATTTTTTCTTTGCTTCTTTAAATTGGGTGATCAGATGAAATGAATTTAAGAACTTATGAAATTATAGTATTTTTCCTGATAAAAATACTTCAAATCTTAGTAAAAGGAAAAACAGTCTATACAGTTTTCATACCATCAGTTGTTTTCATTGATGGATCCTTATAAATATTAATGCTCAAAATATAATGCAAGGCACTGCCAAAAGTTACAATATTTATTACTTTTTAGCTTGTGCATCAGTATCAGTGAATTTAGTTTGATAATGGTATGTATGAATGTTTGTATGATTTGTGTTAAAGAGGATGCAATTTGGACAATATTGTAATGTCCCGGCTATAAATTTGCCTGTGAACATATAGAATTACTGAATATACTGGCGTATAAGACAGCCTTTTAAGCTCAAAAAAGCCCCCCAAAACTAGGGGTCGTCTTATACGCAAAGCATAAAATGTGAACCTTAAATCCTTAAAAGTAACTTGACTCCTAAAAACTGCTGTGCACCACTTTACTTCCACCATAAATAGTTCTAAGTAAAACTTACGTTTGCTTCACGTAATTAACAACAGATTCAATAAAATGTAAACCTACATGATTCCTTTATTCATATTGCGTATATATACCATATATACTTGTGTGTAATATGCAGTTTAAAGGCCAAATTTTTAGCTCATAAAGTATGGGGGCACGTTATACGCTGGTAACACTTCTGTGCAATTAAAATAAAAAATTGAAGCGTAGGTACTTACCTCACACCAGATTCCAACTTTTTGGGTAAATTGCTGGGAAAACCATGCTAATTATCGATAATCCAGCTTATTTAGATATTATTTTAATGTATCAAACACCTAATTACTTCCTTACAATTGTATTTCCATCCTCTCCAAATATTCTACATTTCACTATCTAATCAGCTGATTGCTCCAGCAAAATCGCCAGGTAGACTTTCTGCTAGACACGTATCAAAAACAAAACATACAGTAATTTAAAACATAGAATTCATCTCCCTCATCATCTTCAGCACCAAATAACTATTTGAGGAAGGCTACCGTGATATGCAATGAAATTTAAGATTTCATATTAAATACTGTTATTAAATATCTCTAGGCATTTAATATTCTGTAAATAGATATTACATGTAGTTTGAAAATTTTTAAATAAATTGACCTGTTTAAACTTCATTTGACATTTAAGTCTGAAGTGTTTTTGCCTTTTAACCAAATTTCTGCAACTCAGAATTTTTGGATTTTAAAAACTAATTTTCATAGGTTTTTACGTAAAGCCGGATTTGCGTAAGTTGAGTCTTGTGTAACCTGGGAAGGGTCTGTATTTATTTATGGTACTGTAGTTAATATCCAACATGACAATATAATTCTAGAATTTTGTTCCTCTACCCCTCAAAAGCTAGGGTGTGCATTATACACGGTATATGAAAAAGTCGGGATTTTTGGCAAAAAGTATGGGTGCGCATTATATACGAGTATTCATTCATTCGTGTTCTGTCTTAAGACAGGTCCTACCAATTAATTAATTGGTTTTGACTAGGGAATATACATACACGGTGTGGTGGTTTCCTGTTGCCTTCCACACCGGACACACACACACAGAAGGGAGGAGGGAAACCCGGTGCCGGCATTTGCCTGCTCTTACGAAGAACACCAGGGGGGCCAACGGCTTAACGTCCCTTCCGAAGGACGGAACAGCTGAATTTGCGCAGTCTCCTCAAACCACCTAAAAAGGGGGCCAGGTGACCTTGAGAAAAATCCTACTCGCGCAGGATTCGTACCCGATGACTTTTTTCAAGTATCGGGCGAGTACAAGTATATATGGTATATAATGTATTCGATAAGGATAGATTTTTTTCACCCAAGTGCTAATGAAACATTTACAAATAAATGGCAAAATTTTATTGAACACCAAAATTAGATCCGGTAAATTAACTGCCGCCACTGTAACCTCACAAGTTTTACAAGACAGGAGCAGCTTTCATATTTTATAATCATCTTAGCTGGCAAATATAGCCTAAAACTTAAATTTTTAATTGAAAATCTGGGGTCGTCTTATGTGCAGGTCACCTTATAGACTGCGATTTATGGTATTTAATGCTAAGGCTCAATTTAGAGAAAATTGAATGAAATTCTTGTCTTCAACATAACTATCTTTCAATAGAAAACTTGACTAGTTAACTTCACTTAGTTATCTTTAAAATAAAAATGTTGGAATTGCCATTAATCATTTTACAAGTAACTACTACAGTAAGTTACATCAATTTTGCAGGCATAATAAATAAATGAGCATTAAAAGCATGCCTAAATTTCAATAATGTGCAATGAAATTCATTAAATCTGATTGTCCCTTAGCTGTATACTTATTGTATCTGCTGGTGTCATCTTATATTGAATAACTTTTTTCTATTTGGTTTTTATAATGATTTTTTTAATATTTATACTTTGATTGAATATTAGTTATTAGTTTTTTTATGGTGACTAATAATTTTAAAACCATTATTACAAATCTTGATGCAATTTTGTTTTCTTTAAACATAAATATTGCTTATTGACTGATTTATTGTCCAAATGTGATGTGCTCACATCGTTTACTTACAATCTGCCATGTTTGTGATGCTATGTTATTAATAGACTGCATAGAGAATTTGACATGTGCAATATTAATTTGGTGCTATAAAAAGAGTAAAACTGCTGCACTTGATACAGCTCTTTTGTTTTAGGTGAATGAATGTATTTTGAGGACTTATCTGGGAGTACACTAGGTATCCAAATGGAATTTCATGATAAAAAATTCCATCTAATTGTGGATGGATTCTAACAATTTCGAATTTTCTTTGAATGGTACATAGCCAAAACCAAGTTTACTATTGGACATAATTTATATAACTTCAGCCATTTTTTATAATTATTGGTGCGAATATTGGTTTTGCAAAGAGAAACTGGTGAATGATCAGTGTTGTGTGACAAGAATTGCAGTTGTTTTTTCAGCATTTAGATAAACATTAGAAATGATGTCAATTTTGTTGCAAATATTTTTCATTCTTAAAATAAGATGAAAACACAGTAGAACTCTGATTATCTGGATGTCCAATTATCCTAACCAAATTTTAAATTGCTGTGCTGCTGGTTTTCTTAACCCGTGCGTTGCTACCAGGGCTGCCGAGAGAGAGAGAGTTCGGGCCTCAGATATAAAAATGAGGGAAAGAAACTCGGCAATAGTCGGAAGCTCTTGGTTCATGGCACACGCCCGCAAGCCTTCATTCAGGGTTGTGCTTGAAACATTTTTTTTATTTATTTATTAAGAATTACTTTAAAATATGTATTCTACGTATATAATACGTAGGTAATGTTACTTTGGTTGAAAAGAGAAAGGGTTCGAGCTTCTACTGGCGAAAATTGAATAAAGGAAAAGACTCCAATAACCAGTAAAAAGAGTTAAGTTTGCTGATACGTATTTTAACTACAAAGTAACCAGTATCAGAGCAAAAAGAAACTTGAGAATGCACCTGGTGACCCAGAGAACAAATCGCAAGTGAGGAGGGGGAAGGGGAAGTGTATGTTTTTATATCTATGGATGGGAATAGGGAATGGAAGTGGTGAGGGGGAGACTCAGTTGAAAGAGAGTACTTTGTACTACTCCGAGTTTGTTGTTCATTAATGTCTGCTTATGTTTGTGTAAGAATAGACTTTCCGTAGCATTGAGTTTTATTTCTATATATATTTCACAGATACACAAACAACGCATGCATTGTTCTGCGCTGGCTCCAATCATCTTTGCGGGCTATTCGAATATTATAAAAAACAAGTCGTTCAATTGAGTCAGGCACAGGTAATTTGTACCCAGTTCCCTCCCTCTCATCGGCACTGGTTGTGACATTTGGATGTAACCGAATACGCATTTATGACCCTTTGCTGCGACATTCGGATTTACCTCACCACCTTGAAAAAACTTTTTTGATACTGCTGCATTTTGGATCCCCTCTCTCTCTCCTAAAACGCTATCCAAACACCCCTCCTAATGCTCTTATTTGAATAAATACTGAAAAAATGTGCCCCACTTTCGCATCACCTCAATGAGTGCAAGGGAACTTTTCGATGTTCTTTTCCTTCTTTTGGAGAGATTCGAGTAAATTTTATGGCCTTGGCTATGGTTCAAAAGGCATTTTAGGAAAATTTGTGTGGCAGTTTTAGAGCATCTTTCTTAGTTATGCATCTGCATTCCTTGGTTATTTCACACATCTGTCTTTCAGCAGTTATCTGGGATTTTTTGACATTATTATTTGCATAATAATACCATATTTGTTTGAATAATTAATGCACTTTTTCTAATAATATTGTGACTAAATATTGGGTGTGTGAAATACGCATGATATTACACCTACCGACCAAGAGTGGAAAATTTTCATGCGTATTACAGATAAAAAAATAGTGTTTTTGTGTTACCTTTAAAACCTAAAATCATGTTTATTTTTTAAACTCATAGTTGCCCTTTTCTTTAGCACATTTTCTTAAAAGAAAAATGTGTGTATGTGATCACTCTGTCTATGGACAACAACTTTTTTTGTTTTAAGAGATATTGGAAAATTCTTTTTGAATTAGACAGCTCTTATAAAGCCATTAAGTTTTCACTGATTGAACTTGCACCGTAGTTCATAGATTTTCCACTAGATGGCTTCAAGTTTGAAAAATTTGAAATGGTATTGTAGCCAAACCACTGTAATTAACAGGAAAATTCTTTTTGAATTAGATAGCTCTCATCATTCTATGAATTTTCCAATGATTGGGTTTTCCATATGTTTCATAAATTTTCCAGTAGGTGACTTCAAATTTAACTTGATCGTTTTAAGATATTTTTGGAAATTTTTTAAAATTAGATAGCTCTTATAAATCCATTTATTTTTCACTGATTGATCTTTCATGTGGTTTGTAGAGATGGCTTCAATCAGGAAAATTTAAAACTTTGAAACTACGTGGAATATCAGGAAAATTCTTTTTGAATTAGATTAGATAGTGGTATTGTATCCAAAGTACTGAAGCTAAAAGAGTGAAGTTTTCACTGATGGGAAAATTCTAATGAGGATCTACATTCCAATGGTGCAGGTCCTCCCCTCCTCATAGTAGGAGGCAAACCAGAACCCTGAAAAATTCTAAGAAAACATGCTTCCACCTCCTGCTTTAGCAAGGGCTTCTTACTTGTCTCCAGTTATCCGAATTTTTTACTATCCGAACCTCCCTCAGCCCCAATTAGTTTGGATAACCTGAGTTCTATTGTAAGTTTTAATTCATAGCTATTATTCTAGATTTTACTATACATAGGTAAAGATTTGTATTATCATCATTATGGCAGAGAAAATTCATTGCAAGTCAAGTATTTACCTGAGAATGAAGAGAAATAAACTTGAGCATGGTAGAGAAAGTAATAATTTGGTAGGTAACGTTAGAAACGGTGCTGCTTGCATTGACTGTGATTTAATATTTTGTGTATATTTGTTCAAATTAATTTTGTTGGACTTTTACTGTTAAGGCAGTATGGTGAAGCATTTGATTTACGTGAACATTGACATGCATCTTCAACACCGGTATAATTTATTTGGCCATATTCATTATAATATGGGTAAATTGCAATATATCTCCCCCCTTTAAGTGGTGCGATGAATGTCAAATTATGGAAGTATGTAATTCGGACAAAAAACTCATTCTAATTAGCATAATTGCCTGTCAAATATGACAGGTACACACAGATTAATTATTAAATTTAATGCACTTCCCATTCTTCCTCTTTTTCTCATTCTCCTGCGCTCTCCTCCTCCCTTGCTTTCTCCAAATAAATGTTTTATTTTTCTGTTTTTAGTCAAAGATTAAAAACTCATTCAGGTTTTGTGGAAAATTTACTAAAAATTGTTTTTTTTTTTTAAATTCAGCAATTTTAATCTCTATCTTGGACTTAGGAACCCTCATTAACACAATATCACTGAATAATGGAATATTGCTTTGTTTGATTCAGTCATATTGTTTAGTGTTCCTAATGTATTGTTTTAAATTCAAAACAGCATCAAAATTTCATGAATATGTGCACAGATGTGATGCATAATTATAATCCCATAAACCAGCAACAATGTAAATCGCTTGGACAACAAAAGATTTTCATGTAAAAATGCATCAAATTTTTGCATTAAAAACTAATTTGTGGACCAATTCAGTGCGTATTTGAAAATCCATGTCAAAAAAAGAAAAATTAATTCCTTTAGGCGTTTGTTGTTTTAAGTCTTGAATTTCTACGATGATTCTAAGTAATTTTAATATGCAAATGATTAATATGCTACACTCATCTCCATGTAAATCAAATAGAGAAAATAAACGCTCTTAGAATCAAACACGACTTAATGTAGACAGCAGGCAGCCTAGCATTTAAAAGTAGTGTTGCTAAGTAATTTCGGAAAGCTTGATTGTGAAAAGAATGAGTAGTTTTCGAGTTAAGCGGTTTTCTCATTCTTCCATTTAACTCCATAGAGCGTTACTGAAAGACTTACAGGCAGACTTGGGATTTTATTATAGATATTTTATTTATATGCCAACCCATTCCAATAACTTTTTTCATAAAAGATTTTAGCATAGTTCACACTTTATTGTTATTCCTGCCTTTGATTACACCTTGTCAGGTTGGGTTTAGGGGTTGGGGTACATTGCAATTGCTCTTCATTAAATGGCTTATAAATATAATACTGCAGCTATTGCCTAGAATAGAATTGCATTGAAATTATCTGTTCAGTGAATGGCATTTATATCTATAGTTTTAATTACTATTATTTTTGTTATTGTAATGATTATTTTTATAATTATCATTACTATTTAACATTTTTCCTCTTAATTGCTGTCATTAATGAAGTAACACCATCCTGCTGCGATTTTTCCAATTGAATATTCTTGTTTCTGTCAATTTTGATGCCAATGGCATTTTATTCAGTCTGTTGAGAATATACTTTCACGCAATGCAAACAAACTCTTCATGCATAGTTGTTGTTGGATCTCCTATAGTCTTTTAACTCTTATGGTATATTTGCGTTCCAGCAATACGTTATTGTATCTTGTCCTAAATTAGGTCAATATTGAAATATGATTGTTTCTTTTACTGAATAACTTTTTGTGATTGAATTAGATTTTCCCTGTAACATTCTTCTTGTAAAATGGCCAGCAGAGAGAGCAAAAGAAAATTATTTTTGTGCATGAAAATATATTTAACATTTTCACTGAAAAGAGAAATAAAGCTATGTTTATATAAAATCATAAGAAGTTTTGGTTGAAATTTTCAATAATAAGAACATAATATAGTGAATATTTTCATGACTTTTTGGCAGAGCAGAGAAATTCTCGCTTTAAAATGCAAAATTTAAGTTAACATTAAAAAATCCCTAATTCAATTATAAAGCATTTGATGAAGGTATGAATATAGAAAACTGCATTTTCAGATGGAAGGTGAAATTCGGTAAATAAGTGCATAATAATTATACATTCTTGCATCTACTTCAGTGTTTTGTTATTGTGAATTGTTACATTTCGCTTATAATTGTTGATAGAATTTTTAAGTTGTGTTTTTATAATGATTTCAAAATATTTTATGCATAATTTAATGTACTAATTAGTTAATTATTATTATTTATTGACATTAGGAACGATATTTATATTCTTTGATTAGAAATTATTGATGTAAACATAAAAGTATATTTCACAGGTGTGTATGTATATAAATATGCACACATACAGTGCTTTTTTTAGCAAAAAGATACTGTGTTCAAATTTGGCTGACCCCTATGGGGTGGGTGGAAATTTTTTGAAAATTTTTCCAATATCAGATTTACTAATTTTATTTCTTTTTAGAAAAATCACAGTAGGAAGGAATATACTTAAAATAAACATACCACAGCTCCAAATTTCATAATATGTTACAAATTTTAATTCCCATTTTCTTTTTAGTGAAATATTTTTTAAAATTTAAACTTTTAAAAGTTCTTAGTAATGAAATATATATTGATCAGGAGATTAATTTTCAAGAAGCAGCTATGATTAAATGTGCCATTTTCAATGGAAATAACATATATTTAAATGATTGATTAAGTGTATAATATACAAATTTTTTATCAATGGCACCACACGTTTATTGAAGGTATTACATGGCAGCAATAGGGTGTAAATATGCTCTATACCAGGGGTGGGGAACCTTTTCTATATGGCTGGTTGTGTTGGTGGTTGTCTGTTCTTTGATGGACAGCATTGGAAGCTTATAATGCTTTGTTGGACCAGTTTAGTGTTTAAATGGTATGTTACCTAGAGGTTTCAAGGTCTCATACAAGCAAAAATCAATTCTAAATAATGATTTTAGTGTTAAATTTTCAAAATTTTACGTTTAATTACCATAATTTTAACAAAAATTACAAATTTGTATGTTAGATTTTATGGACCACTTCTTTGTCATAGCTTTGCATACCACGTAAAATGCTTTCAGGGGCCACATACAGCCCTGGGGTTGTAGATTGCCCACCCCTACTCTATACTGTCTTATACATTCCTTACTACAAACAAACAGCTTTATCGATCAATATATTATCGTTTTCAAGAATGGATGGATTATTTTATTTTTTAATATTCAATGTATTTTAAAAAGGTGCTGGCACTGCGTACTGCCAGAAAAAAGCACTGTGTGTCTATATTTTATATATATACACACACATCAGATCTGTTTAAAATATGTATTTAGTATTGTCCATTGTTGGTATTAAATTGCATTATTGTCATATGCACTATTGCAATGTTTATGCCCTTGGGATTTAACCTGTGAATCATATTCACAGTTGAATTTTTGGTATAGGTCATGTATATACATAACTGCAGGTGAGATTGAAATCATTTATGGTATATTGTACAATACAATATTTTCACCTTGTGAGTAATATTAAATATTTTTGATATTTTCTCAAATGTCCATCAAAGTGTTTTAGGTGAATAGTTCTTCAAATTTTGGTCATTTTAAATCTTAGTCACTATGTTGATTGGATAAAATTTTTGCTCTTATAAAGTTGATGTACAAATTAACTTTGTGGAAATTATAACTTGTATTTTTTCAATATTTTATTATTTTAATATCATTGTGTGAACAATCATATGCAAGGAAGTTAGTAATTGTGTATGATAAGTGTATTACATGATTATATGCCTTCAGCTTTACCAGTTACTTCTTACTTTCTTTGATGACAAATCTGAAATCTGCAGACTTGCTCAATTTCTTAAGTTTTTTGCCAAACATATTTCACTAAATTTTGTCTATATAAAAATCATCATTTTTAGTGATGTGACGCAATATAAATGATATTTCTTTTAATATCACTTAAATTCAAAAAAATGATTTGTATGATACAATTATACAGTAGAACCTCATAAATCCAGCATTAAAAAATCTGGAATTATAAAAAAATCAGGCACTTTTTGAAAGCGTTTGCTGTGGGTTGCCTACTATCTCAGGTGCATTTCGAAAACTGATATTCGACTTCAAATAAAATCTATCCAAGAGCCTAAGTTTTCACTCTCGTAAAGATATATCTTTAAAATTTATAAGTTGGATGGATAGTTGCTGGACTGGGAAATTAGGTGACCAGACTTGCCAAAAATTTAATTTACGAATGGCAGATTTTTTACATTGTCCCGAAAATAATTTTCAAATCATCAATCTGTCCCGGATTTTTCATATCTGCTAGATAAAATGACATCGTCACCATTTAGTTAAACAAAAAATTGAAGTTAAATGAGAAATCTAACTCCTTAACCGTAAAGTTAAAAAATTAGGGACACATGAAAAAAGGAGGTGAAAAGTTAAAGAAAATGAAAAATACAAACTTACAGGTTACTCCACGCCAGGGACCTTAGGTCACTCACTCAATCGCACAAGCACTAATCCTAAAGGTGGAAAAAGGATAAAAATAGAAGCCGGGTTTGCGAGAGATTAATCTGTGCCAGGGACCCGAAAATCACACCGTTGCTAGGTTTGTGAGTCTGTACGATCTCGACAGGGACTCCAGTTAATGTGTGGAATGATGGAATGGCTGCAACACTGAAAATTTTCTGGCATAATTTGTGGCCCGCAAGGAAGATAAAGATGTTTATGAATTGCCACCATATTTTCTAGTCTTTTATGTTAGTGACAATTAGAGAATCATTTATGAAATTATGGAGTTCGCTAAGGCATTGACAAATAATGCTGTTACAAAGAATCTGGAAGAAGATGACGTTGAAAACTGATAGAAATCGACAATGAAGCGCCTGTCATACATCAGCTGATGGCGAAATAGCTGAAATGGTTTTGGAACCCAAACGTGAGAAAGATGAAGTAAGTGAAAGTGACTACGATCACAAGGCAGCAACAGACAAACCTTCAATAGGCCGTTGCATACAATTGGTTGTTGATTTGCCGGAAAATCCGTTTTTTAATACGAAAAAACGCAAATTTTCAATAATGAGAATTGTGAATTACCATGGCAGCCGCATTTGAGTTTGAGGTAATATTAGGTGAAAATTGAACTTTTGACGATATTACATAAATTTGTTTGTTTACATTTCGAATTCGACCACTGTTGAAGAATAATTTTTATTTGGATGAAACTGGAAATATTCTGTAGATTTGAATTATTCTGTTAATGCCTTAAAGGAATAAATTAAAATAATGTAAGATAGCTATTTAATTATTTGAGGGAAAATTGTACCTCACATTGTTTAGCCTTTGACGATATTATTTGTAATTTGGTTAAGATACTATGTTGTACTTTACGATTTGCCCCTGGATACTTAGGCTATGGTGTCACTTTCAGAAATACGGATTTTTCGAAAATCCGGCAAGGACTATGTCCCGAGGATGCCGGATTTATGAGGTTCTACTATATACCACTCTTTGTCTGGGAACAAGATAAATTAGTGTGTTTCCCACCCCATTGGCATGCCCATATCTGCATAAGAAAAGTGTATTGAGTCTGCATAGCACATCATAAAATTGAACTAAAAAAATATATAATATGACTTTGGAGATGAAAGGAGTAAACAGTTGAATGAATGAAGTTGAATTTAGTTGTTGCACACAAGTAGGGGTCGGGACGATCCCAGGTTGAAAAATCCGACTTCCAATGGATTCGAACCCGGGACCGCTGCATGGAAGGCCAATGCTCTAACCACTCCACCACCTCTGGTAGTGAGAGAGTGTGAAATGCCATATATAGGCAGGAGAATGTGTTTAGGTGAGGATGGTGATGCGAGTAGAATATTTTTGGAAATTGTAAGAGGTAGAAATTGGTATAAAGACGATAAATGAACCTAAACGCAACCCAATCCAAGGGGGCCGAAGAGAACGTGGAAAAAAACCAACCTCAACCAACAACCTAATCCATTCCAGAGAGCCAAAAAAGAGACAAGGAATCTCCTAAGGTAGAAATTGGGATGAAGACAATGAGGATGATAAATGAAGCTCAATGCAACCCAACCTGAGGAGGGGACCAAAGAAAATGTGGAAAAAAACCAACCCAACCCCACCCAATCTAACCCAGAGGGCCAAAGAAGACACAGGGAATCTCCTCAAGCTAAGTTTCATGTTTCCATGATATGTAGCTACAGTAAACCCTCATTAACATGAACTCCAAGGGAGAATAAAATCATGTGTTCGTGTTAACCGAGTTCATGTTAACCGGATTATGTATGAAAAACAGTAAAAATATTATAATTTTCTGCTAGAATGTGTAGGTACATATAACACATGTAATTGAGGTAACTTGTTTGTGTTATATAAATTATTATTTAAAAAACCACAAATGCATGATTTGAACTAATATTCAAATGAACCTAACATTCATGAACCATCCCCGAAATGAAGTAGCATTGATCAAAGCTTGCTTGTGGTGCGGTAAATGAAGACAGTTAAATGTATGTAAATATCTTGGGTTCATGGATTTTCTAATGACCTACAATTTTAATTTTTCTGTGCCAATATATTTGTGGCAAATGACCATGGTAAGTCTCATTGTACCGCCATGACACTTAACAACTAAACACTTTATAGATCCAATGAACGATCCAAATTGAACATGTCCTGATCAGAATATGAGCTCCTAGCTATTTAAAAATTCTGTAGTCATTCGTTCAAACCTATTTCATCCACTTAATTAGCTTCACCATAAATAACATGCAAAGTGAATCCATGTCTTCTCTAGAAACTTGAAATACATCCACTTGAAGTAAAAATGATCTATTCCAAGTTTGGTAGATAATTCCTCAACTTTTTTTTGGACAAAAAGTCCAGAAATCGGGACCAATGATGACCTCATATGTTGAAACCATTTCAACTGTTTTCCTTCTAAATCTTTTTGTGGAGCTCCACATAGGTATCAATTGTAGTTATTGATTCTTTCAGCTACAGCTTGCTTGGTCTTTTTATATTTTATAATTTTGGAAAGTGTTGACTTAGGAATTTTCAATTAGTTCCATTTATTGCCACTCAAGGCGCGAGAGAGATGCAAGAAAACCACTTATTTTATAAATTTTCAAAAATTAAAAGTTTAGTCCCGAGATGCCAACCGCACTATATCAAAAATGCGCTAAAAGAACATGCACTAACCAAGGCATACCTGTATTGGAAAGTAATAAATTTAGTTATAGTTACATTGAAAGGGTGCTGACAAATATTTGGACAGATCCAAGAAATTGGCTAGAATTAGGTGCAGTAAAATCTGAACCCCAAGTAAAGTTTAATTTTAATATGAATTGTATTGAATCTTGTAATTTCATTGAAAATAAGGACAAAGCACTAACAGCAGCCAAGAATAATAAAAAGTATAAATGGAAATGTGGCAATTTTTTATTTATGGTGGCAATTTTGCATGAAGTAGATAAACATTTTTGGTAACTGTAATCTGTACTTATTTAATATTCTTTACAATGTTGAATTTATGGTAACTTTTGTTGTATATTTTTTACAATAAAAATTTGTCCATGATGAGCAATCATTGTTTTAAGATCAACATAATTAATGTATAATGCAATCTGTCTACCACACCTTATAACTGGGAAAAGGTACAAAAGACTTTTCAAACAGTGGCTTTAGTTTAGATCATAAACTAACTCAAAGGCTAAAATGCTGCACTAAGGACTTAATGAATAAGTTGAAAGAATGTTTGATTTTTACAAAGTTTTAAAGACATTAAATATTTACAAACTGCTTTGTGCATATGAATTAATAAGTTTTGGTTTTTCCTAAAATGCCCGGTAATTTCATGAAAATGTTCAGGTTTACATGGGAATTCTACAGTAATTTCATTACAATGTTCGGAAATAAGGCTCCAAAAAGGTGGCAACCCTAAAACTAAAGTTGGTTTCACATTCATTACTGTTAAGTACATGAATCAGTTTTATTCCACTGTCTTTTTCGCATTAATCTAAAATAGTTGCCTCAACTTGAAATGCACATCAGACATCCATGTTGTTACACAGGTGAAAATTTAATAAACACGAATGTTACCCTCAATGTTGGTCAGGGGTATATTAATACAAGTTCGTTTTCATATGTTCATGAATAGAAAGCAACTTGGCCAAGGGTCATCATCATTATGCTGCTGTCCGAAGACAGGTTTCAACTGAATCACTGCCTCCATCTCCCTCTCTCCCTAGAAGCCTCTTTTATATCTCTATAAGTAATATATTCCTGCTTTATATTCTCTAATATTCCTATTCTTTTTCTCCCTCTTCTGCTAATTTTGCCCTCTAAGATTGTCCTTTGTAAACACTGTCTTTTCAATATGTGCCCTATCCAATTTGCTTTTCTTTTCCTGATTATTTTTATTAGCATCCTTTCTTCTCCCACCATTTCTAATACTTCTTCGTTTCTCTTCCTCTGTCCATTCCACTTTCATCATCCTCTTCCATACCCACATCTCAAAACTTTCTAAATACCGTCCACGTCTCTGCATCATAAAGAGCTATGCTCCATATGTAGCATTTTGCTAATTTCTTCGTTTCTAAATTTATTTTCTTGCTTGTGAGAAGCTCCTTCTTCTCGTTAAATGCTGCTTTTGTCATTGCAATCCTACTTCTGATGTCCTGTGTACTACTTCCATCCTGCGCTAAAATACTGCCAAGATATTTGAAACTACTTACTTGTTCCAATTTTTGGCCATTTACCATTATATTTAATTCTTTGTTCTTTTGAGACCACCAAGACTTTTGTTTTTTCGGCATTGATCTTCATTCCATATTGTTTCCCAACCTTCACTAGTCTGTCTGTCATCCACTGAAGTTCTTTCTTGTCTTCTGCTATTAATCCCTGATCATCTGCATATTTAATGGTGGTAATACTTTCACCTATCATAAATCCTTTCTCTTCCATCAAGCCTTCTTCAGTGTTTATGTTCTTCCACTTTCTCCGCTCTTCCATTTTTTGCAGCATGGCTGCTGTGACCCAAGGTTTTTTGTTTCTTTCACTCGTTATCTTTCCTACCTTCTTTTCCATTACATCTTTAAAGTTGCTATAGATGTATCTCTACTCCTCATCTACATTGTTCCTATTTTCTTCAGCTCTCTCCCCCAACCTTTCCTCCAGCTCGGTCATGATAGCCTCCTTGTTCTTAAGGAGTTCCTCTAAGTTCCATTTCTTGTTAACTCTTGTTTCTCTTAACACTCTTCAGTCTACATTGTGTATTTGCCACCAAAAGGTTGTGGTCGGAATCGATATCTGCCCCTGGTAGTGTTTTCACATTTTTAATGCTATTTCTAAATCTTTCATTGACTAGTAGGTAATCTATCTATCGTCTCTGGTCCCCTGGGCTTCTCCATGTGTAAAGTCTCTGCTGGTGATGCTTAAACCATGTATTAGTTACAATCAGTCTATTTCTATGGCAGAATTCCACAAGTTTCTCCCCTAGTCCACATTTTCCCACTATGTTATCTTCCTGTCCTTCTCCGACTACACTGTTCTAGTCTCCCATTACTATGGTGGTGATCCTTCCTTTTCCCTCCTCCAAAATCTGTTCATACATTTCATCTACTTCGTTGTCACCAGCATTAGTTGTTGGCATATACACTTGAATTATAAGCATTTCCACTGGCTCCATCTGAAGTTTTACGGCTATTAATCTATCATTAACTGTCACTATCTTGCTAATTCTTTCAGCTATCTCTTTTCTCATTATAATCCCCACTCCTCTTTCCTTTTTCTCTCCTTCCGAGTAAATAACCTTAAATTCGTCTGAATTTATCTCGCCTCCCCTTCCCACCGAACTTCACTAAGACCTACATTATTCCTTCTCATTCCCCTTTTTAAGTTCTCTAGTTTACCCCCTGAATTCATAGTACATTCCACATTCCCATTCTTAATTTCTCACTACTTGCTTTCTTCTTATTAATGTTACATTTCCACTGTGCATCCCCTAGGGTAGTCACCACCTGGAGATCCGATTGGGGGACTATTTTATCTTTGGAATATTTTACCCCAGAGAGATCCATAGAGGTATTTGCAACTTTTCAGCCTATCATGGGAAATATAATGAGGTAGTTTCCCCTTGCTTTCCTCATAGCAGTTTCACAAGAGTGATTACCTATCTGTAGCTGTTCAGATCCACATGATCACCACCTACAGAGGTACTGTGCAAGCTGCTGCCCTTGCACAGGGGGATGTAAAACCCCCAAGACTGCTTCTTAGTCTTGACTCTTCCCCTCAGACCTTTCTGGCTTGGATGGTCCTACCAGGAGAATTATCTCCCACCCGCATAGCTCTTTGGTTCATTCAAGTACACAAACCTTCCCACCTCTGTAAGGTTATGCAGTCCTTAGGGAGGGGCTGAAGGGTAGTCAAGTGGAAAAGAAAATAACCCATTTGTTCACTCATCTATGCTCAAGCTGAGTTCGATAATAATTGTCTCTATGGCAACAATCCGATAAAATGAGATTTAAAATGCAAAAACGATGTTTCAGTAGAAATTCAAGAAAATATGAGCAAGTATCAAAATGCTGTGATAAGATTTAGAATCTACATTTTTTCCCCTTAGAAATATCACAATTTTAAGATATTTTAAAGTATTAAAGAAAACATGGCTGTACGATGGATGAGACTTCCTATGTAAAACAAATAGAAAAAATGTTCCTGAAATCGCATACCCGGGACTTCATCTTAGCCAAATAAAATATAGCCCAGAGGTAGGCCCTGGCAGCACGAGCTTCATATCGTTTCATGAAGATCAGTCCATTGATGCAAAAGTTGTTAGTAGGGGACACACACATATAAAGGACCATTTCATAAGGCTGTTTCCTTTGGAAACCAGCCTAGAAAACGAAAAACAACAAAATTAAAATTTCTATCGCTATTTTGCATTTATTGTGAACCAAAAACGTTTGATGCAATAAAAGGGTTAATAAAACTATAAATTGTTCCCGAATTATCTGGTTTATGTCTGTTGTTTTTAATTTTACAGCTTTTTTTGAAATTCAAATGTAGCTAATGGCTGGCAGAAGATTGGGGACCCCAGGACTAGACTATGCAATTGCAAATTTTGGTATTTTCAAAACGAATTATTCATACCTGTACCACTTCCAAACGAAATATATGCAGATAAATAGAGTGAACTTAGAAAAAGTATTCTGAAAATAATTAGGGAAACGTATTCATATAGTTTCATAATGGAATTTCCTCTTCAACTTGCTCTCCAAAATTGTTTCAAATTCTAAATTATACTTCATTTACTAAAATTGTATTATGGTGTGAAATTGGCGTCACCTTTGTTGTAACGCTTATGTTTCCATGTAGTCCTCCAATGGATGTAGATTATTTCACTTTTCAATGCATTTACAACAAAATATCTGCAATAATTGAACATGTTATTTACAAATAAAAGTAAATTACATATTTTAAACATTATTTGCTTACAAAAGCAGCTATACACTCATGAATATCATGAGGTTACAATTTTTCTAAGAAACCACTTAAAAGCTATGGTTATAACGGCGTTATTTACAAACTTAATAACAAGGCACCCATCAAGATTTCCCACTTTCTAATAAATCTTTGGCTTCATTGATTTTAGCAGCCAACAAAGGCGAACCTCCTCTATCTGGATGATTCAATGCCATCAATCGTTTGTGTGCTTCCTGAAATTAAGAAAAGGAAATGTATCCGCGGACTCAAGTACACGTATCTATGAATGGACCTACTGCATCATAACTAACCTTAATTTTTATTTTGCTGGCGCTCGGTGAAACACCAAGAATCAAACATGCTTCTCTTTTGGTCATTTTATGCTCAAAACCACCCTTGTAGTATTTGCTACTGGCGAATGTCTAGAAAAACATAATTATATCTATGTAACCGAATCAAGGTTTTATTAAAAATTCACATGCATGAAATTTACGAACCTGTGAATCTATTTTTGGAAAGGACTTCATAGCTTCATTTACTTTCTGGGTTACACCAGGTAAGGACCGGATGACTTGCCTAGCAATGAAACCCGCAGCTGCCATGCCAAGGCCCACTAATACTAATGTGCTAGCCTTAAGCGAGAAATGAACGATTTATGTATAAAATACATAAGGGCCAATTATTTCAAATATATGTATCAACATTACTTACCATAATAAGTAAAACTGTGTAACAAAGGTTTGCGGTCACTATTACATCATGCAGCGAAATTTCATCCCGGTTCCAGACTGAAATCGCTAATGTTCATTTCTTTGTTTATTTTTGAGTTCCGTAAAGGTTGCATGGTAGCGCTTTAGTCGATACACTTTCCCGCCAATTCATTCACGCAAAGACTAAATTTTGACTTTGTCTGTTGTTCTGTGGACATCCGTGGATGTTGAGGAATAATTTGTGTAACTGTGCATTTAACCTTTTATTTTAGTTAAAAATACTATAATTTGCAATGGCGAACAGAGATTACGTAGCTGATAGAGGTAAGGTTGTACTATTTGAGGACAAAAAAATATAATTGACATGTTGTGATTTACAATAGAATGTTGCACTATCTTACCAACATTCATGCCAATTGCACGGGAATAATTTAAGATCATGTTTTAAAAAAATATGTAATCAATGGTATAAATGTCAGCGAGAAAGAATTATTTTTATTGTCGTAGATTATTTTACTCGTGTGGTTGCGACTTTTTACCTGGATCTAGGGTAGAGGCTGGTTTGATGAAAAATATTATTTAATGATAAATTCTGTTTATTTGAGATATTTTCCTTAAATTTATGATTAAGGTTTTCGTGACTGCCGGCAGTCATTCCTGCAAAGTGCAAGTCGTACTTAAGCATATCTACGCACCTAAAGTTACGGAAAGATTTTTCTAATGAAGCTTAATATTACTAGGGCTTCCAGGTGTCCAGTTTTGAACCGGACTGTCCAGTATTTGGGCAGTCTGCTCTGGAAAAAATTATATGTAATACCGGACATATACGTATATTTTATCGAGCGATTCGCACCTTAACACGCCTGCGTCCGATATTTTTGGAGAAGCCACCTGGCAATCCTAATTATTACTTAATCACTATGTTTGTTAATTTCAATTTATGGTTACAGATAAGTTAAAACAATTTTTAATGGAACACTACACCGTTGGTGATGATGGAAAGAAAGACTTCAAATATTCAAGACAATTGGTTAAGCTTGCTCATAGGGAACAGGTACAGTATGATAGTAATATGATTTTTTTAAAGTTAAAATTTAAAATACATGATGGACAACCAATCGATGTAATGGTTGTGATGACATTTTATAGGTTGGTTTGACGATAGAGTTGGATGACCTCTCCAGTTTTGATTCAACCCTTGCTGAATCGGTGATAGAAAATACCCGGCGTTACACAAATTTGATGTCTGATGTTGTGTATGAGATTTTGCCAGACTTTAAACAAAATGAGGTTGGTGTTACTTATTGGAGGTATTCCTAAGTGCCACGAGGAAAGGAGAATTGACAATATGTTGTGTTACAGGTGATCGCTAAAGATACTTTAGACATCTACATAGAGCATAGGCTTCTCATGGAACAGAGATTGAGGCAGCCTGGTGAACAAAGGGATCCTCGAAATAGATATCCTCCGGAGCTAATGAGACGATTGTAAGTTCTTATTATCTTATGCAATCACAGCTAGTGTTCGCTTCTTGGGGTGTTTAATCGTTCAGTGGTCAGCTTAGGTGTCACTGAACAAACCCAAAGCAAATCCAAAAATAGATACATTTTTGTTATATTTTGGTATGAGTATATTCAAGTCATCCTTCAGCCTATCCAAGGAAATTGTTGTAGTTTTGTTTACTTATTGAGCATAATCACCTTGGTATGTTGGGTTGGATCTGTCAAAACAAAGTAAATCTTCCAAGTATCTCAAAGTTGAGGTAGTGCTTGTTTCATCATATTATTTTTAATAAAGGTTAATTAGCATGTCAAAATTTCAAATTAAGCTCAAATTGTCAAAAACCTAAGATAAAAATGAGTATGCCTATGATGAAATTCAGTAATTATGGCAATGACCTTTAGAATAAGAAGCCACATTAATATGTAGATATTTTTAGAAGGTAATAAAATTGTTTTTTTTTTAATATAGCCTGATAGTTTGTCTTGGTATCAGTGGTAGAGCATCTGCTTGGAGAATGCATTTGATTTACTATTGAGACCTGACCTGCAATTTTCTTTTGTCTATTGGATTTTTCAAAGTATTTTGTTAGAAATGCATCCAAGTTCTTGCGTCTAAAGCTTAGTGATGTCATTTTCAAAGCTTTCATTTAACAAAACCAATAAAAATAGGAAAATTAAAATTTCAGTGAGTTTTTTATCTTAAGATTGTTGCCTATCATTATGTATGTTTGGTTTTTATGAATTTCACTAGCGGAATTGCCCATCAAATATGATGGGTATGCGTGGATTTAGTATTAAATTTAAGGCCCTTCCTATTCCTATCCTTGTTTTGGTCTTTTCCTTAAAGTTTGATCTAAACATTGATAGTGCGACAGATCAATCTCTACAATGTAATATGCATCTCACTCCCACAAAGAGCTCTCCCCTCCTTTCCACCCCTTCAACCTCTCATTTGCCCAACACACTCACCCCTTCCAAATGGCTCACTTCCTTCCTTACAGCTCATACCACCATGCACAGAGAAACAATATAGTAACAAAGCAACTCACTCCCATCCTTACCCCCCCCTACCAAAGTGCACTGGGACATCGTACCAGAATCTTTCATCTTCGGCAAATTATACATAGACTAGCGTAATCGCCCATCAAATATGATGGGTATGCGTGGACTAAGTATTAAATTTATGGCACTTCCCATTCTTCATTCTTTTCTCTCTTCCTCTCTCCAATCCTCCTATCTCCCATTCTCTCCCTCTCTCCTCCTCTGGAATAATAGACTACCTAGTCTCAATCTCGCCGTAATAAAGACCATTAACTATCTCTCTATCTTCTCGCACACTCCTTCCCTCTCCTTTTTTCTTCCTCTCTCATATTAAAGCATTCAAAGCACGCTTTCCTTATGCATATAGTACATAGGATTGAGACAACAATAAAATCCTGAGGTTTAACAATGGTGGCCTGTAAGGCAGCATATCGTTACAAAAGCTTAAATCTTTCCGATAAATATGATTTAAATGTATAACTTGAGTGATTTCGAATTGTAGGCGAAATGTGACAATAAGAATAAGGAACATTATTTGTTTTTCATTAAAATGGTTCAGGTCCGAAGATCATAGGTCAGTATTTCTAATTTTAATTTACAAAAGAGTAAAAGCCTCTAAGTCGAAAAGTTGATTTTTACATGTTATCTTATGGGAAACAGAAATTGTCTACTGGAGTTGAATCCGTATCTTTTTTGGGGACTATTTTTGTAAATGGATTTTACTATAACAATCAAACATTCCGACAAAATTTCAATCTTCTACCTACTCTGAAAGTTTGTTAAAAATAACATTACAGTCTGTCATATATAGTTGATATTAGTCGAGCGTGACCAGATTTCTTAGCTCATTATTTGAAGTGATAGCATAATTGCCCATCAAATATGAATGTATGTGTGGATTAAATACAAGTGAAGATATAAAAATGAATTTTTATAACCAACTTTTATATAGTTAATACTTGAATATGAATAAACTCTGTAATATAATTATGATAACCTTTTTGCTTGCATGGGCGTAAAAATTTGCAAAAGTGTCTACCAGCTCTTGAGTGATGTGGGGGTATTTAAACTTTAATCTTTTTACAGTTGTGAGAATGGTAGACAGAACTAGAGAACTCAGTGACAAACGTAACAATGTTCGGTATATAAGTACTTAGAAGTTTGATAGTATATTTTGTTTCATTAATGAAAATACTGACTTATCCATTCATATTGCTTAAAATTAACGAAAATATATCGTTAGTTCAGAGTAATTCAGCTTTAGATACTAGTAGGAGTGAAACTTGAATATTTCATATTTTAGTCACCTAACTTAAATGACCAAAATAATAAATTGTTCTTTTCCTAACATCACATCAACCATCCATATATAACCACTGTATAAGTATAGTTACCTGAAGAATTGCTAAGCTACTACACAACACTTTAAAATGTTTTATTTAAATTTGTTCAAATTAACATCCTTTACAACAGTATTACCTATCTTAAATACTGAAAAAAAGGAATATGATACTTAAATGTGAGGGCTTTTCGAAAAATGAAAGAACAACTGGTCTTAAAGGTCTATAATTAGAAAAGATTTCATCCAAAGTAAAAAATAAGCCAAGTGAACAGTTCCAAAGAATAAAATTATGTTCATGGCACAAACTACATAAACATATATAGTCATCTAAAGTAGTGTTCAAATGAATTTTCAATGTGAACTATTCCGAGAAGATCGCATTAATGATTATTAATTGTATTGCAACACGAATGTGATTATAATGTAATAATAATAAAATGCATGTATAAGGCAATATTATAAGAGGAGCGATAAGAATTTAATAGTAATAATAAAATTCCTCAAAAGCTTACATGTACCTTGATTTGCCAGATCTATTTCTCAATGAACTCCTAGGGAAAACAGTTTTTAGAATAATCTTAAATGAATAAAGATAAAAAGTTTTAAAGATACCTAAATAAAAACCTACAATTATTAGCAGAAATAACCCTTCAATAAACGTAGGAATGCTAGTATCAACACAAATTCACATTAAAATAAAGTGCTCTTACACCATCAACAATTACAATAGTTTGTTTAATCTCGTTGCTATGATTTACGCTTGTCTATCTCCCCAGGCAAATTCAAATACACAATTATCGCAACGGCAGACCAAGTATCTGGTGGCCAATGTGAATAAATCACTCGTATTACGAGATGGTGAGATGAGGTGGTTCGAACCCCGCAAGCAGCTTTGGATTTTTTCAGATTAGACGGGGTCCAAAACATATATAAATAAAAAGCGAAGTTAATATAAAAATTGGTAATTAAATTTAAGGCACTTCCCATTCTTCCTTCTTTTCTCTCTTCCTCCCTCCCATTCTCCTCCCTCCCATTCTCCTCCCTCCCATTCTCCTCCCTCCCATCCTCCTCCCTCCCATTCTTCTCCTTCCCATTCTCCTCCCTCCCATTCTCCTCCCTCCCATTCTCCTCCCTCCCATTCTCCTCCCTCCCATTCTCCTCCCTCCCATTCTCCTCCCTCCCATTCTCCTCCCTCCCATTCTCCTCCCTCCCATTCTCCTCCCTCCCATTCTCCTCCCTCCCATTCTCCTCCCTCCCATTCTCCTCCCTCCCATTCTCCTCCCTCCCATTCTCCTCCCTCCCATTCTCCTCCCTCCCATTCTCCTCCCTCCCATTCTCCTCCCTCCCATTCTCCTCCCTCCCATTCTCCCTCCCTCTCCCCCTCTCTACTCTGGAAAAATAGACTTCCTAGTCTCAATCTCACCTTAATAAAGACCATTATTTATCTATCTCCCCTCATCTCCCTCCTCTGTCTCCCTTTGTCTCTCCCTTTATCTCTCCCTTTATTTCTCCCTTCCTCAATATCTTTCCCTCCCTCCCCCTCTCTCCTTCTCTGGAAAAATAAGACTTCCAAGTCTCAATCTTGTCCCAATTAGGAACATTACCTCTCTGTCTCCCTCCATCTCTCTCACTCCCCCTCTCTCCTCCTGTCTCTCTCCTTTATTTTTCTTCCTCTCTCCCATTCTCTGTCCTATTAAAACATCCAACACATGCTTTCCTTACATATATATTTTAAGGACCAGGAAGATGCTCGTTAAAATTCAACGGGAAATTTTTTAAATGAATTTTCTGAATATAAGCAACGCGAAGCTATTATCCAAGACTATTTTATGCAATTATTCAATACCGGTAACTCACTCAGAATACGTCAAGTTATTGAGTTAAAAACTTATGTTGATCGATTCAATGCGTAGTAAAAAAATTGATGGCAGGAAAACAACCATTCGTTCTTTTAGGCATTCGTTGTTTTAAGTCTCGAACTCCTACGATGATTCTAAGTAATTTTAATATGTGAATGACTAATGTTGTACATCCAGATGTATTCCTTCTCATAAACAACGCAACAGTTATTGTTTGCATTGGTAGCTATGAAAATCATTTCCCTCTCCTCTCTCTCTCATATTAAAAGCATTCAAAGCATGCTTGCTCCCATAAGGATTGAAATAACAATTGGATTTCGAGGTTTAACAATGTAATTTGTTGGCAAGGCAACATTCTGTGAAAATGGCTCGAGGTCGTAGGCCAGTTATTTCTAAGTTTAATTTCCACAAGAAGAAAAGCTTGCATGTCAAAAAGTCAATGTTTGTGTGTTATCTTCTGGGAAATGTCTTCTTTGGAGTCAAACCCATGACTTTTTTCGATTTTTTTTTCGTCGGCACTTTAAAATATGTGAATCTAGCATTTTTGCCAAATTAAAAAAATGTATCTCGATCTTTTATCGAGTTATTTGCATTTTTATAGCATGACAGAGGGAACCACAAAGGGAAAAGTAGACTTATAGATTTTAGACTGTGACGACAATAAAATCATTTAACAATAACACAGTCAGCAAGGCAATATGTATATCGTTAGAAAGCTTAAATATGATTTAAACGTATAACTTGAGCAATTTCAAATCGTAAGAAAAATGCGATGATAAGAATAAGAAACGTTATTTATTTTTCTTTAAAATGGTTTAGTTCCTAAGATCATAGATTAACTCTCTCCAATTTTAATTTGCAAAAGAGTAAAAGCCTGTAAGTCAAAAAATCGATTTTTACGTATTATCATATGGGAAACAGAAATTATCTACTGGAGTCGAACCCAGATCTTTTTTGGGGATTTTTTTCATAAATGGTTTTTACTATAAGAATCAAACATTCCTGCCAAATTTCAGTCTTCTACCTACTCAGAATGTTTATTAAAAATAGCATTGCAGTCAGTCATAAATAGTTCATATTAGTCGAGCGTGACCGGATTTCTTAGCTCATTGTTTAAAGAGATTTTCTTGTTGTCTTTGAGTGTAAGTTTTTAATATAAAATTTCATAAAAATCCGTTCGGTAGAAGGCGGGAACGACCATACGGACGGATAAACCGAAGCTAATAGGCGCTTATGCTGGAAGCGAAATGCACCTAAAATGACCGCAGGAGCATGTAATTACGACTAAGGCAGCGGCTACACTGCAAGTGGATCAGACCCGACCTCCAGACCCGATCTGACCGGGATGGCTACTGTGGTTCAGACTAGTCGCGCGACAATGTGCTCCGTGAATCCTGCGAGTCATGAGCTGCTCAAGTTCCGACGATGAGTGGGACGAGTATTTATAATTTCCTTTTCTATAAGAATCAAACATTCCTGCCAATTCAATCTTCTACCTACTCAGAATGTTTGTTAAAAATTGCATTACAGTCGGTCATAAATAGTTCATATTAGTCAAGCGTGACTAGACCTGTTAGCTCGTTATTTAAAGAGATTGTATTTCGCAATTATTTTAGTGTCTAGGAATATTATGAACAAACATTCAAATCTACAGAATTTTCAATTTGTACCAAGTTTTGGATCCAATATACTCCAGCCAACCTTTTTACGTAACTTTATCTCTGCCTATTGTTTAATGATACAGTGAAACCCCTATTTAACATTTTCCTGAGGAATAGCTTTTTGTACACTAAATCAGGGTAAAGATTAAGAGATTTCTGCTTACATTGACATAAAGAGGTCGTTAGGTTAAAAAATCCCTAATGTCAACTTATTCTGGCAAAAAGAGGGCTGTGCATGATACACAAGGGTGCGGGTTACAGGAGTAAATTTCGTAATCCCAATTTTACTAATTGTGTGTGAATTTATGTATTTTAAACAACATAAAGGGTTAACGAAAATAAATTTTTTTTTTAGTATCTGCAATACATTAATTTATATCATCGTATTCATCTATTTAGAATAAGTTGGGTTTAAAGGAAAATAAGTTTTAATCATTTTATTTCTCCCATTGAGCATAAAAGGAATAATTATCTTCTTTTATAGTGAAATTTACTTTAAAGACTTAAGTAGCTCAAAGTCAATTCCTGTCAGAGATGTGAAGGCACAACATGTGGGAAAGCTGGTTACAGTTCGAGGAATAGTAACACGTGGGACAGAGGTGAAGCCTTTAATGGTGGTTGCAACTTACACCTGTGACCAATGTGGCGCAGAGACATATCAGCCGGTAAATTATTTTCTTTTTTTGTCAAAGTAAACATGTCTGCAAAATATAAGTTCTTTTCATAAGTCCTTTGAACTAAGAAAGTTTATTAGAATGTTGCATGAAGCTAATTTTATATCTAAGGTACAACTAGCATTAATTAAAATTACAATTGAATTTTTTTATTTGAACAATATCTACTTAAAATATATTTGCATTGACTGTAAAACTTTCCAAATCTATCAGGCTTGACTAGGAAGTTGCCCGTAATTGGAATTTCCCAGATTTAAGAAAGAAGTACTGATTGAATGGATTAGCTTTGGAAAGCAGTGTCATTTCTTTTGCTACGAATATTTTAGTCAAATTGTGTACAGCACCTTTTTGAACTTCGCATGCTTGCGGTTCACAAATTTGCACTTTGTGACAAAATATTTTATGACCATTACTTCTTAAGTAAAGGAGAGCGAGCTACACTGGCAAATATATAAAATTTAAGCGAAGGAAATTCTCCAAAGCCAGTCAAACTGATAAAACCCGGTTAAAAGGCCGGATAAAAACAGATGAACCCGGATAAAAACCCAATACGTATTTCGGCTACAAAGTAACCATCATCAGGGGTTAAAAAAAGGGGGAAGGGGGACTTGAGAGACGGCGACTGAAACCAAGACCAGTGGCACGCTCTCTCTCTTTGGTTTCAGTCGCCGTCTCTCAAGTCCCCCTTCCCCCTTTTTTTAACCCCTGATGATGGTTACTTTGTAGCCGAAATACGTATTGGGTTTTTATCCGGGTTCATCTGTTTTTATCCGGCCTTTTAACCGGGTTTTATCAGTTTGACTGGCTTTGGATAATTTCCTTCGCTTAAATTTTACCATTACTTCTGTTTCGCGCCGATTATTTGCATTTCGTGTCATGCATTTGCGATGACAACAAGCGTGAACTCCCTCTGCTTTTTTGTTTCGAAGTTCAGTTTGGTGCCCTAGAAAAGGACTTATTATATTATATTTATAATTTAGCAGTTTTCTAAGTAAATAAACGTGATAACTCTCAACTTAATTATTTTGTAGCTCGGTTTGAACTTCTGCCAACGCTGCTATTTTCGATGATGAAACTCGAGTTTAAAATTTAAAGAAACGGCATCATTTTGGAATGTAAGGTTTTCATTTGCTATTATCTTTGTACATATTTTGAATGCAATTTAAGGAAATGTTATTATGTTTTGTTAGGGTTTCATTTTTTATTACGAATTTTTAATGAAAATCTAAGAATTGCTATCATCTTGTAAACGTAAGATTTTCTGCCACGTATTTTGAAGGCGATTACTAAAATAAATGTTACCATTTTAATGCATTTTATTTTTTGTGATGTATTTTGAACAATTAAAAGAAATTTGATCGCGTTCTTATGGTAGGATTTGATTTTCTGTTACGCATTTCGAACGTAATTAATAAAATAAATGTTACCACTTTATAATGCTAGTGATTTTTTTGGTGAAAATGTGCTGGGGTTAACTGCACAATTGCCAAAGAAGCGTTATCGCTTTGTAATGCTGTGTTTTCATTTGCTATCACATGTTTTGAAAGCAATTTAAAGGATTTTTTCACTTTATGATGCTAGGTTTTCATTTGCTGTTACGTTTTCTTTTATTTTCTGTTAAACTGCATTATTTATGATAAAAAGTGAATTTTTTAGGTAGACTCGGAACTGTACTCTTATTTTTACATTGCCTTATGGGAAAATAGGACTTGCACTTCGCAAATTTGCATTTCACGTCAGTTTTCTGGAACCAATTATTCGCAAAGTTTAAAAAGGTGATGTAATACTGAATAAGGAAACATGAAATAAAGAGGAAGGTAGTTTTGGCATTGCTGCATTAATCATATTATCATCCGCTTTTCCTTTTACCAAGCATTGGACAGAAAAATATGTTAACTTTACACTTGTGAAAATAAATGTGAGGTTATGGGTGGGTTGTCTGAGAAGGCAGAGATGGAAGGTAGGATTTTTCTATAGCCAAAGCTGAATACAACAAGATGTGTTTTGGGCAGTATTTTTAAAATAACTAGTTTTTGGAATTCCAGTTTGGGGAAGTATTACAAATTTTTCTTGCACCCTAGAATATATAATTTTGTTAACAGGATAGCTTCTTGTCAAGTATTTATTGGAAATAACTTGTGAATTGGTTCAGTATAGTGTACTTATTTTAGAAATAGAAAAAGGAACTTTTAAGGTTTTGTTTGAATAACAATGACATTTATTCTTTTTACAATTATTAAGGTGGGATCCCTTACTTTTATGCCTTTGGTCATGTGCCCCAGTGAGGACTGCAGAGTAAACAAGTCAGGAGGACGTCTTTATCTTCAAAGCAGAGGTTCTAAGTTCATCAAATTTCAAGAGTTTAAAGTTCAGGAACATGTGAGCTGATGTTCTTATTCAAATAAAAATGTTCTCAAGTCATCCCTAACTTTAAGTACAAAGTATTTTAATTAAAAGTAGGTGTTAGATATATTCCTTTTGTCAATTAATTTTCAATTACATTTGCCATTTTATAATCTTATCATTACTATATAAAAAGGGTGGCCAAACCACAGCCTGCAGGCCATACCCTACTGTTGTAGAGATTTTATCTGGCCCACCTTAACTCAATTTTTAAGTTGTGTATATTCGTATATTTGCCACCAGGAGTTTCATTATGTATCATTTATGAAATCTATAAGATATTTTACATGTACACGGATGAAATATACTTTATATATTGGCGTATGACATATTACACAACCATAAACCAAAACATTCTCAAAACTAGCTCTTTGAAATTTACATGTGGCCCAATTTGTCACTTTAACCCTTTCAGAGCCATGCGACGATATATCGTCATTTGCTTCTTAAGCGAGAAGTGCCAACAACAATAAATCGTCGACCAGGCTGAGTAAGCGTAAACTCGTGATAGTCCCTCATGTAAATGACAGATGGCAGGGGATGATGGTATCATTTGAAAGAGGAGACTACGTATCTTTCGTTCTTTATGGTTCATGTTGATTGTTGAGTTATAATTTTTTCAATTTTCCGAAATATAACCTCTATTCTTTCAAGATAATTTCACTTGTAGAATTGAGGATGATGAATTGGTTTGTTATATAAACTCATTAAGTGATGACGAATGTTATTTAGAGAAGGAAAATTTCGAGATAGAAGATATTTGTGATTTTTTTAATTCTATTTTTTCGAATTTAAAGTCATAGCAAAATATTTATTTTATAAATAAATATGTTATGAATATATCGTTTTATAGAATGTAATGTTTTATAAATCATTTCTGCAATTACTGAAAGAATCACAAAAATATGAATAAATAACGTGTATGTGATTTTTCATAGAGACTGATGAAAAAGTGCTAAAATTGCAGTTATGCAAATAATATTTTTCTGTAATTTCATTTAAAAATATTTTTTGAGTTTTCGCAATGTTTTACCTGGATGTCTTGCCTTTATGGAAATAAGTGAAATATACTAGCAAAAAGAATAAAATACCACACTTGGTTCAATGTAAAGTTGACTGCATTTTTTTATTACAAAATTTAAAAACAAAATTTTTTAAACAAAAATTCACAAGATGAACTCTTAACATTCTCTTAATATAATTAATATCTGTAATCTTTTGTGCAATTACTGAAAGAATCGGGCAAGAATATGAATAAATAGTGTGTATGTGATTTTTCTTAGAGATTGATGCAAAATTAGTGAAATAGCAATGGCATTTTTGGACATACCCACCAAAATCGGCGTGGCACTCAAAGGGTTAAAAGTCATATGCGGCTCACACAATGGTATGCAAAGCCTCATGTGGCCCTTTTAGTAAAAAGTATGGTGATCCCTGCTATGTAATGTCTTACAAGAACTACAGGATGAAAATAATCTTGCAGTAATGAATTGTGTAATTGTGTAATTTTTTGGCCATTTGTTATGTTAAATTACCTATGTTAAAAATTCTGTTAATGCACTCAAGGAATGCAATAACCATTTTCTAGTATCTGGAGAAAGGTGATACTGGCTTATTTGAACATCTGGGTTCCCCAAATATGAATTACAAATGTTTATAGTAGAAGTTTGCCAAGAAGAGGTTATTGATGCAGCATTTACTTGTTTGAATTGCTCATTGTTCTGATTGCTTTATTTAAGAGTGATCAAGTACCCGTGGGACACATTCCTCGCACAATCACTGTGTTCTGCCGTGGAGAGACAACTCGCCAGGTGCTGCCAGGGGATCATGTGGGCATTACTGGTGTGTTTCTTCCCCTTCTGAGGTCAGGTTTTCGTCAGATTGCTCAAGGACTCCTCTCAGAGACTTATCTTGAAGCGCATGTATGTATAAACATATCACCTCATAAATTTTTGTTTTTCTGCATTCTCTTTTTGTTGTTACTTAACCCTGCGGTACTCATGCGAATTTTTTGAACATCAGTACTTGTGTGGGGTGTTCCTTACACTCCATAGTTATTTTTTAAATATAAATTTATGATAATTATTTGATAAATTTTTATTAGGTATACTTTTTTTTTAACTATTTGTGGTTATAGGTACAATAAAAAATTTCAGTTGATACAGTTATTTTATCTTGTTTCTTTTGTTTAAAAAATATCAATTAAACATTTAACCCTACTTTGTGTTAGAATTTAAGATGACCCTAGATTTTTGCAAGCTGACATCTGGAAAAAAACCTCATCTTGGATTCGGATAAATAGAGTATATGAGTTATTCAATTGTTTACATTATATTTGAGTTTATTGATTTGAAAACATATATATCGTGCTGTGTTGGGAATTTTTATAAATGAAACATCAAACTTTTATATAAAAAGTTATTAAAAATAATCATAATAGCCATTAAATAGACAATTGTTATTAAATATGCTTAAATTAGTTATACCAGATATAATTTGCTTTTGTAAGATTTTATGTGAAATGATAAACAAATGAGATCTTACTGTGTTGTGTAAATGATATTGTTATTTCCAGGATTTAAGGTAAAAAAATCTTTGTATAAAAACCTTAAAGTAAAAAATGATTTTGTCTTTAATATTTTGGTTTATTATCATGTAAGTGTGTGGTTCAAACCAGCAAAGCTCATGATGATAACTGGGAAGCAGATCAGCCTGGACTCACAGAGGAGGAGGTTGTTAGACTCTCTGAAGATGACTTCTACTCAAAACTGGCTGGTAGTCTTGCTCCTGAGATTTATGGTCATGAGGATGTCAAGAAAGCTTTGTTGCTACTTCTAGTTGGAGGTGTAGACCGAAGTCCTAAAGGAATGAAGATAAGAGGTAAAGATATTTATCAAACTTCTTGCGTTAATAATTTTTAGTGGATGAACTGCCTTGTGGTCAATAATGTCATCTTTTATCATTGATATATAATCCAGCAGTGTTTGCATATACAGTAAAACCTTACTAATCCCTGCTGGTCTAGACCTCAGTTAATATGGACAAGGTCCACCCAGACCTATCTTTGCTAATACTGCATTTACCAGAATCCTAGACAAGGTTTTTTCCAAATTTCAGCTTGTGAAAATCAGGGGTCATCGTAAATTCGGGCATAAAGTAGGGTTATGCATTTATCAATGTTTTTTTGTACATATGAAACAAGATAAAATAATTATATCTACCGAAATTTTTCATTGAAAACTTAATCCAGATTTAAATTAATACAGTATTATTTTTTTATTACATTTTTTTAAATTATTTTTTTATCAAACAAAAATTTGTAACAAACCTATTCAATGAATGAGTGAACTATACCTATATTGAATACATGTGTTCGAAATATACACTGAATACATACAAATGGCATGTTATTTGACAACTAGAGATCTATTGAATTTTAGTTTTTGAATGGTGACGTTCAGTGAATAATTATGCGAACGATTCCAAAAAGTGAAGTAATTTTTCCTTGTCTATTAGCGAATATCATTTCTCAGATGTCAAAACATATGATGGTGTAATTAACTGGGATTTCCCCATTCAACAGTTTTACACCATAAATTCTTTAATTGTAATTTTGCTTTACATTCCTTTTAAATACATCACTCTCAACCTTAAAATGGCTGATCATGTAGAGATAAGGTAATGCTTATGAAACTCCAGTTTTCTTCGACATGCCATTTAATTATAATGTTGGCTGTTTTAGCCGATGACTCAAAATTACCACTATATTTTATCCTAAAACAAAAAACAATGCCCAAGGAACAAATGCCTACTGGAATAATAGTTAATGTCATGAAAATGGTTGAACGTCAAAAGAACTTGAGAGAGATAGGTTACACATTTGGAATAGAAGACCAGGAGCACTATTAAGAAAAAGAGGGATGCTTGTACTAGATGCATTCAAAGGACACAACTCCTGATGTTAAAGATTCAATTAATGCAATGAATAATGACCTTGTAATAATACCTGGAGTTAAGACATCACAACTTCGAGTTCTTGATGTTGCTGTCAACAATCCATTTAAAGATAATTTAAAGGGTTTATATTCTCAGTGGTTATTGAATGGAGATCATCCTCCAACACCAAAAGGAGCCTATGTTCTGCCAATGGATTATGGCAACAGATAAATGAGAAGTACCATATTTTCCCACCGATAATGTGTGCGTTATCTATACAAAAAAATTCCAAATCTGGTAAAAATTATCTTGCGCGTTATACAAGGGAAAAAATTAAATTTTGAAAAATGAGACTTTTTTCAAGGTTTATTAACGGCTGTTGTTATGAATCTTTGATTTCAATGTCCCAATGACAAAAACTAGCCTAATACCTAACATAAAAAATTATTAGAATACAGGTAATGAAGTCAGAATTCACATTTTCTACGTCGAATTTTATTATCTTGTATTTATATTTCAACTAGCATATAACTAGTGCTAACACAAGAATCGAGAAACTAGAGTTTCGCACAGTACTATTTCAATGACCAATTTTATAGTAACGAAATTTCACTTACCTTTCCTTCGGCAAAACCACGGGAATTACATAACAGTAGGATTTCAAGGTCTAACAACGTAATTAGTAGGCAAGGCAATAACCCGTTAAATGGCTATATTTCTCAAAATATGCAAATTAAGCGGTTTCGAATTGTAGGATAAAAAAGAGGAATTGAATAAGAAACTTTATTTTGTATTCTTTAAAATGATTCAAATCCTAAGATCTTTCGTTAATTCTTTTTAATTTTATCTCAAAATGAATGAAAGACTGCTCTTGGAAAAATCGAATTTTACTCGTTATCTTCCTAGAAGTCAATCTGCCGATTTTTTTGTCTACCCCTTACGACTGGCTAAGAGCATTTACGTATCAATTTTCATGATATTCTTGCCATTCAAACTCATGGAAAGCGATTCTGAATGCATTTCTGATAGACCTTACATCTTCACACAATTACAGTATGATATCGAGACAAAGTTATTGATTTACATTGCTTATTATTATTATGATTTTTGCAATCTTCAATTAAAAAAAGGGTACTATTGTAAAATGAGACAATATTGACCCAAATGAGTAAAATTATAAATATTTATTGCATTTATTAAAATCAAATTACTCAAAACCATAAAAATCGTCACCTGATTTTCATCGTAAATTCTTTTTGTTTTTCATGGCTAATTTTCTCAAGGGCAAATTTCATCAGATAAACTACACGTGTTTAAAAACCGGAAACTCCTAGTTCATTCCACTACTCATTTGTTATAGACTCCGCCGTAGCCCCGTAGCAAGTAGGATTATTCCATTATTCATTTGTCCAAAGAACAACTTTTTTAAGTCAGGAGAAAAAAAACAAGACAGGGCGTTATCTATACATTTTTACCTGTACTAAAAATTTCGAGGTGCGCGGTATCAAGTAGGTGCATGTTATCTATGGGAAAATACGGTAATTGTGAATGCATTTAAGAAGTGCTGCTTATCCAGTGCCATGGATGGAAGTGAAGATGTTTTGTGGGAGTCTATGGACAAAGTTTAGAGTGATAAAGATAGTGAGAGTGAGGACAATGATGAAGAGAGCATAGAGGATGATGATGACAGGGGATTACTGTATATTTCCATGATCAAACTCAGGAAAAATGTTTCCTGGTTGAATTCCACTTGTTTATACAAATTGCAAAGGCCTATGTTTCTCTGTATTAAGTTTAATTGATGACTTCTTGGTAAGGTGAAATCTAGGTCATTTGAATTTTCAAGGGATGTAATGGCTACTTTTTTGTGAGTATTGAACCCATGAAGACTCCTAAACACCCTGAAAAATTCATTAATTCTACTAATGACATCTGGGTAATTTTCATCATTTGCAATTAGTAAAATCTATGTGCATTATTGTTACAGAGTATATTAAGCGAATATTTTATTGTATCTAATTACACTTCTCTTGTCTCTTAGGAAATATTAACATTTGCTTGATGGGTGATCCTGGTGTAGCCAAATCTCAGTTGTTGTCCTACATTGATCGCCTTGCTCCTAGAAGTAAGTTTGTGTATTTTAATATTCTAGCCGTAACTTAAAAAAGTAGTCGGAGAAGTTATGCTGTGTTGAAACTCATAAATTGATATTATTCATTTTTCTTGCTTGTTGCTGTGTGAGTAATAATTCGTTTTGAAATATTTTTCGTTAACCAGAAACGTAATGATACAAAAATTTTCATGCATTCAATAAAGGTCAATACACAACTGGTCGTGGTTCTTCTGGTGTTGGTCTGACTGCAGCAGTCACTAAGGATCCTCTCACTGGAGAGATGATGCTTGAGGGAGGAGCTCTTGTCTTGGCTGATCAGGGTGTCTGTTGCATTGATGAGTTTGACAAAATGGCAGACCATGACAGAACTGCAATTCATGAAGTCATGGAGCAGCAAACAATATCTATTGCCAAAGTAAAAATACCTGAAATGATTTTTTAAATTTAAACTAAAAAAAATGATGAATGTGTTAGAAATTGAGTAATATTAGCAGGCATTTTATTTTAAAGATTTTTTGCTTGGGAATTACAACAAAATTAAAACTTTTTCTTGGCATAATTTCACCATTTTACTGCATTTTTTAAATGTAGGCCGGCATTATGACAACTCTAAATGCAAGAGTGAGCATCCTAGCTGCAGCAAATCCTGCATTTGGGCGTTACAATCCAAAACGATCTGTGGAGCATAACATCCAATTGCCTGCTGCCCTTCTCTCCCGTTTTGATCTTCTCTGGCTCATCCAAGACAAACCGGACAAAGACAATGATCTCAGGTATCAATACATGTGAAATAAAATACAGTATAACCTTATGTATGGAAATCAAAATGATTAGATTTTGGTTTCTATGCGTTCTTTACATGAAGTGCATGAAATTAACGCTTATGGGGGACATTTCTGTCCTTCTGCATGTAAAAACTCGGGAACCGCTTGACATATTTTGATGAAATTTGGAATTGAGGAGTTAGACTAAAATTGGTCAAACGATTTAAATTTTTGTTAAAATCAGACAGTAATTATGATCACATTGCTTGAAGACCTACGTGTAGTTTACAATGTACCTGTTTCAACCCAGGAACCGCAGGGCGTATTTAGATGAAATTTGGTATTGGACAGTTTTACTAAAATTTGTCGATCTCAAAGAATGCATTTGGAAACTCTGTGTACTTCGACATGGAGTACATCTTTCCATACTTGCTTGGTCTGTGAAGTTATGCAGTGAAGAGTTACAGAAATAATAGCAACCTGAGCCAATGGTGGATCCAAGAAATTAGTGATGATTGCGATCCCTTCCTCCCTTGGATGTCCCCATTGCCCTTCGTTCTATGCATTCCTGAGTCAATTCTGTGCATAATTCTTTAGTCTGCACTGCAGATTAGGTTTGTAAGGCAAGAAAAAGAAAGATTCTGATAGGGGTATGGAATTTCAGAATAATGGGTCATTGGTGCGATGGATTCAAGAGAGGGGAGGGACAAATCAACTCCCTCTTGGCAAGTTTCAGGATCCAGCCCTGACCTGAGCTTTACCATTAGCGATGACATAAAGCTTCCACTACATTGTTAAAATTATTTATTGATGTCTCATCGGGTTAAAGATACCTAGGTTGCTGAATACTGATTTGATTCAACATGGAATTACTGAGCTCATCTTATGGCTGAAAAAAATTCAAGAACTAGCTCTTAAAAAATACTTGTCTCAGTTATCTTCCATAGCTACAAGGTTATAAAAAAACCAGATGTGCATTTCAGCTACGAAGCAGCTGTCTTCAGATGTAATTCACCGAACCTTGTTGTCTCTATTGGAGACACCTGAGACAAGTATTTTTTAACCCTTTGAGTGCCATGCTGATTTTGATGGGTTTGCCCAGAAGTGCCACGGCTATTTTAGCAATTTTGCATCAATCTCTAAGAAAAATCACACACATGTTATTTATTCATATTCTTGCCTGATTCTTTTAGTAATTGCACAAATAATTACAAATATTAATTATATTAAGTGAATGTTAGTGTTCACATTTTGATTTTTTATTTGAAAATTTTTATTTTTCATTTTTTAATTTAAAAAATGAAAAGTCAAATTTACATTGAATAAAGTATGTGGTATTTTATTCTTTTCGTTATATTTAACTTATTTTCATAAAGGCAATGTATCCAGGTAAAATATTGCAGAAGACCGCAAAAAATATTTAAAAATGAAAATACAGAAAAATATAATTTGCGCAACTACAATTTTATCACTTTTTCATCAGTCTCTATGAAACACCACATACATGCTATTTATTCATATTTTTGCATGATTCTTTCAGTAATTGCAGAAATGATATATAAAACATTACATTCTATAAAACTATATATGTATTCATAACATTTATTTATAAAATAAAAAATATTTTGCTATGATTTTACATTTGAGTCTGAGTCAAAATTGTCTTCTGCACAAATATCTTCTAAAACCTCGAAATCTTCCTTCTCTAAATAATTTTCATTATTAATGTGTTTATATAATAAAACAATTCATTGTCCTCAATTCCAACCGTGAAATTATCTTTCCTTGTAGAAGCCATTTTGAAAGAATAGAGGTAATATTTTGTGGAATTGAAAAAGTCATAACTCAACAAATAATCAACATGAACCAAAAAAAATGGAAGATATGTAAACTACATAGTCTCCTCTTTCGATTTATACCATCATCTCCTGCCATCTTTCATTTGTATGTACAAATATTACAAATTTACACTTACTCTGCATGGTCGACGATTTATCGTTGTTGACTTCTCACTTCTCTCACATGGCAGTTCGCACATTTAGGGTCCATAACCTTTCAGTACACCTATATCTCCTCAATATTATCATCCATTTTAACATCACTTGACTCTTTTACTATAGTCAACTTTCTATGATTCAAATTATATTGAAAAAACAGTAGCTGAACAAAATTGTTAACTAGTGCTATGAATAACAAAATATTGATGGGCAATTACAATTACCGTTGGCAGTGCTAGGATCGGTCAATATTTACAAGAAAATTCATTTACAAAATATGACTATGTGGCATTGGGATAAATTGGATTGCAATTAAAATTATCCTTGGCAGCTTAGGCATTTCTGTCAACAATTAGAAAATTTTATCAGATTTTTTTCATGAATACAATACTTTCTCCTATACTTCGCATGGAGAAAGTAATAAAATAAAAAGCAATAATTTATTGATACAATAACTTCAGTAATGGGCTTATTATTTTTTTTATTGGGATTGATACACTTGTAGTCATTCATGGTTTAGTGCAGGAGTTTTCAAACTTCCTGAAGGCACAGAATCCTTACATTAAAAATAAATTCATGTAACCTTAAACACATGATGATGATTTGATAAGGATATAAGGCTAATGGTAATTATTTTCATTGTCTCAGGAAACCCCACAAAGCTTTTGTGGAACCGTAAGTTTCCACAGAAGAGTTTGAACACCTCCTGTTTAGTGAAATTCAGTTTTTTTATTTTCATAATTATTATTTCTTTGGTTTTGTGAGGTTTTATTTATTATTACCTACTTTCCATTTCTACATTTTAAAAAGAAGAAGAAATGTGCAATATGCTTCTTGGTTTACATAAATTATGAATGATAAATTCATTTTTTTTTTTAAGATTGGCGCAACATATTACATATGTCCACCAGCATTGTAAACAGCCTCCAATGCAGTACCAATCTCTGGATATGAGTCTCATGAGAAGGTACATAGCTCTGTGCAAAAAAAAGGTACCTACCATTCCTGAAGAGCTCACTGACTACGTTGTAGGTGAGTAAACAGAAATCAAAATTATCATGTTTATGTTTGTGTTTCACCTTCATATTTGCTTTGTGAGGCTGTTAAAGCTGCCGAATGTTTGATAGTCTGCTTGATTGTCAGCATTTAATTTATAATTGAAAACTGTTAAACTTAAGGTTAGATCTCTAATATACATGCTTAGCAATCTGTTAAGTCTTGATTATCTATATTTTTACTGGCCATATCACTTAATTAGTGTTAAATGTTTTAAATTATACATAATAGACATGTTTGAGAAACTATTTGTTGCAGTACTTAAAATGAAAGATAGGATAAGAAAGAAGACCACTGTATTTAGTAGAAATACGATTCTGGTTTCAACAGTTAAATGTCATCTTTTGTACCTGAACCTGAAGATGTCATTTAACTAGTGAAACCCAGGTTGTATTTCTGCTCAATAAAGTGGTCTATTTTACTAAGTGATTTTTCTTATCTTTCATTTGAAGAAATAAAACTCCACAAAGTTACGGCTAAACAAATAAGTTTTAATTGTAGCAATTGATAGCTTGATTCTATTAGAAATGCCATTTATTGTGCTGCCACAGAATGCTTTTGTAGAAATCGGGGGATGTCAGGGAGGGGCCTTGAAAATTTTCAAATGAAGATTCTGAGCAATTGGTTACAGATAGAAAGTTAAAAATTTTCACGATTTGTGTGTCCTTTAATTTCATCTATAACACTGAAAAAGAAATTTTTTGAAAATCATCAGGGGAGTCCTTTTTTAATGAAATATACTTTTTTAATTACCACATTACCACCTGGTTTTTTAGAAGATTTCTCTGGAGAAAAAGTATTTTGATTCACCGAGGTCATTTAGGAAAAACCATGTTGTATATGATTTCTATCCATGATTAAGTCCGTCAGCTCCCATTTTAATCCTTGTTTTTGGCAAAGTATCCTTCTTGACAGTAAGTAATTTAACTGATAAAAATTTCAAATAAATTTATAATAAAAATATTACTGCCTCTTAATGCTGCTCTGGAAATTGAAGGATATTGCTGGCATTTTAATATCACTTCACTATACTTTTTTAATCCTTCAGCTACTTGGTGTGAAATACATATGCCAAATCATTTCACTTTCATTAGCTGGATATTATCTAATGATGTGTTGTGCACATTTCTAATTTCGCTCTGAATACCTCACCTGAACATGATTTTACTTTTTATGATCATTTAATGTGTAAATAAATAGTTAATGATTTCTAAATCTGCGAGCATTGTATATTTCTGATTTTTGTTTGAATTCCTTCTGGTAGGTTGCTATGTGGAAATGCGCAAGGAGGCTCGTAATAACAAGGATACAACTTTCACTTCAGCCAGAAACTTGCTAGCCATACTACGCCTTTCAACAGCTTTGGTAGGTAGAGTTACATGGTGATAGTATTGTGATCATGATAAAATTAGACTTCATTGAAATAAAAAAACCTTGAGAAACGTTGAAATTATCCATTTTCAATAAATTTTTTATCATCTTTATTTTTGTACTTAGGCTCGCCTCCGCTTGGCTGATGAAGTGGGCAAGGATGATGTAAATGAAGCGGTACGTTTGATAGAGATGTCGAAGGATTCACTCAACCAAGTTGAAGAGAAAACTGGCAGGTTGGTCCTTATGACTTGTTGCTTACAATCATGACAGATTGTAAAGTTTATTCCTCCAATGTTTCTTCGTGTGCTTTCCTTCATTTGAAGAACATAATTATCATAAATTCCTAAAAATCTGCTGGTCATTTGTTTGCTGAAGTTAATTATGTTAAAAATGTGTAAAATTATCCTTGTGGTGGCCTAGTCTTTCTTGCTATTCTTGGAAATAAGAATCCTCTTACATTAAAATAATTCTTAATATACCATTCAAAACAATTTTCCATCACTCATTGCCCATGTCTAGAGAAATGTGAACGATTGTTAAAGGCCATATGTATAGTAGTCTTTATCAAGAAAATTGTTCTGAAATGTCATCATACACCATATTTGGCTGCCGTGTCATATCATAATGTAGTAACAGACAGTTGTTTATTACAGTATGATAATATTTATGCCATTGTTAATCAAAAACAAATACAGCTAAACTCCATTAAAAAGACTACATTAACGGCTATCTTTTATGATTGCATTATCGCTTGAAAAGTCTTGGAAGGCATACATAACATGCATGCATAAGATTAAAAATTTATTCCGAGCTCTTGTTTTTTGCAGAAAATAGTGCAAATTTGATACCGCGTAATAACGAACTCCATGTTAAAATGGAGTCCATGGACTGACGGCATTGTACTGGATTTTGCGTTCTAACGGAGCGTGCTGTAATGGAGTTAACCTTTATATAAATTGTAGCTTCACAATATATCATAAAAAAGGCCAGAAGTAACTAAAGATAATAATAGAAGTGAATGTTTATTATCTTAAAACAAAAAATGTTTCCTTTTCTAATCAAAAGAATCGAAATATTTTCCAAAAATCACAAAAATTTATCAGCAATTCGATTTTTTTTTTTTTTCAATTCAAAAGTAATAAGACAATGATTTTTGTTTGTGCGATGAAATCTTTTCACATTGCATATCTGTTCATCGTGTATTTTTCAACCTTGTGCTTGAGGTATATTTGACTGAAATTGCTTACTAGATTCAGTTGGACAGAAAAAGGTATTTCTTAAAAAGCTAATATTTTAGTTGGTTTTTTAAAGAATGCCTTGTAAGATATTGCTGAACACTGTCTCGACTTCAATTATTTCGTTATATGTTGCAATATTTCTATTGCGAGTTTCATTTTAATTACTCAGTATTTCGTTTAACAAATACTGTTATTTGGTTGTCATTTTCTTTCGGCACTTGCAATTTTTTTATTTACACTCATTTGTTGTTTAATTACCTTTCCTTAAAGTTTTAAAGTCAATTCAACCTTGATTCATTTTTTAGCATTTTTTTCTTAAAAGAAAAAACGTGCTTATATGGTCAGTTTTGTCTGTCTGTGGAGAACAAATTTTTTATTTTGAGATATTTGGAAAATTCTTTTTTAATTAGATAGCTCTTATAAATCCATTTAGTTTTGACTGACTGAATTTCATGCTAGTTCATAAATTTTCTGCTAGATAGCTTCAAATTCGGAAAATTGAAAACTTCGAAATATCATTGTATCCAAACCACTGAAAATATCAGGAAAATTCTTTTTGAATTTGTTAGCTCGTATCATTCCATGAATGTTCCATTTATGTATTGGGTTTTCCATTTAGTTCGTAGATTTTTCACTAGGTGGCTTCAAATTAAACTTGGTTGTTTTAAGGTATATTCCGAAAACTCTTTTTGAATTATCTAACTCTTATAAGTTCATTCAGTTCTTCCCTCATAGGAGGAGGCAAACCAGAACCCTGAAAGATTCTAAGAAAACATGCTTTCACCTCCTGCTTTAGCAAGGGTATCTTACTTGTTTAGATTAGTCATTGTCAATTCATCCTAAAATGTAACATTTACTCTTTGCAGAGCACAAACTGTTGTGGATCGTATCTTTGGAGTGATACGTGAGTTTGCAGGGGATGAGAAGACCTTGAAGATGTCAGACATTTTAGATCGATGTGTCAGCAAAGGTTTTAAACCTGATCAAGTGGAGGAGTGCATTGAGGAATATGAAGAGTTGAATGTGTGGCAAGTTAACCAGGCACGCACCAAAATTACCTTTATCTGAAGTGTTTGAAAGTGTTTCACTGAATTATGATAAAGGTTTTTTTCTGGCATTGCAAATTGCTGCAATAATTGCCATGTGGACTCAGTACAAACTGAAGAATTGGTTGCCAAGAGACTCGTGCCATTATTGTCTGATGTATTCCTAACTTTATTTAAGACTTTTTATATCACCTCATCCATGGTGAAAGTGTGTTATATGACTATATGTTTTTGTATTTGGGACGCCTTTATATTCTTAATTTTAGAAAGTGTAGTACTTAAAAAATTTATTTCCAAAAATTGCTGTTGTCTTTTATATCATAAGCCAGCATTTTGAGATACTTTGTTGTTGCTGTGTTTAATTTATATGGTCTTTTAAATATTTCTTCTCAGTTTTTGCCTTTATTCTCAAATTAAATTTATTTTATAGAGTACATTATTATTGTATTTTTTACAGCCATAATGTTACCCAAAATCAAGTCCTCTTCTGAAAAATCAGGATTATTTCTTTCAATTTATATAATTATTACATTTCACCTCATAAATATCGTATTTATTCGCATATAAGCCGCACTTTTCCCCAAAATTTTCATCTCCAAAACGAGGATGCGGCTTATATGCAAGGAAACAAAATCGGAAAATCCAAAAATGTGAGATAATCGTTGAAATTCAGTATGACTTCACTAAATGGCTGGGTGATTCAGTGTGCAGTGTGTGACATAAGAAAATAAAATAATTTCCAAAACAAAAAGGAAAAGAAATATTATTACTATTGATGACGGAGTTACAGACATCAGTTTTTGCAGGCGATCACTATGGTAGCAGCAGGGTCCCACGAGAAAAATTCTGTAGCTTGATGGATATCAAGGCATCATCACAGTTTAGTCTCATATTCCAATAATTCTATTGTAAGAAATATTTTGGTGGCATTTCTTTCGGTCCGAAATTCGTTGATTTTTCTCTTTACATATGCAACATGTTTGGGTAAAATGCACATTCTGAGATTTGCGGTAATTTTGTGCTTTGTATCTCATGAAATGAATATATATTGCCGACTGGTTACAAATAATTCACCGAAATACTTTATTATAACAAAGAACACCAATATTTACTGATATTTGTGTACAGTTAACGGTACATATTTAGTAATTACCCAGGGTGTTTTATGCCTAATCGAGATTTTTTGGAGCGTGGTTTATTTTCGGAAACTTTTTCCCCCCCTACATTTAGTCTCAAAAACAAGGGTGCAGCTTATATGCGGTGGCGGTTTATACGCAAGTAAATACGGTAATAAATAAAGAGTTTGTAGTCTGCTTACAATTTTAATGAAGAATTGGGTTATTACAAAAATTTACGATAATTTTTGCTCTACTGTATTTTACTGTTAACAAATTTATGAGATGATCCTTATGAAGTACATTCTTAATCCCTGTATAAAAAATGAAATATTTTAGATATAAAATTGTTGGTTTTACTTGATTTATAGTTCAGTGCAATCAAGCAACTTCTTTGATAAAAAAATAAGCAGTGTCAAAAATAGAAAAACAATAAGTATTTATCTTAAGTATCTCTAATAGTCATAACTTATGAAATGCCAGACAAGCCTAAGAAAGCACCTCTTCGGGAAAGGTTACAGATTTTTTTGCCCAAGCTGTCAGTAAACCAGAATACGATCTAGCTGCTGCAGAGGGCGCCTTTGCTTTTCATACTGTTAAACATCATAGCAGTTATAAATCGATGGACTGCACGTCTGTCATGTTAAAAAATGCATTTTTTGATTAAAAAATAGCAAAAAAAATTTCCTGTGCTAGAACCAAGACAGAAGCCATTGTAAACTCTGTACTTGCAAACCATTCTCTTAATATTGCTTTAACAACTTTTAAAGAAAATAATAGTGCATACTGGGGGGTTTCAACTGATGGAAGCAATCATGGTTCTGAAAAGATATTTCCAGTAATTATTCGGTATTTTGATGTGAAGGCAGGAAGGTTACAAACTAAATTAATTGAATTACAGAAAATGCCTAATGAGACAGCAGATGCCATTTCTACTTATGTCAAAGAAACTTGAAAAAAATGGTTTGTATGAAAAATGCATTGCATTCACAGGGGACAATTGCAATACAATATTTGGATGACTCAGACGAAATAATGAAGGAAATAATGTCTGCAAAATTAAAGAAATTGTTGCAGAATAAGACCTTAATTGGAGTGGGCTGTCCTGCACATATTTTGAACAATTGGCCCAAAATTGTCTTTATGATCAGCCTACTGAAGATGAAAGCTTTGATTCTGAAATACATTTTAGGCATTTTTAAAAAGAAAGTGCATGTGTCTGGTTCTGCTTGTGTTTTTGTGCATAGGTGAGAAAAAGGGCATGGAGTACTTAGTTTCCCCTAAACCCGGAGAGTGTGACATTGTGTGTTCAGTCCCTGGCAAGGAGTAATTTCCCCTAAACTGGTATGTATCTGAGTACTTCTTTTTTATTATTTTTTATGATTATTATAAGGTTTCTCCATTTGTAATTACTAATGTGAGTTTCAGAAATAATAAGAATAACTATAATAATAATAACTTATTAACCCTTTGCACTTGGATTTCTTTTCCTTTTCACTATTATTCACCTATATATCTTTAGTATACACTGATAAGTCAACTTGTTTATGATAAGGAGGCTCCTGAGGTGTAGTAAACTGCAATCGCAAGCAGGCCACAGAAAAATCTATATACAAATCCCATGCCTTTCTCTCTCTCCAAAACACCTATCAAATTACACCTGACTTGCAAACTGCTGTTGAGTCACACTTGACATGTGAGTTCAAAAGGTTAAAACAACTATGGTATACCTCGTGTGCTCTAAGGTGGCAGGCAGAGACGTGTGAGAGGGGAATGAAATGAATGGGAAGGAAAAGCTTTAAGGGGGAGCTGACGTCAGAGCACCTGCACAGTAGATGAATTTTGGTTCGGACGAGTCCATCAGCCTTAGTGTACCTCCCTCCCTTTCCTTCTTCTCCTCCAGATTTTAAGTTCACCCAGTCAGTGCTCACACCTAAACACCACCTCCCCTAAAATTGGTCCTGTCTTGAGGATGGACTCGTCCTATCGTAAAGGTGCCTACAGCGCACTGCCAAGATATAGCATTTTAGGTATATACATTAGTATTGAGGAGATCATGCGGTAACCATAAAATAATATCGCACCATTTGATGTACATTATAAAAACCAATTAATATTTCAGGAAATCTTAATGCTTACTTTTCACTTGCCCACAGTGAAGTGGTAAGATAAGGTGAAGAATTGAGCACCCATGGTTTGCGTTAAATAAAATATAAGGTTGCCACCTTTTCACTATAAAGTACCGAGGTTGGATGGGAGGCAAGAGAAAAATGAAAGTGAAATAAAACTGGAAGGAAAACCAGAAAAAGGAGAGGGACTTATCAAGCATACACACACTCAGGTTAATGGAAAGTTATTCTATGCTAAGGATGTCATCAACAGGGACACAATGCATACACATATTTAGGGAAAATTACTCCAAACCAGGGATCTGAACTCCCACACGATAGAAAAGGAAAAAAGTACATATGCCATTTCCGATTTCAACTTTTTGATATGCTAGAATGAGGTAAACAACAATGTATGGACTCACTCTTCAACTTGAGTCTCTACTAGCGATATGCTTGGCATATCTTTTCTTCTTATTTCACTATTTTCTAGTAAATCTTTTAAAACATCCCTATAGTCTTAACTTTAAAATCATTGAGGCATATGCCTCAAAAAGGATGATTAAAAATATAAGCTCTGTATAAAACCAAAAATCCCGCGCGAAAGTCGACGATAATTAATATTTTTTACAATGTTATGATTAATATCACAATATTAAATTTATACGGTTTTTTAAATACTTTATTTCATTAACAATTGATAGGTTGTAAAATATTTCAGTATTTAATTACATTTAATTTCGATACTCGAAATGGTGGAAGATGTATCGAATGTACTTTTTTGAACTATAGTTGGGTAAAGTGTATGTAAGATTCGGCGGTTATAAATGTGCCAAAATTTGTGATTTAGTTGAATGGTAAGATGAGCGAATTTCGAAAATTATGTCGCTTAATAGTAGTAAGTTTTATTTTTTCGTGAAGAATTAACTAGATCGACGAATACTTGAACGTCACGTAAAGTTACCTTTCATTAAATATCCTTATTAATTAAAGCAACAGGCTGTTCTCATGGAATAATATTTGTATAATATTGGCTAAATCAACCGATACGTGATTATTGAAGCTTTCATGTCTTTTAATTATAAATATAAAATCGTCTTTCCGTTTTCAATTCCAGTGAGTTGATTTGGGTTTCTTTTGTTACACACTAGGAGTTCATTGAAGTTCCCCCATCGAGTGGATAAAAAACAAGGTAAATAATTAAATTTTTACTAAGTGGATCGCTAAAAAGTTGCTAAAATTTTCAAGCTTTAATTCTGAATAATATCTGCTCAACAAGAAAGGTGAAGTTCAGTAGAAAAATCAAAGAAACCTGATGTTGAGGGATAAAGCTAATCATCCTTTAACAGTAGTGTTATGTTAAATATCGACTTGTTAATTATTCCAGTCCATCAAGTTCGAAACATGTTTTCTTATCAACACTAATTAATTTAGTAATAACTTGAAACTGGGAATGGAATATACCATCTGATTAACTAGTGTAGTGGATTCACATCAACTGCGTCTATAATTTTTTTATTATTCTTACCTTTATTCAGATTAAACACGATCCGGTTTATTGTACGTTATTATTGTATTGGCGTTTTCATGCATAAAAACAAATATTTGGAGAAAAACTTGATACATGTATTCATCTAAAGTTTTAGTTTTCTGAAATTTCCACTCGTTTTATAATGTGTTATAGTGGGTTACCTATGAAACTAATTCTTCATATATCTATCCTGCCCTCCATGCTTATGGAAATAATTAATATAAACTAAATGGATGATTTTATAAAATGGAAGAGGTTAGTAAGTGTGAAATATGGGTATCTAAAACTAATACTACCACCCAAAGCAAGTATCTATGTAACTTTTTCCCTGTAAAGTCAAAGAATGATTTCAAACCGCTCAAACATTATAATTGGAAATATAACATGATTTGTATTTTTGGTGAGGTAATGTTAAACTAATGGTAATATATTTCTCAGGGAAACATGCTACCATTAAACCCCTTCATTGTTAAGTTTTTTGGAATGAGGTCAAAAAATGTCAGGTTTTTTATTTAGTAACCTGTATGTACACATACATACATGTATACGAATATATTCGGGCAAATAAAAAAAGATATGCTTGAAAATGGTTTGCTCAACTTAACTCAGGCAAATAAGCTTTAAAATGTAGTAGGTCTCTGAGTTATCTTGGGTAAATCAATGAAGGGGTTAAGGGATTCGCTGCCTCATTCCACACCAAACGTGTAACCTCGAGCAGCCATAAATACCTTATGTATGTATTCCATTCGATCATTACAGTTGATACTCTCAATACTTCCTTGTACTACACTAAGCAGAGGTGGATGGTGGATTTTCAGGGCCCTGGGCTAATTTTTTTGGGGCGCTCAACATAAACATAACAAAAGAACAAATAGTAATAATTGATGATAACAATATTAATCACACATCTTACGCAGTAGATGGCTCTGTTGTCAGGAGTAAAATTGCTTTTTCTAGCAGCTCCTGTCAAACGTCACATTGTTGCTGATGAAGTTGACTGGTTTGGCATGGAATAATATGGAATTATTTGGAAAGTAATTTAATAATTGTGATTTAACATACTAAGAAAAAATTAGTATCTGATGAACAGTACCAAAATATAGAGAACTTTTTCATTTCAAATTACAATTGTATGTATTGTACACAAGATTCAAAAACAAAAAATTATCTTTTGGAGACCGTTAGACAACCGGGGTCTTGGGCTACAGCCCAATTAGCCCATATATAAATCTGCCCCTGACAATAGGCATCTAATAATTAAGCAAGCCATAATCCATTTGATGAAGCTATGTACTTATGGAGTTGGAATTCGGATATGGAAGAAAAACAAGATTGTTTTTGTTTGTGAGCATTAAATGAAAGATGCATTGGTAACTATTCATTGCAGATGTGTTACCTGTAATTGATTTTCAGTCCATATACTTGCAGTAATTTTGGCTAGGATGTTGTTTACTTTGGTGAATTTTTCTTTGCATTAAATTGCCTGTGCAAAGAAATAAAGTTTGTTTTGCTTTAATCGCCTCTTTTGATCATCTCATCATAATCTTTTGGTTATATTTTGTTCACCTTCAGAGAATTTTGGTTCTTCTTGAAGCATTCTAAATATTTATAGGAGATATTAACTGTTATGTAATGATAAAATGTTCTGAACGGGAAAAGTTACTGGGCAATTTTGAATTATTTACTAAGTAATAGTAATCAATCTAATTATCTTTATTATAATGTTATCGATAATCTAAGGCTTCACTTTGTGGATTTGACTGTATGCAATCAAATGTATTGGGCATTTACCAATCCATTTGTTTTCTCGTAGTTTTTATATTTACATGAATCATTCCCAATGACATGTAAACCTTGCACCTGGAATTCCATAAAAATATCTCAAGAGGTTCTTGTGATACCATGCAGTAGAGTTACCTATTCATCCCCGCCTTGCATTTTCATATGGCACTGCAGTAGCTTTCCATCCTATACTCTGTATGCTAGAGAAATACAAAGAGGATGGACCAGCTGACAGGGTTATATAATTAATCAAAACTGCTGTTATTGGAAGACATGATCATGAAGCTAAAATATATGAGGCTGATTGTTGGACAGAATAGAGAAATGCAGAAATTTGTGTTTCTGTTGGACTTAAATATTACAGTGATAGATGCTGTTTGCATTAGAATCCCAATTTTTATTTTATATTTGAGATTTTCAAAAAGAATTGAAAAATAAAATAAAGTGGATTCCAGACATTGGCTAGGGCAGCATTTCCCAACTGATGGTTCGCATACCCCTATATATGGGTTCGCGAGAAAAATTTGGTAATCGCGTCTTTTTCACTTCCTTGGTTCTACAATTCTTACCAATAGGTATACCGTAATTTCTTGCAAATTAGTTGCTTGGTTTTATTTTCAATTTTGCTGCAGGAATTATATTTGAATTTTACAGGGTACTAACTAGGAACTGATGATAATATCAGATATTCTAATTTTATTGTGAACGTTTACATAGTATGTGCTATATAAACTTTTCATTTTTCATGAATTAAACGTGTTAAAAAGATTTGTTTTTACAAACTTTACTCTCCATTATAAGGGGTTTACCGCCAAAACTGTTGCAACTCAAGGGGTTTGCAAAGAGAAAAGGTTAATCCAAGGGGTTCATGATGAGAAATAGTTAGCTCAAGGGGTTCGCGAAGTGAAAAAGGTTGGGAACCGATGGGCTAGAGCAAGATGTATTGCATCTATTCAACCAGTTATTAGTAACTGGTGTAATTGCCTGTCAAAAATGATAGGTATGCATAAATTGAGTATTAAATTAAAATAAAATTTATAATAAGATTGAAAAAATGAAACCACCCGATACATGTACTAAAAAGTGGAAATTAAATATACAATTCACCTAATTAAATGATCCAGAAAATAAAAATTGTTTTGAGTATGTAAAATTTGAGTGGCAAAGAAATGATGATGGTTTATTTGTTAAGGGTTATGCCTAGGGTGACCAGATTCTGAGGAAGTAAAACTGGGACACAGCGTGTTCTGGGAAAGAAAAACCGGGACAGTATAAGATCTTTAGTTTTTGTCGCTTACATGCCAAATAGATAAATTCTGCATAGCTTGGCCATGATTTTCTTGACATAGCCCATATTTTTTCAAATTCTAACATTATGTGCACCAAATTATTACAGAATTGGTCAGAAAATTGATGGGAACAAACATTTCAGGATCATATTTACCGTATTTTTCAGGTTATAAAATGCATCTCAAGTTTTTAGAAAATTTATCAGAAAAAAGGTATTTCGGTTCACCAAAGCATTTAGGAAAGGTCATGTCGTGTATCATTTCTAACCGTGGTTAAATCCGTATCTGGCAACATTAAAAAAAATATTATGGCATGATAACAGTTACATATAACGTTTTAGACAAACTTAATTTGTTAAAGTAAATAGCAATAACCTAAAACATAAATAATTGCTTTGAAACTCATATAGCTGAATGTGCCCTATGTGCATTCGGCTGTCGGAATGGGATGCACACCTCGCACCTATAGGCACCCCTTACAGGTTGTACTTATTTAAACTTAATTTGAAAGATGAGATTTTAATTCCAAATAAATGGATTGCATGTGTAATAACATATAACTGGTGGAATGTGATTTATTTCATATTTATGAAATAAAAAATAAAAAGAATAAAATAATTTTTAACCAGGACAAATACTAAACCGGACGGGACGCTGGGACATCTAAAATCCTGGATTCTCCCAGCTAAACTGGGATATATGGTCACCCTAGTTATGCCACAACTTTTGTTTGACCACACCTCTTTTTGCTTTCTGAAACATTTATGTGAATTTTATACTTTTTTACATTTTAGTGCACAAAAATGGTTTCATTATTTTTAATACAAATTGTATTTATGTTTTTAGGGACAGCTTCATTATTCTACTTCGAATTTTTCGTTGTAATTTTTGTTTTTTATTTATGAAATAAAATTTTCTACCCAAATTTATTAAAATAAGTGCCAAATTAAAAAAAGGTGAAAAAACCCAACCAAACCCAATCCCATTAATGTTATTAATTTTGAATGGAAAATTGGTTTCATATACAAACAAAATGAAAAAGTATACTCCATAAATGGAATACACAAAGATTTCAAAGATGTTCTTTATGGGAAATACATAGCAAGCTGTATCGAAAGGTTAGGCGGTTCTTGAATTTTTTTCCTCCTAAACGATAAGGCAGCGGATCAGACCCAACCCGACCTCCAGATCCGACTTCAGACTTGTCGGGTGGAATCAAACGTACCGTTATAGGCTTGAGTGTCTACCCTGGCACTGCTCGACCATACTTTCTACCATGCAGTTGTATGTTGAGATGAAATCCACGTTAATAAAAATAGTACAAGAGTAGCTAGAGACGACATTTGGCACGATTATAGGTTTTTGGTCACAATCAAACAAAAATTAGAAATTTCAAAATTGTTAATTTTTAGGGGTTGTTTTTACCACATTTGTACATTAAAGTTTAATAATTTTTATCTCGAGAACTATAAGTCGTATGAAGAAGCTTTTGCAAAATTTTTGTAGCAAATTCTATCCTCCGTATCAATAATTTTTTTAATCGATAACTTACAGGTCATATAAGGGCAAGGGAAGGCAATTGGCCATCAATTTACGATTATTACAATTTAATAATTTTTATCTCGGAAACTATAAGTCATAGATACAAACTCTCACCGACGTTTTTGTATCCAATGTTGTCCTCTACCTGAATAAAATTTTGAATCGATACCTTACATCATGTAAGGACTAGGGAAAGCAAAATAAAATATTCCCGATTCTTGGTGACGTCATCACGCCGAGATATCGTGTAGTTGCGGAAAACAAGCAAGCATCGTCCACCGCGCTTCTTAATGCTCATCCAATGACTATTCGTTCTAAAGATAATTTTTCATTGAGGTTCTCCTAATTTTCCATAAGATTTCATAATCAAGAATTAACAAAGCAAGCTGAAATTTTAATAGTTAATAATAAAACATTAATTTTCCCGGATAGTTCCTCAGTTTCACGTGTTTTTAAATGATCACCCTCTGTATGTAATCGCCAAAGATCATGTCCCCAAAACCGCCGGTTCGTAATCTAACCAAGGGTGACTTCTAACAAATACTCATCCCACTCGTCGTCGGACTTGATGAGCTCGTGAATCACCAGTTTCATTTCTCGCCAGACGTCCGCACACGTACTTTCTATCGTGCAGTTCAGTGTTGAGATGGAAGATTCCAAATCCACCTTAGTACAACTAATGCAAGAGAGACCACCGCTTTGGGACCAAAGAGATAAGCGGTATCATAATCGTGATATCAAACAGGTGGAATGAAATTGGAAAGAAGATGGACATTTCAGGTAAATATTGTTTTATTGATAATTATTTGTAAACACTGCACTTTATACATTCACAAAAGTTTTTATACATGCAAATAATTGCTCTGAAATGGAATCGCTCCGACAGGTCCATTAAAAAATGTTTTCAATGCATCCCTTGTATATGTCGCGTCATTTCTGGTTAAAATCCCCGACTCCTTCCGTTCTTCTCTGTGACTGGTATCTTTGCGAAGCTGCCTGCATTGCAGAAACGTTAGGTGGCCCATCCAAATCAATAATTGTTGTGTAACAGGCAGAGACTCGTCGTTATTTTCTCCGCTTTTTCAATTTCCGTTTCGATCGATTTATTTAATAGTCGCCATTTTGAACACACAACACCAAAGGCACACTCAATACATCTTCTGGCTCGCGACAACCTATAATTAAATATTCTTGCTTCATTTGACATCTGCCTTTTAGAGTACGGCTTCATTAAGTACGGCTTTAGGGGGTAAGCGTCATCTCCAAGTATCACAAACGGCATTACTCCTGCACTTCCTTCAAAAGGCATGGGTGGGGAATTTAATAATTTTCCAAAAAATCATACGTTTGTAACCGAAAGTGTGCCTCCGTCACTTTGTTTTCCATACGAACCAAGATCGGCAAAAATAAATTTGTAGTCGGTATCGGTAACTCCTTGAAGAACAATGGAAAAATACCCTTTATAGTTGTGAAACATAGTACCTGATTTTCTTGGGCATTTGATGCGTACGTGCTTCCCATCTATGCATCCTACACAATTGGGAAAATTCCATTTTGTATGGAAATTCGAAGCAATACGGAAAAACGTATCATAATCTGGTACTGGTATGTGTCTAGTAAGAAGTCTGCTCCAAAGGGCTTCGCATACTTGATCAACTATTAGTCCAACTGTATAATGATTGATTGGAAACGAAAATGCTAGCGAATGAAAGCTCATTCCGGTAGATAAGTAGCTGTAACAAAAGAAAAATACTGCATTTATTACGAAACAAAAAAATATTAGTTACCAAAATACAGATAGCATTCATTCACATTCAAAGTCATACAAAAGATTTAAAAATATTTCTAAAATTAATCGTAATATAGGAGACAACTTAGCATTTAGTGTACCTACCTTTAAATGCACGCATGAACGACAAGGGTTAAATATTTTTTTCTTGTTCTATACAGGTGACCTAGTAAAAATGAATTGGGAGCTCATGTAGGATATCTTCCGAAGAGAATTTAGGAAAAATACAGAAACAACTTCAGGTCAAGCCGCTAAAATACATAGTAAAGTGGCCCTACTTTGAAAGTATGCTGTTTTTGAAGGACGTTTTAAAACCAAGACAAACGTCATCAAGCATTCCAGCTGACATCAATCCACGGCCAGAGGAAAATGATTCCGCTAATGAACAATCAACGAATGATATGGTGGATATTTTACAGCCGTCAGTTACGACGCAGAGTTCCCTCCAAAACGTAACGAATACTCGAGCGATCAAAAGAAAAAAAATTCATGAGGAATCGTTGCAAATGGAGAAACGAAAATTAAAACTATACGAAGACAGATTGAAAATAAAAAAGCATAAAACGGAAGACGAAGACTATCACTTCCTTACGAGCCTCCTACAATCTCTAAAAAAAAATGGGTGACCTACAGAAAATGCGCGTGAGAATGGAATTTCTGGCCATCATAACGAGGGAGCTTACGGTAAACCAACACGCCTCAGATACCAATGATTGTCGCTCAAATGCATCCTGCAGCGAACATTCGAACCAATCAACACCTTTGCCACGTCATCTTTACCGAGTTCTAAGCTCAAACAATCCAAGTGATAATTCTGATTCTGCCCTGCTCTCACCGGAAATACCAGAACATCAATCGAAGCATCTCCAACGCTCAGGTGTAGAGCTTATTCAATGTCCTCAACCTGCACTGGCACGCTTTACTAAAGATGCCTGCTCATTCCAACAGCACTCCAAAAAAATAGTAATACTCTCTCATAAGGAATTAACATTCAACAACCATTTTTCGATAAACTAATATGTGTATTTTTTGTATATTTAACACTTTCTATAATAAAAAGTTACGAATATTTTTTGAATTTTAATTACCTACCTAAAATATTAAAATTATTATTCCTAGAAAACTTACCGCAATGCTATAGCGAGTTTTTCAGCAGGTTGAATGCACTATCTAAAATTGGAATACCGATGTAGGTAGCCGACGCTATCCAAAATATAATCAAATGTCTGTGTGCTCATTCTGAAATAGCTTTTAACTTTCCTTGGTTCCTCAGTTTCACACACGTTTTAAAGTATTCACCTTCTCTATATGATCGCCAAAGATCATGCTCCCAAAACTGCCCATTTCGATTCCACTCATGAAGGGAGTTTTCTAATAAATACTCGTCCCACTCGTCGTCGGAACTTGAGCAGCTCATGACTCGCAGGATTCACGGAGCACATTGTCGCGCGACTAGTCTGAACCACTGTAGCCACCCCGATCGGATCGGGTCTGGGGGTCGGGTCTGATCCGCTTGCAGTGTAGCCGCTGCCTTAGTCGTAATTACATGCTCCTGCGGTTATTTTAGGTGCGTTTCGCTTCCAGCATAAGCGCCTATTAGCTTCGGTTTATCCGTCCGCATGGTCGTTCCCGCCTTCTACCGAACGGATTTTTATGAAATTTTATATTAAAAACTTACACTCAAAGACAACAAGAAAATCTCTTTAAACAATGAGCTAAGAAATTCGGTCACGCTCGACTAATATGAACTATTTGTGACTGACTGTAATGCTATTTTTAACAAACTTTTCGAGTAGGTAGAAGACTGAAATTTGGCAGGAATGTTTGATTCTTATAGTAAAAACCATTTACGAAAGAAATCCCCAAAAAAGATCCGGGTTCGACTCCAGTAGATAATCTCTGTTTCCCATATGATAATACGTAAAAATCGATTTTTCGACTTCAAACTTTAACTCTTTTGTAAATTAAAATTAGAAATAATTGATCTACCGTCTTCCGACCAGAACCGTTCTAAAGAAAAATAAATAACGTTTCTTAGTCTTATCGTCACATTTCGCCTACGATTGGAAATCGCTCAAGTTCTACGTATAAATCATATTTGTTTGAAATTTTAAAGCTTTTTATGTTGCCTTACCGACCGTGTTTATGTTAAACCTCGAGATTGTATTGTCGTCTCAATCCTTATGCTATGCGCGTAAGGAAAGCGTGCTTTGAATGCTTTAATAGGAGAGAGAGGAAGAAAAAAGGAGAGAGACGGAGGAGATGGAGGGAATGAGACAGAAGAGAGAGAGGGAATGAGACAGGAGGAGGGAGATATGTTCCTTATTAGGGCGAGATTGAGACTAGGAAGTCTTTTTTTCTAGAGAAGGCGGGAGAGATGGCGAGGAAGAGAGATATAAAGTGAAAGAGAGGGAGGGAGACAGAGAAGGAGGGGGAGAGGGAGATATAGATAATGGTCTTTATTAAGGCGAGATTGATACGACGAAGTCTATTTTTCTAGAGAAGGAGGTAGGAGGAGAGTGAGGGAGAGATTTTGAGGAAGAGAAAGATGGAGGGAGATAGATGGATAATGGTCTTTATTATGACGAGATTTAGACTAGGAAGTCTTTTTTTCCAGAGAAGGAGAGAGGGAGGGAGGAGGATGGGAGAGGGGTAGAGAGAAAAGGAGAAAGAATAGGAACGACCTTAAATTTAATACTTAATCCATGCATAATCGTCATATTTGACGGACAATTACGCTAGTCACATAAATTACATAAGCGAATCAGGGGCACCACTTTACTGATGCTAAAAAATGAACTTTCCGTTATATCTCGTCAAGTTTTGGTCATATCAAAGTAGCTTTCAAACAACATTGTAGAACTAGGAACGTAAGTATTTCTTTCCCCATACGTTTTTATCGTAGGAGTAGCTTTTATCAAGAAAATCGAAGAAGAAAGTCGTAATTCGCTTTGAACTTACATTAGAAAAATTCATCCTTAACTACCTAATTGTTGTCAACGTAAATAATCTTTTTGTTTATTGAAGTAAATAAGATCTGCGGATCTGCTATATATATAAAATACTTTTAATTCCTTACGGGCGCATGACAGATTTTGTAAGCGTAAGGAAATGGATTATCTACGGCAGCGTTTCCCAATTTAATTTGGCTACGGAACCCTTGCAACTAGAAAGAGAAGTTGCGGGCCCCAAATAGTATTCTTTTTATAAGATAAAAATTAAAGCACAAATAAGTAAAGATAATAAGAAAAAAAGGTCATATGATCAACATTTCGTTTATTTTCATAAATTTAAAAATAAAAATCGTTTATATGAACAAAAAATCATTATGAACCAAAAAATATAATATGAACAAAGGATAAAACTGAAAGATTGTATACATTACATTAGCCATTTTCAATGCGAAGAGTGAGTTTTCTTATTTTGGCAAGTTCCTTTTGGTTTGGTTTAATGCTGGAAAGTTGGATTCGCATATCGGGCACGGCATCTAGTCGATTTACGTATTTTGTTTTTGTTGCTGTGCATTTCGAGTACCCAGTTTTGCATAAGTATGTGCTGGCGAATGGTAACAACTCTCGAATTGCCCGTCTTGATAAGCCTGAATATTTATGACATAAGCTACCCCAAAATGTAATCAAAGAAAATTCTTTAAATGTTTCTATTAATTGGACGTCTGAAGTGATTAAGATTATATTTTCATAACCTAGTGCAGATAATCCTACTTGTTTCTCTGTTATACTGAATGGATTTCGAATCCAGTTATTGTTGTCATTGATGTTTGGAAAATATTTACTGATGTTAGTGTGTAAATTGCGAAGATGATCTACAATGTTTCTCTGAACTTCCTCTTCAAGTTTGCATTTGTTTTCTTCAAGGAAGTCATTGAGAGTTGGAAAAAAATCAAAATTATTTTGTTCAACATACGAGATCCAAAACTGTAGCTTCCGTGATAATGACAACATTTTATCTTTCGAATTCCTTGCAGAGACTTCGTTTAGTTTTGTAAAGATGTCTGCAAGATACGCAAGTATCGATAACCACGACCAATTTGTTAGACAATGAGATAGTCGGAATTTGTCATTCAGCAAATATGCGGAGAACTCTTGACGCAACTCAAATAGTCTAACTAGAACTTTGCCTCGCGATAGCCACCTGACTTCCGTATGTAGAAGCAGGGCTGTGTGTTGACTACCCATATCTTTACACGTAATTTTGAATAGCCATGATTGCAATGGTCGTGTTTTTACATAATTAATTATCTGTACTGCTTCGTCCAGCACATGTTTAAGAGAGGAAGAAATATCTTTAACTACCAGTGCGTGCCTGTGGAGAATGCAGTGACTGCTAGTGCAGTTTGGTGCTACAGTTTTTATTCGTGTTACAGCGCCAGATACTGTACCTACCGTTGCTTTGGCGCCATCACTGCAGACATCGACACATTTTCCCCAGCTTATTCCATGCGTTTTCATAAAGTGATCAATACAGTTAAATGTGTTCACTTGTCGTATTGGTTTTCAAAATTTCTCATAAAAGCAAGTCTTCTTCGATAGATTTTCAAAATCATAACGCACAAATACAAGTAAAATTGCAAGAGATGCAACGTCGGTGGATTCGTCTAACTGTAACGAATACGCATCACATATTCGTATCCTATAAATGAGCTCTTTCTCGACATCATTGGCAAGATCGTGAATTCGACGTGAGACAGTCATTGTTTGAGAGCGCCACAGCTTCAACAATTCATTAGAATTAAAAACTAGCCTCTTCATGAAAAGGTGACGTTTGAGTGAAGATTTCCCACGTAGTGATGAAAAGATCTGGATTTTGTGGAAATTTTTTACCAAAATTAGAAGTTTCCCTTAAAAAATTCCAAATACGCGATCGAAGCAAATAAAACTACGCAATTAAAAATACTTTGCAAGTAAAAATACTAAAGAGCTTCATTAATTATTACGGAAATAGCACACCATTGCTACGGAAATTGCTGGAGGAGAGCGACGCCACTTTCACTCTGCGATGACCGATGTCACTTCATAAACTAAGAAAATCGTAAGGTTTAGAATTATTTTCTTTTTCAATAGGTAGGGGAGACTGGAGTCAATTATAAACAGGGCAATTATAACATAAAATGTCTCAACCGTGTAAATTACGTCGTATGCGGTCGCTCCTGCTGTAATATCGAACTCGGAGGGACGTCATGTGACTACAAGTGGCACGGTGGCATGGTGCGGATGTATTCAAATCTGACCTCTCGCGAAGGCTACTTTATTTCCAATACATCCCACGTAAAGAAAAATCCTACCGAGTATAAATGCCTTGGAAACCCTAATATACCAGTCATTTTAAAATCCAGGCCCGGGCCGTTATTAATTTCAAAGAAAGGGCTCGTGCCCAGCCCGTGCACAGCTCTCCCTTTCGGAAGACGGCCGGTTGTCGCCTTTGCATCTTGCGCTTCTCGCGGAAACCCTATTTACTCTTCGCGGAACCCTAGGGCTCCGCGGGACACCATTTGAGAAACACTGATCTACGGCGAAGAAAGTACGTAAACGTAAATGTTACAACTACTGGACCCAAGTGATAATAATTTTCGATTGTTTGTTTGGTTAATACTGATATATCTTAATTAAAAATTTAATATTTCCCTGGCATCATTTCTGATATATCTCTTTGCAGTATTTAGTCATTAAAATTACGTAATATATTTATTGATGCATCAACTAAGGGGGAGAAGAAATTTTTAATAGACAGATATATAATCGGGTCGTGGTGTTTTGCTGTTTTATGGTGTATATTCGGTCGAATTTTGTCGTATATTTTCAAATAATCATCGCACGATACGCGCCTATTTGTGATATACAGTACACTTTCCTAACTTGTTTGTGGTAAATGTTGTCCTCTATTCAAATAAAATTTATAATCTATACCTACATTGTGATGTGATCATATCATTGGGAGAGAAAAAGATGGATTTTTAATCTAATTTTTATCTCCAAAATTATAACTCGTTATTGTGTGATCTCGCAGATTTTTTTGTGGCAAATGATGGCGTCTGTCTTCTAGGGTTTAAACGGTTAAACGAAATCGACTGATGTCTCGAATTCATCCATACTTCAATCCAGAGTAAACCCTCTGAAGAGATGAACGATATAGCGCAACAATAAAGGATAGTGTATTCTTGTCGATTTATTGAAAAACGGCTCTTATTAGCATCCCAATTGATAGCCAAGAGAACTTAATTAGGTATATATGTATTTAGACAATTTTTGTCGAATGAGGAAGATTAAATTGCTTTTCGGCCGGTTATCAGTACCACGTTTCTTAATACAAAGCTGCCGTATCTGTCGCTGTTACTAATGGGACGCTGTCTTTGTTGACGTTGCATTTGGAATGGAATAGTTTGTTCTTCTGATGTGAATAGCAACATTAAGCATAGCAGAATTTTTGAACAAATTATCTTTGACATTTTTCCAAGCTGGCTTGGTCGCGCTTTGCGCATACCTTTATCAAATTATAATACCAAGCCCAATTAAAACTCCGAGATTAAAAAAAATCTGTTGAAAGTTTGGCCTCTTACAGTCCCGGTTAGATTCGATCATTCGCCTAGAAGCCCTAAACGCAGCTATAGAACGCATTAACAAATTTTGTACTCACTTGTATTAGCTCATATTTTTCCATTATTTTTCTCGTATAAGATTAAGGATGAAAATCAAAATGTCAATGAAAATATTTTTCAGGTGTCAAATCGCCATAATTTCAAATTAAATTAATTTTTGCTATATTATTTATTCAGAAAGGACAAGACTTGGTTACTCATTGGATTCGAGGAGTCTACTTAAGTCGGAGATTGTTATTGTCTCCAGCGCTCAGGACAACCATGTAAGTGTTTCTTTACATCGTCTTCAAGGAATTAATTTACTCTCCTGCATTGTTTCACAATAAGTGACCAGAATATTTTGTGTTATTTTATGATATATGTTTATTGCACAATCATAAACCTTTGATACCAAACATTAATTTATTTGCCGTCAATAAATTAATGCATTCAGTTGTACAGAAATGATTGATAATACACATTCCACGACATTGTTTGGGCAAATTCAGTCCCAAAGCTTTCAAGATAGTGCGTTTTATTCGTCGAAATTTTAAACTCGTTGAAAACTGATTTATCCGGGAATCAAAACACCTCTATTAAGTCCAAGACTACTTGAGAAGTCACGAAGGCGTCGCGAGTGTTTTACACGGGTCGATTACATCCGTTCAGAGGCAGGATTTATTGCAGCTCCGTAATCGGGACCGACGAAGAATAATAATGAAGAGAAAGGCGTGTTTTTTTGTGGTGCTTTATGCTATTACGGTTCGCCGCTTTATTGAGAAAGTGCCGTCGGGAGAACATGTGGAGGCCGCACGCCGAAACGCGGCTCCTGCCGCCTCCGCTGCCTCCGCGAGGTGGAGGCGTTCACGAGCCTTAAGCCGTTCCCGCTCTCTTTCCACCCCACGGGAAGAAGTCTGCACCGACCGCCCTCCTGTTCTGCCTCGCCGGCTGGAGATTGGCCGCTCGCCACAGGGCTGCCAACCTCTTCCGTTCCCACGACATGGCGTCACTCACCATCGGACCGCTCCTGCAGAAGTGAGAAGAGAAGGCGGTTGTGTATCACGGCGCCGATTTAGGAGGAGAAAACCTCTCTTTTTTATGGAAAATAGAAACCGAAAGTTACCTAACAAAAGTCAGCATTTAAGGGATATACGAGGGAATGGATGTCAGCGTGTAGTGGCTAACACGGCGTTAAATTAAAATTCTTTCTTCTCTATTTGGTAGTCTTCGATAATTTTTTGCTTCGATGACTATCAAATGGCCTTAAGTAAGGTTTTAAGCGGCCATGCATAAAAGAACGACATTTGTAAAAACTATCATGATGCATTCCGAAATTACTACTGAAATTTCATTTTCGATTATTTCATTTCGTCCAATTTGGATTGTTTAATTTATTAAATATAAGTGAAAAATCGCGCTGTAATTCGTAGTTATAAATTAGTCCACGGGGGAGAGAAAATATTGAAAACTTTTTGAACTTGGCTGTAATAAGTGAAATAAATGTCAAAAAATATTTTGTTGAATTAGTAAACAACGATTGCAAACCGAGGAGCATGAAAACTGCCAGATTAATGAAGTTGCCAAGCGGCCTTAAACAAAAATAATCGAGGGCAGACAGGATGGGTCGGGAAAAGAGTGCTAATGGCCGTATATTTAGAAATTGAACAAGGTATGCTGCATTTAGATTGAATTTTAAGGAGCGACATATTAAGGATCGGAGTCGAACTGGGAAAGATCTCGGCAGATGCTGACAGTTATTGTAAGAGCTCATGCTGCGCCGTTATCGTATCGTCTTGAGACTGACTATATAACGTGTGATGAGAGAGAAGTATCGTTGGTGAAGGAAAGCGAGATTGCTGTCTTCATATTTTAATAATGCGCCAAATCAGAAGCCATATTCGAATATCCAGGTCATCGCTTGACAGCAAAAGATGTTACAGAATCTTCGGAAAGCCGTCTTAGGAATTTGCGAGATATTCCACCACAACGAGAGAGTGGGAGACTCGATGAGGTGTTCTGTTGTCCTTGGTGGCAGTCCTTACATAGTGGCCGTGAGCTGACTCCTCGAGGTAGCAGGGCTCCTCCTGCCCCTCCCGAATGGCCTGCCCCACGCCGCTCCCGCCTCGCTATCTCCGCCTTCCCTGCTGCCTACAGCCTCCTCTGGTTGACCCAGTGACACCCAGTCTACCGCTCCTGAAGAGAATACCCGCTTGTGAAACTTGGTGATTGAATTGAGCTTGCTCTCACACATTCGCGTATAAAGTCATCCATTCATTCCTTCACGCATACACTCATTCGGCCGTCCTTTCGAGGCTTTATTTCCGTGATATATAAGATTAGTGGGCTCTGCCCTCTGACCGCTTCGCGGTCCAAGCCTCGGCCATGCGGGACTCGCTTAGTTCCTTGATACGTAAAAATAAAATTTAAGGTGCAATCACTCAAATTAGTTAACATTAAGACCTATTATTTCATCAGGCTGTTGCACAACTGGCAGGTAACTAATGTTTTCCACAAAGGGATACCAAATATTTGTTTTTTGCAACTGTGGGTTGTCAAAGGTCCGAGCTAGACTATCAAAGATATTTATAGTAAGAACATCATGACATTTACAATAAGCGCATCAGCTGGAACTGCTCCACCTGGTTTGAGCCGCGAACTGGCTAGGGACGGAGCTCTACTCGCCGCGGGCCGATTTAATGTTATTCATACCTCTCTCACGATTTTTAGCGAATTAAGTACTTAGTCATAATAGGACGGTTTTTTGCCGATGCAGTATCTGCGTCGTATCAGTATGACCAAGTTTTAGCGGACATTTTTGAGCAGATGATTTTGTACACATTTTTAAAAGACTATCAATTTAAAAACATTCGGATTAAAATTTAAAACAAACTATTAAAGATAGAAGGGTACAGTAAGCGAGGCGTTTTTCAGTTTTTTTTATGATCTGCCGGACTAAATAAAACCGCAAAACGCTACGTCAAACCGTTCTCGATTTATGAGGAAAAAAACGTTTTTTTTTTCGGGAATTCCAAATTTTTTTGGGTCCTTAAACTCAAAAGTTTTGTGTTTTCGAAATTTTCTTGTTAATTCTGATCCGATGACAAAATTTCAGCATCGTAGGGCTAGCGGCTCGGGCTGGAGGTTTTCATTAGTCAGTCAGTCAGTAAAATCCGTCAATATATATAAGATATTTTATCCGATATTCAGAAGGATCTCTAGTGTTTTTAGGTTGGCTATGGAAAGTACCTGTGGAGTAGACGTTGACTCTCAACTATGATAAAGAGATCTCTTCGGTTGATTTCTGGCCCATATGAATTTTTCTTTAATTGTATATTTGGCAGTGTTTATCTCAAGCATCCTGATTTTTTTTAGTTTTTCATGGTTTTTGTCAACTTGTTCGGTGTTATACATCTCAATCTACCTGCATGTAACATATTTAGTTGTTTTCATTTGATGCATTGAATGTGGCCGTAAGGTAAACACGGTCATAACTCTTGCTTACATTTTTAACGTTAGAGCATAAGGAAATCACGTTACTTGAGGGCATCGCTTCCGAAAGTAGAAATTTTGTAAATCTGCGGGGCACTTCCTAACTTCCCATTTTGGCAGCAATATAATAGGTCTACTCGATTCTTCAAATGCTTTAAATTATTTTTTATAGTAGTAGTATTTATCGCATTACACGTACTGTTTTCTGTAAATTCGTGAAAGAATGCGTAATTCATGCGTAAATCGGCCAGCTTTACGATTTGGCAGTGCAGCGACCCTTTTTAAGGGAGCCTACCTGATCACGACGTTCTTAACCCTATCCATCTACCAATAGATATTAATAACATTAATTTCAAAAATGTATAAATATTTATTTTAATTGCGTACAAAGTAATCTTAATTCTAGATCTATCCCCGTATAAAATTAAAAATAAAGAAATAAACTTTCCGTATTCGCGACCTCCCCCCATTTTTGCCACTTTTTTAACATTTGGGAGCTAGATTTCATCATCTTGGTAGCTAGAAAGTAGCTAGAATATATAATTATTAATGATATTCATGGTTGCGTAAGGAAACTAACCAAAAGATGTTCCCATATAATAAGAGTATTATTTTTGTGTACACAGCATATAACTACACTATTTTTAAAGCTATTATTGTCTTTTATAAACTAACAAGAAGATGGAACCTTCGTCTGAACCAATTTCAACGGGTAATTAAAAAGACTATTTTTAAGGCATTTTTCCCAACACTACTCCATTTCTCCCCCATAAGAATTGCATGGTAGGTATCTAGCAGGGCACACTCAAATTTTTAACTCGTAAAACAATGTCGTAATTATCTGCTATCGCAGACTTTTTTGGTGATCTCCTCCGCCCAAATAAATCTTTTAATCTATACATTACATTGCATATAATGGGTAAGAGCAAAATGTAGATTTCCTATTGTTGTTTCCAAATCATTATATGATACGAATACGAAAAACACGTTGTTATTCATGTACCCATCTTCCAAATTGTGTACATAATATTACAAAGGGACGCTTTCTTAGGGTCGTCCATAAAGAGCCTTTTGACCATTAAATTTAACAATAATTTATATCTATGGGATTACATATTTCCAACTTAAATAAGATTTTTTTGGGTAGTCGCTAGAAATAGCTAGATTTTTTTATCGGTTCGCTAGTCGCTAGGGCATTTTTTAAGGAGCTAGTGTGAATGTAAAGTAGCTAGATCTAGCTACAAATTCGCTAGATTGGCATCACTGCCTCCCCCCTGAAAACCTTTCGCGTTCTCCAATTTGGGAATAACCACGGCATGAGATTTTATCCGAAATCCTCTAAGGATTTATTATAGCATAGAAATGAGTTAGGCGTTGCGAGTTAGAATAGACATATAGTATTCGAAAGAACTAAAGAGGATAATAGCAGACGACGGAAAGTGGAGAGAATTAACGAGGCCCCCAACCTCTTCGCCCGTCATCCTCTTCCGTCTCCTCATCCTCCGCCCCTCCGTCCCTCTTCCCGCCCCACGGGAAGAAGGCCCTCGCGACCACCGGCTCCGGACGAGGGGCCCTCTTCCCTCCCCACGCCGAGAACTGGTTCCTCTTGCCTCCCCACGCGTTGAACCCCACTCTCTTGTCCGCTTCGTCCGCCTGGGACCCCGGCCGCCCCCCGCCCTTGGGCCAATCTCCCGATCCCTGCCTCTTCCCTCCCCACGCGTTGAAAGCCACCCTCTTGGCTTCCGCCGGCGCCCATCCGTTCCTTCCTTCGTCGTCCTCTTCCGGGAGCCGCACCACTTCCTCAGCCGCGCTCTCGCTGCCGGGGCAAGGCGCTTCGGCCGCCGCTTTGGGCGGAGGAGAGGCCGCGAGTGCCATGGTGAGTGTGGCCAGGTAGAGCAGCCCTATGCACAGGTTACGCCTTCGTGTCATCCTGAGAGAGGGTGCCGCTCCGGGTATACTGCGATGAGAGGATATCCGGACCACCTGTTGGAGGGGAAATTGATATTGAGAATCTCTCAAACGTTGTAACATTTTAAATCGTCCAAAGGAAAATTTTTCAAAGAAGACATAATTCTGTCGCACATTAAGGTCATTTCTTGTCATTAATATCTGTTAAAGAGGGTTAGAAGAAGAGAAATAGATAAAATATTTTGAGGTTGTTCGTGTACGATCAATTGATCGATCGATTCTCGCAAAATTCGGTTTATAGAGCTGCTCGGATAGTTTGACGTCGAATAATAGGTGAATATCTTTGGGTTTGGTTACATGTTTTGACATTTAATTCACTCATTCCTTATATTCTGTGAGAAAATTTCAAGGTTGAATGTTTATATTGTTACTTGCGAACATATTCCGCTGTCGTGCTGTATGGAATTTTATTTCTTTTAAACGAATCTTTCGTTTGTGGATTTATTGTTTTATCCATAACAGTCGGAAACTAGAGTGATTTGTCTGGCGATGGCCTACGACGAAAAAATGTGGATGAGACTTGGATAATTCATCTGAATTTATTAAACTCGACAGTTTTTCGCGCTCTAATAAGTCCACGAAATATCGTGACGCCGGGGAAATATAAAAATGGTATAAATATAAACTCCGTATAGTATAAGCTGATTTGAGTATATAAAAAAGATACTTTTCATTCGAGATTCATGGGGCCTAAACTTCAATGCGAAGCAGGTCGACGCCTCTACGAAGAATCCTCTCCGGCCCATCACATCCGAAAGGTCGAATTATTTTTCCAAATATGTATTTTCGCCTTCTGAAATCCGTTCGCCGTGTCCCCTGCTTGGCTTTCTCTGATCATCCTTTAGACTCGGCTCGGCGTGTAAAGCAACACCAACGGAGTGGGTCGCGTTCGAGGTGCGTGAGCAAGGGTAAGGGCAGGAGGGGACGGCGAGGATAAGAGGCGTATAGGGGAGGGTGAGAAGATGCAGAGAGGGGATAGGAAGGATAAGGCGAGGTGGGTGCTTGTGTTGGCGGTGTTGCACGGGCGGGAGATAAGAGGATGAAGAGGTGAGGGATTGGAGGATTGTCGCATCTCACATGGCCCTCGGTATTCACCACGTATTCCGCATAGTGACGGCGAAGAGAGTTTCGGGTTGAGAGGGCGCGGAGAGGGGGAGGGAGGGGTCGAGGATGAGGGATGCGAGTGGCGGAGAAGAGAGAGGGCACGCATCGTATTTTCGGTCGCTTCGCTCTTTGCGACCTCCATGACGCATATACTCCGCTGCGAACATTTTAAAATAAAGCAAAAACACGAAAAATAGGTAAACATTTATTCGGCAGACAAATTGTATGTGGATGGTGAGAAGTGGGAGAAAACATTAATGTTATTAATCGTTCACGTTCAATCCTTTGGACTGTAATTCTGCATTGCGCTAAATAATGTCTGTGCATTCGTAACTTACGTTGCATATGTTAACGAATAGTTTGTGCCAGTGGCATTGTGGGAATTGGTCTTTTTTTATAAAGAAAAGCGGAGCGGGCCAGTCTTGAATGGAACCCTAAGCAAGCTAATTCTCCTATCCTGTATCTCAGGGGTCGGCGACGTTTTTACTGTCGGGTGCCACTCTTTATCAATATTCATTATTTGTGACACTCCGCGCGTGCCACCCTAAAATTCCTTTGATCCAAAACCCTCACGAAAAGTGTTTCTTATGTAAATAACATCTTGAATGTAATGCGGTTATAACTACAATACCGATTACAATTGAAATAAAAGTAGAATTAATTTAAAAATACCTATTTTTTGTAATTTTCCCCTGAAATATCGTGCCATGTAAAAGCTCTCCGCGTGCCATAGGTTGCCGACCCCTGCTTTATCTTATGCAGCCCTATTAGCAGTGAGTTTTAGACACTGTGGAAACATGGTGCGTATTTAGGTAAATATACTGCTAGAACAGAGGTTCCCAAACTGGTTCGCGAGCCCCTAAGGGGTGCGCGAGAAGACTCATGGTGTTCGCGGAAAAAAAAATCCTTAATGGCGTTTGCGCAGCGTGTCTCATTGCGCGGCTTATGTTAATCATTGTCTGCAGTGACGGGACTGGTTCAATTCAAAGAGTATATCTTTCGTACATTTGTTTAACAAAAGGATGAGTGTAGAATATATTTAATTTTCATTTTAAGATTTCTTAAATGTAACAGCGAAATTGAGTCAAGCATCTACGCGTAAATTAACAAAATTTATTTTTGTCGAAGGGAGAAATCGAATCTATGACGAATTTGTGTGAATTTTTTTTTAGACTCAGACGCAGAATTTTTCAGGTGCTTTTACGATGAGAAATTTTTACTACAACGACAATCGCATTATCGCCGCATTTACGTGTCCAAGTCTGTCGTTGGTTTGGCGCCATTTTTTGCTTTGATTACATAGTAACACGTTAGTTATTGAGCAAATGATTACATTATTAAAGAAAAATGATAATTTTAAGTGCCTAAACTTGAATTCTACGTCGTATAGGACAATATTTTAATAAGAAACGCTTAATCATTTTTTGTTTAAGTGTAATTTACACGCAAAATTGAAGTATTTTAATTCACATACATGAAGGGGGAAGTTTAAACACGTAAACACCTTCCCTAGGCTACGCCGCTGATATTCAGGTAAGAAAGATGATCCTTAAAAATATTTATTTTTAAGAGGGGATTCTCGAGATTTGGATTTTCATGAAAGGGGTTCGCGGAATGAAAAAGTTTGGGAACCACTGTGCTAGAGCCTTATAACCAAGGCCATAAGTCTCGGATGAATGGAGCAGGAAACGAATGTCGAAGCACAACGTATTGCGAAAGGAAGTTCGTCAAACTTTTGTTTCTCTCGCCCTCCCTATCTTCTCAAACTTCTTTATCTTCCATAATCATAGAAATATTTTATTTTAATTCTTTTGATAATTTTTCTCTCTAAAAACTATAACTATAACATCGTCCCATTCCTGGAGAGGTCGATCCCGAATTCGGCATTGGTTGCAAATCAATTGCTTCTTCCAAAAACGTTATAGAATTAAAATTCTCTTAAATATGCATTTATATGGTTATATTTTGACTGCTCCATTCTACTTTTGTACTCCTTTTATGCGATGTTTGAATAAAAATACATAATGAAATTTGCAACGGGAAACTATGTTATCACTCGTGAGAAGGATAATGGTGGGTCTCACAAATAGGTGTTAGGAAGTTTGGTGACTTTTGCATCGCACGCTGTTCTCAAGATCTCTTCAATTCATTCGCTCACTCCCATGCCAGAATTTTCAAGCCTCGGGAGAGTTTTCGTTGACAAGATTTTGTCTCGATTTTAAAGATAACTCGTTCTTTATATTTTTAATTTCTAGTCTTTTTATGCGCGGTTCTTATTTAAATAATTCTCCTGCGTTTGTTCTTCTTCTAAAAGAATGCTTTGCGTTTCCTCGTTCTTGTTAGGGAGATGGGAGGGAAGTTTGACGTTACACCGCGTCTCTTTATATATTTTTTCTTTTAATCCTTAACATCCTATGCGGCTAAAGCACGTCTCCGAGCGTCATTCATGATTTTGTAGTCCGAAGGACGCCGTCGTCTTCGTCTCGTCCTATTTACTGGAATTTCATCTCGGAGATTTGTCTCTCATGAAGCGCTCGCTATTTTTTTATGCTTTCGACTCTCCTAAAGAGAGGACCGACGGAACGTCTGATGCTTCCCCTCGAAAGCTTTTGGAGATTAGATCAGTCACTTCTGATTCGCGTGGAGACCACGGGTATATGCAGTCGTCCCTCTCCATTTCTCTTAATAAAGATGCTTCCTATCGTCTCCCTCCCTCTCTTCTCTATTTTTCGATTCCTTCCCCTTTTCACTTCCACGTCTTTTCTCCTTCCCCACCCCTACCGCCGTGTTATATAGGGAGATGATGCTTCACCGTTGCCATGGATTTCGAGTTTTTTTATATGCGTGGGTGTAAAGCCTCGCTCTGTCGTTTCTCGCTTCCGATTCCTTTGGCGGGACTCGTTTCCGAGTGAGCTAAAATAACGAGATGCCGCTTCGTTAATGGCTGTTGAGAATAGAGGGACTGCATCGCTTTGACGATTTTCATCCATTCATTCATTATATCTTAAAGCCGAAATTTTATCTAAGTTAATTATTGTATCGAACTGAGCTTCGTATTAAATGAATTATGGAATCACATCGTTTGCAGAGGTCTCATTGGTTTGAAATTGTATGCTTCATATAGGTCATGATTGTATTGGATTAAAAATTGCATGCATTGTATCGTATTATATAGAAATTAAGGGCATGTAAATTTGAAATGGGCTGAAATAGAATGTTGTATTCGATTATGCGATGCAATGGTATTGAGTAAATGTGTTTTTAAGAAGTAAGAAATGAATTTTAAATATTTTTTGTCAATTAATGCGTGATGGCAAACGAATGACGAACTTTTACGCTGATTTGGGATTTGCTGTATATTCAAACGCGGTTGTCTATGTTTTAAACCTTGATTTATCATGCAGCTTTTATAGCATTTATCGATACTGTTATATTCAGAAATTTATTTAGCGATATTGCGTAGTAAGCTTATAAACTGTGAGTTGAACCCATATAACGTACTTTGAGATGATGGTCTGTTTTTGATACAATGTTATTTCGATTATATCACTTTATAGTACGAATTACAGAAGTTAATTTGTACTTGATTACCTCATTTTGTAAAAGCGTTGGGGTTTGAAACGGGGTTTCTTGGAAGAAAAGTTATTATAGAAATCTGTAGGTTGTATAAATTCCTTTTGTAGCGCTGAATACCATTCTGTCAATTTCAACGCTGCAAGAGAAAATGACCTTCTTGTCTGGATGTTTTCACAGTGAAAAAAACAATGCAACTCATATTAAAGGTTTATTTCCTAGTTTCTGGTTGAGCGCATAAGAATCTCCTGAAGATGCAGACTGCAACGTCTGCGAAACGTCGAGAGCCAGAAATGCCGCCAACGCAGCGAAACCCGAAAACCTCCACCAGCATAAGAAAGTAAAGTGTCCGAAATATAGTAATAATTAGTTAATACGAAAGGGTTTCAGTTATTTTGGCAAGGGAAATGTTTTTTTTTTAGCGTTAGGTTATTAATAGTCTGGCTCCTAGTACGTTTATATCTTCTACTAAAATTAAATAATCGAGTGAATTTACAGAGCACTTTACAATTGCGACCTGTTGATGATGCAAAGTACCGAATACAAAATCTTAGTGAAGCGTAATTGCCGTCTGAAATCTTCGAACTAGTTTTTGATCTTCACCTTCTGTTACTTCTGTTTACAGTTAAGTACTATCAATAGTATCAGTAGTAATCAATGGCGTAGGGAAGGGGAGGTTTGTGAGTCTCTAACTCCTCCCTAGGGCTTCCCAGTCATTTACATTGACAGTTATATTTAAACTCTCCTTCTTAGTTAAATATAATTACTTTTTTTCCGAGATTTGAATTCTTGCCTTATGTAAAAATCGATAGTTACCAGCAGAACCAAAATCACTTACTGGCGATAGTTCGCTTAGCTGTGTGCTTGGCCTCAACCCCTTGCCGTCTTTTTCCCTACACTACTATTAATGATAATAAGTAACCTCTTGTATATAACTATTCCGTGAAAGTTTTGTTTCTCGACGAAAAGAATCATATGTAGTCTGAGGGACAGCTTTAACATATAAAAGAAGTGAGTAACTCTTATGCGTTTCTTTCATCTTAAATCCGAGAGTTTGCTTTGTTTGAAGTAATCTAGCTTTCATCGAATCTTGTGGACTAATTTTATTAGGTAGATTTGCAGAAAATGTGGTATCCATTGTCCAAAGATAGCCCTTCCTGCGATTTCTCCTACGTTCAGAGTTTATGAACGCAATTGTTCGACATATATTCGACATATTTTAAACTGCTTGAACCTCTTTCACGACAAAAAATTCAAAACGATGTCTTCCCGTTTTGTCTTTTTCCTCTGGAAAATGGAATAAAACTGGATTGCGAGCAGGAAACCCAAGTAGAATATTTATAGAATTATATATTGTACGCCAAATATAAACGAGCATACTCGCAGATACACGAACAAAACAGTCGTATAAGTAACTCAAAGAGAAATTCTTCTGAATCTCGAGTTCCGGTAACTCTTCCAAACTAGGTCGCAAAAATGTATAACATTTATGGGGTAATTCGTCAGCAAACGGCATTTTTTGCTAGGATATGGTTTTAAAAGTCTCTTATAGAGAGCGGCCAACATAATCTCTAAGCTCGCCAAACTTGTCGGACAATTCACCATATTCGCCAAATATTGCATATTTCATAACATTCGACACACGATACGAAATATATGCAATATCTTTCCTTCTACATACCAATATCCTCCGTTAAAAAAATAAATTATGATTAATAACAGACTATGTTTTTGTTGAGGACCCACAGAAAATATGAATTATTAAATCAATAGAAAAATACAGTAGTAAAAGAGCACTAATTTACCTGTTGACACTTCGCTTAATGTGACGAGCGGAAGACGTATTGGGCTACGAGGTTATTGAAAATTTTAGGGTGACATCCTCAACTAAGTCAAAACCATGTTAGATAGGTTAAATATAATTATTTTGTTTTCCTGTAATTTTCGATCGATTTTACTCGAAGCTAAGATTCCCGATCCTTCACATATCACGCACAATTTTTGAGGGGTTCTATTTACCTTTGGAGCGATGCGACAGCCACCGGTGATAACACCTTCCGGGGGATGTAGCCTGCCGAAGTGTCCTCGGTCGGTCTTCCTCTGTCTCTTTCCCTCGCGGTCCTCTCTGGCGTTTTGCTGGACCACCGCACGGACTGATGAATATATGGTGGAGGAAATCAACCCCCTCTCCCCCTCGCAGCCTCCCTCGAACCATCCCTCCCCCTCTCGTCACCAGGTTATCCAGAAAGGACGCACGTATCTCAACTCCTCGCGGATTCCGCCCCCTCTGCCCCTTCACCTCTCTACTTCAATGGATACCCCACTTTCTTCCACCCTCCATTCCCTCCCCAATACTCCATTCCTCTTCAGCGGCATCGCCGGGGCCCTTCCGAAGGCCCCCTTGTGGGCGTGGCGAGATGATGCCTCTGCCATTGGGCGCAAACTCGCGTGTAACCGTCCGGAAAGGAGCGATCCCTTGAGAGGTGCGGACAGGGAGAGAGAGGGAGTGGAGGGGAGGGAGAGGGAATAGAGAGGGGGCGGGAAAAAAGGGAGAGAGGAGGCACGGGCGGAGGCGTGTGGAGTGGGAGGAGGAAAAATGCCGTGAAAAGTGAAGATTTTTTTATTTCCGATTTCTATTATTTGGGTATCAAATGTGATAAAGAAATTCTACAAGCGGATGTTAGAGATTAGGAAGGGACATTGTGAGGAGAGGGCGGAAGCGTGGGACCATCGGGTTAATTTACGGATCAGCTTAAATCTTACGGTGTAGTGTGCGCTCTCTCTCTCTCTCCTCCGTTTTCTCCACTTTCTATTTCTTGATTTTATCCCTTCTTTCCATTTTCCATCTCTTAGGAACTTTTCTCCTCCCTCACTCTATATATCGCCTTTTTGGACAGTTTTTTTTATTAAATTCACCTATATTTTCAATGTGGCGTCTGTATGTCCGTGTGTCTGTGCACTTGTTTAAATTGAAAGTATGACCAAACCGTAGGCGATAGAGAGCTGAGACTTGGAGTTTTCTTTAGATTTTAGTTTGGAAAAATATACAGGGTCGGATAGGGGCCCATTAATTTTTTTCATACTCCGACTGCATAAAACATGGAAAACTGAAATTTTGAGCGTACCTTTCCACATTGATGCCACGCAGAAACAAGGCTCTAGTGACCGAATATGTGGCGGTATAACGGCATAAAAAATAAAATACGCGCAAATTCTATCCACGTTCATAAGTAAAATTCTATTTTTTTTAAATCTATTTCTCGTTGCTTATCTTCCCTATACTTTCATGCCAGCGCCGTAACTAGGGCGGGGCAAGCGGGGCATCTGCCCCGGGCGTAACTAAAGAAGGGGCGCAAACATTGTTAAAGGCAACTTGTGCATGTCACAAGGACGGGAGAATTAACTACTATACTTGTTCCGGACATTACGCATAGCAGAAACTATAAATTTCGATGATGCTATTGATCAGTTTGCTACATTAAAATCACATAGAATAACTCTTAATATTGAAATATTTATACTTTCTGTATTTTAATTATGTATGTAATTATGTATGTATTTAATATTTATAATTATATATTTAAATTGTGTACATTTATAGTGAGAAATTACATCATTTATAGTTTATTTTTATATATTAATTGTACGCCCTAAATCCATATAGGTATTAGAGAATTTTTTATGGAGGGGCACATATTTGGTAGTTTGTTCCGGGTGCTAAAATAGCACTACTTACATCCATCCTTCTTTTCTCCTCTCCATTCCATCCCACTTACAGCATATTTATTATTGTGTTCTCATCTCGAAAAGCTCTGTTCCTCTTTATTTTCTCTCTTCTCTTCCCTAATCCTCTTCGTATTTATATGTCCTCTCCCTTCACTCCTTTGTTCTCTCTTCTGCATACAACATCTTGGATTTATCTGTGGTCGTCTTCCGCCCCTTTCGTTCCTTCGCCAAATGTCTTTCGCTCCCCTTTTTATTTTCTTTCCGTTCCTTTGGATTTTTCCTGTTTTCTATCTCTGCACGCTCGAATATGCGATTCGTGGTTAGATGCGACACTGATAAATCATTCTCGTGTCGTTTCGTCGCGAGAGGTCAAAGGTGAGAGATTATAGTGAATGTCCCAAAGAATCTTGTTTTTTATATTGAAGAGAATCGTATTATTTAAGGTAACTCTACCCAATATGGCCTAGCTAAGCTTTATTAATTTTTTAAACACCTTTCCAATTGCTGAAAGTAAAACTAACATAATGTACTCTTAGACAATTTATTTAAATAAACCGAAAAAAATGTTACAACTATAACGCTTCAACATGGAATTACTGGTTAGCATTTTTGCAAAACCTCGCTGATAAGCCATATTTGGAACATATGATCTCAATATGTCCTGTTGGGTTATTGTTAACAAAATAAGATAACAAGTATCTGAGATATTTTATCAAGTACTTGTATCAAAATTCTAATGCTTGATTCCTCAAAAATGGTTACAATAATTTTGTCGGTAGGCAAAAATAATTAAAAAATGAGAGAATAAAAGTCAAGATTCTAATTTTACACGGGTCAAAATCGTAAAATTGTACACCAAATATTTAGGCATATGAGGTCAAAATTTAATTTAAATAAAGAAATGAACAACAAAATGAGATCTAAAATCATTCAAAAAATTCATTGTCATTATTTAAGGCTAATTGATAGTAGCTCAATAACTTTGGCCAAAACTACAAAAGTGGAATACTCCTTTAGCCAAAACAAAAGGCTAAAGGAGTATTCCACTTTTGTTGATTATTTAAGGCTCACAAAATGGGCAATATGACCTACATAGGCCGTAATGGGGAGACTTGGACTAGTAAAACATATTCCGTTGGAACCACATGACATCTCAATGAATTGCCAAACCAATCACACTTATAGTAGAGACAATTACATATCTTGTAGAATGCCTAAGGTCAAATTAATTAATTAACTTTTACCTGTACAAACAATGACTTAATAACCAACGTCTTGAAAATAGATGCACATAACCACAAACGCTGGTCTCAAACAAAACACTCCAGCAAATTCAGCCAACTGAGCGCGTCCAGCGGAATTCATATAAACACTGTTGTTAGCAGTCGGCCGATACACTGCAACCACCATCTATCAATTTTTTCACGAAGTAGGTTCGATACGGCGATTGGGCCATATTGGGGAACAGGCCATATTGGGTACAGTTACCTTATATAGTAGTATAGGAAATACAGTCACATGAAAATTGTGGTATTGATAATTTAATTTTTCTTAGACCTTGTTAGTGTATAGAATTCAGAAATAATCCCAAAGGGCTCTGATAAAATTTATTTATTAATACACTTTTATATTGATCACACATTCGTATGCTTAATCGCACCCAAATTGGCCCGTATTAACGATGCATGCTCTATCGTACGTATTCCTAACAGTAATACGCACGCATTTCTAATTTTATACCTTGTGAACGTGAACTTCAACTACTTTTAAGATTAATTAACCCCCCTTAATTCAATGCCTTTGTTAAATTTTCGCAATTAAAATATTTTCTTAAAATTAATCAGTCATCAAAAATAATATTCGAGGATTTCTCTTCACTATTTCACATTCACGCATTTTCTGCGACTTGTAGTTGATTTATGGTGGAAATAAAGTTGGAATAAATTTGCCTAACTCGCGTTTAACTACATTTTGAATATTTTTGTCATTACAGCGTCAATGAACGAAAAGTAACGTTTTCTTCGCCTGAGATAAATTGTATTTTTTCGAGGAGCGCGAATAGGAATCCTTTTTCTGGCGCGCTCTTTTAATTGGCGTCTCTTGATTATTATTTTTTCCCCTTCTCCACCTCCTTCTACTCTCTCATTCCCTCCTCTCTCCTCCTCCCGTCCCTTCTCGTTTCCACCTCATCCATCTACTCATCTGCCTTTTACCCTTCTCTTGCACCCTCCCTCTCTCTCTCAGCTCCCCTTATTACGCCTCAGTTTTCTCTCTCTCTCTCTCAGGGGTTAGGTGGAAGATGGGACTTTTTAGTCTCAATCTCGCCCCAAATAAAGACCACGTCAATCAATCAATCAATCAGTTCTTTCCACCAGTCATTTCCATGCAGTTATCCCACTTCTACCGCTTCCTTATATTGTCTTTTATAACGGATCGTAAATTTAGAATTTTCATGAGCTGAATTGGTCACAGAAACGCATGTGCGTACAGACGCGCTTTCGTAACGAAATTGATTGCTCTTTTTTGCGTATGGCTATAAATGCAAGGAAAGATTCTTCCGTACTTTTTCATTCCGCGAACCCCTTGCATAGAATTTCAAATCTCGCGAACCGCCTCTTAAAAATAAATATTTTTAAGGATCATCTTCCTTATCTGAATATTAGTGGCCAAGGGGGATGTTACGTGCTTAAACATCCCCCTTTAGGCATGGAAATTAAAATGCTTCAATTTTGCGTGTATATCACACTTAAACAAAAAATATTAAAAATTTCTTATTAAAATATTGTCCTATACCGCGCCGTTGAATTCTAGTTAAGACACATTTTTCATTTAACTTTAATAATGTAATCATATGCTCAACAACGTTTGCGTTACTATATAATCAAACAAAATATCGCGCCATACCAACGACAGCCTTAGGTAGATGCGAAGATAATGCGTTTGTCGTTATAGTTAAAATAATTTATCGTCGTTAAAAATACTTGAAAAGTTTTTAGTCTAAGATAATTTCACGGAAATTCGTCAAGGATTCGATTTCTCTCTTCGACAAAAATAAAATTTTTAATTTACACGTACAAGCTTCTGTCTCAACTTCGTTGTTTAATTTAAGAAATCTTAAAATGAAAACTAAATATATTCTACACTCATTCTATGTTAAACAAATGAAGGAAAGAAATACTCTTTGAATTGAACCAGGCCCATCACTGCAGACAACGATTAACATAAACCGTGCAATGAAATACGCCGTGCAAACGCCGTTAAGGATTTTTTTTCCGTGAACCCCCCTAGTCTTCTCATTTTTTGTCTATTTCCTCAAAGGTAAGCGAGTAAGATTTAAAAACATCGGATGCGTTTTTAAAATACGGCTAGCTGCTACCTGCGTTGGTTGCATTATTTTATTGAAATTAATTAAGGTAATTAAAATTGTTCTCGTACAATTGGATGCTCATCTATCAATTCGACCGAATGATTTCCAGTAAGAAGTATCATTATCCAAGCTGTTAAATTACTTTTAATTAAGCTACAAACTCCGGACCTGAATTAGAACGCGGAGAAAAGAAGTGAGATTATTTTTCCTGAAAGTAGAACACGAATCCGTGCCGAATTGGTCCAATTATTCGATTTTTACTGCATAAAAACGGAATTTTATACAATTTATAACAATGGCCCAATATTTCTGTCATGACTACGTGACAATGCTTTTCTTCGGGAATTTATTTTACGTGTTAATAAAACTGAACGAGAGGTTAGTGCCACGAACTGAAAAGTAGCTTTGTGTCATGACGTCACTCTCAGACCGTGACATTTAAAAGCAAAGGGAAAACATTTGAATGGGCAGACAATACTAAGAGGAATATTGCGCTGAAATTTTCAGGCTTTGTAGATGTCATAAATAGGCCTTCGGATAATATGAGACATCTTATGTAAGTGTCCTCGGTTCGACTCCAGGCGCTCCGGAAGTTGAGTTCTTTTTCCGTAAGAAGAATTAATTTAGACAACTTCCCGATATATTAAAAAAATGAAAACGATTTCAAAATTCAAAAACAGGAAGCATTAGAGAATTATGAAAGATATTGATGTGACCATTGCAGCTATCTCAAAATTTTATAATTGGAATTGATTAGCGTGCTTAGGTTATACCATTGATTGACCTGAAATTGTCATAGGGCACCAATGCTTGCAATATGCAAGCACCGATTACTAGTATAATATATAAATCCTCCGTAAGAAGCAGCTATTTATTATAGATAAGGGTGGCAACAAGGTGTTGAAGGATGGCCAGTGGACACTTACCACCCCCCTGGCCTTAACCTCCGTTAGCCATTCTACAATGCCCACAATGTCTCCTGTAGTTATTCCCGCCTTACCTTACAACACTCCCTCCCTATTGGCCATCCAACCTTCCCACTCCCCATCTCTTCCAATCATCAACCTTTTCACAACACCTTGTCATTCCCCGCCCAGTGTATCACCTCAGTTACTCTCTCTCCATCGCTGAGGAAAGGCATATGCCCGAAATCATTCTTTTTTGTGTCTTTTTTACGTGTGTCTCTTCGACGCCCCCAACATCTTACCAACTTGGTCCTCAACTTGGTAAGTGTCCACTGCTTGTTGCCTTACTGTCTTTCCTTTTCCTTAAGTTTATATATATATATATATATATATATATATATATATATATATATATATATATATATATATGTGTGTGTAGTTTTAAACCAGTTGTATTCTAAGCGTTAAGAGTAAACATAATGGGTTCTACCAGATGTATGATGAAACAATGAAGCTTGTAGTAGAGTGAACCGCAAATTCTGCCATATTTTCACCTCTGCCTCCCGTACGAATGGGAGAGACGATTCATTCTTTTCGGAGAGAGATGCTCCAACACAGTATTAGTTTCTTTAAAAAATTATATTCTACGTATTCAGGACACCGAACCGGAGTTGATCGGAAAACCCCGTATGGGATCGTAAAATGTGACCGCCCACCGCCGAAATACCTCATTCGAGGTCGGACGACAATGCTCTGGTTCCACAGGGAGTTTTCGATTTTGTTTCCAGTAAGGTGAAAACCCCGACGTAGTGCTTTTGGTTAGAATTCTTTGTTATTTTTATTGTATTTAAATGTTTTCTATGTGACGAATTTTATGAAGTTCTATCATATGTTTAGGGAGTCGAAATATGGATTCAGATATGCCATTTTTGCCATGTATGTCAATAATACGGCTAAAATATACAGCGTCGAAATGAATGCGATGATATTATGAAGATATATGCAATAGAAAATATTTTGCCGCGATTTTATCCAAAACTGCACAACCTGTCAAAACATTTAGTCGGCAGGAAATTTTTATATTGTTTTCTTCTACAACTTCTGGAGATTTTGTTTTATTGGCTCAATATTTTTAGCGGTGAACGGAAAAGTTAATTTTTTGTTTCCAGTAGATTGGCAGCCCTAATTGGGTGATTTCACCCGTTTGTCTTTTTCGTGTTCTAATTTAATGTAAATACCAAATGTAATTGTCATCTGGCCTGTGGTATAGCCCCCTTTATATGCGAATAGACAGAAACGGACAGACGGACAATTTATTACAACATTTGTTTCTTTAAGGAAACGTCTGTAAAGCATAGAATGCATGTTATTAAGTTGTTTTCTAAACTTGTATGCTGGATTTTCTTCAAAAACTTTCATATGAGGTATATTTTTCTATTTTTGGTGTAATATTACTGCATCACAATCAGTTTATGTTCTTCATTATCCATCATTTACAGAAAAATAGTACCTTTGGTTAGTTTTGGGCTCTAAAAGCATATTTATTTCCCAGATAAATGAATTACGTGTGGAATTTTCTTCTGTGAATTGTGCCCAAAAATTGTCAATTTTCTTCGTTTTGTAAAAACGTGAAGATAAAGAATCTGTTGCAAGTGTTTTTTATTCATCTTGAATGTATTAACCATTTTCTCAAACTATAGCGATGAATAAAACTTGAGTGGTTGTTTTTTTTGTAACTATATTTTCTTGCGTGGAGCTTAACTCCTCCAAGTCCCCTCAACGTACTCATTTCAGGTGGACTTTCGGAAAACAATCTCTATTAATATCTTTTTGTAAAACATAAAGGGCATCTATTTTTAATTTACGATTCACCCAGGTTTTAATACTTTCTATCAAAACAAAGGCAGATCTCGATACAATCGCGTTGTCAGGTTTTTTGATTCGTTCCTGCCTTTAAGTGAAAAGTCGATATTGTCTTTTCTGTGTCTCACTTATTTGCAAATCTTGCAAATTAATCTGTATCGACAAAAATATTTGTTTTAAAATTATACTTATTATTTAATTAGCCATCGGTTTCCTATAATTTATTGGATGACTTGAACCCCACGTAGTACAAAATTAGAGGATCAGAGAGAACTTTTTTAATTTGCAAAAAAATGTTGGCTTCAACAACTGCGTTGAAGCTCGTAATTTACGGAGTAAAAACGAGGAAAAATGAGAATTTATAAATTGTTGCAAGTGGTAATAGCGCCTTGCGCTCGCTTAACTTAAGTAGTTATTGTAAAAACAAGCAAAGTTCAGTGCTTTTTATAATTATAAAAACCCTAATACCACAAATGCTCTAGTACAGCGTTTCCCAAACTTTGCAGACCTGGGGACCGGTTATTTTAATAATCATTTTTTGCGTCCCACCGTAGTACACACACAAAAAAAATTCCCAACAGACCATTCGCGAATGGAACTACTTTGCTTGCACGTCCGATGAATGCACAATAAATAAAGAATTTAATACATTGCACATACGTATTTATAAAACCATAAAATCAATTTAAAAAAATCAAATTCCATTGTTTATCTAATTATTAAAATTCACTTTTTATGTATCTTTACAACATTAGGAATTAGCAATTCAATCTTACAAAATGAGTAATAAAGGAAAAGAGAACATACTAATGTGAAGGATGCTGTTGTTTGTCATTACATAACAACTGTATGTCAGGATGAAAAGAAGTCAATTTTATCCTCAGATCTGGCTCGACATGCAATCTATTCCTATGCTTTGTTTTTAAGAAAACCAAAGTAGAGAATGCAGCTTCACACTTATGTGTTGAAATGAAAGGCATTAGGAATCTGACCGCTTTCTCAGATAAATGTGCATATTCATTTTGGCAACTCTGCCAAAAATCAATCAAGCAGAGGTTATCAAAATTGTGTTTCAATGCAGTATCACAAGAATGTTCAACTAGTGAATCTACTTCCGTTTCTTTTAGTTGCAATATTTCTTCATTTTCTGTGCTAAGAGTGAATGGGTTCCTAATCCACATTTTACTGCAGTCAATTTGGGGAAAATATTCATTTAAGCTTGATATTAGCCCCAGGAGATGTTCTTTTATTGTTACAGAAAGCGCATCTAAGTTATTTACATCGGCATAATTTTCTAATAATTCAGATAAAGTACAGAAAGACTTAAAATTTCCCTTTTCAACTCGTTGTGTCCACAAACGAAGTTTTTTAATTGTTGCTTCAACTTTTTCCTGAACTTTAAAAATATCTATGTTGGTGCCCTGGAAACTTAAGTTCAACTCATTTAAAGTATAAAATATATCGCATAAGTAGGCTACCTTTGTTAACCAATCAAATTCGCGAAATCTGTCTTTAAATTCGTATATAACATCTCTTACCGATGGAGGATGCTGTTCAAAAAACAATAAAACTTCCTCTTTCATTTCAAGAAGTCATTTCAAAACGTTTCCTTTAGATAACCATCGCGATTCACAGTGTAAAAGGAGATGCTCATGCTCACTTCCTAATTCTTTACACAAAGCAGTAAAGATCCTGGAATCAATGGACGAGATTTAATATAATTTATAAACCTCACACATTCTTGAATAGTTGAACTCAAAAGTGAGGGCATACCTTTCACGGCTAGAGCCTCTCCGTGAATAATACAGTGCACCCATACACAGTCTGGTGCTATTATTCGAATTCTCTGGAAAAGCCCAGTATGGCAACCTGACATTGCCCGAGCTCCATCACTACTCAGTCCAACACATTTTTTCCAGTCAATACTGTTTTGGACGATAAAATCATTAATAAGCTTAAAGATTTCTGCAGCCGTTGTTCTTGTTGGAAGTGGTTTACAAAACATAAAATCTTCTTGAATGGTGCCTTTGAAATCATATCTTACAAAACACATCAAATTGGAATTGTCTGTTATATCTGTGCTTTCATCCACTTGTAATGAAAAAAACTTACTATTTCGTATTCGATGCATGAGAGTTTCCTCAATATTTTTTTCCATGCCCTTAATTCTACGTTTCACTGTATTGTTGGATAAAGGCAGCAAAGGCAACAGATTTTCCTGCTTTCTGCCATAAACACGGGTTGTAATAATTTCCAGTGCAGGGAGTATTAACTTCTCACCAACATTATGTGGGTAACCTGTCTCAGCTATTAGTTTTGAAACTTCATATGAAGCCAAAACCAAGTTTTCATTGGATGAATTCGTAGAAAGTGCGCTTTTCATGCTTTTTTGAGTAGAGTTTAATTCTTCCTTCTTATTTACGAAAAAATCCATTGGTTTACTGGAAAATTCTGGATGTTGGCATTCCAAATGTCTTTTAAGTTTAGATGGTTTCATGCACTCATTCGATAACTTAGTATGACAGATGAGGCATAATGGCAACTGATTTTCGTTACCAGCGCTAATAAAACCGAACTTCAAATATTCGTCAAAATACCTCCGGGTCCAAGTAGTTCAGTCTTTCTTGTCGTCACGGCTAAGCTGCACATCGCTTGAACGTTTGTTACTGTTATTTACACACATTAGAGTCCATTTATTTTGTTACAGCTGTATACGTAGACCTAATAGGATAGCGCGATTATTTTAATATTTTCTGAGGACCGGCATTTTTTCCCCCAAGGACCGGTACCGGGCCGCGGACCACACTTTGGGAAACGCTGCTCTAGTAAGTCATATTAAACAAATACAAGTAGTTCTGGAAAGAACTAATAGGCCTACTTTCCTTTCCATAAAATTTTAATATATCACAAGTAGGGGTGTACACAGGTTTCCCGTGGTACAGAAGTGCTTTTCGTCAAATTCGCCGTAGTATAATCGTTTACTAATGTATTTTCTTTGAAATCAGAAAATTATTTTTCCTTATATTGTGGTAACCCTGCTTTTTTGATCCGACATAAACATCTCGTTTCCCATTCTATACTCGCCCTACAAACGGTATTACTTTGAAATCTGTTCCGCCAATATCTTTCAAATTCATTGTTACAGAAAAATTCTAACCTTGATATTGTGGTAGTCCTTTTTAGTCGATCCGGTTGAAATATGATATTTTGGTTATTTATTCATATGAAGATTAAATATACTCCATTAGGTTAGTTCTCTAGAAATAGTGTAAATAACTATTTTACCATTTTTGTGGTAGCCCTGCTCATTAGCTCCGCTTTAAACATCATGATTTAATTATGTCATGTTACGCAATTAGACCAGTTAAATTAGACACTTTTTTAACGGTTAGGAGAAATAATTCATAAGTTTTGAAACTTTGCACATTTGTCCACGACTCGCTACTGGCCTTTCGCGAATAACTCCGAAACGGTCAAATCTACGGCGAAACTACGTAGAAAAAAACTTGTAGAGAATAAAATTTTCTACAAGAAAGGTTCTTTGCAGTTTTTTTGCTACTGCGATGGTAAAGCAGAAAATGAGCGTTTTTTGCGGAACGCAGGCCGCGCGCTGTCTTAAATCAAGTGTTGTGAACTCTTTATTACTTATGTTAAGTAATTGAAATAAACACTGGATTAGTTATTAAAGGGGGTACCAATATAAAAAACGCGTATGGAGCTCTATCACAGGTGGTGGTGTGGAGACGAGCTCACAACTCTTGATTTTAAGACAGCGCCCGGCCCGTGTTCCAAAAAACGCTCATTTTCAGCTATACCATCGCAGTAGCAAAAAACTGCAAAGACCCTGTGATGTAGGAAATTTTATCCTCTACAAGTTTGTCTACATGAACATGATAACATTAGCAAAAGGTATTTCTTTCTCTGTAAAATATTGCTCGACAACTTTAAATATTGAAAAACCTTTGGTGTCCGTTGGCAGCAATTTGGAAAATGGCTATTCTTCTACGACTGCTTCGTTTAAAAAAGCGCACATATGTAAGTAGCAAACCTTCATTATCGCGCAAAGTACTTTCATCCAGTTGTAACAAAAATTCATTTGTTTTTAGGTCTTTGCGTAGTTGATTTTCAATGTAATTTGCTATCTCATCAATCCTTCTACAAACAGATGGGATTAATGAAATGGCGTCAGTTGCATTTCGTTCCATCACCGTGCTAACAACTTCTTTTACAGCTGGTAATATCAATGTTTCTCCGATATTGTTTGGCTTACCACAAGAAACAATGAACCCTTTATCCATCTGATTCACACTTTTCTTAAGCATTCCAAACACAGTATTTCATTTTTCAAAATTCTCCTTTGAACCACGGAAATATGTCACATATTTAACCACTATGTCAGCGTGTTTCTTCATTAAATGTTCACTAAGCCTTGATGATTTTATTGCTTCATTAGAAAAAACATGTTCGCATAGCACCTTGGTAAATGCTGATTTGTGCCGGAAGCGATGAACCCAAATTTCAAATACTCCACTGAGTATTGCCGACATTTCTTCTTAGCTTGCGCCATTCCAAATAAGGGCTAATGATTTAATAGTAAGTAAACAGTAAACACAATTACACTACACTACGTACTAACACAATTATTTAGGTTGGAAATGAGGATTACTGAATATTGCAATAGATATCGCAAATTGCGCACACGCTTTACGGCTCACTGTTCAAAACTTTCAGTACGCATGGTGTTACGTAAACATGTGATCGCATTACAACTACACAGAAAAAACAGCCCAATAAATGTCACGCACTGGTAGATGGTACTGGCAATCTAGAGACAGAATAACATCAAGGGAACTTCGCGCAATAAGACGAAAACATGGCAGTGTAATGCAGGAATTTCTTACTTTTTTAATAAAAAAACTGCATATTCACTATTCTGAATTAACTGCTGTTTATAAATAAAAAATCTCAGAACTCACTGTAAAAATATAACTGCAAATGGCGGAAATTCTTTTTAAAACCGCCCCCTAAATGGCCGTATCGCCCCCCAAATTGGTGTTACAAAGCAAACGCCCCCTCAAAATTCTCCCCGAGGGGCGGTGTCGCCCCCGTTGGGAACCACTGCTTAAGATGAACGAATATAGGTTGTAGACATCTATAGCAGATGACCAAGTTGTGAAAAACTCCTTTTACGTCATTCAGTAATTTACTTCGCTGGCACAAAAAGAGGGAAGGGACTCGCTGTTTTCAAAGACTTGGCGAGGGAATGGAGTGGAGGGTGAGGAGGAGAGAGGGAAGTGATTGTTTTCTTCCAGTTGTGATACAATGTAACTAAACGGTCTGATTATACAAGAAAGTTGGGTTTGAATCGAATGTAAAATTCACGTCTGTTGAAGCCTTCTGTAACGAGAAGGTGAAAACCGTAGTGGCTTTATTTACAGGCATTTTTACCCTTGAAAGTAATTTATTTACATCTTAAAAAGAATTTACTATAATGATTATAATTATACCTGTAATCTGTCGACAATATTCGTAAATTTGTAATTTTAATTTTTCCAATAATAATCGAGTACTCGAACAAAATTACCCGGGTACTCGTATCCGAGTACCCGGGTAACCGGTACTCGGTGTAGAATCACCACGCACGCGTCAGAGGGGAGGGGGAACCAGGGGATTCCCTAGTATAAAATGCTGTACTTCTCTGTTAACGCCACACGCTTATTAGTGAGAAGTATTAGATGCGAGAGGTTGATGGTGTCACCTGTTGCTACGCATTATTAACATAGTTGGCAGTGAATTGCCAAGCACACATTTCGGGGCAAAGAGTGTAGTGAGACTAAGCGTATATGAGAAAGTTTGTGCAGTGTATATTGCGCCGTTTATTTTCAAAAGTAGGCTAAAGAGTGATGATGGTAGCCTCATCTTTGTGAGATTGGCTTATACTTAGAACACGGGAAAAGTCAACTCTGTTTATACTTCATAAAAATAAATCAGGATGTTGTTACAATGAAGCGCTTGTTGGGTAAATAGTGAATTTATTGAATTTTGAATAAAATTTATTATTCTCTATGTTTAGATTTTATAGTGTTTATAAAATTCCGTTCGGTAGTTTTGAAACTGAGTTTTGTCTGATAATTTTTTTCGACAAAATATTCTATCCTAAGAAGATGTGTTGCAGCAAACTGCATACATTTCACCCTGTGTGTCGTATGATACAATATTGCGTGAAGTTCGGATGAACTTATGAATAAATAACGAGACACTATTTTTATTATAATTGTACTATTAGCAAGACTATTGTAAAAAAATAAACGAATTCAAACGATCACTCACCTTATGGCATGTATCTGATGGATACCAAATGATAATCTTTCAACGAAAAACGTCATAACAATCTGTATTCTCCCGCTTATACAAATAAGTCATCCTGATTGTTAGATATTGTTCATTACAATTGTTATCGTTATAAATGCAAGCTGTAGCTGTAATGCGATTATGATTTACACAGTTTATGTATAATTATTGATTAAATCTTAAATACGCTGATAGGCAGTTCGTGTTTCAATTGTTTGGTCATGAATAACTGCCATTTATGTATAAAGTATTAGAGACTGAGGTTTTTCCGCAGCCACAGAAAAAGTGCTGCGAAAGAAATGTTTCGATACTTGCCAGTCTAAATAAAGTTTTGTTTTCTGTTGTGTTCAGTTGAAGAGAAAGGCTTTGGATGGCACAGATTGAGTTGGGTGTGCCTAAAACCCACCGGAAGGTAGGATTACGATGATTGAGTATGTGTTCGGTAAATTAAGAATGCCATTGAGGATATGAAGTGAGTCGTAAAGAAAATTTGGATTTAAGTCCTCAAACGTTGGAGAATAGAAGTTTTTGTTTCACTTCCGAGGAAATTGAGATCCCTCCATATTTAGTCCAAAAGTTAATAACAGAAAAAAATTGAGAATTAAATTTCGAGAAATTGTTTTCTTGTTCGCACATTTTTGTTCATTTGCAACTGTAGAATAAATTTGTGCATTGCAGATTGCTCTACATAGGTCAGTAGCTAAATAAAGTTGCAAGTAGTTTTTTAAAGTTGCAAAACTATGTGTAAACATGTTTTTATCGTATAAAAAGCTTTGTCGTAATGAGCCTTGTAGAAACTTAGGCGGTCGTTATTATTGTTGTAAATAATTTGAATTAAGGCGGTCTTTAAATTTAATTTGAATTTTTTCCCAAGATATTTTAGCTAAAACAACATTTTTTTTATCAATGAAGAGTTCACATGTAGTTCCCAAGGAAAATGAAATCCTCAATATCTTCGATTGTGATTAAAGTGTTCATTCTGTTTAAAGTTTACTTGTTCTTAAGGAATGAGGGTGTCAGGAGCCCAGAATTTTCCAAAAATTTCAGTTGACTGAGGTTTGAAATCGTGATTAAAATCGAATGAAACAAATTTTAGTTGTATTTAGACTAAAAAGCGTTATTTTATTTGGTATTCAGAAGCCATTACACAAATTTATAAACAGCTTCGATGAATAGATTGATTAACGGCCACGGCTGCCGTTGAATCCTCCTCCTCCTTCGTTCAGAGGCGAGGCCTCGAGCCTCCCTCCTCTCTCCTCGCCTCCTCAGTCGCCTCCTCCTCCACGCGGCGCCTCTTGCCCCTCGCCGCCCAGAATACGTCGTCGTCGCTCCCCGCGCCCTCCGCCTCCGCACCTCCGCTGCCGGCGATTATCTTGGCCACCAGTGCCCTCACCCTGTCCTTGCCGTAACCCCTCTTGAGGTCGACCGCGCCCTTCACCTGGTTGCAGCACCTGCGGCCCCGGGATGCCCAGAAGGGGGCGTCGTCTTCCTCGGACGACCCCACCGATCTCTTCTGCGGGAAAACCCAGCGCAGTTTGTAGGGTCGAGGGAAGGCCGGGTCTTCAAGCTGCCCGTTTAGCCTCTCTTCCTCCGCCGCCCCCGAACGATCCCTTCGCCCCCTCGCCGCCCAGAATGGTTCCGCTACTTCCTCGGACGAACCGAATGCCGCTCGAGGATTGCTTCTGCCCCTCTTGGCCCTCCTGGTCTGTTGCTCCGCTTCATCCGGTCTCATTTCCTTTAAGAGGCACAATAAAACACTTAGATTTGGCGATTCCATATATGATGCCTGAAGTGTTGCCAAAATACAATTTTCGAGAGCGATTTTCTTTAGTTACTCTGGTTTCGGGGTACGATGTAATTAAAAATTTATAAATGATCCAATAAAATCAAAATCCCCCGAAAGACCCAAAATGAAGAGTTAGAATGTGGGAAAAGTAATACGAACGAGGATTTGGAGCGCGAGAAATTTTACGGCGGAGTGGGGAATGGTTTCATTATTGAGCACAAACGAGATAAATGTTTGGATTTACGTCTTAAACTACGGCTCTGCTATAACCTCCCCTTCGGGTCATTGCTTTACCTCGCCCACGCCGGTCTGCGCGTGTCCCGCCGCCACCGCTCTCTGCTCCGTGGCACTGTTGTCGTCTTTAGGAGCTGCTGCCGCCGCACCCGCGATCAGGAGCACCACGAAGGCGAGTGTCAATCCGCTTAGCAGCACCATTAGGGAAGTGATTGGAGACCTGCGGAGGAAGGAGAGCGATGCCGCTGAGGTTGGCACGCCTGATTCGAGCTCCTGGTCGTGAAATTATCCCATTCGGTTTGCGGGCTGTGGATCACTCGAGTCGTAAAAATAGGCAGTTCTATAAATTTCGCGATTCGTAGAGCCGATAATAGCAATAGCATATTTACTGGTATGATCAAATTACTTAGTCAATAAAAATTATTTAGCTCATTTTATCGCAAGGACTGTATTGATAATTTTGATATTTCCAACAGCCATAAAAAGATTGGAGAAATCAGATGCGCATTTTGGCTATAAGCTTTCTTCCACAGGAATATGTGAACTTGGTTTCCTTAACCTTTTAATGGCTAGCAGAACTATTTAAATTACCAAATGAGTGTTTATAATATATGCTAAACGCGGGAGCTATCTATTGGATTCAAGCAGATTCGTTCGGATGTGCATTTAGTAGATTTTGTCCTTCTTTTATGATTTAAAATTTTTTTCAAGATTGTTCTTTTATAATTATTTAGCAATAATAGTTCTTTTGATTCTTTGTAACTAACCTCGAAATTATGAGCTGTATTAATAAAACCTTGCATCTGATTTAAATTAAAAGCTTAATGCGTGAGATTGTCGAAATTGAGCATAGAATGAACGGAATTCCAGATGTGCAACTTATCAAAATGTTTTTTTTAAATTTGTTTATGTGATGCTATGAAATAATGGCATCCGATACACGAATTATCTGAATGAAGGCTTTTACTTGAAATCGTGACTTTGGGGGTGCTACACCCAGGAGAATGGTTCATGGCATGGAGACTTCAACTGGTGCTATATGAGGAAATTGAAATTGGAGGCGTTTAAGCATTTAGAAATTTCTACAGCTGTAAAAATTATTTTTTTTTAGAAATATATTCGCAGAAAGACTTTATGGGAGGAGATATTTTTGCATATTTACCCGGATATCTCATATAAAATACTGCTACATTTTTTGTTAAAATTTCAACCGTTACCAAAGGTAATTTGATTTATAGTTTCAGATGGCAATTAATGGAGACAAATTACGTAAAAATGTTTCCGAAAGAGTACATATACATGTATATGGCCGTAAAAGAATTTCCGTCTTTGCTATTTTTCGAAATTTGCATTTGGTGGAATATTGAAGAGTCGTATACCGTAATAGATTAGTTTCTTTTACCTTGTAGGTTTTTAATTAAATTTAATGACGCTTTAATCACAGCCCTCAATAGCCAAAGTTACATGTAATGTGTATTTTCTGTCAAAAAAAAGGGAAAACGCTTTCCTCTTTTTGTTCCGTATGTAGTGAAGATTTAAAATATTCCTTCAAATTCTTACAGATACCCCAAAAGTCATCGATTTCTTTTCAGGAAATAATTTTAGTTCTTAACATACTGGAAATCGAAGTAACTGTCCCGCTATCCATAACACGCTTTAACCAATTCATACTGCTTTAAGCAGCAATTAAATACAATCGTGTTATTAGTTTATACGAGGAGGGAATGTTATAGGCACGGCTGAGAATGTTTTACGTCAAGTATGGAATGGAAAAGTTCAAAGGAAAGAGGTTGGTGTTCGGAGAATCAAAAATATTTCTTGAAGATTAAGAAACGAAATTTCTAGTAGGAATGAGCAACGGTGAAGCATCAGTGAGAAACAATGTTAGGAAGGTTAATAAAATAAGTATGCGGTAATCGGTTGGGTGTATGGTTGAAAATACTACGATGGTATTGGTATTCGATCGAAATCGTGAAATTGAAATCCACGGGAAGATAGATTCGGTTTCCAATCCTCGGAATAAGTTGTTCAGTAATGGCGTTAGAAGAAAGAAATCCAGGTGTATTATGAAATGTTGAATGCGCTTGGGTGGCCAAGTTACGAAAAATGGCATATCAGAAAGGCGTTACTGGGAAAGTAATGAGCTGCTCACTTGATGAAAATATTTCACAATTGCCGATGAACTTGCGGATCCATCTCTGGTGATGGATGTGCCTTCAGCCATCCCAGTCGAAGATTAAAGCCGTCCTCAAGTAGCGTGACACTTGTACTTACCTTCTGATGGATCAAAAACGCCTTCGAAGCGTGCTCCTCTCGGGCCGCAAAGGCCACCCCAGCGGTGGTCTATGGCGCACAAGGGAGATTCTCTTTCTCAGCAGCCGCTGGGGTCCTCGGGAGGACGTCCTCGCTGGGATCACTTCGTTTCTAAGATATACTGCCTTCCTCGAGTACTTCACCCGAATGTGGTTCCACTGGGATGGGAGGGCAGAATATAAGGGTCCGTGCCCCGCCCTTGCGTCTTTTGCCCTCTCCCCCCGACGCGTGCCTCCCGGAGGTGGGTCAAACCCCTCCCCCCCCCCATCCCACGCGTATAGGTGTGCACCCACCCGTCTCCTAGCTGGTCACCTGTCTGTCTCGGGCCAGGCAGATTGGAGGGCGGTAGGATAGGGGGGCCGTAAAAGGGACCAGTTGGGAAGGGGAATAGGTTTCCGTAGGAAGAATCCAATTATAGGGACTCTGTTGTCCCCATGGGTTACTCGCTATCGTTTTCTATTTCCACTCTTGGCCTCTACGAACCGAAATGCAGTTTTTTTCCTCTTTTTTTCGTCAGTGGCGCGTATTTACCTCTGTGGCAGAATAACGTTTGATTTCCCTTCTCTTTTCTTTCTTTAATTATTTGCTTTGGGTTACCGTAAATTGAAACCGATCAGATAGTTATTTTGGTCAGTTGTTTTGCCGATTACGATTTTAAAGTGATAATTTAAAGCGGTAACAACCTCATGCGCTGTAATCCTCTTCGCGTGAAGAAATTTAAAAGCTAATATTGTACTTTGCCCTGTTTTCAGTACCTAAAAATTTATTTATAGTGATATGTACTATGCCCGAGTTATCAATAGCACCCCGTCAAATATGACTGGGTTGCGCGAATTAAGTATTTAGTTAAATTAAAATTTAAATAAATTAAGGAAACCAACTTTTATATGCATAAATAGTGACCAATACATAGAATATGAAATCCATATAATTGAATGTTCCAGAAAGTATAAATAATTTGGGGTATATAAAAGTTGTGTAGCAAGCAAATGTTAAACCTAATAAATAATTCTAATAGAATTTGGCAATAGAAATATGTACATATCGTAACCTATAATAACCGCAACTTATTTTGTACGCTACGAATAACACCAGGTACAAATAAACAGTCTTCGGGAAAAAACCTACTGAAAAATAAACGCAGACCTCGTTTTCGAACACTCATTTACACAATATCAATGAGAAATGGAATATTTATTTCTTTATGTTAGTTACCGTTATTATGTATCATAACCAAAGTATTGTTTAAACTTCAATATAGCGTCGAAGTTCGTGAATATGTGTACAGATATTCCTAGTCAATCAAATCGGCAACGGTGCAAATTACCTTGACGATGAAAGATTTTCTCGTAACTTATGGCGTTAAAAACTAATTTGTGGACTGATTTGACGCGTATCCGAAAATTGACGGCAGGAAAATGAAATTTCGTTCTTTTAGCCGCACTTTGTTCTGAGTCCCGAATTTCTACAATGATTCTAATTAATTTGAAAATGCAAATGATTAATATGCTGCACTCTTACCCGTGTTAGTCAAATAGAGAAAATAAAATCCGGGAGTCGAATCCATGATAGATGATGATATGTTTAAAATATGCAGGAGGTAGATCCCAGTATATTGTGAAAAAATCGTCGAAATCGTACCTTCCGTTTTCTAATTATTTGCGTTAAACCACGACTCGCCACCAGAGGCGCCGCAAAAGAGCGTCATTCAAAGACACAACTGGCTATTATATAGGTAGCGAATTTTCCGGACAATATGCGCTGAATATCTCGCATTTATGTTAAGCTTCTCCAAAAAATATATTCATGTAAAATGTCCGTGCGTTTTCCAAATGAAATATTTTCTTTCGATTTTCTCATATTAGCCGATACTGTTGGCTATTGGTTCTCTCCTGTCACATTTCGATTATATTTACGTTTTTGTCGACTTGTAGGGTTTTAAGGCGTTCTTTAAACAGCGAAGCGGTAGCAGCGGAACGCTTTATGGTCGCGTCTCCTCCGTCCGTCCGTCCGCATGTTTAATCTCCGAAACTACTTCGGAAAGAGGACAACATTTACCGCAAAAAAGTCTGCGAGACCACACAATTACCGACTTATAGTTTCGGAGATAAAAATTCAGGAAAATCTAAAGTATAATATCGCATATTTTGTTTACATCTATCGCAAGGACGATTCTGTCGGCAAACAGCGATTAAATATCCATATTTTTCTCTCCCATGCTCTTATATGATCTGTGAGGTATAGATTAAAAAATATATTCGGATGGAGAAGGACATTCACCACAGAAAAGATCACATAATTACGACTTCGAGAAAAGTCGAGGCAAAAGATCGCATCTTTGGTTTATATCCGTCTCTAAGACGATTGGGAATAACTTGGAAACAGAAAAAAATTCTGCTATGACCGGGAATCGAACACGGGTCTTCCACTTGCCGGGCGGATATTCTACCACTGAACTACCGTGGCAGATAATTTTTTCCGTTTCTGAACGCGGGTGTTTTTCTTAGTTGGGTCCGGGCTAGCCAAGCTAACCAGCCCCAACGGACGTCCTCCAAGAGAACGTCGAAGAAAACCCCTCCCTCTCAAATGGTGAGATTGCCAAAGCCAGAAATTGGTGGAATAATATGAAACTATGCAGAATATAAGACGATTGTATCGGCAAACAACAATTAAACAAACATATTTTCTCCCAAGCTGTTATATGATCTGTGAAGTATAGACTGAAAATTTTATTTTAATAGAGGACATCATTTACCACCAAAAAGTCCGCGCTACCATATGAATACGACTTATGGTTTCCGAGATAAAAATTCAAGATACCGTTTTATACGCATTTCCTATAAAGAAAGCCTTTGAAATCTCTAGTGTATTCCATTTATGGAGTATACTTTTCCTTCCTGTTATGGGATGCAGTAATTGGCATGTTTAAATCTTGGATCTGCTTAGCGTTGAAATACCCACGATTGTGACGCATTGGGGTTTTTGGTGTCATTCTAGAAAGATTTAACACTTTCGCGTTTAGGGTGCATATGTATTCCCGGTGCCCTTAGGTAGCTTTTATTTGGGATTTTTTAATTAATCTGATTTAATGGGTTGGAAAGTTCGGGTGTGCATTTCAGTTACAAAGTCCACGATAGGGATGCACCGACCCTTTCTTTATAGAAAGCAGATGAAATGCGTATCTGGTTTTTCCAGCCGATGTGTGGTCATTACGGTTATCTTCACCATCAGTTGGATTCCAGTGATAATGTGAGCTCCATATGTCATTTTTGAGTTCATTGAATTTTGCTTCTGAACGAGGACTTAATTTCGCATATCATACACTCTTCTTTCGTCTTGATTTTCTCGTCGTTCTATGCGTTTGCCTATTAGAGTGTACTCCATTTCAAAAATAAATTATCGAGGTCATATTACCTGTAGAATCCGATTCGTGGGTTCTAATCAGGGCATCGAACCGAAAACCGAAACAGAAAAAAACTTATTTTAGCTGGAGTGAAACCGTACCCGAACCGAAAAAAAAAAATTTTCTGAACCCGAGCCGAAACCGAAAACCGTTATTTATTTCGTTCCATTTTTCCGGTTCGCATAAACAGTGAGAGCGAAAGAAGGGGTTTTCCTTTTGCTTTAATATGAGTCCTTTTTGAAAGCCTCACTTTTGAACACCGAATGAGGCAAAGGCTAATGGTTTTCTTGAGAAGACATGCTCCTAAAAGCCTTTGGATAGATGCATCTTTGTGATGATATCTGTCGGTTCAATGGTGGGATTTTCCATGGGCATCTCAATACATAGAGAGAGGGTCAAATATACGTCCTGCTTAGGTTTCCCAGAACCCTGTTAGCCCTGCGGTACTCGCGTGGGGTGCTGTTGATACCCCAGGCATAGTTTTTATGACAGGGTTCTATTTGTTTGGCCTTTTATGACCCAGACCCTTCAGTAGCTGGAATGACATGTTTTTGGAACCTTTTCTGCTAAAAATTTTTAGTTCTCTGTAGTATTCCTTTGAGTTTGTATGTTTTTCCTAAGAGAGTGCTGCATTGCACATTACGGAAATCGGCTCTTTTTTCTTTGTGCGGACGCTGTTCGTATTTTATTCTGAAATTATTGTTACTAACTACAGAACTTTTATTATTTCACATAATTTGAGATTGTCTCTCAATAGTTTCGTTTCTTCACTGATTGTCATCATATAATGTGTTATTTCCCGTAATTGGAGATCGTATCTCAACAATTTATTCACTGACTCTGATCCTACAAGGTTTGTAGATTTCCTTAAGCCTTTTTCTTTTTGAAATAGATAAATAGTGAAAAATCATGTAGAATTTCTCAAAATTCACGTATAAATAGAAAAAAAATAAAGAATTAATTGAATAGCAGTTATAATTTTCTTATAAAAAAATCTGTGGGGTGTCAGGAGCACCCCACGTGAGTACCTAATGTTGGTTGAAAAGTTAACGCGAGTACCGCAGGGTTAAACGAGGCTAGTGGAAAGGAACTTATTGTTAGTGGTACTTTGAAGACAGCCGCTAATCGTCTTGGTACCCTCCCCTGAGCCTACGTTGTGGAGTGTTCCGAGTAAAAATGTTTCACTATTCTTAATTTGGATTTTGCTTCAAGTTGGAGGTTATTGTCCCCATAAACTTTCATCCTTTCTCCACATGCATTGACCGCTTACATTCTGGTAGTCTTTCTCTAAAACTTATCCAGGAAGGAGAAACGACTCCAATGCATTGTAATGATGGACAACTCAACATTTCAAATAGGACTATACTTCACGCGTAGATTGAAAATATCTTTTCGTTTGCAAATTGTATTGGGCAGTTTAAAGCAAATTACTATATTGACATTGATTATGATTAATTTCTTTCGATAGTTAAGCAAGATTTTTGACGCATGGCTGGTCCATCTATAGTGATTACAAAAAATGAGTGAATTAAAAAAGTTACTTACTAACTTCCTTGTTCGTCAAGGTAAACAAAACAAAAACCTAATTAAAATATTAGCGGTCGTATGTTCGTTCGCATTTCTTCCACGCCTTAGAAATGGCACTGCAGTAAACAAATTAAGCCATCATTACTTTTCCTTTCGATTAAAATGCATTCAAAATATATAAGAAGAGTTCTCACAATTGATTTCAAATACAATATCAAAGTTCATGCCATTGCTTTTAGATATAGACGTAATCTTGCTATATCAGCAACAATGCCATCGCCCTTGACGACGAAATTATTTCGTCTAAAATTTAGCCAAATGTTCGTGTTAATAAGGAATTTGTGGAACGATTGGACGCGTTTTCGAAAATCGATTGCTGGAAAATTAATATCCGTTCTTTTAGCCGTCGTTTGGTGTAAGTCCCGTATTCATATCGCAGTTCTAAGTGATTTTAAAATGCAAATGAATAATGTGCTGCTACTGTACAAACGTGCAAATACACAGAAAGAAAGACAGAATTCTCTTTAATATATGTAATGTAATAATAAATGAGAGTATCTGCTTATATTGGAATTGTAAAATCAAATAAATGTTGACTTTGGAAAGAATAACAACGGTATTACATCAAATTAATGACTAAAAAATAAATAACATTTTTAATCGCTTTTATACGCGCTAAAAAGAAAAGAAAGATAAATATTAAATTCCTATAGAACAGTATTAGACGTATTCGTATAAAATTGAATAATGAAAAATGTAAGAAGGGAATTCATACAATTTTTTACTGTTCGTTACATGGTGGGAGGGGACGCTTTCGCGATGTTACGTGCGGATATCTATTTCTGTCTTCTTGACTTTCGATAATTAAGACGTATTAGGTTTAAATAAAAAATAACATTAAATAATGAAGATTATTTAGGAATTCTCTTGAAATAATCTTTAAAAAATTCAAAGTCGGAGTGAAATAAACCGGTTCGAACCGGTTCAATGGTGCTTGCTGAAGCGAAACCGGAACCGAACCGAAATGTTTTGTTTTGTGTGAACCGGAACGGAAACCGGAGCGAAAAAAATTTCGGTTCGATGCCCTGGTTCAAATTCGTAGCTGTAATGCAAATCTCGTTTTACCAACCGTTCTATGGTTATTGGAGCTATTGCGATTGTCAGTTACTTCTTCAACATCGACAGATATAATTTTCATAGTAAGGTATGATTTGTTTTGTTAAAATTATTTGCAATCCGTAGTTACAGTTTAAATTACTGGTCATTTTTTTGCACTGCGATTACACAGGGTTTTGTTTACTAGTATCCTTATACTTATGCATCTTACAGAACTTATGTTGGACGTGTTGCCTACATCGAAAGATACAGGTCGGATGTGCGCGGAGAGATTTTTTACGTGGAACGCCAATTCACAAAAGAAATAAGAGGTGCGCATGTATCTTTGGTTTGAAAAATAATTTTTATTTTCTTGTCTCACATTGTAAGAATCTCTTTTCGTGAACGCAAAAGTTAAAATGAATTTTATGGTGCCACGCGCTGAGTTTCACGAATTTTTAATATTGATTTAAATTGGAATTCAACAGAAAAACGTTTCACCCTGTTGTGATTCATTACTTAATTGACGATGAAGATTAATCCCATAGCCAGAAAACGGGAGGGTTTTCTCAGCCGCATTGTGACTGTTGGAATAATCTTTGTCAATTGGATTCAAACCTTATGCTGAGGTCTGTTTTTTATTTTTTACTTTTTCCATATACGAAGAATAGAGCAAGTATTGTTTTCATGAAAAAATCGAATTCGAGATTTCAACGTAAATAGGTTTTAATGTCCCCTGAACACCTTTTGACTATTTTCTCGATGTCTGTTTGTCTGTCTGTTGGTCTGTATGTGATAGGATTCTGTGGGCGCTCTAACTCAAAAACTTACACTCATATCAACACCAAATTTTATATTTAGAAAGAGAACTATATAATGAAAAGCTGATTTGGTTTTGGCAGCGATCGCTCCAACGGAAGTGGACTCTAGTCATGTTTTGGTTTTTGGCAAATAACTCTTTTAAATCTTCATAAATGTAAATGTTGTTCATTATAAACTTCATAGATAATGTTATCCTCTATAACTTTTGTTTGAAACATATTTTCGTGGAGCGCATTGTTAAGGAGATATTGTATTTATTTAATATTTGATGAATTTAAAACAGTACTGGAGTAAAAGTCGTAGGAAATATAATTTTCTACAACCATTGTTCAGAACATTTTCCCATATAATGCATTGTTGAAGAGATATTTTTAAAACTAATTTTTTAGCGACTATTGTAAACACATTACGCTTACGTCTTATTTTTATGGTTATGGTTTAAGCTTATTTCAGTTCTTTGTAAAGGCTTTAAATTTTTCTCACAGTTCCTTAAAATATTTATTATCATTTAACCCATTTGGAATTTTTAGAAATATTTCAGATCAGAGTTTTTAATTATATAGGTCATTTTAGAGTACTGAGTATACTTTTCAAATTAAGTCAATGTTTATTTTAAAATTTTGGTAACTGATTTTGTTATAGCATTGGCTAAATTTGGGAGTTTGTGAAAACTACTCGGAAATTTTCTTCTTTCTCTAATTGTAAGATGGGGGAGATAAAGGAAGAGATACCCTTGGAATCTGTTATATGCGGAACTCGGCACAACACGGATTGGTTTTGCACCCCAATTTTTAGCCTACTTTCCAGAATAGAAATAGGCTTATAGTTTCTTCGCTGTGCCTCTCTGTAATTGTAATATCGGGGGGAGTTTTGTACTATTCTCTTAAGAAAGGAATGAAGATTCTAATTTTTATCGTAGAATTTTGCTTATCGATTGTATTTCTTAGAATTTCGCGCAAATAATGATTTTTTGCAGTTTTTATCACCCATTACGGTAGTGTTGCCATAGCAACAACTATTGTTGGACACGAATTCGGTATAGTCTATATTATATCTAGTACATACACGCGTTATTTTTGCCACATAAATGCGCGCGATCAATTTAGTTTTCCTATCGAATGTATTTTTAATATTTTATAACGCTAAATTATGAAATTTGGGAACACAAATGACAACTTATCCGCGGTGATTTTAAAGGTATTAAAGGCAATATAAGTATTAAATCTTAATAATAAAAGAAGCTGTCTGTGTATCTGTGCGTCTGTGGCAGTCATAAGTCTTCAGAAAATAAACGTAGGAGCTTCAAAATTTGGCAGCAGCTTCAGGTTGATCCTGAGAGTTGGAGTGCCAAAAATAATTCAAATCGGCCCACGAGGGCCCGAGCGTCCCCATTGTTGGTCCAAATGCCGGTTTTTCGAAGATATCTCAGCAACCAATAGACCGATTTTGATGAATTCTCCACTAATGCCAATGTTTTAATGAGATACATTTTCAAGCCTAAAATAGATTAAACCGGTCTATGGGGTCAAGGATCGTAATGTAAGGGTCGATCCAAATTTCAGGATTTCGAGGGGTCGGTCCAAATTTCGGCAATGTCCGTCTGCCTGGACGCATATATCAGGGAAGATCTGACTGAACCGATTTCAATCAAATATGGTAGGTACATAGAATTTTCACATAAATACATGACCAAAATAACATATTTGGACCGAATAGACCAAGCAGGGGTGCCACAATTGCAGAATAAAATTTTCTGTAGTTAGGCTTTTGGAAGGAAATGGTCCAACCGAATTCAACCAAATTTGGCACATAGAATTTTCACAGAAATTCATGACCAAAATGTCATACTTCGACCCGATTAACTAAGTAGAGGTGCCACAATTGCAAAGTTAAACTTTTCGGTAATTATGCTTTTGGAAGGAATTCGCCAAACCGAATTCAACCAAATTTGGTATGTAGAATTTTCACATAAATTCATGACCAAATTGACTTACTTCGACCCGATTAACTAAGTAGAGATGCCACAATTCCAAAGTTCAACTTTTCGGTAATTATGAATTTGGAAGGAATTGGTCTAACCGATTTCAACAAAATTTTGTACGAAGAAGTTGTGCAACATAAAAAAACAAAATTAATATTTTTAGGATAGATAATACAAAGCAGGGCTGCCACAATAAAAGTAAGAAAAATTTTCTTTTTACAAGTGTTTGTGTTGAACTGTCCTCATAGATTTTAACCAAATTATAATATTTATTATGTACACACATATATAAAACCATAGTAGTATATTTATACCGGATCAACTAAACAGGGGTGCCACAATTACAAATTAAACTCTTTCAGAATCTATGGATTTGGAAGGAATTGGCTCAACGGATGTCAACTAAATTTTATATATATGATTTTTACAAAATACCATAATGATATCAAGGTTTTTAAAGCGGAGCTTAGGAGCAGTGCTGCCACAATTAATAAATAATAAAAATAGTTTGCAACTTAAAAGAAAACTCTTTCCCGAGCGAAGCCGGGCGTTTCAGCTAGTAAATGAATAAATGGAAAGTGGGCATCATAAGTTCCGTTTGGATCATTTTGTTTAAAATCCTTTCGTAACATATTTCCAGTATGTCTTGCATTATCTCTAACGTTGTTAAAGTGTAAATGCTCCACGAGTGACAGTATTTTGCAATATAATACACACGACCATTTTCAGCAGAATATCCAAACTTGCATTACAAATAGCTCATGCCTTCACTTGCCAGTTTCTACTCACGAAGTGGACCTAACCATCACGGAGGTTGGTGTTTTCAGGCGTCACTTCGAGGAACTCCCTCGCATTTAAGGAAATAAGAGAAATGGAACCTTGTAATATTCCACATATAAGTTTTTATTGAAAAAACACTATGTATATAGGTACCGTATCCTGAAAGTAGTACACCTGATGATGTAGCTAGGCTACGAAACCTAGGTAGTTTTTTCAATAAAATCTTATATGTGGAATCTTACAAAGCTTCATCTCTCTTAAGTCCATAAATATCATGGAGGTTCACTATTAGCGTTTTTGTAATTCTGAAAGGGCCTCATAATAACGCTTTCGAGTGGCATGGCTCCCGGAGACCTCGTTATAGCGGGTCCCTAGTGTTTGGCATTCTTTTTCCAATTACATGCCAAAAATTCGAATCCTAATATGAATTATTAAAATATCTGAATGACCACTTAATGGTAGGTCGTGTTTGAAATAACGTTTCTTGGACCCATGTTTTCGTAAAGCAAATTTTAATTTGAAAAAATCTGATGTGGCCACTACATGACTTTCTCCATACCTGTAACATTTCTAAAAATTCCAAATAGGTTAAATGATAATAAATATTTGAAGGAACTGAGAGAAAAATTTAAAGACTACAAAGAACAGAAATAAGCTCAAATCGTAACCTTCTGATATTAGATATAGCCAGGAAACTCCAACATTTAAGAAAATAAAAAAGAAGCGTTACTAATTATAAGACGTAAATAAGCGTAAAGTGTTTACAATAGTCGCCGGTAGATGGTGTGGTGGTGGCAGTTAAAAAATATCTCTTAAACACTGCATTATATGGGAAAATGTTTCGAACAAACGATGTAGAAAATTAAATTTTCCATAACTTTTATTCTGTGCTTTTTTACATTCATCACAAATTAAAGCAAATATAAAAAAGCGGATGTGACAAGAGTAAATGCCCGCTTCCGGTTGACCGATTTTATCAAAAATTAACCAGTTCTTGCCCCTTTAACAAAAATGTCAAATATAAATTTTCGCGTTTACCTGATTAATAGTTTTTGAGTTGAAGCCCACACAAAATTCCGGTCACAGGCACACCCACAAACATCATCGAGAAAATAGTCAAAACGTGTTCAGGGGACCTTAAAACAGGTATTTTCGTTGAAATCTCGAATTCGATTTTTTTCATGAAAACAATACTATCTCTATACTTCGTGTATGGTAAATGTAAAAATGAATTGTTATTATGTATTGTATCTGGTAAATGATTAAGTTTATGATGCCATAAAAGGGTAAATAAGTATGTGTACATCCATCTGCAGAGTAGCCGTCTTCAGTGGAAATCCATCGGTCGTTTCTGTTGAGAATTGCCACTTAGGGTGGCTACATTTTACCTTAACCCCTCAACGCCGTACGACGTGTCATTTCGTCGAGCGAAAACTTCACATGCCGCCGTCCGACGTGCTAGTACTTAGAGCGTTATTGCTAGCTTTATTTTTTGCTGCACTGAAAATTCGACATTATTCGACATTAAAAACCTTGGCATATTTTAAAAGAGGAAGTTTTTGTTTTAATAATTATATTTTATTCATAAATTTTATTGCATTTCTTATTTTTTATAAAGAGTTAAAATTTGTGAGTACTTTTTGTAACCACGCGATTCCTTCTTTGCGAAATATACATACAACGTCATATTTCGGCTTCTATTGAATAAAAAGGGACAATTTTTTATGTGACTTCTGTGATAATTCCGAATAAAGACAAAGTAACTCAATAATAAATAAAAATTATGAACTGCCTTTTAAAAAATAACAATCTTAACATCTCTAAAAATTTTCAGTCGAGGCATGAAGAAGTTGATCTGCGGGAAACTTTTTCCGTAATTGGTTTAGAGGGGCACATGCAGCAAATGAATATTCAAAATAGTTTATATTTATCTTTGAAGAAGGTTGCATGCGAATAACTTCTATAGTTTTCACGATATTGATTATTATATGAAAGTGCGGGCACGCGCTGGATATGTAACGGATCGGTGTGCAAATCACTTCTCGCCAATTTTTTAAAATCTTTCGACATCTGGGATGGGATTTAAATAAACGTCCTCCGGGCTTGAGGGCTTAAACTGTGTATTCGGTTGACCCAACCGTTTAATGGTATCGGGAGTTACCGTGATAATTTATTAATTTCCATTCATAATATGAATTCAATACATCCTTTTTAAATTTCCAATACCTTATATTTAATGTATTGATGTTTGTTCAGAGAAGGAAGAAAGACGACGACGAATATCAGCGGATTATTGATTCTGTGTAAAGATTAGCCTTTTATTTGAATCGAAAATTGAATTTGTAGTCATGATATAAATTTGGGAAAATGTTTTCTTCGTAGATGTTATTCTTTTTCATTTACTCCCTACAGTTCATCTCTATCTTTATGACATATCTAAGGGTTTGAATGCATTGTATTGCTCTTGAATGAAATTCCCTTTCCGCTACTTTTAATTATAACAACATTTGCTTCCATTTCTTCATCTTTCTTTCCAACAAATTGAATTACTTCAGAAACATTAGAAATCGTCTCATGAAAGTAATTCCGCATTGCTTCGCTGCACAATAGGACTTATTCCTCAGCAAGTAAGGAATTAGCTGCTGAAGCAGACTGTAAACGGCGTTTAAAAAAAATATTTTAGACAGACAGACGGGCAAATCGAACGCATCAGTGGAAACAGTAAAAATGAGTGCATTTCCTGCAAAAAAATTCGCTGCGATATCGTTTACTTCGCGTTTGAGTAGATTTTTGACACCCTCTGGCTGAAAACGTAAGTTCTACGTGACTCAGGGTTGTACCACTCATCTGTTATTTATATAAATACTTAAATATATGTCATCGACTAGTCTGTGATGGAGACACCCGCACGGACACATATACATACGCATGCATATGAATGCGGTACAATTAAGTCCACCAACCTCCATAATATTCCTTTCTTGTTAATTAATTTACGACCATCTATTAAGAATATCCACTCGTAAATTCTGCTCAGTAAACAAACGCAAAAAAACCTACGCCCTTTTCTCGAGTTTTATGCCGCACACATTTTTGTCTGCGTTTTTCCTTTCCGCTCTTTTGGCCATGTTTTTAAAATGCGATGACTATGTTTTGTTCGCAACTTCCGTCTCACTTTCACGCCCCGAGTAATGATGAATAAGTTGAAATGAGGGGTCGTAAATTAAGCTCGCCTGCGCATCCCGCCTGCTCCGCCCATGTTCCCGAGGGGCGCATTCATAACAACTGTCCCGATTATGGCTGTCGCGGCCACCGCAGCTAAAGGTGCTTACGTGCTTGTATTCCGCCGTCCTTGCTAATGGCTTCCTCTCTATGGCGGCGAATGGGAATATCATATCACGGCCTGCCGCGTTCCCTCAGAATTAGGAACTGCTGTCTCTTATAAGACCCTTGGTCATAGTATGGTGTGCAAAATGTCTTTGTAGGAATTACGATCTTTGTTTTTCTGATTTCCTTGAAATATCGATATTATGTAGTACATATTGTAATGTGGTAGTTCAAAGATAAACATTTTTCCAGAAGGGGGACTCGTATTTTTTGCGTCATATACGTTATTCTTTTCGAGATATAAGAAACATGGAGCGTCGACAAAACGTAATATATTCATATTCATATTTTTATTATTATTTATTTTTACTGATTTTTACAATGAGTAGGTGGATATTTTTAATGTCAGTAATTTAATAAACGTCAGTTTAGTTTGAAGAGAATAAATGCGCTCGTCATATGCATAATTTTTATGCATTATAGCCTTTCTTTTATTCCAATTGTATTAAAATATCCCCCTTGAGCAGGTACGTATTTCCTAGCTTTAATTTTTTATAAATCTCGATTCTTCTTAGTCTCATCGTTTCTTATCGGCCAGAATTTTGTGTAGTGTTCTTTGACTTCTAGAGATAGTTTTCTTGGCGTTATTATTAATAATGAATTCAAATCCTGTATAATAAATTAGTATTTCTTAAAATTCTCTTAGATAATTGAACTACATAAGAATCGATTTTAAATTTCCTGAAGAAGAAAAAAAAACGCAAAGATTGGTCATTGCGTAGCTGGATTACATCAGTGTTTTGTGTTTCCAGTAGTGCTGTGCTTAGTATTCCACCTGTCGATAATTCCGCTAGTAACAGGAACTGGATTCGTTTAGCGTGCCCACGCTTGATCTAACAATCTCTCAGATTGTCTCGAGATTAATCTGGGAATCGCCGTAAGGCAATCAGTCAAAAGGAACCCTAACCGTTTATCACGATACCAAACAAATATTCTTCCTTTGCTTTCTATTATACTCCCATAGAGAGATAACGCGTTGGAAATTGAGAGCTGCTTAATGTCCTTAACTGTAGTGTAAGGATTACTAGAGTATAATCAGATAGAACCGAGGGAATAGTGCAGCAAATATATGCTTTATATTCAGGAGTGATATCCAAAAAAGTTCACTATTTAAAGGGGGTAATAGATGTAGATGCAGGATAATATCATTATGCGGCTTTGCAAGAGAAATTTAAATAATTTATTCGCACAGAACAAATAAACGTGTTACGTCCTTACAGATAACATCATATGGCGTAATATTTGCGCATTACAGTCACTTAAATTTCTCATTCAGCGGCATAATTATTTCAATATGTGTTTGCTTTAGGGAGCAGAGGTTCTGTTCGACTTTCCCCTGCGATTAGAGATTGAACGAAAAAGCGAATACCCGGAAATCATGACGATGTCGCATGGCATTATGCTCATCTCATCGCCTTTAATTTTGGCCGCGTCTTCGCTTCGGGAATTTGGGACGTTGGAATCATCTTTCCAGCTGATTGATTCCGACCCGGCCGCTGATGTTACGGCGGAACTATTTTAGCAATGAAACCTAGATCGTATTGAAGTGTGTTCTTTTATAAAGTGAAATCTGTCACAAAGTTATTTGTCTCGTTTCCACTTCTGAAATGTGGAAATTTCATAAGTTCGGTCTAAAGCGATAACTCTGATTCATCATCATCATCATGCTTCTGTCCGAAGACAGGTTTTAACTGAATCGCTGCCTCCATTTTTCTCTCTCCCTAGAAGCCTCTTTTATACCTCTATAAGTATTATATCCCTGCTTTATATTATCTAATATTCCTATTCTTTTTCTCCCTCTTCCTCTTCTTCCACTAATTTTTCCTTCTAAGATCGTCCTTTGTAAACACTGTCTTCTCAATATGTGCCCTATCCAATTTGCTTTTCTTTTCCTGATTGTTTTTATTAGCGTCCTTTCTTCTCCCACCATTTCTAATACTTCTTCGTTTCTCTTCCTCTCTGTCCATTTCACTTTCATCATTCTTCTCCATACCCACATCTCAAAACTTTCTAAATATTTTTCCTCCTTTCTCCTTATCGTCCACGTCTCTGCACCATAAAGAGCTATGCTCCATATGTAGCATTTTGCTAATTTCTTCCTTGTTTCTAAATTTATTTTCTTGCTTGTGAGAAGCTCCTTCTTCTCGTTAAATGCTGCTTTTGCCATTGCAATCCTACTTCTGATGTCCTGTGTACTACTTCCATCCTGTGCTAAAATACTGCCGAGATATTTGAAACTACTTACTTGTTCCAATTTGTGGCCATTTACCATTATATTTAATTCTTTATGTTCCTTTGAAACCACCATGACTTTCGTTTTTTCAGCATTGATCTTCATTCCATATTGTTGGCCAACCTCCACTAGTCTGTCTGTCATCCTCTGAAGCTCTTTCTCGCCTTCTGCTATTAAGCCCTGATCATCTGCGTATTTAATGGTGGTAATACTTTCACCTCCTATCTTAAATCCTTTCTCTTCCATCAACGCTTCTTCTGTTATTGTTTCTGCATAAATATTAAATATCGCTGGTGAAATAGGGCAACCCTGCCTCACTCCCCTCCCTATTGAAGTACTTTCTGTTTCTTCTCCTTCAACCCTAACTCTAATCTTTTGATCAAAGTAAAGGTTTTTAAGCAGTCTTTTATCTTTCCAATCTATTCCTATTTTGTTTAAAATACCCAGCATTTTATCCCATTTCACTCGGTCAAAAGCTTTCTCCCAATCTACAAAACAAAAATACATACCTTTATTGACTTCTAGCGCTCTTTCTATCATCATCCTCATACATCCTATAGCATCTCTAGTCCCCCTTCCTCTTCTAAAACCAAACTGATTATCTTGCAGCTCCTTTTCTATTTTACATTCAATTCTTTTGGTTATTATTCTGGTTAGAACTTTAGCTGTATGAGAAATTAAACTAATAGTTCTGTAATCCTTACAACATTTTGCATTGTTCTTTTTCTCCAGTGGTACCATCACAACATCTAAAAAATCTTCAGGCCATATGCCAGTATCATATACTTGGTTAAAAAATTTTGTGAGTTGCTTAACTGCTTTAGACCCCAAAACCTTGAGAACGTCCACGGGTATATCATCACTCCCAACAGCCTTCCTTCTTTTCATGTCATCAATTGCTCTTTTAACTTCAGACTCGAGAATACTTGGTCCTAGCTGATCTTCTTCCACATCCTCTTCTTCATTTAATTCAATATTTCTTGGCTTTCCTTCTTTGTCATACAGAACCTCAATGTATTCTTTCCAGACATTCTTTACATTGTCTGGCTCCGATACTATTTTACCACTTTTGTTCATGATTCCTTTACGTCCTATCTTTCTTGCTTTTTTCTTGAATAGTCCCCTTGCTTTGCTATACATGAGGTCTGTTCTACAAATTCTTTCACATTCGACAATCTCCTCGCATTTTTCATTTATCCACTGTTCTCTTGCTTTATCTGTTTCCCTTCTTAAAGCATTATTTAACTCCTTGTACTTTCTTTGGCCTTCTTCAGTGTTTATGTTCTTCCACTTTCTCCGCTCTTCCATTTTTTGCAGCATGGCTGCTGTGATCCAGGGTTTTTTGTTTCTTTCACCCGTTATCTTTCCTACCTTCTTTTCCATTACATCTTTAATGTTGCTATGGATGTATCTCCACTCCTCATCTACATTCTTCCTATTTTCTTCAGCTCTCTCCCCCAACCTTTCCTCCAGCTCAGTCATGATAGCCTCCTTGTTTTTAATTTTTTATTAGGAATTATTTTACTTTACACAACTGCTGTGGCGATTGTCGACCCCTCTTGCTTCTGTCTTTTTATGGTTAAAGTGAAGCTTTAACCGCGAAAATCAATTGCGTGTGCTAAGGATCGTACATCAGATAAATATAATTTTCCAAATAAGCAAACTTTCATGAAGCTTCCATCTTTGCAGTGTTGTCACTTTGTAAAAATGACCTGTTTCTAGTTTGTGTAATCATCTCTTGGTATCTTTTCTAAAACATTCTGCACTTTGCACCGGGAAGAAGTAAATGAAGCTTTACCCTATAGATTAGCTCGGTTTAATATGAAAAGGTGTCGTATTAAATCTACATCCTTTATTTTAAAATTTCTTAATGTGTAATAATTTATCTTACAATTAGCCGCAGGCTAATGTTTACGGTTATTTGATGTTTTTTATTCATATGGTATCATTTTTCGCTTTCAAATTTCACTGCAACGTTGAACCTTAACTGAAACTTATCGCGATTTTTATCAAGTATCGCAATGATTGCTTTGTCGAAGTTCGTAATGAGCAATCCTGAAAACTCCATCAGTCTCCGAGACGCTTTTAATTAGGTTATCTTCTTTATCGACGCAAAGAACGACTGCGTAGTAATTTTGTCTTCCCCTTAAGGTTTAGTCGTATCCGATGGAGGGGGCCAACCTTCTCCTCCCCTCTCGAGGAGGTCATTCTCTCCTCTCCGTGTCCTCCTCTCTTCTTTACCTTCTCCTTCCGTCTGAGAGACGTTTTCAGGAAACGAATCGGACTGCACCCGCCCTCTCCTTGCACCTTCCGTAATCCATCCACCCACCAAATCACCCCCCTTCCTTCCTCGGTAAAGGTTCGACTACGCTTTTTCTTCCCTCTTCTTTCTCTCTCTCCTCGCATCCTTCTCCGATCTCTTCAACTCTCCTATTCTCTCTCCTTTTTCTCCCTATTCTCTCGCCTACTTTCATTTTCCTCCTTTTTAACGCTGCCTTCCCCCCTCCCTCCCATCTCCTCCTCATGTTGTTCATTCTCATTTCTTTCCTGTAACATTTTATGTTTGTCCTCCTGTGGGTATGTACGTGCCTTTTATTTTTCCCTAAAAAAACTGCTTCCATGGCGTTTGCCAGATTACTAAGTTCTGCTTAACCTCGGAATGCATTGCATATACTTTGCATGAATTTTTATATATCGGTCCTCTCATTAATTCGCCGCATGTAATATATCCGTGTCGCTGCTTTCATCCTCTTCCGCTGCATAACTTCTGATGAAAGGTTTCTGATAATATGGAATTTTCCCCGTCTGTCCTAATAAAAACGCAGAATTTTAGTTTAGTTTAGTTTAATAATTAATTTAAAATTTTTGTTTTGCTCAAAAATACAATTCTGTAAAGATTATTATTATATAATTACTTTGTGTAAAATTTTGATGGCATATAAATAATTACGTACGTTCTTGTCATTAGCGTAAATCGTACGACATGGAGAAACTTCTTTCTATAACTGTTTTCATTTTTTATTGTTCTTTTCGTTTGCTATTTTTTTCACTGGTTCTATCTGAGTAATTAATACTTTTGATGATTTTTAGTCGTAGAGGAAGAATGCTGATACTGACCTATCGAAGATAAAATATCTTTCATTCGGAAATGTCACCAGAAATTTACTTATTAAATATTCTTTTGAAAATAGCCGCACAAATGCGCAATAAAATCTCCCCTCCACAATTTAGCAATTCATGCAGTAAGTTCTAAGGTGAATGTTATCAATGCCTTAAATCCAAGAAAGAATTGCCGATTTCACGTTACTGCTGGAATCTAATTGAAAAAATGTTTCTTCTATAACCATAAAATATTTTGGAAAACCAATCGAGTATTTTGGCTGCAAGCAGTCATCATAGGTCATTCACTAATATCACTATTGACTACAGCTGCTTGGAGGCGAAATGCTCACCTGGTTTTTCCCACCCGTGTTTTGGTTATTGGATAAATGTAAACCCTTCAATTTGTCTCAAATACAGTCAGCGATCTTCATCTGTCAATCTTTCCCCTTCCCTTTAGACAAACAGACAAACGACTTTATTAGGGCGAAATTGAGACTATGTAGTCCCTTCTTACATTTAACCCTTTCGTCATATAAGTAAATACAATATTTACAAAATAAGATAAATTAATTACATACAGATTTCAACAAAATACATATTAATTACAAGTTAATATATTTGTTTGTAGATAACAGAGCATTATCAAAGAATGTTAGTTTTGTGGGTCATAAAAAATTGTGTATCAGTTATGTTTTAACACAGAAAAAATTCCCACTCCGGAAAACACCTACGAAGAGAAGAGAGGTGTAAAAAACCGCGAAAATTTCTAAATAGTTCAGGGGAAGGAAAAAATACAATAATATGAGAAAAAGAGAAAAAAATCATTCATAAATACAAAAATGTGTACATACATTTATATACAGAACGATTGAATTATGAAGTGCTCTAATTGTTCTGTTGTCCCGCCGTCTTACACTGCCAGAGTAAATATTTCAAATTTTAAGGTTTCAGATGCATATACATTGCCTCATGTTGCAATCGAAATTATCTTGAAAGGGATCAAGGCGTAGATATGAGGTGCATCACCTTTGTTTTTTGTTGGGAGAGGGGCAGGCGCCCAGCTGCAGCGCCTCTCGAGGCCAACCTCGCACTTACACAGCTAACCTCGCGAAACCTGCAAGCGGTTCTTTTCCGCATTCACTCCATCCCGGCGTAAAGACGCATTCGAAGTCTCCATGGATCGCAATCGGACGAGATGAAGAAGAGAGGGTACCCTGGGAAGAGTGCCCATTTACGTCGCCCTGAGGGAGGGATAGGGCGGGTTGCGCGTACGACGGATCCTCCCCCTTTTCTCTCTTTCCCTCCTCCCCACGCCGTCACTCTGCTCTTCCGCCCCTCTCATCTCTCTCTCTCTCTCGGTTTGCAAGGGGGTGGAGGGGTCACGGGATTTGCCGGAGGCCACCGTCACCGCCGGGGCCGGGAGAAGGAGCGCGGGTGGATGTGTGGGGGAGGGAGGGAGGGTGTGTGGGAAGGAAGGAGGGATCGGACGCCGTTCCATTGCGACTCTTCTGCTTGCGGGATTTCATCATCTCGCGACCTGACGGTGGCTGACTCCCTCCCATCTTTTCTCTGCCTCTCTCTCTTTTTCCCTTCCCGCTTGACATATTTAATTTCACGGGAACTCCCACGTGAAACTCCGAAAGATGAGAGCGGGAGTAAGGGGAGAAGGCAACCTTTTCTCTCTCCTCTTCACTCCTTGCTCTTTTCTTACCTTACTCCAGTGGCGAGCGACCCACGGCCAGCGGGCAGCATGCGGTCCCCGGGAGCGTTTTATGCGGCCCGCTAAGCTATGGTTAAAAAGTAATCCGTAAAATTTAACACACAAATTCATATAATATGTATTCAAATTAAGACAATCAAGCACTTCAGATTGAAATGTTAACCCTAAAACTTAATTTAGACTTGATTTTCACTGATATGATACCTCAGAATATCTAGTTAACGTCCGATTCAAAGTTTAATCCGGCCTGCCGAAGCACTGACAACTTGCAATGCGGCCCGCCAAGGGATTCGCAATCACCAATGCGGCCCGTCATAGAAAAGGTTGCTTACCATTGCCTTACTCTGTCTCTCCCTCGCTTCCCTCCTTGTCGCCCTCGTGACATTAATATTTTCCGTGTATCACTCGCCGATCTTTAATCTGCGTTATTTCACGTGTATCTTATTTGGTTCACTTTGGAGATCCCTGTTCTCCCGTGAAGCGATAGCCAAACAAAACGTTTTGGTGGATTTTCCATCGGAGGAATGTTATTCGATTCGCTATAGATTTCCGCTAGACCTTGTTAAAAACTGAAGTTGACGTAGGCGATATGAATTAAACCTTCCGTGGAAATGCTGGGAAAATTCGTTTATTTTTCTTCGGATTAGTGAAGTTACAAATAGAGTTGATAATCCAATGAACGATATCCGCTGTAAGAAAAACAAGAAATTCTGTATTTTCATCGTTTAATCTGGTGACCACTTGTTGCGTACGTGTTCTTATGGACTTAAAATCTCTGACGAATGCTTATCAGGTTTATTTATCACTTTTTTAAATGTTACTTCATTTGTCACATGAATCAATTGAAAGAAATTCGCTGATTCATTATACTTCAGTTTTTACTGATATATTTCTAAACAAAATCATCACCAAGTCTTTTCTTAAGTATTCTTAAATTTATAAGCTATTTATTGTATGCCACTGTGGATTATGCACGTTATAGTTCCACCATAAGTCGTTTACTGATACAGTAGATTCCGATTATTTTTATTACTTTCTCCGTATATTATACAGGGGAAAGTATCGTTTTCATGAAAAAAGTCGATTTCGAGATTTCAACTAAAATGCACGTTTGGAGGTCCCCTGAACACGTTTTGACCATTTTATCGATTATGTCTGTGTGTATGTGATAACTTATTGTGGGTGCTTTAACTCAAAAACTATTAATCAAATCATCCCTAAATTTTATATTTGACACTTTTATTAAAGGGACAAAGGTTAATTAGTTTTTGGTGAAAATCAGTCAACCGGAAGTGGATGTTTAACTCTTGTCACATCAGTTATTTTCAAATATTTGCCTTAATATTTGATCAATGTAAATAATTACTGTAATGAAAGTTGTGGTAAATTTAATTTTCTACAACCTTTGTTCGAAACATTTTTTCATATAATGCATTTTTAAAGAGATATTTTAAAAATTATATTTTTTAGCCGCTACCACCTAACTACCTGGAGGCAACTTTTGTAAGCACTTGACGCTTAGTTATGCCTTATGTTAGTTAGTAACGCTCCTTTTTATGCTTAATTGTTGGAGCTTCGTGGCTATATCCAATATCAGAAGAAGTATGAGTTTGTTTGTCTGTTCTTTGTAAGGTCTTTGAATTTTTCTCGCAGTGCCTTCAAATATTTATTATCATTTAGCCTATTTGGAATTTTTATAAATATTACAGATGTGGAGAAAGTCATGTGGTGACTACATCAGATTTTTATTGGTTATTGTCTTCAACCGTCATTGTATTCAAACACGGAATTCCAAAACCAAAATTAGTTTGTTGAATGCTGCCGTTTATTGTTGTCAGCCGCTCAGTGTCATCATAAAACATAATTTTAGAGGAATGTCAGGAATAGCAAAAATATTGTCATTCATTTAATTGCTCTTATTTTAATAATGGGATTTCTGGGATTCCCTTTAAATTTGAAACATTTTACGATGCAACTTATCTAAAACAAACTTAACTGTTCACCGAGGGAGCATTGGATTTACAGCCGTTATTGTTATCTCTGTGAAAAATTAACTATTTTCTTATTTGTGCGATTTGAAACTACTATAAATTTATACTATAATTTAGAAAAGATAAATACTCTTTTTCGTTTCGGTTTTAATTCGTCGAAATGTATATTTTGGTATTTTTACAGTCGATAAATTAAAGATGGATATGTTTGAGAATATTCTTTGAATGTGACTTTAATATGACGTATCGCATTTCCGCTAAGGAAAGATTGTCTGATTCTCAATCATACCGGGTAATTTAAATCTCTCGCGTAATTTATTTTAGTAAATTTGTTTTTTTTTTTGCATTAGAAATTCAATGTTGCTGCTTCGTAAGTGACCATCTTGTTTTTTGGCGCCTTTAAACTCGTGACCTTTCCTATAAAATCTGGTTTATTAATCCGACCTAAGCCAACTCATATGTGATGCTTTCTTGATATATCTCGCCTAATCTATTCTTATTCTTTGCAACGATTGCCGACCTATTTTAAGCTTCCCAGTAATACTGCATCCTTTCTTTGTATTTCTAAGACTTGCAAAAAAAAGAACCATCGAGCCTGCTTCATGGCTGAAATCAAAGTGATCATTTATATGTGGCTCTTTTTGGGCGTTCTTTACCAGCGAAGCGGTGGTAGCGGAACGCCTTGTGGGCACGTCTCGTCCGTCCGTCCGTCTGTCCGTCGTAGCTTTCATCTCCTAAACCGCTTTACGGACTTTACTTAAATTAAGTATGAGTGATCCTTATTAAAATTTATCGCCCAATTGTGATTTTGAACTGAATCCGTCAATTAGAACTTTCACTTTATATAATTACTTAAATAAACTTATACTCGTATCTCGTTAAATGGCATCCATCAAGCAACAATGAAATACCATACTTTTCTCTCCGTATCTTTTATATGATGTAAGGTATAGATTTAAAAAATATATTCGGATAGAGAACAACATTTACCACAACAAAGTCGGCGAGACCACATAATTTCGAGTTTCGGAGATAAAAATTTAAGCAAAACATCACATTTTGTTTACATCCATCTCAAAGACAGTTCTTTCGGCAAACAACAATAAAAAAATCCATATATTTCTTTCCCGTGCTCTTATATGATCTGTTAGGTATAGATTAAAATATTTATTCGTATAGAGGACAACATTTACTACAAAGAGGTCCGCAAGACCGTAGGTAACAATTAAAATCCATGTCTTTCTATTCCACGCATTTATATGATCTGTAAGGCATGGGTTCTTAACCTCTTGTGCTTCATGCACCCCGAGGAGAATTTAGAACTGTTCACGCACCCCCAGGAGAATTTTGAACTGCTCACGCGCCCCCCCCCCCCTCCCCCAAGAAAAATAAATACATGCATATTTCTTATTTATTTTATTTTAATTAAAAACCATTATTATTTTTTGCTGTTATCTTGAAATTGCATTTGAAAATATATGGCAAAAAGTGGAACTTCAAAAAACAACATTAAATTTCAATCGTAGAAAAACAATTGTTCGCTTCGAAGAATTTGAAGACATCAAAAAAAAACGAGAAAAATGAATGAGAAAGCGGCTGCTATTTCCTCTCAATCGGAAGGTTAATTCGTGGAGCATTTTTTGATAAAGCCCAATGCATATCATGCCTATACAGAATTTTCCGTCATTACTCACCAAAATTAAAAAATTTAAAACAATTGTCCTAGTCTAGCAATAAAAACTGTATCAAGGCAAATTCATCTTTTCTTCATTCTGGGAGCATCTCACGCACCCCCTAGATCCCCTTCACGCATCCCCTAGGGGTGCAGACTCCGTAGGTTAAGAACCCCCGTTGCAGGTATAGATTAAGAAATTTATTCGGATAGAGAAAGACATTTACAACAAGAAAGTCCGCGCGACCACATAATTACTAGTTAATAGTTTCGGAGATAAAAATTCGAGAATCGCCCAATATTTCGATACCGTTTCATACGCATTTCCCGTAAAGGACGTCTTTCATATCTCTGTGTATTCCATTTATGGAGTATACCATCTCGTTTAGAATCTAAACTATCTTAATCGGCGCTCAGGAAAGGCGACTCTTATTCGAAATGCGCCTCTGGTTTTTAGCCCTTTTTTTGCGAATCTCTGCATAACATAACAAGATGATCCAGACGTAACTTATGAAGCGTGCTTTCCATTTAATTTTTTATTACTTATATTGGCTTTAATAGCTTTAAAATCACCGCGAATATGTAGCTCTTCGTGTTCCCAAATTTCATAATTTAGCGTTATAAAATATTACAAATACATTCGATCGGAAAACTAAATTCATCACGCGTATTTTTGTGGCAAAAATAACGCGTGTATGCATTAGACCAGGGGTCGGCAACCTTTAACATCATATGAGCTACTTGGAAAAAAATTGAGATTTCAAGATCGACCACTTTTTCCGATGACGTTTTTTTACAATACAATTAATATTACAATATTTTCATGTGATACATTACAAAGTAATGAGCTAAAATCGTATGGTATTGTTTTTGTCGACGTGAACATTCGAAACTTTTTGTATGTTTACAATAATATCCTGCGCGATCGACCACGATATGCTTCGAGATCGACCGGTTGCCGACCCCTGCATTAGACTATACCGAATACGAGTCCAACAATAGTCGTTGCTATGGCAACACTCGTAATGAGTGATAAAAACTGCAAAAACGCCAGTATTTGCGAGAAATTCGAAGAAATACGATGAATAAGCAAAATTCTACGATAAACATTAGAATCTGCATTCCTTTCCTCAGAGAATAGTACAAATCCAGCTCCTCTATTACAATTATAACATATTTTAAGGTGTAAGATAAAATTACCGTGCACGATGGATTTTAGATTTCCCATGTAAATCAAATGGGAAGCATAATTCCTGGAATCGAACCCGAGACTTTCGATCTTCGCAACAAAAACTATCCTCGGGAGCTCGGCCCAAGTAGCAAGAGATTTCCACCAAGTGTCATGACAATCGGTCAATTGGTTCAAAAGTTGATGGTGGGACAGACAGACAAATATAACGACGAAACTATAAGCCTTCTAGCGTTATTTCCCGTCAAATATGACGGGATTATGATAAAAGTATTCCAAATATATTTGATTTCGATATGAAAAATCAGTAAAATATGCTAAATGATGAACCCCTTGTCAAAAATGAAGTAATTATAATAAATAAATAATAATATTCCCTGCCTACCTCTCGCCGTCTCTCTCTCCCTCCCTTCCTCTCTCTTTCCTTCCCTCTCTCCCTTCCTCTCTCTCTCTCCCCCTCCTTCTCTGCCTCTCTTTTGTCTCACCTCTCCCCTCTCTCATTCCCTCTTGTCCCAATCCATAGCTCTCCCTCTTTTTCTCCGCCTCCCTCTTTATCTCTTTCCTCCCGTCCTTTTCTAATTCTGTACCTCCCTTATTCTATGTATGTACTTCCATTCTATATCCCTTCCTTTCTATCTCCCTCCCCACATCCCCCTCTCTTTTACTCTACATCTATATAGTCGTTTATATAAGCAAAAGAATCCAAACTAAATCCCAGTCCCATTAGGATTACGTATTTTCGCGAAAAATCCTACGATAATTTAATTTAAGATTCGTTTTGAACACGAAAATTCCGCGTATATTTCAGGTTAATCTTTCGTCGTCAGGGGAAATTTCATTGTTGCTAATTTCAGCATTTCACAGTTAACCACTTAAAGGTTCCTCTCCTCTCCACCCCCCGGCACTTTCAATCTCCCCACCGTCAAATTTTCGAACTGTTACTATTTTGTAAGTAAATCGACGCTGTTATAGTTGATTAACATCATCATCATCATAGGTAGTCTGCCCGTAGACAAAGCCGTGATTATTCTTGGTTAAACCTGGTTCTCCATATACTCCTATTTTCCGCTGTCCTCTTTATATCTTGATAACTCTCTTTCCCTTTCAAATCGTCTATCAGCTGAAACCTTTTTCTACCTCTTTCCCGTCTAGTTTTCCCTCTAACACGTCTTTAATCATACTCTCTCTCTCTCTCTCTCTCTCTCTCTCTTCAGGTAATTTCCAACCCAGTTTGCCTTCCCCTTTTTTAATAGTCTGTATAATCATTCGCTTCTCTCCTACTCTTCGTAGCACTTCATCGTTTTTCATCCTATCCGTCCATTTTATCTTCAGCATTCTCCTCCAAGTCCACATTTCAAAGCTTTCCAAGTATTTTATGTCATTTTTCCTTAGCGTCCATGTTTCTGGTTATACGGATATTTATGTTTTGTACATTCATTACATCTATAAGTATGAAGCGAACTCACACTTAAAGTAATAAAAGATCCCCCGGAGTTTTGCATTTTGAGCAATCATAATTTTGTGATGTTTGGGCAAGTGTAGAACGCGGTTGAATCGCAAGCATTGAGAGCAATGAACAATATAAATAGATATTTAACATTTGAGTTGTGTGTTATCCGTAAAGGAAAATGAGTCGAAGAAGAGTGCTAATGTAATGGCGAGGTAGGAAAGAAACAAATTGTGCGAGAATGAGACAGTTAATGGAAGGTGTTAGCTGGAGGCAGCTCGAAGCGATGTTTTCCAAAAGCATAATTAACCCTTTATAGTTGGTGATAAAGTATAGGGTGTTCGATTATATGACGGAAAATATAAACTTCTTATAAACATGGGAAATAATTATTATCGGCAGGTTTTCATTATGGTTCATTAGCAGCCGGAATACGGAAAAAATTAACAAATATAATGTAAATTGGAATTTTTAGTGGATTCGATGAGTTCTCAAATAACAAAGTCCATTTGGGAAGGCTCCACTCTGTGAAAAGGTTCCATTTAAATGAAAAAGAAACTTGTAAATTTCCGCTATTGTTAGTGGAAATTAACAAGTTTCTTTTTCATTTAAATGGAACCTTTTCACAGAGTGGAGCCTTCCCAAATGGACTTTTTCATTCAAAGATTTCTCAAATGTTATTTTTTCAGTGATAAAATCAAGCTCTTCCAGGGCGATGAATTTATGCGCCATATCACGTCTATTGGTACTTGAATCGAAGGACATGAAAATGACGTACGCATGACCTGCGTAGGTGGTAGTGGTCTGGAGGGGGGGATAAGTGGAGAATGGGAAGAGATTATGGGATGGGATGGAGAGACCAGCAGTTGTACGTATGTATGCGGGATATCTCTTTCGTCCTTGCCTTCCGATACGTTGACTCTCCCGTATTCACAGGCCACTGGACCTTCTTGATGGACCCGACATCCGCTCCTTAACACACTCCGTCCACCTCAATGCATGTTACAGTATTTTATTTGCTACAATTCCCCCCCTCCCCCCGCGACGCGTATCTTCCGCGCCACTTAATTAGGGGCTCGGCGCTCTTTTTTCGCATTTTTAACGACTTCCTTCGCCCACCCCATCTCTCAAAGCGATGTGGTATGAGTTACCACGTGGGGGATCCATTTAAAATTTTGCTGTTTCCATCCTTTTTTTCCAGTTTATTTACTGGGGAGTGGAAGCCATTTGGGCTTCACATGATTTCCAAATTATTTTCCTTTCACTCGAATGTGATGGCGAATTAGACGTTTATTTTCTTTTCTTCTTTGAATAACTGAAGTATCACTCTCGATGAATTCTGGGTTGTGTTATTTTATTTTTTAACGACAGGGCGCTTGCTCATAAATCTCTTGTAGAACCGTGGAAGAAAGATTATCTTTAGTATGATGAGAGCGGAAACTTTTGGGTTTTAAAATCAATTTGAAACACGAGATGTTGCGAATACGCGGGGAAGGGTCTCATACATTTATTCTAATCGCTCAGTTAACACAAGTTGACCAGTTTCTATCTGCGATATAACGGGGAAACGCCCTATGTTAATGAAACATTGGAAACAGTTGGTTAGCGGCTTCGTCTACGAGAAGCAGGAATGCATTTGGCGGGTACACCCATATGATTTTGCGATCATTGAAATCGAATCCGTGGGAGGTCTTTATTTTTATATAGCATGAGAAATTTTATGGCGATTTGAGCTTTTTTATAGAATTAATTCTATTAATTTTATTTTGTATGTCTCTGATAAAATTATTAGAATGATGGCCTATCGATTAGATAGAACTCTTGATGTTAAGCGAATACAAACATTACTCCTTAGTCCTTTTTTCTTTAAAAAAGATTTTAGAGGCAGAAGACTATTTAATCCTAGAACGCATACGTATTTTTGGCAATCATTACTGCATACGGAAACCCAAGTTGTAATCATTGAATGAATTCCTGGTTTTATGTGTATCCACTTGTTTAGAAGCAAATGACTGGGGTTGTAATGCTATTTTTAGCCTACTTTCCGGAATGGAAATAGGCTTATAGTTTCGTCGTTTTGTCTGTGTGTCTGCCCGTCCCTCCACATTAACTTTTGAACCAATAGACCGATTTTTATGACACTTGATGGCAATCTCTTGCTACTGAGACCAAGCTCCCGAGGATAGTTTTTGTTGCGAAGATTGAAATCCCGAGTTAGATTCCAGGAACTATCCTTCCCATTAGATTTACATGGAACATCTGAAATCCATCGTGCAGGGTAATTTTCTCTTGCACATTAAAATATCTTAGAATTGCAATATCAGGGGGAGTTTTGTACTATTCTCTTAAGAAAAGAATGAAGATTCTAATTTTTATCGTAGAATTTTGCTTATCGATTGTATTTCTTAGAATTTCGCGCAAATAGTGGTGTTTTTTGCAGTTTTTATCACTCATTACGATAGTGTTGCCATAGCAACAACTATTGTTGGACTCAGATTCGGTAAATTCTAATACGTACAAGCGTTATTTTTGCCACAAAAATACGCCTGATGAATTTAGTTTTTCTTTCGAATGCAATTGTAGTATTTTATAACGCTAAATTATGAAATTTGGGAACACAAAGAGCTACATATCCGCGATGACTTTAAAGCTATTAAAGGCAATATAAGTATTAAATAAATGATTAAATGGAAAGTAGACATCATAAGTTTTTTTGGCTTAAGGAGTTTTATACAACTGTTCATCTTGTTAATAGTTAAAAACATTTCAATATTAAAGATAAAATTAACAAAATTGTTTGTTATAAATTATAAGAATAGTCTCTGGGTGTAAACAAATTTTCGATATGAAACGCATACATTATGGAATGCATGAATTTATTGAGCTTATTACATAATGGTATATTTGCAATGTTTGAATAACAACGACTAAAATTATTCATCGTTATCTCAATGTATGCGCCGTGGAAGAGATTAGATTCTTCAGACTGTTTATGCTTATTCATAATTGTTAATAGGTAAAGTTACTCAGTATTTATTTAGCAAATTTAATGAAAAATTCCTTTATACGATATGATTAGGGCGAACAAGCTTCATATATTTCGTGCAACAATTTCTATTTACTTTTTTACCTCGTGATCGGAGATCTTCGAATGAAGGATTAGTCACTTGAAACGCCATGTTTCATTGACAAAAAAAACAAAATTTAAAAACACCGTAATATGGTAGGATATTCGCCCATTATTTAAACATTTAAAATTCCGATACCAGGTGCTACAAAAATATTATAACATTAATGCATATGATATGATGGTGAATCTCAAAACCTCGAAAGATAAGAAAACAGCGCAATGAGCTTGACAGGCTGACAATTCCCTTCAATATGAGAACACTACACGAGCCGCCGAAAACACACGCGCTCTCATTGTGGAAAAATTATGCTACAGTTATTAGCTTGTGGTGTTGCAACATTCCGTATGCATTCTATAGTTAAACGGGAGATTTTTGTGTCGCTTGTCAGATATTTGTTATTTATTCGGCAGTTTTTTGTTCAATTTATGCTAGTAGAACAGTACTTACATACTTTGCTTTCAAGTTTGGGTCATACTTCGTGGTTAACTTTGTTAAAGATATTGTTTTTATAGATGGAGTGAAAGACTTAAACTCCAGCGTGTATATATGTGAGCTTAGCAAATATTTATAATTATTAGAGCAATTTCCCGTCAAAAATGACGGGTATACATGAGTAAAGTATTAAATTTAAATTAAGACACTTGCTATTCTCTCACCCCTCTTCCTCCCGCTCATTCTCCTTTCTCGCACTCCCATTCTCCTCATCCTCCTCTCAAAAATGTTGCTATCATCTCAGCGTGTTATTATATATATATAATATCTTACGCACAGAATGGCATTTTAAAAACAAACGACGAACGGAAAATACACACAGGGTAAGTGGATTGATTTGTAAAAAATATTTAATGATAGTTATGTACTTGAAAAACAAACGACGAACGTAGGAAGTAAGCATGCGCAACGTTAAATTATTCCCCCTATAAAAGCATTGTACTCTCAAATGTGGCGATAATGAAGTTGTCATGGTAGCTCGTTTTTCTCATTGTTAAAAACCCGAAAAAATTTTGCTTCTATATACATTACGCTAATTCGACACGGATTAGAATTTTCTTTAAAAAAAAAATAAACTTCTTTCAAGCACAGAATCGACCAAATCCCGAGTCGCGCCAGGCTTTTCAGTAATTTTAAAACGAAAATGGTGAATGTGCTACTCTCGTCCCCGTGTTAATCAAATGGAGAAAATAAACGTTCTCGGTGCGAAGGCAGATCCAAGCGTATGGCGAAAAAAATCGTCGAAGTCGTACTTAACGTTTTCGAGCTATTCGGTTTGTGAGAACACTTTGAAAATGTGCGCGTCAGACTTACAGATTGAGGTTCATTAATCGTGGAATATTCATTTGTGGCGCGTTTTTTCAATGCGCTCATAGTTTCATTTCGTCGTCTGTTCGTCCGTATGTACACTTACTTACGCTGGGATTACGATCGACGTTTACTGACGTGACGGAAACGGAAGGTGGCGTTCCAGAAGCTTGGGAAGCGTGATAACCATTCTACTAATTACAATCGTCGTACGTTGGCGTCAACGCCGACGGAGACGGGGCGAACCTAGTCGAAGTCTAGCTTTCCCGTCACGTTGTTTCACGTCAGCCAATCAGATAAGACCACGTGGAATGATATTGACAATAATCACTCAACTCAATTAATATTGACAATGCGTCAAATATTTTGAAACTCAACAATACTTTTCTATCAATATTTTGTATTGTCAATACCATCAATAATGCAGTCACGCTATAAATAATATTGACAATACTTACATTGAAATTGTGACGAAACCGTAAACTATAGAGAGTGTAGATTTCTATACTGTTGCCACTTTTTATCCCACTTTCCAGAATGGAAATAGGCTTATAGTTTCTTCGCTGTGTCTGTCTGTCCGTCTGTCTTCCTCCCCTATTAACTTTAGAACCAATAGACCGATTGTCATGACACTTGCTGGAAATCTCTTGCTACTGAGGCCTAGCTCTCGAGGATAGTTTTTGTCGCGAAGATTGCAAGTCCCGGGTTCGATTCCAGGAGCTATAATTCCCATTTGTCTTACATGAGAAATCTGAAATCCATCGTGCAGGATAATTTTATCTTGCACATTAAAATATCTTAGAATTATAATATCGGAGCGAGATTTGTACTTTTCTCTGAGGAAAGGAATGGAGATTCTAATTTTTATCGTAGAACTTCGCTTATTGATCGTATTTCTTCGAATTTCGCGAAAATAGTGGTGTTTTTTTTGCAGTTTTGATCATTCATTACGAGAGTGTTGCTATAGCAACGACTTTTGTTGGACTCGGATTCGGCATAGTCTATTATATGCACGCGTTATTTTTGTCACACAAATACGCGTGATGAATTTAGTTTTCCTTTCGAATGTATTTGTAATATTTTACTAGTAGAAGGTGCTTGCATACTGCAAGCATTTCATCTCACCTTGAAAAAACATTAATTTTTCAGAGATATTTCATCATGAGAAATATTTCTTTAATTCTAAAGATTTCTCCTCTGGTCTGGTTTTCGTTTTTTCATTATGGAACAATAATGGAGTAAAACAATCACTAATTTTTGCAATGTTAGGAATATTATACTTTTATCACATTGGGTTAATAATGCCACACATTTCTGCCAAATTTTAAATTTTTAGCACATTAGGAAGTGAAATAACATTTATCTAATTGTTTAAATTTAAATAATTTTTAACGGCTGCAATAACGATTTCATGGATACATTGAAATGTTTATTCGTTTATATATACTAAACTCTAAATAACTTTAAAATTTCAGCTCTCTAACTCGCCCCGTAGTGTCTAAACATTACCTATTTGTTTAAATTTTAGGAATTTTTAACTGCCAAGCAAATTAAAATATCAAAATTTCTATAATTCCTCTTTCGTTTTTTTACAAATCCTACCTCTAAAAAAATTTCAGCTCCATAGCACATTCGGAAAAAGATAAACCTTGAAAATTTGTTCAAACAACTGCGAATTTTTATCGGCCGCATTGTTGCACTTTTTCAAGATTTTCGGTTTTTCTAGTCGGTTTTGCACAAAATCCTGCATAAGAAAAAAATTTCGAATCTCCAGCTCATCTGAAAGTGCCTAAACATTAGTATCCTCCTACATGTATGTTTTATCCTCCTCCTCTGTAAGGAACGTCTATATATAATGATGTTATATCCTCCTCCTCTTTAAGGAACGTCTATATATATAATGATAACACTAAATTATGAAATTTGGGAGCACAAAAAGCAACTCATCCGCGGTGATTTTAAAACTATTAAAGCCAATATAGGCAAGTATTAAATAAATAATTATGTGAAAAGTAGGCATCATAAGTTTCGTTTGTATCATCTTGTTGTTCTCTACATTCGAGTTTTGAAAAATATACAAAGAGTCGAACAGAGGCCCATTAATTTTTTCACATCTCCGAAGATATAAAAGAAAGAAAGCTCAAATTTTGAACGTACATTTCCGCATTGATGCCACTTAGAAGCGAGGTTCTAGTGACCGAATATGTGGCGGTGTAACCACATGAAAAATAAATCAAGATGAGCTGAATTTTACGCGTATGAACACGTGATAAAATTCAAATTCTCTTTCAGTTCGTCAATAAGGTTAATGAGAGAAATATTCGCATCACGAAATAAAACAAAATGTCACCTATTTTTATGGTAGGAGAAAATGCGCGACAATTTTATCCAGGTTCATGGACTGCACTCGTTGGCAAATACGTTCTTTACACGAAAACTACAATATTTTTTCTACCTAGGCTGAGAAATTTTAATTCCTGCTCCGATTGAAGGCATTTCTCTGTAAATTCGCTGAAAGGTTTCAGCGCTTAAGGACGTTCCTGCCATGGATCCGATCTAACAAATTATTTTTCTAACTCTGAATACAAATAGCAATCCTGAGTCTGCCAGTTTGAAGTGTAATCAAGCTTAAGCGCGCCCCTTTCTCTTGGGACGGCGCTGCTGTTTCTTCTTTCGTAACTCGGTACATAAGAGGAATTTTATGAGACTGCCACGCGTTGTTTCTCTTAAAGAGGTAAAACCTGTGTGCAATTTATCTGAGCTTTTTGCGTTAGAATGATAATTGTATGCAAATAACGAATATATGGGACTTGCTGTTTATACTGTCTGTAAATGTATAAAAATTCGCAATATTAATATTATATTCACTTATATATAATAAATTATCTTGTTGAAATAAAGAAATTTGTAACGTAAATTATTTATTTATTTCAGGAATTTCTCTCGGTGATAAATTAAATCATTCGTAAGATCTTGCGGGGCCCAGTTTTGCTACTAATTCCTTCCTTTGGTTGCAGAAGGACTTCATTTTCTTCAAAATGGTGAGTATAAAAAGCCATGTATCAATTTGCAAATAAGTTTTAAATTCCCAATAATACCGAAAATTCTACACTCTCGTATATTAGTTTAAATCCTTTTCAAACTAGTAAGTAGTCGGCTAATTACAACTAGTTAGATTTATAATAACATGAAATCATAAGATCGGTCTGTTCAATTTACCTCTTGCTGCTTCTTGATTTCTCAGATTTATTAAGAAGACTAACCAGAAAAAAATTATGCTCAAAAGGAGTTTAAATTGGTTCTTATTTCGTATAAATTAAATTAATCTCTAATTTTAATGGCTCTGTGAATTGTAAGTTGTATATATCTGTCGCGTATTAAGTGTGCTAATATTAAACGGTCAATTCTTTATAAATTCACCGAACCAGATGAAAAATTCGTTCGATTTTTGTGGCACAAGTCGAGCAAGTTCCTCATTTTGTATCAGGTAAACTTGCCTTTAAGTCCAACTGGCGGTGAATTCAAAATTATCACCCGAAAAATTGATTTGTATGCTTGGCATACACGAATATTTTACTGAAAAAATTTATCGATAGGTGAAATTTTCCAGTCCAAATGTTTCATTGTATCACCTTTTGCTAGTTGTTTCTATTGAGATAAGCACCGATTTGCTTATATGTATAAATCTGAGACATTCCATTATCATCATTTTACCGCGGTCTAAAACCCATCATCTGTTCAAATTGTTGCTTATAAAAGCTTTTTGAAACACTCTTTGATGTTAAACTGTTTATTTAAATTGTTAGCGTGTACGTAATGCGGAAATCTAAGTATTTTGCGTAATTATAATTTATTCTTTGTTTTTATCCGTCTCCGCATTCGTGTGACGCTTCTGTGTTTCTTTCCGACAGCGCTTCAGATTCTGCGGTGATCTCGACTGCCCAGATTGGGTCCTCGCCGAGATGAACTCCCTCTCGCGGCTGGTGAGTTAAATATTGATTTGACGTCACTGTTCTGTGCTAGTTGTTTGTTTATAAATTAATCATCTCTAGTGTAATAGTATTTGCATATCTTTTTGGCCTATCTTCCGACGCATAACTCGGAATAATTCACAATAGAAGCTTCAAAGACGTAGCCGTAAAAACACGATATATTGGCAACAGCAGGACCTGTCTTTTTTCGTCTCTGACCTCTAAACGAAATTAAAGCAAAATTGGAATTGATCAAATAGTGGCGTGAAACATTTTTATTTCATTACCTTCTTTGGCGGTCATTGCGATTCGCGATTACTTTATCAGATGGAACTGTATCCTTAAATAGGTTTAAAATACAACCAAATTCCTTCCTGAAGTCTCTATTTCTTGAATACCATTCTCCATAATTTCAATAATAATACTGCCTCTGTCATAATATTTGAAACGAGGCATTTTAATTTGTAATCTTCTGTTATAAGGCGTTATTTACAAAAAGTGGCAAAATGAACGCCTTATGATCAGGTCGTGTCCGCTTGCTCTCCGTCTTTTATGTCCGCATGTTTCTTCTCTGAAATTATTGAGTGGATTTTCATGAAGGACGTTTTAGGCAAAGGGTAATAAGAAAATTATATAAATTGTTCATATAACCCAAGCGGGGACCCCTTGTTTTACCCTAGCAAGGGTTCCATCTTTCTAAGAACAAATAAGAAATTTCTCCGTCATATCTCGAAGAAAACATATTAGTAATATCAAAAAAGACTTCTAAGAAAAGTTGTAGAATTAGGGATTTAACATTATTACGCAATTCGTGAAGACCACCTCTGTTTTGCATCATGCACCCATGGAGTGTGCATCTTTTCTCTCGTTTCAGTTGTTACTGAAGTTTTGTTTTTTTTTTCGGCTATTTCCTTGAGGTATTCAGTCACCCTTTATCCGTTTAATCCTCTATTTTACCCAATGTAATCCATTAATTTTTATGCCTTTTTCCTTTCCCCAATGTGACCTGGAAGTTACGTATTTTATAAATAAACATCGATTGAAAATTAAATAAAACTTCTTTATTTATGATTTAAATAACATTTAAGATCTTTTTATAGAATTAAACGAATTCAAGTGGAAAATAATTTGGGTAATCGAGTAAATTTCCAAGGAATTTCTTATGTAATTCTCGGACTTATTATCAGTTTTCCTCCCTCCAATTCGTTTGTTTCTTTGTACAAAGGAATAAGAGCGCCTTAAAATAATTTCTTGTTTAATTTATGGAAATGTATGTTCGAAGTTCAATTTATAATACGCACATTAAGAGTAAAGTATTTTTAAGGTTTTGTGAAAATTAAAATATGCAATGGGTGTTTAGGATTAAATCCTCTATCCACTGCATATAGTGTAGAAGTTTTTAATTAAGAAGTTGCTTCTAATGGTATTACTTGTTCGCGTCTTCTTCTCTGGAGCGCTTCTTATCCTTCCACAAATGCTATTTCGCTTGAACGTTGTCTTCTCTACATATTTTTATCTTAAAAACTAAGTGAATGTAATTAAAAAGACGGGTTTGAATTGTATGTCGTAGTTTCCATTTTTTTATTTAATTGCAACATTTCTTGAATTACTGAAGCGTTTATATCTTTTAATATTTTTATTTAGTAATAACAAAATCATTCGTGGTCTTATTTTACCAAAAGGATTTATAATGTTCGCTAGAATTAAAAGAGACGTCTTGCATATTATTTCTGATAGATAACATTTTATCTTACTCTAGTTTACTTGGTAAAGTTTGACTCATGCTATTTATTTGTTTTTGGCATTTCATTAAATTCATATTTTAAAAATGTCAATATCAATGTTTAAATTTGTTAAAGGTTACACGGATAACTACATGAAAATGTCATTTAAAAAATCATTTTTCGCTTCTGATGAAAGATAAATGGAACGATGCCATCTCTGTAACCAGGTTTTTTCATAGCCTTGTCTTAATTTACCTCCTTAGACATCCGTAAAGATGAAGCTACTGTGTCAAGAGGTGGTGAAGTCCCTGGCTGGTGAAAAATTGGATGTAAGTATAAACTTTCAGTCTCTGATCACATGTTATCTCTATCATAAGGTTTGCAATAGTTTTCAAATAGCTAACCTAGTATGTTATTAGTATTCTTTAAAGTAATACTTAACGAAATGTTAATGGGTTAATACCTAACGAAATTCATTTTATTTCCTATTTTAAATTCAGCTAATTATTCTTCCAAACATAGTTCAATCTTTTATGACTGCCTAACATCTAAGATTTGTTCGGGTCATTCCAATCTGAGGAGCGTATGAATTTTCTCTCCTTTCATTCGGCTAGCAGAAATACCGTATCTTTAGACCGACAGGACTTAAGCGGTAGAAGACTAAATATAAAATGACTCCTTTAAGGCATAGGATTTTCTTTTACAAGGCTCTAGTTAATGGGGAAAAAATCTCCGATGTAAAAACTACGATATAGTTCTTTGCATAACTACCGTATTTCCTCGATTCTAAGACGCCATCGATTGTAAGACCCTTGATTTAATAAGAGCTTTTCGAAAAAAATAATACTACGGATTGAATCGAATGTAAGACGCACCCCGATTTCAGAGACATTAAAAAGTGAAAAACGTCCGTCTTAGAATCGAGGAAATGCGATAATTGTTCGAGTTGACCAATGCTAAAATAAGGACATTTCGTGCACTAAAAAAGCATAACCCTCGTCTTTCTCATTTATTTTATTCCCACTTGATCTGTTTGGAAACAGCAAGATGTCGGCGAGCGCTTCGAAAATCCCCCCAAGAAATCTTTCGTAATAATGCACACATCCTCTCCTCCAGTCTCCTTCCTTCGGAGAGAACTTCTTTGCCTTTCCGTTGCCCGCAGTCAATGCTGCCCAGATTCCGACTTGATCATGCGATGGTTATTCTCATCTTTCAATTAAAAAATGACCGATATCGCGGAAATCCAACACTTGGAAAAATGAATTTTTTACACTTAAACTGATCGTCTTAGTGATTTATAAGTTCGAATAACTATAGTAGTATATAACCCTAGCAATTCTTTGTTCTTTCCATTTATATTTATCGTTCTACAACCTCTTTTTCGAAACATACGAGAAACTTCTATCCTTGGTTAGTTGTTATCTTCTTTGTTTGAATTTGATAATAAAGAATATCTTTACCGTTCCAGCTTATGTGACTAGAAAATTTACATACAAAAAGTTCGGTCATCGAGAGCTTTCACCGAAGATATTTATAATCTTTTGACCGATGTGTTTTCCGTTGCCATGCCCGTTCTTGTTTTACGTCATTTTCTGCTCTATCTCTCCTAGCTCATATCTCGTCTACTTCTAAATGAGTTCCCGTAATTTCTTATTCGCAGTTTTCTTATTTACCTCCTATCTCTCGCTATTTCTCTTTTCGTTTCCTCGAGTCTATCTCTCCCTTCTTTAGTTTTCCTTTCTCTGTTCCACGCAATCTTCTTCCATTTCTCTCTCTCTCTCTCCCCACTCTTTTTGTTTCTGCTGCACTCCATGCTTCCCATCCACATCGCCCTTTGACCCTCTCCTCCCCCTTCCTCTTTTCATCGCACGCATTAGTCCCGTAATGGAATCCCCTTGCTCCCTCTCCTTTTGACACACACCAAATTCACTTATATCTTATTTCCCGTTGGGGGATGATGCACATCCGCAGGAGGCAATGCGATGCTAGAGGAAAGAGATGTCGAGGCGTAAAGGGCATCCTCACTCAGCCTCTCTCACATTCCAAAACCCTCTTACCTTCGCAGGGACCTCCTGGTGTCCTCAAGAGCGAGCCTTCTCCCTCTGTCTCTTTCTCTCTCCTTCTTCCTCCCTCCCCTCGCTCTCCTTCTCCCTCCCCCTCTCTCTCCTCCCCCACCCTCCCTCACCATCCCGTCGTTTCGTATGGTAATGGTCGATGGAGTGCTCGGAGTGTGTTCCATTGACCTACCTCTATCCCCGCATTCACCCCCTCCACTCTACTCCACCTCCTTCCATTTCTATATCTCACCCATTTCCCAACACACTCATCGCTACTTTTCCATTCACCTCTTCACTCATAGGAACGTCCCTCTTTCTCTCTCCCTCTTCCTCCTCTTGCTTCTCTCCTCACATCTCCTCCCTCTTCATTCGATTCCCACCTCCCTCTCTCTCTTCTCCCCTTCCCTGTATGTACTTTCCCACCCCCTGCCCTCCCACGCAGCCCGTTGGAACCCCTCTGCTTGCTCCAACCGGTCTCTAATGTGGTATGACGTGGTGGGCGTCAGGAATTTATGGGAGAGAATAATTTGAATGAACCTTCAAAATGGATGCGGAATTATTATTCCTCTACGCTATTTTCTCGTGATGGGGAGAAATGTCTTTTTTTCGGTCCGATTTTGAAATTTTTATTTTGTGAAATTCATCAGAAAAATGTTTTAGCAAGATGTGTTTGTTTTCTGTAGCTGAAGAAATTTCGTATTTACTCAAAATAATTGTATTTAGGATTTTAAAGAATGCCTGTAGTTTATTAAATTATTTTGGAAGAATATAGTTCGGGTTTTACAAAAGGGATGGATATATTGTAGTTTCTTTCTTGTGTTATGGGAGTTTTTATGTTATTGTAGTAATCTTTAGAAGCGAAGATCAGGAATAACTTTCTCAATCTCTAAATAATTTTATTTAATATATTATAGAAATTCTAATATAAATAAATTACATATTATAACGCTAGTTGCTTTTTTAATAATTATTGTAAAAAGTTATTTTAGTCGAACGCCAACATATTTGAATTTATTTACTCACAAGTGCAGTAATTGCAATTTATTAGTATTCCAAATAAATTTCATAGCAAAGGTTGGTTTACATATACACAAATTGAGCGTTAAAAGAAAAATGGGTGTTTGTGTGATTCCTTGCGAGTTACTATGCATTATGTTGGGATGGGAGTAGTCTCACAGGATTTTAATATGCATTCACCCTAAATTACTTATTATTTTTTAGTATAAATTCAGAAAAGATTATTTATTTGCTCCAAGTGGAAACTTTCTTACTAGTATTCACCGCAGTTTTCGCTATAGTTTGATGCCACTATTTCATTTGGATTGCCTGTCAAGGAGACGTTTCTTTTACAGATGTTTCGGTTTAGATTAGGTAAGATTAGGTTTGTGTCTCGTGGCTGTTAAGTACGTTTATGTTTCTATTCATTGTTTGCAATCATTATTCTATCGGACATAGCTCTCGGAAGTCAATTCGGCAGTTGCCTCCTTGAATGTTGCCATTTTTTTTAGAACCTGGTATAGTCTTTCCATTTTAGAAGCTACATTTCTCTCTTTCATATCAGTCGTAAGATGTTATCGAAATCCGTATCTCCATGAAGTTAATTTCAGATTTCACCTCCTGTTGCACCGAATGTCGCAACCGTAGAAGAAACGTGTCACATTAGAAGAAGAAGGCTTAACTTTCCCCTCACCCCCTTCTCTCTGAGGACCAACTTCCCGAGGGCCTCCACCCCGCGACCTGCAGGTCACTTCCCTCCCTCCCTCTTCCCAATGACCGGCTGACTGGCAGAAACCATTTTGGCCTATGACAGCGCCCTCGCGCTTCATCCCCTTTCAAGGTCTTCTCGGACGGCGAGGCGCCCATCTTTCTCTCGCTCTCTCTGTGAGGAGGGTAATCGCTCCCTCCCTCGCCCCTGCTCTCGTGCGAAGGGGAGAGAATCATTTCGCGGAATCAAAACCGTGCTCGGCAGTTGTCCCGCGGACGCCTACGTTCGGCTTCATTTGGATTGCTCGATGGGTCGCGATGTCGAATCAACGAACCGAGTGTCTTTGATCAAAGTCGTTGATTTTTATGATTAAACTCTCCGGAGAAAATTAAAAAAGGGTGCCGTTCGCCTTATTGCACTTAGGTGAAATCTGACAGACTTTTAATGCACGTCCCAAAAGAGGCTGTCAAAATATCAACCGTAAGAGTTTGAAAGGAGGAATGTCGCATCCCGCGACCCAAAACGGGTAACTGGGAGCAAGTATCTGTCGAGTGAGGAAATTGATATGCTTGGCTATGTTTTTGTTATGAAATGCGAAAAGAAATAGATTTAAAATCAAGTTTGCAAATATGTATGTGAAATGGGGTTTTTAGAGAATGTTGTGTGCAGGATAGATTTCTTTTCGTGTCAAGTTGGTTCTGCATTATTTAGGTTACGGTCGATGGCGCCATCGCTGCAGTTCACTCCTCTATCGAAAATCTCTGGAAATTTTTAAGGAAGGTTTCCGAGCGTAATTTAACTTTCATTTAACTTTATATTATTACTCGGCCATACGCCAAAGGCGTACGCAAGGATGTGCCACTGTGACATGCCTACATTATTCAAAATCTCCATTAAATCGCATTTGATAGAAAGGAGTAGTGGTTGCTGTCGCTTCTAGTGCTTATTTCTATTTATTTTCTTGAACACTGCGGTCCAGTGTTGCCGTTTCTACAGATTTATGAAGTTGAGACACTATTTGTATGAGATGACACAAAATTTTATAGGAAAAACAAGGCCAAATTTTTGAACGCATTTATCCACACGCACGAGCGAATAAGTCAACTCAAATGATGTTTGGCACAGGTGAAAGGATGAAGAAAGTGGATTAGCAATGGGTAAGTAAGCTCTTCTCAGGAATTAATATTTCGAGGACCAAATAAATTTTCGATTTACCTCAAAGGCATGAGTAGTAAAAAACCACAAAAAATGGGAAGAGAGGGAAAATTTTCCGGTATGGGGCTGTTCTAGAACTACCAAGCGATTTTCACTACCGTGGACTACCAAGGGGGGGCTCAGAGGCCCACCATCTAAAATACAATAAAAAGCCATAGTTATATTTCGAACCTATCGTGATATATTTAAAAATTACAGGAATATAACTATACAATTTTAGTAATTTATTTGAAATTATATGTACATTATACACTATAAAGACAAAATATTTACATTAAAAGATTTTTTTGTTTACATTTTTCATGTTTTCAAGATCAGATTAATATTGCAGTAAGATTTCTTTTACAAAATAATAAATTGATTAGAAAAACGATTTAATCTGATTCATCTGAGACAACAGTTTAGACAAATAGCGCGCTTCACGCTGCTTTCCACGCATATGGTGCCCTATAAGTTAGGCCACCCGCGTGCCAAGGCATGCAGCCAAATACGAAATAATTTGCAGAAAATTGAAATATGCATACATTGATGAGAAACTTTGGGTAATTATTTTAAATTAGTCTCTGCATAATGTAATAAAATATCCAGACTTTACCTTGACTTTTAAAAGAGAAACATACGAAAAAATAAGTTGTGGGCCTCGAGGCCCCCCTTAATAATTCTTGGGTTAATACATACGTACCGAGGGGAGGGTTGAAGTTTGCGTATATCCTGCGTATGGAGGGGGGGTTAGACCAAGTAGTACGTATGCACGTAAAATAAAACAAACTATATAGAGATATATTTTTGTTAAGTTTTTAGTCTGTAAGTGTTTGAAACTGACACATCAAATACTGTTCTCTAATATTAAACTTCATAGTACACTCTGTGGTATAAATACAAAGTTCTATGAACTGTAATATTATAAATAAATAATATAAATAAACAATTTTTATATTTTAATTACAAAAAATGTTTTTGCGACGAACTTGTGCAGTTGGGGGAGGGAGGGTACTAAGCACTAACGTACGTACGTACTGGGGAGGGGGTAGAAAAAGTACACCAGGTAACAAAGGGGGAGGGGTGGGTCGAAATGGCTAATTTTTAGCGTGCGTACTAAATGACGTTTACAAGAGGGTCCCGAAAAGTGACGGAGGTATATACCTTCGTCTTGACGCTGTTATTTGAATTATTGGTATACTTAGGCAAACTGTAGGTGGAAATGGTATGGATCTTCCTTCCTCGCTAATGTGTTTTGAGAATAATGAAAATCGACACTTTTAGATTGGTTTAGCAATCCACGTGGCCTCTATGGGTTAATTAAAAAAAAAAGCCGGGTTAATGTCTTTCTAAAAGAATTACAGTACTGGCACCCGAACTTTTCTGCTCGAGGGCCACATAACCCATTTCTGATCTCTTCGCGGGCCACACCCAGTAAAAATTGAGTTGAGGAATAATTTAAGGAGACTGAAGGTTTTGGTTGTCGGTCAATATTACCTGATTTGTTATACGCATCTGTAATGGGAATAGAGAAGGTAAAATATATTGTATTTGTAATTTTCTATTTTAATTTTGCTACATTGTGTGCTTTAATTGTTAAACTTTTAGCGGGCCGGATGTGGTCCGCGGGCCGTATTTTAGCCCCACTGAATCACACGATCACAGGGGCACGTAAATAAAATGTTTGATTTATTAATAGGGACAGAGGATTTCTTGCAATGCATAACATAGTATTTTTACCGCCCGTTCATGCTATAATTATTTTATGAGTACATACTTTACTGTTACCGGCGAAAAACGCCTGCAAGGCACTTACGCAATTGCGTCATACTTCTCTGTAAAATGACGCCTTAATAAAGACTTGCAGTCGCGTAGCCAGGACAAACTCTATGATCAAATACATTATCATTTATTTCTGCCTTAAAAAAACTAGGAATACGGCTTAACCTCGTATATTTCCCTCCCTGAAGGGTCAGTCCGGAATTATTGTTGCATAGCAGTCATAAAGTGTATGGCGAAAAAAATGTTTTTCAACCACCTTATACACAAAAAATATATTACTAAGTAAATACTGGTGATAGTACACAGTCACACCTACCCGGCTTACTGAAAATTAATTCTCTCCAGGGACCAAAGTATTATGCGTGAGAGTTTGTGGGAAAAAAGATTTCGTTGAAAAACCAACCGTAAACCCATCCCAGCAATCACAACACATCCCCGGCACTATATAAATTCCGCATCCTACCTACCCTTCATTCTCTAATTTTCCTGCTGGCGATGACATCGTTGATGTCGAAATGCGCATTTAGGGTTTTAAATACTGGTGTAGTTGTCTGATTTTCTGTGTATGTGTGTATGTTTGTGCGTGCGCGTGAGTCCCTGGCGCGGAATCTTTTTCCCGCAAACTCGCACGCATAATACCTTGGTCTCTCGTAAACCGGGTAGGTGTGTCTGTGTGTGCGTACTATCACTAGTATTTTCTTATATTTTTTTGTGTATAAGGTGGATAAAATTTTTTTTCACTTAACTTCACACCAAAGGCTAACTCGCGTATTAATTTTTGCATAAAGAGAATAGAATCAATGTTCCATATTTCTCTCTATAAATTCCATTTTTCTCCTCTTTCTCAGCCTCTGAATTTAGATTACCAGTCTATTTTCTGTATGTATATATGTATGTATGTTGCAAGTTTACTTACGGTTTTCTCTCCTCCTTATCTCTCTCCCCTTTCCCATCCCCCTTCCCATCCCTCTTCCCATCCCCCTCCCCCTTCTCCGCCTTTCTCCTCTCCGCGCACACGTCCCCTTCTCCTTCCGCCCTCCTCTTTTTCTTCCATTCGCAGTACGAGGCAGTTAAGAAGCTTACCGCGGATGCCAAATACGGTGAGTCGACGCCAAACTCCATCTCCCCCACCCCACCATCTCTCTCTCCGCCACAATCCTCTCTTATTCTGTGGCAGTGAAAAGTGATGCGGCGGTCACCCCCACACCCATCTGTTTGTTTGTCAGTGATTTTTGTACTTTTCTTCCATTTTAACCCCAAAACGAAAGCTGTGGTTATTCGGTAATTTGTTTGTATTCGAAATTCGTCCGAAATTAAATGTTTACCTCTCTCTGTACCTACAATTTCATCGTAGTGCTATTGATGGAATTTTTTAAAATTTTGATCTTTCACCTGCTAATAAAATTTACATTAATAGCCACAACTTTGTGAAAGCATCTGAGTCTTAAGAGAAACAAAAATGAATGCACTTCTCACCTTCGCAGAATATAATTTTTTATTGCGCGGCCGTGATTTTTGCCGTCTATCTTCATATGTACGGTGAAGAAAAAAATGACGGAATAGCACTTGACGTTTACGATTTTTCTTATAGACGATTACCCATTTTGTGACCAATAGCCAGTCAAGAATGAAACTGCGCTTGTTTGCGTCACGGAATCGGCCAGACGTGTCATTGTCGTTGTCTGAAGAGCAAGTGTACCTCGTCAAAACTCATGGAAGTGTTCAAATAAAAAGCATTTGCATGGCAAATTAATGATGGCTTTCACCATACAAAATCGCGAAAACATACATGAAAACGGTTTATAGCTTGACGTCTTACTTGACCAATATAATCTGAGGATTAGTTTCGAGTTGTTAGTACCAATACCGATGTTTTTCGAGCATCTCTTCGGTAGTGGTTGATTTTCCTCCACCTAACCGAATAAAATATTTTAATTTTCATACTTAAGATCAATTTGCGTAATTTACGTAATTTTAAATTATTATATGTATTATTTTTATCTTAATAATTTAAATATGACGCATTTATAAAAATTGTTGGTTCTTGTTACAATAACATCTCTAAATTTCCCATCAATCTTAACTTGATTACATTTGAGTGCTCATAATATCCAGCAATAGATTTATGTTAGATAAATTAGATTTCAGAGTAAATGAAAAAATTTCCTTTGTAGATGACAATGATCGAGAAGGTGCTGTTGCAGCCTTGGCGTTTGTTATTCGTGGTTCTGTTCGACATTGCCTGTTGGCTGGTGAAGGACGAGGAGAGGGAGAGGAGGCCCTGGTGCTCGAATTAACTCAACTTGGTCTTCCGCGTGAACTTGCCAACGCTATTGCCAAAGCTGCTGCAGCTGGCGCAACCAAACTACAAAAGCACTTCAAAGAGAGCAGTTTGCGTTGTTGAGTAACAATTTTATTGCCTTATTAGCGAATAATATTATTGTTATTACAGTTTACAGTAACAGTCACCCATTTCTACTTTATCAATCTGTAACTAATACTCCAATAACAGAAACTAGTTAATTATTCATATAAAAGTGATATTTTATTTTTATGCTGTCAGTTCATGAACATTTTAAGATTAAAATGTAGTACATCATCTTTGATTCCAAGGTTTCATACTTTCTGCAAAAAAATATTTCTTTTATTGGGACTAGATAATCATCATATTGTGACCCTGAAAAAATTTTCTTGGTATTGCCTTTACATAATTTATTCTATCAATAATTATATCTTTTAACAATAGTTGGACAATTTTGCTTATGTTGTGGAAATGAAAAATGGATGTAATCTATTAGGTGAATATCAGAATTCAAAATCATTATGCTAACAAATATTTCTATTTAATTCTTTCTATAATTTTGATTTTTTGAGACATTCATTATTTAGGTCAAGAGTATGTTGTAATTCTTAGAGCTGAATGTGATATTCCTAGTACATAGCTGTGATCAATCAAGGTCAAAGCATTATGAAAGCAAATCTGATTAATGTCAGTTTAGATCCTTCATGAGAGAAAACAGTTGTGTACAAATAATTTAATCTTATGTTCTCAATCAGGGAAGCTGTCACTTCATAGAAATTCATTTTAAGGTTTCCAAACAAAACTGAGCAACCAAAATATTATTAATTGCACTTAACTTAAACATTCCACACAAGTTAAATTATATTCTGACTGGTTTTGATTTGAAAAGTCATCATCAAGACACGATAGCTGAAATATAGTTTTGTATGGAATGTTTTACAAATTTCCATAGATGATAATTTGTTCATTAAATTTTTTTAGCAATTCTTTATTTATTAACTGTCTTTTGGAAATTTTTTTACTTTCTTTCAAGCATGTCTCTATCTTGGAATTTTTAGTGAATCATCTAGAGTCTGCAGAATGGAGTGGAAAGACAGATGGTGTTGGTGATGTAAGTCCAGATGCAAGTGGTGGGCAGAAGCTGAAGCTTAGAGTGAGAGAACCTCTCACTTGGGACCACAAAAAGGGAGAAGTCACAACACATGAGATTATTCTCACTCCAATCATGGTACCATCTTTAATCCAAGGTACCATTTGGCTTTTATTCACTCATCATATAGAATTAATTTCTTTTAACAGAATATTACCCTAAAGTATAACATTCACTCATGTATAATGCGCATCAGACTTTGAGCATACTATACTGACATTTTAATTCGGCATATATTATAATATTATTATTGTTTATAAACAGAAACATTAATTTTTGATCCACAAGTTTGTGCCCCTTCAGCCCTGCGCCTGGGGGCAACTGCCCCCCTCTGGTCCCCCCTCACTACGCCACTGATCGATTGTATTTCTTCGAATTTTGCTAAAATAGCTGATGTTTTTGAAGTTTTTATCACTCATTATGAGAGTGTTGCCATCACAAAGACTCAGATTCGGTATTTTCTAGTACATGCATATGTTATTTTTGCCACACAAATATGTGTGACGAATTTAGTTTTCCATTTGAATGTATTTGTAATATTTTATATTATAAAATTTGGGAACACAAAGAACAACTCATTCGTGGAGATTTCAAAGCTATTAAAGCCAATATAAGTATTCAACAAATAATTTTATGAAAATTAGGCATCATAAGTTCCGTTTGGATCATCTTGTTTTACCATATTGACAACTTTTAGGATCTAGAAACAAATTGTAAGTAAAATATAGAAAGAAAAGAAAACCAAGCACAAAAGTGTGGAAATCGAGAAAAAGCAAGGAAAAAGAGAAAAGTTTATTTAACTCACCATGAATGGAGAATATATGATGGAGGGGATGGAGATATGTCAAAAGAGTGTCAATCAGAGATGTATGTAGAAGAGGATGGATGTAGCTACAGGGATGCTGTGATCTGAAGCAGTCTCCCTTTTGCTTTTAATTTTTATAAATTTCTTCTTAGGGAGCTATTGTTGAAATGCAAGTTGATGCTCTTTTTTATGGATCTTCAACCTCAGTCACTTTCTCTTTTAGGTCATTAGCCATCTAAAAGATGTCCGCTAATCTCTTCCCTGTTAATTTTTTCTTAGGTTCTACATCATCTTCTTTTTCACTCTCACTTGATTGTGCAAGTTCTATAAGTTCGTCATTAGTAAACTCATGTTGCTGAGAGCGGAGTAAATCTTCCACTTCCTCCTCTTTTAGATCCCAGAAACCCTCCCCTCTTAACATTTCTTGCCAATTCAATGATCAGGACAACTTCCCCATGAATGCTGGGTAGGGGCAGCCTGAGAAATTTTGGTGCCACAGGCGAGATAGCACACAGTTACCAAAGAATTGGTGTCCACTTGCTTTAAAATATGATTGAAAGTTTGTTGGATATTGTATGATTTGAAAGTCACACGACCCCTTGGCCCATAGGCTGTAGGAGTGCAGCTGTGTTTGGCAGCAATGTGAAGTGTGTGTGTGAAAGCGTTTCTTCAAGGGAAACTGGGTGTCATGGTGCATTGTCTAAGACAAGAAGCACTTTCGATGCCAAATGCTTCTGCCACTGGTAGTTCTTCACTTGCTGGGCAAAGCTATTGGCAAAGCAATCTGAAATGTTTACATGTAACCCATACTTTTTTACAAGACCTCCAGAAAACGAGAGTTGTAATTTTATCTTCCCTCTTAAAGGAGGAAGACTCTTGGAATCAGGGGTTGACAACCTTTTCAGCATGGTGGGTCACATTCGTAGTTGTGAACGATTTGAAGGGCCGCATTGGAAGCCATGAGAGCTTTGGCGAGCCAGATGAGCAGTTAAAACAAAAGTTACCTAGAGATTCTGTGGTCCCATATTAGTGAAAATCTAGTCTAAATAATTTAATAGCGTTAAAACCTCCCCAGAAAAGGTTTTAAGGTCATAGTTTTACTGAAAAATATTATATTGCTTATATTAAATTTTACCAACCATTTTTATATCATTGCTTCTCATGCCGCAGATTGTCAACCTTTGTTCTGAATGATGTGTCACTATTGGTTTACATTTAAAATATCCCGACTCATTTCCACATAAAATGAGAGTTAAAATATCTTTTGAAGCCTTAAACTCTGGCGCGTTATGTTCTTCTTGGGGTCTAAAGGTTCTATTAGTCATTTTCTTTAAAAATAGGCCAGTTTCATCTGCATTGAGCTTGGTCTGCCTTACATGGTTAAAAAAATTATTTAGGAATTCCTTAGTTGCTTCCTGATCAGGTAATGCAACTTTCCCCAATAGCTTAACCCTCAAGCGGTAGCCTAAAATATTCTAACATCAGCAGCAGCGCAGAGCAAAACTGCCACCAAGCAAATTTAATGACATAAAAACAGGCCAGCCGTATTAAGTCACAGATAAATTTCCCTTCCCTTAAGTCACTATTGAAATATCTTTCTAGCTATATCTCACAAAATCCCTAAATGTATTTGTAGAGATTTAAAAAAACTTTACAACTAGAATAATTAATTCTGAAAAACGATTTTATTTATACTGCGCAACAAAATGTAAACATGTAAAAGTGTACTACATACAATATAACACAAGCAAAAACTTGTTGTGCGCACAAATAGCCACAATTCTAATAAAACATTTTAACTAAAATTTACTTACATGATTGTTGCCGGAGCAATTTCGAACCAAATATGACTTACCTCACTCAAACTGAACACAGAGCTCATAATGATGTTAGTAAGACTAGTCACTAGCCAAAATAATACTGAAAGATTTTAACTAAAATTTACCTACATGACTAGTAGGGCTGGAACAGTTTTGAAAATATGCATTTCATGGCCTTTCGATTTTATAATTACTGTATTTCTTGGCATATAAGATGCACTTTTTTCCAGAAAAATGACTCCCAAAATCAGCCTGCATCTTATACGCTGAAGGTAAGATTATTAATGTTCTCAATACTGACACCAACAAGCGCACTCATCCCCAAAATGGAACAATTGGCAATCATTCGTCGCAAAAACAAAATATGCATAGCATCTCTCTCAGGCTTCTCTGCTAATTTAATATAAACATTTGAAACTGATTGAAAATATGACTTATTTACTATGAAATGAAAATATGACTTATTTACTATGAAATGACCTTTGGATTGCCACGGACTAATAAGGTATGTTAACGAAAGTTTAAAATTTCCCAAAACAGTTTCGGAGAAAAGGAGCAATCGCCTAACATCTGATAATGAAAAGTTGGTATCACTTGGGCAAATAAAGTCGATCATTGAAGATATGGTTAGCATAATAAATGCTATGCGACGGGTATAAGCTCGAATTCTGGGACTGACTGAAATAAAGAGAAAAATTCTGCTACGACCGGGAATCGAACCTGGGTCTTCAATTTGCCGGGTGGATATTCTACCATTGAACTATCGTGGCAGACTAATTCTCAAGTTTCAGAACTCGGAGAGGGAGAATTAGTCTATTACAATAGTTCAGTGGTAGAATATCCACCCGGGAAGTGGAAGACCAGGGTTCAATTCCTGGTCACAACAGAATTTTCCTCCCAATTTCAAATTATTGAAATCACAAACAATGTTTAAGCATTCCATGCGATATCCGATTGAAGTTATTGTCTGCAGAGCGTGGAGGAAGAGGTGATGCATTTATTTTAAAATGAACGAGTTGCTATGATAGAAAAACATGCCAATTATACGAATGGTAAATAATACCAAAAACCTAGGTAAAGATTAGACCGGTACACTTATATTAGGCTAACAATAGCAATAATAATCGCAATTTCAAGTTCAGATCTTTTGGTTAAATCACTTGCAACTTGTGATCATGCAAAAATTGGATCTCTGACTAAATATTACTCTGAGGATTCCGATAAAAATTACAAAAATACAACTTGTTTTTATTCTCAATATTGATTCAATATGTATATTTTAACAGATTATTGAACATTATGTGGAACCAACAACATACTGTTTTTGACAGTGCTCACTTTTCATTTGTTACCACGAAATGTTAAATGGAATAAATTTAGTTCTATTGCTATCATAATTTCTTTCCAGGTATCAGTAACTTCTGGTCCTGGCATGGTTGTAAATTAAGTTTTAATTATCAATTAATTAAGCACTATGCAGTTCTCAGAGTTACTGTTTTTGGCGATAGTGTCAGGGGGAGGATATATTCACCTCTGCGGATTTCACCCAAATACTTCAGGTTTAGCACTCATCCTCCAAATAGCACTAAGTAAACTTTTGTGTTAAAATTAATGTTGAAAAATGCCAAAATTAATTAATTTTAGCTACATTTTGTGATGAGATGCATCACATTTAATTAAAAATTAAAACGACATAAATTAATTTAATTTAATTTTTTTATGTAGGTAATGGCCCCAAAATCGTAGTTATGCCCCTCTGTACCTCTTATACAAATGGGCAGTGATTAAAGTGTTTTTACTATTAAAAAAATCATTAATCCTTGAATATAATGCGAGTGCTACTTTTGCAATGTCATTTCAGAAAAAAATTGCGTTATATTCGGGCTATACCTTGGGCCTCAAATATAATGCGATTGCTACTCTTACAATGGCATTGCGTTATATTCAGGCCAATATGGTGTGTGGTGTTTGTGATGATCTGTTTGCCACAAGTTTGGTGAACATCAAAATGCTGTTGAGCTCACCTGGGATATAATGTCACAGGGAATGATTCTCTATAACTCACTACATTTGATAATTATGTAAAATATTATGATTTCTTAAAGATTCCTTTACCTAACCTGACTAGGTCTTGTTAGCTTTGGCATGGTTTTATAAAGAAGCAATTTTTAAGAAACAGAAACCATGACACAGAAGTAAATGTTACAAGCAATGAAACGATCCAGTTGACATAAGATATCAACCTCCATTGCATTGTATGATGAAAAGCCTTGGGGTTTCATATGCTTTTTTGTGTGTTCAAAATGTGTCTGGCATATCTTGAATAATTTTTACATTTTTGTGTCATTAGTTAAGGAGTATTAACTATCTTGTGGTTGTGCCAATAGTTCTTTCTTCTTTTATGGTGAAAAAGAATATTCTGAACAAGCATATTTCAAGGAATTTCTGTATGTACAATATGCACCAACAATGTGTTAGAATTGGTGTTTGTTTTTCTAAATAAGTATGCTTGCTCAGTTTACAGTTGGAAATTAATCTGAAAAATCGAATGTAATTTTTTGCAGATTTGAAGCGTGTTCTCAGCAGAATGGAGGAGATGTGAGCAGTTATTTTTTGTAAGCTGATCGTTAAAAACTATTACAATGTTAATATTACTACTTTGTGTTGTATGTAATGTTTCACAGTGTGTAAATGAAAATAGAGTAAATGAATTTATGGTTGCATAAATATACATTCCTTGTCAAGCTTATCATCTCATATGTTTATTTTGCTCCTTAAGGCCTGTATCTTTGTAATAATACATATCAGTGGCACTCCACTATTGTAATGAAATCCTTGATGAAGATGTCATGCATTATCTTTCATCATGAAATTATTCTTCCTTCCAAGGTCATTCATTCATCTGATGATACATAATTATATAGCATCTTTTGAGTAATCATATCTCTATCCTGGAGATCTCATCTCTTCTGTAGTTACCATAGCTTAAAGAGCAGTAATTCATATTTTTAATTTGAGAAATATTGGAAAATATCCTCCCTGATAAAAAGTGATAGTTTAGGTAATACATATTTGAAAAAAATTTGTTTTAGCAAAAAAATATTATTTATTACTATTATTGTTGTAGTGATACTATAATTTGTACATTGGCACTGATATTGAATACTTTTTTGTCCTACATTAGAGGTGTTTTTCATCAATTTTGCAATTTGGATGTAGTTGTAGTTTTATCCATTAGAAAATAATATTTACCTTACATAAATAACACTTCTACAATGGATATTATTAGCTTTTAGTTTTAATGTTATTGAAATTAATTATTTTATTTTTGATTTTGTGAAATTGCATTAATTAAAAGATAGATTCACAGTAAATAGTTACTTTTAAAAAATTGTCCTGAGAGAATTGGAAGCAAGCATCGTAATAATATAGAACAGACACTCTCGAGGTGTCATTCTGGGTGGAAAAAACATGGAAGAGTTGAATTTGAGGGTTAATGAGATGATGTGACAATGTCTCATTTTTATCAGTTAAATATGATTCAAGCAGCATATAAGACTTAAAATGAGATGAAAATGCAAAAATCAAATAGAAAAGCATCCAGGATAAAACAAAATACTGGAATCATGCCCATCTATTGAAATTTAAAAGGGAGCTTTTTCTCGGAACGTCTTTGCAATAAATGTAATTTTTGATAGTTCTAATTTGCTATATATTTCCCTGTATTAACTTTAATGTTAACTAAATCTGAATAGATGAGGGGTGTGCAGTCTTTTTAAACCAAGTGTTTGAAAAGGTCACGTAAGTTGTGTTATAGATCCTTGATTTCAATAAGATTGCCAATCAAAACACGTAGTGGATATGCCACAGACATATGGCATGTTTACGATCTTCATCAATTATATTAATGCCTTACACTATATGAATTTACCCTTCTGTTTTTTTATAAAAATTTGAAGTCAAATGTTAACAATACTTAGAATTTGTCCAAATGGTAGGCAGATGAGGACATAAAATTGTTGGTTATATTCTTCATCATGTCATGAATATGATGAATTGACCACTTCAGCTTTGACTATCATCAGAATCCTCATGAACGCCATGCATATTTGCTTCTGCTGTAGCCACAAAATGGGTAAGGAGTAAACTAGGACCTCCGTTGGATTCAATCTATGTGGTGAGTATGATAATTTAAGTTTTGAGTTTCATTTTTTTACTAAATCTCTGCAAAACTCCAGTATGTATTTAAGTAAAACTGAGATGGTGTGAAGTTACAAGTTACAATGGCATTTAAATAAAGCTAAGAATAGTTCTTAAATTCTGAGAAATGGTGGAAAAAATGGTCAAAAATACATTATCTAAAATTTATCTTCTCAATGGTAGTCGGTGGAAAGTAGGATTGATTCTGAAGTTGTAGGGAAGAGAAGCAAACGATTAAATATCTTAATAGGAAAGGGTTTATGCAGAGGATGAATATTTGCACTGTAGGCTTAGGATGGCAGGATTGTAACAAGGAGAGAAAGAAATCTTGCTGTTTTTTCTCATATTTTCTCTTATCGCTTCAAAGTTGTGTACATTTTTCGCAGAAACATTGTTTGCATATTGCTTTGGTGAATTACCATATTTTCTTGATTCTAAGATGCACTTTTTTCACTTTTTAATGTCTCTGAAATTGCGTCTTACATTCAATGGCGTCTGTAGTATTATATTTTTTCTAAAAGCTATTACTAAATCAATTGATGGCATCTTAGAATCCAGGAAATATGGTAGGTATCTTTTATCTTGCATTTGGCTTGCAGAATAATCTCATAAGCAGCAAAAATGAACTCATTTTGGTTCCAAATGCATATCAAGGATATCTCTAAAATTGTCATTACACCATATCAAATAGTTCTCTTATAGCAACAATGAAACATTAGAGTAGTTAAATACTTGCTCAAAGTCAATCACATTACAAGAAAAGAGAATGAGGCATGAGTTACACATCTGCCCTAAATATGATATATTATTCACTGATATCCCATCAGATGTGTGGGCCAAGACCACTTCCCTTTGTAGTCTAATGCTGAGTTGAAAACTAAATTTTAAAAATCTAACAACCTTACCTTTATCTATTTTTACTTTCTCCATACGTAGTCATCATCATCATGAGGTGTTCTGCCTCTAGGCAGGTCCCTGGCACCAGCGTTGTCTCCACTCATTTCTGTTCCTTGCCATTTCTTTCATTTCCTGATACCCTCCCCTTTCTTTCAGATCGTCAAACATTTTTATTCTTCTACGTCCCCTTTTCCTTTCACCTTCTACTGATCCTTCCAACACCATCAATAGTAAACCTTCTCCTCTCAAGATATGCCCTAACCAGTTACTTTTCCTCCTCTGAATTGTTTCAAGTAATCTTCTCTTCTCATTCACCCTTGTTAGTATTGCTTCATTCCTTATCCTATCCGTCCACTTAACCTTCTCCATCCGCCTCCACACCCATAAAGCAATACACTCCAAACATAGCACTTCACAAGACGTTTCTTCAGATTTAAATCCATTTTACCACATAGTACCCGTTTTTTCCTATTAAATGTTTCTTTTGCCATTGCTATTCTTGTTCTTATTTCTTTTTCACTTCTCCAGTCTTCAGTTAGCATGCTTCCCAAATATCTATACTGTTTTACTTGCTCCACTCTTCCATCCTTTATTGACACATTCATAATCTCTCTATCCCCTATTCTCATCACCTTTGTTTTCTTTATGTTCATTTTCATTCCATATTCCATCATCCTGTCTTCTAGCTTTGTAACCATTTCCTGAATATGCCTCGTTTCATCTGCCAAAATTACCATGTCATCAGCAAACCTTATACAATTTATTATTCTACCCCCAATACTAATTCCTTTATCATTCCCTATTCCATTGTCAATCATTTCTTCAGCATATATATTGAACAGGGTTGGCGATAAGCAGCAACCTTGCCTTACTCCTCTTCCTAGATCATACCATTCGGTCTGTGCATCTTTTATCCTCATAGCTGCTTTCTGTTTCATATACAGCTCTTTAATTAACCTTCTATCTTTCCAGTCTACTTTTTTTGCTTTTAGTATTTCCATGAGTTTTTCCCAGTTCACTCGGTCGAATGCCTTCTCCATATCTATGAAGCACAGACTAATTCCTTTACCCCTTTCTATATATCTCTCTCCACTCATTCTTATATATATATATATATATATATATATATATATATATATATATATATATATATATATATATATATATATATATATATGTAGTATATAGGAGAAAGTGTTATATTCATGAAAAGAACCAAATTCAATAATTCAACGGAAATACATGTTTTGAGGTCCCCTGAGTACATTTTCACTATTTTCTTGACAATGTCTGTATATGTTAAAGGAATTTTGTGTGTGCTCTAACTCAAAAACTAATAGATCAGCACAAAACTTTATATTCAAGAGTTTATTACTAATTCAGGATCTGAAAAGGTTTTGGCTGAAATGGGTCTACCGAAAGTGGAGGTTTACTCATAATTTTTCCAAATTCATATAGGACTTAATTTATATAAATATTCATTATTTTCAAAGTTGTTGAAAATATAATTTTCTGCAACTTTTGCTTAAAGCATTCTTTCATAAAATAGAGTATTTAAGAGATATTTAGATTATCTCTATTATATTACACTAATGCCTTCTGCTGCTTGGCCGAGTTGAGCATTTTGATTGGTTGCCAAGAAACATCAGCCCTGACTCTGGCACCAAGGAATTTTTCTATATTATGGAGAATCTCGGACATGATTTGCAGTCAGAACTGACTAGGAAAGTCACTGAGCCTGATTCTAAGTGCATGCAGGGCCACATTCGCATCAAACATTTTTACTTTTTCCATAAGCAGTATTTGTGAAAAATATCGGATTCAAGATTTAAATAGAAATATGTACACGATTTAAGGTCCCCTGAGCATGCTTTCACTATTTTTTCAATTATCTCCCTTAGGACTTAATTTATATAAATATTTTTTATTATGATAGTTGTAGACAATATAGTTTTGAATAACTTTTGTTTGAAACGTTTTTTCATAAAACGGATTGTTTAAGGGATATATCGACGTTTGTTTATTTATTGTTTTTCCAATGTGAGAAGTGATTCAAAGTATTTTATACTGAAAATTATTCAAAGGGTTTAAAAATTATTCACAAGTGTACGTAATTGCAGATAGTTATTCTTGAGGACATGGATGTCGAGAGCAGCTTCTCAGTACTATTGCATATGTATTCATTACTCTGTATGGAGAAAATTGTGTGTTGGACACATCAGATTTTTTAATCATGTGCAGGATATTTTCAAAGAAAAACATGAAATTTTATGTGAAAGTACAAAGCGCAACCTAAAACAATAAATTATCCATGTTCTGTTAGTGTGTTCAAGCAGTATGTATACTGCTCATATATTGTCAAAATATAAAATTGTTAAATGTTCTATAACTTGATGCAGAACTTAATTAATTTTATAAACAGTGAATGTTGCAATTGAAATATATTTTATTTCGATCGATTTTCTGTCTGATTCCAGTTACATGCCTCAAGATTAGATAGTAGTTTGAATTTCACACAGTTTTTTTATCTGATTTTTTTTATTTGCAACAATAAGAGACTCAACTCTTTGGGGTTGAAAGTTGGAAATATATTTTTTATATACATTATTGCTTGCTTTCCATGAAATTTTTGGAGAATTTACAGCAGATGGCATCTCAAGTAAATCACTCACTGATGAAGTTAACTTAATATGTAAAATTTCAAAAACATAATCCTTCATAAAACAAAATGTAGTCAAAGAAGTATTCACTTGTTGGAAAATCTTTTATTTTCTTTAACCAAAAATACATTCACATATGTACTCTATATTACTTTTCATTAACAATCAACATGCCATCCTCAAAGCAAGCAATTGACTTCACCTAATTTCACACTTAAGAAATATGTTAGTGACCCAAATAGTATTACCTGCTTATTCAAAATATCTTTGGCACATATTTGTAATCCTAAGACTTCTTTGAAAGCCTTACTCATGTTGACAATTACAAGTCCATGTGCTAAAATGCACTTTGTTTTCATATGTTCCACACCTATTACGCTATTCTGACATTAGAGAGATATGTGGAGGTTTTATCTTTGTACATTTTGAAGCAATTTCCCAAATGCAAAGAAAGTGCCCATAAATAACAAAAATGTGTGAATTATTTTTATTTGTATGTGAGGCTTTCCCTAGATTTTAGTAAAGTCATTCTTGAGTTATTTTATGCTTAGACATCTATTTGCATCTTTTTTCTTTCCAATGTCATCCTCCAAGAAGATACGCTTGTCCATATTTTTGCATTATTTTGGCTATATTTTCTGCTGCAGCCTTGAAGGGCATGTAGCTATTAATTTTCTTTAATTCGACCATGTTTATGTCAATGTATGACCCTGATGCAGGTAGAACTCGGGCTATATTTTTTATGGTGACTGTTCCATCTCACATTTTAATAATGCTGCATAGCCAACTGTTCATGGCACAATCTTTATTAACTTATACACTTGAAAATGTATCATGTGGCACCAATAACATAAGGTATGAGAGAGAATATTCAACTCTGTGTTTAATTCTTTTGATGTATATATAAGTGGATTATGGTGTCACAGATGAAGATGAATAACAGCTAATGAAAGTCAGATACTGAAATCAATTGTGCAATGGAAGACATTTTAAAACAAAAGCAGTTGATTCACCTATGCATAAATAGATGTCATCACCTTAATGTGTGAATATGGGACTTTGGTGTGAAAGAAATGAGAGAATAAAATCCAAGTTAAACTTCTACAGTTGCTGATGGAACCAGACTTGAAAAGAGAATAATTTCAAATTGCCTAAAGGATTTACATTTAATGAGGACCATGAATGAATTGAATTATAAAATTAATATCTTGAAATGATAGAAAAGCAGAGAAAAATTGCATAAAGAAGCAAAACATGGACTAATTTGGAGATCACATTGGGAGACAAATGTTTGTGGTAGGGCTTGTCTTGGTTGCTTGTCATAGAATAGGAAAGGCATTTCTGTATAAACCTACATGTCTAGGCTGGGAATAATTTTGAAAGGAGAAAAAATATTCCCAACTTTACAGCTAATGCCTGTCTGCTTAGGATCTTATGATCAATTCGTTCTATCAATTTCTATGTCTAGACCTTATTTTCTGTGTTTAATATAGACAAAAATTTATATCTTTGATTTTGATGTCATTTATAGGATAAAATTGAAGACCGATTTTAGAAATATCTAGTATAAAATAGGGCACATGATGATTGTAGCTTATGCTTTTTATCTCAATCATGCCTCCATGACTTTCTGATGCAATTAATGACTTTGCTGTTCACACAGTATAGGGAATATATGTACACATTACCATTTAAGTGTTTTTCAATAATGAAGCACAATCTCTTTTGTCATTTATATAAAAAAGTTCAGTGTGGGATCATTGTTATCAGACTTAGACACAAACTGCCATCACCACTGAGATAAACACTGCTCCATAAACTCGTGATCCTAAAAACATTAAGTCCAGTATTATATTTTTAAAAATTAATATGGATTTTCACCAAGTGATAGTTCATTCATTTAAGAAGCTAATTAGTTATATTTTCAATGTTATAAATTCAATTATTAAACTATTTATTTTATTATATAAGTATACGAATGATGAATGGGAATTTTAATTCTAAATCAGCATGTTGTGTTACTGAAGATACATATTGGTGTTTTTTACCATAATAAAGAGGAATATTGCCAATACATGTCTTTTCTGATACATGACAGTTTATATTTATCTTTATCAAAATATAACAGCAAATAGATGAGATATTTGTAGCATATTTCTATTTGGTAAAGGATTTTATACATGACAAGATTATTCATATGACAATAAGTAGGTACATAAACTGTTTTAAGCATTTTACTTCTAATTATGAGTTGTAATATAAATATGTAAATTCATCTCGCATACGCAGATATATTTTCACATAAATAATTGAAATATGAAAAGGGACACTGTCTTAAATTAGATATTGAAAAATCAAAAATTAAATTTAAAATGATTTATTAAGTGATGTGTTTGTAAAGGAACAATAAATGAGAGCATTATGAACTTAGCAAGCAAGGAAATGAATGCAACATATCACAGTCGTCAGTTGTGGAAATGGGAAGACGGAATGCAATTTATTGCAACAGGAAATGCTTCAGTATAGCTAGCGCTTTTCTCAAACCTTAGTCATTTATGCATTAAAAGGGCAGAAATATGCACAAAACATAGTGTGCTAAATTATATAAAGCTTTGTAGTTTTCAATATTTTACACTATGTTCAATAATTTTATAAAACAGTTGCTGTTGTTGTTTAAGACCATTTTGTGATGGACATGTCTCTTACTGCAATATGCATCACCATCATGATTATTTTGCGCAAACTTTTAAGTCATTTATGATGAGAAAATGTCATTTAACCTATAAGACAATCCTATGGAAGATAATTATTTACAATTTGGCTCATCCTCTAGTCATCCAAAGGGAAATTTAAGAGTGGTTCAAATGAGAGCAGCTAAATTGAACAATTCTCTAATTTTAAATTAACTTAATGTGCTTTACATAGGGAAGTTATTTTGCTTTAGTTGGCACCCCTGAGTGTATCTGCCATATGGTTACTCAGAGGATAATTTAAAATATTGACGGTTCAAAATTGCTGCATGTCTGGGAAGTTGCATGAAAAGTGAGTTGAGAGTAGCCATCAATTTTTTTAATGCGGGAATTAGACATAGTGAAATATATCACAGGATGGTTAACATGTACGATGAGAAATTCGTGGCACAAAGGAGAGTGTATGAATTGATCGAAAAGGTTTAAAATGGAGTCTATGATCTTGAAGATCCTTTTCAGCCTGACAAGGCCAACTGCATAGTCATGCCTGACAACATATCTGTTATTGAAAGACAAATTGGAGAAAATCGGAACATAAAGCTGAAGGAATTGATTTCGATGTGAAGATCGAATCTGATCTCCATGACAAGTTGGGATTCGGTTAAAAGTGTGTATAGAGGAAGCAAAACCGACAAATTGATGCATTCTCTGTGTAGCTGGCTCGATTCGAAGATGAATGAGTAGATTTGCTAGGCCGTACAGAGACTGGATGGTGAGTCGTGCTTGCATTAATTTCTGCCTGAAAATAATCGAGCCCGTTAAGGGTGACGTCATTCCATCTCACCAGAGTCTAGGAAATCCGAAGCCAAACCGTCGACGGAAAAGGTAATGTCAACCGTGTTTTGGAATGAAAATGGGATTATTTTGGAGATTTATATGAAGAAGGGGAAAACCAACAAGAGCGCTTCGTACTGCGACACGCGTGAGGGATAATTGAAGCCTGCAATTCAGGCCAATCGTCGAGGATTGACATCAAAACGGGTTTGTTTACAGCAAGCAGCTCCCAGGAAACTCGACCGAGTCGGCTAGGAAAATCGCTCGGTGCTAAGAGCGCGCGCGGGGGCTCATACAGGTAATTTTTTTAAAATAGTAAGCAGAGCAGTCGCCCAGGGCCCCGCGCCTATGAGGGCCCCGCGGGTCTTAGAGACAGCTCTGTAATTAAATGAGAAATTTGATTTGTATAAATAGGGAGCCCCGCGGTAACCCTCTCGCCCGAGGACCCGCGGGTCTTAGAGACGGCTCTGATAGCAAGTTTCAATAAGTAAATAAACATTTCTGAATATAGCAGTGTTCGATATTTTTTCCGATTTTTTAAAATGTATGTACTTGATAAGTACGAAAACATTTTTAGAGAACGCGAGGCTTTGTGCAGTCGCACCGTTGGCACCGCTATTAAAGATCTGCATTTTGAAGTGGTGCCATATGCCCCTTGGCTCCAAGTGACTATCGTCTTTTTAGATCACTCAAAGAGGCATTAAGTGGAAAGCAATTTCACTCGGATAACGAGGTACGAACAACGGTGCATGAATGGCTCGGAAAGCAACCAAAGAAATTCTACTGCGACAAAATACAGGCATTAGTTTCATGGTGGAAGAAGGGTACCGAAACAGCAGGATATTAAGTTGAAAAGTGAAGAAGTCGCATAACCTAGGTTTTCTCAAATATTTTTTCTTTAAATTTCGTTTTTTATCATTTGAACCACCCTCTTAGCAACTATTTAAATTTGAAGCGTCCCAAAAAACAAATTCTCATCAACTTATGTCCTCATGACTCTTAAGAGTAGCTCGAAGATGGCCGATACGAGATCATATAGAAATCCCTCAATAAGGAAATTGTAACTCGCTGTTAGTCCACTCTCGGCGACACCATCTTCATGGTTTAGAGTTGCGTTGCAGCATTAAGTTCGAGGGCTACGCAAACAAAGTTAATTTTTCACTTTTCATTTTTGTTCAAGCATGCATAAAACCTTTGAGCTTGTTTGGTCTAAGAGATAAAACACAATTTTGACCTGCTAAAATTCGGTAACGTGCGATTTGATACGCAAGTAAAAATAGACTTCCGAGAAGCAAGGCCGCATGATTGACACGTCCTTTTAAAAATAGATCGTCTCACTTAATTCGTTGTCAAGACATTTCGGACGTCATCACCTAAGACATCCTAATATGGACACTGGGACCAACTGTACAAAAAACAGTCCTCTGCTATTCTACAAAGAATGTTTGCGGTAGGGCGTCTGTTAGGGGGAATTCCATTGCCTCCCATGCCCAATTGACCGCCACCAAGTCTTTAAATCGAAGCGATCCACGACCGCTAAACACAGTTGAGAGAATCATAAAGAAGACTGCTCGACTCGGTAACTAGCAGACCTTTGATGCCTCCTTTTGCCGTTGGGTTCGCGTCCCTCACTCGGTTTCGCTTTGATTGCCGCTTTACGAACCGGTTTCAACATCCTGAGGAGCGCTTCTGATATTCTTTCTCTTTCCCGCGGGAAGAGTTAGGAGATGTATTCACTAGAAGTAGAGCGTGAGTTCTCGAGACATCTGCTGGTCGCCCTGCGGAAAGATCGAACAGATTAGCGAATGCTGTTTGCAAGGTATTGTAAAAAAGCAAAAATGTCTTATTAGATCAAATAATAGTAAGGGTTCCTTTAGAAAGATTAATTTTAAATCGTTTTAAGGTAGCAGTTGCACAAAATAATAGGATAAATACCGAGTCGTAATTACGGTTTGGCGAAGGTTGCATTTGCTATAAGCGCAGCTCGCAGAGGGCGCATCATGACTCCCGCTCACATGCGAAAGGACAGTTTTCGTTTAAAAATTATATAGTTGATGCTCAAATATCACAATTGTTTTACTAGAATGAAATTATTCTTAATTACAATTGAGCAAAAAATAATATTTAAGAAAACCTTTATTTTAGGCCTCTTCTCATGCCCAGGTACCGAATCTTCCAGCAGTTACAATGGCTAAATAGCATTAGACGCGCTATGTAATAGGTATTCGTATTTTTATGAGAAAAATGTGGATATATTTAAATGATGAAGTAGAAGTTTTTAAATAGTACCAGTAGATGACATTTGAGTTGTGTGGATGTTCCATACACGTTATCTGCAGAATGATTCATGAAAAGTATTTACATTTTTTGTACGGGTAAATAAAAGCTGTTCGGTGTTAAAAGCAAGAATACTCTTGATGTTGAAACAAAATTCCATATCAGTCGACTAAACCTAACTTGATATTTGGACACTTTTTCGTTTATTCCGAATTCTTATCTTGGCGGTTTTATGTGCTGTTTGGCTTGGAGAAAAAGGAGTCTATTTTTATTCGTTCGCAATTCGTTGGTATCCGCTCACCCCGTTTGAGGCAAGGTCGTCTTCCCAGCTCAGCTTTTTCACCCTCCTGGGGATGGAGCCTCGCGGCCAACCGACTGGCCGAGGGCCTTCCAAGGAACCGATGGGTGCACCTCCTGCGGCCCTAGGACCCAGGAGCGGGGGGTGAGCTTGCGGGGAGGGGGGTGGTGGGGCGGGTGCCACCCTCTTAACCGATGGCCCCGGGGGGTGACTCCCTTGGTACGGTTGACGACTGCCAGGCTCTGCGAAACAGAATTAAGCATTAGGTCGAAAACGAAGATTCCATTTGGTAGATGGGAAATGTTTATTTATAAAACAAAAAGTGAAACTAGTGTAATCGTCGCTGAGGTTAAATACTCACTAAGCGTGGCCACACTCGAATTCCCTTCGGTTCGATGCCTCGCCTTCACCGGGAAAGGTGAATACATGTATCATTACGAAAATGAATCAAAACAAATTTATATTCTATATATCAGGTTGCGGATGACCTCGATGAGGAGAACGAATCTCATTCCATAATCTCTCTCTCATAAAAAGTTATAAATGATGATTATGTAGCTGAAAATATTCATTACTACCATAGCCTTTTAATTACATGACCCGTGCATCCATTCATCCACTTTCTCCACTTCTCTTCATCCACTTTCTCCACTTCTCTTCATCCACTTAGTCAAGTCTTTATTCTAAGTGGCACAATTAGATAAACTTCATTTAATGTGAATAAAATCATTCGGCTCCAAAGGAATGGATCTATACGAGGGTATCAATAATGATGCTGTTATGTTAGTCGATTAAAAACTCTCCTTGTTAAAATCTATTTCAGGAATTTTCCTCCAAAATGAGGCGTGCGAGAAACTACAATGCAATAAATGCAGTAAATCAGGGGTGGGCAAACTAACTTTTTACGTGGCGGGCCGCATTAACAGTTGCAGCTTCTTAGGTGTGCTGCATTAACAGATGAAAATGCTTCGGCGGGCCATGTTAGGATTCACATCGGAGGTTATTTGAGATAATACGAAGGATTCTATTAGTGAAAATCATTAATTAATAACATATTAGCCCCATAACATCACTGGAAAAGGTTTTCCGGCCATAATTTTAAGCAAAATTTATGAAATTATCTGTATTTTATGTTACGGTTCGCTTTCATAATGGCATCTCGGGCCTAACGTGGGAACGTCGTTTGTCCACCCCTGCAGTAAATCATCTATTATTCGCATTGATTGGGGGCGGATCTCCTTCGGATTATCGGTTTGTTACGATAATTCGACAATAATGGCATTGAATGTGGGTGTGTCTGTGGCAGTCGTAACTCTTCAGAAAATAAACGTAGGAGCTTCAAAATTTGTCAGCAGCTTCAGGCTGATCATGAGAGCTGCAGCGCCAAAAATAATTCAAATCGGCCCAGAGGGGATGGCCGGTTCAAATTTCGGTTTTTAAAAAGAAATCTCAGCAACCAGTAGACCGATTTTGATGAATTCTCCACCAAAATATTTTCGAGCCGAAAATGGACAAAATCGGTAATCATGGTTAAAAGGTCCAAGGGCGGTCCAAATTTCGTTTTTTTTTATGTCTCGGCAACGAATTGACCGATTTCGATGAAACCTTCATTATTATCAACGTTTTGGTGAGATACATTTTCGAGCTGGAAATAAAAGGCGTGAACGAGTTTTGCTTTTTCTCAACCGTCTAGCGTTAATTAGAATTTCATCCATTTTTCATAATTTTATTTATAAGTTCCGAATATTCTGAATAGATCTTCCAGATTATCTCCGGAACTATTATGCAGCTTCAGGTTGTTCATGAGAGTTGCGGTGCCAAATATAATTTAAATCGGTTCACGGGGTCGAGGGGTCCCCATGGAACGGTCGGTCCAAATTTAGGTTTTTTAAAAGATATAAAGATATCTCAGCAACCAATTGACCGATTTTGATGAAACTTCCACCAATATCAATGTTGAACCAAGAAATGTTGAGGCTTAAAACTTGGTACACATAATAAAGAGACGCTGAGGATATGCGCCTCGGTGCCAGAACTTTGATTTCTTGGGAGGGAGGGAGGTATCAAATCTGAGCCCATATTTAATTTGTTCATACCAATTAAAGGCCAATATTGGTCACTTATCTTGAGAATACCTTGAGTGTGAATGAAAATATTAACGAGTGATATGCGTATGAAAAATTCGAAACTCTAAACCCGGGGCAAAGCTCGGTTATTATCTAGTAACAAATATAGTAGGTGTCCGCATATTATTGATTGTATTTTTGAATTTGTGAATAGGCATTCAGTATTTTAATACATTGAATAAAAGTTAACTAGTTTGTATAATGTTAATCAAAGTAACGACTGTAGCATGCACTAAACTTGATCGGGATTTCATTCCTTCCTACATCTCGAGATCGTTATGGTGGAACGACGTTCGGGTTATTGGATTTCTGATGATCGACGCCCCCCTGCGTTGCAGATTAAGACGAATCAAACGATTTATTCTCCTTTTCTTACCCTTGCCTCTTTCTCCGTCTCCGTCCATTTCGCCCCTCTTCTGCCCTCCTCCACCCCTTCCCTTTTCCATTTCCTTCCCGTTGGCTCGAGGGATGTTGCTGCCCTTCCTCCATTTCCTGTAAACAAAGTATCATTCGCTAAAATTGGAAAATATGGTGATAGTGAGAGGGAAGAGACACGTTTGATCGGTTTATGATAGAGAGAAGTAATGCTGAGGGGGGAAAACAGGAACGTGTTAGCAAGGGGAATGGGTTATTTTATCGCGGAATGATGTAGAAATAAGATTATTTTAATGGAGGTTTGGAATGAAGACGTTGTGAGGGAAGAAACACTCGGCCCATGATTATGAGACTGCGGAATGGAGGGGATTTAGAATGTAAAACAAACATCAGAGACTTAATTTTTTTGTCTTGCGTATTGTAGGTTATAGTCTACTTGACCTTTATTCTCCCCGTACCCAGAAATAATAAACATTTGCGTGTAACAGAGCGTGACAATCACGAGCAAATCTCGCAAGAATCTCAGAAAATTTTCTTCAGCGAAAGCACACTATAAAGAAAGTAATTTATTTATCATCTTCATCGCATTCGCTTACGCAGACCTGATTCCAAAGCTAACATCTCTTGCGCTGCGTCCGAATTTCCCTATTCTTATTTGGATTCATGGCCGCCTCGTAGCCTGTTTACGTAGCTATGTTCCTTAATTACTCCAAAAAATAAATCGCAGAATATATATATATATTTAGGACCGTGACAGTAGTTTCCCAATTCCGCCGACGTTTGCACACATGGCCTCCCTTCACAAACATTCCTCCCACGCCGTCTGCACTCTTCTTGAACTCGCCTTGTTCGCTTCATATATATTCCACTAAAGGAAAACGGACAGTTAAATGCGAGCAAAAACTCGAGAACAAGAATTTGAGAGTTGAGTCCCACATTGAGATAAGGGCGGGAGCGGGAGATAATTAATCACATAGGAAATTACCCGAATATTGTACGGTAATGAAGATAAAACCAGGGTCGTTTGTAGAAGGGTCCAGAAAGAATCGATCTGTATGTAGCCTCCTTTATGTTAACAAACAAAGTAAACCATTAAGACATTTATTGGCGTGATGTAGAAGCGCGTGGCCCTGGGCACAACCAACAATAACTAAATCTTGGTCGTGTTAATAAACGAAGTGAATGAGGCGTGATAGAGGATAGATAAGTACAATACAGGATATTCTCGATTTACGTCGTTCCCGGGAAATGCGACGCAAAGTGAAAGAGCGTATACCGAAACCGGATTTTCCGTGAGCATAATAATTCAGATACACATATCGCTCATGGGCAAGGAAAGTGACACAAGTCAAGACAGAATTTTATCAGGAGAGCGTTTTGAAAGTTGATTAAAAAAACGAATGGAATCACTATAGGAAAGATAATCAGATTATTGACGCTGGGTTTTTTCTACGTGTTACCACCTTCCGTAGCAACCACCAATCTCGTATTCAAAGTGGATACCAACCCCTTCAGCCCCTTTTTGAATTGTGACTCTTTTTTCGCACGCGCTGATTTAATTTTTTGAATCATGACACATCAACAAATTGGACTGTTTTGGTACGTCATTTATTGTAATTACAAAAATAACTTTATATATATATAACCACTAAAAAGTTATCAGTAATTCTTAACACAATGTTTCCAATTTACAGATTTTTTAAATTCAAAATGAAGTAGATAGTTATAATAATTAGATCAACAAATATTCTATGAATTTAGCATAGAATTTTGGAATGTGGTTATTTTTAAGCAAATCTAACAAATCTTTTTTTCCTGTCTAGCAAACCGAGTTTCTTAGAATAAGCGGGTTGTAAATCAATAGCGACAGAGTATTTAAATACTGTTTTGCTTCTAGTACTAGTAGTAGGTTTTGAATTAATTTCTTTGTAGTTTTCCTTGCTGTATGATGTTTTATAAAATACTGTAATAGGGTGGTTTTTTCAACTCTTAGAATTTTAATGTCATTGAGTTTTACTGCCTCGTAGTCAACATTTTTGGAGAAATTTATTCCCATTCGTGAAGCTAAATTTTTGAAGTCTGTAATATCTTCGTGGCACAATTCGTGCGCTTTATACGGCTCGCCTGTTATTTTAGCCGACCTAATCAGAGCTATATATTGGTCGAGTACATAGACTGGACTCGATCTTAGTGATTTCTTAACTTGCCTTTCGATGAGTGAGTGAGCATTGTCTCCCTCATTCTGTGAATATCCTTTAATGAGGAGTTTATGCGTTGATCTAATTTTGAACTTAGATACTGCATAAAATTACATGGAAATCCATGTATCGATTTTGTTGTTGTTGGAATATAGCACAATATCTAGTTCACCACTAGACACGGTATTTGCCTTAACTTGTAGGTAATTCATTAGACAAGATCCAATTTCGATGGCACCCCATGCCAAACGTAGCAATGAACATAGCTAGTTTTCAGTTCATAAATAGTTAATTATAAGAATTAAGCTTTGGCATAACAGTATGTCGAAACCTCTACATCTACATGTTACCCTGCAATTCACCTAATTGGTGGGTGGCAGGGGGTGCAATGCACCATAACCTACCTAAAGATTGTTTATCGCAGGTTGATATTTTCTATTGTGATCTCGTATTGTCCTCGGAAAGAATGAGCCGAGATAACGCTCCGTCCTACAATCGATCTCACGTATCTTATCATCACGGTCGTTTCTACCTATATACGTTGGTGCTTCAATTATTCCTACAACCTCGTCTTTTAGACATTCCGATCTATATTTCTCCAGAAGCCGCAACCTTGAGATCAATCTACGATCCTCCAGTGGTACCCAGTTCAAATCCCTCAATAATGAAGTGACGCTTTCTTTATGTTCGTACTTTTGTTTTACGAATCTGGCTGCTCTGCGCTGAACTCTTTCTAATTGAATTATGAGTCCCTTCTCGTACGGATCCCATATGGATGAGGCGTATTCCACTTGCGGTCTAACCAGTGATAAGTAACATGTTTCGCGTACTTTTTCGGTAGTGTTCCGTACTATTCTACCTATGAAAGCCAGTTTCTTGTTGGCCGCGCCTATAACTCGACGAATGTGCATGCCCCACGAAAGATCTCGAGAAATGGTTACTCCTAAATATTTAACATGCTCGGCTGCTTGAATATTTATTCCATCTATTTTATACTCGAAACCTACTTCTATGTTTTTACTTTGCCAGAAGGGTATGGATTTTTCGGGTTTAAAAAAAGTTCCTTCGGAGGGTAAATATCGGGTTTTATTATTTTCTTTTTCATTCGGGTTAAAATCGGGTATAAATAAGATACAGATTTTTCGAGATTTTAAAAGAAAGTTCAATCTCGGGTAATTTTCGGGTTTTATTATTTTGTAATTCAAATAAAATGATTTTTAAATAAAAATCTTGTTTAACAATTTAAAAGTTTTATCATCAATCAAAACTTTTTTACTATATCTTAACTTTGCTTGAGAGTGATATATTGTGCTAAACGCCTCCAGGTGGCGTGGAACACATTGCATGCTGCACAGACATCTTGCTTCCCGTTCAACTTCTTTTGAAAACACACCAGATATTACTGAAATAAATTCTCTTTCGTAGTTTTTTCAACTAACAGACACTTGGACTCCTGACATCATTTCTGATATATAGTTTTGCAGTATTTAGTCATTAAAATTGCGTGATATGTTTATTGATGCACCAACTAAGGGAGGAGAAGAAATTTTTAATAGATAGGGATATAATCGGGTCGTGGTGTTTTGCTAACCAATTCATTAAATGCCCTTCGGCCTCTTGGATGGGTTTCATTTTAATCCCGCTGCGCTTGAGAAATTAAACGGGTACGGTGGGAAGATCGCGAATTAAACAAATGAACATCGCTTTCTAATCCACCGAAAACTCGTTGGCTATCACGTGCTGGTGCGCGACAAGTTATTCTTTACTTTACATTCACTTAAAAAAAAAGCTCCAAGCTTTCTGCACCAATAAATTCAATGCAACACCGCAACTTCAGTGTGCAGTTCCAGAAGCTGGTGATGCCGCCGGGTAGGGATGTGGGGTGAATAGCGATTGAATATAGTTACCCTCCGTAGACGAGGAGGAGCAGGAGCAGAAGGGCGAGAAGAGCGAAGAGGGAACCCAAAACGAGGGCCAGGAGGAATGCGGCACTTCCAGGGGACCACTGGCCCCCAGCAGCCCCTCCTCTTTGCACCTCAGGTGAAGAGCTGCCCGGGAAATTGACGGTCACGGGGACGGAAGCCTGCGGAAAAATTTAAGGACACATTGAGAGATACCGAGTCAAAATCAAAAAGCTGATTTGGCCACCACGTGACTTTCTCCATATCTGTAATATTTCTAAAAATTCCAAATAGGTTACATAATAATATTTTAAGAAACTGCGAGAAAATTTTAGACTACAAAGAATAGAAATAAACTCAAACCATTGCCTTCTGATATTAGATATAGCCACAAAGCTCCAACAATTAAGAAAAGAAATTGGAGCGTTAGTAAGATGTAGCTAAGCAACAATTGTTAACAATGGTCGTCGGTAGGTGGCGTGGTGGTGGCAGCTAAAATATCTCTTAAACAATGCATTATACGGAAAAATGTTTCAAACATAGGTTGTAGAAAATAAAGTTTCCTACAACTTTTATTCCAGTACATTTTTACATTTATCAAATATTAAAGCAAATATTTCAAAATAACTGATGTGATAAGAGTAAATACCCACTTCGGTTGACCGATTTTTACAAAAAACTAATCAGTTCTTCTGACTTCTATAAAAATGTTAAATATAAAATTTCGTGTTGACCTGAATAATAGTTTTGGAGTTAGAGCACCCACATAAACATACATACCATATACAGTCAGACCACGATTTAGCATCTCCTCCTCTATAGTTCAACCCCTCATACCACCAATGAATCGTGAACAGAACTTCCATCCTGTGCTTACATAGAGCAAGCATATACCTCGATTTACCGCCGCCCTCGCTTTAACGCTTATGCCATTGATGGAAAAACGGTGGCGCTAAATCGGGGTTTGACTATATTTAGATTGCAAGGTCCCCCAGTTGTTTAGCGCCAGGAGTCCCAGAAGGCCTACATCCGCCACTGCATTTTCATCGTGATCTGTTTGCACATCATTTAGTTTTTATACCGACAGAACAAATTACAGGGATTATGCAGGATTTACAATATGGAAAAGTATTTCTGCCAGATAATGTATTTTATTGCGAAATTTTTTATTCCGTAAAGATGTGCTGAATATTCCAAAAGTCCTCAGCAACATATGAGAGCTAAATTTACGAAAAAATGTGGTTTTGTCTCATCAAAATTCAGGTAGTCTACGGAAATATTCTGTATAATTTGAACACTAACGTGAAGGAAGTTGCCATGATTTGTATTTATTTAAGCATTCGCTGCAAGTTTTCCTAATTTTTTCTTTCCTCCTTACTGGCGATGCTGATGTAGCATGGAATCAAAACCTAACTGATGTCGTTCAACTTTTTTGACCCGTCGCTACAATTGATCGAATAAACTGTTTAAGCGTTTGAGCTGTTTAAGCTTCAAAATGAATTTTCTCATTTTAAATAAAAGAATTTACTTGGGTACTCCTAAGTATGAGACTCGATTTCGGAGTTTTTTTTACAAGAACAGAAAGGCATTTTAATCAATGCGATTTTGTGGTCTTTTTCAATAGTCTGATATTTGACTCTTTATTTTTACCAATCTCGGAGGGACTCCGCTGTCTTTAGCGACGACCACCAGGTGCGCCATTGTTCCATCCAATGCTGACATATTGCGCAGTCGAAGTTCGCCGTCGTCGGTGATGGAGAACATACTGAAGGGCAAGCGGAAGGAATCATAGTCAACGTTACGGTCACTAAACTGCAAAATAAAGCTTATACTCAAAATTTACAGACATAATAAGGCTGAAAGGGGTTCTTTAAAACCATACTTATCTAAGAATTTCGCTGTATGGTAGTTAGCGTATGGTCAAACATAAATTGATTCTATAATGAAAACGTAAAAGAAGATCATGATCTAAAAATATAATCTAGTGAACTCCGCGAAATTTTCATTTAAATAAGGTTTTTCTTAAGAGGGAAGCGTTTATGGCGAAACATTCGTATTTGATTTAAAATATAAAACAAATGAAAATAATCAATTTTAGAGCTGAAAGTTACTTTTAATTCGCTGGAGTATTCGCAAGCATTTGTAACGAACATAAATGCTCTCAGACAAATAGGCAAGAACATGTCACCTGGCCGAGGGTCCTCTTAGCTCCAGATATACGGTGTCCCCGGCGTCTCCGTCCGCGGCCTCCACCACTCCCACCACCAGTCCGTCCGCGGCCCACGTACCATCTGTCGGTGCGACCGTGAACTCGTATTGAGGGAATCGGAAGCGAGGATCCCAGTCGTTAACGTTGAGAACGGACACGTTCACTCTCGCGGTGTCATTCTGCGTGGAAAAGAACGAAGAATGTGACTGTTAATGAGATGACGTGACAAGGTAGACATTGTAACGGTTAAAGGTGATTCATACAGCATAAAATACTTGAAAATTAGAGGAAAATGCTAAAATCAAATAGAAAAGTATCCAGGAAAAAATGAAATAACGGCATCAAACTCATCTGTCATTTTTTACGGAACATCTTCAGGGATGTTGTGTCGTGACATGAGCGAGCTGTTGCAATAAATGTGTGTATATATATATATATATATATATATATATATATATATATATATATATATATATATATATGGATGTCAACAAGGTGTTGGGATGAGGAAACCCAGTGAGCACTCACCAATCAGACGACTTCAGGTTGGCGAGGCCCCGGGGATGTCGAAGCGACACACGTAAAATAACACAAAAACACAGAAACATCACAAACGTAAAGCTTTCGGAACTACTCCTTCTTCAGCTACAGAGAGAGAACTGTTATTTTACGTGTGTCGCTTCGACATCCCCGGGGCCTCGCCAACCTGAAGTCGTCTGATTGGTGAGTGCTCACTGGGTTTCCTCATCCCAACACCTTGTTGACATCCATATATTCATTTTACCTTTCCTTTTCCGTAAGTTGTTATATATATATATATATAGATTTAACTCACAATCAGTCTGTATATTTCTCCCGGTGATAATAGGTATTAGTGGTAGCAAAAACTGAATAGATGAATGATGTGCAATCTTTTTAAGCCAAGTGTTTAAAAAGGCCACACATGGTGTAGTGATATAGATAATTGTTTTCATAAAAATCTACAGTCAACACCCATAGCGAATATGCTACATAAATATGGCGTAATGACGATATGCATCAATTGTATTTATTTGGTATAATTTATAAATACTTTGTTTTTATATAAAGTGGTAGTCTAATGATAACATTACTTTGAATTTGTCCAAATAGGCATGTGTGGACATGAAATCATTTTTTATACTCAGCATCATGTGATGAATATGATGAATCGACCACTTCATCAGAATCCTAACGAACGTCATGGATCTTTGAACTCCGTTGGATTCAATCCTCATGGTAAGCATGAAAATTTAAGTTTTCATTTTTAGACTAGTCCTCTGCAAACCTCTAACAAGTGAACATCGATGAAACGTAAGATCGGTTAAATACTCGCTCAAGCCAATCGCGTTTGGGAAAAATAAAGCGAGGCCTGAGTTACACGTAATATTCACCGATATCCCGTCGGATGCGTGGGCCAAGAAGGAATACGCCTGGTGCTCTCCCTCGTAGTCCAACGCCTGCCTCAGAACGATGTCTCCGTAAGGAGAGATACCGAACACGTGTCCTCCATCGCCGTCGCCACCTTCAGGGTCATCTTCCAACCAGAACCTCACCATCTGTATGGAAATTAAAGAACAATATGTTTTGAATTAGTACGCGAAGATTATTTATCGAACCGCGCCATTCCTTGAAGAAGGGGGTGGAAGCGCGGGTGTGCTCCATACCCTGAGATCCTGAAGTCCAAAATAAACGTTTACACATATGATCGCGCATCAATTTTGAATCGCACCCAGTGACGGATTTACGCCTCATGGGACCCCAGTCGCTAAACATTTGGGGCCCCTGGCGCTAAGCAGTCGGGGGCCCTATAATCTAAATATAAAGTGGAACCGCTCCTAATGGCTACCCTCCTTTGTGGCACCTCTTAATGATCGTTTTTCTATGGAATCATAGAGAGGTTCCACTGATTTTTAAATCGAGACATTTTATATTTCTGAGATTATATATGTACACGAACATTTTTCATTACTTCACGGAGCCACTGGCGCGCGTCATGTGCAACCCCCCTTAAATCCGCCACTGATCGCACCCGTAATTTTTATGGACCATTTCTATCCTTTAGAAGGCTTTTTCTTTAATGAAAAATTATTATCATAAATAGTACAGATTAACGGAGAAATATAGCGAAGAGTACTATTGTCCGAATTTCTTCGATATGGTAGCGTTGGATGTCAGGTCTTAGTTGAATAAATACTGATGCAGAGATCTTTTTTACTTTAATAATTAAATCTAAATTGGCCACACAATTTTATTGGAGCTCAAAAACCGTCAATTTCAGCTTATTTTGTAATCTAGTTGATGCGAATCTCAAAACACGAAGACATCTTTGGCGTCGTTGAGAGATGTAATGGTACCGAGCGTTGAAATTGCCTTAATCGCATCCACCGTCGAAATTTGAAACGTTAAGTCAGGGGTCGGCAACCTACGGCCCGCGGGCCACGTGCGGCCCTCGAGAACGCTTTATGCGGCCCGCAAAGCTGTAATGAAAAAGTGATCAGGAAAATTTATCATGGGCAATTTTATATTTTTTTGAATAAAATTATGGTCTCATTGCCTTTTCGAGTGAAGTTTTAACGCTAGTAAATTATGTGGACTTGATTTCGTTCGTATGAAATCACAGAATCTCTAGAAAACTTCTGATTTATTCGCTCATCCGGCCCGCCGAGGCTTTCTTGACTCCCCCTCCGAAACATTCACAACTGCAAATGTGGCCCGCCATGCAGAAAAGGTTGCTGACCCCTGCGTTAAGTGATCATATATAATTCACATTTCATCTACCGATTTGTCTCCATAACAAATATATTAAAGGAAATTCATTTCTTTAATATCCTTCCTTTACCGTCACCGTATAATCTTTCAGCAGCTAAATAAATCTCTAAGTATTTGTTCGAATATTTATGCTTTATATATATATATATATATATATATATATATATATATATATATATATATATATATATATTACTGGAAAAAGTATTAAAAAATCAGAAAACGCTGCTCGTTTCCGGCTTGGGAATTAGTCACGGCCAGAAGGGTCGCAAGGCATTTAAAACATTCGTGACTCCAGTCTGACTCCTATTCTGAGGTTTTCACGATTAAATATTTAATTTTCCAAAAGCCAATTTTACTAATATTTAGTTTTTATACGTTTTCATTGGACTAAAAGAATGAAATTTTTACGAATCTTTTCTCTTCTTTAAAATAAACTTTTCCATTTTAAATTCCTCACTAAATTTCGTGAGCAGTAGACAACATCTGCTGTTCCTATTTTTTTACCGTGAAGGTGACCTAAGCTCACAAGGTTTTACAGTTGGAAATGAAATATTAGAATGTTCGGGGCGCGAGACCAGCCTGCCATTGCCTAGAGACGCCCCTGGCCGCGGCAAAGCCCCGCGGATTATCGTCCCAATACCCCCCCCCGCTTATGATCTATCGCAGATGTGCGACTCCAACCTTGTCTGGCGACCTGTTTGTGAGGAGAGTGACAAGGACGCTATGCACAGGTGCGTTTTCCAAAGCTGCCACCGCGAAAACCCTCTGCACGAACTGCAACGGAGTCTGCGCACCTCCAATCACGCCCCCGACGCTACCCCCAAGGCCCACCCCGCTGCCCCTCCTGCCCACGGTGAGGGTGCTCAGGGCGTAGCGATCGGGGTTGTCGAACTGCGTGGCCTGCGGATAGAAAATGAGAGACGAAATTACCCGCGAGAAGAGAAGATACATCAAGCGAGTCAAATTAGCAAACTTTAAATTCTCCTCTATTGTTACATTATTCCATTTTTAAATCGTTTTCCTTATCGCATAACCGATATTTCAATTATTTACTGCCACGTTAGTGTTCTGATACAAAAGGTGTTGTTTGAGCGCCTCTTTTTCAAAATATTAATTAAATATAGGCATTGAATTATGATATTTATCGAATATAATTGCATCCGACTATCACTGCACATGATCACATTTATGCATCAGCCGACATTCAAAAGTCGCTAATAGAATGTTTTTTTGCCTTAATTAATGAAACATTATGAGTAGGTGTTAGCTCTGTCTCAAGCGTGTAGCTCACCCGAATGACGAGTGTTACCGGTTGGTGCAGATGACCTCTCGGGATTCTTTCCTTGATCGTCACTCGCCCCGTTGACCTTCCTATTTCGAAGGGACCGTATTCCGATGACCCTGAAAAGGAATTGGAGTTAATTATTGTATTATTTTAATTGATATATTTACGCTAAAATATCTCGCATGAGGAAAAGAGAGCGAGAGAGTTCCAAATTGGAGTGTATGGATTTTGGCTGAGGCCTTTCTGAACTGAATAATTACATTACATAAATAAGGCATCATTCAATAGATACGCAGCGCAATCAGGTCGAAATCATTGAATATGTTAATGTAATAAAAGGGTTGATACAAATTTGCGTGGCTCACCGGAATCGAAGGAGTAGAGGATTGGAGCGTTGATACCCACGTCTTGGTCGAATGCTGATATCTCCTGCGGAAGGACTTCTAGCCGCGTCCCCTGTGTAATGGAAAGCAATCAATTAACGAGAGAAATTGTCATCGGCCGTAGAGGAAGTTCGATATTTTTTGCGCCGAAAACCAATTGTTTTTTACATCCGCTTCGTGTTGCGTTTCGATTCCAGTATGAAACGGCCAGAAATGCAAAAAATGCTCTCAGTGCTGTTGCAGATCTGAATCGATGAACAATATAATTTTTATTTATTTCTCAAATTGAAGATTGTAAAATGTGACTTACATCCATATACTATTATATATATATGGAGTTATAATTTTGACATACGGCGAATTTAAGGATGACTGATATTATTTGAGTTGTCAACGTTAAAAAGAAACAACAAATTTCGTCATGTCAGTGTACTTATATGCTTAAAGCTAAAGAAACATTTTTAGAAAAGCTTTACATATTGTCTCATCCTTCTATTTTCAATATCACTTTCAAAGACGTTAAATAGATAATAAGAGTTTTCTTGAAACTATTCTAAACTTTCTTCTAGTTAAATTTTTATGTACCTCTGAGAACCACACTTAAAATTTATCTTTTCTCGAGAATATAATCAACTTAATTCACCCATTGGTTACATCTTTGAGTTAAATATTTCAGATTTTATATCGAATATTTACCTAAGCAACTACTTAAAGAAAACTTCAATAATCAAAGGAAGACATGGATTTTCTACGTTAAAAATATCATGTGTGTTCCAAACGATTCGTTGCTTAAAAGCTTCGAGTATTCTGAATGCCCGTGCTTAGGGTGCTTCGGGTCCTCCTTCGCTCACCTCTTCCACGTCTTCTCCTTCTGGAAGCGTCGCCAGGTACCTGTCGTCCATAAAACGTGGGTTCTGGTCGTCTGCGTCTATTATGTTCACTGTTAAAGTGGTGTCCGAGTATCGAGGAGGTACGCCTTGGTCCTTTTGAAAAAAGAAAGGCAATTTGTAGTTTTTAGTGCTTTTCGTCAATGCTGAAAAGCACTATTATCTTCGTGATGTCCGTCCGTCCGTACGCATATATCAGGGAAGAATTGGCTGAACCGATTTCAACCAAATTTGGTACATAAAATATTCACATAAATTAATGACCAAAGTGACATATTTGGACCGCATCGACTATGCAGGGGTGCCACAATTACGAAGTTAAACCTTTCGATAACTATGAATTTGGAAGGAATTGGCTGAACCGATTCCAATGAAGTTTTCTAGGAAGGAAGCGTGTAACATAAAAAAACAAAATCAAGATATATAGTATAGATATAGAAAGCAGAGCTGCCACAATAAAAGAAATAAAACATTATTTTTACACATTTGTGTTGAAATGTCTGCATCACTTTGAACCAAATTATAATATTTATAATGTACAAATATATAGAAAACCACAATAGCATATTTAAACTGAATCAGCCAAACAGGGATGCCACAATTACAAATTAAATTCTTTCGGTAATTAAGGATTTGGAAGGAATTGGCAGAACGGATTTCAATTACATTTTGTATGTAATATTTATACAACATACCATAATGAAATAAAGATGTTTAAATCTGAGCTAAAGGGTAGGGCTACCACAGTATAAAGTAAAATAATATTTCTTTTACACGTAATTCTGGAGAACTGACGGCATGATTTTAGCCAAATATGATGTATATAATCTTTATATAAATAAATAACAAAATTATTATATTCAAACTGAGTCGACTAAACAGGGCTACCATAATATCAAAGTTAGAATTTGTCTGTAACTATTAATTTCGAAGGTATTGGCTGAACGGATTTCAAAGAAATTTCGTTCGTAGTATAGTAGTATAGAATGACAAAACGAAAATGAACATGTTTAAAACGGATCTAAAAAGCAGGGTTGCCACAATATAAGGAAAAATAATTTTCTGATTTCAAATCAAATATATTAGTATACGATACTACTACGGCGAATTTAACAAAAAGCACTTCTGTGCCACGGGAAACCCGCGTACATCCCTACTTGTTTGTATTTTTCTCGTTTCTTTGACACTTTCAGCGCACCCGTAATAATGCCGATTTTTGTTCGAGGTAATGCCTCCATTACGCACGATAGCTGGACATGAATTGAATCGAATCCTCGACTCACCAAGGTGTAAGTTCTCGAGTCATAATGACTCGGGAGTCAAGACTCGGTTCGACTCGACTCTTGCTCTGTAGCGACACCATAATTGTTGTTTCCTTTGACTTGAGACTGATACTCAATTGGAATTGACTAATTCTTTTCGAGACTTACCTGTGCCCTTAGCGTCAGAGTGAAGTTGTTGAGAGCCTCGTAATCCAGCGGTCGCCTTAACACCAGGGTCCCTTCCAAGGCATTCACGAATACAAAGAAATCCTGCGGGTGGAACGGAAATTCGGTTACGATCATGAAGTATAAAGGGAACAAAGATTCTAAAACAGATTTCATTGGATCAAAACTCGAAGGTATATTTGGGCATCTTCAGTGCGTGTCTTTTAATAGATGAAACGATGTCATATTTTAATTGTCAAAACGGCAGTTTCAACTATGTTCGCTATCCAATCCACCATACTTTCGAAACAATCTCTCTTTTAAAAAAACGTCATCCAGCGAGTGCTAGGAATTCCAGAGACAGCTTGCGATATTTTGCATACACAAAACAATTCTTCAGCGGATTATTTTCGTGCATCGTCATCGGTATTCATTTGCCGGCTTTAATTATTTATTCGGCAATTATTAATGCTTATACGTTGGTAAGGAAGTCTTTTTAGGTTTGGTGGTGTTATTTGAGCGTGCTTTCGTCTTTGAATTAAAAAATTCGAATACGATGTAAATCGGTCATTTATAGTAATCATTTATGATGTTATTAAGTCATGCACTGTCATGTCTCGCTTCATTTCCAATTTACAGATTTTTCAACGCGCACTGACCCGAAATCAATTGAGAACGAAAGACGAAGCAAAAGTGGAATTGGAAAAATTTTTGCTGGAAATTCGTGCTCGATTGATCTATAACATTTTCTTTTTAATTTTAATTACTTAAAAAATTTATTTTTTTATTTTATTACTGAAGCGTGTTCTTTATTCTCACGTTATGGTCGTTTTTTGCTGGTATTTCACTAAAGTAATCAATTAACAAGCACGTAGAGGAATTGAAACGCATTTTATGAAAGTGTTTTTCGCGGTTTTTAACGAATCAACTTTTTCCCAGTCTTGACTATATCAGTTAAGGAGAGTTTGTTCAAGTTAAGGAGAGATGTGAAGATACATAGGTTCCGCGCATCTCTTTAAATGGGACTGCCCACAAATCTAATTATTTTTTTAACCATCTTCGACAGTTAATATACGCTTTAAGTGTGGGTATGCCGCTTACCTCAATGGACACCCTTCGACGTCCAAATTCCGTAAATACGGGCTGAGCAGCGTGTTAGGGAAGAGAGGGACATTCGATTAAAATGGAAGCGTTATACGCAACGGCAATATCGCCGCCTTTCTCTCTCTCTCTGTTCCACTCTATATTACTTCTAAAATCTTCCGTTCCTTTCTTGCATAATAACAACTCTTTTTTAAAATATTTATTAATTTTAATAGTAACACGATTTTTTTTATCTACAAAGTTGCCATCCTCAGTGGTTCTCATTAAATTCAACGATTGAAACCGAAGACCGTTGTTTAGTGGTCGGAATTCAAACAAGGCGTAATTTAAAGTTTTTTTCGAGGGAAGGGCTTATCAAAATAATTTATTTGGACCAATTAAATGGCAAAAACTGTTCTTTGATCTTTAAAGAAGAAGTGTTGGAGGAATAGGAAATGATTAACTTCAGATCTAGGTTTTCCTAAATTATCGATGAAATTTTTTATGACTCCGAAAGAAGGATCATTTAATGAAAGTATGTGCTGCGTTAATGTGATGACATCTCGATTAATGGGAGAAATAAATAGGAATAATGCATGCAAGTAGCGTAGCATATTACAGGCGCGTTTCTTGCGATATTTTTCCATTGAGGTGGCTACCATGATAGGACGGTAGATACTGTTAAAATTCGGTATAATTTCACTAGTATTTTAAATGCTTTTTATATCGGACACAACGAAATACTGTTAGAGGGTTAATTATTTGAAATTTCAAGTTTTATTTCCTTGTTCGAGTGATATGACTAGTATACCCTTTTTAACTCATATTTCAACACAATAGTCAAATATACCACGTTCAATTGAATGCACGCATAAGATACACATGCGCAATAGATAATATTTTATGACTGCATACTGTCAAATAGTAAGTAGCGTATCAAAAAGCCTTTACGGTAAAAAAATCCTTCTTTTGTTTTGCTCTACGTTTTATGAATTTGCACTTTCCTTGGGCGAATATTTTACGATTCAAAGCAAAAAGTTCATTTTTTGCTTCCAGTGAAATAGCATCTCCGGTAGGATGGTTTGACCAGCGTGTGTCGCTTTCACGTTATACTTTGATATAAATTTTAAACACAAAATTTCACCGTAATCCGCCCAGCGGTTAGGCCCCCATTATATGGGAAGTGACGGAAAAGCAAATGTAACAGGCGCTTTTTTCCGCAAACAAAAGAAAGGCGCCTAAAGTGTTACGTTGCTGAAAGGTGATGACTTGAAAGAGTTTTGCACTCGTCTTACCGAATTGGGTCCGTGCAGCACGGAGTAGTGCACCGTGGAGAAAGGTCCCGGTTGGTCTGCGTCGATGGCCCTCACGCCCTGAAGGACCCGCGTGCCAACAACTGTCACCTTCGGAAGAAGAGGCAAAAAAGCGAATCGTGAGAAGGCGATAAAAATACGCTGATCGATCCCAATTTTTTGTTTTTAAGGAACCGATATTTTTGCAGGTTGTCAGGTGGTTTGCAAACATGCTGCTGCTTATTATCGTAAAAATGACGACTTGATGTCGTTCGTATTGCTGCCAAACTTCAAGCGAAACATCCGTTTACTCCTCATAAAATATTTACCCGTTAATACCAAATCTATCGATTTATCCTGTATGATGAGTTAGGACCGGAGAGGATGGCGGCCGTTACCGCAATAAATGAACAATATTTACCCGCCGAAGTAATGAGGACAATTTTTAAATGCATCATAATAGAAGCGGAACATTTTCTTACTTAGAGTGTCCGAAAAAATCACGTTTTTTGATGGCTTCGTCTTAAAAAATAATGCAAAAGTTTTGATATTTAACCGGAAGCGTTATATACATAATAAAAATAGCTTACTTGCCTCCTTTGGTAGACGCTCTGTAAAAGATAACACTACTTTTAATATGCCTTAAATTTTGAGTATGTAAATAATGTAAACATCTTGAGTGAATAGAATTTTAATAACAGTTTTTATTTGTCATTTACTGCGATGAAACCTTTTTTAACATGATTTAAAATTCGTGAGAGATAAACAGTATTGGTCTGTGAACCATTTTTCAAATTTAATCCATAGTTAAATGTGTTTATTGCTGTCTTATAGGAATTAAAATTGGTAAAAAAGATATGACGAATAGTTCTATTGTTACTGAAATTTTGAGTAAATGGTATCTATTATCACCTTGTTATCAATGTCTGTTGAATTATTTTTGTATGGTATTACTATTTCGCTGACATTATGAGTTTAGTTGCTACGGTTTTGTTTTTAACCAAATGCAAAAACCCAAAAATTTTATTTTAGTAAGTTAATTAATTTGCACGTGAATTGCATTTAAATACCAGCGTAGTTTTTGGAATTGACCTCATTTTTACCATTAAATCGATAATTACATGTTCGTCACCTATTTGGAAGACAGGCCTTCCTCTTTTTATCCGGATCGTTTTCCCCGTCAGAACAAATAATGGATGGAATGGAAGAGAGAAAAGAATATTAAAATTGAGAGAGGGAAGGAATGAGGTCAAAACTGAAGATTTCACGATAAAATCAAAACACAAAAATTCTGGACCTTCCATGTTCCCAAATATTTTATTGGGAATTCCTGGAAACCATTAAAAGTAATAAAATACGATATTGTTCTGGAAAGAAATAAACCTTACATCGAATTCAAATGTAACACATTCCGGTTGAAATTTATATCAATAGAAAATTGTAGTTAATTATAATTAATAATAACAAACATGTATTAATGAAAACAATTACAGGAACGAATATGACACGATAATTTATTGTATTCATAAATTATCTTCCTATAATAATTATTTTCCACAATCTGAGCAGAAGTTTAAGGATATCAGAATATAATTAAATCCTTATTCTATTGGTCATTCTGTCCGTAACGCTCAATATCTCAGCCGTTTCTTCATCCAGTTCAACCAAATTTGTGGGATAGCTATAATCACGCACCAATAGCGAATAACATAAGAAACTTTCATGAAAGGTCCCGATATCAACCGATGTGGTATAGAAATATCACATTTGATAAGGAGAAAAAATCCTGTACTTGACCGGAAAACGAACCCGGGTCCCCCACTTGCCGGGTAGGTGCTTTAACCAACTAAGCTATCAAGCCAGCATGATTCTCCGTTCTCGAATTGGAGTATTTACGGTGAGAAAGGGCTAGCTAAGTAGTAAACAACCACTAAACGTCCTCACAGAGGCATCGCGGAAAATACCCTTACTTTATCTCAAGAAAGTGACATAGCTTTCAAATAACAAGATGGAAAGTTGAGGAGATGGCTTCTTATGCATGTTCGCATAAAGCTTCAACAGAAATTTCCCTGTCAACTAGAGAATTTTTTCTCCTTCTCAAATGTCAAATTTCTGTTGAAGCTTAATGCGAACATGCATAAGAAGTCATCTTCTCAACTTTCCATCTTGTCAATGTGGTATAATTTGTTTTTTATATTGTTTGATTACAAAGCCCGTTTTAAACGGACTAATTCATCTAGTAGTCTGTAAAATCTTAAAACAAATTAAAAGTGCAATCATTATACATAATTTTCATTAAAAATCGACAAAAGTAAGTCACAGAAAAACATTAAATTTGATTACCACATGATTTACATCGCAATTAGAAAATTTCCCTTAGCAAATGGTACACATTAGGCATTGTATGAAATATTTCTCGCGTCATTATTTTCTGCAACCAATTCATCCAAAACCACTCCGATAGAATTGATAATTAAACTGCGGTAGTAGGACTATGGAGAGGAAGGTGGCAGGGGATCACGGGAACGCGTAGCTGCGGGGCGGGGTGGGCGGGTCGAAGGAAAACAGAGACATTGAAAGATAAATCGTTCATTTTTTCCATATTCGGGAACGCGTTCGCTTGGTTGGAGCTCCTTGGGCATTTCTCCGTCTCTCACCTCGGAGATGTTCAGCACGTAGGGGGAGCTCACGAATACGGGGGCGTTGTCGTTGGCGTCAGTCACTCGGATGTTCACGGGAATCACGAAACCCTGCGTGATGTAAGAAATAATAGGTCAGACGAAAGAAGAAAGCAAAATAAGAGTGAGGGAAAAGAGAAAAGGAGAAAGGGAAAGAAGTAAGGGTGAGGAAAAGGGCGGAAATGGAGATGGACGGAGAGAGGGAGGGAGGGAGGGAGGAAGGAAGGAAGATTATTTAACATTTTCGCTTAAGATCACGATCTTCTACTTTTATTAAAATAAAAATTTTCAAGAATCATTTGCCAATAGACTTGAAAGAGCACTATTTATATATTAAAATAAATTTAGATAAAATAAAATTGAAATCTACCGTAGACTGTGGCTCTTGTTGAAATATTAAAGATTGAGGATTAAGATTTTGATCAAGTAATTGTGCCTTGATTGGTTAAAGTAATGGCTAAACATTTGCGAGAGGTATCAATTTGTAACCAGATGAGTTTCCTTCGTTTGTCTGAATGTGTTAGCATATTCAGTAAAATTTCACCATCTGAAACCAGCCCTACACTTCAAACCTAATTTTTTGAACAACGTCATCATAATAATCGCTCAATTTCCCATTCAAGTCTATGCTACGATTTTAAAAATGTGAATGGCTCAGTCATTGCAATTCCCCGAAATAATAAGTCTGTTAATATTTCAATTTAAGTATTATTTTATCCTAGATGCCATTTACTATTTTTTTAATCGGTATATTTTGAACCTGAACTATTTGTACATAGGTACCAGATCCTATAGACATTATTCTTATTATTATCTTCGCCATTTCTCTCTTGCCTTACCTCTATTATTCTCCCCGTTTTAATCTGAATCTCTTTTGTTTTCCTGCCTTCATAAAAGTCTGTCTATCTTGACAATGTACCGAGTACCTTTTTTCTCCATAGCTTGTCTACTTTATGTGGCTATTCGTAATTCTAAAACTATCTTGCACACTGCTTTCTTTAGAATTGAATTTTACACATGCCCATGTTTTTAGCTTTCGAAGTGTATCCTTGATGTTTCTTAAATTGTGTTTTTGTACCATTTCTTTTAATGTGCTCATAGTTTCAAATTGTCCACTTACTAGAATTGAAATAGTTACTGAACCAAAGATTCTAGGCAGATCAAATTTTTTTGAGTTATTTGGCACAGATGTGCTATTTGTTAGTATATGAGTTGATTTGCTTTCGGTATATCTTTGTTCTTTCGTCTTACAATTTCTGATATTGGAGTTGTTTCATGAAAATTTCGCAACATATTATAGTTAAGCCTTTTATTGAATTAAGCAACTATTTTCCAATTATAAATTTTTAAACTTAAAGTTAATAAATAACTAAAATGCGTTCAACGTATTCGTTTTTACGATCAAATTATATAAATTATATAAATGTATAACCCATCACTTCTCTTCATTCCATGCCGATCAATATATCCAATGCTTTATTTACTTCGTCTCCGTGATCAATATCTAACGGTTTGATTTAGCGGATCTGCCGAATAAAGAGTGACTTGAAAACCTCTCATTTGAAGATAATTAATAGGGTACCCTTAAGAATTCTTTCTCTGTTTACATTTTGAGTATTCATGGTAATAGAAAACTGCTTCATTAGACTTCATCATCTCCTAGTTGGCACTAAATAAGTACATCTTTAAGAGTCTTCTTATTGAATTTCTTTTTAAGAATTCAGAGTTCTTTGACATAATTCCCATTTATTATTTTTATTTTCCACTTAAATATGCGAACTATTCTTACAATATTCCTTATATATATGTTGAAGTATTAATAATGGAATACGTATAAAAAATGTTTTTTAAATTAAATATCAAACCAGCTGTTTCATCGGATTAATTCGGCGCCCGTTCTAGAAAGGTTGAAAGGCAGTTAATATCGCTTAATTTTTTTTCTCGCTGTCGGTTTTGTGCAATCTTAATTTTCTTCATATCATACACCAGGAGCGGATTGGCACCTTCCGGTGCAATCATCTGCTGAAACATATATTAATTTTTATCAATTAGTCATTCTTTTCCATTGGTGGAATAAAGTGATCCGAAGATCCTATGCAGACATGCATAAGCTGTAAAGTTGGGAATAATTTTGAAACGAGAAAAAAGTCTGCTGTGACCGGGAATCGAACTCGGGTCTTCCACTTGCCGGGCGGATATTCTACCATTGAACTATCGTAGCAGATCATTTTTCTCGTTTCTGAACGCGGATGTTTTCTTGGTTGGGACGGAACTAGCCAAGCTAGTTGGGTTTGATACTAGCTTGGCTAGTTCCGTCCCAACCAAGAAAACATCCGCGTTCAGAAACGAGAAAAATGATCTGCTACGATAGTTCAATGGTAGAATATCCGCCCGGCAAGTGGAAGACCCGGGTTCGATTCCCGGTCATAGCAGACTTTTTTCTCGTTTCAAAATTATTCCCATTCTTTTTCCATGATAAAATGTTCTCTCCATTATATTACTTGATTTACAATAAGATTTGATCCACTCTCCGCTAACAGTGTGATGGGAGGGAGCTGACCGCGCGTTATTCACAAATTACACGGTCGTTTTCTACCTCTCAGTCCGCCCCTGCCACACACTACTACTCTTTCATGTAATACAGAATAATAATGCGAAATCTCTTAATTTTATTTACTAAAATTTACGTACTTAATATCTAATTCCTTTTAGAACTGATATATAACTTTTCCATCCTATTCGATATATCGGTCTCATTAACAAAAAAGTATACTCATTTCTTGCTCCCACCATATTATTGATCCATAAGTACTTTTGAAGATTGTATTTTTTACTTACACGCTAGACTATAAATATAATTGCATTATATCCGCTACCACTTTCGTAACTACTAAGCGGACAATCTTGAACCACGTTGACACTTTCACTCTTCTGCCTATAAGAAAATATTTAAGTTTCTACACGGCTAATTATAACACTTTCTTTGGAGTTATATATCCCAAAATTTGGTTTGTATCATGATAGCCTTTATAGCAAAGATATTCAACGAAATTAAATGTGTAAGTTTTAGTAAGGAGTGTAAGCCTCAATTCCATTCTAATCCGAATTCGTTTATCGAATACCTTTGAATAAATCTCATTTTCATATCGACATAATATCCCGTTTATTCGTATATGGAATTTTTTCTAAGTTAAAAATGAATGACGACTTGCTCGTTTTATTTTATTGAAATCGGCTACTCCTCCGATAAAAATGTACTGAACAAATCATATGATATGTAAGAGAACGAGACGACGGTGAAAAATTGAAAATTACAGTTAATGAGATTTAAAAAATAATTCTTTAAAACAAACTCCTGAACTGTACGAATCTAAAAAAATAGAGGTAAACAGTTAAAATACAAAAAGTTTACGGAAAAATTTGCTTCACCCCAGGGATTTGATAGCTCAAACAAATGTCTGATGGTTTATGCGCCCCACGAAAACATCGGACCAAAAAGACTATATTGAAACACACACACGCACTCATAGTCAATAGCAAAATATATCAAGTTTACGGAAAATTTTTGTTTCACCCCAGGGACTAAAAATTTTCCGTAAACTTGATATATTTTGCTATTGAGTGTGTGTGTGTGTGTGTGTGTTTGTTTGAATTTAGTCTGTTTGGTCCGTTGTTTTTGTGGGACGCATAAACCATCAGACATTTGTTTGAGATATCAAGTCCCAGGGGTGACACATTTTTCCGTTAACTTGATATATTTGAACTGTTTACCTCAATTTTTTTGAGATTAGTACGGTTTAGGAGTTTGTTTTAAAGATTCTTTTAAATTTCTTCATCTGTAAATTTTCAAAACATATGATATTTGACTATTTCTAAAAATTATCACACTTTCTTTGGAGTTACATATCCAAAAACTTGGTTTGTATCATGTTAGCCTTTTTAGCAAAGATATTAAACGAAATTTAAATGTGTAAGGCTTAATAAGGAGTGTAAGCCTCAATTCCATTCTAATCCGAATTTGTTTATCGATTACCTTTGAATAAATCTCATTTTCATATCGACATAATATCCCGATGCTTTGATTGACAGTAGCAGAATTTCATCACGGCAACCTCGCCGCAGAGGTTATTTTCGAATCATCAGTCGCCGCCGATGACACATTGAAAAAAATCCTCCTTAATTGCAGTGGAATGTTTCTTCAAAATGATTTATAATTCGATAAAAGTGAAATGATAAAATATGCCTTAACCCTTCCTGAGTTTCAGATGTGTAGTCTCTTATTTGTACCAAGTAATAGAGCCGATTTCACTTGCAGAATCCATAGAAAAATCCTTTCTTATGGCTATGAACTGAATCTTTGTCTTTAATTCGGCAATTGAGGGTTATTTTTCTTAAGGTGAAGACTTGGAAACCAAAACTATGCATAAAAAAGTATGGCGTTATCCATGAACATGGATAAAATTAGCACGTTTTATATTTCTTTAACCGTTGCCTAACCGCATCGGTAAATCTTTCGAAACTCAAACTTTTCAAGAATAACAGGCATGTACTTTCAAAATTTACGACTTTACGACCTTCGGAGATATAAAAATCTTAAAAATTAAAGAATTATAACTAAATGAACGAATAAAATTCGAAAAAAACTGGTCATAGTCATCCCATATGCATCAACCAAACTCGCTTTTAGGGCACAGCCCAAGCAGCTACTTGTGCGGGCACACGGCGGAGTGGACGCGTCAACACTCTTTGCCTTTCGTCCTTGCACTTAATGAGTTCAGTTCAGGCCACACGCCATATGAAACATCGGACCAGCTAATGTATGGAGGTAGTTCACTGAAGTATATATACACCAGTTTTTAGCGCATGTACAGCAGCGTTATCTAACATTTGAATCGTGCTTTCTGAAGAAGTGTTCATACAATCTTAGTAGTTTGAAACAAAATTACACGCGGATCAAATTTATCCTTCAAACGGATATTGAAAATCCGTAATTGGAAATAAAATTATAGCATTAAATGCATTCCGAAGTAGTTAGTTCGCATCGAGACTCAAGCTGTTTTGCCTGAATTCGGCAGTTTACAATACTTCCTCGTAGACTATGTTGAAGGTCTCGCTGTTTGAAGAAGCAATGTACACGTAAGTGGACCACGACAACTTTTAGCAAGTGACTTTGGGCCTTATTAATAGCATTGCAAAAGAAACCGGAAATGGAAGGCGTTCGAATTTAAAGTGATAGTTTCTTGAAATCGGCTACTCCTTCGATAAAAATGTACTGAACAAAACAGATGCTATTTGACCAGTTCTGCAAGTTTTGGGTGAAGACATTTTGTTAGACGTGATCTTTTACGAGATATAAAGAAAAGTTCATTTTTTGTCTCTTATAAAGTAGCACTCCCGACTAGGCTACGTAAACCATTTATGTCATTTACTTATTTTCTTTGCCCTTATATCCTAAATACCAAATTTCATGAATATCTGTCCAGTAGTTTCGGAGATGAAACCTGCGGACGGACTTTGACGGTCAGACAAGACGAGACCATAAGGCGTTCTATTTTACTTTTTGTAAAGAACGCCTAAAACGTCATATTAAATGTTGGGAAAGGATATTGTAATTGCTTAGGAACGGTGAATTAATTTAAAGAGTTAAGGAGAGAGCGTGGCGGACAAAGAGATAAATTGAAAAACAATTAACGTTGGAGACAATTGATGGTGCATGTGGACTCACCGGATCAGCTGTTCTCCTCCTCTCGCAAATGACGTTCACGAAGACAGACGAAGGTCCTTCTACGCCCTTTGCGGTGGAGAGAAAAACAGACATTAATCATCTTAAATTACCACTTGGGCAGGCAGACACCATTACTAATGGGGTCCTGCCACTACCATCTCCAGCGTCACAACCGTATGCATCGGAGTGAATGTAAAACATAATCTTGCTCATCAACGCAAAAACGAAGGAAATCAGAGGCTCAATCCAGCCTGATCTTCTAAAATCCGTGACTTTTTTGTGACATATTTTGTACCCTATCCGAACACATTTTTTAATGTATACCTTACGGATCATATAATAATCATAGGGAGAAAAATACATGGTTTTTAGGCGTTTCTTACCATCGAAGTGGTACTAGCGGAACGCCTTATGGGCATGTCTCCTCCGTTCGTCCGCATGTTTAATCTCCGAAACTACTAGGCGGATTTTAATTAAATTGGGTACGCGTGTTCCACATTGAAATTTACCTCCCAATTGTGATTTTGAACTGCATCCGTCATTTAGAACTGCCACTTTAAATAGATACTACTTTAATAAATTTTTACTCGTACCTCGTTAAACGGCGCCCATCTAGCAGCAATTAATAGCATACTTTATCGGCAAACAGTAAATAAAAAAGCAATATTTTTCTCTCCCATGCCATTGTATGATCTGTGAAGTACAAATTTAAAAAATGTATTCGAATAATAAAGTTCTTGATTCAATAAATATGACTCGTTGTAAATATGCAAACATGGAAGGCTGCACTGAATGTTTACGATACTTATCCCGTATCTTTCTGCTTCCTATTAACAGAAGTACATATAGCCGGAAAGCCCGCTTCATCTACCTGCCTATCATGCATACTACTGAATAAATGTTTCTCCTATGTTTCAACAGCCAGCGGCAAAATTGGTGAGTTATACCTTCCCCTTTCATGCTTCTTGTTTCATCAGTGTGTGGCATGCTTTAAAGTTATAAGCGCTCGAGTTATTGGTGGATTCAAGGGGGACATTGGATATCCCCACTGCCCTTCCTTGGATGCATTCTTAAACCCATTATGTGCAAAATCCATTGTCCGCATGGCAAGGAAAAGAAAAATTCTGTTAGGGTTGGGATTTTCACAGTACATATACTGCCGTCGGCAGCGGGGGATATTAAGAGGAGGGGAGGTTCTTCCTTAGGGAACTTTTTGATCCACCCCTGGCTCGAGTTATAGGCTTACTGTATATCTTGAAGATAGTAAATTCGAGAGTAAAATCACCGCAAATCGAAATGAATTGGGCATCAAATATTAATAAAAGGCAATGTGTGTGTGTGTGTGTGTGTGTGTGGACAGCATATATAGAAAACCAAGAAACTTGGAGACTAAAAACTTGGTACACTTATTAATGAGACCATGAAGATGTGCACCTCGGAGCCAGAATTTTTATTTTTGTTGGGAGGGGGGAAGTGGAGGGGGGTGCCATTTTCCATAAGATAACACGTAAAAATCGATTTTTCGACTTGCAGGTTTTTACTCTTTTGCAAATTAAAATTAGAAAGAACTGACCTACGATATTCAGACCTAGACCATTTTAAAGTAAAATAAATATCGTTTCTTATTCTTATCGTCACATTTTGCCTACAATACAAAATTGCTCAAGTTCTACGTTTAAATCATATTAATTTGAAAAAATTAAACTTTTTAACCATATCTTGCCTTGCTGACCGTGTCATTGTTAACCCTCGAGATTGTATTGTCGCCTTAACCCTTATAATTACTATATGCGTAAGGAATGCTTGCTTTGAATGCTTGAATACGAGAGAGAAGGAGAGAGAGTGGAAGAAAGAAAGAGACAGATGGGGAGAGAGAGACCAAATTAAATGTTCCATGAATTAAAAATAATTTTGGGCGAATAAGAAATGTATAGCGTGATGTATTTCTTTGTCATACAAGTTCTATTCGCCCAAAACTATTTTTATTCTCTGGAACACTCAATTATGTGAATTATATAGTTATTGTTTACTTTTTAGTGTTTATAAAAGTTGGTTTTATTTCAGTTTAAACTTAATACTTAATTTACGCATACCAGTTATATTTGACGGGCAATTACGCTAGTTTTATATAAAATAAGAAAATCGGTAATTGCACCAGGAATTCAACCTCTGCTATAAACTATCCATAACATTTAATGGATGATTCACGTTTCCCCGTTTCCTGATGAGTCCTTGGCCTATAACACTTGCGTGTCCATTTTATGTGTATGGCACATTCTTACTTATTGTTAGCCGAGTTATTTTAACAACAACGCAGCTGGGTGAGAGATTGCTCTGAGGATTTTGTCAATGAGGTTAATGTAGAAAAATGAAGTTATGGATGCATCCAAACCAAGAAAAAACAAAAACTAACAGATTTTTCCGGTTAAGAAAGATAGGTTTGATAGAGCCGAGTTTAAATATACATTCTATATTAATTGCTACTGTTTTGTGTTATCAAACGTAATTAAGTTTAACCTTAAAACCAGTTCATGCAATAATAAAGTAATATAGTAATAATAAGTAAAGGTGAAATAAATGTTTTCTGGTGCTATGAGAAACAATTAACTTTCCATAAACATTTTACGTTAGAGTATTTTTAAAAAAATTCAATTGGAAGTATGTTCTGGAAAAATCCGTCGAACTGAATGAGTAAATTTTGTGCGAAAGTTTTTTCAAAGAATTTTTGGTCGTTGACGTAATCCAGGCAGCCCTCTATCCAGCCGCAGAGAATTTTATCGGTGGTATCCATCTCATGAAAAGGTATTTTCGTTGGAGTCTTGGGATCAGAGGCGGGCGACAATCGCCCCAAAAGAACAATATCGCCTTTGTTTGCCGCGATTAACTCTGCGATATGTTTTCTCGATTGTCGAAGTAGAGCTTTTGCTATGTTAGCTAGATGTCTCTATTGCCCTTCGTCTCTTATCGTGCAAGGCCCGCTCACGCGTGCCTGCGTTTTGTACGTCTCTTGGCTAGAAAATAGACCGCACAATACCCGCCATTCTGGACTGTCTTTTGTTTTAGGGATTCGATTGGAACGACAACAATAAAACAGTCTCAGCATTGTCGCGCGGTCGATGCGACATCTCCTCGCGATAATTTCTTTTTTGTTTCTCTTTCTCTCTCTCTACTTCCCTAGGCAATTAAACGGTCTGGCAGGCGCGTAAATCGGCGTGGAGATCGAAAAAGATTACTTTTTCGAATGGCCTTCGGGAAGAGGCAAGACAAAGGAGAAGTTCTCACAGAAACTCAGAATTTAAGACATTTTTGCCTCTTAAATAGTGCCTCCAATCTGCACGGTAAGCACTCTGTGAATAAATAATTTAAATCTTGAAATTAATCCGTGACGAAATGGGTCGACGAACCCTCGTTTAAGCGAAGTGTTTCGTGAAATTTTTTCTTAGATCGGTACTAACCCTTGAGAAAGCATTCACGCACATTATTCACGCCGAACTACAATTTCCTCTTCCTTTTCTGTTAATCATCACTACTCATGCGGCTAGTGAAGCTATCGCCTATACAAATGTGTATTATAGACGTGCGCACAGCGTGTCGAATCATTCAGTTGATGGACGCCACTTTCACATCTTTAAAATGGAGCATTTTAAAGGATGATGTACGCTGCCAAAACATTAATTTTAGGCAAGGGAACAGAGTAATGATTGACACTGAATGTTAAGCAATTTTATCGATCGCTTATATGTACATTTAAAAATGTATGTATCGTTGTGTAAATTTGCTTTTTATTTTCGATTTTCATTCTAGATTGAAAGGCGTTATTGATGTTCCATACCTTTTCAGATCATGCGCGGGGGATTTTTAGTTTTAGATGCAATAACTTGGGAAGAGTGGACTAGAACTCTTTGGAGATTACGATCCCAGTAAATACTTAAGCAATTTCGAAGCATTAACAACTTTTTCTCATAACGGTTATCAAGACAACTTCTTGTTCTCGTGTGTCTAATTTCTTATCGGGACACTTTCATTCAAAGCAGTGCGCTAGAAAAATTCTTTGGAGAGTACTTCAGAAAAACCGAAAGAAATGTACCTAATGGAAATGAGACGAATAAGATAGAGACACAATGATTACATCACCCGAACACGCCGAATTGCATGGAAGAAAAAAACATTGTTAGTGTTAATGAATATCTTTTGTGGATTTTTTTACAAAATTTATTTTTGAATTGTGCTTTTTTCAAATGTATTGTAAGAAAGTTAGGTCTTTATCCGTGAAGTTTTACAGATTGAAACCTATGGATTGGAAATGAGGATTAAGCTTCCCAAAAATGCATTTCATAATCTTATCAATGATCGCGTATAGCAGGGGTGTCCAACCTACGGCCCGCAAAGGGTTTTTTCGCGGCCCACTAAGCTATGATGAAAAAGCAATCCGAAACATTTAACACATACATTCATACATTATTATGAAAATTTTTGATAATAAAGATTTTAACATTGAAGCGTCAGCTATATTTAGACTCGATTTCCACTTATACGGCATCTCGGAATCCGATTTAAACTATAATACTACCCGCAGAAGAATTGGCACCTTCCAATGCGGCTCGCCAAAGGTGGACACCACCGGCGTATCGAGTTCTTCAGGCACATGTTGCATGGATGGAAATAATAGAAGAGGGCGATCGCCAAATCGAATTTCGCCTGAATAGCAACGCAATGCGTCGAACTTATTCAGGGGCCACTCTTACCTCTTTGTCCAACCTCCTTGTAAGCGTGAGATTCTTAGTTCCAGGATGGATTCGAACGGGTCCATCCCTCTCTTTAAGATGCAGAGATATTCCGCCTGCGGCGCCAGCGTCGCCATGGATGCGGAGGATTCCTGAAAAACAAGTGATATTAACGAAAGAGTAACGAAATTTATGTCTTTATCTTTCGTTTTTTCTTCTCTTGCCAGATCTTAAAGTGTGAACTTTCATAAAATTCATAAAATTAATTCAGATCGGAAATTTCATCAAGCTCTTCAATTTTAAAAGAAGCATCAGTCTCGAAAAATGGACTTAGGTCGATAACATAAATAGCCGCGTAGATATAATATAATTAGCCACAAATTCCATTCCAGTATTTTTAGAAAGAAAAATGCATGCCAAGACCAATAAAGTTAAGACGAAGATAGATAATTTTAGGTCGAGGACTGTGAATCACCAACGTTTCTCTGAATAAAAATTCAAAAGAATCGTTTAAGTCTTTCACTTTATGAAGATGGATACATTCATGGAGATATATCTAAATGGCTTCTTCAGAAACATCAACCAAAATTTCTTTAATAAGAGGAAATTAATTGAATGAAGATAAAAAAAAACTTTAAAATTGCTTTTGCCATTGCCATTACCTTGTGATTAACGAAGAGCCTTGATATACGTGGCTACATAGTGTCAAGGATTTTATTTAAAATTCACCGTCTCTAAAAGCCACTTCAGAAGCCGTTTAGTTAAGTTCATTCGAGAAAAGCTTTGTCCCTAAAGCAGTTTTACGCAAATTTAGGACATTTTTCAGCGTTTCTGTTTAGATAGATGAATTTTATTTTAGTAATCATATCATTGTTTTAGCATTTATTATGACTCGATAAATTGAGATAAACCATTGTTACAGGATTAAAACTTGCATATTTTCTTTAGATCTTGTCTCAATTTCTTCGCTTGAAAGACTTTGAAGTTTAATTTCTGTCTATATCTGTATTTCAGATAGTTATACCCTTGTTTGAAGAACGCAAATGTCATTCGTTAAAAACGTAGCTTCTGACGCCGTACGAATTTTGCGCAAGGTAAATATTTTGTTGTAATTGTCATCGCCATTACAGAACAATGTAGTGGGAATCTTTGAAATCCGGTGTGCTCGACACTGGGTATTTACTTCATACCTTATCTTTATATGTTGGATTGTGTTGCTAGAACAAATGATTCTATAATGTGGCGCAATCAATATTAGTGAATATAAATTTAGAACCTGTCGTTTTACGTAGAAACCTTTAAAGAAATAACGAGAATAAAACAACAAATTTAATTCTTGATATTTACAGACTCGCTTTCGGGATATCGTTGATATTGTAAAAAACGCCTTTAAATTTTACGGAATAGGTTTAATTTAATGGAATTGATTATTTCGGCTTTCCTCTAATTCCTACACAGCATGTTATGTTAACTTCCTCAGCAGTTCAGGTGAACACTTTGTTTCAACTGAATATTTTTTTACCGTCCTTTCGATAAATTTCATGAGCGAAAAAAAGATTAACATCTTGGAATTTGATATTTGCGTTAACGTTAGGGTTGCTGTATTCGAAGACATGAAGAATTTATATTTATCTGAGCGGTAGGCGGATTAAAGTAGGTAGCTATTTGAGAAGCTCATCGAGCGACCTCTGAGGGAAAAGATCCCACGATTAATTAAATAAATTGATCGAAGCCTCACAGAGGCTGGAAAGAATGCCCCCGAGCAGGACAATGTCCCCATCGAGGGAATCTCATTTAATTGCGCTTTGTTACAAGGCAGCCACCGGAAAGATAAATACTCCTGTTTAGTTTCACGAAGCCTTTAAGAACACGTTTTCTCCTAAGCCATGTTGTCATGGGAATTTCTTTCTCACTTTCTCCCTTTAGGATACGATATGAGGGATATACTTTACTCAGAATGCATAATTTTTCCATAGATTCATCTGTGCGGGATTTTCACCGTCCTAAAGCGATTCTGAAAAGTAAATTTTTTATAGTCTCCAAAGCTATTATTAAAAATATTTATACTATCGAAATCGCGCTATAAAATTGCTAAAATTGAATTTTATCTATCCTTTTTAGATAGTCAAGTTTGAATAGTCCATTTTAATCTTTAAGAAATTAACTGCACAGTTTAAACGGTATATATAAGTCGATAAAGATGAAATACTCCTTTAGTCAAACAATTAATTGTTTGGCTAAAGGAGTATTTCACCTTTATTAATCTTAGCCAAAGTTATTGAGCTACTATCAATTATATAAGTCGATGTTTGTTTCGATGTTATGATTCAAGCTGAAGGCATTTATAAGTAGGAAAAATAATGCACACACAGAATATTGTGTTTAAAATTTAAACGGACACTTATGGGCTAATAAAATAATAAGTTTTTAATGATCTTATTTGTGAAATTTCTAGGAAATGAGAATCACCGAAAGTATATTCTAAAGAAAGTTTTTTAAAAATCTACTTTCGGTGAATTCCCACTGAAGACGGCTGCATTACAGCCGAAATGCGCATCTGGTTTTTCATAACCTTGTTGTGGCTCTTGGAGATACCTGAGATAGTGCTTTTTTAATCTTTTAATTTTTAAGTTCTCCAATAAAGATTTTTGAGCGATTTGTGTGCATAATTGCGTGAAAGATATCACTGGGTGAGCGATATTCATCTGCAACATTACCTATACTAGTACCTCAAAAATGAACATCTTGCAAACGAAATAGTGCCCGTGTTAAAATATCCCAATTGGCAGGGAGTAGTCACAGCAATCGTAAACTCGTGTGAATAGTTAATTTTTTAAAATTATGTAGCGACCTTGTGATTGTTTTTCAGATAATAGGAGCTTTATTTTCAAAAGTTAATCGCTCTTTCTGCTTTCCCTTTGCGCCATCTGTCTGAAAATTTTGTAAATCAGCGAAAGAACTATTCGGAGACGAAATATTTTAAAAATGTTTTGCGGCATTCAAGCTCTTCTTTTTGCGTAACCCATTTAGGACTTGAAAAAGTCAGTCTATCGCTCGTATTATAGTGAGAGGCAATAAGTCCTCGGTGCCAGAGATACCGAGCAACGGATCCTTGCTTTAGTTGACACTAGGAGGAGAAGATGGATTAGTTAATCCACCGTAATAATCGGTGACATTGTGGTTTTTTTTAGAGGGCGAGGTAGAGAGGCGCCGGTTGGGCAACAACGGAAGAAGAAGATGACTGGCTATAATGCGGCTCGGGGCGGTTTTGCCTTTTGGCAGGAAGTGATACGACGACCAACGCCTCTTCAGATTGCATGATTCGCTTCTTTGGATTTTTTTCCTTCGGACAAATGAACTGCGTGAGGCGTAGCTCTTGAAATAAAGCCTCCATGGTTCGGAGATTACGCGATTATCCACTCTTAGTGTCCTTATCCGAAGCGGCGCCCGAAAAATCGACAAAATGTGGCCATGGCGAAGGATAAGGAATGCGTGCCGCTTTGGAGTTTAGAAAAAATGTGCCAAGGACCATCTCTCCTTCTATCTCTCTCTCTCCCTCATGCCCGTAAAGGTGGCGTGCTTCTAGTGAAGGATATTTTCGCTCATTGGTCGAAATTGACCTTAAAAATGGATAAAGCGTTAACAATGGACGGAGTGTTAAAGAATAGATCAGATACGGTTGTGTCATAATAGCTCGTATTTTTGGCGCTTAATAAATATTTCCGCGCATGTTTATTTTTTTTAAAATTGGTGTATTGTGGGAAAATGATCGCCAAAGATCTTTCTTTCGCATTCGTTCACTGCATTTGGACACATTTCCCCTTTTTTATATTTAATCTTATCTGATCCTATTCCAATGATCAAATAATTTCTTAATTAGCTTTTAAATGTGATCCAACATCTAAAGAATGAATTTTCCTCGTATTGTTTACTTCTATAGCTGGTGGCTACACTATTCAATTCTGCAATCTCGATCAAACCATATGTTCTATAAAGTCCGTGACAGTGGTTTCTCAATGTCGCACAGGCTTCTACAATTATTCGAATGTAAACCTTGCAGTCTTCCAAGATGTGCGACAGGCAAGAGGAACGCTAGAAATGTATTTCACAGATCTCAAAGTACGCTGAACGTTTCTCGAATCTCTCATAATAACTACGAGAAATATCACACGGTCCCGGTTATATAATATAGTTACTTTCTTCCACGCGGAAGACGAATCACTCTGTATGATACTCCCACGGCAAAGTCATTTGCAATATCTTATTTTGAGAACTTCGCTAAAGTCTGCATTTTGCGTTGCAATCTTGCCGATGGAATTCTGCGATTTTTCCCGTTTCCCATGTTAGTTCTTCCCAAAGGAAATTCGGTGAACTTTGGCAATATATTCACCCAAAAAAATTATCCTAACCACAGATATTTCAGACATATTTAAACTATACATCATAGCATTGAGTGAGAAAGATTCAACTCCTATAGTGCTTTTCCGTAGTGCTTCGCGAGTGCGATTTTTACGCCCATATTGGATATATGTATTCATATGAATTTAGCGTCAAGTTTTGCATACAAATACCAATTACTTCAAATTATTAATTTGAGCCTTTATTTTTTTATGGCAGGGGCTTCATGTAAAAGAAATAGCATTTTCCTCTTAATTTACACATTCAGCTGTTTTAATTAAATAAATAATATTGTGTTTTTATATATCGCAAAAGTAAATTTTTCTAACGTGAACAGAAAACATTCATATTTTTTATTTTTGGAGTGTTCGTCAAACGGCTACTTAAATATATTTAACCATTAGTTATCGTATTACAGTTAATATTTTTATTGATCAAGCGCTTTGGCAAGCAATTTAAACTGAAAAGATATTTATGGAATCATACTAGTCTATCAATGAAATAACTATTGGTAGAAATATAAATCATCTATGTATCTTCTACAATTCCACAAAAATTGTGGAAGATAGATGGCTGATTTTTACTTCTATCATGAGTAAATTCCACAAAGTGAAGCCTGAACTGAAATAACTATTATTCGTGCATAAAATTTAACACAGAAATGGAATACATAACATGTCACCACATCTTTTCAAAACTTATATTCCAGAGCTTAAGGGTCGCGTTATATTATAGGGTTATGAGTACTACGTCACGGGTTTCACGAAAATATCCCGACCTCAGTCATTGCATTTTATATGACGCTTTAACGCTATATTCTTACTCTTTGTGAATGAATTTAACATAAAGCAAATTTTTCCGTTCCTTTTTTTTGGGTCGCGTTACATTCGAGGTATCGCGGTATTCGGGCAGATACAGCGATTCGAAGAACTAAGTTAGAAAACAAAAACGACAACTGAATTTACTTTAAACGTCACATGCGACACAACGGCTCTTCAAGTTGTTTTTAGGAAAGCGAGATTAAAAATTCGTATCGCTGGAATCCGTAGTTTTGTTGACGCATTGGTGAGGACGCTATTTTGAAATTGCTTCCATTTCAGCAAAGACGTTATCCAGAGGAAGTCAGAGTATCTAGGGATGAGCTTGCAAGGAATGGGTGGAGGGAAACAAAGAAAGCAGGGGAGAGGGAAACCATTAAAGGCAGGAATAATGGATGTCATAGGAGACAAGGAGCTGGGAGGGTCGCGTGACGCGCTGATGGAATTGATATCGGGAGGAGTAGAATTGCGAGGAATCGCGTCGCAATAAAGTTCAAGACTTGAGGCTTCGCATCTACCATGAGGTAAAACTGAGATGGGAAAACTACGGCTCAAGAAACTACGATGAAAAATCGATTTGAGAAATTTAACACGCACAATATCATATTTGTTAGTTAGAATTTTGGCCATAAAAAACCCCGGAGAAGTTTTAGCAATAAAATTGTATGGAATTGATCTTTATCATATCTCAGAGACTCTTCATATCCAATTACAATCCTTATTCCAACAACCAAAGCAATTACGAATGTATCTTTTAAAAAATTGCTCACCCTTCGCATAGTCCCGCTTAGGTAATATAACGCGCCAACAATATGTTATCTGCGAACTTGAATTAGGGGCATAGTAGTAAAAAATTGAAAGAAGAATGGGTGGTAATATGAATTGACTGAACTAATTTTTCATTATCCCAAACTGCTTGGTATTTCGCCGTATTTCAATCTACGACATATCAAAATGATTATTTTGGCCGTAGTATCCAAACGTGTAGCTAGAAAGATTTCATATGTGCAACGATAAAATTTTTTATAAATCTTTAAAAAATGTTTAGCAAAATTGTAACAGGATATAATCTTAGTCTTTGACGAAGTTGAAACGATCGATCAGGCGTTAAAATCTTTCGAATGGCACTCACCAATCACAGAGCCCACCAGAGTGTCTTCGGAGACAAAGAAGCTCTCAGTGGATCCACCGCCCTCCAAGTAGCACCTTGAATCCCCCACTGCAAAAAAAGAGAAAGATGAAAATTTCAATTTGAAGTAAAACAAGAATTACAGTGGTTCCAGATTGTACAGCGGATTTTGGAAGACTTCCCGCCCAATACAGTTTGCACATAAAACAGGTACTTTCAAATTTGATCTTTTACGAGTGATGTAGCAAAATAAAATTATCAAATCAAACTCTATCCTGAGTAAGTAACTTTATTGCACCTATTCACGATTTCCTATGATAAAAAATTTCGGCCGATGGAATTAATTACTTCCCAGGCATGCATTGCCAAGATGAGTGCAACTTTTCCTTTCGAATTTTGCCCGAAGAAAGCGCACATAATACTTCAGAGCTAAGTTGGAGAGGAGAGCAAACGGAGTCCGAAGCGTGTCTCCCGATTCGCGTGGCCGCGCTTGACGCGCTCGCTGACGCATTACGCGAAATGAGACGAGGAAAAGACGCGCAACGCCTACACAGACGCGTGCTTCGTCAATGGCCCATATCTACTATTTAGTAGTGAATGCAACCGCGCGGAGCGCTGGTGGCGCATATAGTTTCGAGAGGCGTTGGTATAAGTTCACCCGTTCGTTTCTTCAGTATTTGTTATTATTTTTCTTCTACTGCGACTGGCAATTTGTAATACTTTAGAGCAGGGGTCGGCAATCTACGGCCCGCGGGCCACATGCGGCCCTCAAGAATGCTTTATGCGGCCCGCAAAGCTGTAATGAAAAAGTAATCAGGAAAATTTCTCATGGGCAATTTTATATTTTTTTGAGTAAAATTATGGTCTCAAAGCCTTTTCGGGTGAAGTTTTAACGCTAGTAAATTATGTAGACTTGATTTAGTTCATATAAAATAACAGAATCTCTAGAAAACTTCTGATTTATTCGCTCATCCGGCCTGCCGAGGCTTTCTTGACTCCCAATGCGGCCCTCCGAAGCATTCACAACTGCAAATTTGGCCCGCCACGCTGAAAAGGTTGCCGACCCCTGCTTTAGAGACATTTTGAGCAGAAATAATAACAAATACTGAAGAAACGAACGAATGAACTCATACCCAACCCAAGGGTGGGAACAAAGTCAACGCGTACAGGAAACCAACCCAAAAATTTTGGGATGGACTACATTTATATGTGATCGGCCGAGTTCACATACATATAAGATTTTCTAACCGTGTCAAGGTTTGAGGATTAACTACGGATTATCGGTCTAGTTTACATTTGCCCGGTTTTTAACCTTGGCTCCTCAAAGGGGTCTCAGGGTTTCCGCAAATGTTTGTTAAAAATTCCTATATCTTATAATAATTTTCGATTTTTGTCCGTCCGAAGCTTTTCTGACGTTATCGACTATGTTGGCACTTTTTAATGTGTTTGAACAAACTTCGCGATTAAATTGAATTTTGAATTTTTGCATGAATACTCGATTTACATATTGACGAAAAAAAATTCCAAAAAAGTCCTGGGGTCGACTCCACGGAAAACATTTCCATTTCCCATAAGATAACACAAAACAAAAGTGGAATACTCCTTTAGCCAAAACAAACAAGTTGTTTTGGCTAAAGGAGTATTCCACTTTTGTTTGTTTTGGCCAAAGTTATTGAGCTACTATAATTATAAGATAACACGTTAAAATAGACTTTTCGACGCGCAGGCTTTAAGTCTTTTTCAGATTAAAATTAGAGAGAGTTAAACTAAGAGCTTCGGATCTGAATCATTTTGAAGAACAAATTATTAAGTTTCTTATTCTGTTCATCTTTTTTCGCATTCGGTTCGAAATCGCTCATGCTAAACGTTTAATTCACAGATTTTGGGGAAATCTTGCCATTTTAACGGGATGTTGCCTTTCCTACCAATTGCATTGTTAGACCTCGAAATCCTATTGTTATTATGGGTGTAAGCTTGCTTTGGATGCTTTTAATACGAGAGAGAGGAAGGAGGAAGGAGAGGGTAATGATTTAATAGCAACCAAAGTAAACAACATTCGTAAATTATTATATTGAAAGACAAACTGAAAACGCATTTTTGTAAGGTCATCAAAGTTATTTCTTGTGCCCGTGGTTGTATCTCAATGGCGAATCCATCATAGAATCAAGGTAGACTGCTTTTCAAGAATATTTGGCGTAATCGACCAGATTTATTAAAATAGAAATTACTCCGAGTGCACCATAAGCCCTGAATTTTTGTTCCCCATTCCTTAATTACGCAAGCGATGTTTACATTAACATTTACTATTTTATCTATTGTATTGTGAAGTTTTACCATTAATATAATTACGTATTAACGCCTTACTTAATATTTACATGCACCGAAGCCTTTAAAGCAGCAATAAAACTATGTGGATTATGTGAATAGTATTAGCCAAAACGTAAAAAATATACAACATCTTGGTTACCGAACACCTGTGTGTAGATGTATCGATTATTATTGTGAGAAATCTTTCAATGTTAATGGTAAAAGATTACAATGTTCTAATATTCTTTAAAAGTCATTTAACTCACTTTAAAAGTATTCATAAACTATATTTAGGCATGACTCCATTTATACCCTTTATCTTGGCGTTGGCTATTCTTCCTCAACGGCACGCTAAGGCGTGAATTTTCCTTGCATTAATCTTTACGTGGCTGTCTCTCTTTGAAGAGGACAGCAATTAAGAAATTTAGCTTTGTTGCCACCTGGAAAATGGTAATCTAAACCGATAAATTTTGCGCTTAAAGAAAACTTTCGAGCGACTTCGCATGTAATACGACAAAACATGAACATATTTAAAATATTCAGTCTTTTGTGCGTAAAATAAGCCATTTCTCGTGATCGTAAGTTAACATATAGGCATATTTATATCCACATCAGTGAAGGGCGGCTTGGCATTTTGTGGTTTCTCCACACTATTTTTCCATGCATTCTTATGGAAATAGTATTACGTTGACCCTACGGGGTATAAGAGATCCCACGCTCTGCAAACCTAGACTAAAACCTTCCTCTGGTCCATGGCATGGCCCATGAAACTTTTGAATTTGACAGCTCTTATAGTGTCCGAGTTATTAGCGCACAAACATTCTCTTTTATATCATCATCATCATAGGTAGTCTGTCCGTAGACAGGTCCGTGATTATTCTTGGTTAAACCTGGTTCTCCATATACTCCTATTTTCCGCTGTCCTCTTCATATCTTGATAGCTCTCTTTCCCTTTCAAATCGTCTATCAGCTGAAACCTTTTCCTACCTCTTTCCCTTTTCCCATCTAGTTTTCCTTCTAACACATCTTTAATCATACTCTCTCTCCTCAGGCAATGTCCAACCCAGTTTGCCTTCCTCTTTCTGAAAGTCTGTATAATCATTCGCTTCTCTCCTATTCTTCGTAGCACTTCATCGTTTTTCATCCTATCTGTCCATTTTATCTTCAGCATTCTCCTCCAAGTCCACATTTCAAAGCTTTCCAAGTATTTGATGTCAGTTTTCGTTAGCGTCCATGTTTCTGCCCCATACAATGCTATACTCCATACGTAGCATTTTATCAACTTCTTGCGGATATCTTCCCTTATACTCTTTTATATATTAGATAATAATATTGTATATGACAAATATTACAAGGATAAAAGGCAATGAAGAAAAAAATCCCGAATAGAAGACCAGGGTTCGACTGCAGGGTATAATTTCTATTCCTCATAAGAAAACCTTCTCAAATCTCACAAGTATTTACGAGAGCAAAATTTAAACAATTATTGATAATTTTATTTACGATTCAAATAGAATAGCTGTAATGTATAAATTATGTTTCATTTCCGGATGAAAACAGGGTAGAACGAGTACCACCATAGTATGTATAATTTTGCAATTATTTTAAAAATTACAAGTAATAATAAATAAATTACATTCTGCGCATGTCGGGTAACAGCAACTTGAATTTAATTTTTTCACATTGTTGTTTTCAAAGATATTGAGGTCCCGCGAAAAAGTTGAGTTTGAAAAAGGGTTCCGCGGTCTAAAAAAGCTTGAAAAGCATTATCCTGCACTGTGACTGTTGAAGATGGAGGAAATTAACTATGGCTTTCCCATTCGTGCATCTCATTCTCAGTGTCGAGAGCTCAGTTGTTGAGCATCCATTCTGCAAGTGTAAGACCCGGGTTCGACTCCCGGTCAAGTTCATAATTTACTCTCTTTATCGTGACTCTGTACGGGATTGCTAGCAGATGAGCATTATAATGTGTTACTTTTCAAATACCATTAGAAATAATATGCGAAACATTTTTATATTCTAGCAAGCTGGATTAGTGCTCACATTTATAGCTATAGGTATTAAAATAAGTTATCCTTCCCGGTAGGTCGCCCGGCCCCCTGTTTGAGTGGTTTGAGGAGACCGCGCAAAGTCAGCATTCCGTCCTTCGGAAGGGACGTTAAGCCGTTGGACCCCTTGGTGCTCTTCGTTAAGAGTAAGCTAATGCCGGTACCGGGTTTCCCTCCTCCCTTGTGATTGTGTTCGGTGTGGAAGAAGCTATGGCTATAATAATCCAAGAGGTTGATTAGCCAAAAATAAACAAACACACACATATCCTTCCCGGTGACTCAACAATGCATAATTTTTGATATTTTTAGAGGAATTAAAAATTGAAGATGAGAACTTGCAACTGATCGCTTCCTTTAGAATTCTTTTACCGTTAATAAATTCCGGCGTTAAAAACGCATAATTGTACGTCATTTTACGGTGGGCCTCTCTTAATGTTTGGAAAGTTTTCCATTGACTCGCACGGGATGACCCTTTCAAGATATGTGTTGGAGATTCAAATGTGTTGATTGTGACAGAGTGGAATTTCTGCAACATTTTCGCTTTACAAAGTGATCGCATGTAATATTTTCCTTTCGCGGTAAGACACCAAAACAGAGGTTAAAGACGCCACCGCACCCTTGTATAGAATGATCCTTTGAAATGTTGAGAACTTGTATAAGGGCGGCGTCGCTTCTTTCTTCGGAGAAAGTTTCTCTCCTCATCTCTCTTTCTTTCTTTCCCCCCTGCCCATTGTCCCCTTGCCATTATTCTTCGCTCCATTTATCCCCATTATCATCCATTTGCCATTGTTTATATTCAGAGCAACTTTTTCATGCTATAACGACAACCGGGGCAGCGAAATCGCCGTTTCGCTTTCCCCTTCGCAGCCAGACGGCGTGTTGCGCAAACAATCGAACGTGAAATTTCACTTAAAACATCAACACATGTGATGAATCCTGATACACTTGATATTTCGAATATTTTAATTTTGGTGTTCAACCTTTCACATTAGTAGCCCTATCGCGTATCACGGGAAGAAAACAAAATGTAAAACTTTGGTTTTAAATGGCGGCATGAAGAATATTTTTGGTTTTAAAAATGACGTTTGATTATACCTGTATATTATAAAGGCATTAATTCGTATTACGTATCTAGCTAAACTTTTTCTGAATCGAATGATTGAAATTTCTCATATAGTATTTTATGCGTATTGGACCTGAGGTATAGCCAAAGATAAACAACACGTGCATTGCACCTGTACTGTAATATTCAGTCCTTACAGATCATATAAGAGTTGGGAGAGAAATTTATGGTATTTAATTGTTGCATTACGGATGCCATTTAACGAGATGCGAGTATATGTTTATTAAAGTAATTATGTAAAGTGGAAGTTCTAATTGACGGATGCAGTTAAAAATCACAATATGGCGATAAACTTTAATAATGATCACTCCTACTTAAGTTAATTAAAATCCGTCCAACGGTTTAGGAGATGAAAGTTACGACGGACGGACGAGACGTGCCCATAAGGCGTTCCGCTATTACCGCTTCGTTGGTAAAGAACTCTTAATAAAGGAGAAAACTGCTCTGAAGATAAAAAATCAGAATAGAAGTTTAATAACTACGAATTGTTGACAGAGTGAGAAAGTTGATTTAGAAAATTCGGTAAGCAACTTAGTACATAATAACACTAAATAAAATAACTACAGTACCTTGGCTTCGATTCGTAGAGTTATCATAAGGTGATGATATATTGTTACTTATCGTTTTTTGTAAAATTAAATTTATTGAAAGTAAAAGTCCAAAATTTACGGTTTTCTTGATCACTTTCATCAGAAAGTCCTCTTTCAAATTAACACAAAAATGAAACCAGATATGCTAAGAGATTAGAGCAGAAGAAAATCTCTTCGTTAGTAAAAGAAGAGGTTACTTATTTTACTAACGTGTTGCATATTAAAGATAAAAATAAAATGAAAGGAACGCAGGATAAAGAAAAAACGAAGGAAAAAGGTATGAACGAATGTTAACGTGGAGCATTAGGAACAGTTGAAGGCCATTAATTCGCGCAATGATTCGCGTCTTAAGCTGGAATGGCAATAAAGGAACATATGCTCCGAGTTAATGAAATAAATTAGTTTCTCGTTTTCATGCTTGATTAGAAGGATGACGAATGCAGAAACAGAATGAGAATCATAATAAGATTTCAAATTAGAATTTAAATAAAAAAGATAAACTAGCAATTAAAATGGGTCTCCCATTATTCCATTGCCGATTGACTGATGACTTTTCCTTTTAATCGTGTACAATAGTCTTCCCTTCAACATCGCCATCATCTTTTTCTTTTCCATTAATTCCGTTAATTGTTCGTGCCCTTTCACGGTCACGGCGCAAAAGGGTAGTCTCCTGGGATGAAAATTTTCTCAATCCTTTTCCATGAAAGACTCTCTGCTATATTTCAAGATAGAGTTTAATCTATACAGTAGTTTGTGAGTACACTTGAGGCCGAACAAGTTTCATGTTCTTTTATATTACTGATGAAATGCTGACGTGGAATATTGGAATTTCTGGGGAGTATGAACGATTTTTTGTTTGTAATATTTACCCAAAACGAATAAATTAGCCATTGTTGTTTTTTTTTCCTGGAACATCTGTTGAAAATCGCGCATTGTTAGGCGTTCTTTACAAAAAATTAAAAAATAACGCCTTATGGTCAGGTCGTGTCCGTCTGTCCGTCCGCATGTTTCATCTGCGAAACTACTAGGCGGTTGTTCATGAAATTTGGTATTTAAGGCATAAGGGCATAGAAAATAAGAAAATTATATAAATAGTTAACGGGAGTGCCACTTTACTGGTTACAAAAAATGACATTTTCTTTATATCTCGCAAAATATTACTTGTAACAAAAGTCTTCAACCAAAAATTGCAGAACTTAGTCAAATAGCATCTGCATTGATCAGTACATTGTTATCGAAGTAGTAGCCGATTTCAAGAACTATAATTTTGAATTCTAATGCCTTATATATTACCTGGTCTGATGTTTCATATGGCGTTTCGTAGATTTGCGATAGGCGTGTGGCCTGATTTGCGGCTTTTTACCAAAGTTTGTCAACACATACACTGGGGAAGCAATTTGTAAAGTTATTGATGACTTTATTAAAGACAATAGCTTGGATTGGAATCGTTGTGTTGGAATAATAACGGATGGCGCAAGAGCCATGATTGGTTCTAAGAAAGGAGTTGTTGCACGTATTCAAGCCATGGAAGATTCTCCTTCTTCCATGTTCAAGCTGTTGCGCCAGAAGCAAAATCCACACATAACTGTGTACATAGAGAAGCATTCGCCATCCAGAATATTCCCGCAGATCTAAAATTAAGTGCTTGATGAATCTATAAAAGGCCGTTCTCTGAATGCACGTCTTTTTTCTCAGCTTTGTGAAGAAATGGGCAGTGATCATACACAACTTCTATTTCATACTGAAGTGCGATGGCTTTCTCCTGGAAAAGTCCTCAATCGCCTATTTGAGCTGCGAGATGAACTTGAAAATTTTCTAGACAACACCTTTAATCTGCGGGACCGTTTACATGACTGGAGATGGCCATGTAAATTAGCATACCTTGCAGATGTCTTTGCCCATTTAAACAATGTCATTCTATCCATACAAGGAAAAATAATAACTATATTTCATGTTCATGACAAAGTGAACTCCATGATTGCCAAATTGCAACTGTGGCATAAACGCCTTAATCGTGGAGATTTAAATTCCTTTCCATCTCTTTACGATTTAGTAATACAATCAGATAACAAACTTGAAGATGATATGTTACAAAACATAAAACAACATTTGGAAAGTTTGCAGAAAAATCTAAGTAAATATTTCCCTGAATTGGAAAAAAATTTGAATGAATAAGGAACCCTTTCATTATCACTGTTCAATCATTGCCGAATAACATGACAAATTCAGAAGAAGAACGGCTCTTGGAATTGGCTGCAGATGGCTTCTTGAAAAGAAAATTTGAGCAAAATACACTGTCATCATTTTGGTTGAGCGTTAGTTCTGAATATTCATCAATGTCTGACAAAGCTATTAAGAATCTTCTACCCTTCCCGACTTCGTATTTATGCGAAGTCGGATTCTCTGCGGTGGATAGCATCAAAACAAAAAAACGAAACCGTCTTATTGACTTAAAACCCCATCTTCGTATGGAAATCACAAACATCGACCCGGATATCCCTGCATTGGTGTCTGATCAAAAGCAGTACCATACCTCGCACTAAACGATGCGAACCTACTATTTCGGAATGCATTTAATGCTATAATTTTATTTCCAATTACGGATTTTCAATATCCGTTTGAAGGATAAAATTGATCCGCGTGTAATTTTGTATGAACACTTCTTCAGAAAGCACGATCCAAATGTTAGATAACGCTGCTGTACATGCGCTAAAAACTGGGGTATATATACTTCAGTGAACTACCTCCATACATTAGCTGGTCCGATGTTTCATATGGCATTTCGCAGGCATGTGGCCTGAACTGAACTCTATAAGTGCAAGGCAAAGGCAAAGAGTGTTGACGCGTCCACTCCGCCGATGACTATGACCACTTTTCTTCGAATTTTATTCGTTCATTTCGTTATAATTCTTTAATTTTTAAGATTTTTATATCTCCGAAGGTCGTAAAGTCGTAAATTTTGAAAGTACATGCCTGTTATTCTTGAAAAGTTTGAGTTTCGAAAAATTTACCGATGCGGTTAGGCAACGGTTAAAGAAATATAAAACGTGCTAATTTTATCCATGTTCATGGATAACGCCATACTTTTTTATACATAGTTTTGGTTTCCAAGTCTTCACCTTAAGAAAAATAACCCTCAATTGCCGAATTAAAGACAAAGATTCAGTTCATAGCCATAAGAAAGGATTTTTCTATGGATTCTGCAAGTGAAATCGGCTCTATTACTTGGTACAAATAAGAGACTACACATCTGAAACTCAGGAAGGGTTAAGGCATATTTTATCATTTCACTTTTATCGAATTATAAATCATTTTGAAGAAACATTCCACTGCAATTAAGGAGGATGTTTTTCAATGTGTCATCGGCGGCGACTGATGATTCGAAAATAACCTCTGCGGCGAGGTTGCCGTGATGAAATTCTGCTACTGTCAATCAAAGCATCGGGATATTATGTCGATATGAAAATGAGATTTATTCAAAGGTATTCGATAAACGAATTCGGATTAGAATGGAATTGAGGCTTACACTCCTTATTAAGCCTTACACATTTAAATTTCGTTTAATATCTTTGCTAAAAAGGCTAACATGATACAAACCAAGTTTTTGGATATGTAACTCCAAAGAAAGTGTGATAATTTTTAGAAATAGTCAAATATCATATGTTTTGAAAATTTACAGATGAAGAAATTTAAAAGAATCTTTAAAACAAACTCCTAAACCGTACTAATCTCAAAATAATTGAGGTAAACAGTTCAAATATATCAAGTTAACGGAAAAATGTTTCACCCCTGGGACTTGATAGCTCAAACAAATGTCTGATGGTTTATGCGCCCCACGAAAACATCGGACCAAAAAGACTATATTCAAACACACACACACACGCACTCATAGTCATTAGCAAAATATATCAAGTTTACGGAAAATTTTTGTTTCACGCCAGGGACTAAAAATTTTCCGTAAACTTGATATATTTTGCTATTGAGTGTGTGTGTGTGTGTTTGTTTGTTTGAATTTAGTCTGTTTGATCCGTTGTTTTTGTGGGACGCATAAACCATCAGACATTTGTTTGAGATATCAAGTCCCAGGGGTGAAACATTTTTCCGTTAACTTGATATATTTGAACTGTTTACCTCAATTATTTTGAGATTAGTACGGTTTAGGAGTTTGTTTTAAAGAATTATTTTTTAAATCTCATTAACTGTAATTTTCAACATTCCACTGCAATTAAGGAGGATGTTTTTCAATGTGTCATCGGCGGCGACTAATGGTTCGAAAATAACCTCTGCGGCGAGGTTGCCGTGATGAAATTCTGCTACTGTCAATTAAAGCATCGGGATATTATGTCGATATGAAAATGAGATTTATTCAAAGGTATTCGATAAACGAATTCGGATTAGAATGGAATTGAGGCTTACACTCCTTATTAAGCCTTACACATTTAAATTTCGTTTAATATCTTTGCTAAAAAGGCTAACATGATACAAACCAAGTTTTTGGATGTATAACTCCAAAGAAAGTGTGATAATTTTTAGAAATTTTTAGTCCCTGGCGTGAAACAAATATTTTCTGTAAACTTGATATATTTTGCTATTGAGTATGAGTGCGCGTGTGTCTTTGAATTTAGTCTGTTTGGTCCGATGTTTTCGTGGGGCGCATAAACCATCAGACATTTGTTTGAGTTATCAAATCCCTGGGGTGAAGCAAATTTTTCCGTAAACTTTTTGTATTTTAACTGTTTACCTCTATTTTTTTAGATTCGTACGGTTTAGGAGTTTGTTTTAAAGAATTATTTTTTAAATTTCATTAACTGTAATTTTTCAATTTTTCGCCGTCGTCTTGTTTCTCTTACATATCATATGATTTGTTCAGTACATTTTTATCGAAGGAGTAGCCGATTTCAAGAAAATAAAACGGGCAAGTCGTAATTCATTTTTAACTTAGAAAAGATTTCCATATGCAAATTATACGTATTATAAGTATTGTATTCATAAAAAAAATCGAATTCGGGATTTCAACGGAAATACGTGTTTTAAGGTCCCCTAAACACGTTTTTACTAATATCTCGATGATATCTATGACCGGAACTTTGTGGGTACTCTAATTCAAAAACTATTAATCAGGTCAACGCGAAATTTTATATTTTACATTTTTGTTAAAGGACCAAGATCCGATTAATTTTTGGTAAAAATCGGTCAACCGGAAGTGGGGGTTTACTCTTGTTACATCAGTTTTTTTGAAATATTTGCTTTAATTTTTGATTAATGTAAAAAAGTATTGAAATAAAAGTTGTAGGAAATTTAATCTTCTACATCCATTGTTTGAAACATTTTCACATATAATGCATTATTTAAGTGATATCTTAAAAACTAAATGTTTTAGCTGCCACCACTACACCACGTACTGGCGACTATTGTAAACACCTGACGCTTAGTTACGTCATAGTAACGCTCCTTTTTATTTTCTTAATTATCGGAGCTTCTTGGCTATATCCAGCATCAGTTCTTCAGTTCTTTGTTAAGTCTTTGAATTTTTTTCGCAGTTCCTTAAAATATTTATTATCATTTAACCTATTTGGAATTTTTAGAAATATTACAGGTAGGGAGAAAGTCATGTGGTAGCCACATCAGATTTTATATTTATTGTCAACAAAACAATCTTTGTGGCAACCGAAGTAAAAAATCTGATGTGGCCACCACATGACTTTCTCCATACCTGTAATACATAATTACACCACCAATTGTTAACAATAGTCGTCGGATTTTTTTCATAAAAACAATACTTTTCCCTATACTACATATGGAGAAATAAAAAAACTGAAAAATGACAAGAGTAAACATTCACTTCCGGTTGACCGATTTTTACCAAAAATTAATGTTCTTTTCCCTATAACAAAAATGTCAAATATAAAATTTCGCGTTGATCTGATTATTAGTTTTTGAGTTAGAACACTCACAAAATTCCGGCCACAGACGCGCGGCGCACGCACACACATACACATCATCGAGAAAATAGTCAAAACGTGTTCAGGTGACCTTAAAATAGGTATTTCCGTTGAAATCTCGAATTCGTTTTTTTTCATGAATACAATACTTGGTCTATACTTCGTATATGGAGAAGGTTATATGCCTTAAATACCTAATTAGTTTAATTTTCTAACATTTGGTAAATGAAGGGAAATGGATTGTCTACGACGAAGAAATGAACGTAGATACGTCAATTTTCTTTACGTATACACAGCGTTTGTAAGCGAAAAGAAATGGGTAATGTACGACGAAAGAATGAACAAAGTTTATATTACTACTATTCAAGTGAGGTAAGCTTTAAATAATTGTCTATTGTTTTATTAATTACCACCGATTAGGAAATAAATCGATGGGATTACATGAAGAATCTCCTCCCCCCCCCTGCTTAACTCAAAAAGATTTAAAATTGTGACGGATAATTGGAGCCATTGTTTTACTATTTTTTAAAATTTACCTAAAATCAAACGCACATATGCGCCATCATATTACATGTCGGAGCAATACTGTTTGAGTTAGATTAGAATGTGAATGTAACCTTAAAATTCACGTCCTCCATTGTGGCGTTTTCAATGGAAGCGCCTTTTACGACGCGCAAAAAGCGAGGCGGATGTTATCTGCAGCCAATCACAAATGGATCGCAATCAAAGATCTTATGGGAAATTCCCATGGTTACATGCGGTGAGGATGAAAGTAGTCAACGAGCGCTGATTGGCTGGAAGAGGTGTCACGTGAAAAGAGTTGAAATTAGTTTTACGAATAAGCTTGGACCCGTGAAACGCCAAATAAAGGAATGAGAGGGTTTGAAAAAATAAAAGCGCATTCTAGTTGCAATACATTTCTATTTCTTCTGCCACTGTACTGTTTGTGGTTGTTATATGCTATAGGTTTGTAGGTTCTACTGTTCTCCGTTTCTATGCCTTCCTAGCATGTATTTCTTGTTGCGCCATGTCCTTTGACCCGGTATTTTGTCCATTCACGTGTTTGTAGATGTTTTCCCGCATATCTCACTATAAAAACTCCCTTTATGTGACTAAAAACCTCCGTCGGATTACTTTTTACAGAATCATTGAGAATTATCATTTAGTATGTTATTAACTAAATAATAATTAAATTTGTTTTATAATTTAGGTGCAATTTCACGGCTGGAGAATGCATAAAATATTGCCAAAATAAACTATGGTAAGTAAGTAAAGTAAACATATAACTGTAACAAATACTATAACATTAAAATAAATAACTGTAATAAATACGAGACAATAATATTAACAGCAATTGAAATTATCGTAAGAAAACAGCGTCAGAAATTTGGGAAATGTAGGATTACGTTACTACGTAGTTGATTACAGAATGAAGTGGGTGAGAAAGTGTCAATATTCGGACGTGAAGCCAGTAAGGAATTATATGCAAACGGGAGGCGGTAAGAGAGAGAGAGAGAGCGTTGGGAGACGGAAAGTCGAAATTTCGGTAAATGAAAAGGATTTTGAAGGCAAGTGGAGCGAGATGGAACACGGAGTGAAAAATAGGATGAAAGTACAGGGGTGCGATAGAAACCATTGATGAGAGAATGAAGGTAATAAAGATCTGTAATAAGACGATTTTGAGAAAGGGAGGGGATGCTTAAAGAGGGTGCTCTACCCTTCATGCGACGTCGAACTATGGCGTAGAAGAACTTTAGTATAGAGTCAAGCCGTTTTATGTTTGGAGAAACAGCAGTGGAACAAATAGGAGAGCAGTAATTTAGTATGGGATCAACACAGCCATTAAAGAAATATAAAATTATAAAGTATAAAATGATAAGCGTTTGGAATGTAAGAATCTCGCTTAATGAGGAACACAACAGGGACGTAATTAAACGCAAAATATTTTCTCATTTAGTGGTTACCTTTCCTCTCGTAATTTCTATGGGAGATCTGTTTCACGCGTAATAAAGATAATAGAGCATTCACTGTTTGGAAAACTCACCTGCAAAGAGTTCATTCGCATAGGACCGACAAGTATGCGAAAGTCGTACGCAAGCGCATATCCTAAGTATAATGCTCGTTTCTACTGCCAACCGAATATATGAAAGACAGCGAATTACGATCACAGTTCACATACATCCTATTTCCATTATTATGTCTTCTGATATGTTTCTTTGTCGAAAAAATAAATCGGATTTAGATAATTGGTTCCTAATTAGACTAAAACTCTCTCCGCTAAAACGATACCAAAAAAATGGTATTTAAATATTGAATGGCTCTGTTTTATTGGGAAAGGAAAATTATTTATCATTTTCTTTCAACAAATGGTATCGAATCAAGTAAAACTACACTCATCCCAGATATATATCTCACATGTTTTAGGGGATTCCATAGATAAAAGTGTTTTAATTATGCACTGACGGAGCGGGTTACCGTGACTGCTTTCCTCCTCAGATGGGAAAGAGTCAAGTCCACTGGAAACACTTGTTAATAAGATGCGTTCTGTGTTTATTGTGGGCGATTGAATAGTGGAATCTGGGGCACCCATAGAGAAATTAGGATGTAAACATAAAGCCGAAATGAGGAAATAAGCGAAAATCAAACTCATGGGCAGCGAAGGAAGACTGTATTTTCCCTGTAAAAACAGGCGTTTGTTTAGAATGAAAAAATAAGAAATGCTCAAAGATATATCGGAGATATAGTTTATTCATGTTGATGGTTAACTCAGGTTTTAGTAACAATTTAGTGTAAACACGAGATTAAAACCGAAATAATCGTTTCTCTCCCATGATCAACACAAAACATGTTCCATACCTAATTGAATATCAATGGAAATGTTATTTTTTGGAAACAGTCAAGTCCCGATTACTTAAGACGGGTAGACACGAGTCATCTACAGAATGAAATTCAAAGGTAAAATTCGATAACAAACGTTTTAAATTCTGCATTTAAAAATGTTACAATCCGTTTTCCATTGAAATAGGACGCCTACGGAGAAAAATGAGTCATCATATAAGGCGTTCATTTCATGCACTATGATTTGCATGAATATCGGAGAGGTCACAGACTATAAGAAAGAGGATGGCGAACTGGATTGGACAATATCTTAGGAGAGAGAACTTGATCAAAGACGTGTTAGAAGGAAAAAGAGAAAGAGGGAGGAAAAGGTGTCGTCTGATAGACGACTTAAAAGGGTAAGAGAGCTATCGAGACACAAAGAAGACCGCGGAAAATAAGAGTACGCGGAGAGCCAGGTTTAACCAAGAATAATCAGACTATCTACGACGATGGGGGGAGGTTTCCGTTCGTCCGTCCGCATCTATCGTCACGTATCTATCTTCACATATTTTTGTGAGATTTGGTATGGGAGATCTATAATTAAAGAGTTTCCGAGTGAATTTCATTTTGGTGTAGGGATTATATAATATTAATTTTACATATGGACTTGTGCGCGTATCAGGCTAATGATCGTGTAACCGAAAAATGTTCCCGACAAAATTTGCAGAACTAGATAAAAGAAATATTTTATGCAATAAAGCTACTGTCGTGATATTAATTTCTGGAGGGATACAAATATAACATCCCGGCCAACAGCTTCATCAAAAATATGTTTCTTCGAGGTTTCAAGACCCCAAAAAACGCTGCGTGCTCCGAAATGAAATGCACATTTCCGCTCTTCGTAAATAAAGATTCATGTAAGCATTAAATAATCTTAAAAACATATAATTGAGTAAATCGTAATTCGAATCAGAGGACCGTGTACAAGTTTATAACATGGAAATAAATACCAAAGAGCTATAAATTTTGCACATAAAAAGGCAGCTCCGAAAAGATGATATCACCGAGAATTTAAAACATTTCCGAACCATCTGTCCCTCAGTTAATCCATATCTTTGTCACTTCGCATGCGGTTAATCGGAGTTTAACACTACATGTGTACTTGCATATTTATAGAAACTGTTGATAAAGACTCGCCAGCATAAGAAAAATAACATTTTTTACACCAACGCAGTTTGCTTTCGAAAACACTAAAATAGCACGCGATACACGATAGGTTGAGAAACACAAATCAAACTCCCTGTCTAATTCAATCCTTTGGTAACATTTGGAATATTGACGCTATTACAAATTTTCTGTGAATTTTCATCTAAAAATCAGTGGGCAAATCTTTGATACTTGGTCAAAAATGTTTACTTCCTCGTAAACGCTTTTCCCGTTAAATTTGTATTAAATTTTAAGTCTACTGTTGAAACTTGATTTTTTTCAAATTTAGATCGTTAGAGGGCCTCCAGGTCTCCGCTCTCTAGAAAAGAATTAATCTCGGTATGTTTCGAGGGGAATGACACCATGCCATTCCCACGCTAGTCCCGCGGCAGGAAACCAAAGTTATTCCGAAAATCTTCCTCAGTCTCGTTAGTTGCCAAGTTCTTGCAGCCGCAATAAAATTCCTATAGTAAAATTCCTATAATAAAAGATTTCTTGGGGGTATTATTGATATGGCATACTCTTGTGAATCTCAACGTCATTATTTCGAGTACTTTTTCATTAACTGGTTTTATTTCATAATAGGGCCAGTAAAAATCTTACTCTCTTATAAGATAAAGCCAAAATAATAGACTCATAGATGTGTCGTCTATTAGGTTACACGTATCTTTTTGAAGGTCATTTTCCAGAAAATAAACTGATCTCTTATATGTTTATTTCGATCATTACGATTTATCATCGTACACAAATCCTAAAATAAGAAATTTCAAAGGAAACGATTCAAAAGCGCCTCCCCCCCCCCCCCCCGATCATTTATAAATGCATATTTCTTCTAGATAGTATTCTCATTCTTTTTAAATTTCCTGTAAAATCTCGTGCAAAATCCGGAATTTTAGTTTTGCCTACTTTGAATCGTCACGTGAGGAACGAGCCCATCGCCTGATCGGTGATCGTATTGAAGTCGCAATTATTGCGTTATCAAAGTGCTGCGGTTCTAAAAACGATTATGACCGTGACTTATCGAAATAGAAATAGGAGTAATGAGGGAAAAAATCTAAATAAATATTAAAATGAAAATAAATAACAATTCAATCAGTCCTTTTTATGAAGATAGATTTTAAGACCTAATGCTTATCTCCTTCTAGCAAGGATCAAAATTAGTCACTTTTAATATGCACATGAACCATGTACACATATGTTGTAATATTAATTATCAATAATTTGACACAAACGTTAAGCTCTTTAGCTAATATATTTATAGACGAAGCTCAGTTTTATTTTGAAAAAGGTCATTGGACAAAGGAATCCAGAAGACAGAGAGAGGAATTAGTCGAAAGATGTTATAAACTGCATTGGAACATATTTTTTCCGCAGCTGCAATTGAAACCAATTTACTCACTTAGCTCTCTCCAAATTCTGCGAATGGAACTGTAACACATTGCCTTTACTAATGTCAATTATTTACGGATGTTCGGAGAGTGAATGTTTTCTTGTGGCTAGCGGCGAGTGCGACTCCTTCCCCCTATCTCTTTATCTATCTCTCTTTCCTCCTTTTCTTAACTCCACTCTCTCTCTATCACTTTTCCTCTCTCTCTCTCTCTCTCTCTCTCTCTCTCTCTCTCTTCCTTTCAGCCATAAATGTATTTGTCATCTATGTCGTAAAAGAGAATAACTCTGATACGACTTCAACTCTTGAGCAATAAGCAGATAAGCATGCTCTATATCTCCAGATACGTCACGTTCGAACGTATCGTACAATGCCTACATAACTCTTACGCCGATCAAAGATCAGCGATCTCTTAGTCGTAATTAAGTTATTATATTATTATTATTTTCCAACATCAATAAATTATTTTTAATGTGGGATCAGAATTCTCAAAAAAAATTACTAAACATCTGTTAATTTAGGAAAGAAATGAATTTGGCCTAAATGCAATTCTACCATTGTGAACAAATTCAGAGGCACTAAATTAGTGGTGCCCAACCTACGGCCCGTGGGCCGGATGCGGCCCGCGAAACCATTATGAAAAAGCTATCCGAAAAATTTAACAAACAAATTCATATATTTCTATGAAAATTTTTATATCGTTATAGTAGGTGGTGACTTTAACTTACACTCAATTGATTGGGAAAATCTATGTTTCGAATCTAGAGGTAAAGAACGCGAATCCTGTGAGGCATTAATCGAAACACTCTGCGAGCACTCTCTCCTTCAATTAGTCAGAAAGCCAACGCGATTGGGAAACATATTAGATTTATTAGCAACTAACGTCCCAGAAAGAATAAACAAAGTCACCATTGAAGATGGGATAAGTGATCATCAGGCCGTATATGCAGAGTGTAAGTTGAAAATCGATAGGCACCCCAAGCCTCAAAGAAAGTTTTATATATTTGCTAGGGCAAACTTTTCAAGCTTCAGGTCGCGCCTACGAGAAATACTACCTGGCTTCCGTGATATGACCGAACGATCAGGTGCTGAGTCGTCATGGAAACTATTCAAGGATATAATGCTAGAGAGTATCGATAAGTACATTCCAATTAAATCGAAGGTCGACAATAAAGAGCCACGTTGGTACAATAAGCAAGTTAGGAGTGCGCTTAGGCGTCAGAGAATATGCCACGCGAAAATAAAAAATATGCCGTCTACATCATCCGATGAATATAGAGCAACTAAAGTTAAGACGTATAAGGAATCCCGCGCTAAAGCGAGAACTACTATGCGCGAGGCTTTTACTAACTTCCGGAATAAGGTATTAAATAATTATTTGAAGGAGGACCCTAAAGCGTTTTGGTCCTATGTGAGAGAGGTCCAAGGTAGAGGCCCTACAATACCTTCCCTGCGTAATGACTCGGGTGACGTTATTCATGATAGCGTAGAGAAAGCCAACCTGTTAAACGGTCATTTTGTAAAAGCATTCACAGCCGTCAGCGACCATTGCGTACATGTTGCACCCGCAATAAGGGGGGGAGGGCTGATGGACGATATAGTATTTTCTGAGGTGGGAATAGCAAAGCAATTAAGTTCCATCAGACATAACAAAGCCACTGGCCCCGAAGAAATTCCTGCTCGCGTTTTAAAAGAATTAGCAGAAGAAATAGCACCTTTTCTTCTGATTATCTTCGAGAAATCCATTTCTCGCGCAGAGGTCCCTAGCGACTGGAGGTTAGCGCACGTTACCCCAATTCATAAGGGCGGAGACAAGGAGAACCCAGAAAATTACAGGCCGATTTCTTTAACTTCGATATCGTGTAAGATTCTCGAACATATACTCGTTAGCAACATAATGCGATTTCTTGATAGTAATTTATTGTTAGATGATTGTCAACACGGCTTCAGGAAAGGCAGGTCATGTGATACTCAGCTCGGTCTTTTTGTTAATTGTTTACTGAGAAGCGGAGAAAAGAATACGCAGGTCGATGCCATCTTCTTAGATTTTAGGAAAGCCTTTGATAAGGTACCTCACAGGAAGTTAATAACGAAATTAGAAACCTTAGGCGTAAATTCTAAAATCGTTAGTTGGATCCGTGAGTTTTTAAATCATAGGAAGCAGATGGTTGTTATAGATGGGAAATCTTCGAACTTAGTGGAGGTTGTCTCTGGCGTTCCACAGGGTAGTGTAATTGGTCCGTTATTATTTCTAATTTATATAAACGATATCAGCTCAGTAGTCAGAAGTAAAATTAGGCTTTTCGCGGACGACACCGTCATCTATAGAGAAATAAGCAATCCGGAAGACCACCAGTATCTCCAAAATGACCTAGAAGCTATTTCTGCATGGTGTAAGGAATGGCAGTTAGAGATAAACCAAAAGAAAAGCTGCGTCATCAACTTCTGGAGAACCAAGAGTATCTCGTTGAATAATAATTATTCGTTGGACGGAGTAGATATTCCAGTTTCAGACTCGATTAAATACCTCGGAGTCACGATCCATCGTGATCTCTCGTGGGACACCCACATTCGCCGATTGATAGGTGCCGCTAACAAAAAGCTGGCCTTTATAGGGAGAATAGTTCGAAATAGCTCCGAAAAAGTGAAAGAATTATGCTATTTATCCTTGGTTCGACCGCAGGTCGAATATGCTTCAGCTGTGTGGGATCCTTACGAAAAGGGACTCACTAACGAGATAGAAAGGGTTCAGCGCAGGGCAGCTAGATTTGTAAAGAGGAATTACGATAGTAAACAAAGCGTAACATCATTAATAGAAAATCTGAAATGGACATCGTTAGAGGAACGTAGGCTGCAGGCTAGAATTAAACTGCTGGAAAAATTTATGTCGGAGGGACTAGCGAATGAGGTAGTAGGACTTATCAGAAGCCCGACGTATTTCGGAAGGCAGGACAGTGATGATAAGATTCGCGAGATTGATTGTAGAACGGAGCGATATAGAGGATCGTTTTTCCCTAGGACGATAAGAGACCATAATAGAAAAAGATGACGTAGGAAAACTATGGACCCTTGGTGCACTGCACCCCCTGCCATCCACCGAAAAGGTGACTTGCAGGGTATGATGTAGATGTAGATGTAGATGTATAATAAAACTTTTAATTTTGAAATTTTAACCATAAAAAAACCTTATTTAGAATTCATTTTCATATATATGGCACCTCAAAGTATGTAGGTGACTTCCAATTCAAACTCTAATCCGGCCTGCCGGAGAATTAGGAACTTCCAATGCGACCCGCCGAAGAATTCACAACCACCGATGTGGCCCTCCGTCTAAAAAGGTTGGGCAACACTGCACTAGATCAACAAATACCGGAGTAAATCCAACACGTGTACGATATTCATCATCATCTTAGTTAATCTGTTCGTAGACAGGTCCGTGATTATTCATGGTTAAACCTCGTTCTCAATATACTCCTATTTTATAAACATGCAATCAGTTTTTTAAAGCACCGTAAAACTCGTTATTTTTTTATCCAGCCAGGGTGAAAAATCAAACTTGAATGACTTACGTTTCGTGCCGCATTCAGAACCAGTCCCAGATATCGGCGAGCCAGAGCACCAAAACTTTGTGGGCCATTCCCTCTTTATATGGCAATATATTATTTGCGAACAGATAATTGTTTATCTTTACATCGCTGGAATATTATCGTAATCAATAAGATAATTAATAAGGAGCATTATATAAATTACCATCTTAAATAACCCCAGGCTTGTCTTGACCGTCACTATTAATTTAATGTGAACAAATGTGTAGTTAAATTGATCTTATTTATTAGTGATTCGTATTCGTTATAGTGAGGCAATCACAGCCTCCGCAGAAAAGAGCGAATCGAATTGCTTTTCCGACGAGGTATTTTCTTTTCGAAATTGCGAATTACCTTTACAGCCGAATGCAGTAAATCATTGTTATTCGTCTTGGATGTGTTCCCGAGAGTCACCACAAACAAAGGGGCCGATTAACCAATTGACTTAGGATATACTTATAGCGTAACAATTTTTAGTATGTAACACTCATATTTGAAATCCTAATTAAGTGAACTCTTCTGTATTTTATTATGTATTTGAGTGCGTGTGTGAGTACAAGTCTTACATCATATACACGTACAATAACGTAAATATAAATTAGAAAGAGTTCAGCGCAGAGCAGACAGATTCGTAAAACAGAAGTACGAACATAAGGAAAGCATCACTTCATTATTGAGGGATTTGAACTGGGTACCACTGGAGGATCGTAGATTGAACTCAAGGTTGCGGCTTCTGGATAAATATAGATCGGAATGTCTAAATGACGAGGTATAGGTAGAAACGACCGTGATGATAAGATACGTGAGATCGATTGTAGGACGGAGCGTTATCTAGGTTCGTTCTTTCCGAGGACAATACGAGATCACAATAGAAAATTTCAACCTGCGATAGACAATCTTTAGGTAGGTTATGGTGCATTGCACCCCCTGCCACCCACCAATTAGGTGAATTGCAGGGTAACATGTAGATGTATATACACATATATGTACGCATAGTCATACACATATAGTAACACAACTTTCTTCTATATAACACCTCCAATTTCGTAATGGCCCGTCGACTCCTTCCCTTAACTTAACGACCGGTACCTGTTCCAATTCCCCAAAAAACCACTCCTTCCGCCCCCTCTCACTACGTGACTCCTCCCCGTTATTCTCCCCCTCCTCTCTCTCTCTCTCTCTCTCCCTCCCTCTCTCCCCCATCCCGGGACATCCACTTCCTCCCTCTCTCCAGTGACCGGCTCTACGCTCTCTGCTTCCGCCTCTCCTCGCCCGTTTAAGTAACAGCAGAGGAAAGCACTCGACCAACACACAAAGGAACACACCTGCCACACACGTCCTCCCTCTTTCACCTTACTCTTTTCTCTAGCATTTCTCTCGCTCTTTCGTACTGCCCCGGTCTTTTCCTCATTTTACCATTCCATCTCCCTTTTCTACTTCTTCCTATCTTTTCTTCAAATATCCATTCATTTTTTCTGTATTACCTGTCCCTTTTCCCTATCCATAGCTCTCTCATTTTTTACCTTTGTTTAGTTTTTCTTATTTTTCGCTTTACATCTCCATCTTCTACCTTTCAATTTCACTTCGTTTATTCATTCATGACTCCGCCCTTCCCCATCTTTTTTCGGCATCTTTCCTCTTTTATTTTTTCGGATTATCCGTTCTACTTCGTGTCTCTCGTCTTTCTCTCTCTCTCTCCTTATTCTCATCTGTGATTTTCTGTTCCTTTTATGATCTTTTCTCTCTCACTGTACGTCCATTTCTCCCTATCTTAATTTCCCTTTCTGTAATCTTTCCAGCTCAAACAAAAAAAAATCCGGAATCCTCTCCTTCGTGAAAATTTATCTTCGCTAAGGGTAATTTTCGTTTACGACATCGTCAATGTTCCCCGCGTGATATTCCACTAGTTAACCAATTGCCGTCTCGGTCTTTCGTTCCGCAATTATGAAAGAATATCACGAATGGAGCAATAAAAAGCGGAAAGAAGGCAAGGTTATTTCTTTAGAAAAATATGTATCAGCAAAAATAATCGGAATGAGAATTATTAAAAATGCTATCGCCAAAGGAAAGTTTCGGTAATTAAATAATTTTTCGAAATTGCTGAAAAGCACTATTATCTTCGTTATGTCCGTCCGTCCTTACCTATTATCTGGGAAGAATGGGCAACATCGATTTCAACCAAACTTAGTACATAGAATATTCATATAAATAAATGACCAAATGACATATTTAGACCTGATCGACTTAGAGGAATTGGCCGAACAGACTTCAACTAAATTCTGTATATAAGCTTTGTACTACAACATACCATAATGAAATCAAGATATTTAAATCGGAGCTAAAGAGCAGGGTTACCACAGTAAAAAGTAAAATAATATTTCTTTTACACGTAATTCTAGAAAACTGACCGCATGGATTTTAATCAAACATGGCATATATAATCTTCATATAAATAAATAACCAAAATAGCATATTTCAATCGGGTCGACTAAAAAGGGCTACTACAATATCAAGGTTAAATTTTTTCTGTAATTGTGAATTTGGAAGGTGCAACAAAAACCTATTTCAAAGAAATTTCGTTTGTATATAGAAGTGTTCTTCAAACTGTGCTCCGCGGAGCCCTTAGTGATTCACGGATTAAAGAAATAATATAAAAAACAAGGAATAAAATCATATAATATAAAATATGATAATATTATTAAAACAAACATGTTTACTTATCGTATGTACAGTTGTATATATTCATAGCAAAGTTAATTTGGTTGGTGGAGAGACGTAGTTTAAGAGAGTCGCTTAAAGGGCTCCGCCGCCTCTCGAATTTTGAAGACATCTGAGTATAGAATGGCTAAATGAAATGAACATATTTGGGACGGATCTAAAAAGCAGGGCTACCACAATATAAGGAAAAATAAATTTGATTTCAAAACAAATGCATGAGGATGCGATTATTTGAATTTGACGAAAAGCACCTATGTACCACGAGAAACCCGTGTACATCCCTACTTGTTTTTTATTTTTACCCTTTCGTATGAAGTTTTTTCCTGTGCCAATTTCTCCAGATCACATTTTAATGTTGAGAATAAAATGTATGCCATCAAAAATACAGGTGGACTCCGCTTGTAGGTAGGAAGCGATTTTTGTTGTTTCCGACTTCCTATTAATTTCGCTGCTGACTAGAAACGGATGGATATCCACATCGATTTCTAAATTCGTGTCTGCCAATCAGTGACTGCATCTTTTATTTGTATTTATCCAGAAAGGTGTGAACTCTTTTTTCTGTTGATGCTTAGAATTACATGTCTAACATGACGAAAGCCGATTGACCGGAGGATTTCTTTGTGCGTACATGTTTCTGAACTTGTCTCCGAGCAACGGAGCAATATGGAGCGGCATCATCCCATCCCGAAGACGTCGTCAGTGCTTCCTAACAGTATTTAGAACGGAGAGGAGAGAGAGTAACGCACTCACCGTTGAGAAAAACTACCCCTATCTTTTCTTCCTTCTGCTACTTCCTCTCCTCCCTTCCTTCCTACTCTCGTCTTCCTCCCTCCTCTCTCACACTTCCCTCTCCTCCCTCCCTTCCCTCTTCTCCCTCTCTTCCCTCTTCTCCCTCCCCTCTTCTCCCTCCCCTCTTCTCCCTCCTCTCTCCTCCTTCCCCTCTCCTCCCTTCCTCCCCCTCTCTTCTCCCTCCCTCCCCTCTCCATACTTCCCTCTCCTTCCTCCCTCCCCTCTCCAAACTTCCATCTCCTTCCTCCCTCCCCTCCCCTCTCCTCCCTCTTTTCCCACCCACCTCTCTCTCCCTCTCCTCCCTTTCTCCCCTCCCACCCCTCTCCTCTCTCTCTCTCCCCTCCAAACCCTCCCCTCCCTCCCTCCCCTCTCTCCCTCCACCGTCCTCCCTCCCTCTACCGCCTCCTTTCGCCACCCTTCATCTCCTCTCTTCCATTCTATCATTTCTGCTTTCTCTCCCTCCCCTCTCTCACATTTTCCCCAACCCTCTCCCTCTCTCTTCCTCCGCCCTCCTATTGAGCCTACCTGCGCCGTCTGACCCGACTCCTATTCCCCTCTGTAATGCCGTTCCCTATCAGAGTGCAGTGGTGCAGAAAAGGGAAAGAGAGACAGGTGTTCTTAGCCGCATGGGGGGCACATGATTCGGTTCGAGGGGGCGGCGTGGGCGTGGAGAGGATCGCCCGTGTCGATGGTGTATCATCTGGCATGACGCGTGTTTTGACTCGAGGGTTATTTTTCCTTCAGTTCGACCTTCCGTTTTTATTTTTCATTCCCAAGGCTTTACGAGGCCTATATATTCTCCAAGGAAAAATAAGTTGAAGTGAATGGGATAAGAAGCGCTTGTCGAGACGGAGGAAGCCATATGAAAAAAACGGTCACGGACTGTCGGAAAATACTTGCCGATGTTATTGCGTACTTTTTGAAACTTCCCAAATTATATTCGATAAAGAATGGATGAATGTAACGAATTTTATGGGCAATGATTAGCGAATTAATAGTTAACATAAAGTCAACGTTAACTTTGCAAAGGCTTCCACATATTTGGGCCCGCGAAGAATAGGAGTATATGCCTTTTTACGGCGTTTTTTGGTTCTCATACTCAAATTCTCTCGAAATAGTAATCAAAGTGCTCTTCCCTAGTTACTGTTCTTCATCTATTAAAAACCGTATTTTTTCTAGGAAGATTTAAGGAAAATGAGAATTTTGTTGTAAATTGATACTTGAGCCCCTGAGATTCTTTATCCTTCGCTTTATTATGCAAATTTATTAGTTCAAAACAGTACATAAAATATAATAAAAACAATCATGCTTTCATCTGGCTGAAAAATATCTAGATGTCGTGGGTGAAGCGCAAACAATTCGTTGTCTAGCTACGCGATTGGCAAGTTTTAACAATATAGCGTCGTAAATGCCGTTTTATAGGCATTTAAAAAGGTAAATTATCAGGTCAAAGGTCAAGCAAGTCATCTTAAAAACTGGATCACCGTGGAGTAATATTTATTGCGGTTAAAACGAGATCCGCTTCTTGTTTCTACGCTCTGCAGTTGTTGAGTGATAAAATAACATCTCCGCGAAAGGATAGGAGCAACCATTTTGTGCGTAAAACAGCCTCATGTGATCTCGGTTGTCACACCTCACCTATCGTCACGCAAAACTTCAGATCTGTAACTCTTCTACCTTGAGTTTTATATCACCTTATGTAAGAAGCAGCTACCTATTTGTAATAGACATGAACCTATTTTTTCAGCATTACGTCATCGTCAGATGCTTCTGTTATCTTTACCTTAGCAATATTACCTTTAAACACAATACACTAAAATTACCGGTTAGGCAGACGTACGCCAGTTATGCTTTATTGTGTGTGTGTGTATATATATATATATATATATATATATATATATATATATATATATGAAATGAAATGAAATGAAAAGGTAGTGATGAGGGTGGCAACAAGGTGTTGAAGGAAGCCCAGCGGACACTTACCAAGTCGGAGACCAAGTTGGCAGGCTGCTGGGGGCGTCGAAGAGACACGTTAAACACACGAACACAAAAAACAAAAAACACGCAAGCTTATCGGGTCTATGCCCTTCTTCAGCGATAGAGTGTATATATATATTATGTGTGTGTGTGTGTGTGTGTGTAGCAATTCTGCCCATTAAACAGATTTTTTGGCTGAGAACTACTGATTCAGAGCAACCAACAAACGCCGGCTTCTCAGATATAAAAACCCCTCTCAATCTACTCTAATCATTATTAAGTGTTGCCTATACAAGGAGCTGCAGATATATTTTCTCTTATGATTATCGATAATAAACCTTTTTCCGATTATTTTTATTGGAATACATTTGTGATTATTAGTATTGTTTTGCGGTATCTAAAGTAGATATTTTACGTGGATTTTGTGAAATGCTAGTATTCGTAAAGGAAAAGTTAACATTGTTCGTCAGTTTTATTCCAAGCCATAAAAAAGGTATTGAACTCTAAACTTATATTCATCGAATTATCATAGTTGAATCGGTAAACCGAGTTTAATTCATTAACTTAAAATACTGTAATCTGGACATCTCCGAATACGCTTGCGTTTTTACTAGCTTTCGTAAGTATGCAATAAAATTTCTTCATTTGTACATATATGACCAGGAAAAGAACACGTCCTTTATTTTTTATGTACCGCTTTGTACACCGAATTAGGCACCAAAAGGAAACGTTTACGAATTCATAAGAAGAAATTCTCTGCCTTAGGCCTATGGCAGTCCATCAGAACTGGTTGCCGGAGAAATTCATGAAAAAAGTGGCGGAGAAAACTGAAAAAAGCGGGATCCAGTCATTAGATGTCGAATTTGGTACGACTTCCGAATAAAAGGCGGATCTTATTTATGGTAATGAGCGAAGAAGTGCAGAAAGGCTAACATTAAGAAGCTCAATTTCCTGAACGCAATACGCCAATACAGTGAAAAGATCGCGAGATGAGGCGCTGATTACACAGAGAGCGTTCAAATCTCTTCGGCGAGGATTCGGAGAGGGCGCGTCAATTTGCCCCGAGGACCAAATGACCCCTTTGATGAGAATAAAAACGTAAGAATGCAGGTTTACTTTCTTGAGGAAGTGCGTCGTGGAAGCTGCGTTGCTGAAACACTTTCGAATTTCCTTCTCACTGGAGTCGATTCCTTTTCCCACGGTCTGTAATGTTTTTTTCCTTTTATAATGTTTTCTCTCTCTCAGGTGTGTGGATGTATATACATATGCACACGCACACACCCATAAATGATAACAATATATATAATATTATTATCAAGGTAAAGAGGCGTGTGGATAATATTTGTCAATCCGATGTTTCTGGCGGCATACTTGTTATTTTGTAGTTAGTTACATTCATATCCGTAGATTTATAAAATTTTGTGGTGCGTTTGGTTTGAAATCTAAATCATAGAAAATATAATACAGGGTGATTCGTCTGAGTATGGTTAAAATCAAAATGCTGTGAAATGGAAGCATTTATCTTTTATAACTCAACTAGCTGTCGCGCGTCACACATGTGACACAAATCGAACACAGCCTTCTTGTTAAAGAAATAAAACACTTCATTTTACCTAACTATATAATTTGCATTTTAAAACAATTAGTACGTCAAATTTACTTTTCATTTTTCGTTACTTTTAATAATGAGTAATGGAAAAATAAAAGTAATATAATAAAGTTAAATCAATTAAAAATTTAAGTTAAAAACTTAAGGATATATTACATTCTTAACTTTGTTAACGCGACTGGATAAAATTTTTAAATTTTCTTGCGTCGTACTCCTGGCATGGCGACACACCTGTCCATGTGCAAAAACCTGGTTTTGTAAGAGTAATCCCACGGTATCAAATGTTTGGCCTTGACTGTTATTAATCGTCATGGCAAAGGCTAACGTTATTGGAAACTGACGACGCTTCATCTCGAACGGAAGCTCGCTACTGCCTGTCAGTGTCACATCGAATTTAGGAAATATAACAGCTCGTCCTTTATTACTTCCGGTCGGAATCGTGCATTCAATGGTGTGCTGACCAAGATATTTCACATTTAAACGTATTCCATTGCACAGACCCTTCCTAACGTTAATGTTGCAAAGATGCATCACGACAGCGCCAATCCTGAGACGTAATTTATGCGGTGGCATTCCTTGCGGAGTAAGCGAATTGAAAAATTCCGTTGGAAAGTTAGCTTTTTCATTTTCTGTGCAGTTGATGACCTCATCGATGCTGACATACGCCGTTCCATGTTGTCCTGGAGCCAAAGTCATTCTGTCGAGGATTTCGTTGTTGATCGCAAGGGAGTCGACATTCTTGGGTGCTAATACTTTTAACAGTATTTTTATTTGACTTTCTCTAACACTAAAGAAAATGTTTACCTACCTATCGACATATAGAGGTTAACGCTTTATTATATAGTTAGTAACCTTATTATTGATTAGTAACCAATTGAGATTAAAATAGTTAAAGATATTTTTTTCTCGAATTTTCATAATCGTATTTCATAATGAGCGATAAAGTATTAATTACTTTGTGCTGCCATCTGTATTCTGCAATTCGAAATTAAAAAGTACTAAAATTTTTATTTGCAACGTTTTAAAGAAAATGTTTGCATACCTACCGACATATAGAGATTAACATTTTATATAGTATGATATTTGGGACAAATTGCCTCGAAAGACGAAAGATTGTGACTAAGTTTTATGACCACACACGCAATAGATGAGCGCTATACCACTTCTTGCTTCATTTTCATAACGTTTTTATTTTATTCATGCCCAAAGGGATCACCCTGTATATATTATTCCTGGAGAGAGGCCAACTTCCAAATTGTTTACATCGCTCATAGGACCATTATTACCGATTTCCATGAAATTTGATGGAAATCTCTTGCTACTGGGGCTGTTCCCGGGGATAATTTTTGTTGCGAAGATTGCAAGTCCCGAGTTCGATTCCAGGAACTATCCTTCCCATTTAATTTACATGAGGGATCTGAAACCATCGTGCAGGACAATGTTCTCTTGCACATTAAAATATCTTAGAATTGTAATATCTGGGTGAAATTTGAACTATTCTCCGAGGAAAGGAATGAAGATTCTAATTTTTGTCTTAGAATGTTGCTTATCGATCGTATTCTTCGAATTTTGCATAAATAATGGCGTTTTTGCAGTTATTATCGACCATTACGAGTGTTGTCTTTGCAACGACTATTGTTGTACTCAGATTCAGTATAGTCTATTACATACACGTGTTATTTTTGCCACACAAATACGCGTGTCCAATTTAGTTTTCCGCTTGAATGTATTTGTAATATTTTATAACGCTAAATTGGGGAATTCATCCGCGGTGATGTTAAAGCTATTAAAGTCGATATAAGTATTTAATGACTAATTATGTGGAAAGTAGGTATCATAAGTTCCGTTTGGATCATCTTGTTTTACATTACGAATCATTAAAAAGCCGATTCTCACCAATGAGCTACGATGTGAAATATTGCGACATTTCTTTTTTTAATACTTTAAAGCAGTGGTTCTTAAACTTTCGGTCGCCAAGCCATTTCGTATGGATCGTCAAAGGTCTTCTGTGGCTGTCTATATCCAGATATTCCATTGTTCCTATCAACCTGTTTAATTCAAATGGCTTGAGAGCTTAAACTCATTTACTTATTGAATTCCCATTTATTTTATCGTCTATCACAAGTGGATAATTGGAGGGCATGGGTCTCTGCAATCGGAATTTGGGTTGCAGCCAAAAGCGATTAAAAACCACAACTCTAAAGGATAAAAATCATTCTCTTTTTCAAAAGATTGTCAAGCTCCTATTTTTCATTTTGATCTTATTGTTAGTTAATCTAATGTAAGATCAAAATGAAAAATCAAGACTCTCCAAAAACTGCAGAATTATCACTATAAGATGATAGCATTACGTTTTTATGTTTTTATACAAAAAATATTAAGAAGTCTACCTTAATAATTAGTGATTTTTCATTGTTAAATACGACATTTTAATTAATGGCCATATAATTGAGAAGAAAGAGGCCATTAATTATTCAAGACCATACCTTTTCTACTTATCAAGGTAAATTTTTAACCAAAAAATATGATTCTTCTCTCTGAACTTCGTACGTAATACGACGCTTTATAATAATTTTGGAATGTTTTTGAGTATTACCTTCGGAAAAGTAGCTGAAACTTAAACTTGAATTCACACAGATGTTTCTATTATCGATCAAATATTTGAATGCTATCTTGTCTGAGGAATTTCACTCCAAATTCTGAAGTTAATCATCAGCTCATACTCATCCTTCGATCAACAGTATAGCGTGGATCATTCGAATGAATTGGGAACAAAAAATCCAGATTATCGATATTTTCGGCTTCTATGAAAATAAAGGAATAAAATAAGAATCGATTAAGATGTCCAGGCATAATTTAAAAGTATTTTTGAAACTGTACATAGCCTTATTGTAGTGTAATACAATTAAGGATAATTAACCATTTGTTAACGTTTTATTTTTCAACATTTCAAAAAAAATAAACCGTTAACAAATGGTTAATTATCCTTTTGAAATGTGGACTTGGCGGAGAATGCTGAAGATAAAATGGACAGATAGGATGAAGAACGTTGAAGTGCTACGAAGAGTAGGAGAGAAGCGAATGATTATACAGACTATTAAAAAGAGGAAGGCAAACTGGGTTGGACATTACCTGAGGAGAAAGAGGGTATGATTAAAGGTGTGTTAGAAGGAAAACTAGATGGAAAAAGGGAATGAGGTAGGAAAAGTTTTCAGCTGATAGACGATTTGAAAGGGAAATAGAGTTATCAAGATATGAAGAGGACAGCGGAAAATAGGAGTATATGGAGAACCAGGTTTAGCCATGAATAATCACGGACCTGTCTACGGACAGTCTACCTATGATGACGATGAACGTTTTGTTGCAAATAATAATTGATTCTGCGATGCACTGAACTTGATCGCTGTTTATCCTGGCAAATCGTAAAATATTTTAAGACAGCGACATTCGGGAGACTGACGTTTCCGATAATTTAGACTATAGTGTTTCCAAATTTGCTTTGACTAACACTGATCAAATTCCTAAAAATTGACTATAACGTAGAGAGCAGCCTTTTGTACACTCAAAGAAATTGATATCCGTTATTTCGAATGTGCTAAATCACGATTTGGGTCGCACTCATAGAAGAGATAAAGAGAATGAAAAATAGCATGCCTCCAAGTCAGTGAAATGAAAATTGCGCTGAACTTTGGTTAACGTAATGAACAAAATATAGCTGTGACAAAAGAAGAACAAAATATGCATTTGAAAGAAAAAAGAATGATGTGTTGAAGGGGGGAGGGGGAATTAAAACGGATGAATAGAAACAATATAAAGACGAGAAGGGATTGTGGGAGCGAAGAAGGCTCTGAAAGAAAGGTCTCACTGTTCTATATTTCTTATTTTGGTTTTATGTTAAGAGTGAGAGATTGAGAGAGAGGGGAGGAGAAGGGGGAGGGGGAAGAGAGATATACGTATATAATAATGGGGAGGGTGTTGGATTGAAAGAAAGAGGAACTGGGCTATCGCCGTGAGAGGATGGCTGTTGTCGTAGTTAGGTTGGGAATTTCAGCCTGGAGAGAACGTTATTGTCTGGACAGGTGGTAGTTGATAGAACACGTGAGGATTACAAGGAGGTGAGGGAGAGGATGAGAGTCGAAAAAAGAGAAGATTTAGTCTAGTAGCAGGTTTGGTTGAGGGCGCGCCTTTTTTATTGAACTCAAACCGAAGGAAGTTTCTAATCAAATTCTTCACTTCGCCCTTAGACAGTGTGGATTTCCAAGCGGCAGCCTATCGAGGATGGGCCAATCCCTTCTTATACATAGACTACGGAGTTTCGCTGGTTCTCTTACGTTTCCTTCCGCTTTATATTATCCGCCAGGCGATTGGTTGATGCGAATTACTTCAAAATGCGGATGTTTTGACAATTATCCAGGAGTATTAATATCTAAGATCAGTCAGTTCACCCGCAGTAGACGTAATTCGAGTAAATTAGAATTCGATAAAAGCAAAATAAATCGCCATTAGCAGAATAAATGGTAAAATTTACAAGTTCCACATTTACTTTTAATTACAGCTACCTTTTTCCTAGTTAACTTTGTCCCAATGATCTCATGGTAACTGCGAAACAATTATCTATAAATTAAAATAAAAAATTGCAAATTATAAAGTTTATCATTTAATCTGTTATAACTGCTTCCCACAAAGCTAGGCCTTCGTCAGTAAGGTATATCTTTCGCAAGTCATCAGTTAAAATCAACAAAAGTTCTTTAAATTTCCTATTAAATCTCTCCTCGCAGTATACGTAAGCGGCAGATTCCTTCACTTGTTTCCTTTGTTATTTTAGCAGAGGATACAATATTTCCTCGTACGTTAAAATTATTCCTAAAATTTCTTTCTTTCTTCGTTGGATTCCTTTGAGAGGTGAAGAGACATCAAATCATTCGCGCGACCTATTAACGAGCATTGTTTCACCGTTTTTGATCGTAACATCGTCCGGAAACTTCAGGTCACTGGAACGCGTTCTTCCTTTCAGTATCCCTCGACCGCAGTTTAAAGCCGTGAACAAATTTTATAAAATTCCTAGTCTCGCCTCCCTACTTCCGACGTAAAATTCTCGATCTGAACATCCCTCGTTCCGCAATGAATAATTTCTACCGATCCAATGATCTCATATCCTACTTTTTTCCTTCCACGCTCCAACACGCCCTCATCCGCGACGTACGCCTCCAAAAATCAAAAATTCGCCTTTCTTTGCCCCAGCGGTCCTTTTTTGTCGTTTTCCTCACAAATGAAAAAATGCCTATTCCTTAACAGTTTCTCTCCTTCATCGGCTGTCCCGTGGACTTTATTGCGGTAAATTTTGTCCTCTATCCGAATAATTTTTTTTAAAACCCCTCCAGTGTTTGCGACTCAGCGTCTGTGTCCGCTCTTTCCCATGCCTCATGCGTGTGCGACACACCGTCTGCGTCCGAAATTTTCATTAAGTTTTCTTATCGCTACGGCTCTGATTTATGTGCTTTCAGAGAGTGAATATGTAAGCCAATGCGGTCTGCTTTCGTTTTGTGGTTCCTTGCTGTCTGTGTTTACGTGTTAGTATTTTTTTAATTTTTTTTTTCTATCTCGGACCTGGCCGTAGCAGTGCTTACTCAGGCCCCTCAGGCCTTTCGTGCGTTGCGTCTCAGACTTTCGTAAGAGCTCTCATCTTCCTGGCTCTTATTTACGATGCTTCGAGCTGATGGTCGAGGTTTCTTAGAGCCTGTGTTTGCGTCGGGCTATTTTTTATTTTTTTTTCATCTTGGGTCTGTCCTTAAGCCGAACCCCTATTTAGTTCAACATGGTTTGTAGCTCTCGTGAGCTGGCGGGTTGGGAAGTGCTTGATGTTTTGGAGAAATAGAGTGAAAGTAGTGTAGATATATATTCTGAAGATTCGAATGGATACTCTATTGATTCCAGTTCCGAAGAGGAATTGGAAGAAATAACTCACTCCACTGTGAATATTCAAGAGAATATTTGGGGAGATGTCGACAGTGCTAACCCTCCTCGGCCTTTTGCGTGTGATTTAGTTGGAAATAGTGCAGGTTTTATCAACAGATGATCCCTTAGGATATTTTGAGTTATTTTTTGATGAGGATCTAATTGCCCTCATAGTGGTTGAAACTAATCGTTACGCGGAACAATTCCTTGCCCGCGAGAAAAATAAGATCACGTCTTTAAAAAAATCGCGCTATCAAAAGTGGTTTGCTTTGCTAATGTTGATGGGAATCATTCAAAACCAACTCTCAGAATGTATTTTAGTAGAAAACATATATTAGAAACGCCATTTATTCCAAATGTAATGAGTGAAGAAATATTTTATTTGTTGAGCAAATTTTTGCATTTTGTAAATAATACCGATAAAGACATTGTAAATAGAGATCCTATTGTATAAAATTCTACCTATCAGTGATTATTTGAAAAATAAATTCCATAAAATTTATATACCGGGTAAAGAAGTATGTGTACCAGACGCAGCTGAACTACTAAACGTCGGAGGAGCAGTACATAGTAGAAATTGGATTGAAATAAATGTATGTATTTATTTTTTATTATATAAAATGAACAATTTTAAATACGACATAATTTTTGGAAATTTTTGAAATTATAATTAAAGTACAAAAAATATTAAAGTGAATGCATGCATAAAGTATTTTGTGCTTGCGAAAAAAAGTCACGCTGAGCGATTTAACCCCTATGCGCGGTTCTCAGTACGCTGTACGTCAGCGGCAGGGAGGCCCTATCTGCGGTTGAACGTGCACTGTACGTTCCGGCGCGCTTCGTCTTTTTTTAATTTTTTCGGCCAAGCTAGCGGCTTTATCGGAGAATCAAAGAACAGCATTGTCTTCTAGAGGGATTCAGTTACGTAAACATATCCTTCGGTACATGAATAGGCACTTAGAAAGCTAAAAAAAAACACTCAAAAATATTTCGAGGGTCTGTTTCACTCTCCTTTTGTGTATATTAGCACGGTATCTGGTTAGTCTCACTCCTGAGTCAGGCATCTCATCTTATATTACTTTCTAGTTCTCAGTCGAGATATTACTTTTGTGAGAGGAAGTTGAGACACCCGTGTTCGAAGATGGAGAGCAGTAATAGTGGTTCGTTTTCGAGAGATGAAATTGAAAGATTACTTGAGGATGTAATAGAAGACAGTGAATTATATGTGGATTCCGGCAGTGATAATTCTAGTGAAGAAGAGGTTGATTTCGCTGAATTAAGTGTACCTCAAGAGTCTGAAAACGAAGACGAAAATGATGGTGGTTCATCTGGTAGGGCCGACGATTTTCACAACGCATGGGTTTGGGTTGATTTTGACGGACGAAATGTTCCAAGAAAAATTCCATTTATTGGTGAGTTTGGTCCAACTACTTCTATTACTAATGTTCTTGAGTCTTTTACAAATTTTTTTGATACCACCCTAGTTGAGACAATTGTTTTGGAAACTAACAGGTATGCCGAGAATTATTTAAAAAATGTTGTTCTTTCCTCCCGATCTCGATTTAAAAAATGGAAACCTGTTGATCTAGCGGAAATATATGTATATTTGGGAATTGTCATGTTAATGGGTATTGTACAAAAGCCTACACTACGTTCTTATTTTTCAAGAAATCCACTTTGGGAAACTCCAATATTCCCCAAAACAATGTCTCTAGATAGGTTTGAAAGTATTTCAAATTTTTTTCATTTTGTTGATAATTCAAAAATTAATAGTTATACTGGAAACAAAAAATTGTTCAAAATTCAACCTATTATCGATTATCTACAATGTAAATTTCAAAGTATTTATTTACCACTTTGGAAGGGACGTCTGTCATTCAAGCAATATATTCCTTTGAAGTCTTCTAAATTTGGAATAAAGACTTTCGAGCTTTGTGAATCGGACACTGGGTACTTATGGAATTTTATTGTTTACTCAGGGGCCGATTCTACAATTTCTGTTTCTGATACTCCAGATGGACTCAAAACATCAGCAATAGTAATTAAATTATTGGAGCCTTTATTTCAAAAAGGTTATAATTTATGGATGGATAACTACTATAACTCACCTGATTTGGCAAAATTTTTAAATGCTATAGATTAAAGTCTCACGGATCATATAAGGGCACGGGAGAGACGAATATGGATTTTTGATTGTCGTTCGCCGATAGAATTTTCGTAGAGATCGATGTAAACAACATATGTGAATATAATTAATGAGGTCAGGCTCAACTTTGTGGAATTTACTCATAATGAAAGGATAACTTTGTAGTTTCCACAACTTTTAATATAACACGACCGGTTTCACTACTATCGTAGCATCATCAGGTTTTTTTTTATCATCAGGTGAAAAAAGGCAAAAGCAACATGGTAGCAAACTGTTACAAAAATTACAAAAACTTGGTAAACGGGCCAGGCAACCATGTAGATACAAAGTAATTACAAAATGTTTGGTAAGTTAAATAGAGGAGAATGATTGTCGAAAAGGTATTCATTTAAGAGGGGCGAGTCTTTACAAATAATTATTTATTAATTAATTAATTACTGTTATTGCTGTTATTAAAATATGTGAAATTATGCTTGAGATTTTTCGAATTTTTATCTCCGAAACGGTAAGTATCGCGGAATGTTTCGTGGTAAATGTTGTTCTCTATCCAAATAAATTTTTAAATCTATACCTTACAGATCACATAAGAGCTAGGGAGAAAAAAAATGGTATTTCATTGTTGCTTGACGGTTGCACAAGATTCGAGTACTTATAAGTTTATTTAAGTAATTATATAAAGTGGAAGTTCTAATTGACGGATGCAGTTCAAAATCACAATTGGGCGATAAATTTTAATATGGATCACTAATACTTAATTTAATTATAATCCGACGAGTTGTTTTGGAGATTAAACATGCGGACGGACGGAGGCGACGTGTCCCTAAGCGCAGAGGTGCACAACTCAAAAGTTGACACGGGCCAAAAGCGACCTTGATCGCACCTAGGCAGGCCACGCTATGAAAGTTTTGTACATAAAAAATTGCAGATTCGGTAATCACCGTAATAAATTTTACATGCAATTTTTACGCGAAAAAAATGAGGTGATTTACTTACTCAATGAGAGAAGTTGTTTTTCTCTCGCCATATTTCCGGAGTAATGCTGGTACTTGCTGTTCTTAGAATGCCTCTTAAGCTCTGATCTGTCAGTGCCGAACGTAATGGAGCTTTGTTTAATTTCAAGAGAAGAGAATGTTTGTTCACACATGCAATGAATATTCATAACAAATTTTACTTGTATTTTTATACGGAAAAGGAAAGCACCAGCTGAGTTAAATCCTGCCGGGCCGCACAAAATGTGTCGGCGAGCCAAACTTGGCCCGCGGGCCGTATGTTGTGCACCCTTTCCCTAAGGCTTCGCTGGTAAAGAACGCCTAATAATTCAAGAAGCGTCCGTCGATACCGTTTTATAAGAATTTCTTATAAAGAACGCCTTTGAAATCTGTGTGTACTCCATTTATGGAGTATGCTCTTCCTTCGTGTTTAATGTTAGAATATTTGCGTTTTTTATCGAAAAAACGGACGAATTCTTGTTTAAATATTTCAAATTACTAAAATGAAATATTCTTCATCAGTTTCATTATCTGAAGCAATCAGTCAAAGGGAAAGATCTCTGTCATATTGGAATTTATTTAGACTTTTTTCCTAGTCCCTTGAACGCAGTGTAGTGGACGTATCGGTCGATATGTATCCGACACGCCATTTGAAGCCGAAAAGAAAAATATATTGGAAAAGAGCCATGAAAAAGGTTAAATTATCTGTAATTTCGGTGGAATGTGAATTTTCCATATCAGAGTTATTTTCTCATTCGAAATGTACTGATAATTGTATGCTGCTAATTTAGATCATTACTATACGATGATTACTAAAAAAATTCACACGATAGACCAGAAACAACTAAATATTTTGTATAAAGTTTACTTTGAAATGGAATTGATGCGATATTTTTTTACTTCATAAATAAAATGACTGATTTCGCTCAATTTAGGACCCAATAAAATGTAAGCTTTTTCTATCCCACGATCATTTACGACGCTCAAAAAATCTCCAAGGCGCCGTTTTTTTGCCGTCAACCTTTTGATCTAACGTTTTTTTCTTTCATTTTTTCTCTATAAAAAAATATCCTCGCTCGGAGCTGATGGGCGTGTCTAATTCGATTCCCTTGGTCGCATTTGGAGGATGCACTCGTTCGAATCGGACCTTTGCTTCCATGTTTTTCTTTCTCATTCGGAGAAGGGAAGGAAGCAAAGCGGCCTCCAGAGGGCAGGAGAGGCGTGGCTTATGATTGTTGCCACTCTCGTGGGAAGGGGGACATTGGGTCGCCATTTAGGACGGGACACACACACGCTCTCACACGCCCTGGCCTATTGATGGAGGCGTGAGAATCTTTTCGAGAGGAAATCGTCCGTTCGCGGTGCGATCCTCGACTGTTCTTCGATTCGCCGCGGTACGCATTTTATCTTTCTCCAGGTTTTGGGCACTCGACAATGTAAACCAAAAATACACGTACGGTTCTGCTAATTATCCGCGTCAAATCTGAAGAGATGATTGTAACCGAAAACGTTTCAACCGCTTTGGTTTTATTTCATAAGATTGGGTTTCGAGTTTTTTGCTTCGATACAACAAAAGATTATTAAATATGCATCGAAGTGTCGTGTAACTCTCAGTTATGGAAGGTAGCCGTTTTAAGTCAATCCCAGCTGTTTTTACTCGCCAATCGGGTGTTAGGACGCTCTGTTCTTATAAAAATAATCTCACAATGTAAAGTACCGTTCTGCAATTAACCATAAAAATTTCAAGTTGAATTTCAATGGAAACTGTTTTTGATCAGCTACGAGACAAAAATGTTTGGAAATGACACATCTAAAGAAATAAATCCTTATTCCGATAAAATGTAAGCATTGCATGGCACATTTTTAGCAAAAAAGAAGTAAACATTCAAAAAAGAAATTGACAGTTTTTCTGAGGATACATTAAGTGGAGCTCACCAACTTAATCTAATTACGCTAAATCTGTTTTGAAAATAATCTATTAATCCTATTTCCGTGTATGATTTCTTCTTGTCGTTAAAGCCTATTATTTTCTCAACACAAAATTATTTCACGGTGTTTATATTCAACATTAACAGTTTTTTCTATTCCATTGAACAATGGCAATGCATTATTTTGCTGTTCGTAATAACTCTAACCGCTGCTTCTTTCTCTTAGCTGATATATATATATATATATATATATATATATATATATATATATATATATATATATATATATATATATATATATATATATATTTATTTATTTATATTTATATATACACACACATACAAATAGTAAATCCTATTTCACGCATTGCTAATATAAATGTATGAACATCTCTAAATTAGATAAATTTTAGAAGCAAAATTTCTCAATTCCAAACTCCGCTGTAATCTTATTGTTGTTATTACCCATTATTGAAGCCATCAATGGTGTCAAAGGGCTTATTTTTTAGAACTGAAACAATCAGTTCCGCGCTTCCTTATGTCCTCAATGTATCTCTAAATTAGATAAATTTTATAAGCAAAATTTCTCAATTCCAAACTCCGCTGTAATCTTATTGTTATTATTACCCATTATTGAAGCCACCAATGGTGTCAAAGGGCTTATTTTTTAGAACTGAAACAATCGGTTCCGCGCTTCCTTATGTCCTCAAAAGTCGGAAATTTTACGTGGTCATGCACATCGAGATAATTCATTTCGGAGAACTTCACGGAGGGCAACGGTTGAATGCCTGCGAAATTACCGATCCTAGCTCAAGGGCTCGTGAATTATCCGCCGCTTCGGATAGTTGCTGCGTCGATCCAGCCACACTTTTAAGAGGTCAATGATTCGGAAGACGGAAAGAGTCACGTAAGAGGACAAGGGAATTCGAAACGCAATAAGTCACTGGGAAGAAATGAGGACAAAAGATGAGAAAAAATAACAGTAGGAAATTGGAGGCGGAGAGAAGAGAATTAGATGACGTAGTTTCATGAAAAAGAATAACTCCGATTCGTATCGTATTTTGATATTTTTAAAATTTACACTGTGTCGTTAAAGGGAATGCACAAGTTTCCATATTCCCATGCAGGATGTTGTTAAATATGTTAAAATTAAGTGAAGTTGACTTTTCTAAAGGAGTAGGTACATGATAACTTTATCTAGTGCAGGGATGAGCAACATTTTCCGCAGAATGGGCCTCATTTGTGACTGAATCATTCGGTGGTCCGCATTAGAAATTGCAAATGCTTCTGCGAACTGGATTAAAGTTAAATCGAAATTTACCTAGAGACTATTAGGCACCATATGAGTGAAACCCAAGTTAAAATAAGTTTTTTAGGGTCAAGAGCTCAATATTAAATTGCATTGCATTGTTCCTCGGACGGACTGCGGTGCTATGGTTTGGAGCCGAGTGGTCGGGCTGAACCGTAGGCTGTGGGACTTCTGTAGGGGCAATGGAGTGGACTTCGTTGACCTGAGACCGGTCCTGAACTCATGTAGGGCATCCCTAAACGGTTCTGGTGTGCACTACACTGCCGAGGCTGCGGAGGCGGTAGCGCGTAGGGTGTTTGAGCATGCTAGGGTTTTTTTAGGTTAGATTTAAGGAATGGTAATTATTCAGCAAGCGTTGATAGGCACGTCATAAGTAGTAATACGTCCGACCGTCAAACCACTATAAACGCGATGTTAATTAACAGTAGAATACATTCTAAGCGTAGAAATAGTCGACGTAATAGGGAGGACAAGGAGGCATAATTACGTAGTAATAGCGATAAACTAAAAATCATCACGGTTAACTGTCGCAGCATTCGCAGGAAGGAGGCCGAACTTGAACATCTTATTCGTAGTCTGCGTGCTGACGCAGTGATAGGTACAGAAAGTCGGCTAACGGCGGACATAGCCAGTCAGGAGATCTTTCCTAGTGACTATAGCGTTTTTAAAAAAGATCGATGTAGCCGGTCGGGAGGTGAAATCTTTATAGCAGTTAGCAACAAATACGAAAGTTACCCAATAAAGATTAATGATGACGAAGTAGAAAGTGTTTGGTGTAGTGTGAAAGGGGACGACTGTAAAACTGTAAATATATGCGCCTTTTATAGACCACCAAATGCGAGCGTGGAAACTATTTATTATCTAGAGAAACAAGTGGCGACGCTATGTTCGATTAATAAAGATAGAGCCATTATAATCGGGGGCGATTTCAAACTTCCGTCAATTGATTGGAGGCATAATTGCTTTTATCCCGGTGGTAGAGAGCGTGAATCTTGCGAAGCTTTACTTGAAACTTTCGACAAATACTCATTGTATCAGTTAGTGAGATTTCCCACGAGATTTAATAATATATTAGACTTATTGGCTACTAATCTTCCCGAGCGGTTGAATAGGGTATCTGCTGCCGAGGGAATAAGCGATCACAAGGTAGTGTACGTAGAGTTTCAGCTCAACATTAAGAAACAGGTTAAGGCTAAAAGAAAGCTTTATGTATTCGCCAAAGCCGATTTCACTAGATTTAGGTCTTTTCTGCGAAATAAATATACTAATTTCTGCGAGGTAACAGATATTGCAGACGCGGAAGAATCCTGGTGCATGTTCAGAGATATGATGCGAGAGAGTGTACAGATAAATTTATTCCAAGCAGACTGAAGCGTGAAAATGTAGAACCTAGATGGTACAACCAGAAAGTTAGGAGCGCTTTCCGACGGCAAAGAAAACTCCACTCTCGCGTAAATAACACATCCTCAACAGCTACGGTCGAACAAAGTGCAACGTTAAGGCAGCAATACAAGGAGGCGCGCTCCTTAACCAGAGTGTCAATCCGTAATGCGTTTAACAATTACAAAAAGAATGTTTTACGGGATAACTTGAAAGAGAACCCGAAAGCATTTTGGTCATATGTCAGAGAAGTCCAAAGTAGAGGCCCCACTATTGCGTCACTTAGATCGGAAACGGGAAATGTAGTTCACGGTAGTGCTGAGAAAGCACACCTTTTAAATCAACACTTTCAGAAAGCTTTTACTACTAATGACGATGAATGTGAAACCACTATTCCTATGCATCAGGGCGACTCGATGGAAGATTTGATATTTTCCGAAAATGGTATCGTGCTCCAACTTCATTCAGGTAAACCAAATAAATCTCCTGGGCCGGAGGAAATACCCGCGCGAGTATTGAAAGAGTTAGCTTATTAAATCGCCCCGTATTTAAAAATTATATTCGAGAAATTCATTGCGGTAAGTGTAGTTCCTAAAGATTGGAAGATGGCACACGTTACGCCCATTCATAAGGGCGGCTATAAAAAGAACCCCGAAAATTACAGGCCAATTTCCCTAACTTCGTTATCGTGCAAGATATTTGAGCACATAATCTTTAGTTCTGCAATGCGCTATTTAGATAGTCATTCATTGCTTAGCGGATGCCAGCTCGGATTCCGGAGAGGTAGATCATGCGAAACGCAGCTCGGCTTGTTCGTGGATGATTTGTTGCGATGCGGAGAGAAAAATACTCAGGTCGATGCAATATTCATTGACTTCAGGAAGGCGTTCGATAAAGTATCTCATAAGAAATTAATTGCAAAGTTAGGACAATATGGTATCAATCCGAAAGTTGTCAGTTGGGTGAGAGATTTCCCTTCGAATAGAGAACAGATAGTTGTCATCGATGGGAAATACTCGTCCCCCGTTAAAGTTGCGTCGGGTGTTCCTCAGGGAAGTGTATTGGGCCCTCTAATTTTCTTAATCTATGTGAATGATATCTGCTCGGTAGTTCGTAGTAAAATTGGACTTTTTGCCGATGATACCGTTCTATATAAAGAAATAAAAAACCAGGAGGACCATCGGTCGCTGCGTGAAGAATTAAGAGCCCTTTCAACGTGGTGCAAAGAATGGCAAATTGAAATTAATTACACTAAATGTGCCGCAGTTACGTTCTGGAAAAGTAAGAACATAGATGTAGGTTTCGAGTATAAAATAGATGGAATAAATATTCAAGCAGCCGAGTATGTTGAATATTTAGGAGTAACCATTTGTCGAGATCTTTCATGGGGCATGCACATTCGTCGAGTTATAGGCGCGGCCAACAAGAAACTGGCTTTCATAAGTAGAATAGTACGGAACACTACAGAAAAAGTACGCGAAACATGTTACTTATCACTGGTTAGACCGCAAGTGGAATACGCCTCATCCATATGGGATCCGTACGAGAAGGGACTCATAATTCAATTAGAAAGAGTTCAGCGCAGAGCAGCAAGATTCGTAAAACAAAAGTACGAACATAAAGAAAGCGTCACTTCATTATTGAGGGATTTGAACTGGGTACCACTGGAGGATCGTAGATTGAACTCAAGGTTGCGGCTTCTGGATAAATATAGATCGGAATGTCTAAAAGACTAGGTTGTTGGAATAATTGAAGCACCAACGTATATAGGTAGAAACGACCGTGATGATAAGATACGTGAGATCGATTGTAGGACGGAGCGTTATCTAGGCTCGTTGTTTCCGAGGACAATACGAGATCACAATAGAAAATGTCAACCTGCGATAAACAATCTTTAGGTAGGTTATGGTGCATTGCACCCCCTGCCACCGACCAATTAGGTGAATTGCAGGGTAACATGTAGATGTAGATTAAAAATCACGCTGGAATTCTATCTTAGAAATACAATTGAGAAAAGATGAAAAACAACAATAAAAATAACTTGTTTGAATTGAGAAATATTTACTAAAGGGTCCCAATTTAACACGAGATATTTTAACAGATTTTGCTAGATAAAAATAGTATTTGGTAGGCAAATCAAAATAAAGATGAAAAAAGTTTTAGTGACCCGTGGGTCGCAGGTTGTGCACCCCACGATCTAGTGCCGTGGTGAGCAACAAACGGCCCGCCAAGCTATAATTAAAAAGTGACCCGTAAAATTTGACACACACATTCACATCATATTCATTCAAATTACGACAATAAAACACTTGAGCTTGAAATCTTAGCCCTAAAACTTAATTTGGACTTGATTTTCACTTATATGTTACCTCAGAATATCTAGTTAATGTCCGATTGATAACTTGAAATGCGGCCCGCCAAGGAATTCGCAACCATCAATGCGGCCCGCCATATAGAAATGGATGCTCACCACTGATCTAGTGCAGCGTTTCCCAACCGGTGTTCGCTAACCCCTAGGGGATCGCGAAATTAATTTGGTAATGGCGTCTTTTTAATTTCCTTGGTTCTACAATTCTTACCAATATTTTAATTTCTTTCAAATTAGTCGCATGGTTTTATTTTCATTTTTTCTATTGCTTCAAGAATTATATTTGAATTGTACAGGGTACTAACTAAAACTGACGACAATATAAGAAATTATTTATTGTAAACGTGTACATTCTACGTGCTATATATACTTTTTATTTTTCCTGAATCAAGCGCGTTCAAAAAGATTTGTTTGTACTAAATTTGCTCTCCAATATAAGGGGTTCGCCGACAAAACTGTTAAAACTCAAGGGACTCGCGAAGATAAAAGATTAATTCAAGGGGTTCGCGACGAGAAATGGGTTAGCTTAAGTGGTTTGTGAAGTGAAAAAGGTTGGGAATCGCTGATCTAGTGAATAATTTTCAGGCGCACGTAGCGATATTATATTATTTGAAAGAACAGCAGAAATTCACATTCAAATCGGCGATGCCAATGTCGGATCAGAACCGAGGCAATGGAAATAGAAAGAAAGGAGAGGGGGGGAGAGAGGAGGAGGATTGTATATACTTATGAGGGATAAGCCATTGGCCAGAGGCGTCGGGGACAGGTGGAAAGCGCGGCAGGTGATGAGGAAGACGAGGAAAATGGAAGTATGGAGGCAATTACGGCGAGGATGGGGTAGAGCAGGGAGAAATGCTATGATTTTTTGGCCCAGTTCAGAATTTTAGGAAATTTTGTGGAAAAGTGAATTTAAAAAAAAACTTGTTTGGGGCATTTGATGGTAATTCCGTGGGATGTGTTCCTGAATTCAATGGACGAGGAATTACATTTTTGGGAGACCAAAAAAAATATTCAAAAGAGTGGTAAACCGGAATTAAAGAGGTTAGTGACGTAAATTCAAATTGGTAGTTGGAAGATTTTATATTTATCTGTAAAGAAGGTCATTCAAAAATAATAAGGTACACCAATTCAATTTTAATAAGTATTTTAAATGAAGCATTTTACTCACAGAATTCATTGTAATTCAACCAAGAAAATGATCATTTCAGTGGCGATATAATATAGTCAGTGCTGTGATTATTAAAAATCACGACATAGGTCGTGGTAAAATTGGAGAAAAAAATGACGCTACTTATATACATAACTCTAAGAACCTGATTTCTGTTTTTACCTAAATCACGCGAAGGTTTCCGTAAAAATACATGGACATGACCACGCCACCCACGCCCAAGCAGTGACTTCATGAAAAGATCTAAGCACTTGGACGGTTGAGAATGCAATAACCTTTTTCTCTGTCTTGTTTATCCTCTCCGCTATACCTTGCATCATCAGTGGTTTCCTTTTTGATTTGGATTTTACAGTCACAGTTAACTCATTTTCTGGAATCACCTAAGCAACAATCAGACCATCCCGGAATTGCTTCCACTGCCACAAAGAGTTTTTTTGTGTTTTAATTTTCCACTACCGAGCTCTTCTTCTCCAATTTTTTTGTTTTGTTAATTAAACTATGTTTTTCCAGAGGATTTCGAGAGGCTTGATACACATATACATAGACTCGTACTATTTTCTTCTTAGACCATCACCTGTTTATAGATGTCATCTATTTATGCGCTTGTATTCCTATCGCCACTTGATAGACGGTAGGAGATTAAAAAACTGAATTCATTAAAAAGATACTAATTCCAATTCCTCCTTTCCCGTTCGTCTTCCCCCCTAAGAAAGACATAATTTTGAACTGGGCTCACAACAACAACTACCGAGGAGATCAGACATGCAGAAAGAACTTCTATATAAGCGGGCTTTCTGTTTGTTTTTTCGCCAGTTAAAGATTTCAAAGTTCTTTGAAACATTCCCGAGTGAAACGGTAAACAGCGACTAGTATTCCTGGTCGACGGACCATCTTCATTTCACCCGAAAAATTTTATGGGGTGTTAAAGGCAAATAAATCGAATTTATTTTTGGCTGAAGTCATTGACGCAGATTATTTTAATAGATCAGTCTGCGTAAGTTTTTGATACATTTAATATAATTGCCGCTCGCGCCATCCATATTCCATTCTCCCCTTTTATTTTCCGATTTTTTGCTGAAATCTCTTCCTCGCATTTCGCCAAAACCTCTTGATTTACGGCTTAGTTTATCAATTAATAACGCTTTTTTTTAGTTTAAACCTTCGCCGTACTCAGCCTTTTCAACTTTTTCTCGGCGTTGATCCATCGCGAGTTTTTGTTCGAGACAATGAAAAACAGACTCGAATCAGATAGTATGTATGTGTACGTAGAAGGGACATGTTTTACCAACTTATTTTTATGATGATATGCAAATAATGCGAATGCGAGTGAAGACGGGATTCAAATGTCTTTTATACGCTCGATCCGTGGAGAGAACGTTGAGCCTCGCAGACCCCGCGAGCGCCACATTCGCATTTACGCCGCATTTCTTTGCCTGGCGCACTTTACCCATGTGTTTTCCCCTTATTCCTAAATTAGAAATCGGAGTGATTAGAGATTCTGTGTCCGGTTGATTGGCAATCCACCAATCATGTAAGACGACTTAAACCCGATCGGAGAATATGGACTCCTCGGCTGGACAGATTCTTATTATGCGCAGCAAAAAGAGGAAAAATTCGCACTGCTTCGTATTATCTCATTATTTCTTTTATTTTTACTTTCGGAGTAAAACAAACTTTAAAAAATTTTTAATGTCGACTCCTTAGATAAAAACGTATGCGGAAAATGGCACTACGTATACTAATATTCCAATTTTTTCATCGATAGAGACTGCTTTCATTTCTTTTTCTAAGTAGCATCAATCAGATCTATAGGTTTCACATTAAATCTTGATTTTTTATAGCAGTCTATTTTATAATTTTACCTTCTCAAACACATAGTATATAAAGAAATTATTGTAATCGCGAAAAAATTCGACTTCGAGATTTTGATGGAAATAAAGCCAAACACCGATTTAGCGCTCCCCTATGTAGTGCCTCTCCCCCTCAGCCGGGTATAGGCGTCGAGACAATTCGGCGACGGGACAATTCGGCGTCGAGACAATACGGCGCCGGGACAGTTCCGCGCCAGCAAGACGATTCCAACCCCCAACCATTTAACCCAACCCGGGGGGAGGGAGTAGAACGGATCCAACCCCCTACCACTCAACCCAACCCGGGGGAGGGAGTAGAGCGAATCCAACCCCAACCACTCAAGCCGACCCGGGGGAGGAAATAGAACGAATCCAACCACCAAACACTCAATCCAACCCGAGGGGAGAAAATAGAAATACTCCAACGTAAGTCAACATAAATGTAAACAAACAAAATGACGTAATATCTTCAAGGAGCTCTCTTTTAATCTTATACTGTTTAAAATGATTTTAGCGTGGCTTGAAGAAATTAATTTGATTAATTTTTTAAACGAGGCTACAATAACGAATAAAATAGTTCTTTAATTCAAAGGGGAAAGATTCACTGATTCTTCAAAAAAGTTAGAATTCCATGTAAACAAACAAAATGACGTAATATCGTCAAGGGGTTTGCGAGTATACACCCAATATTACCACTCTCTCGAATGAGGTGGCCATGGTAACTGACAATTCTCATTGTTTAAAAGTCGCGTTTTTTCATATTAAAATCGAATTTTCCGGGAAATTCGGAACGTAATTGAATTTTCACGGTAACCAAAATGAACTTCTTTCTTTTTCCAACACAACCGATTAGATCCCGACTTCGTATCTTGATTCTAACTTATTTAAAAATACGATTTAAATGCCTGAAACTGATTCCAAAGCTTTTCTTATAGAGTGCAGGGGTGTTGGAAAACCCTCCTTAAAAAAATAAAATATTTAAAGTTTCCGGTTGGACAAAGGGACAACTGAGGATAGTTTGGGATGGACGCGTTATGGGGCCGTGATCCCAAGGAGGCGAGACGCCGTTTGACTTTTTCCGATGGATGCCTTTTTTAACGGATGACTTTCTTCCTCCGAGGCGACCACGGTCTCAGGATCCCCTCAGGCGGGCGACACACTCCCTTGCCCAGCTACAATCGCTTCCGAACACGGATCGGAGGGCAGTCACTACTCGGCGCGCTTGAGGCGAAAACGGAGGGAATTGCCGTGAGAGGGGGAAATTGGGGAGAGAGGGAGGAATTGGGGAGAGAGGGAGGAATTGGGGAGAGAGGGGGAAATTGGGGAGAGAGGAGGGAATTGGGGAGAGAGGGGGGAATTGGGGAGAGAGGGGGGAATTGGGGAGAGAGGAGGTAATTGGAGAGAGAGGGAGGAATTGGGGAGAGAGGGAGGAATTGGAGAGAGAGGGAGGAATTGGGGAGAGAGAGGGTAATTGGGGAGAGAGGGGGGATTAGAGAAAGATAGGGGAATTTGGAAGAAAGGGGGAATTGGAGAAAGAGAGGGGAATTTGGAAGTGAGGGAGGAATTGGGGAGAGAAGGGGGAATTGGGAAAAGAGGGGGAATTGGGGATATTCTCGGAAAATCTCTCGGATATGTTGAAGCAAGTTACGGATTCTAAGTCTACCATCACCAAGTTCTGTTTCACAATTAATAACAAGTAGGGATGTACACGAGTTTCCCGTGGTAGAGAAGTGCTTTTCGTTAAATTCGCCGAAGTATAATCGTATATTTATGTATTTGCTTCGAAAATCAGAAAATTATTTTTCCTTATATAGCACTTGATTTTTACATTCGTTCTAAACATTTTCGTTTCGTTTGGCAATTCTATACTCGCCCTACAAACGAAATGTCTTTTTAATATCGGTTCAGCCAATACCTTCGAAATTCATAGTTACAGAAAAATTATAACCTTGATATTGTGGTAGCCCTGTTAAGTCGACCCAGTATAAATACAATATTTTGGTTATTTATTTATATGAAGATTATATATACCATAGTTGGTTAAAATCCAGGCGGTAAGTTCTCTAGAAATACGTATAAAATAAATATCGCCTTTTATTATTTTTTCTCGTTTCAAAAATATTCCCAACATTGCAGCTTATTCCTGTCTGCATAGGATCTTCAGATCGCTTTAGTCCATCAATTTCTAGCTTGGCAATCTCACCATACGAGAGCGAGAAGTTTTCTTCAATGTATCTCTTCGAGGAAATCCGTTAAGGATGGTTGATACTAGCTTGGCTAGCTCGGCCCCAACCAAGAAAACATCAGAAACGAGAAAATTGTTATGCTTCGATAGATCAGTGGTAGGATATCCGCCCGGCAAGTGGAAGACCCGGTCATAGCAGAATTTTTTCTCGTTTCATAAATATTCCCTACATTAAGAAAATTAAGTAGATACTCGGCGTCATTGTAGATCCCGCAGCACAGCGTAGTGCCGCGGGGACGGTGGGAACATTCGGTAACGACGTTATATCGAAACGACGAAACTGCATGATATTATGTGGTCATGAATCACAAAAACCTTAAAACCTTGGGCAGGTATTGCAAGCTCTAGGAATGCAACCGGTGGAAACACGTTTTAAGATATATTCAAATTTAGATTATCCTCGCGTTATCCCATGCAAAGGCTGATTTTGTGTGTCTAATTTGCCACGTGAATATTTTAAAGTCAATTCTACGAAGGAAAAAAAATGAGTTTCCGGACTTTGAAATCCATTTAGACGATAAAAAGTATGTTAGTACGACATTGAAAGTGTTGTTTTAATGTAATAAGTTCAATTGGCTTAATTTATCCATACAAATGTGCAGTTGAAAGAAAATCAAACTGTACATATAGACGTTCAAGGGAGGAAGAGTTAACAATTATAAATTTTGGTCTAAAGTAAAGAATTGTTATAGAAGTTTTCTTATTGTACCTTCTGAGATATCTTTCACCTTATTAATTTTATATGTTAATGAAAAATAAAGTTCGCTGTCTATTAAGTATATGCAGAATACAAAAAAGTGTTTAGAGAACGAAAGTACTTAAAATTTCACATTAAAACTGTCTTCCACTTACATTTTGAAACAATTAGCCAGATTTATAGTTTTTTTGTTGATTGCCCTTCTTTGAATAACCTTAATGTATCTTTCTTCCCTACTTTAGTTTATTTTAGGTATATATTATTTCTTTTCTTTAATATTAGGTATTGTTTATAACCGTTGTCACGTAGATTGTTAATACGCTTATTCCCGTGTTATTTAAATGGGAAAAATTAAAAGAGAGAAACATTAAAAAAATTAAAAATGTAGTTCAAATCGCTTTAAAAACCCTCATATTTTACTTATTTTTTTATTACAGTTAAAATGGCACCTTCATCTTACTTCTACGTTCTTTAGTTGTAGCGTTATAAATGCACAAACATACAAACAAATTCTTCAAAATATTTATGGTAGAGATTAGGTATATATTATTTCCTTTAGTTAATAATAAGTATTGTTTATAACGGTTGTCATGTAGATTGTTAATCCAACAATACGCTCCCCGTGTTATTTAAATGGGAAAAATTAAAAGAGAAAAACGTTTTTTAAATGAAAAATATATATCAAATCGCTTTGAAAACCCTCCCATTTTACTTAACTCTTTATTACAGTTAAAATGGCACCTTCATCTTGCTTCTACGTTCTGTATATATATATATATATATATATATATATATATATATATATATATATATATATAGAGAGAGAGAGAGAGAGAGAGAGAGATGTTCCAAAAACGTCGCAGAAATCTGGTTCGGCGTGTCTGAGCGAAGGTGATATAAAATAAACTGAGGTGGGCAATGACTTTCTCCATATTTATATGGCAAATTACATGTTGTTAGCTCTGGGATCATTGTCAGTATTTACTTCCAGTTGACAATTAAGAAAAGAAAAAGGAGCGTTACTAAGACGTAACTAAGCGTCAATTGTTAACAATAGTCGTCGGTAGGTGGTGTGGTGGTGGCAGCTAAAAATATAAGATATCTCTTAAAAATGCATTATATGGAAAAAATGCATCAAACAAAGGTTGTAGAAAATGAAATTTCCTACAACTTTTATTCCATTACATTTTTACATTTATCAAATATTAAAGCAAACATTTCAAAATAACGGATAAGTAACAAGAGTAAACACCCACTTCCGGTCGACCGATCTTTACCAAAAACTAATCAGAACTTTTATAAAAATGTTAAATATAAAATTCTGCGTTAGAGCGCCCACAAAAATCTATCATATACAGACAGACACGCAGACATCATCGATAAAATGGTCAAAACGTGTTCAGGGGACCTTAAAACATGTATTTCCGTTGAAATATCGAATTCGATTTTTTTCATGGAAACAATACTTTCTCTAATACTTCGTATATGGAGAAAGTAAAAAGTTTACGTAGCGTTGGTTTAAAAGTCCTATTTTCTTGGTAGAGGATCTGGTAGAGCGATAGAGTTTTTTCTCTGCGACAACTATTGGATGTCAAAAAATACATAAACGGAATTCAACGCGCTGCAGTTTTTGTCGACGTTTCTGTAGATTTTCGACAAAATAATTCCTTAGAAATACGAGCATATACTTAACGAAATTGAAGCGCGTAAGAAACGTATTAACTATCATGTGTCGTCCGTTGTTTAGAATCACTTGAATTGCTTGAAGCCATTAAAATAAACTATGAAAACAACGCCACAAATGAATACCGATGGAGATGACTTTCGATATTTGTACTCCCTCTACTCAGCTTCAACCGGAAGTTTCTATATTAGCAGCATCGTAGCTATATTCTCCACTCTTACGAGCAACGAGATTCTTTAAAATATTTACTCACGCCAACGTTATGTGAAAATTATATTGTCTCCTTGGCAAAATAAGTGCCTTCACGGCGTGCTTTGGAGCTACTCGAAAGACGTTTTCTAGAAAGGTGCGAATCGAGATTACGATCTCACATTTCCACGCAATATTTGCTTAATAACAATCAAACGGCGTTCGCTGCACATGATGAATAACGGTGTCACGGCGATGCAACGTAAACAATGGAATTTCCACGAATGAGTTGTCAAGGCGACGCGGCCTCTCACGCGCGTATTTGTAACAACGCCCGCATCGCAATCCTCTGCTTCACTCAAAAACCGATGCCTAAAACGAGACGTAATCCAACCTATTTTATTCTACCTAATCTCTCTAATCCTCCGAAAAACACAACAAAAGAACGTACCCAAGAGCTGTTCAAAGATGCTAAGTACTAATAAGTGGATGATGATTTATCCAGAAATGAGTGAATTTCTCGAACAAATTTGAATTTTTTTTCCCGTTTGTGACTCGATTTTGGCAAAGAAATGTTTGCTCTATAGCAGAGGTGGACAACCTAATCTATATGGCAGGCCGTAGGCACAGGTGATTGTGAATCATTCGACGGGTCCAATTGGAAGTTGCCAATGCTTTGGTTGGCTGGATTGAAGTTTAAATCCGAAGTTACTTAGAGATTTTGAGGGGTAATATGAGTGAAAAATGATATATTTTCATAATTTTGCCTAAAAACAGGAATTTGTGCGCTAAATTTTACATACTGCTTTTTCATCATAGCTTCAAGGGCCGCATATAGTGCCTTATAGTGTTTGGGCATACCTACAAGGTGTTTAGAATTAATCGAATAATATCCTCCGTTTTAGAATTAAAAAAAATACGAAAATGGGAATATTACGTGAGTATATACTATCTAATAAAATTGCGTTTTCATAATTGAAACGCTTAGCAGTATTAGTCATCAAAATAACCGAAATCTGTATCGCGTATGCCATCAAGTCGAGACGATGCGGACGATACGGCGCCTGCTATAAATCCCATTGCAAGAATTCATTCCTTCTCGGGTGAATGTGGTCTAGAGGTCAGTGGTTCCCAAACCTTTTTGACCGGCGGCACACTTTCAAAGATAAAGAGGGATTTGCGGCACCCCAGTCTTGTGACAAGCTTTATGTATTTTTAGATACGGACATTACAATCTTTGGACGCATCCATTTGTTGATGCTACTACATAATCGATTTATTAGAAGAAAAATTATTGCCCTAATTATCCGCCAACACATGCAAATCGTTGATTTATTTACTAAACTAAGTTTTTTTTGTGGCACCCCTAAATATCTACTGCGGCACACAGTTTGAGAACCACTGGTCTAGGTAGCACATAATCTTTCGCTCCCTGCTTTCTCATACTCCCTTTAAAACGTTCGTCTTTTTCTGTTTCCCAGTGTTCACTTCGGTCTTCAATTTCATCATAAATAAAACGAATTGTATTGACCACCCACAGCATCGAGTATAGATTTCAATCATTCGTTTAATTTTCCGTTCTTGTTTTGCACTACAGCAAATTCGTTTGGCTTAGTACAGTCCAAACGGGATACATAAATCGAAGTAAAAATCTTCAGAAAAAACAGTGAAAACATCTTGTTGTTTTTAACGTTGTTAAAATTCTTGGAAGCACGCTATGTATATTCTAAGAATGTACGCGTAAAATTATTTAGAGTTCAGTTGTTTTTCTCCATTTTGATCGACTGGTCGTCACAAAATCGTGGAAAAGGCGCCTTTCTGTGGCATTTTAATGCTAACGGCACGTGAAATAAACGCATAAATAATGAATAAATGTTCTTTTTAACGTTTCTCTTTAAAACTCGCAGTCGGCGTAACTGATAGATGCTGGTAGTCAACAATGTATTAATTCTCATCTCATTATAGAGTAAGAGATGCACCAGGAAGATTAGTTATGCATTTTAAGAGAATAATTCGTAACGTCTTTCGAGTCAAATCATGCAGTATTACTCCCGATATTATGATGCAGTGTTTTGGAAAAAATTATGCCAAAATAATTATTCGTTTTATAACTCATTTAGGATATTGCTAGTATACCGAGGTTTAAAAAGATCATTTCTTATGATGTCACGTCCAAGATTGCTGATATCTTCTCCAGCTATCTTATGAAAAAATTTTTAAACGCCTTTTTCTTTCTCGGCTGCAGTTATTTATTTCTTCCATTCTTATTCACATTCTCCTTTACTGCCGTGTGTAATCAATTTGCCGCATTCGCTTTTAATCCTTCCCTAGTTATCTCAGAAACTCGTTTCTGCCGTCACTGCTACTTCGCGACATTAATAATAGAATGTTTCAATTCATTTACGTCTGCCATTCAGTTTACATACAGCCTCTTTTTACTTTCGATTTAAGCGGAAAGGAATTTACAACAAAACGACACTTGAATCACCGTTAGACCATTGAGAGTTCGAGTTGCATTATGATAAGAAACAGCTAAAACTTTTTCTCGGTAAGTGCGCAGTGTGGCGAGTCCATCGCTCACCTGAAAGAAAATCTTAATTTTTTCTTTCTGATACCGTAAAAAGCTCATTTCTTTTGTGCTGTGATTATTTTTCTGGTTAGAAATAACATATTTCACCGCCTTGGCTTTAGACATTGCCTCCTGTTTGGGAATAGCGAGGAACGTGTTAGTCAGTAGACACGAACACGCACAAAACATGGAGAGAATTAAATTGATTGCGCGTGAGTGTTAAGAGGTCATCAATGTGCAATGGCTGTTGACTCACCCTGAGGTGAGGCGTGGTGGGGAAGGGCGAGGAGGGCGAGCAGGAGCATCAAATGGCAATCCATCGGGCGTCCTCTCCTCGCGCACGGTGATTGTGGCGCCGCCATGTTGGTATCCGGGGAAATCACTCCAACCTCATCCTCCTCCTCCGGACATCGCCCAATGCTCATCCGACCTGGAGAGATTGGAGGAAAAATAAACTTAGCGAATTATAATAAAAATCATAATTATAGTTTGAGAAGCGAAAAGATTTTTTTCCAGTCGCCGTGTCGCATTTCCCTTGCTTTCACGCCCGTTCACACAGGCTTATAATTGCAATAATTCTATGTGGAATCTTTTCCGCTCCATTTACATTCAAAGCTTCATTTAAACTTATGTTAGTATTTAATAGTGGTATGAATAAAAATTTTTTTAAAAATATTCACGGAGAACAAAGGGAGTTTATTACAAATTTAACTTCAGATTGTAGCGTACTCTTGACTACTGGTAGTGTTTTACTACTTTAAATAATGCAGTGTATCATATGTAAAGATTTATAAATAAGGGAAGTTGAGATGTGAAAATAAGATGAGCTATAAAACGTTTTTAGTTGAGTATCGGACCTAATTTTACGATCGAAGGAAATAACAAGTCCGAGCGCAAGTTATCCGAGAATATAGCAACCATCTCCTAACTATCCAACTAACTTTTCAACCAGTTTCATGTCATCCAGTTTTAAGGAATTCTTTTACGAAGATGACATACATTTCCATAAATTCGAAGCTTTAGGATCGCACCTAATGGTAAAACTAGCCTCGAACGGAATTTTAGAAAAACTATTTATCGTACAAAGACGGTTTTAATCTGAAGGTTAACAATCAAATATATCGCACGATAACATATACGCGGTTTCCGTTATAAAATGTTATAAAGATCCCATCAAAAATATATATTTCAGGAAAAGTTTACCTTGCTTGATTCCACTACATCTGTTCAATTTATTTTTCTTAGTTGGATATTTTACTGTCTGTGACCGAAGTGTCAGTTTTTTTCATCAAAACAGTTCTAATTGAATTTTATGTCCTAAACCTTTTTCTCGTATTTAATGTTATTACAATTCTCAAAATTATCCAAATAAATATTTACGAAAAACTAGGAACATGTGTATGTACGGACGGTAGACTAATACTAATCCCACTTAATTCTTAGAAGAGCGTACAAAAATATGTATTGCCGTCGGATATTAATTATTTATTCTCAAAACGATTTCCATGCCAGTATTTTAAAAGTAGAATTTTCTCGCTATAATTTCTGGAAAAGTGTGAAGGGAGAGGGAATATTTTATGAGACGTGGCGATTTTTCATACCAAAGCGTGAAATTTCCTTCTCATCAATAAAAACTTCCAAAAAAATGCCAAAACCCATTCCGCTGTTCGGTGCATACATAAAAAGATGATCTCAAAATGAGTCCTTATTAAGACCCGCCTGCTGCATGCCGGTTTTTGTCGAATATTCCGACGTCAAACGCCGAAGAAAGTTTTCGAAAGGAGGATGTCGGAAAATGGTGGGAAAATATTTAAGGACCTAGAAAGATCGTGAGAGACTACAGAAGAGATCATTACGTTACGAGGAAATGAGAGGAAGACAGGACGCGTGATGGAGAAGGAAGGCGGGAAGAGAAGGGGTAGAGAATACCATAAAAACAAAATGGAAATAGGCTTAAAGTTTCGTCGTTGTGTCTGTCTGTCTGTCTGTCTGTCTGTCCGTCCCCCCTATTAACTTTTGAGCCAATTGACCGATTTTCATGACACTTGGTAGAAATCTCTTGCTACTTAGGCCGAGTTCCCGAGGATAGTTTTGGTTGCGAAGATTGAAAGTCCCGGGTTTCATTCCACGAACTATAATTCCCATTTGATTTACATGAGAAATCTGAAATCCATCGTGCAGGGTAATTTTCTCTTGCACATTAAAACATCTTAGTATTGTAATATCGGAGCGGGATTTGTACTGTTCTCTGAGGAAATGAATCGAGTTTCTAATTTTTATCGTAGAATGATGCTTATAGATCGCATTTCTTCGAATTTTGCATAAATACCGGCGTTTTTGAAGTTTTTATCACTCATTATGAGTTGTCATCGCAACGACTATTGTTGCACTCTATTTCGAAATAGTCTAGTACGCGCTATTTTTGCCACACAAATACGCGTGGTCAATTTAGTCTTCCGTTCAAATATATTTTTTGTAATATTTTATAACGCTAAATGATGAAATTTGGGAACACAAAGAGCTACATATTCGCGATGATTTTAAAGCTGTTAAAGTCAATATAAGTATTAAATAAATGAATAAATGGAAAGTAGGTATCATAAGTTCCATTTGGATCACCTTGTTTTATATATGAGCTTCGCGATTCTTGAAGCAATACTGTCTACAGAAATAATCAAGTCTTCTTCGGGAAGATAATGGTTGATAAAAATTATAATGGATAATTATTTCTGATTACGTTCAGGCTAAGACTTTTCCTTTCAGCATCATTTGAATTCTTTTTGAGCTATTCATTCTTCCTATTTCCGTTTAGATTTTAACTTATCTCAGTGGGTTATATTCTGTATAGTAGAGCCAGCCCAAGATGTTTTGGCGCACCTTTTAATTCAGAAGACGCTTTAGTTTCCTTAATGGTGATTTCAACATTTGATAGAAACTGGACGAAACGCTATCAAGATGTTCAGCGGCTCAGTCATATCCATAGCCAGTCAAGATTCATCTATCTGTCAATAATATATGAATACACCGTCTTAAAGACGTCCACAAGAGTTTGGCGCCATGATTCCTCAAGACAGGCCCTGCCTAAAAGAATCCATAAGACGATTGAAAAATCAGTCCTTCCATAAAAAGTTTCCACGGCCCAAAAAAATGAATTCAAAGTACGTATGCATGAATGATAGAAAGTGCGTGTGTAGGTATATGTTTGTGGAAGAGGGAGAGAAGTTTCCGGCGTGAAAATATTCGGTTAAGACGAAACGCCTCGGTTCACGAATTCAAGTGGCCAAGGAGGAGGAGGGGGCGGGGGAGGGATGGAAAGAGAAATCGGGGAGGAGGTGGGCAGGCGATTATATCCAACACCTAAACCTTTCCGCCCCCACCCCCCTCTTCCCTCCCTTCAAACCACTCCCGGAGAAGGACCACACGCGAGCAGAAGAGGGCCGCAGGTGGCAATGGAGCGATTCCATCCAGAAGAGCGAGAAATGACTCCATCGGGGCGAGAGAAGGATAAACGCATAAAAAAAGGAACGGGAGGGAACGGTGCCTGGATTCCGCAAGAGAGCGCGCGCTCGCTTTGGCCGTCATTTAACGACCGGGGCACTATGCGTGACATTTCCTCACATCGGTGAGCGGAGAGAGGGAGAGGGGAAGTGCAGGTATACAGAGACAGAGGAAGTTTGCGAGATGAGAGAAGGTATGGGAGAGAAATGATTCATGAGAACGTTAGAAGCAAGGCCGGCCAAAGGGGGGTTGTGGCGAATGCGAGGCATCCACCCTCCTCCCGCCCCGAATAATGGCGGGGGACCCGAAGTTTGTAGATCTCATTCATTAATGTATCGGGTGTTAATTTTGCATAAAGATTGACTAAAAAACACTTGCTAAACTGATTTCCAATAAAAACACTCCGAAAAAGTTATAATTTTAAAACCGGGGGCCCCATAAATCACAGAATTATCTACTGTTTTACTGTAATGTTTTTGTATACTTACAGCTTAAAATGTTTTTTTTATCAACCAATGCTTTGCAAAAAAATTGCAAAAAATTTCATTATTCAGATGTCACACGCATCAGGGAACCCCCATCGCTATTCGCATCCGGACCCCCTTCGGTGTTTGGCCGGTCCTGGATAAAAGTTTCTCGGATGGACCCGCGTCTTTGCTTTTGCTGTCAACGACGCTTTGTCTCCAGCGGCCCACCCGAGAAACTTCTATCGCAACCAACGGCAGCGAAAGTTTTTCAAGAAATTTATATTGACATTCCCCGCTATCCCTCAAGTAACCGATTGAAAAAATAAATACTTATCTCAGGTATCTCCAGTAGTCTTGAAAATAATTACGAAAAACCATATGCGGATTTCGACTACTAGGCATATTTCCTTGATAAAAACATTTGCAATTAATACTATGAGTCTGTTTTATCATGAATTCAGTTTGAACAATTATTAATTACAGTTACAGGTACTGATAAATATCGTAAATTTGATTTTGAGTCTATATATATATCGATACTTTTAGAGTCAATTAAGTTTGTCACGAAATATGGATTCCTTTCCCTCCACATCCTTTACTACGGAACCTGCGGCCACAGGACTCCCGCGACCAAGGGACTGAGAATACTTCAAATTTTTCTCGTTGCTTAAAAAATAGAACATTTTATGTAACGCTTATATATGGTAACATATAAATAAGTAAAGATGGAGATACGGCGAAATTGATGTTAAATAGAAATTAACTCAACCGTAAAATTAAAAATTAGAGACACACAATGAAAAAGGAGGAAGAAAGGAAGGAAAAGGCAAAAGACAATAAAAATTATAAACTTACAGGTTTAGGGGTTGTTACTCCAAACCAGGGACCTGATGTCACTCACACATTCACTCACTCAATCGCACAAGCACTAATCCTAAAGGTGGAAGGAAACGGGACAGGGTTTGCGAGAAATTACTCTGCGCCAGGGACCCCAAACCTTCACTCACAAACCTAGCAACGGTGTGATTTTTTGAGGTCCCTGGCGCAGAGTAATTTCTCGCAAACCCTGTCCCGTTTCCTTCCACCTTTAGGATTAGTGCTTGTACGATTGAGTGAGTGAATGTGTGAGTGACATCAGGTCCCTGGCGTGGAGTAACATCCCCTACACCTGTAAGTTTGTCTTTTGCCTTTTCCTTCCTTTCTTCCCCCTTTTTCATTGTGTCTCTAATTTTGAATTTTACGCTTAAGGAGTTAATTTCTATTTAACATGGTAACACATCCTGCATAACATCCTGCATAACATCCTGCATAACCTCTATGTAATTTATAATCATTAGAAAATTCTTGACTTGCGTTGCCACCTGGTCATCTACACAACTTGCAATGCATTACTAATAAAAATAATAGTAACATTTGGTAGTATCCCAAGAATTTTAATTTGAACTAATCTGAGCATGATTTTCAAATCGCCATTTTACTGTATAAATAGGCAGTGTATGAAAAAATCGAATTCAAGATTTCCCCAAATAGAGATTTTAATGTCCCCCGAGTACGTTTTCACTATTTTCTCGATTATGTCTGTGTGATAGGAAATTTGTGGACGCTTTAACTTAAAATCTACTAATCAAATCAATGCAAAACTTTACATTTAAAATTTGTGTTAGAAATTCAAGGTCTGATTATATTTCGGCTAAAATTTCTCAAAATTTCGATTGTCTGAATTTATGTTCAGTGAATTAAATGTCGCTAGGTGACAGCTTTGTTTCCGTTGCTATAATAAAATTTCCGAATTGTTGACAGCTAATGGTAATTTTAAACGCGAACAAAATCATCTAGCATAATATTTTGTAAAAATATTTTGTGTAAATATTGACAGCGATGCCAACGGTAGTTTTAATCGCAAATATTTTGCGCAATAATTTGACCGTATCAGTGAGATGCGCATCAATATTTTGCCATCAATAGCAACAAATAACAATTCTGTTTACTTACTGAATTTTCAATGAGAAAAGTTACTCCAAGTATTTTTCATCTTGAAAATTATTCCAAGCGTTTAAAAATTATTCACGAGTGTAATTGCTGATTGTTATTCTTGAGAAAGCCGTCCTCAAGAGAAGCGTGTAAGTACCTACTATTGCGGAAATATTCATTACTATGTGTAGAGATAGTCATGTGCTTGACACAAGATTTTAAGAATGGAATGGATGCTCTCGTGTATTTTGCTACGAAAACCAAGGTTCCAAACTAACGGTTTGTTTACGTTATAGGAATTAGGAAACATGCAAAGCGGTCGGACGGATTCTTGCCCGCAAAACCGAAAATGAATTAATTATTCGCGCGATAGGCAAATTTCGTCTCCTCCCCTTCTTCTCCATCGCTCGCTACCGGCACGTGCCGATTAATGAAAAAAATAACCGTCGAGGGAGGAGCGTGACAGCGCGCCTCCTTGCGACCGGGAGGCGCACTAAACTAGGAAGTGGCGAGTTCGCGGCGCGATAAGCGTGACGTGCGGCAGGATTTATAGAGCGTGCACGGCCAGTTGCGTTTCTGGGAATGTGGGTGAAGAGGAGGAATTCTGACGCGAATAGCGAAGAATCGCGTTCGGAGGCGATCGGGAACCGTATGTCGTCGACAGATGAGCGGACGTAAAAAACGGCACGTTCCGGAGGAAGGAAGGGGGGAGGGGTGAAGAAGGAAATGTAAGAGTGGGAGTAAGGAAAGGGAAGGAAGATAGGGAGTAAATAGGGGAGGATGGGGAGGGGAAGGGGAAGAGGGAGGGGGAGATGAAGGGGGAGATGAAGGGGGAGGGGAGGGGAAGAGGGATGGGGAGTAGGAAGGGGGAGGAGGAGGGGTGCGTGAAAAATAATATCCAGTTTTTTATTCGAACTTAACGGGTGTTAATTTTCACATTCTCTGAGTTATAATTTTTTATGAAAACTGTATCCATTAATTTTATTAACTTTAATGGCTGTTCCACAGCTATTTGGCGATTAACGCCTATCCTTGCAAAAAACAACGTTTAGGCTTCGGCTTATAATGTTTTCTGCCCTAATTGATAAAAAAACTATCAAAAGAGCGAGTATCATTAGCCTTTTTTAAAGATTCCAAAATCACGTCTTATTTTTAATGGTTTTAGGTTAAATTTGTAATAACATTAATGATATCTGAATTTGAAATAAAGTGGCTGCTGTTCCCGAGCTTATTCTGGGATATGTTTTCAGCCATAAGACAAGCCCGATCATTCTCAAGTGAATTAACCTTGGAGCAAATTTAATCCTAAATAATTTGAAGTCACGCGTTTCCTATTAACAGAACTTTTCCTTGCCATATACAACTGCTTCGTGTTACTTGTTTCATTTCCACTGTTACCACTCGTTATAAACTACAATAATAAATTTGAAAATTCTAGTCGAGCCCCAATAATTCCGTGACTTTTTTCTAATTTCCAATTTGGGCGTTAAAATCTCCCGTAATCGTCAGCTTTTTTCCTCGTTCATTAATTAATTGTCATGTATTTCTGGTTCAGATTTTTTTTGCGTAGTTTCCCATGATTACTTCTTGGAGGCGTGCTTTAGAATTTCTTTTGGTGGCAATTAGGAATACACTTTTTCGAAGGTACATTTGCCTTATTTTTATGCCACAAAACGACAAATAATTTCTATTGGATTGTTGAATATTGTCCCGCCTGGTTATGCATCGTACAACATGAGAATATACAAATGTATTTTGAGGATAACGGTCTGAGATACAAGATGCAAGCATGTGTACTTGGTCAGAGTTTACCTCGGTGTTTTGCAATTAAAAATGTATTTAATTCTCTCCCCCTCATCTACAGCAGATCTATAGCCACCTACATCATACTTTTCTCCTCATTTATTTTTGGGCGCGTTTCATTTCCAACGTGAGCGGCTTCTAGCTTTGTTCTGTCTGTCCATCTGTCCGTCCGCATGTTCGTTCTCGGCTTCTGCCGGACGGATTGTCATGAAATTTGGTATTTATGTCTTAAGGGCAAAGCAATCAGAAAATACTGTAAACGATACACATAAACCAATCTGGGGTGGCACTTTGCTAATAACGAAAACTAGCATTTCCTCATATCTCGTCTCGTAAAATATTAGTCATACTGAAAACTTCTTCTAATAAAATTTGTAGAACTATCAAAATATTTCTTGCAAATTACATTTTTATCTTAATTCAAGAAAATCAGACTGTAAACTCGTAATTCGCTTTGAACTAATACTTGGTTACTTAAATTGTTGTCTACGAAAAAAATCTTCAAAGTAAATAATTACAATTACGAAAATACGTTTAATTTCCTTGTGTGTGCGTGCGGCCTTTTGCAAGCGCAAGAAAAGAACGTCAACATAACTATTACATATGTTTAACTCACGTGAGGTATGTTTTAAATAATTTTTATCGTTCGATTACTTACAACTGATTATAAAATCAACGTTTAATGTAACCCTTCCATCATTTCTGATATATTGTCCGCAGTATTAATTCATTATACTAAAATTACGTATTTACGCTTATTAATGCTTCGACTTAGGAGAGGGAAGAAATTTTTGTAGACAGACAGACATAATCGAGTCGCGGTGTTTCGTTGTTTCATGGTGTACGTTTGTTAAAACTAATATATAGTTTAGTTTAAAATACTCCAACGCATGAAACGCACTGCACACTTTCTAACTTGTTTATCTTTTCTCGCCTGAGTTACCCTCGTCATTCGGTCAACCTCATTCTTCATATTAAATCATTTGTTCATCTGCCTTTCTTACAGTGCTACAGTAAGTCCTCGCTGTACGTATTTCTGATACCTTGTGTAAATGACGTATCCAGTCGAGATAAACGCAAGCACGATTCAGTCTTTCACGTGCTTTTGTTCGACCTGACTGTTCTAGTTAGTGTAGCTTTTGTCATCTTGACATTAATATTATTATTGATTTAATTACTCCCATTAATGGAGTTCGAGCAGTAAATTAACATTTAAAATTGTACGCAATTATACCATGTATTGCATAAAAATGCGTAAATATGCACGCCACTTTGTCTATCTAATGCCACCGCTCTTCATTCGCAAAAACTTCCCAAACAAGCTCCGGAGTCATCTCAGATGAGAGCTTTTGCGACCATGCTCTAATTTTATTAATTTCGTTTTGTTTGCCATTTTTTTGCATAAAATTCCTCATGTGCTCCATGATAATGTTTTATTTGGGCTAAAAATAGTACACGTGTGACACAAGTCTGCCAATAGCGTGACTCTTACTTTTACCATAATGCACATAGGAATAATAAGTTTCGCTTTATGTCGTTTCTTTACGCGTCGCGGTTTTCGGGAGCGCATCTCATACATATATACTTATTACACTCCATTTTATTTTTCTTTTCTCTGCACCTCATTTCTCACGTTCCGTTATATGTTCCTTAACATTACCTTCAGTTATGACTAAAAACACTTCTGTCGCCATTTATACGTAGCAGTTGCTCACCCGGGAGGAGGAGACGCACGGGCTTGTCCCCCTTCCCTTTCCGTCAGGAAGTTTTACGTGGCATTCGCCAAAAACGACAACAAAATTAAGGTTTCGATTTAAATTTTTATAATGTTCGTTAAATTACTCCGCGATTTATAACAATTATTTTAGACGTAAATACTGTGGTATTTAATTGTTTTTATGGATATATTTTGTTTATATCGCCTGTGAACCTTCGATGGCTACGTCACTGATACGCAACCTGTTGCGATTCATTTAACCCTCCTCCCCCTCGCGTGCCGAATCACTTCCGTGTATCAGTTTCTCATAAGTAAATTTAGTAATTTATTTCAGAATCGAAATTTCGGCGCTCACAAAGAATGCATCTATTGGTTATCGTTTCAATTTATTCTTTTCGTATCTTATGCAATCCAGTCTCTATTGATCTATTCTATTCTATTTTCCCTTCGGAATTGATTTCATATCGATGTCATTAAATCTTCTTCGTCATTCTTTTTACATTCGACAGTTCCTGTTTATGAGTTTAAAGCTTCTTCTCCGACACCCCCCTGTATCAATCGTATCGATTCGACCGAGTAAAAGAAACCGCGTTGCGAAGCGCGCAAATGTCTCATCATCCGATGTCGATTAGTCGCAACGGTCGTTGATCGACGGCATGTTCCGACGCTTGCTTTCAGAGGGCGATGGCGCCTGAAGAAGGCATTGAATTCAATCCGATGTTCCCCCTGGTACTTCCATCGTAGCATTTTAATCTGCTTCATTCCTCATCGGTTGACTGCGTTCGTGCTTCTAGATGGTTTTGTATCAGCTCGTAACTTTTCTTCTTATTTCTTCCTTATAGAACCACAGTATTTTGTTACGGCGACTGCACATTCAATTTCTTAGTCGGTGAGGATGGAGGTGAGTATGAACTTCGTAATCACGTGCAGAAAATACAAAGAACATTTCTTGCACGTTTTTACCGGCAAATAATTGCGTATCGATTTTATTTAAATAAGTATTTTACATGGTGGTGAAGTGATACTGAATATGTGAAATTATATTTATCGTTAGAATTCGTTGCCGTGTACTCAGTTACAAAAGCATTTGATTTATATGTAAAGTTCTATTGTAGACTTGTTTTACAAACAGATTTTGGCTAGAATATTTCTAAATTTTTATTTATCTCAAATCCCTTACATAATTTTTTTTAATACTACATAGTCTGCAACGATGATTTTGAGTCATTTTTATGAAAAAGAAGAGAATGTATCCGAGAGGTTAATGAGAAGAACGCATTCACTCCATTGACGTGACGTAAGACAGCATATGCTGGTAGAATGTTATGGAGGATAGGCAACAGGAACAAAAGAAGGCCCAAAACACAAGTCGATGGTGTGGATAAGAGGGGCATTGAAAGAATCTTTTACAGAAAGGAGAGGGAAGACGGATGCAGTAAAGAAGATATCCCACAGGAAGATACCGTTACGCGGTTATTCGGTATATTCTGTGATGCTGTGTCAAAAATATTGTAGGGAAAAATAGATGCTAATTATAATTAAATCAATAAGGAAAATAAACACGAAAATTCCCTTAGCTGAAAACCTTCAAGAGTGAACAACGAAGACTGTAGCCGTATACTGAATTAATTCGCCATGGGATAAAAGAGAGTTCATAACTTTTTAAAGAAAGAGTTATTAGCCATAAATTTATGACGGAAAATCGATCATGGGATAACAAAAACATATTTTTTTATTTTAGTAGTATGTTTTTTGTACAGATTTTAATTACAAGTTATTCGACTCTCTATTAAGGTAACAAGTGTAATGTATGCTGATAAATATATAAATCATTATCAATAAGCTAGAATGGGTTTTTACAAAAGCAACATGTTTTTCGTAGCAGAAAACAATGTATTGCGCAATAATTTACGTATTCAGCGCTTCCTTACCAGTTCTATTTCGATTTACGGAACACACATAATTCAGTTAGCCAAGAGACGAGGAGCATTTTTTATTTATCTCTATATTTCCATCGCGGCCCCTAAAACGGGACAGCCACCAGCCAACCATTAAGAGCATAGGGGCAGGCAGTTCGCTTCCGTCTTTAATATTCACACAGAGCTGCGTAAACAGCTAGAGCCACCTAGGCTGCTTGTTTACGAGCTCATTAAGCGGCTGCCTTAAGGGAAAAAAAGGGTTCGCGTCGTGTCACAGTACCGATAAACGCAAATCACGTCGCATCATGCGATCGATTTACACCTTATTTTACTCCATATCCAGTTGCCAATATTAGCTGTCGTTTGATAGTGGAACTTTTGTTGATTAGTTGATAACAAAAACTGATTGTGTGCAGATAAATTAGTACCGTTTTTAAAGCCGTTGTTCATGTGATATCTTATCTCTTCAAGCATCTCTATTAAAGCGCAAATAATGTCTGATAAATTTTCTTGTCAACCAAAAAATTTCAGAAGAGAAACAGAAAAGACTGAAAATATTTTACTATAATAAAAATTCAAGAAAAACAATTAGTGAAAGATAAAAGAAAAATTGTCAGGAGGTTTTCAATTAACTAAAGTTGGACTTATTTGACTAGGGATAGGATATACTTTATAGCGTTTAAGAGTTAAAATTTGGCAAAATTCGAGAAAATAATTTCTTCACTGAAATTCTCTTCAGTATAAGTATTGCAACGAGGCTGAAAAGACAAGGCGCGTGAAACTGCCGTCAATTCCACTGTATCTGATGATGTCTCCGATATACGGAGTGTAGGAGAGAAATACTGGAACACTATAAGGGAAAAGGAGAGAATTGTGAAATTTAAAGAACGCATAATATACTATAATCAATTCACGAGAAAATGTTTCATGAATGCAGTGCCGGACATAGGTACGTGATAAATGCGCGGCCGCCCGGGGCCAGATACATTGCGACAAGCGGGTCAAGTGGAGTTACTCGCAAAATTTGTTCCTATTGTGACTGAGAATTTTAAAAACATTGAAAACGGTGTACTTAGTCATGAAATGAAAGAAAATGAGCTAATTGAACTTTGTAAATAGTAAATAATAAATGAAATAGTTTGTCGTGCTCTTGAAGCAAAATATTTCTCCATTATTTTGGATTGTACACCCGAAATTGCCCATCAAGAATAAATGAAAGGTTTGTTAACATTTATCAAAATAAGTCGCAAATATGCGATCATATTGTAGGATTTGTAGCTCTGCCAGATAGTGTGAGAAAAGGTATAGAGATATGTAAGAAGCATGCACACACATATATATATATATATATATATATATATATATATATATATATTAACTAAAGGAAAAGAAAAGGTAGTGATGAGGGTGGCAACAAGGTGTTGAGGAAGCCCAGCGGACACTTACCAAGTTGAGGACCAAGCTGGCAGGCTGCTGGGGGCGTCGAAGAGACACGTAAAACACACGAACACAAAAACACACGCTATATATATATATATATATATATATATATATATATATATATATATATATATATGTATGTATGTATGTATGAATGTATGTTCTATAAGATGTTCGTATGCGTTTACAGGAGGCTCTTAAAGTTCATTTCGCCCGGAATCTGGGAGAATCTCTGACCGGCACTGTATGAATGGAATAGAGGACGTGAACCTACGGCAAGGACAGGAAATAGAGTTCTTTGCATATATTATGTAGATGAAGGCAGACTGAATTTGAGGATGGCAAAGGAGGAACTGAAAGCGTGTGACATGTGTGTGGGGATAAGTGCCGGAAAGAGAAAAAGAATAGATCGTATAGATCGGGTTTATTTGATTAGAACGGCGCCGTAAAAAAATAGGTTAGATTCATTGGCATACTGATAGCCCACTGACGGATCATTAGGTAAGCTTTCCAAGTGCCCAACTCGCCATTAACTGAATCGCCTAAGGTATCTCTTTCGATGGAATTTGAACTAAATGTCTTGAACGCCGGAATAAAGTATTTATCGAAGCTAGGAAATAAAGTTTATAAAACGTTGTTAATTAAGAAAACGAATAGATATTAATTAAATTCAGCAAAATTACTTATTTCATCAAAACCTCAATATTTTAAATATAAGTAGGTTCCAGGAATAACGCTTGATGCTACAGTGACAGACTTATTACAAAAAAGAACGAGTTAAAAAGATTCGAACACTGTGAGAAACCCACAAGAAAAGAAAGAATTTACGATGAAAAATATTCTTCTAATGCCAGATACAAATTCAAAGACAAGAAAATATAATAATTAATTTTAAAGGAGTATATATGAAACAAAGCTTGATGAAGTGAATGGCATTTTTAAAGAACAGCAATAGATTTCTGATGTTAATGTTGACATTTATGTATATGGAATAATTTAGTTCCAAATGTTTGCTAAGTGAATTCGTGTTAGATTGCGTATTACGAATATCTGTGAAACAGTTTAGAGGGAAGTGTTATTTCTATTCATCTGTAATAAGACAAAAGGAGGAAAAAATTAGATTCGAATTACTGCGGACTGCAGGATGTGTTAATGCGCCTAATTGATAATCACAAATTTAAATAGTATTGTATGGTCAATCTTTCTTACGTCACAGGTAAAACAAAGCGAAGTAGTAGTAGTGGGTTTTAGTTTCATCTGTAATTCGTGGGAAAATCTTGAGAGTATGAATATTGAAATAAAGGAATGTGTCGGATAGAGCCTAGAAAATTTCGCAAGGCGGCAGATAATATCTTCCACTAAGAGTAAGAATGGAAAATACAAATACTTTGGCATGTTGCAAAATCACAGTAAACACTAAATTAAGGTCACACGAATACTTGAGACTTTCATAGGAAGATATCCGTTCTCCAAGACTGTTTCTGAAACTCTTTATCACACGACCCAGGACTTCCTCCGAATTAAAAGACAAGAGTCGTTTGACTAGAGATGTCATGTAAAAGAGAACAAATGTTACATAAACCATTTATCTGATAGAAAAATTTTGTTACAATTTTTTTCTTTTCCATGAAAATAGTGATCACATTGATATTTATAGCTGTGTGACAAAGTACTGAATAGGGCAGCGGTCTCCAAACTTTACAAAACCACTCTCCCATCACCTAAAAAAATATCTTTGCACCTTCTCTCGCCTAAGAAAAATGTCTTTGCGCCTCCCTCTATATCATGTTCAATCAAAGTTCATAAACAACACCTATTGGATTTGCAATTGCAATTAACTTAGTCACTTTAAGAAAAACATGGATGAAAACGATCCGTCCTAGTCACTTGAGAGCTAGAATTCGGCGGCTGCATATTGTACGTCTCGCGATAATGATAATTAAACAGACAGAAAATACAATATCAAATCTTTTGCTCTACCCCCCCCCCCCCGCCCCCTCCCCCCGTTATATCCATTCCCCCAGGGGAGGGGGTTACCTCCATAGCTTGGAACCACCACTGGAATAGGGATTTTTTAAATCGCTATCAAAAAGGATACTTCAGAAGCTATTTAATAGCAATTAATTGGAAAAATATAGTTTCTTCTATTTTATTACATATCAAAGATCTATAGGACGAGATTTAATAATAGTAGGGTTGTTTTTACGGCTGAAAAAGATTTTTGCTTTCGGAGTCGCAAGATGTTGACAAAGAAAAGAAGATATTCTCTTCACGCTGCTGCATTCTTCTGTCGAGTTTTTGGAGGTTCGAGTTGAAGATGATCGGGTCTAAAAAATGGCTTGCTTCAGTTCAGTAGCGAGTTCATTGACTACGCGTTGGAGGGTTTGGAGAGCATAAGGAAGACAGCGGCGTCCCGTTTGTGTTTGGAAGTCCAATTTATTGTATTAAGCTGGCTACAGGAAAGGCCACATTGCGACAAAAATAATAAGCGGTGCAAAGTTTTTGTCCTATTTTGAAGATTAATGATGGTAATGAAAAGCAAGGATATATTGAAAAAACCTGTTTTTTATCCAAGTGCAGCTGCGTGTAATAAATGTTCCGCCGAGGGGAATGCGCTCTATTCCCTTCCTCTGAGAGAGAGACGACGTTCTCTTTCTCGAGTGCAAAGACGTGTTACGCCGAGTGTGAAAATATCGCTAAAAATCCTCCCGCGGTCGTCGCAGTTCTCCTCTTAGAGAGAATGATGCAAGTCGGGAGCAAAATGAACGTGGAAACAATTGAAAGAGATGCTGAGCTTTGTTCGTAGGCTCTCGTGGAGTGCCGGTTATTGATTGGTGATGAGGTATGTATAGAGTGACGTTAACACTCCATCTTTTGCGTTACGTATTCTCCTTCGCGGATTACAATAATAATGATGGCCATTTCTTTGGGGAAAATTGTTAAAATATGTCTCTCAAACAGCCATATAAACGTCGGGAAAGACATATGAGCATTTTGGCCACAAATCAGCCGTCCCGAACTTTATATGGTTATTTATCAGTTTGATTACAGCCATAAGACGGTCTCGATAGTTCTCTTTTAAACTTATGAGGGAAATTATAAGGAAAAATATACTTTAAATGATGTAGTATAATAAGTTTTGCAGCAACTTTACGAACGCTTGTTTGCACCATTAGAATGAAGAGGTTACAGAAATGATGCAATTACGTACTTTGGGTTTTGCCATGTTACCGTTCGACCGATAATTTATATTAAGCTAGTAAGTGAAATTTTGGAAAGCCTGAAAGTCATAATCCCTTAAACACAAATGTAAATACGGAAACAAGGATGTTTTGTACAATGATAACTTCGTCGGGACAATTTATTCAGAAATTAATACTGCACAAACCGGAAATTATGAGCAATGCTAGACTGCTGACATAATCAACTTCCGAAATATCATATAAATTTTGATTTGCAAATGGCCGATGAACTTCTTGAGATTTGACGCATTTAAAAGGTCAACCAAAGTAAATTTCGTAAAATGTCGGTTCTTTTAAGCAATAACTACAAAGGTTTATATGAAGAAATTTGATCCTAAAAGTTAGACATGACCCAAAAGATGGAAATGATGTTTGAAAGGAAGAAAGAGATCAACGATTCATGGAGTGTGAGAGGAAGAAAGCGACATTGATATTAAAGGAGCTGCAGAATGAATCGGGAAGAGATGGAGGAAGATGGAGAGAGTAAAAAGAGAGAGAAGATACGGAGAGAAAGAGAGGGGAAACGAAGGAGTGTAAGGTGAAGGAAAGAGAGAGGGAGGGGGAAGAGAGAGAGGGAGGAGAGAGAGAGGGAGAGAGAGAAGAAGGGGGATAGAGAGGGAGGGGGGAGAGAGAGGTAGGAGCATGGGCGGATTCAGACTTCATCCAAGAGGGGGGGGGGGGGGGGTAATGTAGGAATGGAAAGCATTTGACACATTTTTGTTTAAAATATATATTAATCAGAAAAAGCAAATATAGAACTTATTAGTAAAAAGCGAACACATTAAGACTGCAAAGGCAATACATCGATTAATACTGAAAAAAGAATTAAATAGAATTTTATTCAACAAAATTAATACCACTTAACAATGTCTTTATGATTTTAAATTAAAGGTTATACATATACGTAACATATTTTACGAGGTTATATATTTATATTGTATTAATGGCGAATGAATGCAGTTAGTAAGTATAAATATGGGATTAATTAGACATATTTTACATTATAAAATCAACATCTCAACACGAAGAAATGGAGTTAAATGGTAATTTTTTCGAGTGTTCAGAAATTCTAGGGGGGGGGGTAATAATCCCCTTTACCCCCCCTTGAATCCGCCCATGGGTAGGAGTAGGAGAGAGAGTGAGTGAGGGGGAGAGAGAGTGAGGGGAGAGAGGGATGGGGAGGAGGGAGAGAGAGGGAGGAGAGAGAAGGAGGGGGAGGAGAGAGAAGGAGGGGGAGGAGAGAGAGAGAGGGAGGGGGAGGAGAGAGATATGCGACCTGTGCTTTGGGATGGAACGAGGGAAGGAGGATAGAGCCCTCTCGACCGGAAGTGGGTCAGCGACCACCGCAATCTCTCTCAGGAGAGATGCCATTTTGATTACTCGCCCCCGACGCATCAATTCCCTTATTACTGGCGCAGGAATTCTCCTTAAGACGCTTGGTGATAATTCGGGTCGGACATTAAATAGCGATCAGGCTGATTCATTAACCCATGCGATGCGTGAGGTCTTTTTAGAAAATTGAATAAAATTGATTAAAATGGAATGGAAAATTAAAGACTCAGAGAAGCCTTTTGCCATTCGAGAATTTTTTTTGCAATGAACAGATTGAAAAATTTTCTGCTATACTTACACAACCTATATCATTCCTCGAAAATTCCATCTCCGATTTATATAGAATTTTGTATTTTTCCTCTTAAAGGAAATTTTCGAGATGAGTTAAACTTCATTTTCAAGATAATATTTGACCTCACACCATGACGCATTGGTCTAAGTTTTTAATGTTATCAGCTCCTTCAAAATAAATTTCAGGCGTTACGAAGACCTCAAAGATGAAAATCTACGGTAACCGTTCGATAAAACTTTTAATTTTAGTTGATATCTATAGCAGGATACGTACATTCGTAGCGTAATTAATCATCATTTAATCTCTTTGAGGTCAACCTCGTGCATTCGTTTGATAATGAATCTCTTCTAGGGTGGAACGCTTAATTTTCTAATTAGCCCTTCATTTCCTGACTGATACGCCTATTTACAGATTCACGGGGCCTAATGCAAATGATATATTTGTGAGAGAATTTTAGAACTTTTAGTAAAATTTTACTTAATGTTTTTTTTGGTGGAGGGTTCATAAAATGATCTACGTAAATTAAATTAAGATTCTGGGAGTTTTTATGAATAAGAAAATAGAAACGTTTCGTCTAATGAGATGCAATCGTTAATAAATGTTTATTAATAATATTTAATTAATTGCACAAAAGAATATGTACTTCTAATGATAAAGTGGATTTTTTAGGCAAAAAATAGTCACTACACTGTCTGAAACGCTAAATAATTTTAAATTCCGTAATAACTGGATTCGAATTACTCTTCAAATTAACCCAACAATTTACTTCAGGTTAATTATTATTCGTTTTGCGATTTATGCGATAAAATATTGATTAGCATGAAAAGACAAGAAAATGAAACGGAGCAGAAAGATGCAAATAGATTAAAATGCTGAAACAGGAAATTTACAAAATATGAAACATTCATGAAAATATCAAAAATGAAAGTTAATATAAATATTTTGAAAGCAAAATCTCTCTCCTAAACAGTTTAAATCTGATTTCATTTAAAGCATTGACATTCTATTATAAAATATCAAAAGAAAAAATGAGGTTTGAAGGTAATAAAAGGAGTAAACGTAAGGATGAACATATTTGTAAAAGCAGAAACATTATATCAGGAGTCGGCAACGTTTTCTAGAAATAGCTAATGTTATCGCGGGCCGCATTGTAAGTTGCCAATACTTGGGCGGTCCGAATACAAGTTTGCATCGTAAGTTATTAATACTTGCTGTGCTGTTATCAAATTGAAAATAAAGTCTAAACACTTTTTTAAGGTTAAAATTTCAGCACTAAGGTTTCATAGAGTTGTGTGTTAAATTTTACGGGTCGCTTTTTCATCGTAGCTTCGCGGTAAACATAAAACGCTCTCGGGGTTGCTCACCCTGGATGTTAGAGTCAAATCAAAAGAAAATCAGCGGAAATTAAATAAATATCAAATAACTGATAATTTAAATTGTGTTATGTCCGAACCGAGACGGTCGTTGAAATTTCCCATGTGAACTCATACTTATTTTTAAGAGCCGAGATGTTCCGTGATTTACCATAACACAAAAATCCACTCATAATGGCACAAAACAAATCATATTTTTGAGCCAATAGGATATTTTAGTATTTTATCGGCTCCGAGCGTTTCGGTCCAGTAGGTGTCGATGGCATGTATCGTTTTGGGCGAAGTTGAAATATTTTTTAAAACAAATAAGTAAAAAGAAAAATTATAAATACAGTGTAAAAAGAGGATTTTTTTTTTAACACGAATGAATTAGTTTTCTCTGTGTTATTGCCAAATTAAATATTGACTGATCAATTTGGCGCAATAGTATACGTAGTTGGCAGTGGTGTATCGGAAAATCTGTTGAAGATTCTAATTTTTATCGTATCATTTTGTTTATCGATTGTATTTCTTAGAATTTCCCGTAAATACGGGCTATTTTGCAGTTTTGATCACTATTGTTGGGCTCAGATTCGGTATATTCTAATACGTACAAGCGTTATTTTTCCCGCACAAATATGCGTGATCAATTTAATATATTGCGTTCGAATGTATTTGTAATATTTTTGAATGCTAAATCATGAAACTTGGGTACACAAAGAGCTACATATCCGCGATGGCTTTAAAACTATTAAAGCCAATATAAATATTAAATAAATGATTAAATGGAAAGCGGGCATCATAAGTTCCGTTTGGATCATCTTGTTTTCTTTAGATTTGAATTTAGAAAAATATAGAGGGTCGGATAGGAGCCCAGTAAATATTTTTTAAAATATCTCCGAAGGTAGGTATAAATGATGGAAAGCTGAAATTTCAAACGTGAGTTTTCACATTGATACCACTTACAAACTGGGCTCTATTTGCCGATATAACCAAATAAAGAATAAGATAAGCTAAATTTACGCATATAACAGGCGAGGCAATTCCAAATTCTCCTTAGTTCGTCAGTTATGTTAGTGTGAAAAGTCTCAATAACGAAATAAAACAAAAATATTACCGAATTTAATAATAGAAGATAAACGCGCAAATTTTATCCAGGTTCATGGATTACATTCTGCTTGTTTATTTATTCATACCGTCTTTCTTTTTAAAATTTCAGTTGTTAATTTTTGTGTAATAAAAAATTCATTAGCTGTAATTTCGACATAAGTTAATGTTTTGTGAAATAAAATACGCGTTCAGAGGTGGCATCGTAACCCATTTTACATTTTATCGAACTTAATTGATTTGTTTATTGTTCTCAATGACGTTCAGTAATCAATTACGGTTTAGATATATGCGCCCTTGAAGTAATTATTTCTTACAAATGGCATTAAACTTTCATTTGGTTAAAAAATCTCCGATAATTTCTGTAATTTGGATAATACGGAGTAAGTATTTAATGGAACGATTGCATCACCTGGCCTCCGTTGCCATCTGCTACATTGTTTCGGTAAAAATCGCTGATATTTTTTATTTTATTTATCCAGATTTTGCAACTGGTGTCGGGAGGTGGTCCTCAATTTCCATTCTTCTTTATTCTTCCATTCATCATCCTTCAACCCTATTTCCTACATTAACCGTCTTACCACAGCTCTCCATGACTTTCGGGGTCTTTCTCTTTTTCTCCTTCCTGTTAGAGACCATTCATGTGCTCTTTTTGGCCATCTTTCTTCTTCCATCCTTTTCACTTGTCTATACCATTGTAAAATTTTACTATCGACTCTTTCTACTGTAGAGTCTTGTATTGCTAATCTTTCTTTTATTTCCTCATTCCTTATTCTTTGTAATCTTGAAACTCTTGCACTTACCCTTTCAGAAATCCATTTCTATTGCATTTATCATATTTTTACCTTTCTCAGTTAATGTCCCACTTTCGCACCCATATGTCAAGATACTCTCTACTACTGTTCGAAAAATTAGTTTCTTTATCTCCAGCCTTTAATTAAGAATCCTCGTGATGATCTTCGAAGAGTGTGACAGAAGGCTTATCGTTCTGTATTCTTTACACTGCATTGCCTTTGGCTTCTTCTTTAGAGGGATCATTGTTTCATCTAGGAAATCCCGAGGTCACTATATATATATATAGTATTATAGCAGAAATTACACGGCTTTGCTCGGGTTTTTAAGTCAAGATTTGAGAATAAAACCATGTTAATTTTTATTGTAGTGCTTAATGGTATGAAATATTTCTTGTCTTCCCATCTTTTGCCCAAATAAGTTTTTCCCGCATCCTTTATCGACAAATTTGGCTACTGTATTTTTTTATCAAATAATCATAATAAACAGTCGATGAAATCACTTTTAAAATATAGTTATTTCACTCAAATTGATCTCCAGTGGAAGAAACTGCATGATATTATGTGGTCATGAATCCCAAAAACATTAAAACCTTGGGCAGGTATTGCAAGCTCTAGGGATGCAACCGGTGGAAACACGTTTGAAGATATATTCAAATTTAGGTTATCTATACGTTATCCCATGTAAAGGCTGATTTTGTGGGTCTAATTTGTCACCTGAATATTTTAAAGTCAATTCTTCTTTAGAGGGATCATTGTTGCTTCTAGGAAATCCCGAGGTCACTCTCCCGTGTCGTAAATCTTATTAATTAATTTCGCGATCGCTTTTAGTCCTGATCCTATGACTTAAGTGTCTCAGCCGGCATTCCATCGCTGCCTGTGGCTTTCCCTTTCTTTAGTTCCACTATCGCTTTGTCTACTTCGCTCTCCATAATATTTGGCCCTAAGTTGTCTTCTTCAATGTTTTCCTCGTCTTCCAATTCTATTTTTGCCGATCCTTCCTGCTTGCTTTATAGTTCCTTAATGTATTCTTCCCATACCTGTGCTACATCCTTTGTTTCTGAGACTATCTTCTCATCCGTATTAATAATTCCTTTACCATGAATTCCATTAGACTTCTTATCTTCTAATTTTAGTGCCCTAGCGTACATCATATCGTACCGTTCTAACTTCTCCATTTGTTCTATTTCATCACATTTCTTTTATCCAATTTTCTCTAGCTTTATTTGTTACTCTTCTCAACTCATTTTTTATGCGTCTTCACTGTTAACGTTTTTCCATATTCATCTCTCATCCATTTTTACAGCATTTCCTTAGTGATCCATGGTTTTCTGATTTTCTTCTCTTGTTTTCCAATCTCTTTATCCAAGGTATCCTTGATACTGGTTTTAATTTCTTCCCATTCTATATCCACGATCTTTGGTTTGTTTTCCAAATTTCTTAGACGATCTTGTAACTTCATGCTGACAACATCCTGCCTTTCTTTCAGCTTTTCTAGCTCCCAAGTCTGTCTTTCTTTTCTCGTTTTTCTTATTTGTTTGAGCTTTATACTTACGTCAACTATTAGAAGGCTGTGATCTGAATCAATATCTGTTCCTGGTAATGTCTTGGCGGTCTTTATGCTGTTCCTGAATCTTTGTTTTACAAGGATGTAATCTATTTGGCATCTCATTCTATAACCTGGGCTTTTCCATGTGTATAACCTTCGTTTATGGTTTTTGAACCATGTATTAGTCACTACAAGGTCATTATTGATGAAGAATTCTACCAGTTTTCCCCCTCCTCGGTGTCTCTTCCCAAGTCCGTATTGCCCGACAACATTTTCTTCCTGTCCTTCTCCGACTATGCTGTTCCAATCTCCCATTATTATGCAGTTTACCTTTCCTCTTCCGTCTTCTTCGTAAATGTCATTAATTTGCTCATAAATCTCCTCGATTTCTACATCTTCATGATCTGGCGTTGGCATATATACCTGGATTATCAGCATGTCTACTTGGACTGCTTTTAGTTATATTGCCATCAGTCTATCGTTCGTTGCTATTATTTTTGTCACGCTTTTCAACATATCTTTCCTAAGTACCAGAGCTACTCCCCTTTCCCCACTATTTCCTCCCGAGTAAACTACCGTGAACTCTTCCGAGTCGAACTGTCCTTCTCCTTCCCATCTAGTTTCGCTCAGTCCTATTATGTCAACCTTTTTTCTTCTCATTTCTTCTTTCAAGTTCTCTAGCTTTCCTGCCTTTCTCATAGTTCTTACGTTCCAAGTACCTATTCGCAAATAATTTTCGACAAATGTTTTCCTCAAGGCAGTCCCCGCCCGGAGATCCAATTGGGAGGGTATTTATACCTCCGGATTCTTTTATCTCGAGAGAACTCATGTTGTCCAACCATATAATCATTACTAGGGATTGTAATGTGGTAGTTTCCCTCTTGCTTTCCACATTTTGGTGTATAAGGTGTTTAAAATAGGTTTCACTTAACTCCATACCAAAGACTAGCTCGCGTATTTCGTTTGACTTATTAATTATATATATCGTTATTACTTTAAGAATTTCCATGCTTCTGCATAAATACATTTCATTATAATTTTTATACCATGCCTCATTCTTTGTTTTTCTTACTGGTATAAGTTCGTAATTTTCTTAGAGTATATTGTAAAAAATATAGGGATTGTTTTCATAGAGGAAACTCCTATAGTGTCGACGGTGTCCCAAAAATTATATAAAAATAGAAGCCATACGCTGAGGACGTATATTCCACGTCATATGACCGTGGTGGGAGTTCTCCAATTTTAAATTGTGCTGTTATGTAGAATTTTACAGTTGCATTTATAGAAGAAATTATGAAACGAGTCCTTGAAACGTGTTGAAGTTGAACCCGGGAGTGACGTGTTTCGGCCGCATTGAGTATTACAAACTCTATACGTGTTGCGGAGCGTTAATCCGTGTGACCCATTGGCGAATTTCGCCATAACGGGAATAATTGCGGAATGGAGCTCCTCTCCTTCCCCTCGTGTGAATCAGGGAGCGGGCGAGCTTATAAACCCCTTTGAAGTAGACGTCATAGGGCCAGTTGGAGAGATATCCACGCGGATGCGAAAATATTTGTATACAAGCGCATACGAAACACTAATGAGATAAAATATCTTCATACCCACGGTAGGTCGAGGAAAAGGTGAAAGGAACAATACGAGTATCTGTGATTTAGCAGAAGCTAAAATTATATGCTTTGGAAGGTTAATTTTGATATATCTCGGCAAAACATCTTGTTTTCATGATATACGGCCCCTCGAGTTGGCAACTCGCCTCATAAAAGAATGAATTGCCTCCAATTTAAACGGTCGGATCTAGATGCATAGCTTAGGGGATGTAATTAGAAAAAACATATATTACTGACACCTATTTATGAAAAATAATACCGTCTCATTATAAGAAATATACAGGGTATATTATATATATTTTCAAAATATTTCTAGAATGTCCATAATATAAAATAAATTTATTAAGATAATATTTTAATTAATATTGATCATCTCCCTTGAGGGGGGGGGGTAATTACACTATTAAACCCCTTTTTTATCCGCCAATGACTTTAAATACTAAACTCCCTCATTACAGCGGTATTTACATATGAAAAATATTTCGGGGAAAAGACTTTTTAAGGAACATATTATATAATTAAACTGATTTCGTGTATAATATTGACTGCTTTCTGCCCCTCTTCAGGTCATAAGATGACGCCCGAACTATGCATTTGTGAAAACATAAATTACACTCTCGAGGAGTAATCACTGAGAAATCCATGAATTTAACCAATATTTGCGCATTTATATGTTTCTTTCTCTATCACCTCCAACAAATAAATAACTCTAAGCTCTTAATTCGTTATTCTCGAAAAATATAGCAATTTGCATGGGTGCACGTAGCATAATACCTGAATATGCGTGAACATCTTGTAATGGCCGACATTCTCTTCATCTACTGCAAATTAATTCGTCGAAATTTTCAAACAGTAGCAATAATTTTTTTCGCATTGCACATCCTGTAGGCTTTCGCTTAAAGCAAGCTCATCAATGCCCCGAAGTGAATAAGAAAGTTATCCCGCTCTCGTTACCATTCTTTCGACGACTGCTTCCACGAGGAAATGACTTGTCGGCGGCAGTGATGGCAAATGAGAATAAATATCTCCCAAGGCTTCTATAGAATAATTTGGGTAAAAACTTTCACCATTGATGACTAATATTGATAAAACTCCGTGCCAAGAAACTTTTATCGATTGATTTCAGACAACTGATGGTATTTTAGAAAAATTTTTGTTTGAAGATTTATACTTAATGGTTTAGACGAATGCGCTAATGGTTTAGACAAATGCTTGTTTATTTTAAAGGATTTTAAAAACATTTTTGTCCAAGAAACTAGCTGACCCACTCAAAAAAATTGTCAAAGGAACAGAAAGAGCATGCGCAATATATGCGAGCTAGAAGAATCGGTAGCAATGCTTTACGGCTAATGTTTTGATTCCATTAAGAGCCATGTTTTCCATCACCCGTAATCGTCCTTCGTCCTAATTAGCTTCCCTCCCTAAGGTCTCTCTCTCACTCTCTACCGCTCGCCCCACCCCAACTCCGTCCCATTCCAATCTGCCCTCTACTTCTGCAGCCTTCCCCAATCTCTCCCTTCATCCCCCGCGCTCCCGCGAAGGAATAATTACTTCCTTTCCATAGGATTGCGAAACTTCCCTTTTGGCGATGGCTTACTTTCGCAGAAAAGCTGACTCTTGTGGGCGTCTTCCCTTCTCTCGGCGAAGAGATGCGCTTTCTGCGACCCTCTCTTCCTCTCTCTATCTCTTTCCCTCCCTCTTCCTGTCTTTCCCTATTTCCTCTCGACTGTTACTGATCGGGAAAGAGGTCGCGGATTGGCTTAGTGTAGGCCGTGTGCGGATCAGAATGGAAATATAAGCATGCGGGCGGATTGGGCGGAGTTGGGCAATTCTCATAGTTTAACGAGTAATCGAGGAACGAAATCTCCAGCTGTTCCTTGCTCTATGCTTACGCATTTCGGCAACCTGATGGGTTTCGTCATCAACAGGAAACAAGCGTACCACTCCAACGTTAAATTTTCTGCACGGTGAAGGCATAATTTTTGACGGCGTTCGTAGTAATAAAGTATGATTCGTTCTACTTGTTTTTCTCGCGATTTTATTTTCGATGGCTATCAGAATATAATATAACTCTTATTCTCTCGGTCACTTGGTCATTCTGTCCGTAATGCTCAATATCTCAGCCGTTTCTTCAACCAGTTCAACCAAATTTGGTAGGGTTGCTATACTATAATTTTATAATAAAATGATATACTTTGTTTTTTTATATTGTTTGATTACAAAGCCTGTTTTAAACGGGCTAATTCGTCTAGTTTCTATAGGTCCATCCTAAATGTGTACGATGTTACTACAGACGCAAAATCGACATCTTTATTTTGTGACGATTTCGGTAAATAATTTGCCAAAATACAAATTTTTCTTTTTAGATATAAAGCCTAGTTGTTTTTTTTGTTTGAATTGTTTAAAGACGAAAAATGCTAAAGGTGAAAATAAAAAAGGAAGTTGAGATATTGTTGTCCCAAAGGTACTGAACAAGTTAGCAGAATTGTTGAGCAGTTAAAATTGTCGAAACACGTTCGGCCACGTGATCGGAGTAAACAACCGTAAAGTAATATTTGAAGTTTATAATAATAAAATGTCAGCGCGGAATGTGAAAAAAATTCAAGTCGTAAGTATGTAAGATAACTCCAAAAATTCGTAAATTTTCCTCAATAAAAAACGATAGTTTGTGTAAATCCGATTCCAATCGCAGATATTAAACAAATATAAAGGTCGAAAACTATCAAGTGTGCTTAGATGCTTTGGAGATGGTTTAGTGCTAGATAATGGATATAAGAACATGTAATGATAGGAAGGAATCCCTAGATGCAAAATACACTCTAATTGTAACAATGCGTCAAGAGTAATGTACGAATAAGGATCTGAATGAAGGCGGAAGCGGTTAAAGAGATAAACTAGAGTGGAGGAAGGGATAATACCGGTAATGGCGGCTGCGAAGGAGAAGGGGAAGACAAAGAAAAGGATGGAAACAAAAAGATGGCATCGGATATTAAATGAAGTGGACAAGGGTGCAACAGAGTGCGAGGAATGCATAAAAAATGGTAGATACGAGGACAACGACCACTTCCCAAAGGCCCCACAGGTGAACAGAGCGAAGGTCCGTCGAGGGCGATACGCCACTGCGGTATGTTTACAGATACACAAGTTTTGCATTAGCTAAAAACACCTGCACTTAGCCTCCTTGCCGTATCTAGTTCGGCGATTGCGCTCCGCTGTTATGTGATTTACGAATCGCATTACTGTATCTGCGAAGATAATGGTTACACAGAAAATTTTCATGGCCATGAAACCGTAGTTTAATGTTGTCCTTGTGATATCTGAATCGTTATTTAGTATTAATTATTCGGTAAAAACTCATTAACATTTTGCATCTATCCTCTTAAAGAACACCTGAAAAACCAAGTGCAGGAATGTGCGCCTATCTTTTTAGGCTTCTTTAGCTGCCGAAATAATTATGCTTTTTTAAATACTCATACCCAAAAAGTCATTTAATTTTATTTTTCTTTATATTGTTAAGATTGGTGAAGAAGTTATTCTAATATAGCGTTTTATTTTTACTAATGTAATTTCCTGTACAAAATGACGAGTGGGCAAGAATGAAAATTTTAATTAAAATTGAAATAGTTCAAGATGTAGACCTTTGGTAAGCGATAATTCAAAACAGCAACGCAAATAAACAAATCCATGGCTCATTGTCAATATTTTATGAATCTTACGAAATAAATTATACTTTGTTATTTTAAACGTTGATTTATGTTATTTACAGTTTGACAGAACGTTTGCTTTGAATAACTTCACGCAGCACAAAAATATGGTTGAAAACAAGATCTGCAGCTTATTTGTTAGCGTGAAAACAAAACAAAAACGACATTTTGTACAGTAACTGAAAACAGAATTACCATTTATATTTTCCATATAATAGCATTAGTCTCGTAAATGCGCTGACATACGAATTGCCATGGCAGTTAATCCTTCCCATGGTTAAAAACGTGAAAATTGCCATTTTTTTCGGATTCCAAACTACCCTTCGAGCTAATTCAAAACGAATTCAAATTATTCTTGCAATAAAAAATAAACTTCCTCCTATTATGCGTAAATACGTTAGTCTCCAGTTCGAGCCTCGATTCTAACCTATTCTGAAATGCGAATAAATATTATGCTGCACTAATTCCCGCTAGCATTATCTCTATACTCGTACAACAGCATGTTGTCCGGATTTCGAATTCATACCACTTTTCCGGGATTTTAAAATTTTATGTGCACTAACTCGCGATCTTTTAAGCGTATAGCGAGATCCAGATCTCAATTCCAACTAGAAAGGCTTGAAAATCGTGAAGGATCGACGGACGGACTCCTGAGCATTATTATTTCGAACTATTTTTGCTAGCTGTTTGTCTGCCTGGGTGCAATTTATGGAAATTGCCGTGTAATGATGGAGCGATGAAAACTGGTGTACGGGTCGCGCTCTGACCAATTACTGCCATTAGGCACGATAACGCAGTCTTGTGAAAAAGTGAGACTGACGAAACACCTAAGCACTATTTTCATATTAACATAATAATAGAATTTTCAGTGTTATGAGCATGGCGCTGCAATTTTGAAACCATCTAATATGGCATATCGCTTGCTTCTGTTTAAATTTCTCATCCATTGTTAAGCGTAGAAAAAGATATTCTCCGGAGCTCGAGTCTTCACCAATGTAAGGTTTTGCGAAGATGTACTACTATATCCGTCGAGTGAAAAGGCAAGAAAATTGTATTTTGTATCCTTTTTACCAATGAAGATATGATCTAAACAACCATCACTATTCACTTTCATCTTATTGGTTACACAGATAACTAAAATAACGTGGAAAGTAACAAAATTTTAGATCCAACACCGAAAACGATTGACAAATTCCTCCTAAAAACTAATTCTCAAGCAATCAGAATACAAAAATCCCAAATGCGTTTCTTCGGCATATCAGATTAAAATTTTCTGCAGCACTCCCATCTCAACTTGTCAAGTGTGTTCATATTATTTTAATTGAAATATTATACGGGTATGACAATATTTTAATTACACCATTATTTAAGTCTCCTCATACTCTCTCTACAAAGACTTCTTGCGTTGAGATGCTAAATTTTTCTCCGCGATGCAAATTAGAATGTATATAATCCAAAGTATATTTCATTCCACTTTTTTATTGGAATAAATCACAGATGACTATTTTCGGTGGCATTCATGTCAAACGCATTGTTCAGAATATGGAAAGCAATAGTCTTTTGTGTCCATATCGCAGAAAAAATATCACATTTTATATTTATACGCCTCGTGCATATGGGATCCGTACGAGAAGGGACATATAATTCGATTAGAAAGAGTGCAGCGCAGAGCAGCCAGATTCGTAAAACAAAAGTATGAACATAAGGAAAGCCTCACTTCATTATTGAGGGATTTGAACTGGGTACCACTGGAGGATCGTAGATTGAACTCAAGGTTGCGGATTCTGGAGAAATATAGATCGGAATGTCTAAAAGACGAGGTTGTAGGAATAATTGAAGCACCAACGTATATAGGTAGAAACGACCGTGACGATAAGATACGTGAGATCGATTGTAGGACGGAGCGTTATCTAGGCTCGTTCCTTCCGAGGACAATACGAGATCACAATAGAAAATTTCAACCTGTGATAGACAATCTTTAGGTAGGTTCTGGTGAATTGCATCCCCTGCCACCCACCAATTAGGTGACTTGCAGGGTAACATGTAGTTGTATGTATCCGGATATTTTGAGTTTTTCTCGTTTACTATTTTTGCAGTTCGCTTTTTACCTTCTTCGTGTATTGATTGTTCTTCCTCAGATTACATCATCAGCTCCCATTTATCTTAAATGCTGTATTAAGTTTACCTTAAAAATTTTCTAGATTCTAAGCTGTCACTTCGTCACTTTCCCAAATTCCAAAGTATTTTTATTCATTTCCTCGCATATTTCTTTACTGGGCCGGTGTCTTTTGTCAAGTATAAGTGAATCTAAAGGTTGGTGGCTTGGTTAACTTATGGCTCAATTTTAATCAGTGTGCCAACTCCTTCAGCCATAAAAAATTAATAAAATCCCGATGCATTTACAAGTTCACCCCTGAAGATGCCCACTTAGTGGGTGAAATGCATCGGGATTTTATTAAATTTTTATGGCTGAAGGAGTTGTCACACTAATTATTATAAGTGAATCTAACAAACTTTTTCATAGTTTTTCCTCGTAGAAAGTTCTCTCTTACACCACCTTTAAGGCCCTTTTAATTTAGTAATTAAATTATGATATCATGTTGATATCCTCAGTTATCATAACCGTCAGTCTTCAGAAGTCCATTCATACACGAGGACCTTCCGAAGACATTTCAAACGGCACGTACACGCGCGCACGCAAACGTATATTTACAAACACGCCTTCAGTGGCCTCGTGCAGAGCGTGAACGAGCTTTCAATAGCTTCTGTCTTACCCTTACGTACTTTTCCATTCTTGCCTTCCCAATTACCCTCGCCTCATACATTTCGATGAAGAGGTTCCTTGAATTTCCCACTCTATTGGATAGAATGCTTCGATGCATCCGCTACTCATCCCTCCCACCCTCCGCCTCTCGCCCAGATACCACTCTCCTCCCCAACCTCCATATCCCCTATTTAATTCTCTCCCCACTCCCTCTCTCCTCACATACTCATACGCCGCTAACCTATCCCATTGTTTCCTGCCCATTGTCCTAAATCGCGCGGTGTGTCCTCCTCCCACCCCGGCCTCCTCCATACCCGCTCCTTACTCACCGTCTCCCCTCAAATCTCCCCCTTCTCCTTCTACTCCCCTTCCTCTCCTTATCCCGCTCCCGACTTCGGCGCACCTGCTGTAGCGTCATTCGCAACACGCACGCAAATCCACGGGGAGGAGGACACTGCCTCAAAAGTCTCTTTTTTTTTAGTCGGCTGAGAAACGTATTTTTTCACAATCGTTTCACGCGCTCGGAAACTTTGCCGAATCCTTTAACGAACGGAAACTGATTTAGCTGGCTTGATATTGCGTTTTATTTTTGAACGTTTTTTTTATTGCTCGTCGCGACCGATATTCTTTTCCTTTAGAAGCAGTAAAACTAAACTTGCTGATTATTGGATTTTACATTAGAGAAAATCCTCATGCATCTGGTCAAAGACACGTTTTACTGCTCATTCTTAGCTCCATAACAACTCGTTCTCTCTCTTCTCCAAAAATCCAATCATAAATTACGACATCCTTTGCTAGTCACTTGTGAGATGTGTAACAAATACTCGAAGAGTACTAAGCTGTCGTGAAACAATATTTTGGTCTTGAATGATATCTGTAAGGATGAATGTGAATGGATTATGCCTCTATAAAACATTCAAAGGGAATCGTCTATGTCAAGTATTCCTCTTCCAATATTTTCCATCATGGTTAAAATTTTATATTTTAGAGTTTAATCCTCAGATTGGCTCATCTTTTCTTTCTCCTGTCTCTAACATCCTTAGAAACAAAGACGTTCGGTAGTCTCTCTTCTTCCATTCTTTTTATAATGAAAAAAATGCCCTTTTCTTTTTCTCCCCTTTTTGTAGAAACTCAACACTTGTTCTCTTACTCTTCTTACCTTCCTCATTATTTATGATGTTATTGTCTTTTCTTAGCCATTGTATGCTTTCCGTCTCCTTCAAATTTCAACAATTTTAATAACGTGTTATAGGTTCTGAGACATTTTAGTCCCATGTCTGGACTTTAAAATCATTCATTAAATTCGCCTATACAATTTTATTCGAGCTATTTTCTCTTCGGCAAATATTCAACATTAATTTTCCCATCGTTTCTCACTGTTAAAACGTGGCATTTCCTTCGAGTTCGAAGTTTATCTTTAAATCTTAATTTAGCTTATTATTTTTCGTTCTCGACACCGTTGCACTTTCAATAAGGATTTAAAAATTAAAACTGATATAAAAAGTACTGTGTTAGTCGCAACAGGAAAATCAGAAGCGTGAATAAGAAGCAAATTGACTGACTCGGATCGTAATGACCGATGCGGCTAAATAATGACAGTTATTATTTCACAAGATGAAGGCCATATTCGGTCGAATAGGTGCGCATGTGCTTTCGCGAATATGCCGAACGGAGAGATTTTACCCATTCAATTACCCATTGACCGGATTTTTATTTATTCCGTAGACAACACAATAGGCGCCCGTGAACTTCATCGGAAGTGGCAATTGGACGGATTTTTATAAAAATGTCGCAACAGAACCTAATATAAAAACGTATTACAAAAAAAAATCAAGTCTATAAGGCGCAGCGCCGTTTGCCAAGCCATTTTTAATTTTTACTGCACTTAAGTCACATAGTCGGATTTTTTTGTCGATGAAATATATGAATCTTATGAAGTAAATAGCAATGAATTCTTGTGGAGAGTTCATTCAAACCTGCGGTCCCGATGGCTTGAGAGCCGCCGGTATTGACCCTTGCCTGGCAGTGACGGTCATTTAATCCGCTATGCTCAAAACTACGTCTTTGAGAAAAATCTTTTCTTAAGGTCGGATCTGCATTTGAATTACATACTTCAATTCGGGCCAAACAGGAATATAATATCCCGACCCATTTTTAAATTCTAATTTTCGCGGGTAAATTCGCCCAATATTCCTGACTGCCGATTTCAAACCCGCCGATCTTTTTCCTTAAATAATCCTTAAAGCACGCCATTTGCTGTAATAACTATTTTAGTCGACCATACTTGTTATTTACCCTCCAAAATATTCTTAATTTAGTTCTTTAAGACATTGTTTCTCAACCTTTTTGGAGCCGCGGACCCTCTATGAAATGCCAGATTTTCTGCGCACCCTCTCTTCATGAATAGTTCATAAATTTTCCATTCATTGTCTCGTTTTTAGACGTTCTTTACAAAAGGTAAACAAAGAACGCCTTATGGGCAGATGTTCATAAAATTTTTTATTTAGAACATAAGGGCAAAGAAAATTAGAAAATTATATAAATGGCTCACGTAGCCTAATCAGGAGTGCCACTTTACTGGTGACAAAAAATTAACTTTTCTTTATATATCGTAAAATATCACTTATAACAAAAATCTTTAAACTAATTTTGTAGAACTAATCAAATAACATATGTTTTGTTCAGTGCATTTTCATCGAAAGGGTAGCCGATTTCGAGAAAGTCTTCATTCGTTTTGAACTTTAAAAAATTTTCCCGTTTTTTAAATTGTTATCAACGAAAACAATCTTCGTGCCAACTGAAGTAAAAAATATCTGCTGTAAATAACTAATTAATTTAATTTTCTTTCCTGCGCATGCAGCTTTTGGTAAATGGAGGGAAATGGATTATCTAAGACGAAGAAATTAACGTAAATACGTCTATTTTCTTTACGTATACTCAGTGTAAATGAAAAGAAATGGGCATTTATGACGAAAGTGTGAACGTGAACATAAAGATTATATTGCTACTATTCGAGTAAGTTTTAAATAATTTACGATTGTTTTATCAATTACAACCGATTAGGAAATAAATCGATGAATCAAAAATTCGACATTTCTTTGGCATACAAGTTCCTACAATTATTCTTATTCTTACATTTTACTAAGCCACTATTATTTATATTTTTTGTTATGATTGCATAAATCGTAAAAAAAACGCCTCTTCTTCGATTGTATGCGCGTATGATGTTTGCGTATTTTCTCTGTTTCTCTTTGAAATATTAATCAGAGCTGTGCGTGGGATCAAACAAATTATAGATAAAAATAAACATCAGTCCCTACTCAACTCGCGGAGCCTCAGAAATAACGCGCGGACCCCTAGGGGTCCGGGGACCTCCGGTTGAGAAACACTGCCTTAAGAGGCATGCAACGAAACTTACCATCGCAGATCCATAACGGATAGGCCATGTATTTGTATGTGCGAGCAAAAGCTAATAATCTTCTATCGCGCTCACAGCCAAGGGACAAAAATTCTCGTTTTAAGTCTCCACAATAAATTATTATCAAAACGCCATTTAGATTCACAGTAAATCATCAGTTGTTTACCATGGCTCTCTTAACGTAATGATTTTGTAGTGATAGAATGTACCTCCCGATAGAATTGCGATATTATGAGAAGTCACGTCGCCTATGAGCTAAACATTTTCCTATCAAATCATTTAAATTTGACAGTTTTTGTTTTATTGTTATTAATGATCTAATCCCTAATCATATAACAACTGAGAAACTTAAACGCATCATTAGTAAATAAGCAGTTCTATTTGGTATCCTACGCTAGAGGATGAAGAATGCATGAAAATTTTCTGGTTAATATTTCCATCCATAGTTTATAATAAAGCATTTCCATAGATCAGAATCTTTGCGGAATTAAATAGATGTTTTAATTGGTTGAGATAACGGTAGCATTTCGTTTTTTGCGACGGCTTGCGAAAGTAAATACATTGTATTATATTAAATCCTTAGCTCCACCTAAACCCAAATTATCTCTTTTTTAGTAGACCATTCCTCCACTTTTGTCTCCTCACACCATTTCTCTCTTCACTTCCCTCTTCCTTTTTTAATCTCTCCCTTTATAATATATCTAAGAGATGTTATAATTAAATATTTCATGAATGAAAACTTAATAAAATTTCTCTTCATGAAATATTTAGCCATTAATGAAGTAATTTTTCAAATTTGATTCCGCTGAGATTTACGCAATAATTCTCTAAACAATTTAAGGTTCATGCGAAAACATATTTTATTTGCGATTAATAAAATATCAGCCCATTGCCAATGCCAATAAAACCGTCTCTGCTAGTGGAGGAAATCGTCAGTTGTAACAGTTCGGAAAGGCGATGCAACAAATGACGTGTTGCTTTATTTCGATGACAATTGCAATGTCTTTTACTGCTTACTAGATCCAATTCTTTTTCCTAATTCTGTACAATTTCTGCGTCGCAAATGTCGCTCTATCGCAACGATATTTTAATTGTTGAGAGGTTAAAGCTGACTGGTCACCCCATTCTTTCAAACTTTCAAGGTATGCAAATTAGGCAGATAAACGCATTCACAGTGTAAGGTCAGAGATTTTTGAAAACCTTTAGATATACGCACAATACACGACATTTACTTATCCGAATAAAATGGCGCGGTGACAGAGTGATGTTTTTTTAAAATAATTTGCGTTCAATGTTCAGCCTGAAAACATATCCATGGCAGAAGGACTCAGTTGGATTTTATTTCGTTTATGTTTTATTCCCATCCTTTGTAAATGGAAGCAAGTATTTATCGATTAGCTACTCATGTCAAGCAAGTAAGAAATTTCGAGTATTGCAAATGAAGTGCTACGTATATTTTTACGAACTGACTTTTCTGTATTCCCATCCACGGGTTGCTCTCAATTTATCAAATACGACCAATATCGTGGAATAACTTGAATAGTGTTTATGCTGCCCCTACAGTATTCTTGTACGAGTTTGCCTGTCAGGTCAGATTTAAAAATAATTGAAAAATTTCCCGTCTTTTCTAAATAAGATGGTTTAACTTATTCCCTCGGGTTATTATTTAACCATTCAATTTTTGTTGCTATCAAAGTGCCGAATGTTGCTTACACCATTACTTATCACAATTCATTGCTAGCAGCTGGTATCGAACGTCGAAATTAAGAATTACATTTGCATGGGGTTAAACCTTATTAATCAGCGTCAATGCGGTGTTATTAGGAAAAAAAAAATCTTCACCTGTGCTGCCTTACTGGGCACGCAGGCTGCTCCGTCTCGGTCAGCGGCGAGCGGCACCACAGAAGACCCTCCTCACGAGTTCGCCGTCCCCATTGGTCGCTCGGGTGGGAAAAAGCGCGCTCGGCACAAGAGGGCGGGATAAAAACCGTTAAAATTATAAACAAAACTCGTGGAATTGCAGTTCTTTGCGTCCTGCGACGGTTTTTCCCTCTGCTGTCCTTGCGTTAAATACGAATAGCTCCAAATGCGCGGCTTCTGTCGTCCTCGGCGTGTTTGAATCACTCGCCCGAATGTTTCCTCTTCCGTATCCCTTCTCGTAACTCACTCTCTCAAGCGCGTTGGAAAACTAAAGCCTCGCTCACCTGCGTTGCCGGGACGACCGCAAACTTCCCGTTTCCTTGACCCCGCCACAGATGGCAGCATCGACGAACAACGCTCTCTCTAGGGTTAAGTGTAAACCATTTGAACGTATTTGGCGGTAAACGGCCTGTAATTCAGCGACGTAAAAATAAAATTAAAAAGTAATAATTTTCATTGCCAGCAAAACTCAGAAATTTTGAAAATAATGAAGGTAGACATATTTAATTATGAAGTTTAGTGAAACAGCACACAACTAGTGAATTTCAATCTTGAAAACGTTACGATAAGAAGGTAGGATGCAAAGAGATATCTTCTTCCAGTGCGACAATCGCGCATCCTGTCTTGTCTTGTCTAAAACGCTAGGATAAGCAGTAAGCATTAACTTCATTTAAACTTACCATTAGATTGAGATATATACGAGCCGGTCGAATTCGAAGCGAAAATATTGTCATAACCTAAAAATACTTCTCGCTAAAGAAAATATGACAGAAAATAGAGAATCTATAGAAATAAGGATAGACTCCAGGATAAAAATTTGATCCGTTAATTGACGAATAGAAGAAAATACACTGAAATAGAAATGTAAGAGGACAAGAAAAATATAGAGGTACTTACAGGATGTGAGAGTTGATATTTATAAATCGTGGTAGCGTTGAGTGAGATTTTGTAATTCAACTAGCAAACAAACCCGGCGTTGCTCGGGTTTTTAAATCAAGACAAAATAATTCGAAGAAGATTTGAGAATAAATGAAGTATTTAAACCAAGTTAATTTTTATTGTATTGCTTGTTGGTATACAATATTTCTTGTCTTCCCATCTTTATCTAAAATAAATAATTTTTTCCGCATCCTTCTCCAGACGTATCTAGATACAGTTGTCCATGAGCAAAGCATTCGTTTGACAATTCAACACCAGCAACTTGGAAAGATTGCCCTTGTCTAAGTCGTTGTGATCGAAGTCGAACTTGCCTTTGTTCAGAAGACTTTGCTGCTCTTGCTGTGGCTACTCTCTTATACTTTAATCTGTCGAAACCTGAGAATGATCTCCGTGGTTGTTTTGGCATTATGCTTGTTTTAAAACCTTTGCTTAATTTCTTTGAAAATTATTTTTATAAAATTAATCTATAAAAGTAGAGTATTAAAAATGGAAATTTTAAACCATTATTATGAATTTTTATCTAGATATAGAATTTTGGAGACGAAAGAAGAATCTTGCAAACTTTGGTAGGCAATCGATAATTAGTATTTTTTTCTGCACAAACAAATTTTTAAAAATATACTTATGAAGAGAATAAGCAGAGAAGATTATTGTTTCGTTATTATTGTACACCTTTTTAGATCCCGGAACGGCAAATAATACGTTGCTATTTACGGCTATTGTTGCTAAGCATTTTTTCAGTAATCATTTGTGATGATAAATCCGGAGCCTCAGCCGCTGTTAAATCGGTTATTTTACCGAAGGAAGGATTGACTTATAGCGTCGTTATAAAATTACATTTAAGAGGCTAAGGTAGCTTTCTATAAAAAGCAGACTAAAACATTAATTTTTATTGCTTCTACACGTAAAATATTTTTTTGAAGAAAAAATTTACGAATATAAATATTCCTACCATAATATATAATCGCCAATGTCACGAAAATCCGTTTGATATAAGCCGAGATGGAATTTTGGTGATAATATTTAAATGGCCTATATTGGTGACACTTGTCTATTTTAAAATAAATGTATTAAATGTATATAGATGAGGCCAAAAATAGAATTCAACTCTCTGGAACATACTATAATGTGAATTATATATTTTTTTATTTTCAGTCCACATAAAATATTGTTTCATTAAATTAAAATTGATTAATTTTATTCGAAGGCAGCGCAATATATCCCCTCTCAAAATAGCGCCACAAACGGACATGTATTTCTTTAATTACCTAAATTACCTAACTAAACTCCTGCAGGCTTATTTTCTTTTGCAAAATTAAACTAGAAGTAATTGACGCACGATCTTCGGATAAGAACCATTTTAAAGGAAATTAAATGAAGATTCTTATTCTTATCGTCGATTTTTGTTTTCGATTCGAATTCGCTCACATTAAGCTAAAATATTCGAAAATTTGTCAAAATTAGGCATTTTTATTGAAACGTTCCCTTGGCGATCAACAGCATTGTTGTTCATACAGAAAATCTACATATCTGGTGAGTCCATAATAGCTATTTTTTCTGAATAAAACGTTAAAGATGTTGTTAACTTAGTTAAAAAATTGTATACTCTTATTGTCCTACTATCAAATATAAAAAAATATATTAAAGTGAAAACCTGTTCATCTATCTTATCTACTGTTCGTATAAGTGCCAGATTTACCTCACTTCCTTCCAATATAGCTGAATATATTAAGTTCCAATTTTCCCGTTGAATTTCAACGGGAATTTACATTAGTGTGATATAATCGTTTAATATGAAGAATTTCGAACTGTAGGCAAAAAACGATGCAGAGAATAAGAAGTCTTGTAATTTTTCTTTAAAATGGTGTAAATCTAAAGGTCGTGAGTCTATTTTTTCTAATTTTAATCACAATATGAAGAAAAGCCTGCACGTCAAAAAGTCGATTTTTGCGTGTTATCTTATGAGGAATGCAAATCCTCCTCTGGAGTCGAACCCTGGACGTTTTTCGTAGAGTTTACTTCGTCATAGCATATTTGTGTCGGAGTAGATTATCTCTGCCAAGTTTCAAGTTTATATCTACATATTTGATCGAGTTATTCGCGTTTTAAGTATATTACAGGAATCAGGAACCCAGGATACGGACGTTTATATATATATATATATATATATATATATATATATATATATATATATATATATACACTAGTATTTGGTGCTTGCATTCTGCAAGCACATCATCTCAACATAAAAAAAACATTCATTTATCATATTTCATCATTACAAATATTTTTTTAATTCTAAATATTTCACCTCCGGAGCGATTTTCGTTTTTTCCCTTATGTAAAAATAATAGATTAAAACAATCCCAAAACTTTGCAATTTTAAGAATTTTATACTTTCTCCATTATGGGGTACTAATGGTACACATTTCTGCCAAATTTTAAAGTTGTAGTACTTCTAGAAGTGAAATAACATTTTTCCAATTGTTTAAATTTTAAACATTTTTAACGGCCGCCGCAATATGTTTATGGAAAGATTCAAATGTTTATTTGTGCAAATGCACTACTCTGTACATAACTTGAAAATTTCAGCTTCCTAGCTCATCCCGTAATGTCTAAACAGTTATCTATTTGTTTAAACTTTAAGAATTTTTAACTGCCAAACAAATTAAAATATCAAAATTTGAATAATCTCTATTTCGTTATTTTAAGAATTCTACTTATAAAAAAAATTTCAACTCCGTAGCACATGTGGAAATACATAAACCTCGAAAATTTGTTTAAACAATTGCGAATTTTTAGCGGCCGTATTGTTGCACTTTTTCATGATTTTCGTTTTTTCTAGTCGGTTTTGCACCAAATCCCACCTAAGAACAAAATTTCGAATCTACAGGTCATCTGGAAGTGCCTAAACATTAGTATCCTCCTATATCCTCCTCCTCCTCCTCCTATGTAAGAAACGTCTATATATAATGATAAGACTAGGGAGATGCCTGTTGAAATTCAACTGGAAAGATTTTGTGAAATAAAAAATGAACAAATTTACCTTGACTTTCTTTGGATGGCAAGAAAACAAACTTCCGTTCTTTTAGGCGTTCGTTGTTTCAAGTCTCAAACTCCTACGATGTTTCTAAGTACCTAATTTTAATATGCGAATGATTAATGTTCTATATTAAATGTATCCCTTCTCGTAAATAACGCAACGAATTTTGTTTACATTGGTTGCTAGCGTAATTAGTTGTAATGGTAGAAGTACGAGTGGATTTACGAATTTCGAATCGAGAATTTCATCGGTTTTATCAAATTACCCGGTTCGATAGTATTGGATACATAACGGAACGAAAGTGACAAGGCCCAACTCTCAAAAACAGTCGTTTAAAAAAGTAAAAGAAATTACTTTTGCAGAGTGAAGTTCGTTCGAAGGCTTTCGTGGCGTTCACTTGAAGGCTTCATTTTTCTGGTGATCACCACGTTGGTCAATTATTAACTGACGACAGTTTCGCCAAAGCCTTCACTTTTGCAGTTTCTTCCTCCATTACTTGCCACTTGATAGCATTTTCCGTATATTCCACGTTAAACACCGACTTAAGAAGTCGGTTTGGCTGACGGAATGTACGAAATTGTAATACGGCATATCTTTTTTTCTATAATTCACTGATTTAAATTGTTGTTGAGGCCATCATAATTTCGTTTAACTTCGTTATTAAGTGAACCTCATTTTCACAGACGAGTCGTAGGTAATTAATTGCAGGATAAATCAATCTCCGAACTATGTGTGACTGCTCGGCAAAACATGCAAAGTTTTTGCGGGTACCCCAAGATAGATTAATTTTTTCGTGCTCACGCAACATTTGGAAAATGAAGGAAAATGGATTATCTACGGTGAAGAAAAAAACGTAAATACTCGTACGTCTATTTTCGTTACGTATACACAACGTTTGTAAGTGAAAAGAAATGGTTAATTTACGACGAAGATATTAAGTGAACATACAGATTATATTTCAACTATTCGAGTAAGGCATGCTTTAAGTAATAGTCGATTGTATTATTAATTACATTTGATAAGGAAATTAATTGGTGAATCAAAAATTCGATATTTTCTTGGCATTTCTACTGGCATTTCAGTTCGTAGACATTATACTACGTCATCAATATTTTCTTTTTGACATTATATACTTAATATCCTTATTCTGTCCGTCCACTTGTTGGTCCTTCCGTTGGTCCGTCCGCCGGAACGCTCTATACCAGTGCTTCCCAAACTATGGTCCGCGAAGGTTTCGTTGGTGTTCCGCGAAGGTTTCCAAAATATAATTTTTTAGAATGAACCGCATATTTAGTACAGAGTACGCCAACATTAATACATCCAGTTTTATTCTTATAATAATAAATGTTTTATGTATTTTACAACTCTTCTGTATTACGTTCATAGTTTAGAAATAAAATGTAATTTGTATGTTGTTTGTAAAACTATTTTATATTTAACGAATTTATCCTACAATTTTTGAAAATATTTCTTGGAATAAAACAAAAACTAGTCAGACGCCCCTCAAACAGACAGAAAAGTTTGAAAATGTTCAAATAAACTACGTATCCAATTAACCCCCTTTCTTAAACTTAGTTACAGTTAGTACGTTTGTGTAAGAAATGAGGTGGTCCGTAGGGCCCGAAGGGTTGCTGTAGTGGTCCGCGAAGCTCAAAAGTTTGGGAATCACTGCTCTATACAAATCCCCATAAGAAAACACTTAAAATCCCTTTTTTCACTTGCTAGCTTATTTCTTTTGCAAAATTAAATTAGAAGTAACTGACCTACTATCTTCGGACATGGACCATTTTAAAGAAAAATAAACATAGATTCATCTACATCTACAAGTTACCCTGCAATTCGCCAAGTTGGCGGGTGGCAGGGGGTGCAATGCACCAAATCCTACCTAAAGATTGTCTAACGCAAGTCGAAATTTCCTATTGTGATCTCGTATTGTCCTCGGAAAGAACGAGCCTAGATAACGCTCCGTCCTACAATCGATCTCACGTATTTTATCGTTTCGATCATTTCTACTTATATACGTTGGTGCCACAATTATTCCCACTACCTCCTCTTTTAGACATTCCAACCTATATTTCTCTAGAAGTTTCAACCTTGAGTTCAATCTACGATCCTCCAGTGATACCCAGTTCAAATCGCTCAATAAAGAGGTGACGCTTTCCTTATGTTCGTACTTTTGTTTTACAAATCTGGTTGCTCTGCGCCGTACTCTTTCTAGTTGAATTATGTGTCCCTTCTCGTACGGATTCCATATGCTCGCTGCGTATTCCACTTCCGGTCTTACCAGTGATTAGTAGCATGTTTCACGTGCTTTCTCTGTAGTGTTCCGTACTATTCTACCTATGAAAGCCAGTTTCTTGTTGGCCGCGCCTATAACTCGACGAATGTGCATGTCCCACGAAAGATCTCGACAAATGGTTACTCCTAAATATTTTGCATACTCAGCTTGTCGAATGCTCATTTCATCTATTTTATATTCGAAATCTAAATCTTTGTTCTTACTTTTCCAGAACGTGACTGCGGCACATTTAGTATAATTAATTTCGATTTGCCATTCTTTGCACCATGCTGAAATGGCTCTTAAGTCTTCACGCAGCGACTGATGGTCCTCCTGTTTTTTTATTTTTTATATAGAATGGTGTCATCGGCGAAAAGCCTAATTTTACTACGAACAACCGAGCAGATATCATTTACATAGATTAAGAAGAGCAGAGGGCCCAATACACTTCCCTGAGGAACACCCGAAGCAACTTTAACGGGGGACGGGTATTTCCCATCGATGACAACTATCTGTTGTCTCTCACCCAACCGACAACTTTCGGATTGATACCACATTGTTCTAACTTCGCAATTAATTTCCTATGAGATACTTTATCGAACGCCTTCCTGAAATCAATGAATATTGCATCGAGTTGAGTATTTTTCTCTCCGCATCGCAATAAATCGTCCACGAACAGGCCGAGCTGCGTTTCGCATGATCTACCTCTCCGGAATCCGTGTTGGCATCCGCTAAGCAATGAATGACTATCTAAATAGCTCATTACAGAGCTAAAGACTATGTGCTCAAGTATCTATTCTTATTCTTATTGTCGATGTTTGACTTCGAAATCGCTTTTAAAGCATATTTGTTGGAAAAGTTTAAGTTTCTTAACGATATGTTGCCTTGCCGACCATGTCATTGAAAAAACCTTGAGATTGGGTTATTATCCTTAAACTATATGCATAAGTAAAGCGTGCTTTGAATGCTTTAGTACAAGAGAGAAGGCGCCCGATTTTTTATTTTCTCCATATACGGCCTAAGGTACTCCTAGAAGAGCTACAGAGCTGAAATTTGGAAGGAAGATATATCATTGGGTAAAACCTCGGGATAAAATCCTAAATTACAGAAAAGGTTTTATTTAAGGGGTATTTTTGACCCTAAAGTCCAATTTTAAACACCCATAAGAAAAGCATTAAAAACTGTGCAGGGTTACATAAAATTTCTTTTTTAAATTATTTAAAATTAAGATACAAAGTCAAGACATGCACCGTACGGTGGATGGAAGAATAAAGTTTATTTTTATTGAAGACAAAATTCAAATCCTTACTGAATTTGTGTAAAAAGGTGATTTTAATCATAATATTATGAAATTTTTCAACAATGAAAAATGTTAACTACCATAGCAACGACTCCAATGAATTTCAATGGGAATTGATTTTTCCATACTACAAGAGCATTGATTTAATGCTTAGACTGCATTACAATCCATTTGATTTCAGCCAACCACGTATACATATGATGACGTGATAATTTTAAATGCACTAAAAGGCAAGGATGATGACACCATAATCATAACACACAAAATATCCTAATCTAATATATAAAAGAGAATTTTTGTGCGCTAATAACTTGGACACTATAAGAGCTGTCGAAATCAAAAGTTTCATGGGCCATTCTATGGACCTGAGGAAGGTTTTAGTCTAGGTTTGCAGAGCGTGGGGTCTCATATACCCTGTGGGGTCAACAAAATGCTATTTCCATAAGAATGCATGGGAAATGGTGTGGAGAAACCCCAAAATGCCATGCATCCCTTCACTGATGTGGATATAAATATACCTAAATGTTTTCATACGATCAAGAGAAATGGCTTATTTTACGCATGAAAGACTGAATATTTTAAATCTGTTCATGTTTTGTCGTACTACATGCCAAATCGATCGAAATTCTCCTTTAAGCGCAAAATTCACCGGTTTAGATTACCATTTTCCAGGCGGCAACAAAGCTAAATTTCTCAATCGTTGTCCTCTTCAAAGGGAGATAGCCACATAAACATTAATGCAAGGAAAATCCACGCCGCGGCGCGCCTTTAGAGGAAAATGGCCAACGCCAAGATAAAGGGTACAAATGGATTCATGCATAAATAGTCTATGATTACTTTTAAAGTGAGTCAAATGATTTTTGAGGAATACTAGAACATTGTTATCTTTTACTATTAACATTGAAAGATTTCTCGCAACATTAATCGATACATTTACTTACATATGTTCGGTAACCAAGATGTTGTTTATTGTTTATGTTTTGGCTAATAGTATCGACATAATCCACATAACTTTATTGCTGCTTTAAAGGCTTCGGTGCATCTGTTCATGTGAATATTAATTGAGACGTTAATGCGTAATTATATTAATGGTAAAACTTTACAATACAATACATAAAATAGTAAATGTTAATGTAAACATCACTTGCGTAATTAAGGAACGGGGAAGGAAAATTCAGGGCTTATGGTGCACTCGGAGTAATTCCTATTTTAATAAAATTGCTCGATTACACCAAATATTCTTGGCAAAGCAGTCTGCCTTGATTATATGATGGATTCCCCATTGAGATACACCCACGAGCTCAAGCCTGATTAAAAATTTTCAATGGTTTCTTTAGGTGGTAGTTAAAATTCCGTGTGAACCTCTTCTCCGAATAACACATTTGAGAAATTTGGGGGCACCGACAGCGCGGGACCGTTTTTTTGCCTAGGTATGGTAGGCAAATGCTGGGGGCCCGCGATTTCGGGGGCCCATCCATGAGCATATATTAATATTATATATTCAATATAATGTAATGTGGAGACTGTTACAAAACTTGTTAGGGTGCCTGCTGTGTACATACCTATTTACGTATTAGGTAGATGCGCCCAGGCCTGACACCCGGCATAGAAATATTTCAATCGCTCGTGCACTCGCGCGTCACGATGATATACGAATATATGCTACCAAGATCTACTTCCGAAGCGTGCCTGTCAAGGCCTGGCGGCAGTGGAGTTTGAACGGCGCTGAGTGGGGAGTCGAAATGTGAAAAATGCAAGTTGGCAAGTTGTTAAAATAATGTTTCTAATATTGTAATGTTTTTTGAACCTTGATAGCAGTTTAGTTTTGATGGATTTTGAAATAGAAAAGGTTGTATTATGATCACAATAAGATAAGAGACAATAATAAATTGGCTTGTATTTGTATAATATTATAAAGAAATTAGAACTTTATTATTTACTGTTACGTACAGTGACGCTTGGTGCATGTAACACATTCAATATTTTTCAATTAATTATTTACTAGTGTATTGCCCGTTATATGACGGATAAATAATAATATTCCCTACCTCTCGTCGTCACTCTCTCCCTTCCTTCCTCTCTCCCTTCCTTCCTCTCTCCCTTCCTTCCTCTCTCCCTTCCTTCCTCTCTCCCTTCCTTCCTCTCTCCCTTCCTTCCTCTCTCCCTTCCTTCCTCTCTCCCTCCCTTCCTCTCTCCCTCCCTTCCTCTCTCCCTCCCTTCCTCTCTCCCTCCCTTCCTCTCTCCCTCCCTTCCTCTCTCCCTCCCTTCCTCTCTCCCTCCCTTCCTCTCTCCCTCCCTTCCTCTCTCCCTCCCTTCCTCTCTCCCTCCCTTCCTCTCTCCCTCCCTTCCTCTCTCCCTCTCTTCCTCCCTCCCTTCCTCTCTTCCTCCCTCCCTTCCTCTCTCCCTCCCTCCCTTCCTCTCTCCCTCCCTCCCTTCCTCTCTCCCTCCCTCCCTTCCTCTCTCCCTCCCTTCCTCTCTCCCTCCCTTCCTCTCTCCCTCCCTCTCTCCCTCCCTCTCTCCCTTCCTCTCTCCCTTCCTCTCTCCCTTCCTCTCTCCCTCCCTCTCTCCCTTCCTCTCTCCCTTCCTCTCTCCCTTCCTCTCTCCCTTCCTCTCTCCCTTCCTCTCTCCCTCCCTCTCTCCCTTCCTCTCTCCCTTCCTCTCTCCCTTCCTCTCTCCCTTCCTCTCTCTCTCTCTCCCTTCCTCTCTCCCTCCGTTCCTCTCTCCCTCCCGTCCTTTTATAATTCTATTACCTTCCATTCTGTATCCCGTCCTTCCTATCTCCCTCTCCACATCCCCCTCTCTCTTACTCTGCATCTATGTAGTAGTTTAGATAAGCAAAAGAATCCAAACTAACAACAAATCCCAGTGCCATTAGGATTACGTATTTTCGCGAAAAATCCTAAGATAATTTAAGGCAATCTATCCACTCGTATATATTAAACGTATGCGGGTTGAGACAACATTTAATTCTCGAAGTTTAACAATGACGTGGCCGGTAAGGCAACAACCCGTTTAAAAGCCGATATTTTTCCCAAATATGTGTTTTAAATGTTTAATATGAGAGATTTCCAACGGTAGGCGGAAAAAAGATGAATAGAATGAGAAACTTCATTAATTTTCTTAAAACATAGTTTAAATTCGAAGATCGTACGTCATTGTTTTCTATTTTTAATTTCCAAAAGAATAAAAGTCTACACTTTAAGAAGTCGATTTTTACGTGTTATCTAACGGGAAATGAAAATCGCCCCCTGGAGTCGAACCCGGGTCTTTTTTAATATTTTTTGTAACGAAATATGTTGATGGATAGGGACGCTCGAACAAATTTGGTGCTCAGGGCGCCAATACACCTTGAGCCGGTCCTGTGCGTACAGGCGGACAGACATCACCTAAATTTGGACCGGCCATTCCATGGGGACTCCTCGAAATCGTGAAATTTGGATCGGCCCATACATTACGATCCTTGACCCCGTAAACCGATTTCATCCATTTTAGGCTCGAAAACGTGTCTCATCAAAACATTGATATTAGTGGAGAATTCGTCAAAATCGGTCAATTGGTTGCTGAGATATCTTAAAAAAAAACGACATTTGGACCAACAATGGGGACCCCCGAACCCCCGTGGGCCGATATGAATTATTTTTGGCACTGCAACTCTCAGGATCAATCTGAAGCTGCTGCCAAATTTTGAAGCTCCTACGTTTATTTTCTGAAGAGTTATGTCTGCCACACACAGAGACAGCTTCTTTTATTATTATAGATTTATCCATTATCATATAGAGCAGTGTTTCTCAACCTTTTTTTGCTCGTGGCCCACTTCAGATTTTCATTTACTTCTGTGGCCCCCACCCCACATAGTCGCCGTTAGTTGGTGAAAAAGATACTTTATCAACCGCACTGTTTATTTATAAAAAATAATCCCTGTTTATAATATACATATTGTTTATTTATAATATACATATGAAATATGCTCCTAACAAAAAATATTTCCATAATATTATAGTCACTTTATTTAGTGAGATCCTTGCGGTTGATGAAAACTAGCAAGCTTTTGAATTTCTGGTTGCAGCGATGTTAGAGATAATCGAAGATCACCTCTCTTTACAATATCAAGACGGTTACGAGTTTTGGATTGCAGATGAAGAACTCGACTAAGCGCAGATTCAACCAAATAAGAAGTGGGAAATCCGATAAAAAACAACTTTGCCTTCTCCCAGAGTTGTGGAAACTTATTTGCAATTTCACAACTTATCCAGAAATTCTGTTTGCCGTTTTTGAATCTAGCTTGAGCTGTTATATCACTCTGCAACTCAACCAGATATTCTTATAATGTGATGTCAACATCAACCGCATTTACACCAAACAGATTCACCACCCAATCTGGAATATTCATCTCTAGCAGGTCGCTGAACCGACATTGCATTTAACTGTACAAATTCTTCAAATGCTCAACATATACAGCAATATCATAATCTTGAATTTCTATGTCAAGAGTAACCAGTGATGGAAATTGTATGAACTCACGACGTCCAATATTACACCAAAATAACTTGAGTTTTCCAAGGAAAGCAGTAATTGCCTCTTTGCAAGATATAAGATTACAGTTCTTTCCTTGTAACTGTTTGTTCTGCAAATTCAGCTTTTCAAATATATCAGATAGATAAAATGTCACATTTAGCAGCAACGATCTGTTCTCTAAGCTGCTTATCACTTAGAAATGATACAACACTGTCCCAAAGTTCAGCAAAACACCGAAGACAATTACCTTTTGATAACCATCGGACCTCTGTATGCATTAGTAGGCGTTCAAAATCTTCTTAATTTTCCTCACAAAGTTTTCGGAAAAGACGATCTTGAAGTGCACTTGTTTTGATAAAGTTGACAGCTTTATTACAATAGCAAGGGCATCATGCAAACGTCCTCGCAAGTTTTTTCCAACCAAATGTTGACGGTGAACCACGCAGTGTATGCAAAAAACTTCAGGCACAGCATTTTTTAAATGAGCAAAGAATCCTCTGTGTCTACCTACTATCGAAGCAGCACCATCAGTTGCACAAGCTATTATATTTTCTAGTGGAATGTTGTTTTCCTTGAAATAACTCTTAACTTCTTCAAAAATTGTCTCACCTTTGGTGTCTGTCTTAAGCTTTCGGGTAAAAAGCATCTCCTTACTGAGCTGATCATCATTCGAAAATCTAACATATGTCATTAGAAGGGCTTCATTACCCATTAAAGTGGATTCATCGATTTGCATGGCAAACTCCTTAACTTGTAGTTGTGCAACTAGTTGTTTTTCCACATCATCTGCCATTTCATCAATACGTCTCGATATTGATGAGTTGCTCAAAGGGATGGCCTGAGTAATTTCATGTGCGCTCTGATTCATAACAGTTGAAATCACAACAGACACTGCAGGCAAAATCAATGATTCGCCAATATTATGTGGCTTGCCAGATTTTGCAATTAACTTGGAAATCTCATTGGATGCAAGTAAACCTTTGTCTACTTTAGCTGCTCTTTTACTAAATATTTGTTTTAATGTTGCCCTTGTTTGTAAATTATCACGCTGTTTTTTTAAATAATCTAGTGATTTGTCTTTTTTGTCCTTGTGCATTGTCTCCAAGTGCTTCCGTAGTTTGCATGGCCGCATGCTTTCATTTGAAAGTGTAGTCATGCATATTAGACACATTGGCATAGTTCTGTCCTGTGGTGATGGAATAAAACCATTGGCAAGGTACTCAATGGAATATTGCCTGCATTTTTTCATCGCAATATTAGCCATGGGTAATCTGATATTAAAAAATTAAAAACAAATCAAAATTAAGAAATATTTAACAACAATACAAATTTATTACTATAGACTTATAAATAGAATTTAAGTAGATAAAACCGGGAAATAAATGGCCGCGGACCGTCATCATAACAGTAAAGAGTTTGGAGTTACAGAAGAAATAATATCGGCAAGATTAGCAGCCAAAACAGCTACTCACCAAATACATAAATTCCAGTATGGCATCGTATGATTACAGTATTCCTCTAACAATCAATGTTCGACTGTTTAAATTAAATGCCTGAATTTTCTGAGAATGGCTTCACGAACAGATGTCTTTGTTTTATGCAAATACCCACTAATTCTAAGTATAAAAGCGATAATTTTTAATATTAATAATTTTATCCAAATATATTTATTTTAAATCACAACTTACAGTTAGTAAAAATAACTAAGAGAAACTGAAAGTACGGTAAGCAATATTTAATTAAAATCATAATAAGAATTAACAAATGCATGATAATATTTCCTTGGTTCGCCATTGAAAACAAATTTGAAAATGGTTCGGAAAGTGAACACTGAACTTATTATTTATAATAATTAAATTCATTGCCTTATTTTATTTCAAACAAACAATTGCTTTGGTATGCTATGGTGAATTTCCAAGAGCGGCTTCACGAACAGATGTTTTTGTTTTCTGTAAAGCCCCGTTAATTTTGACAAAAATGAAATTGCTGGTTATCGGAATGTATCAGCAGTTAATGACTGATATATAGAATATATATAAATATATCAAGTGAATACCTTCAGTTAAACAGGCACTGTAATGTCTTTGCATTCCACTCTGTTTCTTCAATCTTTCGGCATTCACTCTCCCTGTTTACAACGTTGATGAATGTGTTCTGTCTTATATTAGAAAAGCATGTTTCAAATTAATAGCTGTCGTATTCAGGTGAAATCCGCTGAATGAAAGCGTAAGAATAACATTTTGTAGCTACGGCGTGGAGGGGAGGTAAGGAAGAGGTAGGGGAGAGTTTTCTCTGTCACGTAATTGTGGGCTAACAGTTGGAGTACAGTGTAGTTATTTCCTAACTATAATGAAGATAAGAAAGTATTTATGTATATTGTAATACATTCGTTTATTTTCATGGCATTTCAATTCCAACTGTTACGTCAGTCTAAACATGCACATTTGAATCAGAATACAATGAATAGTATGCGTTATAATATTGTTATTAGTATGCGTTATTAGCATTGACTTAAGACACCTTTCACAGAGAGTCGAATTTTTCGTGGCCCACAAAGAAGTTTTGGTGGCCCCCAATTTAGGTATTTTAATCATGGCCCCTCAGAAATAGGCTGTGGCCCCCGTTGAGAACCACTGATCTAGAGTAGGGTGACCAGGCGTCCCGGTTTTCAGAGTTTTGTCCCGGTTTCCCGAATTTTTTTTCGGGACGCATAAATATCCCGGTTTTTTTCTTGTAAGCGTGAAGCGTAACGCGTAAGATGTAATCGATAAAAATAGGAATAGTGGTGTTAAAAATTAAATTTAAACTATTAGTGATAATCTTTGACGGAGGCTGGGTAGGCAATCGACCAGGGTTCCGCGCTTTGGAGGTTCTGAGCCACACTCGGAAAGATGTAACGTGCGAGGAACGTGAGAAAATCACTCTGGATGTGTGTAGCAGGCAAGATTAAAATTGGATGACCTTATGGGCTCATTGTTGCTTTAATCTTCAGGCGGAGAACAATCGGAACCCTTGTCTGTGAGAATGCTTATCGTTCTCTGGTCTAAGTCTCGAGTATCTGACTCATAACATCAACATGCACCGATCCCAGTTATTAATTTTCTGGCATTTGGGCATCTGCGTTTCAGTTGAGGACTTCATTTGGTTGATCATATGCAGTCGTTGGCGAACCATTGACTTGTGCGGCAGCAGGCGATAGCGAGTTCTTGTTCTCTGGTAAATAATTTTTAATGCTAAATGGTTGTTATTTGAAAGTCTACTAGATCATCAGTTTTGCTATTTTATTCGAAGAAAAACGTGTACTATTTAAATATCCAATTTAAATCCGGTAGCCGGACCTGCGGTGGGCATTTAAAACCGTACCATAAAGCGTATACCGAATATCCAGTGAAGTGATTAAGAAATGGGATTGGGAAACTACTCGACGTCAGTAAGTACACTTTCAGAAATATCAAGTAATCATAAATCTCTGCAAATAATATTAGTATGTTATTAAAAATATACCACTTTTTCGTTATAATCTCGCGCCGATTTAACAAGTGCTGTTCAAGTTTATCACCCTAGATGTACAATAGCTTTATTTTTACAGGTATGTAAATATCTTGTGTGTTATGATCGTTATTGATAATCAAATCAGTACAGATATTTCCATTCACAAAGAAAGTTTGTTATAATTTTTTTATAAACTTTAAGCCCATGTTTACATTAATTTGTTAAAATTCTTTTGAGTCCATTGTTCGAAAATATTGTGTATTTTGTGCATAAGCTGCCGAATATTGTGATTTTTTATTTTAATCGGCAGTAATTTCTACAGAATCCCTCAGTAGAAATGACGAAGAGAAAATGTACCTTTAATGAAGAGTATTTTTTTAAACGGAGATTTATCAAGAAAGGAAGAAATTATAACGAAGTGGAATGTAAAGTATGCAACTGCTATATAAACATTGGTCACGGCGGGAAATCTGACGTAAACGACCAAATTAATACAGAAAACCATAAAGTCAAATCAACTTACGTTGGATATGCTGGCGCATCACAAAATATTATTTTATTTAATATTATTTTTCATAGCGGTTAGCGATAAGTACGATAGCACTGGGAGTGTTTGGTGCCGCATAGGTAAATATGTCTCCAAAAAGGTGCTCTCATGCTCGTTTTACAGGCCACCTAACGCTGGTGTAGATTGTATTTTAAATCTCGAGAAGCAACTATCAAAGCTTAGACTGATAAATCAAGATGGAATCGTTATAGTCGGTGGTGACTTTAACTTACACTCAATTGATTGGGAAAACCTATGTTTCGAATCTAGAGGTAAAGAACGCTAATCCTGTGAGGCATTAATCGAAACATTCTGCGAGCACTCTCTCCTTCAATTAGTCGGAAAGCCAATGCGATCGGGACACATTAGATTTATTAGCAACTAACGTCCCAGAAAGAATAAACAAAGTCACCATTGAAGATGAAATAAGTGATCATCTGGCCGTATATGCAGAGTGTAAGTTGAAAATCGATAGGCACCCTAAGCCTCAAAGAGAGTTTTATATATTTGCTAAGGCAGGCTTTTCCAGCTTCAGATCGCGCCTACGAGAAATACTACCTGGCTTCCGTGGTATGACCGAACGATCAGGTGCTGAGTCATCATGGGATTTATTCAAGGATATAATCCTAGAGGGCATCGGTAAATACATTCCAATTAAATTGAAGTTCGACAATAAAGAGCCACGTTGGTACAATAAGCAAGTTAGGAGTGCGCTTAGGCGCCACGCGAAAATAAAAAATATGCCGTCTACATCATCCGATGAGTATAGAGCAACTAAAGTTAAGACGTATAAGGAATACCGCGCTAAAGCGAGAAATACTATGCGCGAGGCATTTACTAACTTCCGGAATATTAAATATTATTATTATTAAATAATTATTTGAAGGAGGACCCTAAGGCGTTTTGGTCCTATGTGAGAGAGGTCCTACCATACCTTCCCTGCGTAATGACTCGGATGCCGTTATTCATGATAGCGTAGGGAAAGCCAACCTGTTAAACGGCCATTTTGTAAAAGCATTTACAGCCGTCAGCGACCATTGTGTACTTTATGCACCCGCAATAAGGAGGGACCTGATGGACGATATAGTATTTTCTGAGGTGGGAATAGCAGAAGCAATTAAATTCCATCAGACATAACAAAGCCACTGGCCTCGAAGAAATTCCTGCTCGCGTTTTAAAAGAATTAGCTGAAGAAATAGCACCTTTTCTTCGGATAATCTTCGAGAAATACATTTCTCGCGCAGAGGTCCATAGCGACTGGAGGTTAGCGCACGTTATCCCAATTCATAAGGGCGGCGACAAGGAGAACCCAGAAAATTACAGGCCTATTTCTTTAACTTCGATATCGTGTAAGATTCTCGAGCATATACTCGTTAGCAACATAATGAGATTTCTTGATAGTAATTTATTGTTAGACGATTGTCAACATGGATTCAGGAAAGGTAGGTCTTGTGGTACTCAGCTCGGTCTTTTTGTGAATTGTATACTGAGAAGCGGAGAAAATAATGCGCAGGTCGATGCCATCTTCTTAGATTTTAGGAAACCCTTTGATAAGGTATCTCACAGGAAGTTAATAATGAAATTAGAAACCTTAGGCGTTAATTCTAAAATCGTTAGTTGGATCCGTGAATTTTTAAATTATAGGAAGCAGAAGGTTGTTATATATGGGAAATCTTCGAACTTAGTGGAGGTTGTCTCTGGCGTTCCGCAGGGTAGTGTAATTGGTCCGTTATTATTTCTAATTTATATAAACGGTATCAGCTCAGTAGTCAGAAGTAAAATTAGGCTTTTCGCGGACGACACCGTCATCTATAGAGAAATAAGCAATCCGGAAGACCACCAATATCTCCAAAATGATCTATAAGCTATTTCTGCATGGTGTAAGGAATGGCAGTTAGAGATCAACCAAAAGAAAAGCTGCGACATCAACTTCTGGAGAACCAAGAGTATCTCGTTGGATATTAATTATTCGATGGACGGAGTAGAGATTCCAGTTTCAGACTCGATTAAATATTGCCCTTTTTGAGCAATAACTATAATCATCATTAAAAAAAATATCCTATTGTCTTAATGATGATTATAGTTATTGCTCAAAAAGGGCAATCTGAGCCATGAAACTTGAAATTCGAAAACTTGGACGCGAGCCGATTGCCAGAGAATTTAGAAATTCCGGATAGATGCCTTAATTTCCCAGAAAATGAAAACTATTATCTTATTTAACTCCTCAGGCCCGGAGGAGATTTATTAAATCTCACCCGTACGGCCGGATGAGGTTTTTTCACGATTGCTTACAAAAACGTTCGAGAAAATGAAAAATATCGTAACTTTATCAGTTTCCTCTAGACTTTTCTGATTTTTTTTTGTGAATTCACGAAAAACATGAAATTTTTTAATATCCATTTTGCGTATCATATTTTATGCACAAATATTGTTGCAGTAGAAGAGAATGCACACCAATCGCTAATTTTCCGGCGCGCCTTCGCGCTTTATGTATAACATTCAGCACCAGGAAATCTATGATAGTTATTGCTGTACAATCTTAATAAAAAAATAACTTAAATTAGTAACTATTTCATTCTACGACTCTACCGATCTAAACCAATTAGGTGAAAAGTTTTACGATCTATGATAGTTATTGCTGTACAGTCTTAATAAAAAAATAACTTAAATTAGTAACTATTTCATTCTACGACTCTACCGATCTAAACCAAGTAGGTGAAATGTTTTACGCATCTCAACTTTTTCATGTCTTGACTGTAAATTTTTAAGTAGATGTAGTTATACTGATTTATTAGAGGAGGATTTACTTATAGTATAAACGTTTTAGTTATGCAGTCATCATTCTTGGTCATTACAAAAGTCACATAGAAGAAACGATTACATTTCGTTCATCGGAAACGGAGATATGACGATGTATACATCAGAAATAAATTTAGAAGCAAAACACGGAAAACTTTCAAAAGTTAAACTTTAGCTTATATATAGGGTTACCAGATGTCCAAAGGTAGAAAGGAGGACATACGCGGAAAAATGGAGGATAAAGGAGTAAAAAGCCGGACATTCACTTCCGAGGAAAAAGAGCAGTAAGAAAGGTGAAGGAGCAGCATATTAATTCACCAAGGAACCATTAGAAATAACAAAAATACTCAAAATGTTTATAGTGTAATAAGAATGAATTTTATTCACTAATATACTTCTCAGAAGAAATTATCTTTTTAAGAAGTTCTTCATTCTTAAGAAGTTAAGAATGGAAATCTTTACAAAGGTTTTTCATATTTTACTGGATCATAATAATTCCCTTTATTGTTTTCACGGACAATCTATTTCTTTCCGGGGTCCATTGATCATTTATTAGAGAAAATACTTTTTACGTTGGCATTACATCCTTGAATGCAAAAAAAAAACAAATTCGCATATTTTTAAAAGCTCAGAATAACAATCTTTATTATTGCAGCTTCTATAAAATGAGCTCCACTGTTCATGAAATGGGACATCAAAGAAACGGTCGTCTTTGTTTTCTGTGAATAACTTAAGATTGTTAAGTCAATAATATTCGTTCAGGCGATTTTCTTTTATATGTAGCAGTTATGCTTTTCTCCGTCCAGTGTTTAAGCGAGTTGGGAAGAATGTGTCCCAATTAAAATATGGTTGCCTTCAATCATTTAACTTGCAAATACTTTAATTGAAAACGTCAACTCATCGCAGCAGTGTGGCCACTTTTTTTTAGCATTTAGGAGCTAGATTTCATCTTCTTGGTGACTAGAATATATAATTACCAATGATATTCATGGCTGCGTAAGGAAACTAACCAAAAGGTATCCCCATATAAAAAGAGTATTATTTTTGTGTACACAGCATATGACTACACTATTTTTATAGCTATTATTGTCTTTTATACACTAACAAGAAGATGGAACCTTCGTCTGAACCAATTTCAACAAAATTTCAGTCCAATCTTGTCAATAGTCAAATTTACTTTTAAGTTGAATTGTAATAGTTTTTTGCTATTACTGAATGATTTATGTAAGTCAATCAATAATAAGCACTTGCTTACTTTTTGGTGCTTTTCGTCAGTGCTGAAAAGCACTATCATCTTCGTGATGTCCTTCCGTCCGTACGCAAAAATCAGGGAAGAATTGGCTGAACCGATTTCAACAAAATTTGGTACATAGAATACGCACATAAATTAATGACCAAGATGGCATATTTCGATCGGATCCATTCAGCAGTGGTGTCACAATTGAAAAGTTAAACTTTTCGGTAATTGTGAATTTGGAAGGAATTGGGAGAACCGATTTCAATGAAATTTTTTAAGAAGGAGGCGTGCAGCATAATAAGGCAAAATCTAGATTTATAGTATAGGTATAGAAAGCAGGGCTGCCACAATACAAGAATTAAAATAATTATTTTAACGCGCATTTGTGTTGAACTTTCTGCATAAATTTTAACCAAATTTAATAATTATAATATACACACATAAAAAACCATATTATTACATTTAGACCGAATCAACTAAACAGGGGGGCCACAATTAAAAATAAACATCTTTCAGTAATTAAGGATTTGGAAGGAATTGGCTGAACGAATTTAAATTAAATTTTGTTTATAAGATTTGTACGACATACCATAATGGAACCAAAATGCTTAATGTGAAGCTAAAGAGCAGGGCTACCACGGTGAAAAGTAAAATAATATTTCTTCTACACGTATTTCTAGAGAACTGACACCATGGATTTTAACCAAATATTATATATTTGTGTTCGTGTGTTTCACGTGTCTCTTCGACGCCCCCAGCAGCCTGCCAGCTTGGTCCTCAACTTGGTAAGTGTCCGCTGGGCTTCCCTCAACACCTTGTTGCCACCCTCATCACTACCTTTTCTTTTCCTTTAGTTTATATATATATATATATATATATATATATATATATATATATATATATATACATATATATATATATATTGGCCCCCCTGGTGTCCTTCGTAAGAGCAGGCAAATGCCGGCACCGGGCTTCCCTCCTCCCTTCTGTGTGTGAGTCCGGTGTGGAAGGCAACGGGAAACCACCACACCGTGTATGTATATTCCCTAGTCAAAACCAATTAATTAATTAATTGGTAGGACCTGTCGCAAGACAGAACACGAATGAATGAATATATATATGTATATATATATATATATATATATATATATATATATATATATATATATATATATAGAATCGTCATATAAATAGATAATCAAAATAGCACATTTCAACCGGGTCGACTAAACAGGGCTACCACAATATCAAGGTTAGAATTTTTCTGTGAATTTGGAAGGTATTGTCTGAACTGATTTAAAAGAAATTTCGTTTGTAGTGCGAGTATAGAATGGGAAAACGAAATAAATGTGTTTAAAACGGATCAAAAAGCAGGGTTACCACAATATGAGAAAAATAATTTCCTGATTTTAAAGCAAATACATTAGTATACGACAATACTACGGCGAATTTGACGAAAAGCACTTCTGTACTACGGGAAACCCGTGTACACCCCTGGTTGTTTGTGATTTGGTTTTGATATGACGGTAACTTTAAGCTGTCGTCATATCAAAACCAATTTATCAACTTTAGTTGTCATCTTAAGTTCTTATAAAGTCATAATCACCTGAACTTTAATTCTAAAATGATTCAATTTTGACGTGATGCGATATTGAATTCGCGCCAGTTTGGAAGAAGCGTCGATAATTCGCTAGAAACGGGCCGGTTGCTAACCAAAGATCAACCAAGTTAAGTTAAACAAAAACATTTTCAGAATTATGCTAACAAGTATTGCCAAAACGTAATTCTTTCAAATTAACGCTCTGTGAATATAAATTCGATCAAAAAAACACGTAAATAGGCATCGTTTGAACTCGGGAGGTGCCGCGTCACATCACCAGCGCGTTGCCGGCAGTTTGGTACGTCGAGTTACATTAAAAAGCATGTGCGATTGGAAAGTAACTAAAGTTTCCCCCACGTCCAAATTACCGTCACCAGTCACCTTAGTATAAAACTCCCCTTAGGGTACCAGCATCTATTAGACTGACTCTCCAAATATCTGTTAAAATACAAACAAATATATCAATAAAAAAAGCTAATCTATACATTTGTTTTGCTTTTATTTACTTATAAATAGGATTAGATTTAAATCGTTAAATGTCGATAAGCATCGAATTTAAACACTTTTAAATTTGTTTAAAAAACAATTGTCGTCGATAGTTGTCGATTTTTCACCACTACATTTTCTATGAAATTATGCATTATGATTTTTAAAATTGATTTTCCGCACTCAAACTTAATGTATTTTACCACCAAACATCCAAAACGGAAGTCTGTATTTGTCATACCAAACGGCCATACAGCATTCGGAATTCACTACACTTTACTTTCTAATATCGCTTGTGTCACAGTCCTAACCACTCATCTGGGTATTTAATTCTTCGAAACTGGAGGTGGGCATTTAAATTGCAATTGAGGTGAATCAAATCACAAATCGATTAAAAAATACGTTAATTATTCAGTATTTGAGTTGTTTATTCTTAAAATTTGTGTCTTTAACTATTTTTACCACAAGACATGAATTAAAATGTTAATAATTATTTATTATTATAATAAAAATTTAATTTGTTAATAATATTTAATGAACACAAATTCCTAAAATATGGTATAAAGACATTAAAAATTTACACAATTACTAAGTGATTAAAAAATAAAAAATAATAATATTATAAATAACATATAAATGTTGTTAATTTTAAAATTAGGGTAACGGAAATGCAATCCGCAAAGCAAAGTCAGGTTCTAAATACGAGAAGCGTATCTTTTCCAAATAAAGAAGTGAAGCCCATTTACTGCCGAGATGGTAAACTAAAAGGATGCAGCTAGTTGTCAGAGAAGTTGCGTGACGGAATATTACGGCATACCCATAGCAAACAGCCGAGATAACAGCATGACGTATATATACGGCATGCTGAGGGATCCAAAGCCAAAGTTAAGGGACAAAACTATGTGATCGGTTAATTGCACTCTGTCTTTCCCTCGTCCAAATTCGATAGTCCCTACGCACTTTGGACTCCATTTACTGACAAGTCGGGGGACGCCTATTGTGTCTTTTGCAACAAGATATTCCGACCCCCTCCAAGAGGCGAAAAGAAATGCTCTCCTGAATTGAAAAATTAATACCGATCTGGCTTGCCATATTTAAAGTACTTATGGCTTGCACGTGCAACACTTAAAATATGTAGGTCAAACGTGTCCATATGTATTTTTGTATTACGCGTTACAACTACTAAAAGCTTTTACGGGTTTTCAGAAATTTAGAATTTAGACATATATTAACGTTGATTGCAAAAATTATCCTTTTGGAAATACACCGTTTCCCAGCTGTTCATCTTATTTTTACAATTTTTCATTTCATTTTGACAGTGGTCCATTCTATTTTGACAACTGTCCATTTAATTTCGACAATGGTCCATTCTATTTTGACAATATTTCATTCTATTTTGACATTTCTTTATTTAATTACATATCAAATACTTGTTATGTTTATTCATTAGTTAACTTTTATTTCATGGGCATATTGGTAGAGTTTTATTTATAGTTTAAAATGCAACAATAGAAGTGGTCACCAAAATACAAAATACTATACACAGTATGCATTTAATCATTGATAACTTCTTTATTGATACATTTGAAAATGAAAGATACCATAGATGTATCTATAAAAATTTGCACAATCATCGCTTGTTATTAAATCAGCTCCTTTATATATTATTTCTAACAACTCTGCTTCATTCTTAGGTCTGCCATGCCGTACAGATTCTTTCCATTTAGAAAACATATTTTCAATCGGATTTAAAAAAAGTTGAATAAGGAGGCAAATATCACATTTCCCGCCCATATTCGAATACCAAAGCTTTTACACTTTCAACCCTTTTGTTAAGTATTTTTTTAAGTATTTCCCGAGAGATAAGCATCAGTTATTCTTCTTCTGTCTTCATTAGAAGTCTTTAATTTGCTCGGGTCTATTAAGTGTTTTTTTTTAGTAAGTTAAGTTTGTAACATTCTAATGAAACTGGGAATAATATGTATGTAAATAATTTGTAATTATTAAAATTAATGCAAACGTAAATATTAGATAAATTTCGTAACCTTGCTAACCTATTTACGTATCTGCAAATGCACCACAGAGTATTGGCAAGTATACGGTTAATGTAGCAAAAATAGAATGCTCCAACCTCAAAATTAAATGAACCGATGTCAAAATTAAACGAAACGTTGTCAAAATAAATGAACCGTTGTCAAAATAAGGTGACACAATGTCAAAGTTAAGTGAACTGTTGTCAAAATAGCCCGGGAAACAGTGTAAATCAACATCAGTGCTGCCAAACTTAGAAAAAAGATGTCTAACGCAGCGGTAAATAATTGAACTAAATTCTTGTGGAAATAAGGTGCAGTTTTTATTAGGTACTTTGTGATAATCGATTAGTAAAGAAATGGTAATAATAGTGAAGTTGTAAATATAATCACTATACAAATTTTATTTACGAGGTAAAATATGGCTTTGTTGACACTGGAAAAAATGTTTAACCAAAAATAATTAATGCAATAAAATATTCAAAGTACTAATGAATTCATTTTTCATGTTATCTACCTATCATATTTACAAATTTTAAATTAAAAAAATGTCTGAGAACCAAGACAGGCACCGATTTTTAAAATATCCGATTTTCGTGCCTTTCCGGATTTTGGTACGCCATATATTACACTCAGTACGATCCGTGTGACTTTGTTTCGTGTTTTCCTTAATTTATAATTTAATTCTCTATATCATATCATTTGTCTGTAATTTCTTTTAATACCGAAAGTAAATTAATTCCTTTCCTTTACTTTTTTGTAGAAATGTTGTCTCGGAACCTATTTAAAAAAAACTTCGACTGTAGCGACTTTAACGATATTTTTTAAAACTTCTTGAAAACTGTGATTGTAAATAGTACAATATTTTACCGCATTACAACATGGTCCTAAAGGAGCAAAATACGCGGGAAACACATGACGCATGCCCTCCTTCTTCCGGCCACTCTAAAGGAAGATGGCGGCTGATCAGGAACAGTTCCAGCAGCTTTTAGGCACACTTCTAAGCACAGATAATGATATTAGGACTCAAGCTGAGGTGATTTGCATATCTCTGACTTTGGTGTCTTACATAAGTTTTAATTCTTTGCATGTAAATTGTTAATGATAGAATAAATGAAGTTACTAGCGGTGCCGTACACGTTGGCAATCGCCCGCGCAGCTTCTGACGGTTCGACCACATGCTATTAGGGGAACATTAACTAATATTTTTGGATTTAAAGTGAATGATGACGTATTTTGGATCATTCTATTGCCATATCTATTATTGAATTAGATATTCTTTTTGTGATAATTGATTACATCTTGGCAAAATTGCTGTAACGCCATTTTGTGCTGAAAATTAATTCTTATAACTTTTATTTTGCTGATGTAAATTCTGTTTATATAGTTTTAAATTTTTATTAAAATAGATAATACATCGCCATTTGTTTGATAATGTTAATCTTGTAAAGCAATTGAAATTACTGTTGCATTGCGTTTTTTGTACCAGAATTAGATTTGTGGATCACATAATTTGATTTCTTTAAATGTTATTTAGGAAGCTTACAATGGCCTGCCAGTCGAGTCTAAGGTGACATATTTAATTACTTCAATACATAATGATGTACTCGGAGATGATTTGCGGCAGATGGCTGCTGTCCTACTTCGCCGACTATTTTCTGCGGAATTCACAGAGTTCTACCCTAAGGTTAGTTAACCTTACCATGTGTTTTGATGTAGGCATCGCATAATATTTTCATAGCACGTGTGGATATTATTCCTGTGTACGACTTGTCAAACTGACTTCAAATGACATGCCATTTATTTCGCAGTATGTTATTGCCATGACATAGAATAATTTTGCGGAGTAATTAAGTTATATTCGAATAAAATTATAATTTTGGTATTATTGTCGAAGTAATTCTAAGTATGCTCTTAGCCAACCTGGTGTTGTCAGGGTGCTGATTATTTTTAAGAAAGTTCTGTTAAAATAGTGACTTGCTGTATTTTGAAGTATGTTTGTCTTCGTGGCTCCAATTTTGATTGTAAAACAAATTTGGTGTAGCATTTTTTATTGAAGCCGTTCTTTTGAAGTGATTGGATGTTATAAATTTTATTATTCTGATTCATTGGGATTCGAATTGCTTACATGAAAACATTTTAATTATAGAATTTATTTTCGTCTCCGAAAATGCTTTGATACTCGGGGCAATCTGAACCTCAGATGCTTGCTGACTAGGTAATGTTTTGTAAGATTGAGACTGTATATAGAGAAGGGGTTGGCAACCTATGGCATGCATGCCAAAAGGTGCACGCGAAGAGATTTTAATGGCATGATATTTCAGAGAAGAAAATATGTATTTTAAAAGAATTTTATTTTAAATGTTTTGCACTATAATGATAAATCATTATATTCAGGATGCCCTATAGTATAATAAGTTTTTGTGAGCGGGCATCATTGTTACTCTGGTAGATTTGTGGCTCGCCAAATCCACTTTATGGAAAAAATAAATTTAAAAGCGGCGTGAGCAGACGATTAAAGTTAATGAATATTGATAAAAACGCAACCACTACGAAAACGTTGCAGATCCCTGATACGGAGTACACCTAATTATTTTTTGTCTTAGATAGAAGATAGAAAAGTGACTAATGTAAGAAGTCAATACAAAAAAAGGTTCCATTACTAATTCAAGTATCCACCATTCTTAGATTGATGCAGGGATGTTCATGCCTAATGCCCCAGGCACGTTTTTATTGTTGTTGCACCATGTAATTAGTGTTATTTCTATAAAATAAGGTATCCATATAAATAATAGGACTATGTGCTACTGCTATTTTTGTAGCTTTATTGCTTTGACCATAGGATCTCTCATTAGTTGAATTAGAGTAAAAGACTGTTTTCATGAGATATGCCAGACTGTTAAAGGATATTGTTTTTAATTTTGCATACTCTTTTTTGTGTAAAAATATCAAATCTTTTTAAAACTATTTGCACGCATTACTTATCATCAGAATCCAAAGTCATACATTTAAGTGAGGAGAAGGAAGAATCTGATTTTATTTTTACATGCCCAGGTGTACTCCATGTTGGATACCATTGCTTTAGAAAGACCCATACTGAAGTTACTTGTGTGAATTCTGCTGACTAATTTACTTGTATTGCTGTAGTGATAAAAGGTCCATTATATTTAGTATTCTCGAATACATCATTTTAAATCTTTTAATTATTAGAATTCAAGACTCCATTTAACTGTCAATGTTATGCAGTTATACAATCTTCTCGGCTGTCTTTAACTAGTTCATTGGTTTGTCTGTATGTCATGCAGAAATCTCATTTTTCTAGATCCGTTTCTGCAGTTGCATATTTTATATTCTTGGTATAATTTAGTTGGTATACAGATGATAATTATCCTAATTGATATCGAGGTTGTTGACACTTTTTGAGAGGCATTTATAACAACAGATGTATTTTTGATGTTAATGGTAATCTTAAGGTTGTTTGTTGACCTTTTTTGAAGTGAAATTTATGAAATCCAGTTTACAAATTTTTAGGATCATGTTCATCATACGGTAAAAATAATTTACAGCAAAAGAAATGTTTTTAATCTTTTAAATAATAAGTACTGTTCATTATCATTCTTATCTTGGCATTTAAAACCCTGCCAAGACCAAGAATTCCTTTGCTAATTCTTTTAATTATTTTTCTCTAAAACAGAAGTTTAATTTAGGATACTTAGTATTTTAACTTAGCCATTTTTTTGACAGTTTTGTGTTTATTTCTAAAAGCTGTTTATTTCCTATGGTGCCGTAACTCCATGCATTCCCTCAGATTTTTTGCCGGAATTTCCCTTTGATGGTATCTCTCAATTCCTTTAATCTTTCATCCAACAAACTCCTTAGCAGTTAAAAGAACTAACTACAAATAACAATTCATATCTCATTGATGTTATTTTTCTGCCTCATTGTCTTTTGATAGTATGTCCTGGAAAAACTGTGGACTTGTTTGAGATTTACAGTTTTTTCCCGCTAATTTAGCACTTTAAAAAAAATTTGACATAAATGGATACAAATCTGTGTATGCCAGGCACCTTTTATAATTATCAAAATGTCCAGGAGGTCGAGTCTTTACTAAATAAACTTCACTCTGTGCAGGATGCAATTTAATGACTTTTATGGTTGACATTTTTGTGGCTAACACTACTCCAACCTTTCGAAGCCTTGTAATTTGAAAAGTCTTAACCTGGGAGATCCTTAAGTTAGTTGAGAATATCATCAGAAATATGAATATAATATTAGTTACAAAAAACCCTTAATATCATTTTATCCTCAATATATTCTTTTATTACTCTTACTTACCACCTGCTTTACCATATTTGATGAGTTTTTCATATTACACCACAATTTAAAAATAATTTTAATTTTGTAAATAGTTGTTAGTAACATTTGGCTGAGCATTAGGTTAAAGGTTACTCGTCAAATCCACTCAATATTCTTGGAGAACGGCAATGAAAAATCAGTAACAGTTCTCATCAAGTGGCAACTTCCGAAACATACTGAAAAGATTTGTACTATTTATCTGTGTAAAAAGGACATTGCCTAAACATACAAATCAGCAAGCAGCGAATCTGTATAAATGTGAATTAAGTGATGAGAAGACTAGGGACCGCAGAAATTTCATTCAGAAGCTTTAGACTTGGAAAGCATAGCTACTGTGTAAAATGTGTAATGAACTGGATCAAATACTTTGTGTTGCTGAACTTTGTACTTAAGTATTTCTATGCTTGAGCACCAAAGAATTTTGTGTTGGTACTTTGAAGTTATATACATAAATGTTTTAATACAGTGAAATTACTTTACATTTTCTGAGCAAATACTAAGCGTAATGCTAATAATAGTTCGTAAAGGAATTTGAAGGCTATGATGAAACAAATTATGAAAACTTGGAAGGAGTTTAAATATCTTGTTTATAATAACTAAAAAATAAAGCTAATCATTACTAGCCTTGCTACAAAGGCTTTTGCTTCAGTTTTTAAAATTTTTGAATTTTGCTTGGTTCTTTGGAATCTTTGCAGCTGTACTTCTAGCAGTTATTTTGTTCATTTAAAATTTAACCTAAACAACTAGTTAAGGGTGATAGTTGTTAGATCTAGGTGGCACATAGTACATGCATTCTTGTTTCTTAATCGTTACTTTTAAATAACTGCAGCTTTTGTACTCGAGTGTGCTCAATTTTTTTTTCCTAAAAATTTTGTGGCTTATATGCGAGTTAAAATGCTTTAAATCTTGAACATAAATTTGGCTTTTCAAACAACTTGTGTGTTTTTGTGTTTTAATGGTTAATTATCACATGATAATATGATTGATCATCCATAGCTCCCGCCCGAGGCACAATCCCAACTCAAGGAGCAGGTCCTTATGGCAGTTCAGAGAGAACAACCAGATGCACTGCGTCGTAAAGTTTGCGATGTGGCAGCTGAGGTGGCTCGCTGTCTGGTGGATGACGATGGCAACAACCAGTGGCCTGAGTTTTTACGGTTTCTGTTTCAGTGTGCTAATTCTTCTGCTCCTCTACTCAAGGAAAGCGCTCTACGAATGTTTACGTGAGTTTCACCTCAACATTTTTTATTTACATACAAAAAGCGGACTGGAGTGATAAATTTCTGGCAGAAAGAATTTTAAGTTCCGAATGCTGGAGTTAAATGAATGGCTGATTTGGGGAATTGAGTATGGGGAAATAAATAGAGTAAAAGTGGTCATAATTTATTCCTGTGCATTTTCATGTTCAATTTAAAGGATGGTTTTTAAAAATAGTGTTGAAGTTGTTGGTTTCTTAGGTAGTATGGTATTTATATATGTATGTTAATTTGAATAAAACTCCCAAGTATTCTTCCTGGGAAGTTGAGAATTAAAGAAGGTACGAAGTTTACCAGAAAATGTGTTAGGAGAAATTCAATAAAGGAATTGTCCATGAAATGAGGTGGTGGATTAGAAATGAGAAATGTATATCGATTAAGTTTTAGATGAATGAAAATGTAGAAAAACAGTTTAAGTGGGTGTTAAGGTTGGAAATCAAGCAAAAATTAGGAAAGATAATAACATGCAATCTATAGAAAATTACAAAAATGGTGAAAGGAAATTTTAAAACATCCAGGAATGGTATTTTTCTACATTGCAGTTTAAAAACCATGAAATCCCTCGCTTTCTGCATCAGACTTGCAGAAATTGTCAAATTCATCCTCTAGATCAGATGTTATGATAATGGGCTCATTATCATCCACAATAAATAAAGAACAGATATAGATATCTAACAGGCATTCGACTTATTTCAGTATAAAATTCATCGGAAGGTGAACAATTATTATTTTTTCATGAACACTTAGCTGATTATATGATTTATTAAGTGAAAAAGTGACCAGACTTAAATGGCAAATATACGTAAAAGCTCAAGTTTTAGCCGAAAAATCATGGTTGACTTAGTCTTGTAGACTGGCATATACGGTAAGCATCCTGCAAGAGTGGGCCAAAACCTTTTTCACAATCTTAGAGAAGTTGTGGAGAAATCGTGTTAAACTGAACGACCAGTCATGTTAGTTGAAAACCAGCCCTATTTTAAAAACAGTTTTAAACCAAAATCATGTTGGTAGAATTCGTGTTAGTTGGGGATTGGGTGTATTGTGAAGAATAAGGGAAGGAAGTTATTTGAGAGGAGAATTACCATATCTGCCCGAATATAAGTCGATGTATCTCATGGCTATGCATATGTATCATTAAGAATAGTTAGCAATTTGTGTTATTTTTCATTATCCATTAAAAGAAGTTCCTATTAGTTTTCCTGGCTATTGTAGTTATTGCTGTAGCCAATGCAATGTTTATATGCATGTTAAAACCTCATTCATGTAATCTATTAAAATTACGTACATTGACTACGCAGACGATTATGCAAAATGCGATGACGGCTTTTGATGTTTGAATTACCGTAAAACTTGTCTGAAGTTATATACGATATATGGATATGAACATGTATAATTATAAAATGCAATTTCTGAAGGCAATGTAAATGCTAATTTCATTGGAAATATACTTGGATTAAAAATTATCTTTGCGAGGTTGATATTGCTTTATTTGACCTTGTGTGAAAATGAAGATGATTGCAATTATCGTAACTGAATGTAGAACATTATTCAGCAACACAAAATTATTAATTGGAGTAATATTTCAAATGTCATCAACTAAACTATTTCCCACTCTATTCTTCGATCTCCAATAATGTATTCAAGGCCAAGCATGCATGCCCTGTATACTTCAGCATAAAATCTACGAAATTTACTTTTTTGTCAAAAAATGGTGGAAATTTTTGGAGGGTCGGCCTATATTTAGGTAGATACGGTAACCTCTAAAATCATCAAGCTCACTCACTCTAGCTTGTCTCTCTTAGACCAGTGGTTCTCAAACTTTTTTGTGCCGTGCACACTTTCAAAGATAAAGAGGGTTTTGCGGCACCCCAGTCTTGTGACAAACTTTATATATTTTTAGATATGGATATTATAACCTTTGGACACATCCATTTGTTGATGCTACTACATAATCAATTTGTTAGAAGAAAAATTATTGCTCTAATTACCCACCGACACGTGCAAATTGTTGATTTGTTTACTAAACAAAGTTTTTTGCGGCAACCCTAAATATCTACAGCGGCACCTCAGTGTGCTGCAGCACACAGTTTGAGAACCACTGTCTTAGACAGTCAAGGTAACTCTGCTATTTATAAGTTGTTGCATGTGTCATTTATGGCTGCAAGAGTTTATGGACATGTAAAATGGTAGGATAACCTAGATTTGCTGATCTATTGAAGTGAGAGAAATGCCTAGAACAGGTTATCAGTTATTTAACAATGCCATTTTTAAGGAATAGATTGGCAGATCTTAATGGTTAATAGGATTGTTGGATGGAGAGACCAGCTTATTCCTAAATTTGAAAAACGTTACAGTAGAATTAACATAATAATATAAATATTTTCGTGAAAATACTTGTTATCATTAAAAAGAATTAGTTGAACTTTAGTTGTTTCATGAATTTGTTCACTTGAAAAGAATTTTTTGTAGGCTCTTTTTTGTTTCAGAGCTAAGCAATGAAAATGAAGGCCAATCTTTTTGTTCCTCAATACCCTTACTCTACAATTCTTTTGCCCTATTAAAATATAAAAAGAACTTGATCTGTAAATAATTTTCTCATTTTATTTACATTGGTGGAAGTAATTTAATTTTAAATGGAAATTGCTTGGCACTTGGTTATTCCGCCTTAACTCTTAAAAGGTATCTCAAAAGTTATAATGTAATCAAAAAACATTTGAGTCATATATAAGAGAGCAGAGGAATACACACGTATCTTCATTTTTTAAAAGAATTAAGAATAAACTCGGACTCTTTTTGTTATAACATTCACAATATACTGCCTATTGTACTAGTCTCGAGTTGCAGTATATCCACTCTTCATATGAATTGCATTTATTTTATCACTTTCATCAAAGGTGTTGCAGTAGATTGTGAAATGTTAATATTAGTGAAAAGTAGCAAGTAGAAAGATGCTCATGGTGTTGTATCTTTCTAATGAAGAATAGCAAAGATGAGCTGATTAATTCTCTCTGTCAGTTATATATTTGTTTCATCTTGTATTTACTGTTTTGTGTATATTGTGGCATTTGTAAGTTTTAAATTTCTTTTTATCTTTTTGTTTTCTTTATAATGCCTTATTGCTGTCTTATGTTTCAGTTCAGCCCCTGGTGTTTTTGGAAACCAACAGACACACTTTCTCGACGTAATCAAGCAAATGTTACAGCAAGCATTAATTGATCAAGCACATTATGAGGTAATTACAACAGTTGTTATTAGTTATTTAAATTGTTTCTTAACTTTTTATTTCATGAAGACTGTGTATCATCTAATTATTATGTCATTGCAGTTAACATGTTTTCAGTTTGCCTTATTATTTGGACCATACTGCTTATTTAGCTTTGTGTCTTTGAAAAGTCATTATTGCTAATTTGTTTAAGATGTGGGTGAAGGTAGAGGAATAAATTGTTTCATTTCCATCCAGTTTTGTTTTGATTTAATGTTTTGTCAAACAAAATTAAAAATATCATCTTAACATTAATATCTATGATGTGAATTCATATTAAATTACCATTTGTTTGATAATTATTTTATTTTTCTAACAGGTGAGATTTCAAGCAGTCCGTGCAACTTCAGCTTTCATTCTTCTGCATGAGAAAGAAACAACAATTCAGAGGCATTTTTCTGACCTCCTCCCAAATATAATTCAGGTATTGTATATTTGGTTTTATATGTCATCAGAAGTAATATATATCATTATTTGAATTGAAATAATTTGACTTCTAAAGTAAGAATAGGTAATCTTGAGGCAGTTAATTTAAATAATAATAAATTTGGAAATTTATTGTATATGTTGTATATAAATATAATATTATTAGAAATATACTGGTGCAAACGCCCGTCAATATGGCAGGAAGGAATGTATTACTTGTTATTTAAATTAATTTCTCGCACTTATTATTCTTTGAAATCATTTATTCATATCTAGTGAGGAAGAGAGGGGGAAGGGAATGGGAGGGAGAGAGAAGCTCGAAAATAGGGCTAATATAATTTTCTACCTTAAATATATGCTGAAAGGAGGTTCAGGGTTTCACACAAGCAGCAGATGAATTTGCCTTGCCGCATGTAGAGGCGAAGCCCCTAGTAAAAAATGTTTATTATATAAATATAGATAAAGACAAACTATATAAAAATAATTACAATATTCATTACTAAGTAATAACCCTCATCTGTACGTGCATGTAGTTAAAAAATTAGACAGTAGGGAGAGTGACAGCGCCAGAGGGTGGTGAGGTGGCAAAATAGTCTAAGCCAGGGATGGGCAAATCTTTTACATGGCAGGCCCCATTAACATATGAAAATGCTGCGGCAGGTTCACAGAAGTTGAGATCATGCAAGGAATCCTGTTAATGAAAATCAATAATAAATAATGTTATCCCCCATAACATCACTGGAAAAGGTTTTCTGGCCATAATTTTAAGCTACAAATATGAAATTAGATGTATTTTATATTACGGTTCACTTTTATGATGACATTTTGGCCCACATAAAATGCCCTTAGGGCCACGTGGCCTTTTTTCCAAATAATAAACAAATTTCTATGCCATTATGGTAGCAATTTGAATTTAGTCTTCAAAAATAATAAACCTCATTCTTTCAACCTGAGAACTGTTTTAGTCCTAAGTTGATCTCAATTTTAACTAATTTAAAAATGCAATTTCATAAAGCCCCACTATGATTTCCATGTTTTTCTTATGGGTATTGAAATGAAATACTGGGATCCAAAATAACCCCCTAAATATGAAAATGTTTGTAGTTTTTGATTTTTTTCATTGGTTGTCCCCAATGACCAGTCATATTGCCAAATTTCAGGTCTGTAACTTTTCTAGAATCACTAAACATTTATATCATCCTATATCCTATGTAAAAAGCAGCTATTTAAAATAGATTATAAATACTAGGCCTAGTTTCAAAGGTTTAGAAATTGTGAACTAATTTGAAAATGGCGGAAGAATTGCCAAAAGTTGTTTCATTTAAAGGTATTTACTAATTTGACAGGAGCATTAAGTGCTGATGAATAGCATTTGATTTTGTTGTTATAAGTATGAGAAACTGACTCAATAATTCAAGATTAAAAATTATATTTTTCAAATTCACTACTTTCATTATTTTGATGGTACGAGTATTTAAAAATTTCAAGTTGGCCCAAAACTTTTCATTTGACCATTATTTCTGTTTCCTTTCTTTTTAGGTTATTGCTGAGAGCATTGAGAAGCAAGATGATGATGCTCTTCTCAAGAGTTTGATTGATGTTGCAGAAACAGCACCCAAGTTCCTCAGATCCCAACTTGAAGCTATTATGGAACTTTGCATGAAGGTATGCATCAAACTTATAATTAGGTAAGTTTACATGGAGTAGTTCCCGTTAAAGATTTATCATTACTGTTCTTATAGCAGGAACATTCCTTGAAGTGAATGTGTGCCAGTATTGGATTATTGACATAGATAAGCTCTATGTTGCTATAATTATACACATTGAGTAGTTCTTTTTTTTTAGTTTTTCTCTTTTTTGTTTTTTTTAATCGTCTTATATGTTTGGTTTGTCCATCTGTCTGACACGCTAGCTCCTAAACAAAAGCAGCTAGAGGCTTCGTTTTTTCCCCAATCAATTTAGTATTCTGTCTCTTTGGGCATGTTTTCTCAGTTTGACCATCTGTATAAAAAATTTCTGAAAAATCAACCATTTACTGTCTGCTTCAGCAGCTCTTTCCTTTCTTGTTGTGAATTGGTTTAAAAGTTGCTGTATTAATGAAAAGTCCCATCTGTGCTGATGCTGTCTTTTCATATAAGATTCAAGTGTACATTTTACATAGGCAATCAATTTAAATTTGGGGCAGAAGTAAGAGAACTTCCTTATTAAAATATCTTTCATTTTGTTTTAGGTTTTCTCTAATACAGATGTACCGGATACATGGCGGCATTTGGCTCTTGAAGTCATGGTTACTTTGGCTGAGACAGCACCTGCCATGGTGCGTAAAGTTTGCGGCAAATATATCCCTGCTTTGGTGCCCCAGATGCTACTCATGATGACAGATTTGGAGGATGATGCTGATTGGGGTGTTTCTGATGAAATAATTGAAGATGATGGTGATAGGTAGGCTTTGACTTGGCAATGGAAGGATTTTAGTTTTGTTAAGAAATTTTATCCATTTGTGTTTTACAAAGGATGTCTTAAATATTATGCAAAACAATTGTAGTCCTTAGCAGTGTTTCTTGGTAGGGAGATTTATTTCCTATTGTTTTTATTAACTTATGTTTTTAGAAGCTTTGGAAACATTTTTCTTATAGTAAGCACTTTAAAATTAAATTTATTATACTTTTCTCAAAAGTTAATATAAAAGTGCATACAGGTATCCCTTGATTTTTGTTTGGTTTTTGGGTTTTTTCATATGCGCGATGTTATTTTTACCACAATTTTTTGGTCTACTTTTCGTGTATTTGCATTAACGCGATTTTATTCTTACAACCATTTTTCAATATATGAGTCGCATATTTGCATTAACACGATTAGTTATGCGCACAGTATGTACCCTTAATATATTTTATTATTTATTAAATATTTTGTAGATTCTTGACCGTTAATCGTCCGTGCAGCGATACCATTCATTGCATCGCACAACAGAGCAGGGTTTCCCGAGAGTTCCTTCGGCAGTAGAATGTCTCTTTTCTTATTACCATCTTTAAGCAAACAGCACACTTGAACTCACTCTTTTTTGTTCTGAAGAGTGGTTTTCTTCTAGAAAGTGATGCACTGTTAGCGGTCAACAACTGTAAGAGAGAAAATCCTCCCAAAAATATTCATTGAGTAGGGTAAGGAAAATGTATTTGTGTAGGAAGGTTTACTGATTGAAGGAGCTTTGAGACATCTGTGATTTATGGCAGAAGCTCATTGCACAAAAAATTAAGGCATTATAAAAGTGGACGCGGCACAGAATGCCATATGTCGTACGTTTGAGCAGTTAAAATGCTCATTAAATTAGATTTAAAGATGTTTCTAACAACTCTGCTCAGGAATATAAACAACGCCTATTACGTTATTTTCAATGGGAAAAATATTTTCGATTTACAGATTTTCGCTTGGCTCAATGATTTCCAGGAACGCAACAAGCATAAATTGGGGGATACCTGTATACCTCTTCTTCAGCAGTGATGCTTCTGCTCATTGATTCTTAAACATTTCCTACACAATTGTTTTTTAAATTGTCTATTGTAAAAAGCTTTAAACTGCATGCTGTCTTAGCTACATGAAATTGAGTTTACATGCCTTGGAAAACAAAGTACCATATTTTTTGGGCTATGAGATGCACTTTTTTCCTGAAAAATGAGTCCCAAAATCAGCCTGCATCTTATAGACTAAAGGTAACATTATTACTGTATTCAGTGCTGACACTGGAACTCACTGATCCCCAAAATTCTTCGCAAAATCATTAAAATATTATTAATGATTAATAGTGAAAAATTGTTAATATTTACAGTAAATCCTTTCGCAACATGAATTCTGATGACACATTTTCATTATTGCACTTTACTACTACACGAGTAAATTGGTACTTTCTATTCAATATCCATAAGGCTAAATCTGAATCCACATACAAAATGTGAAGCATTCAAACCACATTAATGTTGCATTGAGAATATAATGACATGATGAGAAAATGCAAGAGCTACTGCGAAGCAATTAACTTATCCTGTTGTCATTTTCATCCTTATAGCTGAGATACTTTCTCTAAATTTTGTATTTTTCTTATTTCCTCTCCATTTTGTCTTGTAGGAGTATATACCATCCTTTTCTTTATAGCCATTTCATTACTTCTGATTCCTTGCAGTCATGAGTCACAGTTAACTCCACTCTACTTTAAGTTAAACTCTTCATTTTAAACCCTATTGTGTAACTCTTGAAGAGTCTTTTTACATTAGATTTAGAGGTCGATGAATTTTTCTATCATTTCTTATTGATATCAATTATCATTATTTGGAGAAGAATTTCTGTTATTTTTGTATTCTTTCTGGCAGTAATCCAGCTGTGGCAGAGTCTGCTTTGGATCGTTTAGCCTGTGGCTTGGGAGGAAAGACTGTGCTTCCACAGATAGTGTCAAATATTCCTAATATGCTATCCAGCCCTGATTGGAAACACCGTCATGCTGCATTGATGGCCATCTCGTCTGTTGGGGAGGGGTGCCACAAGCAGATGGAGGCTATGCTGCCACAAATAGTTGAGGGCATCCTTAACTTTCTCAGAGATCCTGTAAGCCTCCTTTTTGCTGTGATTTCTTTCATATAATGACTAATGGAGAAACCTCCTAATAACCATAAAAATTATAAAAAGGAAGTACCATATTGCCCTGAATATAAGTTTTTTTTTCCAAAAAATTAAATTTTAAAAGTAGCCTCTGTATTATATAAGAGTACTAGTGATTTTAAAAGATCGGAAAATTGTTTCAAAAAATCACTGTACATTCCGCACATCTGTTTACGAGATACAAGATACTTATTACATTGTAGACACATTAGGTGTACATCACATTGTACTTGAAAAGCATCCGAGGCGAGAATAGATGGAATTCAATCAGTGGTTGAACCCCTCGATAGTCGTTGCATTGAAGCTATATGTGCATCGGCATATTCTTTGTAACTACCTTAGCGAGTTTTTACCCATCTGTTATTTTAACAATGGGTGACAAAAGGGGGTTTTGATCATGTTGAGAAAAAAGGTTCTTCCAAATCTCAGGTTAACAGAGGAATCCGACAAAGTTATCACATGAATTTTTAAATAGTTAGAGCTAAATCGGTGTTGTTAAAATCCACCAGAAGTGAGAAATCAAGGATAACTGTTATGCTTGCAGTCATGGCCGTCGGGTGAAAACAGACTCCCTATGTAGTTTTAAATCGTAAAAGGATGCCAAAGTTAAAGTTATCATCGGGTGTATTCTTTTGTGTGCAGAAGGGGTGGATGAACAAGAAACTTGTGCTAGATTGGCTGAAGGTTGTTTGGGGTCGCATTATATTCGAGGTTTAGTTTTTTCTTGAAATAAATTCCAAAAAACTTATGGTCACGTTATATTCAAGGTCATTTTATGTTCGGGAGAATACGGTACTCACATACATGCCGATTTAGGGGAAATTATCCTTAATAAAGTCAGGCTCAACCTTGTGGAATTTGCCCATTATGAAATGTAATAAAACAACTGTCACTTCCACACAATTTATTAAAACGACCGGTTTCGCTACGATCATAGCATCTTCGGGTGAAAAGGTATATGAAACAGTTCCATATATAGGGAGAAAGAAGGGGTTACACAGAAAACGATTGGATGGTGCTTAAAGAGACAGGAAAAAGGAAGGGGTAGGAAAAGAAAGGCAAAAGCAAAACAAAGTTACAAAGTATATACAAAATTTTGACAAATGGAAGTGCCAAAGGAAACAAAGTTACAAAATATGTACAAAATCTTGAGGTAAACTTTACAGAGGAGAATGATTATGGAAAATGAATTCATTTAAATAAATCAAATCCTTACGATTAATTATCTTTAGCTGTTCTAGAGCATCCAATTTGTGGCCTTTTATTTCTAAGTTGAGGAATTTAGGGTTAAAAAAATTGTGGTGATTGAAGTTCTTTTAACCCTAAATTCCTCCACTTAGAAATGGGGGAAATCAGTCCACACCAGGTACCCTTTTTTCAAATGCGCACAAATCATAAACAAACAACCAGTCTTGTGTACTTCCTTTTTAAAAAAAGCCTAAATATTTTGGAATCAAAGATTCCATTTTCAGTAGATCGATCATAAAGACAATGTTTAGGATTAGGAGGTTTCTCCATATGCCGGTACACCACTTTTTTGAACTTCGCGTGCTTGCGGTTCGCAAATTTGGACTTCACGACAAAGTTTTTTGTGGCCATTATTTGTGTTTCGCGCATATTACTGGCATTTTGTGTCATGCATTTACGATGCCAACAAGCGTGAACTCCCTATACTTTTTTGTTTCTAAGTATATTTAAACTTGGGCACTCTAGAAAAGGACATTATATTATATTTATAATGCTCGTTATTAGCAGTTTTCAAAGTAAACAAACATGATAACCATCGACTTAATTCTTTTGAAGCTCAGTTTAAACCTCACTGCCAACAGTGCTATTTTCAATAACAGTCCAAGTTGCTGGCATCTAGCCGCCAAATTAGAAATTATTGGCTAATGGAAAAGTGTCCTGCGCGTTTAGTTTTTCACAACTTTTACGAGTATGACATTGAAAATATTCGTTCGTCTCGTATGAGGCTGCTGTTTTTTTGACTGAAATATTTAACGATTTAATGCTATTATCTTTGTATTTTGAATGTAATTTAAGGAATTGTTGTTTTGTTAGGTTTTCATTGTTATGAATTTTTAATGTAAATCTAAGAATTGCTATCATCTTGTAACGTAAGATTTTCTGCCGCGTATTTTGAACGTGATTGCTAAAAGAAATGTTATAACTTTATTACGCTGGGTTTTGATTTTCTGTTATGCATTTCTAATGTAATTAGTAAAAGAAATGGAACCACTTTTTAATGCATTGTTTTTGCGGTTTGAAAAAGTGTTGCAGAATCCAGGAAAACATTTGTGTACAATCCAGTTCAATTTAAATTAAACCATTTCCTTAGAATGAACAAAAGAAGATCGAAAATCACATGCCAAATTGTGTTAGAGGTAAACTGTACAAGTGCGGAAAAAAGTGCAATCGCTTTGTTATGCGAAGGTAATTGAAAGAATTTTTTATAATGCTGTGTTATTCATTTGGGGGTGACGTTTTCTTTTATTTTCTGTCAAACTGCATGCATGATAAAAAAGTGAATTTTTTTAGGTTGGCTGAGAACCACTTTCTCGTAATAACATGGCGTCTTATGGGAAAATAGGAATTGCACTTAGCGAATTTGCATTTCACATCAGTTTTCCGGAACCAAGCTCAAAAAGGTGGTGTGGTTGTAACCATAGGGCTCTGATATTTTCTTCTCCATTCATATAGTTTATTCTCTATAAAAGGGCCAAATGTCTTAGTGTTAACTTTTGAAGATGTTTGCCTTGAAGTAAATTCTACAAATAATTTCTATGCCATTGAAATTTTCACCTTGAAACATTATATTTTTAACCAGCACCCAAGAGTGAGATATGCCGCATGCAATGCTATTGGACAAATGTCAACTGACTTTGCTCCGTTATTTGAGAAAAAGTTTCATGACAAGGTCATCCCTGGCTTGCTTATGGTACTTGATGATAATGCCAACCCCCGAGTGCAGGCACACTCAGGCAAGTATTGTTTTCACATCCTATATTGCCCTTTTATGGGAACCAATTTAGTAAATTTTAAATGATTTCCAATAAGTGTCTCTTAGTTATATTTCACGACAATGCAGTCATGTTTCAATGATTATCTCGTTATAAATTTGAAAGGATAATTAAAAGCTTTGATAGGCCTAAAATTGTTAAGATATTTTAGGTGGAATTTATTCTTACAAAATGCTCTTTCATTCAGTTAGTAAATACCATTTAAGAAATCAGAATTTTTAATCTTAAGCTAGATTTTCTTTTTCTGATTCATTATTAGGTGCTGCACTGGTGAATTTCAGTGAAGACTGCCCGAAGAGCATACTCACTCAGTACCTTGATGCAATTATGGGCAAGTTGGAGGCCATTTTAAGCGCCAAATTTAAAGAGGTGATTAATTTTCTGAAATCTTGAAATAATAATTTAAATTAATTGACTAAATTGGTGTTTATTTTTGTCAAGAACATTTAAATATTATTGGAATGCGTAAATGCTGTTTATTACTTCTGGTGTTTCATTTTTGTAATTGTAGGTTAGCATATGATGTTATTTTGTTAATTATGTCTTCTCTTTGTAGTTGGTAGAAAAAGGAACCAAACTGGTATTGGAGCAGGTAGTGACAACTATTGCCTCGGTAGCAGACACTTCAGAGGAACAGTTTGTGGCTTACTATGATAGGTAAGAAGGATAATTCTGAGAGCAATTTTTCTGTTTTATGGTAGTGGACCCTTAAAATAACAAGATACTAACAAATGTGAATGGTCAATTTTCCTAAATGATGCGTGACTTGATCCATAGCATTTGTTAGTATTGATTTGATTCCGTCTTTTCCATCGTCTGTAAATTTCATGCCATTGCATTATTTTGGCTTATTTTTTTAAACTTATTGGCAGAATTGGTAGCTGGAAATTGGTCATGCAATAAGTTTTTTTGCATAAAATTAAGAAAAAAGCAAGTTTTCTTTGAAGAAATGTGTAGTCAACCTCTATACAAGCTCAAGAAATATTTGTCCCAGTTTTTAGTGCATTTTTATATGCTATTGCAAAAGTTTGATACCAATTCTTTCTTTTTCTTAACTCTTAGAAATTTATTTTATTTTCTGAGATAACTTATTCCAGTTTTACTTTCTCATAAGTAGTCTATTGAGAAAGTATTGTAATAGTGGAAAAAATAAAAGATTTTGATGGAAATACATGTTTTAGGTGTCCCTAAGTCCATAAAAGTTGTTTTTGCCATTGTCTGTTCGCTGTTCTAGGGCCCAAACGCATACATAAAATCAAATGATGTATTGTATTTATGCAATATATCATCTTTCGCAGTTTTTTGATAAAAATGATATTGAACAAAAATAAAGGTTAGTTTATTCTTGATGATTTTTAGAAAAATTTGATTTACTCAAAAATGGCTGAAAGGGATTTGATTTTCACATGAATTCATGACCAAAATGACATTTTGACCCAATTATCTAAGTAGGGGTGCCACAATTGCAAAGTTAAACTTTTTGGTAATTATGAATTTGGAAGGAATTGCCCAAACTGATTTCAACAAAATTTTATATGGAGTTGTGCAACATAACAAAAAACAAAATTAGTATTTTTAGGATAAATATAGAAAGCAGGGCTGCCATAATAAAAGTAATAAAAAAATGTTTTACAAGTGTTTTTGTTGAACTGTCCGCATCAATTTTAACCAAATTATAATATTTATTATGTACACGTATATAAAACTATAATAGCATATTTGGACTGGATCAACTAAACGGGTGCCACAATTACAAATTAAACTCTTTCTGTAATTATGGATTTGGAAGAAATTGGCTCAACAGATGTCAACTACCGTATCTGCCCGAATAGAAGCCGACCCCACGAAATTTTCCAACATTTTTTGGCAAAAAAAGTATTTTCGTAAATTTTATTGCTTAAGTGTACCAGACATGCACGCACAACCTAGAAGAATACATTATACATTACATCTATATATTTATATATGTTCCATGTAAAGTTTTATTAGGTATTATTACTGTTAATTATAAATAAAGTCAACGCCGTTGATCGCACCTTACAATCAAATGTGAGTATATTTATTTATCTTACTGGAATTCAAACTTGCGCATCGAAAGCTGTCATCGAATTTGGCGTGATCGTCTACTTAGTCATTATACGCAATTTTAATAGATTCTATGAAAGATGTTTCCAAGTTTTATTATTATTGCTGTTAATTATCAGATGAATTACAGTTAACGCCGTTGCTCACACCTTTGAATCAGACGTATCTTACGTTAGCGGAATTCAAACAGTTGCGCATCGAAACTCGTCATCGAATTTTGCGAATTGACTAAGCAGACGATATCGTCTGCTTAGTCAGTATACGCAATTTTAATACATTCTATGAAAGAGGGTTTTAACATGCATACAAAAATGACAATGGCTATAACAAAATATAAAATAAACAAGAAAAATTAATATGAACTTCTTTTATACTGTCGGCTCCTAACTTTAACGTACCTGCCATTTAAATGATCCGTAAAAGCTACGACGTCTGCTACATCTGAACTTTAAATCGATTGCAGCACCAAGAAGTGCAATTAAAACAAAGAGTTGAAGAAGCTTAGTGTAGTCAGAATTTGTAAAAACCTCTAATAAGACCGGTGTTGGTATCTTAAGAACTCGTTGCAAATTATGATCAAAACGAATTTGATGTAGCGTGCAATCATACTATGAACCTGGTGGGTTGTTAAAACTTGATTGTTTTATATACCGCCCTTTCCTTTGGATAAGAACCCCTTTACTTTTAACTACGTGTTAAAATATATAAATAACCTTCAATAGCAATTTAAATTACAGCTCCGGGCAATAGGAGGTATGCTATGGAAACAAGACATTTTTCAGTGATGGCGTCGTACGAGGATGCCAAATTTTTCCTCAGGCTCGCATTTAAGCCAAGGGTGATTTTTTTCACGATAGATTTTGACAAAAAGTATCGGCTTATATTCGGGCAGATACGGTAAATTTGATGTAATTTTACTATTTTTACAAAATACCATAATGAAATAATGATTTTTAAAGTGGAGCTAAAGAGCAGGGCTACCACAATAAAAAATAATTCTTTTACACACATTTCTAGAGAACTGGCCTCATGGATTTTAACCAAATATGTTATATATAATCTTCATGTAAATAAATAACAAAAATATCATTTCAACCGGGTTGACTAAACAGTGCTGCTACAATAACAAGGTTAGAATTTTTCTGTAGCTATGAATTTAGAAGGTATTGGCTGAACCGATTTCAAAAGGTAATTTTGTTTGTAAGGCTAGTATATGTAGAATGGCAAAATGAAATGAACATGTTTAGAATGAATCTAAAAAGCAAGGCTACCATCATATAAGGAAAAATAATTTTCTGATTGCAAAGCAAATACATTAGTAGGCATACGATTATACTACGGGGAATTTGACGAAAAGCATTTTGTTTGAAGATATCTCAGCAACCAATTGACCGATTTTGATGAATCCTCCAGTATCAATGTTGAACCAAGAAATGTAGAGACTTAAAACTTGGTATACATACTAAAGAGACATTGAGGATATGCACTTTGGTATCAGAAATTTGATTTCTTTGGTAGAGGGAGGTATCAAATTTGAGTCTATAATTAATTTGTGCATACCAATTAAAGGGGAATATTGGTCATTTACCATGAGACTACTTTGGAGTTTGGATGAAAATATTACCGAGTGATATGTGCATGAAAAATTCTAAGCCCAGGGCAAAGCCCGGACAATTACGCTAGTTTTCAATAGAATATTGTAATAATGTCCTTTTTAGGGCACCAAGGTTTAAACTGAACTTGGAAACAAAAATCTAGAGAGAGTTCACACTTGACATCGAAAGTGCATGATGTGTAATGCAAATAATCAGCGCAAAACAGAAGTAATGGTCATACAAAATTTTGTCACGAAGTGCAAATTCGTGAACCGCAAGCACGCCAAGTTCAAAAGGGTGTTGTAATGTGGATAGAAACTGTTAGATCTTTGTGTGAATTATATTTTATTTAAATGCTAATGCTGAATTGACATTGTTGTTATGTAGATTTTGTCATATTACCGTATCTGCCCGAATAGAAGCCGACCCCACGAAATTTTCCAACATTTTTTGGCAAAAAAAAGTATTTTCATAAATTTTATACTTAAGTGTACCAGACATGCATGCACAACCTAGAATACATTATACATTACATCTAAATAATTATATACATTCCATGTAAAGTTTTATTAGGTATTATTACTGTTAATTATAAATATAGTCAACGCCGTTGCTCACACCTTACAATCAAATGTAAGTATATTTATTTATCTTACTGGAATTCAAACTGTTGCGCATCGAAAGCTGTCATCGAATTTGGCGTGATCGTCTATTTAGTCATACGCAATTTTAATAGATTCTATGAAAGATGTTTCCAAGTTTTATTATTATTGCTGTTAATTATCAGATAAATTGCAGTTAATGCCGTTGCTCACACCTTCGAATCAGACGTATCTTATGTTAGCGGAATTCAAACAGTTGCGCATTGAAAGTCGTCATCGAATTTTGCAAATTGACTAAGCAGACGATATCGTCTGCTTAGTCAGTATACACAATTTTAATTATGATCAAAACAAATTTGCTGTAGCGTGCAATCATGCTATGAACCTGGTGGATTGTTAACACTCGATTGTTTTATATACCGCCATTTCCTTTGGATAAGAACCCATTTACTTTTAACTACGTGTTAAAATATATAAATAACCTTCAATAGCAATTTAAATTACAGCTCTGGGCAATCGCTGTAAGAAGGGAGCGTTTTTCAGACATCGAATGCCTTATCAGTAGAATATAGGAGGTATGCTATGGAAACGACATTTTCAGCGATTGCGTCGTACGAGGATGCCAAATTTTTCCTCAGGCTCGCATCTAAGCCGAGGGTGATTTTTTTCACGATAGATTTTGACAAAAAGTATTGGCTTATATTCGGGCAGATACGGTATCATTATTTCCATGATCTGCATTGATCCAGTGAACTTGATGAGTTGGAATTAAGTGATTGTGGATTTTCCCTAAATTTTCTTGTTATGTTGCAAATAATTCTTTGCTTAAATACATTTATTGCTAAAAATCATTGGAATTGGTAAATATAAATGAGGAGCCAACAATTTAAAGGAGTCAGGCTTGTATTCACAAAATAATCTTATATTGCTTTCTTTTTGATAATGGCGCCTTCATCTGTTTTCAAAATTCTTTGAGTGTCAATTATTTTCTTTTCAAGATTAATGCCTTGCCTGAAGTACATAATTCAGAATGCCTCCACTGAGGAATTGAAACTGCTGCGCGGAAAAACGATTGAATGTGTCAGCCTTATAGGATTAGCTGTTGGATCTGAGAAGGTGAGATTTTAAGTTGGATTACCTCCTTATTGTTGGAATTATATTAGTTTATTGTGAATTATGATCTTGCAAAATATTGATAGGTGCAAGTGTCAATGTACCGTGGAATCACTGGATTTTTAGCCTGCAGCAGCCATCTTCTACTCAAGTTGGGAAGTTCTTCACATAAACACATTTTTGCAACCCAATAATAACATAAATATGTCAGTATTATTAATCTTTCTGTAACTCGGATAGATTGAATTAATTGGTTATTTCATCTGGTGATATTTCAAATGTTTAATGCTGTTTTCTGATGGGTATTGAGTATTTTTTTTAATTTTCATCCCATTGACATTAATCATTTGTTATGTACAGATCTATTGAAAGCTTATGGCACCTAAATGCACGAAGAGTCACATGATGTAGGGGAAGGTGGCCGTGGAGGTGGAAAGCTTAAGGGGAAGGTGGCTGTGGAGAATGACTGATTACCCCATGCATATATGCCCTCACCCCCGTGTAGCTTGCTTTCGAGAATGGACTCTTCCACACTGAATTCGTGTTTGTTATATTATTAAAATACTATTGAGTCTGGTAAAAGTTGTAAAAGTGCTGTACATTGGGAATTTAAAAAAAAAATAATTTTGGGTACTTCAATCTTTCAGTAAAATATGAAAATAAGAATCTCATGAAAGGACTTTTTCATCTGAAAGTTTGTTGTATGTATTAAGCTATGGACTCATGAGCAGTAAACAATACTACAATGATGCAATTTTAAGTTTATATTTTTCTTGATTTAAAAATTAGAAAATGTCATATCTCAAGGTATGTTAAGAAAAGTACATTTTATAATTCACTGTGTTAGCCTTTACTTGGTAGAATTTCAATACAAAATACAGATATTTGTCTTTCCTTCCTTCATAAATTATTTTACTCTATTTACAGTTCATGCGTGATGCCAGTGATGTGATGGACATGCTCCTTAAGGCTCAAACTGAAGGAGATTTGGCTGATGATGATCCACAAACCTCTTACCTTATCACTGCATGGGCACGAATCTGCAAAATTCTGGGTGAGTTTTTGCCCAATTATGCCCACTCTCCCCCGCTTTAACACTTCTGATTAATGCTGTTCCGCATTAAGGCTGAAATTAATTAAACACCTTGTTCCAAATTGCGCTTGCATGTTCCACATTAACGCTTGGCCAAATTTCTGGTGTAATTAGCGAAACCCACTGCAGCACCTCTGCGCATCTACAACACAACAGGGAACAGTTTTTGCAGCTGCTTGATGGTTCTGTGTTGAATTCTCGATATTTCTGTTCAAAAAATACAGTGAACTTTATTTTAAATCAATTTTTCCTTTATATAAAAGGACCAGCAGCCAAACACGTTTTTAGTGAAGAGAAGAAAAAAGATAAGTTTAACTTGAGGTTAACCTTTAAACGCCAGGTTTAAATGTCCCTATGGCAAATCTCGCTTTCAGACATTTAACTATTCATGCACAGCTTCCCCCTCATCATTAACATATCACTAATCTGCCTTAAATGGCCATATTTGCCTGATTATAAGGCGTTTTTTTCTAAAGTTTAAACCACAAAATTCATACTCCTTATGGATCACGACCAAGGATATCTTTTTCCTCCTCTCACCACCGCACTCATTCCTATATGTTCTATAGTCTATTCCACCCTTAGAGGACAATATTACACTTAAGGTGCATGCAGCTGACATTTGATAGATCTCCCTCTTTTCTCTGCCGCAACTTCAGTTAGGAGAAATTTTGCCTGATAAATTACTGAAATGCCTTATCAGTTACTGATTACTACTACATAATTGCATATTTACAGACAATGTCCTACATAAATCTCTGGATTTTATGAATGAAAAGATGGCAATACTAGCACTAGCCAGTAAGAAATACTTTGATGGAAATTTTTTGTCTTTGCCTTCTCTCTAGTGAGGGCCAGTATGTTGTCTATTAATCGTATAGTTTTCCATTGTGGCAAATTCACTTATTAACATTTGTCGCTGAACTTAGGGTTCAAATATTGGCAATTTTTATATTTATTTGCTATTGTAATTTGGTCATCAGGGTACATAATCATGTTGTCTTGTACTATCATGTATTTTATCCTTTATTTTTAATTTATCTTTGTATTTCTATGTATAGGTAAGCAGTTTGAACAATACCTGCCTCTAGTGATGGGACCAGTGATGCGCACAGCATCAATGAAGCCTGAGGTGGCACTGCTTGACAATGAAGATATGCAAGGAATTGAGGGCGATTTGGACTGGCAGTTTGTTTCTTTGGGAGAACAACAGAATTTTGGAATAAGAACAGCTGGTGAGCCCCATAATTAAAGTTATTTTACTCAACAGTTTGAAAATAGATATTCTTGAATGAGTTAACATTCATCAAAAGTGTTAAGTCGAGTCTGTTCTTTAAATTTCATCTCAGAACATACATGACTAATTATGAGATGTAATAAAGGTGAAATACTCCTTTAGCCAAACAATTAGAGGGTTACAACACCCAATGCATTTCGCCCACCTTGTGGGCGAAATGCATTGGGTGTTGTAACCCTCTAATTGTTTGGCTAAAGGAGTATTTCACCTTTATTAATCTTAGCCAAAGTTATTGAGCTACTATCAATTATGAGATGTAATAATTAACTTAAAAATTCTTAAATGATTTGCCACTCTAAATGGATTTTATTAGTTATTTAATCATTCTTGTCTATTGAGATGAAATGTTATGAACAGCGGTGTGGTCAAAGTTTGTGCAGGCATGATGGATTTTATTCTAATGTAGCATGTGTGTATCAAAGTTCTCAAAATTTTTGTTGCCAAGAATTCTCGATAACTTTAAATTTTAATGTTCTTATTGTGTCTAGTTTATTAAGAAATGAGAAATTTTTTAGTTTTATGAATGTTGGGATCCATTGGTTTTATTTTAGGCTTAGAAGATAAGGCTTCAGCTTGTGAAATGTTGGTTTGCTATGCGAGAGAGCTAAAGGAAGGATTTGCAGACTATGCAGAAGATGTTGTGAAGCTGATGGTACCAATGCTTAAGTTTTATTTCCACGATGGGGTTCGAACTGCTGCTGCTGAGAGTCTCCCGTACCTTCTTGACTGTGGAAAAATTAAAGGTTTGTCTTTTAATTTATTGTTATTATTTAGTTATTTTTATTGGTTCTTGTTAGCTGAGAGGTGAACTTTTCGTTAATTTGTGCCATATTGCTTTGATCTAAAATACTTAAAACGCTCATCCGAATCGATTGCCATCGCTTAAAATTTTTCCTTGATGTAGTGACTCAAGTGAATAACAATTGTCTTAGCTGGACGAATTAGGAGGTGGTGTATGAACGTGATATCGTAAGAATTAAGATACGTAAATGTTTCAAAACACACTAAACGCCTAGTGTGGCGTCATATTACCTAGGTTTGGGGGTGGGGGCACAGCAAGGATTCTTGTGCAAATGTGGGCACGGCAAGTTTGGAAACCACTAACCTAGAGTCTGCTCACAAATTTCGTGATACAAAGGGAAGGGTGAAGTCCAACCAAGTGTTACTTTTTGCTACAACAGGTAACCATTTGGGGACCTTTTCATCACCTTCCCTTCTCCTTTCTCTTCCTTATTCATTCGCGAATTATCGGTTTTAAAATTGTCATTGGTCTTAGCAGCAGCTCATGAATCCGAAAATTTGTGGATTTTCTTTGAAGAGTTTTTTATTTTTACATCGAATTTATGACCTAGATATTACTTTGGTGTACATTGCTTTTTTTATCTTTAATTATAAGGTAGGCTAGAAACTTTCAAATGAATTTTTCTATAACCTTGTCATAGTTATAATTAATAATAATAAATTTTACTCTTATTTTAAAGTGGAAATAACAGATGTCATTAAAAAACGTCGACAGATATCTACCGAGACGAAACTAAATATTTTGCATTTTGTTCACCATGGAGAAAAGAAGACAGAAGTAACAAAGAGATTTGGGGTTCTTACTTCTATGCTGTCAATGATTCTTGCACATTGGGATCAAATTAAAATACTTTGCAGTTTGGTCCGAATAGGAAACGGCCTCACACGTGTACCAATGACAACTTTGACAAAAGTGTTTGAATGGTTCTTGAGAGCTTCTAATATCCCCTTGTCCAGTCCAGTTTTGCAGCAGCAGACTGTGAAATTGGGTATTGACAATTCTTAGGCATCAAATGGATGGTTGCAAAAATTTAAGATCCAGTGGAACGCTGAAAACATCCAGGGAGGAAGCAGCAGTTGATCCGTAAGAGAAAACTGACTTCACTGACAGCAGGATACATCCCTGAAAGCATTTTTAATGCGAATGAATCTGGTTTCTTCTATAACCTTCTTCCTGATAAAACGCTGTCAATTAAGGGAGAATCGTGTCACGGTGGCAAGCGAAGCAAAGTGCACTGCATGAACAACTCTGCTGCGGCCACAGCAGAGAGCCTGCCCCTACTTCTGCCCTTCCACTGCTTTACAGAGATTTTCCTGATATCTTGGTAGGCTGACATTTTCCACGTCTACGTAATGTTTTTTCTCTAGTGGAGCTGGTCAATGATTAACTGGTAACATTTTACCAGCCAGTTCAGCCCTGCATGACATGCATATTTTAACTTGAACTACTTAATTTTGCCTTCTCCTCTTGTTTTCTGTACCCACACAGAAGGAATAATAGAGCACATAATTGCCTTTGCTATTTTCTGCTATTGGGCATTCCTAGATTTACCTATTGTACACTAACAACATCCATGTTCTGTAAGCAAGAATGCCTCCGAAATTGGTGATTATTTTAAGCTATACAGAATGACTGTGTATTCCGGAGAATATAATATTCACTAAATTTTTTATCTATATTTCATGAGAAATTGTAATATCGTATTGACCCGAATATAGTGCGATGTTTTTTTCCTCAATATGTACCTTTGAAAGTCGCATTCGTACTATATCCGAATACTTGTATCTTTAAAAAATAACTGCGTATTGGCGTGTTTCATGATGCGTGTCTCAGCGCACATTTTTATCATTGCTACATTGTAAGTGAATTGGACGTTCATGTTACGATGCTACATTGTACAGATATACTCGGTAGGGGTCTGAGGAGACTTGAAAATAGATCAAGGTCAAATTGCAGCAACCACAGCACCAGCACAACTTCACGCAGGGTCGCGACACTCAACGTTAGAAAACGAGGACCGTCTAAACGTGGCATCACATTACCCCCCTTTAGTGCATAATTCATGAGTTTAAAGGTAATTTAAATGTGCAAAATAGAGAAAATGAAATGTTTTTCGTCTTTTTCTAGAATTCCTTTCAAAATACTTGGGGTCGCACTATATTCGGGCTAATACGGTATGTGTGATACATTTTATAGTGAGTTAATAACGTTCGATATTTTATGTAATCTCGTTCACAAATACTCTTGACCCGTCCCATGGGGTGCATAAACGAATTGAATGCATATTAAGGTAAAGTCATTCATCTCATCTTGCACTTTTATTTGTAGCGAGACATTGATTTTGACTATTATTGTTTTTATAAAATGCACTATTATGGTAATGAACGTATTAATGTTCGCATAGAATCTCTACATATCGTTACTCATTTATTCAATGGTTTTTGCAGTCTGTCGCTTGATCAGATGAGCCCCATGATTAAGCCTGGCGTACTAGCTCATGGCTTGTCTGTCCCTGCATGTATGCAACCCCCCATGAATTACCTACAGTGAACAACCCTTTTTTTCTGTCTAACCAGTTTTGTTATATGGAGGTTTTACTGTATAATGTATGCTCATAAAATGTATTTTATTCAACAGGACCTCAGTATTTGGAAGGCATGTGGAATTTTATCTGCCCTGAACTTCTCAAGGCTGTGGATACTGAGCCAGAGAATGAGGTCCTTTCAGAGCACATGCACTCCCTTGCAAAAGTACGTATCCTTAATTGCTGATGCATTCTTACTAATACCATTCCAAAGGAACTATTGTATAAATGAATTTTCCACACCTACCAAGAATTGTAAAATTAGTGATGAGGAGTTATTCTTTTTAAGCTCAGATTCGAGAATTTATTTTCTTGAGTTTTAACAGGCGAAAGGAAACTCGAATCTTATTTTTTGTGTCATGGTAAGTTTTATCAATACTTTACTCCGTGAGGAAGGTCTATAGTGAGTGGTATTTTTGGTTTCTCTATTTGTCCTTTAACATAAAGTGATAATTGTAAATTTTGCATTGGGTTGTCTCATTATAATGAAGCACTCTTATGGAGAGAACGAGTGATCAAAGCTTACTTAATGACTATGAAGTATTATTTCTGGCTATCCTGAATAGAAAACCCATTGAGAATATTCATTTTTTAATTGCCTAGTTAAAGGTTGAATATATAGCACAAAGGAGGGTGACTTTATATGTATTTCAAAAAATTAGTTAATTTTTGTCTGTACCTAAAAAATTTTCTTGCAGTGTATAGAAACTCTTGGTAATGGATGCTTATCTGAAGCTTCAATGACTGAACTTATTCGAATACTGGACAAAATCCTTAAGGAGCACTTTGAAAGGGCTGTAGCTCGCCTGGAGAAGAGAAAAGATGAGGATTATGATGAGGTGATTCCTTAGTTGTTTCTTCAGTCATAATGATTTTACTGATGGTCTCCATTTTTCATCCGTCATTTAATAGTAAATATTTAATAATTATTAGTCAATTTTGTCTTATAGGTTGTGGAAGAGCAGCTGGCTGATGAAGATAATGAAGATGTATTCATCTTAAGCAAAGTAGCAGATGTGATCCATGCCTTGTTCTCTTCGTATAGGCAGGACTTCTTCCCATATTTTGATCAAATTGTTGGACACTTTGTAAAATTATTGGTAAGATTCGAAATTTTGTTTGTGCAATTTTCAAAAATTGTCTGGAAAGCAAAAATTACTAGTTAGATTTACAAACTATGTAATAATCAGGAAAAGAGTTGCAGGGAGAAATTATGGAAGCAATTTTGCCGTGGGGAAAAGATGAAAAAATGTTAATTTTTGTTATATTTTGATCATATGGGCACTTTTTTCTTATGGTAATAGTATATGGGAAGTTCAATCATTAAGTTAACTAGAGATTAGCCCATTGAAAATCAATGGGAATGTTACATTAATTTCAATTCATCCAGGAAGTGAAGCACTTGAAATTTATTACATTCTAATACTACTGAGTATTCGATAAGATCATAGTAATTTTCTGTGATAAATTATAGCATCTTATACCTTGCTCTCTTTCTTACAACTTGATTTGCCAGTCTCTGGGTCTGTTGTTGTTCCGTTCATTTTCCCAGCTATTTCTTTCGCGACTTGATCTGCCAGTCTTTTAGGTTGCTGGTTTCAAAGGTTTTGTTCTTTTTCTTAAGAGCTTGATCTAACATTGTAAGGCGTTTCATAAGAGGAGTAATATTCTATTTACACAAAGCAATCCATAAGGTTAACCATACTGCAAATCAAGTTAATACTGAAATCAACAAAATAATGAAATAATCGTGTTGCATAGTTTAATTTTATAATTATTATAATTTATTACATGATTTTATATCTACTGATCTTAATTCCCATCAAAATGAAGGGAATGATGTTATTGATACTTGTTCCAATTATATTCAACTTTAATTCGTTTAATTTAACAAAGATATTTTTACTGACAAAACAATACTCTTTTAGCACGATGGAGGACTGATTGGCATTTTTGTCATTGAAGTTTATATTAGTAAGTCAGATAAATAATTTGTAAGACTTTTGTATGTTGAAATTATATTGAAGAATTTCTTCATTTTGCCTCGAGAATATGTAGACTTAAATAAATACGTATATTACATAGTTTAACTCAAATGAAGCTACATTAATTTATAGTTAATTGTAATTATATTTAATTAATATAGTTCTATTTATGTTAAATTAGTCCATTTCTTTTTACTTATGAAATGCTTTGTTTGTATGTAAATACATTAAAAGTAAATTATTTATTTGGCATGCAAAGTAAATAATCATCTTTATTTGTTTATTGGCAACAATACTGATGTTTTCTTTTACTGTAATTCTTTGATTGGCACTTCCAAGACCACATTTGAATTTACTTTAAATAACAGAAAGATAATAATTGTTACGATTGTTTCTGAATATAATTGTGGTTACATGACAATGTTCGCCATAAGTATTCATGCTTTTATATATTGTGCATTGTTAAATGTTAGTTTGTCATGAGGTGGCCTGCAGGAATCCTCTGTAGTGATAATTTTGATTCGATCCCTCCAATTTTAGGTTTTATCTTTGATTTTTACAAAGATGATGGGTCATAAGGGTATGTTCTAAGACATTCATCGAATTTATAAATAAATAGTAAATTTTTTCAATTCAGAAACAAATATGTTAAAATTTTATTTTAAAAATATGATTTTGAGATAGTTCAATTCCTTATCAGCAGCGAATCAGATTCAGGAGAGGCAACTTCACTCTTGCTTCATAATAGTATGATGTATTTTTTTTACTTATTATCGTGAGAACACGGAATTTATGCAGTAGTGATTTTGTTAATCGTAAGGTTGATTTTTGAGTTCCTTAAAATCATTTTCTTCTATATTGCATGTTGACTTGCATGTTCCTATGTTAAAATGCCAGCTAATGTGAATACCATATTTACTTGATTTTGAGCTGACTTTTTTTTTACCTTTTTCGTCCATTCAGAATTGCTCCTCAGCCTATAGTTGAGTTTATTTAAAAATCAGCTTAAAAGTAGTTGGATCCTAAAACTCAAGCCATAAATTGGGACGAGAAAGAGGTTTATATGAAAAATAATAACATAGCATCCATTTATCTTTAATAATATTTAAAAGTTATACTAAATTAGGTATGCCTGTATGCACGTTGCTTGTTCTGATCTACTCGCATATTCAAGACTTGCCATCTTTCCTTTCTCCTCACTTTAGTAGGAATCACCCATTCCTAGCAGTAGGGTTGCCACTTGTTCAGTTGTACTGCGAACAGTTTGGTAAACGAAGAGTTTTTGTTTTGTCCTTAAGTTGACCTGAGCACAGGATGACATATAATTTGTTTCCATTATCAAAGGTAACATTGATGGAATAAAGCAATCTGAAGATCCTATGCAGACTGGCATAAGCTGTAATGTTGGGAATAATTTTTAAACGAGAAAAAAGTTGCTGTAACTGGGAATCAAACCTGGGTCTTCCTCTTGCCGGGCGGATATTCTATCACTGAACTATCGTAGCAGATCAATTTTCTCGTATCTGAATGTGGATGTTTTCTTGGTTGGGACGGAACTAGCCAAGCTAGTATCAAACTGCCCCAACGGATGTCCTCGAAGAGATACACCGAATAAAACTCCTCCCTCTCAAACGGTGAGATTGCTAAGCAAGCAATTGATGGAATAAAGCGATCTGAAGATCCTATGTAGACAGGCATAAGCTGTAAGAAAACATCGTTTCAAAATTGTTCCCAACATTACAGCTTATGCCTGTGTGCATAGGATCTTCAGATTGCTTTATTCCATCAATTTCTTGCTTGGCAATCTCACCATTTGAGATGGAGGAGTTTTCTTCGGTGTATCTCTTCAAGGATATGCATTGGGGCAGTTTGATACTAGCTTGGCTAGTTCGGTCCCAACCAAGAAAACATCTGCATTCAGAAACGAGAAAATTGATCTGCTACGATAGCTCAGTGGTAGGATATCCGCTCAGCAAGTGGAAGACCCGGGTTCGATTCCCGGTCATAGCAGACTTTTTTCTCGTTTCAAAATTATTCCCAAACAACATTGCTAAAAATTTACATAATTGGCCAAGTTTATACTTATATCCAGTACATCAATCACTTTAAATATGGTTAATTAATCCTTTTTGTTTCAAAAACTTCATAATGAGTGGAATCATAGATAAATATCTTATAATGCATCTGAGAAACTTATATTTCATGGTACCTGAATAAAAAGTTGACTGTTGTAAAATCTAGTTATTATTGGTAGTAGTTATGTTATGCTATTTTCATGAAATGTTCATTAGTTTTATCAAAGTTCATTCTTTTGATAAAAATGCTGTCGATTTATTGAAATGTTTGATAATCGTGTTAGGAAAAGGTGGCAACCATAACTAGGAACCCTCCATTTCTTTACCTATTTGTTTTTGAGGGAAGGATATATCAAGTGATGTTATTGTTTGTGCGTTCAAAAATAGCTCCATTTCAAACTCACTCGATGGCACAAAAGACGATATGGTATGGGATGAGAACAGTAACAAAGAAATTACAATGGAAGACAGCAGTGTCTTCAGATGATGACACAGTTTTTTGATTCTCTGGACTTTGTTATTTGACACTTACAATCAAGTTATTCGCTTATGCATGCCATGCAAAAGGACCTTTAATCTGACAAAAAAAGTCTGATCAATCAGTGATAGTGATTTTTTACTTGCTGGTTGTTGAAAAAATGGGTGAGATGATAAATCAAGTAAATACAGTAAATAACATAATTGAAATCATATGTTACATTTTATATGAATTTGTTTTTGAATGAACATGCAAGACTTTTGCTATGTTGTAGGGGATGAATAATTCTAATCCTCATTTTCTAGTGTTTATAATGTATAGCTCATAAAAATGATTACTTCTAAATTGTGTTTGAACAGGCACCAGATAGACAGTGGTCAGATCATCAATGGGCACTCTGTGTATTTGACGACACAATTGAGTATGGAGGACCTGCATGTGCCAAATATCAGGAGTATTTCCTGCGCCCAATGCTTGCGTACGTTGATGATAAGTCAGCAGAAGTGAGACAGGCTGCTGTTTATGGATGTGGAGTACTGGGACAATTCGGTGGAGACCAGTTTGCAGGTATGTCAATACTATATTTATGTATGTGAGTATAATGACTGCAACGTCACTTCTGAATTTATGTGCTACAATGCCAAATTGCATTTTTTCAGGCATTGCTATGATTAGAATAAGTTAAATGATATAACAGTAGTTGATCATAGCATGAAAGTCCATAATTTACTGTATAGTATAACATGTCAGTTTTGGTGCTACAGAAACCAGCTCCTTCCCAAAGCTTGCTATTTGAAAAAAATACAGCTGTCTTATTGTTATCTTGAACTTTGAACTATAGAATGTTTCATGTGGACAATTTGGGCATATACTGATTTTGTGAATCATCTAAGGCTTGATCCATGTAGTGTCTGCACTAGAAAGTTTGTGCGAGTATTTAACAGAAAAAAAAGATAATACCTGAGCAAATTGTGGTATTTTTTCTGTTAATATAGTAGTACAGTAAAACCTCTACCTTACGAACCCCTTTATAGCAAAGACCTCCGGATATCGAACAATTGACGGCGGTCCCGCCAAGCTTGTATACAAAATCCCTAATTATAACCTCTTTACTACGAACTTCCGTACTACGAAAACTTCTGAACAACGAAAGAAAAAGATGTCACTTCAGTTTATATTTACCTCTTTAGAACGAAATTTCGCTCGCTAAACATTTTTTTACGTACGGAAAACGATTGAAAACAGTCTCCAATGCGCCAATTAGCGATAACCTTACAACAAGCCAATCATAGCACGTTTTCTAGCATGATGACGTATTTCCTGTGTTTCCGGCATTCTCGCGCCAGTGACAATCTCGTCCGAGAGTTGTAGTGATGCCGCTATGCATGCTTTTAGGGAAGTGGAGACTGCAGTTTCCCGAGAATTCACAAAGAATTTGAAACGGAAAAAAATAGATTCGTTTATTAAAAAATGTTGATGTATTTTAAATAGATCCTTTAAAAAAGTGTTGTATTTAAAATCATTCCCGATTAAATTAATCCCCTAATCCATTTAAAGGGAATTTCAACGAAAGATCAAAGCAATGAGGTATGTATCATGGTGAGGTGGTTCCTATACACTTTTTTGTGATAGTTAATTTGTTTGTCAAAGACTGAGCTGGAGTGTTGTTAAGAAGGTTAGTGAAAAATATTGATTGGAGTCTTGATTTGGAGTGCCAACGACAGTTAGTGCTTTCTTATGAAGAAAATGCTGCTTTCATTCATTTCGTTTTGAAATATTTGCAACCTGCGCCGTGGTAGTCAAATAGTAGTATATTAATTGGTGTTAAGAAGTGGCGTTGCTGTCAATATTTTTTTATAAACTTAGCGACTCAACAGATGCTTTAGGATAGGCTCAGCGAGTTTCACGTATTGCAACCTCGAAAAAAGTCTCATAATAAAAAAATTGCAGAGGATGTTTTCGTGCAAAACCTGCCAATCAATGCTAGAAAAAATAACACTGCATTTCAGTTATTTGGTGCTTGCCACTGTCAAACATTGCAAAAGGAAGATGAAATACTCCTTTAGCCAAACAATTAGAGGGTTACAATCTCTAATTGTTGGGCTAAAGGAGTATTTCACCTTTACTAATCTTAGCCAAAGGAGATGAATGAAAGTGGCCCATTGTGTCGTCGGGGCTTCAAATCAATAAGGTTGGTTATTAAACATTGCGGGTGCATTTTGAATATCGTCAACTTATGTGATACCTTTTCCTGAAAATAGGCATGTTTTAGTAGAGTTATGCCGTATCTGTGCATATGCCTTCATTTGGATAACCCCGTTGCTCCTGTATAATCTAACAGGCAATGCGCCCCTGAAGTTATGCAACGCCCAATTACTTCCGATCAACGCATTTCCGAATAACGAATAGACGAAAAATTGGGTCCCTTGATTTTCGTTAATGAGAGGTTTTACTGTATTGTGACGATGATTCTAAAAAATCCGAGTTACCTAATATGTCTTAAAATGGCTATGATGCTTTGAACTCATTGTCCTATAGGTGTTATACTACAAAAATAGTTGAAACCTTTAGGACTTTAATTTCTATCTCAAAAAAACTCCATTATGCATTTCCCTTGGTCATTGAAATAAAAAGTTGACTAATGATAGATAAGTTATATTCTTAATAAATGGTTTCTATAACCTTAAAATAGCAGGAAAAGTTTCATTTTTATTGCTTTGTTAAGGTTGTTACAAATTAAGATACAGTGAAACCCTGTATTTATGTTATCGGAATGTATGTTTTCCTGCTATTTACAACATTTTATTTTGGTCCCGTCAATTTTCCTGATTCCAATATAAGTAAAACCCTGTATTTACACTATTTCATTTGTAGTTTTCCCGCTATTTGCGCCATTTTACATTAGAATTTCTGATTTATTAAAAGAATTTAGCTTGCAATTCCCAACAGTTTTAGCATTTTTTGGCTTAGCTTTGTAAAAAAAATCAGAACTCTGTTGGATGAAAATTTTGTAAATGGTGGCAGAGTAGGAACAGCGCCCCTAGAGGCAGAAATATGAAATCTTTCTTTTCAAAATAGCACTCGCTTTAGCAGATGCTACGATGCTACTCAGGAACAACATACTTAGAGACGGAAATACGTACCAACTCTTTTGGGTGAAAACTTCAAAACCTCATACCTAAATCACATTAACAGCGCACCTAGATACAGAAATACTACCATATATACTCGATCTCGTGTATAGGTCGAGCCCCGACTTTTTCATAAAAATTTTTGCTTTTTTGTATTTCTCATGTATAAGTCGACTCCAGATTTTCAGGTGTAGTATAATGAATTTTTTGTATTCAATATGTGTTGATCCATTAATTGCCACATTAAGTTCCCTTTATTCTGATATAACTATGTTGTGTCCTAGTAGCAGCGAAGCAATTTGATGTCTCTTCCAGCATCACTGCATAACATCAAAAGTCCTAACATTGTATATGCCTTTTTAGTAGATCGAATGTCTCTGGATAGACTTAGTATTTTGTCTGTGTTCATTCAGAAGTTATCTTTGTGAAGGAGAACAAAACTGATGTTGGACCGTGGAGGATAGGTGATGCCAAAATTGACAATAAATCTGCGGAAAGATGTACTATGTGGTCCTAGGAAATGTGTTTTGCACATTTTTGGACAAGGAATGAAGAAACCTACACGTCGAAGAGTGCAAGTTTCGTACATGGAACAGTTTAGCAGCTTACGTTTAAGAAAGAGAAATGTAACGAAAATGCTAATTATTGTTTACGAAGGTAATTATAGTTGAGGGTGATGCTGACGAACATCTCGATGATCCATACGATGAAAATATTACTGAAAGAGACTGGGACGAGTTATTTGGATTGGATAGCTCTGATGATGACAATTTTCTTGGATTTTATTTAGGATTGATTTTAATGAGAATAAATGTTTTCTTTTAAACAATTGAAATAATTTTGGTTCAGGTTACAATAATATTACAAGTCTCCCCTTACCTATGTTGTTTCATTATCTGTTAGGGTCTTTGATTAAAAGCATCGAAATCTTATATTTACATTTGTCTTATGTTTTTCCTTCTGGTAGATCCATTTCTTGTCGCTTTCTCGGCATCGCCAGTGCTAGCGTCACCTTGTTTACCTTAGCCGTAGTTATGCGCACAGTACCAAAATTTTTTACCACAAATACTTCGGTGATACCAATTTAGTCTGCGTTGCTTAGAGGTAGGCGTTGCCTTTCCACGTATCACCAATTAGGTGTTTCTTTGTTTACATGTTACAGAGTTACCATGTTGCGCATTTGTCTTGCTGCCAGTTTTCTGTCGTGCTGCCGTCACGTTACCGAACTTAGGTTTATCAAAATTGCTTAATTCTTTGAAAAGCATCAAAGATCAACTTAGGATCACCAAATTATATAGTAAGTTATTCTTTTATATACATTGTTATTTAAATAGGTATTCAATAGTTATCAATATAGTAAAAGTACAACAAGAGTGTAAATTCCATCAAATTTAAATAACTGCAAGGCAAATAAAGTCGTGGGTTTAAACCTAACGAAAATAGTTCTCGTGTATAAGTTGACCCCCGAGTTTTTTGCGAAAAATGTGGTTTAAAAACCTCGACCTATACACAGGTATTTATGTTATTTACTCTTTGAACCAAGTATGAATGCTATTGGAAAGATGTTCAAGTTGGGCGCTATCATGTTTTTACCCTTAACACTCAAATTCTGCCCCTAGGCTCCCACAGTCTGTAATTAAATTTAAGTTAATTTGTTGTAATTTAAATTATCGTATTGTCCCAAATATAACGTGGTGTTTTTTTCCAAAAAATGAAATTTTAAAAGATCGTAAAATCGTGTTTCGAAAAATCACCATACATTCTGCATGTCTGTTAAGTGATACAAGATACTTGTTACATTGTAAACACATCAGGAGTACATATTACAATGTACTTGAAAAGCATCTGAGGCAAAAAATAGATCAATTTCAGTTGGTGGCTGAACTCATTAGTCATTGAATTGAAGCTAGCAGTGCATCAGTGTATTTTTTGTATCTACCTTAGCGAGTTTTTACCCATCTGTTATTTTTTAAATGGGTGACAAAAAGGATGTTGATCATGTTGAGAAAAAAGGTTCTCCCAAATCTCAGGTTAACAGAGTATTCCGATGAAGTTATAACATGAATTTTAAAATGGTCGTAGCTGAAGAGGTGGAAAAAACAAACACTATTCAAGCTTTGAAAAAGTATGATGTTCCTGAAGTAAATACACCTATGTATGTCTATGTACAATTTTTCAGACAAATGTAATATGGAGAATGTAATGGAAACCCAAGCATACTATTCTAGCATTTTAATTCGGTATATATTTTAATATTACTATTATTAAAAAGTGTGCTGGTTAACTAAATGAATAAATAGATATACTATTTATAAAGCTCTTTTAACACTGATTTTATTGTTAGTTTTACTGGAACAAATGAGCGAGTTTAAAAGTAAAATCAGTTTAGCTATTTTTCCTTTTCCCGCAATTTACACTTTTTTCCCAGGTCCCTAGAAAAGTGTAAATAAGGGGTTTTACTGTATATCCATTAAAATTTCTTGTTGCTGTTAATGAAAATATTTACATTTTTTATCATAATGTTTAAATTTAAATGAAAAAGAAACTTGTAAATTTCCACTAATAATTTTAATACAGGACCGATTTCGCCTGTTACAACATCATCATCATTCTTTTTCATTTAAATGGAATCTTTCCACTAAGTGGAGCCTTCCCAAGTGGACTTTGTTTAAATTTAAGAAACACTATTGTATTAACAGCATGTATGTAATCACAGATTCAAATTCTTGTACTTCTGCGGTACCTATGTCATCTCACATATGCCAATTACTCCATTTTATTTTCAAACATTTTAGGTGCTTGTGCAGAAGCTGTTCCACGGCTGATCAAAGTCATCACGGCCCCAGAATCTCGAACTCCAGAGAATGTTAATCCAACAGAAAATGCCATCTCCGCAGTGACCAAAATCCTTAAATACAATAGCTCTGCTGTTAATGTAGAAGAAATACTACCACATTGGTAATCATTTTCTTTTGCATATGTCAGTCTTTTGATTAAGTTAATCATGGAATTGCATTTATATAAGAATTATGACTCTGTGAAAAATAGTCAAACATAATTGGCAATTATTTTCAATGTAAAAAGATGTTTAGAACATTGAAATTTTTTACAATAATGGTGAAGGGTGCTGTAGGTCAAATTGGTGATTTTGGTACCATAGTTAGTTTTCATGGATTTGGCTGTTTTCTGAAGTTTTAATTTATTTATGTTGGATAAATTTGAACAGGCTTTCTTGGCTGCCAGTATATGAGGATGTAGATGAGGCGCCACATGTCTACGGCTACCTGTGTGACCTAATTGAAGGCAATCACCCTTTGGTGCTTGGGCCATCCAATTCCAACCTTCCTCGTCTCATTGCCATCATCGCAGAAGCATTTACTCTAGATGCCCTTAGCCTTGACAATGATGTCTCTAAGCGCATGGTGGGACTTGTGCGGCAGATTCAGGTGTGTATTACATGACTAGGAGATGTTGACTAAGAAAGCACTATTAGTAGCTTAGTTCATGCTGGTTGACATACTAGCATTATTTTTATGCAGTTGTGTATTTAACATCGTTTAATTGCTTTTGGTATGATAGATAAAAAGCTTTGAAAAGATACCAAATTAATAAGTCATAAATGTTGAATTTTCATATAAATATAATATTTTTATATTGTCAATCTTGTAAAACTCGCTAAAAGTTGGGTGTTGAAGATGCTGGTTCTGGTGAACGCACCTGGATCAAAAATTTGTCCTGGAGATTACAAATAAAAATTTCAAATCGTGGTTATTGAGATTCAATTGAAACCAAACCCTCAAATGAAAATATACTTTTTCATCTCAATATTTCTTCCAAAATAAGTATTTAAGCATCAACATTTAAAAATGTGTTTGGTTGTTGTGTTGTTGTTGTGATTGGTATCTCCATTAGCCTTAACAAGGTTATAAAAAACTTGAACCCTTGGCACTTTTTCCTTTTCACTGTTATTCACCTATTTATCTTTAGGATACAGTGATAAGTCAACTTGTTTATGGTTAGGAGGCTCCTGAGGTTTAAGAAACTGCTAATGTAAGCAGGTTACAGAAAAATATTTACAAATCCCATGCCTCTCTCTCTCACTCCTAAATACCTAACAAGTTACACTCGACTTGCAAGCTACTGTCCATTCACACTGGGTCTGCAAGCACAAACGTTTAATCTTGTTATAAGTTCCATTACAAAACAGTACTTTTCCACAATATCTATTTTTCCTTATGACCAGTTTCACTGTGATATGCCATTATCTGGTGCAGATGATGCCATATCACAGTGAAACCAGCCATAAGGAAAAATATATATTGTGGAAAAGTACTATTTGTGTTTTATCATGGAAAATATTAAACACTTTCACGAAGTCATGTCAGAGAAGGTTAATTACTTGTTATAAGTACTAGATATAGCTAAGACAAGTATTTAATTTTTCAATTTTTGATACTCGAGTTCTTATTCTGGAACTTATTTTCAGCCAGAATACAACCTTGATACTTCCCTAGTGAAATCAGTACTTCAATTTGAAGAAATTTTGAAATCAGAAGTGTAGACTATGAACCAATTCCACAAAGTTACACCTTCCACAGTTAAATTCATTGCTTAGTTAATATATGGATTTACATTTCTCATCTGTATTGTAGTTGAATGAAATTTATATTTAAGTTCTAGTTGCTAGCAAAGTCAGTAAATTGAATATTTACAATTGAAATTTCTAAGTTCTAAAAATTATATTGTACCTTTATCCTCAGGGCAATGGTGAGGTATTCCAGGCCTGTATCAACCAACTGACTCCAGTGCTTCAAAGAGCATTACATGAAGTTTTGAGTGCAACCAACTGACAGCTGTGGTCAAATGTCGACTGTTTAGTCTCCAAACCAGCTTGACATTAATGACATGATCACCTCAAATTTTAATGGTATAGAAGTTATTTATCTTTCTAAACCAGTGGTGTTAAATTGCAAAACAACTCTCCATTCTCTCGTGAGAGTATGGTGTTGGTTTTACAGTTTCAAACAGAATAATTCCAGTACTGGAAGTATAGAAATAAAAAATTGGGGGCCCCGTGTTGGATGTGATTGGTGCCTTTTAGACTTGAATGGAGTATTGGAAAGTGCTGTTTGCTATCCTGGTTTTGATGTTAAGAGGACAGATGGTAGTGTAATCCCCTTAGGCTCTACTGATGCGTTTCGGTTGCAAGTGGGAAAGGCTAAATCATTAATTGGTTGCTTGAACTATTTGAAGGGTGCAGAAGACAGGTTAAATGATTCTCGGGGTAGAAAGAGTTCGGCATGTAGTGTGCTGTGGTTTGAACAGTGTGAAGACTGCGTTTTAGGTGGAAGTGTTGTGGTGCTTGTGTATGACCCCTGTGTTGCGCCCTTTCACTACAGACGTCTTGGATACTCAGCAGTTGACATTACTTTATAATTCCTTTATGGGGCAGAATGTGTTTGCGTCTCTGTGACACCCGTTGATATGCTCCTGGTGGTTTTATGCCTTACAAGGGACTGTTAAATCAAATCTGGCTCTCTCACCTCTTCTATTTGACCTTGCTTCTCTTGCCTGCCTTTTTCATAGTTTAGAGCATTTCAGACCTCTTTTGTGCAAAACTTGCTGAGGAGTGTGTCGAGACCGCTCACCAAGATTAAAGAAGTCATTTTTAAGTCTGAATTACTGGTGGACTAATTGAAGCATATTCCAAGCTTCACTTTTGTGGCAGCCATTGCAGTTTTTCTTGTTACTGCAAGTTCCTTGCTTGTTTGGAATGTTGATTCTATATGCCATTACTTTGTGTGTTTTGGCCTAAGAGTTGTTGTTATGATGCAAAGAAAACCATCAGTCTTTGTAAATCAAGTATAAGTCAAAAATCTCATAAAGATCATGACAGTCGACCTGAAGGAGTGTCCCCAAACTGTGTATAGTATATTTTTTCAAATGGGCACCCATTGTTTTATCTGGATCGAAAATATTAAGGTGTACTTCCTCTTTATGATGCATGTATGGAAAAGTTGAAATCAATTTAAATGAATTATTCCACAGGTGACAGTGTCAGTCTTCTGTTTGAAATGCTTATTTTGACAATATAAATTATATGAAAGTGAATGTCATTCACCACACTTGACTGTGATAGTTGTCTTTTATTTTTGTTCTTTTAGCAAGATGTACAGTTAAAACCAACAATTCATTTTAATGACATTTTAGATAAAACCTTTTTTCTCTATTTCAGTTCGATGTACGAAACCGTTTAAGGGACTTCTTATTCATGTACTGTCGTCTAGTATATTAATAAATGACTTAGAATTGTTTCTATGATTCAACATCCCTTATGACCGTTTTCTGTTTAATTTCATGCGCCGTTATTTTAAGTTATGTGCCGTTGAAAGTTAGTTGATTTGTTAAATGCTACAGTAGTCATATGAACGCTGCTAGCCTAGTAGTTTTAAAGCATGGCAAATTTAAGTAGCAACGTTGCACTTGAAACAAAAAACAGAAATAGCTTGAATGTTATTTGAATACGTAATCGTCATCGGGGAGTGTACGCGTCTTCCACCGTCACTATCGTCACGTCACATGGCGTGACGATAGAATGCGGGCACTGCACAACCAGCGACTCATTTTCAGAGCACGCAAGGAAAACACTAGTTGGCCTGCAAGGAGGCCGTGAAACAAGATCATAAGTATCGCTCTGAAAATGGAGAATAACCCAAGTCCTGCTAATTGCAAGAATGGAACGACCGAAGAAACCCTACCTGCTGGTACCCGCGCAGGTAATTTTGATAATTATAAGAATGGCAGAGTAATACCATTAAAAATCATGGGAAAGATGGATTTCGATAAATTTTAAAATTAATGCGGCATAAATTGTATGGTTGATATTGATTTAGAGTTGCAAATCATTCTAACTATAATACGATCATGTACCTTGATAAATATGAGTTAAAACCAATGTTCGTACGATAGTACGGAATAGTTAATCCTTTGCTTCGGAGTAAGAACTATTTCTTATTAGTAAAATTTAGAATTTTTGTTAAAGCTATCCCATACTTGTTGCGCCGAAGAATTTAATGTTACAGTTCCCTCTGGAATGTAATCTAAGAACTAATACGTCGACGTCATTGTCAAACTGCTCGTGTAGTCTGCTGCAAGTATTTTGGTTGTCATAGGAAAATGCATAACAAGTTGCCAAATTTAATTGGCCCTTATATCAGCATGCAAATTTTACGATCGCAGAAGTAAATGTAAGTCTATGGTACTTACATGGAGCCTAGGATAATTTGGTACGTCTTATATGGAGTGTATTTCAGCAGTTAATTGAAATGGGCCTAAATTAATAGAATCCGGTTAGTGTAATAGGAGAGATCTATGATATTTCAACGGCTATTGTATTAAATCTTGCATCATAGAGTAGCGTGTTATCCCAAATATATTACATCGCAGTATTTTCTATTTAAGTGATGTAATAATCGTTAACATGTGATTTCAGGAACTTCGTTACCAAACAGTTCATGGATGAAAAATCGAAAGCTTCCTACAATGTCAAGAAAGCGTCCCTATGATGTAATTTGCAGGAACTCCAATTCTCAGGATTCCATGCCTCACTTAAAAATGGTAATGTTCAATTCTTTTTTTTAGAAATTTCCACTTCATTTTCAAGTTAGCACATCCATTGTTTTATCCCACTGTGTTTTCTTATTTCTGAAGGGATGTGCATAATGTAAAAATTATTCAAAATAGTTTTATCCTAGACATTACGTATAGTCAATTATTTCCTTTAAAATTGTTGACTCTTTCATTAATTACTGGTGTTAATGTGCCATGAAATGCAAGAAAAAGATACCGGGTGAAAATACTAGAAAAGAAGTCTTTTTTGTGGGGCTCCTTTTTGATGAATAGTGAGTTTAAACTTTTAGAATTAACCTCGATCTTTCCTGTTTCTCCCGTAGTATCAAAGCTATGCCAGATAAAACTAACCTCAAACATACCTATTCATGTTTTGAATGTGCTGTTTAAATGTTTCTGTATTATGATAACTTAATTATGTAAATGATTGAACTGCTTACCTAAATACTAGATTTGGAAATATGGGAATATCGTACCCCATATTTACTGTAAATTAATATAAAATTCAAGCTATCATTGGATTACTAAATTTTCATTTCTTCCAGCATAATTCTTATGGCATTTTCACCTTAATTCTTTGTCGTAGTCACTAGTAGTCATTTTTGGTAGTGCTTTTATCTTTTTTTCTTTGAACATTGGATATTTATTATAAAAATAGACAATATTTCTGTTAATATCATAATGGATGCCTTTGTATGTTGTTACTCAGTATGTTGCATTGTTATAGTTTCTTTGAGTTTTAGTTCTACTTGTTATCCTTGCATGTTTGTCTATGATTATGGTGATCAAAAATACTTTTTCATCATTTTTATCCAGAAATCTGCTTAAGATAATGTACGTTAAGGAAATATTAATTTTCGATACAGAGACATTTAAAACTTGTTAAATAATAATTTATTATTTGATTAGTTAAGCTTTTTATAAAGTAGCATACAAAATTACCTCTTCTGTCTACAAAATGAAATTTCCAGTTAGCATTGTACATGTATGTAAACTACTTCATGGATAATACATTTTCAGCATCCACAAATGTAACCAGGCTTTGGATGTATTTTTTTCTTTTATGCAATAGCAAACCATGTTCCTACCAGAAGGTGTAAACCTTGAGATGAAACCATCAACATACTTTTCATTTTGAGTGATAGTTGTGATTAGGGGATTTATGAATTGTGTCTCAAGGAGTTCTCTCGTAAGCAACCTAGAAAATGAGAGAATTTATCCATACTTTGATTGCTGTATGAGAGTTAAATATAAAATTTAGTTAGCCATGTAGTTGATGATCTTCTTTAACCGAACCTCTGTTTTCACATTATGGTGATATTTTGCTCAGGAATAATAGCTTAGTTTTAAATGTATGTACCTTAATTCGTTCACAAAACTGTAATTATTTTAGTTTAAATTTAGAATAATTTCGATAAAGGACGATAGATTTACAAAAAACAATGACCCTTTTTATTCTTTATCACATGGAAAAGTTAATTTGATACTTAGATTTCCAGTTCCAGATCGAAAGTTGTTTAAAAATTGTTCATTTGAGGACCTCGTTGACTGTCAATTAAATAATCATAAATATTTAATGGAATTCCGTTGTTTCTGGAATGGAAGTCACATCAGCCTCAAGCCCTTATGGATGAATAACAGGGAGAAATTGCGTCAGAACTACTTTATAATTCAGTAGACATGAAACGGTTAGCTTTTATGCGGAGAAGCAACAAAAACCGGCAGTTTTGGTTTCCTTGTATTACTGTTATTGACCTGAAAGACGATATTAATCTTGATAATATTCCAGTAAAGCGCCAAAATTGTAAAGATATTTGAGTTTTACTTGGACAATAATTGATGATAAAGGTAACTAGTGCGAACATACAACGTTCGATTTTGCCTGGAATTTCGACAATATAATAGGTGTCAGCACCTATTATACCGATCGATCACTGTGAAAAAATACGTATTTATTCGCTAACATTAATTAATTGGGAGATTTCAGTTTCCCTTTCCAGATTGGGTATCTTTCAGGATCTACTTCTGCACATGACGTATCGTATTTTAGTGACTTATATGTAAAAGAATATCGGCGCCTTATAACTTATAAAAATATTTTCTAACGAAGTTCCCTGCTCAGGAACAGTTTTTATTGATATTTGTGAATCGGTATCATTTTAATGATCAATAACAATTATATTTATTTCATGTTTGTAGAAATAATATTCCCGTGTTTTTATTATACATCGAGTATTAAGTAAAAAATAATATAGAAAGAATTTTATTAATTCAGAAATGTTAAAGTTCCAGTTTGTTTGTATACCTATCTTTAACGTCCCCTTGATGCTTCTATAACCCTTCAGTGGTAACGTGAGATTTAATCCCGCCAGTGGTAACGTTGGGTCCAAGGGACCCAGGTAACAAAATGGCTTGTAAAAAATGAAGTGTTAGAGAATACAGCATGAAATTTGCTCTTTGTTATACTTCAGTACATACTATATACCTAATATAAAATTTTCTCTAAAAAAACAAATAAAATGCTTTCAAAATAGATCTTAATTAAAAATTCCAAAAATTTGCAATATGAATTTTTAAAAAAATCGCACGGAAATTTAGTTGTTATCAATGCAATCACTGCACACCATTGATGCATGTTTAAGTCAGATATACTTCAAACACTTTTGGCAGTAATACTTTGATTTAGAGTCTTTACAGTAAATGGATCTTATTGTACACAGACCTGCACATTCGTTCTACAACATCGTCCGGTTTGTGGGTTACTTTTAAAACTTCCGACGGCTGGTTTCCAAGGCATGCATTTTTATTCCATATCGGCTTGGTTTATTCGGCATGTATACTTTAAAGGGACACCTATCGCGGAATGCTGGAAGCATTTCGTCAAGAGTTAGGTACTCTCCAGCAGAGTACCACTTCGAACATTTTGCAACAAACGCCACAAATAATTGTCGTATAGGTGCCAGATTGTCCAGTCTACGTCTCTCATTTCTTCCTCTTTATTCAGATCAAAGAATTTCTTGGAAGACGTAGAAGTCATGACACGAAAAAACTTTTACGAGTGGTAACGTAGGGTCTGTCAGACCCAAATAACATTTCACCCTTTGGCAACTGTTGATAAACTAAAAGCTGGGGCACGTGCCGTCCCATGACCGTCTCATGAGTATTTGATAGGAAGGTACTGTAATGGAGAATGTTGCAACTCAAACCGATCTAGTTCAAAAATACAAAAACAGACAGCGTTGGGTCTGTCAGGGTTAGCAGGGCTAACCAAATAAAAGCCCTACCGTGCCCTCATGGTAAGCCAGGGTCAGCGACAAAAATGTTAGGCCACTTGTTAGATGCAATCGGGCCGGTCCTAGATACGGGCCAGCCGGGCGAATGCCCGGGGCGCCAAAGTTTTGGGGGCCCTATCCCGACAATTTATCCATGCATAAAGGGACCATATTTCAGACAGCCAAAGCGGGGCAAAATCGATTTCAGGATAGTGAATGCGGGACAAAGCCCTTTCTGGTTGGCTATTGCTGGTTTTAAAAGAATCTTTGTAAAGGAAAATTTACTAGTCCGTTTACAAAGAGTATACAAGTATAATTTTGCAGTTATAAATGTGCGCTATATTCCATTTCTCGTACGCTGCCGCGCCGCAAGAGAAAGAAACGAAAATGAAAAAAATCAAAAAGTATGAATTACTTCGGGGAATTGAGCAACGAACTTCACATTCCGATGCACGCACTCGACTAGCGTTCCACATGCCGCTCGAAATCCGGGGCTGTCTGGTCACTTTAGTTATATCTTATAGTTTACTGGTAAAAAGTTTGTATAATCGGTACATTTATCATCAGTACATCCAAAAGCAGGACAGTTTTACGTCCCCTAAAGTTTTTTTGGGGACAGCGGGACACGTTCAAGAGCGGGACTGTTCCGTCGAAACCGGGACGTCTGGTCACTTGATCCATGCATTACTTGCAAGTGAATAAATATTTGGTACCAATTTATATCGAGGAACAGGCTAGAATCTTGATGGCATTCCTTTGAACTTTTTGTTATCAATAATGTTTACAGAGCGGTGAATAAATTAAGTTTCTTTGTAAATATCTCAACAAACATTAACGGAGGGGGGGGGGGGAGGGCGCTTGAGTGCTATTCTCCCGGGGCGACACAATTCCTCCTGCCGCTCTTGCTTGCAGTTCCTCTCTCGATCTGAAACCGTAACATTGTTTTCACGCCTACGGGTCACATGTGGTTCCATTCCAACGATTTCTCGTTTGGTTCTTTCAGATGCGGCATCCCATCGAGTGCATTCACATTGCATTTCGCCCTTGCGACTCCCCTTTTAATTCCATATTAATTCGGGGAACGATTATTTGCGATTTAATCGGAGTTACCTTCGATTGCGTTTTTATTTTTTATTCCTCTCTTTGTATTATAATTAAAGGACGTTCAATTGCACAAAATATTTTATTTTGTCACCTATGTATTTTAGCGTATTTTTCCTTATTTTGACGTAATTGGCTGTTTTTCCATTTCTTATGAATTTATCTGTCGGCGTTTAATACTATATCAGATATAACCTTATCGTCGATATGCTACATATTCCTCGAATTTCCGCCAAAACCAGGCGACAATTCTTAAGAGATTGATGTGTAGATAAAGCCAATGAAGGGATCTCCATTGACGCCAAAGTTATGAGCTGTGGGTGATAATACTTGTTACCACATCTCGGAAAGGGTCCTCTTGAGATTTGAACGGAGTGGCGTGATGTTGTTTTTTAACTTCAATCTATTCCGTTATCTGTTTGTCTTAAGTGGATTAATGTATTTTCTTTATATCTTAAGGTCGCTTGAATTGCAACTCCTTTTCTTCGGCGCACGCGTATATCGGTCAAGGAAAGAAATTTATATATTTTTATTTTAGACGCAGGATAAAAAGTAAAAGTAAACTGATAGTCGCATCACCATTTCATTCATAAATGCCACTTTTAGATTTATTTATTAAAGCGAGCCAATAATTTTATATTCATTTGTTTCGGCGCATGCGCCGTTTTTCACACCGTTGTACAATTTGAGCTGCTTGAAGAGCAGAGGAAAAATACTGCATTTCGTATTAATAACACCCCGATTTAAGGCAATTTAACGCAACTACGGCCGACTTAAGGTGGAACTTCCCGTAAGAGGATATCTAAAGGTGCCCGTTGCTGTTTTAGGGTTGATAATAAGTTTTTTGAATGTCTAAATATAGTATTATCTGTATTTCCAATCTCAACTTTTATTGTTTCTTCTGATATCTCAATTTTCTTCTTGAATTTATCTATTTATAAATTCCTTCATAAGAACCTAGAATTTTACTAAGATTCTTCTGACTAACCTCTCTTGACTCTCCATTTGGTATAAGTAGCTACAAATCTCCGAAAGTGTAAATTCAAGCTAAGTGGTGGTTAAGGTCAATGTTAAATTCCCCGTTTTCTGTCGTGATTTATTTATATTAAGACCTTAAAAAATGTCGGCTCAGCTCACAAGTGAATCATAGTGCCTCTAGCTACGTACAAATAGAAATATGATATGTATAATAATTATAATGAGTGCGAAGCAGCAAAAGCTCAAAGCATCGCTGAGGCCGACTCAAGTAGATGTTAAAAAAATATGGATGGGAACTAACTATTATTCTTTATCGTTCGTCAAATTTCATTTTTTAGCCGTAACTGACGAATTGATGAATGCGTCAACTTTGAGGTAGCATTTGGGGATAATATTATTTATTTTTTATTTAAAAGATACAATACAATTTGGTGATAACCAGGTGGCATGTATGCAAATAGCAGTAATTATAAAATAATTAATATACAAAGAATGCATAAGGTCAAACATAAATATACAGATACAAACATTCCCTTGACTAAAAACAAATAATGAACCCGTCTATTTTTTTTACCCTTTGGCTAAGCATTTTAACTTACATTTAAATAATTTAACAGTTTTTGGGTAGGGTTGGAAGAGTTCCTCAGGCAACTTGTTCCATTCCCTAACACCTCTATTAATAAATGCAAATTTACCTACGTCCGTTAGTGCATTTCTTTCTTTTGTTTTATGCGAATGGTCATTCCTGCCTATATATTCCGGTTCGCATAGTCTCTCATGCAATTCTTTCCATGCAGGATGGCTACTCCTACTTTGATAGATCCCTGCTAGTCTGTTGATTTGATTTGATATTGGCACACTCTTATCACTGTACCGTTTACTAATACACTTTTTACCGTCTATCGAAGTCGATACGTTCCATGTCAATTTGTGGGTAATTTAAGTCGGAAAAATTGCGTTGTCCTGTCCGGCTTCTCCATGCGAAATAAAGAAACGCTTCATTCCTCTCCGTCCTTCTTATTTTACGAAAGGGTGAACGTATTTACTGTCGTGCTTTGTGTCGTTCTCCGTTCGCTGATTCATTGGTTATTTTTTCCACTCATCCCCGGTTTGACAAAATAATTAGCGTTCATTAATTGGACTTGCCGATCGTTCTTCGACGCGACTGTATGTCCCAAGGTTTCGTGGCAGCGAAAACTTATGGCTGATTCTTCTATTTGCTGTAATTCATCAAGCTGGGACCTGAGCCGAGTAATCGTCTTTAATTACATTTAATGTGGTGTGTCGAGTGCGTGAAAAGGAGTTTTTATTTCGCGTTTCCTTCATTATCGAAAAACAAATGCCTTGGAAAATTTCCCCTAACGCTTGTAGCCTTTTTATGGCTTACTTGCATCTTCTAAGTCATTAATTCTAATTGCGTTTAACCGCAGTGTCGGCGTCACGTTGTAAAGACATGCTATTCGGCGAAATTTCTGGGTTCGTCTACGGTTTGGTCTATGGCTTCTTACTTTTCTATTATTGGTGTTTTAGAGTATTAGCTACGTATGCTACACCTAATTCGCTAGGAAAGTAGCCTTGGTTTTGTGTGAAAATCTGAAATACCGCAAGTAGAAAAGCCGGGGAAAGTGCCGGAAATATAATTTTGTTAAATAAACAGCTCTTCAAAAGTTGGCACGTAAGTATAAAAAATTGGAAACAATAAGTGCTTATCTTACGGTCAGAAATCTCAGCAGAAAGGTCTTGAAGCGATCCCCGAAATGTAAGTAGTGGCAGCTGGAAATGAACCCCAAAAAGTGCTCCGTGATGAATTTCTGGCAACGCAGGGATCAGATAGATTTTCTTTGTAAAATAGATGGCAAAGTATAGCATAGGGCAGCAAGATTCGTGAAACAAATTTACGATCCTATGTATTGTGTTACTTGATTACATACTAAAGCTTCGCGGCCCCCGAGAGCTCTCTATGCGACCCGCGAAGCTATGATGAAAAAGTGGTCGATAAAATTTGTTATAGACAATTTCACATTTTTTCATTATAATTATCATCTCAAAACCTTCTTTTCTGGTGGAGCTTTAACACGAGTAATTTATTTAGACTTGATTTTCGCTAATATGAGACCACAGAATTCCTTGGTAACTTTTAATGTACATCTACATCATACCCTGCAAGTCACCTTTTCGGTGGATGGCAGGGGGTGCAGTGCACCAAGGGTCCATAGTTTTCCTACGTTATCTTTTTCTATTATGGTCTCTTATCGTCCTAGGGAAAAACGATCCTCTATATCGCTCCGTTCTACAGTCGATCTCGCGAATCTTATCCTCACTGTCCTGCCTTCCGAGATGCGTCGGGCTTCTGATAAGTCCTACTACCTCATTCGCTAGTCCCTCCGACATAAATTTTTCCAGTAGTTTAATTCTAGCCTGCAGCCTACGTTCCTCTAACGATGTCCATTTCAGATTTTCTATTAATGATGTTACGCTTTGTTTACTATCGTAATTCCTCTTAACAAATCTAGCTGCCCTGCGCTGAACCTTTTCTATCTCGTTAGCGAGTCCCTTTTCGTAAGGATCCCACACAGCTGAAGCATATTCGATCTGCGGTCGAACCAAGGATAAATAACATAATTCTTTCACTTTTTCGGAGCCATTTCGAACTATTCTCCCTATAAAGGCCAGCTTTTTGTTAGCGGCACCTATCAGTCGGCGAATGTGGGTGTCCCACGAGAGATCACGATGGATCGTGACTCCAAGGTATTTAATCGAGTCTGAAACTGGAATCTCTACTCCGTCCAACGAATAATTATTATTCAACGAGATACTCTTGGTTCTCCAGAAGTTGATGATGTAAACACTCTTCCGGCTCACCGAACCTCTCGTAACTTCAAGTGCGGCCCTCCTAATCATTCACAACTATGAATGCGGCCCGCCATGTAAAAAGGTTGGGCTCCACTGTTGTAGAGTATCTCCAATAGCCATAACAAGGTTTGTGTCCATAAGACGAGCTAGATAATTTTGTAGTGATTATTAACACCGGTTTGCCTGCAGCGAGTTGCGCGAGGGAATTAGGCTTGGGGTTTAAACGCAAAATTAAAGTGACGATAAAGAAGTTCCTCAATGGAATACCTTGGATCTGAGTCACCTGCGTAGAGCAGCGGAAGGGGCGAGCGAATTGTAAGCGTGAGTGGAAAGGTTGGAGAGAGAGAGGGGGGGGGGAGCGGACAATCGAATGGTTGCCTCACCCGCCGTCGCCGGTTGAAGATGGAACCTGTGACCGGGAAGTCGTATTTCGCAATCGACTCGTCACGTGGGGGGTGGTCACCCCGGTGAAGGGGCTTATAGGAAGTCAGGGGGAGGTGAAGGCAGCAGGTGGGCAAGGATGTAGGCTAGGGTCGCGGCGGGGGTCCGATGGAGGCGTCTGGTCGTAAGGTCCTCCCCACCTAGGAAGGGGGATGACGCGTGTAGACGCCATGTGGCGAATCGTGTCGGGCCTAAAGGTGAATTTACACGGTTCAATGCCATCGAGCAATCCGATTGAATCGGCAGCATTATTAAACTTCCGCATTGAAATAGAAGTTGTTTTTACGAATCAATGAAATTGATATCACCAATTCAATTGAATATGGCGACAAATAAAATCGTTCGTGCGGGTATTCGCGTTATCTGTGACCATTTAATACACGAGTGCTATAAAATACTATCAAAAATTGAGAAAAGAAAAACTACGTTTTTGGATAAGGAGATGGATCATGAGACGAGATATTTTAGGAGCATCGGAATCTTTGTTGAGTGAATGTGGTTTTCTCTGGCATTCACGATTTTATAATCAGTTTTTGCTATTCCACAAGCACTCGTAGTTTTTTATCAAGTCCAAAAACAACGGTGTATGATCTTCTCTCCACTTAAAAACCTGATTCTTCTGTACAATTCCCGGAACGAACCAACACAACTCGCTTTCTTCAGTTCACTTGTCATTCACGGCTTAAAACCAGAGCATCTGTGATGTCTCGAGACGAAAATGCTTTCAATGCTATTCAAATTCCCTTTACACTAATCAATCATCGTTCAATGTGGGTGATTCATTCCCATTGCTTCCATGGAATTGAACAAAAGTAGAGCTCGATCCTACTTCATGCAATGTTCAATGCGATTGCTCAATGACATTGAATTCCTGTTCACACTTTTCAATTTTTTTTTTCAATTTGGATGATTCAACCGGATTGTTCAATCGAATTGAACCGTTTAAATTTGCCTTAACCGACCCGACCTGCGCGCCTCTTCAAAAGGCGCGGTGAGTGGTCCCCTGGCCGCTCTCGTGCCGATGGACTCGTCGATAAGACTCCAACCACGGCTCCCAATAGGGCACCAAAAGGCCTCTCGAGTCGCCCACCAATCGATACGAGGTCATCTCCACGTCTCCCTTTGTCTACATTTTCGATCATCTCAATAATGCAAAAAGATCGCATGGTCTTCGATCCATCTGATTTATTAATTCATATTTATATTGGTGCTTAATATTTTCAGTTCGCAGATTAAGAAGCTCGGATGAAATTGAAAAAATAGAAGTTACATCGACGAAGATTGGTTTTCATTTTGAAATTTGAATATTTTGACCAAATAATAATATTTTCATCCCGCCGGGAACACGACATACGTTATCATTCATATTCCACGGGAGTATCTTCTACGACCTGGTTTGAACAGAATTTTTGTCCGTATGGTTCACTGCATTCGTTTCATCTGACTAGCACCGTCTCTGCTCCAGCCCGAGGAAGTTTTATTTGACCTGACCGTTATTGTAACTTGAATGGAAGTAGTCTGCTGTTCGTTTCTCAATTCTGGTTGCGTGATGTACGGTATTTTGTGTTGGCCTTTTATTTTATTTGTGGGAATTAGGACCGAGAAGAACTTTCTCCCGAGGAAGATTATTGAAATATAACTAAGTCCTAGAAGTTGTGTGATTTCCAGATCAAATGAAATGAAAAATTGGCATTTCTAAGGGCATTATATAGTCCCTGTTATGTATTGTTACGTATTGTTCTAATGGAAAAAATCCTCCCTAGCTGTATTTGCGTAAATTATGGGGAAGGGGGATTTTTTCCATTATATAGTTCGCCGTAGTCTCGTTTGATTATTAATAATTAACCGTTGTTTGTTTTGTAAAGATTGTTAATTCCTGCTATGTCTAGAATGTATAATTTGGGGATTGCAATGAATGAAACTGAAAGTTACTCCGCGTTCAATTTAATCCAAGATCGCTTGTTTCTTTTCTGCCGTGTGTTTCATCAAGCTTAGTAATTTTTTATTTTTTTTGGCAAGCATGTTTGTCGTTTTTTTTAATTAGAAAGCCTTTATCCTTGGACAGTGTCATTTGCCATTTTATAAAGAATAATTTATTTAGGTTGTACAATTCAATTTCGTAATTGTACTGAAAATGTTAAGGTTATTAGGAGAAAAAATATCGCTCATTTTCTTTACGATATCTACTCTGCATCATACACTGTAAGTCACCCGACGTTACATCTCGAACTCCCAAACTAATTTCCGAAGGATTATCGATAAGTTTTGTAAATCTTTTTCTGACAAATTTCTTGATGTAAAATATACAGCGAGCGCCGCATGTACGAGTATATTAGAATTGTGGACGATTTTCCGTAAATACTTTGAAGTTCGATTTTAACCTTTTTGTATGCTTTCCGCTTTTCTACGGACGAGGATTTAATTAATTTTGGCTTCCCTGCGTCACTCTTCCAAGTCGATTTCTAGATCGTCCCCGAACTCCATATCTCTTCCTTCGCTCGCCTTTCGTCGATATTTCTCTTTTATCTTCAAATCCTCGGGTCTCGTAGTTTGGGTTGTGTTTTCTCATACCCTCATCTCTTTCTTTCTGCGGTATCATAATCCAATGACGCATTCATTCCAATATTTTGATCTGCCTTTATTGTATTTTTTATCCCATTTCTCACTCCTTTTGTTTCTCGTCCAATCACTGTATAGTTTTCCTCGTGTTGTATCAACCTCGCCACATATGTCGTTATTGTTTCCTTGTATTTTGTTGTTTCGACGAAGGTTTTTGCCTCGGGATAGTATCTTACCAGGCGATTGTGATTTTTTTATCTGGTTAACTTGATAGGTGACGAAAATTGAGATGGTGCGATAATTTCCTAATATTATGACTATTTTCAATAATTCCATCTCTTCTTAGTTTATTCTCCTTCCGATGAGTCTTATCGAGCGCATTTTAGCTCTCCTTTTGTCCGCTCAAAAGCTTAAACGGAGGAAATCCCATATGCTGACCTACATCCACAGACTTGAAAGATCGCGCAATACGTAATATCTTATGGAATCTTATTCCCGAGCCAAAAGCATTCGTTGCTCGAAGAAATATTTCTGTTGTCCCGTTTTATCCTATGTTTAGCGATTCGTTCATCTTGTGAAATTGGAACTTTTTAAATGGGAAATTTTATAAAATACTTAGAAAAATGTATTTGGAGAACATCTTTTCCGCTTTCTAATTAGCATTAGTAATTCATATAATATGCATTGCGTCAACCATAAATAAAAGACTTGGAGAAAGGGAGCATTTGCCCCACTGATTAAAATTATTCCATTGGTATCTGTTACTTCGCGAGGTAAGGTGGTCACGCTGCCTTATTTATTTTGCACCGTAGCGTTTAAAACTTTCTCAAGACCTGGTCCGTCTGTCTCACATTTTGCACAATATTTGTTGTTATTATTAATCATCGCATCTCCAATTATACCGCGATGAGAAAGTAATTCGTCTTTTCCTGCCTTTCCCTCGCGATGTCAACAATTTTATTTAGCTCTTCGTGGAAAGATTTAAAAGGAGTCGCTAGTTAACCAGCGATCGCTTGTGAAGGAGTGCCTTTGAGCAATCGTAGGCGAATAAATTGATAGAGGAGAAATGAATGCGAATCCTAGCGTAATCCTAAATCCTTGCGATATTTAATGTGCATTTAGAAGAACGTTGCGAACCTGTGAATGAAAAATACCTGCAACGACGATAATACAATAAGGTACTGGTATTTAACTTAAAGAAACCGATATTAACACAGCTCGTTTCGTGTATTACATGTTAAATCGCTCGAAATTATCCTCTAAGCACCAAATTTATCGGTTTAGATTAACATTTTCCAGGCGGTAACAAAGCTAAATTTCTTAATTTGTTGTCCTCTTCAAAAATAGCCACGTAAAGATTAATGCAAGGAAAATCCACGCCGTGGCGCGCCGTAGAGGAAGAATAGCCAACGCCAATAAAGGGTACAAATGGATTCATGCCTAATATAGTCTATGAATACTTTTAAATTGAGTAATGAGTTTTAAGTAATATTATAACATTGTTATCATTTACCATTGACATTGAAAGATATTTCGCAATATAAATCAATGCATCTGCCTACATTTGTTCGGCAACCAAGTTGTCGTTTATTGTATACGTTTTGGCTAATAGTATTGACATAATACACATAATTTTATTGCGGCTTTAAAGGCTTCGGTGCATCTATCCATGTGAATATTAAGTAAGACGTTAATCCATAATTATATTAATGGTAAAACTTTACAACACAATACATAAAATAGTAAATGTTAATGTAAACATCGCTTGCTTAATTAATGAATGGAGAACGTTTGGTTAAGTTTGGATCTTTTTTGTGGGGGCTACACCCCCGAACCAGCAATTCAAAATTTGGAGTACCCAACAGCAAAATTAAGTAAATATCAAAATTCATTGTATTATTTTTATTGTAATATGACATCAAAAGTGATATTTCAATAAAAATAATAAATAATAAAAATTGGTTGCTACTTAAAAGAAAATTCTTTCCCGAACGACGCCGGGCATTTCAGCTAGTCTGTTATATTGCTCAGGGCGTCATTTGTATTCCGCGTGTTTCTTTTATATTTGTTTCTTGTTGCGTTTCAATTACACGTAGATACTCATTATGTCAAGAGAATAATCCACGGAATTATATCGAGAAACAAAGAGATGACGGAAGTATCTAGAGAAAATGCTTTTTGTGCAAACGCTTTCGCGTCGTGCGGTGCAGCTCGTGGGCGAAATTGCATTGTTGAGATAGAAGAGGAAAAAAGCCTCGAGGAAGCCTTTGCCGCTGGACACTCGACACTCGTGACCTTCGCCGTTTTGTGCTCAGTCTTAATTCAGCAGGCGTTGCACTTATTAAAGTCGTGACTGCTTACAGATCTTACGCGTACCGCCGCGTGACCTACTATCTTATCCACTCTAGCAAAACACGTGCCGTTCTTTAATGTTTTCAGACACGTTTCGTTTCCAACGTAAGCGCCTATTAGCTTCGTTCTATCCGTCCGTCCGTCCGGGTGTTCGTTCTCGTCTTCTACCGAACGGTATTTCGTCAACTTCGGTATTTATACCTATAGGGAAATGCAGTAACAAATTACGTACTTAAATGATTCACAGGACCCATTTGTATCGTGGGAGTGGCCGTTATCAAGAAAATCAAACTAGAAAGTCTTTGGACAAAAAATTCTTGCATAGCTACCTCATTGTTGGGAATGATTTTGAAACGAGAAAAAATTCTGATATGACCAGGAATCGAACCCGGGTCTTTCGCTTGCCGGGCGGATATTCTACCACTGAACTACCGTAGCAGATATTTTTTCCCGTTTCAGAATGTACCCGCGGCAGTTCAGTGGTAGAATATCCGCCCGGTAAGTGGAAGACCCGGTTTCGATTCTCGGTCATAGCAGATGTTTTTTTTATTCCCAACTTTACAGCTAATGCCTGTCTGCTTAGGATCTTATGATCATTTCATTCCATCAATACTTAATTGTTGTTAACAAAAACAATCTTCGTAGTAAATAAGATCTGTTATAATTATGAAAATATGTTTAATATCATTACGTGTCCATGTAAAATTTTGTAATCGGAAGGTAATTGACTAACTACAAACTACGTAAACAAATATTACAACTATTTAAGTGAGGGATGTTTAAGATAATTTCCAATTGTTTGATTAATTACAACTGATTAGAAAATAAATCTGTAAATAAAAATGTAATATTTCCTCGGCATCATTTGTCATATATCGTTTTGCAGTATTCCGTCATTAAATTACGTTTATTAATTCACCAACTTAGGGAAGGGAAGAAATTCTTAGTAGGCAGAGATACATAATCGAGTCGTGGTGTTATGCTGTTTTATGGTATGCTTTCGTTCAACTTACGTCGTTAAGTTTCAAATACTCCATCGCACGAAACGCGCCTATGTTTGATACCCTGGACACTTTCCTAACTTGTTTTATTATTTTGTATCTGTATGTGCTTGTGCGTAGAAATGGGTCTATGCCGTTTTTTAAATATGAACTTCTCGTGTCTAGGGGTTATTCCTCCGTGATCCTGTTCGATTTATCACACTCAAATATCGACAAAATTATTGTAATTTTCATTGTCCAAACGGAAGTCATTTCATGTAAGTACCCTTTATTTATACTGCTGCTAATAATTTCTCATTGAAATACCGTTTAAGAAAATGATAGTTTCTGTTTTGAAGATGAATCTCAATTTTTTTATTTTTTGACTACAGTCCTCGGTTAATTGAAGCCTATCATTGAAGTAATGTCCCTCGAAGCCATTTGCTGCTGATTGTATTGCATAATGTTGCTGTTACGCAAAGAAATGCGTCATTTGCCCTGTCTGGTTCCATCCTTCAGTCTTGTTCATTCCAAAAATTTCTATATGCCATGTCAATCCTTCTTTTATTTCTGAAATTATATTATCTTGGTGGCTAACATCTCGTAATTATATCCTTTATTGATAATTACGTATCCGTTCGTTTAATCCTTTCTTCGTCATTTTTCCCTAACGGAAGTAACTCTTACTCCATCATTCTTTTTATTGTACGTTCTGGCCCGTAATTTTCTCTTTCCTATTGCATTTCCTCTTTCCTATTGCATTTCCTCTTTTGCTCCAGTTCCAAAGACTATTATTGGCAATTAACTTCGTTACTTGCCCACAAGACTACATTTCTATCGCAAGATTCTGTGGTTATTGTTTCCATTCTGCCTTATTTCGTGACTTTTATTAGATTGGGTGATCATTTAGAAGCATAAGCGAATTGGAGGATAAATCCTTCGGTGTAAATTTTTTAAGCTGCTTGTTTCTTTTAGAGTGGAGGATTTTGGGATCGTAAACCTCTCAATCATCAACGTTCTGTCGGACTGATAGGTAATGTAATCTTTGCCTCTTATCTTAGGTTTTCCTTATTCTTTTTGAGTCATTTCCCGTAACATCATCAAAAGTTGGCGTTTTCTCCTTTCCCGTGTTTCTTTTTCTACCGCTTGTTCCTTCATCGCATTCCTTATCGCTCCATCCCCTTTTCGGACCTACCCCAACCACCTCAATGTATCATCCTTCTCTCTCTCTCTTGCTTTCAGCACAACCCTATTTATCTTCCTTCTCTGCCCAGCTGATTTTATAAACCCTTTCCAAACCGATCTCAAGCACTTATAAATGAGGCTGTCCCTTTTCTTGTTTCCAATGTACTCGTATGTCCCTGGTATAAAGCCGAGTTCACCTTGAGATTTATATTTATGGTTTGTTGGTTTGCCAAGCTGCTTATAAAGCTGACTGTGGTGTTCTTTTTCGGGATTTGAAAAGCTTTTCGTTTCCCCAAAATAGAGCGTTTTCATTCAAGACATGATGTATGTCCGGAATGTTTATCGGTAGGTTTTCTTAACGAAAACGATAATAAAGGTTGATTCACAATTAACGACACGGCAAAGACACGGGCGGCAACGACACGACAACTACCCCAGTCTCTGTTCGTATGTTAGCGAGAAAACCAATGCACCCGTCCACACCAGGACGGCAACGACACGGCAAAGACACGACACGACCGAGTATTCTTTTTGAGCATTGTCGCTGTCGTGTCTGTGGCGCGTCGTGCCGTTGCCGTGCATTGGTTATTTCGCTAACAATCCGAAGCCGTCGTGTCGTTGTCGTCCCGTGGCTTTGCCGTGTCGTTAAGTGTGAATCGACCTTAATTTTGTTTGTAGTATTTAGGAGTTCTTTATAATAAGTAAAAAAGACCGCCTTATGGTCAGGTGGTGCCCGCCCGTCCGCATGTTTCATATATTACATAGGGGCAAAGAAACTAAGAAAATGATATAAATAGTTTACGTGACCTAATCTGGAGTGACATAAAATTAACTTTTCTTTATATATGGTACAGTATCACTTATAACAAAAAATCTTTAAACGACTTTGTAGAACTAGCCAAATGTCATGTTTTTTCAGTACATTTTTATCAAATGGGTAGCCGAGTCCAAGAAAATCAAACTTTATAGTCGCAAATCACTTTGAACTTGAAAGATTTTACCGTATTTTTTAATAGTTGTCAACGAAAACAATCTTCCTGACAACTGATGTAAATGCCTAATTAATTTCTCCTTCTTTCGTGCGCACGCGACATTTGGAAAATGGATAATCTACGACGAAGAAATAAACGTAAATGCGTCTATTTTCTTTACGTATGCACAGCGTTTGTAAGGGAAAATAAATGGGTAATTTACGACGATGGAAAAAACGTGAACGTAACGATTACATTACTACTATTCGAGCGAGGTAAGTTTTAAATGATTGTCCATTGTTTTATTGATTACAATTGATTAGGAAATTTGTCGGCGAATCAAAAATTCGATATTTCCTTGGCATCACTAGTGGCATTTCAGTTCGTAGACATTATACTAAGAACGCTTCTGCCTCGCATTTATGCACGCATGATGTGTGAATCTTTCCACTCTTGTTATGGTCGTAATGCTGTAAATTATGACAAGTAATTCCAACAATAAATACATGCTACAGTTACAAACTTTCCGTTTACTTTTAACACGTATAAATGCTATGGATAACTTATTCTAGACGTAATACATTTGTTCACTAGTTTTTGATCACTAATTAATATTAAATCATCAATTTACATTCATTTTTCTTCCGTAAATTTTAAATAAAAAATAAAAATTTTAACGTGAAAAGGAAATGGTTGATATAAAATGAAAAACTAATTTATTAATAAAAAAATCTTAGTAAAATCAAGAAACATCCGCTGAAAAAATCCTCGCAAAATCTAATACAATTTAGAACTTTTTTATTTAACTTGCATATTGTTATATTTAAGCTATCATACTTATGGGAAAAAATGTGGTAATCGGTAAAAACAGAATTAGGTGTGAATCAGACTTAATTCCATCATAATGTTTCTCTGATTGTGATAACGCGGGCCAAAGGTTAATGCGGCTTTCTTTCGTGCTTGCCGTTCGTGGAAAATTTACGTTGATAAGAAATGTTCGTTCCTTTCGGCTTCAGTCTCCGGCTTCCATTATGGTTGTTTAACAGTTCAACTCAAAAACACTTTGTTTTTCAGTGTGATGATAAAAGTTAAAGAGATAGGGAAAAATGTATGTTGAGAATCCGCAGTTTGCGAACTCTGTCGGCTTTCAAAGTGTCCTAGCTGCGCGATGGATAGCTTCGATGAAGGAAACAGCCTTAAGCCCTTGTTGATTGTTATGTTGGAGTAATTTGGGAACAGCCGAACTTAGGGTTGAATTTTAATGATAGCGGAAAGTAATGAGTCATCAGATGGAGATGAGCTGAAGAATGCTAATTAAGACCACATTCCCGCCTGATTAAGCACGTGGGAACGGTTAAAATTTTATTCCATCACTTATGTAAAACATTCACGATATTACCTAAATGCGATGATATGGTTGACGTGTTAACTGGCCATGATTACCGAAGTTGGAATACTGATTTCTTAAGATTCTAATTTCTAATTTTATGGTAGTGGTAGGTATTTCAAAATCATTCCGTTGCATATTGTAGAGAACAAATGCGATACGTTTTTCTTTTCACTGTCGGAAACTCATTTCAACTTTGTCTCGTCATTATCTTTCCAATACCACTTGTTGAAAAATCAATTACAAGAAACCATTGTCGTACACATAAGTTAGTAAAGCTTCCAAGAAATAGAGAATTATTTGTTGAAAAAATGGTATGCTTATTTTACGCATAAAATTGAGTTGTCGGAATGAAATGTTTGTTGACTTAAATGGTAGGTAAGATGTATATAGGATAAGATGTTGCGGTGATTATCGCGGTTATCTTTCCTTGAACTAAACATTATTTTATTTTATTCATAAATTCCGTTATTTACATGAATGTAGTGTATGTTTTGGTGAAAAACGATTAAAAAAAGCAGGTAAACATCTTGTGACCTACTTGTTTTTTTATCGAAGTAGACGATAAGTATAAAGTGTGAGAACAATCTGCAAGGTACAGAAAGAGGATAAACCCTCGTATTGAATGAAGATAGAAAAGCCACCTTTGGAGGCACCGCTGTTAAATAGGTTAGCGAAAGTCGGGTAGGACGAAAATAGGCGAGGATTGTGCAAAACGACGCGATTGGTTGAGAAAGTGACCTACGAACCAATTCACTATCGGAGAAAATGAGAGCAGAGATCCTAGCATATTTACAGAAACTATCTTGTAAGAAGCGATTCGTTTTCACTCCCTAGTGATATCGTCCGTTCTCTGACGCCTCGTGAAAACAGGTTCAAACGTAGTAGATCTCTGTTCTGAATCTTATTCACGTTTTACGTATGGAATTTAAAGCCGTTAAAATCGTGTTTGACTCGCGGATCGATTATTTTCGAGTGAGATTATTATTTCTTGTGTCGTTCGACTTGTCATAATGTGCTCTTGTTGAGGTTCTGTTGGGAATAATTTTGAAACGAGAAAAAGTCTGCTATGACCGGGAATCGAACCCGGGTCTTCCACTTGCCGGGCGGATATTCTACCTCTGAACTATCGTAGCAGAACAATTTTTCCTTTCTGAATGCGGATGTTTTCTCGTTTCAAAATTATTCCCACCTTTACAGCTTATGCCTGTCTGCGTAGGATCTTCGGATCATATTATTCCATCAATTTCGAGGTTCTGTTGATTAAGTAATGAGATTTGACGAAAGTGATTCGGTCAGCTATAGCCCTAACTTTCCTTGTATGGGAGCATCAAAACATTTTCTAGCAGAAGGTCCTGTTCTTCCATTTTATCCAGTCCAGTTTAAACCACGGTTCTCACTTAGAAGTCTTGGCCCTAAAAATAGATATAGATTCAGTTTTTAAAATTATCACCTTAAGAGACCGACTGATTAGTGTATCTAATTAAGCTCCAGTATCGTTATCTCCGCGTGGGCGCATTTGCCCTCGTTAGATAGTATATTATTATCTCCTCTACAGAAAAATTTCATCTCGATGCTACCCAAGATAATAAAATTTAATAAATATTCTTTATCAGCAACCATATCACAAATATTACTGCTGCAATTTACTTTTCTCGATGAAGGTCATTTTAGAAGTTGCAGTTAACAAATGAGAATAGAAAAAATATTTGAAATTCTGCATTACTTTAATTTGGCAATTTTTACTTCAATGAAGAGTTCCGTACTTACATGACAAATATCCCATTCTAACTTGGTATATGGGAGAATATATGGTGCAATTGCACCTATGAGCATGCTTTATGTGCCCTTGCGTGAAATCGATGGTTGTGTCGTTATTTGGACTCGTTGCTTTCACTTAAAGGATTGTCGAAGCACGAAGGCATTTAAAGTTGCGTTAGAGACACTTCGTCGGTAAATTACGAAGTACGGATAACATCTCGAAATTAGAAATTTGCTATCTCGAATTAACTGTTTTCGATTTTTAGCTCAAGAATGCACGATCCTCGTTAACTGGCGGAATGTTCAATTGCGGAACTTGATACTGGAAAACTTATATCGAGTCCAGTCGGCAGTGTTCCTCGAAACCACTCCGCAGGTGAACGCTGCGCGCGTCGGCAGTCCTCTCGATTGGCAGCTGATCAACCACTTTAGCATCCCCTTCTCCTGCGCTTCATGTCGCCTTGCGACGATTCCTTTGTTGACTCGTACTCGCGTCTCTCAACCTGGATGCATTCCAAAGGCCCCTCTCAAATAACGACTCCGAGTAATCAATATGGTCGTCGCTGTTTATTGCTCTTTTCCAACGAGTCGATCGAATTTTTTGTCGCGTACCAATTTATGCGCAGTTTTAAAGTCGGAGATCAATGTAAAAAGTGCTATGTTCGAGGGAAACGGATTACATTAGGCGTAAAAGATTTGCTTTTGATTGTTTATAATTTGAAGTTTTTTTAAATCTAAATGATACCGTATTTTTTGCATATAAGGAATAATAAACTCGCGTAAAAGTGATTCGTTTAGGGCCAAAATATTATACCAATAAAAAAGTGCAATGTTCGAGTGAAACGAATTGAATTTGACGCACAAGATCTGTTTTGGATTATTTATAACGTAAAATTTTCTTTAAAATCTAAATTATGTCGTATTTTATAAGTATAAGGAATAATAAACCGTCGCGTAAAAGTAATTCTTTTAGGGTAAAATGTTAAGCCAGTAAAAACCGCTGTAGCACGGTTTAATGCGTATAGCTCGAGTATTTTACGAGACATTGAAATTTTCAGATCTTTAGCGTTGGATCGCCATCGAGATGTAATCAGTTTCCGTAATCACGTGATAATCCGCGTGAAAATGAGTCAAGCTTAGTTCCCTACCCACCCGTTATTGCTCATATCCCTGCCATACAGGCGATTCGGTCGAGCGTCAACTCTGACCCACAACAACGAGGTCACGGAACGATGCATGCGACGCAGTTGAGAATCGACGCGCCTCGTATCCTGCGCCGTTTACCCCTCTTGCCGTATTACACCTATGGACCGTCCCATCCCATTCTCTCCGCCCCCACCCCTCTTTCCATCTCCGCTTCTTTTCGTCCCTTTCTTCTCATCGCTTCGCCTTCCATCCGCTCGGCCAACACGCTACTTAGTGCCAACCGAGTCGAAATGGACTTATTTAATGAGGACGGCTGCTTTTACGGATGACTTCGCGTGTAAGAGAATGAATAAACTTGAAACTTTTGTGGGGGAAATAAATGTGAGGCTTTCTCGGGAGTTTGATCGCGGGAACGCGCCTAAAATATCTATGCAAGTTTAAGTCATACTGCGAAGTCTCATGTTTTATTTTGTTTTTATTGTCAGGAGTTAATAGCCTTGATCATTCATTTACGTACCCCTAATTCCAATTCCCCATTTCCGTCCTTTATTCATTCTTTCTTATTCTTCGTGCACTTCTCATTCCTTTCTTTTCTTTACCTTTCTTCCATCCTTTTCTTTCATGTAATCTCCACTTTCTCCATTATCCCTTTTTCTGCTTTCTCCCCCTTCATCTCCCTCCTTCCAAATCCCTCTCCTTCCCCCCCTCCGTCCTCCTTTCCTCCTATTCCCATTCTATTCTTTTCACCCTCCCGACGCCTCCTTCACTCCCCTCTCATGACTCCCTTCATCTCCTTCCTAAGAATTCCGCTTCTTTTATCTCCTCTTCACTGTCATGCCGTCGTCATCACCGCCCTGTCCTCTTACCCTTTCTCTTATCTCCCCTCCCTTTCTCATCTCACCCCTCTCTCCTCAGCTTTCCCTGACGTGGAAGGTGGCGTGATTTTAGTACTCGTGTAGTTGGAGCCTCTCCTCATCGCCCTTTAGTCAGAGCTGAGTCGAGGGATTCTCCCGTACGGGGGCGTTGGGTGTGACAGGGGGGAGGAGTAGTCGCCCCTCTGCCTCCTTCCCTTGCCCAAGGATGTCTGTGTTTGTTGAGGAGCAAACGGGAAGTCCTCGCTCCAAAAGAAAATCACGCCGAGACTTTCAATTAAATACGAGCCGCGTTGGCGAGCACGGGAGAGTTGGGTGTTTCCAATCGACATATGTTAATTTTCAACGAAAATGAAATATTGCATAGGAAAACTGTTTTGTCGCTGCAAATTTACCTGTTAGAAATTTGAGGTTCGACCCTTACTGCATAGTTAGGGTGACCAGAATCCAACGAGATAAAAATCTGATGTGGCCCCCACATGACTTTATCCATACCTGTAATATTTCTAAAAATTCCAAATAGGTTAAATGATAATAAATATTTTAAGGAACTGCGAGAAAAATTCAAAGACTACAAAGAACAGAAATAGACTCATACCGTAGCCTTCTGATGTTGGATATAGCCAGGAATCTCCAGCAACTAAGAAAAGAAAAGGACCGTTACTAAGACGTAACCTAGCGTCAATTGTTAACAATAGTCGCCGGTAGGTGGTGGCAGCTAAAAATTAGTTTTTAAAATATCTCTTAATGTATTATATGGGGATGTTTCAAACAAAGGTTGTTGAAAATTTAATTTCCTACAACTTTTATTCCACTACATTTTTACATTTATCAAATATTAAAGCAAATATTTCAAAATAACGGATGTGACAAGAGTAAACATCCACTTCCGTTTGATCGATTTTTACCAAAAACTAATCAGTTCTTGTTACTTTTATAAAAATGTTAAATATAAAATTTCGCGTTGACCTGATTAATAGTTTTTGAGCACCCCCAAAAAGCTATCAAATACACACTCAGACATCATCGAGAAAATGATCAAAACGTGTTCAGGGAACCTCAAAACTTGTATTTCCGTTGAAATCTCGAAGTTGATTTTTTCATGAAAACAATACTACATACTACGTATGGAGAAAGTAAAAATCAACTATGTATCTTCCACAATTTAAATACAACACGACCGGTTTCGCTTAGATAGTAGCGAAACCGGTCGTGTTGTATTAAAATCTTTGAAGATACATGATTGATTTTTATTTCTATGGTGGCGTATTTTCTTCATAAAAACCAGTAAATATTGGAGTAATGCCTCAATGAATGAGAGGATCAGTAAAAACTAAGTAAAGAAACAGCGTAAACTCGGGACAGAAGTCAGAAACCCCATAAGTGCGCTAAGTGATCAAAATAAGCCAAATTATATAGTCGTAATATTCTAGAACAACGGGAAAGTTTTAATCACTGCAAAATTGTCAGAATCAGTATAGTACTGGATAGATAAGTATGGTGTACTCTATAGCTCCGCTATAATTTTCATTTAAATCTCACATTTCCTAAAATGATGTAACTAAATAATATATTAAATATATTTTTAATTACGATATTGAATAGCAAGCAACCTACGCAAACTTACTTATTTCTGCGACGAAAAAAGAGCGTTAGGCTATGAATAACATCTTTTGTGTAATTAGCATATTTCCGGGGAAACCCAGATTTCTAGTACCAAGTTCCATCGCCAAAAATAAGATTTTCAAGCGCGATAGTATTCAAAACGACTCATTTGACCAAAATTATGAGACGGTCGGGAAATTGCTTTAAAATGGGTTTCCCGGGAAAAACGGGACGTATGGTCACCCTATACATGGTATATGATTATGGCACCTACCGATTTTTATACATAAATGATGTACTAAATGTGACAAACTGTATTTGGTTTTAAAAAATTCTAATTCCCCTTTGATCTGGATTTTTGAAGTATTTTTCCTGCATGTAAATATTTTCACCAAAATGAAAAAATTCAGCAACGGGACATATCTAATGCTATTCGCTTCGGTTTTACGTATGCTTTTGATGTTATTCCAAAAGGCAGAGAAAGATAAGTTTGCTTTGGGGGTTTTCGCGGCTGTTAAATTCTATCCATCCCTCCGCCTGTCTTTTCCTCTAAACAGTCTCTCGGGCTGAACGGATTTTGACGACTCTCGGAATTGGAGGACGTTGATGAAATTCATCGGCTAAAATTAATTTTGGACAAATGGGGCAATTTGGACCGTGGCATAGCACGAAATCAAAGTTACTACCCTTGTTGGACGGGTTTTGATGAAATTTGACTGGTGGTCATCACTTAAAATAATGAAAAGACTAATCTTAAATTAATTATACTGACCTGGGATTTATCTTTATCATAAACGGAAAGCGAACTTAATGCAACGACGTTTTTATTGTTCTCCGAAAGAAACTTTTTCTAATTAACCTAACTAGGTTCAGGAAAACGTGATCAGCTTTATATGTTCCACGTATTTTTTTGATAATTTCAGTTCTGCTAAAGAAGACGGCATAGTCTGAAAACAACAGTTTTACGTGCTAAATATGTTTTTGCAATGATGTGACTCATTTTGAAACCTTCAGCGTAAATTATCTATGTTAATTCATATTACCATAAGTGAGAACTCATTTTAAATAATAAATATATCTACAATTATTGGGGCGATGTTGGACTTGAAGTGTGATATCAATTGCTCAATAATAGATGTTCTACTTTAAGACGCAATTTACGCTTTGCGATCAATTACAGATAATCGAAATGCAGTGTTGCGTGCTCTTCCAATTATTTTATCTAATATGTAGGTAATATATATTCTTTAAAATGATGCGGCAAAAGCAAAAGAAACTTAAAACAGGTGACTTACAATGTTGGATATTAACGGCACTGCTAAAGCCTTAGAATGGGTTTCCGATATGAAGTGGATTGGAGGATTAACAGAGGATGCCAATTTTTTTTTTTTAAAGGGGAAATACATAATTCATTTAAATTAAAGGGGAATCGGACCTAGGTCTACGCGGAGTGGGTTGCCGGTCAAGTTCAGAATTTTCATTGTGTATTATCTTGAAATAATAATAATTCAGTTATTGATCGACTGAAAAAGTTAGTCTTCCACCTTTAATATGGTTACCAGACGTCCCAGTTTTCCGATATTTGTCCCAGTTTCCTTTGTTAGTATGTCCCGATGTCCTTTAAGAATTTTGGGACGCCGCATTTTCTTCATATTAATCACTCTTACTATTTTAATTGAAATCTTTGTGCGATAGTAATTTGCATTAAATAACTAAAATTTTGCTCGTGTTATTTCCTTGCTCACTTCTGTAATAATTCTGTACACGTGTTGTTTGAATTTGTAACATTATCTGCTACCTTTTGAACAAAATCAACCAAGCTAAACCAAAATTTGTTTATATAACACATAAACGATAGAAAGAGTAAAAATCATGTGCTTACATATTATCTCGGTTATGTTCTAGTCTTGCTTCCTCAGAATCTGGTCACCTCAGCCTTGACAGTATTAAGCTTTTGAAATGGCGAACGACTGAAAATGAGGTGTGCTAGTAAAAATATTGAAAAGTCTTGTTAAAGTTTAAGTTGGATTATTTAATTATAAGGGTAGGTATGCATCATTTAAAAGATTATGGTGTAGAATGTTCTCGTCTTTGTTTCTTAAAAGCTTTATTTAGATAACGATATATTCCATCTAGGTTTGGTGTAAAGTGTCTTGGAATTCATTTATACTCTTAGATACAACTAGCAGATGTACCCGGCTTCGCTCGGGATATTAAAGCGGCACAGTATTTATTTTGTTGAAGGTTAAAATAACATAACTGAAAAAGAAGTCCGAGAACGAAATAAAACGCAGATGCCGGAGGCTGTCTGAAAATAATCTTAAATAGTACTTTATCATCATACTTTACCTTTCATTTATAATACTTCCTTGTAAACAATATTTGTTGTTTTTCCTCCAGGTGCTAGGATGGTTAAGTTACGTGGGCTAAAATCTAAAATGAAAATCTAATCTGGATTTATTCCTCAACTTTGGCACAAATGTAACACTCAAAAGGACTGGTGCACTCTGGGGATTACCACTTTTTAAAAAAATCCAAAATTTTCTGCCAGCAATACACACGGGTGAACCGTAAAATCAAACTTATCTGCAATTAATTAAATTGCAATCTATTACGTTTGACGTTGCTACATCAATAATTTCGATGTTTCATAAAAAGTGGGAAGCGAATAACGTAATTCTTTCATCTATTTTAAGGTTTAATAGACGCTAATTCAATCGGAGGCAACAATGCGGGACGCCTTGGCAAAAACCGGAAAGAGTACGAAAAAGCGATAAAATTTCAAAAAGAAATTCGTATTTCTGACAAATTCCTCCGTATAACATATAAACATCGCAATAATAAGATATTGTATTGTTTTAGCCGTCGAATAAAGCAAAAATGGAGAAAATTGTGTAAACTTATGGGAAAATATAATTGTCTCCCGGAGTCGAATGCGGGACTTTTTCCGGGATGTTTGATTTTTCTAGGGACCACCTCATGGGGGCTTAACGATTATGAAAATTTCAGCTCGTTAGGCATAGTAGATCCGAGGATATTAAGCGAGAAATATTTGAAGGAAGCGGCAGACTCCCAGCCAGCCAGACAGGTTGAGTTTTATATAGATAGAGAAAATGAGCACACATTATTTATCGCGTAAGAGATGACATGCATAAAAATGTTGAATTAAAATGAAGTTTTCGATGAGAATAATGTAAAATTCTTTGTGGCTGCTCTGCACTCGACAAGTTAACAAACTTGTCGAGTGCAGTGCACGTCATGAGAAGGAGCGTTTTCCCTATTTCGTAACTCAGAAAAAATATTAAGGATTTCGCTCGAGAGACAAAAAAAAACTTGATTTTACTAAGTGCAGCAGATTGCATTAGATCTTATTCGAAAAATTTTTAAGTTTCCTACACAAGAAGACTTTTATAGGATACAACAAAAGAGAAACTTAGAGAAATTGATATCTTGACCTAAATGGTCGTCAACATTTTTATTATTCACCGATTTTTTCCCATCATACCCTAACCATCTTTATATTTTCTGACTCTGGCGTGATCTCTTAACGGTTACAGAAATGGGATCGCTCGCGAGAAATGATTTCATCGGTCGGAGACTATGGTAAACTGTCATGATACCTATTTCTGTTTTGCCCATTTTTCTGTGGATCTCTCTCCAAACTGACCGCTTTAGTTCTTACAGAAGCTGCTGTGACTGCGAAACGTTACCACAGCAACGGTATGAGGAAATTTCATAGCTGAAAAGAATATATATGCGTTGGAGACAAATATTTCACTTTCTCTATATGTATTGCCAACTGGGTACCTTCCTGAGGATAACTATGCGTACGATTTTCTATTAACAGGTGCGTAGTGGAGGCACCTTATATAACAAAAGGCGATAATTAATATTAGTTTGACATTTTTACGCGTCGTAACTTCAATGCACATTGAATACGAACTAAAATTATTCTAAGAAGTAATATCCGAATTTCATCTCCATTTCCGTTATTCTTTCCAAAACTGTCGATTTCTTTCTCTGACGTATTGCGACACAAAATAGTGGCTGCTCTTCTTTGATTATTGTGACAGCTCTGTAACAATGAGTAGATTTTTTCCGGGAATTTCACTCTTTTTAAGCGCATTGAACAGCCTATCGGATGTGCTATTAAGCATTGCTATCGAAGCATTTGCAGCTGTGTATTTAAAACAGAATTTGAGGAATCCCCGCGATAGGAAGATAAACGGATTAGCACCATATTTATTCAAATCTCTCGAAAATGCAAGTGAAGTTACCAAAATGTCACCTTCGTGTTGTGTCTTTCACGAGTCATCTGTCAAAAATAGTTGTGAACAATTTAATCGTATAAATTATCGAAATTATAATTATTCCTGTATTATTCTCATTTCGAAGAATATGAACGTTTAATTTCTTCATATATGTGCAGTTTCACTTAAAAATTGAAAAGTAACTAATTAATAAAATAGCAATTGTCGGTCATTTTTAATGAAACTTTGATCGATGTTTCCTTGTGTGAAGTGCATGTTGCTTATTTTCTGTCTATCCTCTGTATTTTCATTTTTCTCTTTTCCTGGGTATTAGTTAAATTAAAATTCTGAGGAATCGATATTTTCTGCGAGCCACTGCTCATTTTGTCGTTATTTCTCTGCAACTACGTCACCTACGTTTACGCAACAGATGACGGGGTTATGAATTTTCATAAAATATGATTAACGTCGCCGTTTTTTCTTGGTAGACGCGAAAGAGTTTATCTGCTCTCAAGTTTACTTTATTTTTCGGAGATATGAGCCAATAGATATGTTGGGTGGAACTGACTAAGGGCGTGTTGGTTTCGAAATATCTTATATATCCTTCAGAATTAAGTTTTCCGTTATCGGTATCTTCTCAAGTACTTATCTATACTTTTATCGTATTCCTCAGTACGTTTTGCGACTACGAAGTATTTTTGTCTCATAATTTATTAGAGGTAGTGGATGGGATAATATGGAGAATTAGATTGATTTATAAATTTATTATTCATTATGGATTTTTTTCTTTATGAAGTTACTGCTTAAGCTTTTCCTCTCTGCGTAAGATTTTTTCTTACAGGTTAAATTTATTCCTACACCAAAATTCATCTAAGACAAATTTAATTGTTTACTTTTAAAATTGCTGTCCCATACACAAAGTATGGTATTTACAGGCACAATTATCGCCTTAGCTTTAAATGCGGTTGAGAATATTTCTAAGTTATTTTTCGTGGTTATATCTTCAAGATATTCAGCGATTTTGTTCAACAGCATATCCAATGTTAACGCGTAATTTTTAATAATTTAGTCTGTATTCTGAAAACAGTTGGTGCAAAAATATTTGGCTTTGATCTTGCACATTTGAAGTAATGAATAAAATCACTGTAAACGTAGGTACTTAATCTGGTACCGTTTCATGCCTACGTCAACATTTCCGATTTTGTGATGTTATTTCCGCAGTTTCCTGAATTCATGTGCTAACGGATGAATTTTGAAGCTTGATAGACAGTGGCTGCGTTTTTTTCTTTTGTATTACTTTCGGAATGTCGTAAATGTCATGTTCTCGGTCTCAGTGTGGATTTTTTCTGGCTCTGCTGCATTGCGGATTCGTATTTTTTATGCGTTCTTTGCACGAAGTGAACGCACATAGGGGAGGTCGTTTCCGTCCGTTCGTTCGCATGTTAAAACTCGGGAACCGATGGACGTATTTTGATGAAATTTGGTATTGGGGAGTTTTAGTAAAATTGGTCGACTAATTCCAATTTTGGTTAAAAATCGGACAACAATTACGACCACTTCGCATCAAGATCTACATGTAGTTTACATTGTTCCTTTATTTCTACTCGGGAACCGCCGGACGCATTTTGATGAAATTTGGCATTGGGGAGTTTTGCTAAAATTGGTGGACCGATTCCCATTTTAATTAAAATCGGACAATAATTACGACTACTTTACACAAAGACCTACATGCCTATAATGTTCCTGTTTCAACTTGGGAACCGCTGCACGTATTTTGATGAAATTTGGTATTCGGAATTTTTACTAAAATTGGTCGACTGGTTCCAATTCTGGTTCAAAATCGGACAACAATAACGACCACCTTACATAAAGACCTACATGTATTTTACAACGTACCTCGCTAGCTTCTCGTTAAATACTCATCTAAGCGAAAAATGTTGAGAACATTGTGAAATCTCAAAGAACTCATTTGGAAACTCTGAGTACTCCGACATGGAGTACGCCTTTCCAATCTTGTTTAACACTCCTTTGTGCATGGGAATGATACTTAAGCCGCGTTTGCGTAATGAGTTATGCAGTTCAACGTAAAGGTTTCGTCCTCACTTCGTGTTCACTAGTGCGACAGTTTTTATCGTGGACAGAGTCATTCCGCGCGTCAGTGTTGTTGAAAATAAAATACAGAAGTTGAAGCAAACCGAATAAGAGTCGATAGCCTAAATTGCGCTAATACTTGTAATTATCACTGTAACTGGTGTATTAGTAGGCTGTTTTGGCATCTCTTGTAGGCGTTATACAAGATCGTTTTTCATTATTGCTAAATATTACACACGCCCGACGGCAGATTGCATTTCTCTATCTTAATGTATGTGTTGGTATCGTATCGTATGTTCCCAGCTGATTCACCTCTTCCTACGCACAATGGGTATCTAAGAGGTAGTACAATGAATAGCCGGATAGGAAGGGAGGAGAGAAACTTGGTTCCGGCTTTTAGTCTGCTCTTAACGAAGAGCTATGTATTGGTATGGAGATCTAGAACTGAATTTTTATTACGTCTACGTCAGGGATCAAGATAGTTTACACTAGACGGTCAAAACTCAAATGTATCTCATAAAATATTTCGTGTAAATCTAAAAAATTTAATAAGTATATTAAATCCGCAGTTCTAAAATATACGCAGTTTATTCCTCATTCAGATTTATAAAACTTATGCACAGATACTAAGTATGTTTTTCCTGTTGCCAGTGTTTTTTGCGTGTCAAAAGAGTTCTATGTAATTTGACTCCCAGCATTTTCACTCCGGTAATTTGAGTCCCGGTAATTTGACATCCGGTCATTTTCACTCCCGGTAAATTCGCTCGCGGGAAATTTCACTCCCGGTAAATTCACTCCCACTGACTTCATTATTTTTGTAAATCAGCACTAAATGTAACATTGATTTAAAACTAGTGTATGATAGGCGTAAATACTAATCATACTAATTGCCCTTGATCTGAATTTGTTAAAATTATCGATTAACGTAAATTAAAAGAAAACTTGAAAAGACGATTAATTATTACTGATTTGGTTAAGCTTTTCATTTTAAAAATCCTATTTTTCGCATGGAAATTTAGTAGTGATTCCAGAATAGGTGCTTTAATTTAACAGCTTGAATTGAATGTTACTTTTATTTAAAAAAGTCGCCATCAGTGAGTGACAAATACACTAATCACTAACTAACTTGTTACAGGTTAGTACTTCTTCGTATATATTTCGTGAAAATAAAAAAGCATTTTATTTCATTCTTATTTTGTTTTTTATGCTGTGCTATTTTTGTTTTTTATTTTAACTTATTTAATTTAATTTATTTATAGAATCTGCTTTCCACCATGTAATACGTCATTGAAAACATCAGGGGCAGGGAAAAACTTGTTGATGAAACGAATTATATTTACGAACCACAGAAAAAAAATTAGATGGAACGAAGACATACTGGAAATGCGAAATAAAAGCTTGCAAGTCTCGAGTGCACACACAGACCAATAATGAAAATTACGCCATTATAAAAAGTGTTGGTGAGCATCATCATAGTACCCCTGCTGCCAAATCAAAGATTCGCTAAACTTTAGATAACTTGAAGGCTGCCGCAATCTCTAGTCACATATCATCTCGGTCATTAATTGCTGCAGCTATTTAAAACCTGGAATATGGTGAAATATCGGAGCTACCGTGTGCTTCACAATTAAATGGAACTATACGAAATTGTCCTCGAGTGTATTCCCCTCCAATCCCTACAGGACTGGATACGAAATTCCTGATGAATTCAAATTTCAAATACTGGCGAACTCTTCTCACAGTTTGAACGTGGCGAGAATAATGAAAATCGTTTACTTGTGTTTGCAACAGAGAAGAGGTTGGATGACCTAGAACAAATAAAATGTTGGGCAGGTGACGGAACTTTTAAATGCTGCCCTATATAAACGGAATTTCAGCTTGGAACAAAGAAGAGTGTTTGGCTCAGTTAATAAGAAGATGATCCAAACGAAACTTACGATGCCCACTTTCCCAAATTTCCTAATTTAGCGTTACAAAATATTACAAGTACATTCAAACAGAAAACTAAATTGATCACGCGTATTAGTGTGGCAAACGTAACGTGAGTGAGAAATAGGATCGCGACGCAAAATTCTACAGGAACAAAAAGTCCAAACCAGAACTAATGCAGGCTGGTTTCCCAAAGTTGACTTCGCGAATTCATTACTTATATTGACAGGAAAGGTTTCACTATGTGTTAGTCATTCCAAGAAATTCTCATACCATAAATGCCATTTGTAATTCATAGTTTATCAATGATAGAGAAAAATTGTTAAACAAATTAATAGAGCATTATCAGTTTTAAAATACTAAAAACAATTTCAAAATCTCTTTCTGTCATATTTTTCATGTATTTTTAAAATAAACGAATTTAATAAATGTTACTGTTTATACGCTAATATGTATGGATCAGCTGTCCATTGCTGAAGAGCAGTCGAGCGAAAAAGAAAATAACTCATTTGTTCACTCCTCTGTGTTCAAGCCGAGTTCGGTATTAATCATCACAATGGCAACAATCCGACAGAATGCTATTTAAAACGCAAAAAACGCTGTTTTGGTGAAGATTTAAAAAAAATACGATCAATTATCAAAATTCGGGGATAATAATTAGAATCTAAATTCTTTTCCCCTTAAAACAGTGCAAACCTCGCTCCGATATCACAATTTTAAGATATTTTAATGTATTAAAGAAAACATCTCTGCACGATTTCCTATGTAAAACAATTAGGGAAAAAACGTTTCTGGAATCGAACCCAGGACTTTCAATCCTCGAAACAAAATCTCTTCGGGAGCTCGGTCCCAGTAGCAAGAGATTTCCATCAAAGGTCATGAAAATCGGTCTATTGGTTCAAAAGTTAATAGGGGGGGGGGGATAGATAGACACAACGAAGAAACTATAAACCTATTTCCATTCTGGAAAGTAGGCTAAAATATTTGTTTTGATAGAGGTGAAGAGAACGAAAAGAAGAAATTCAAGGATGTGAACAAACGGCTTAGCGTGCTGATCGAAAAGTACGATCCGAATTTAAAAATGGACTTTTTAAGAGGTATTGCATATAATTTGCATCCATTTTAGTAATGTTGTTTAAGTGAGTGTTTCTCAACCTTTTATTAGCCGCGGAAATGAAATGTTCGTACATTTTTCATTCATTGACTCGTCTTTTTCACTTAAAAATATTAATCAGAGCTGTGCGCTGGATCAAACAATATATACCGTAGATGAAAATAAACATCATGTCCTATTCAGCTGGCGGACCCCCGAGAAATAACGCCCCCCCCTCCCCTCCTCCTCCTCCCCCCCTTCGGTTGGGGAACACTGGCTTAAATGATACTTCTATACCTACATAGTAAATTTGATTTATAATGACTAAGTTCCTGATATAAATGCGTTTTTAAGCTGATTTGTTAATTTCGCTTTCAATGTTGGCTGCATCCTCAAATAAATGTATTTTTTAAGGATAATTATTGCTTTTAACATTCAATGTTGGGAGCATCCTTAAAGTTATTTCTTTAATCTAATTAGTGTATTTATCATTTAATGATTGCAACTTGTAGGTCTTCATGTAAAGTGATCGTAATTATTGTCCGATTTTAACCAAAATTTGAATCGTTCGACAAACTTTAGTAAAACTCCCCAATACCAAATTTCATCAATATACGTCCAGCGGTTCCCGAGTCCCATGCGAACGGTCGGAAACGACCTCTATATGCGTTCATCTCTCGCAAAGAACACGTAATAAGGTACTTTTAAAGAAACTCGTCATTACGTAGCTTGTATGGAAAACCTTAGATTCTCATGTGTAACGTGCGTTTTATACCATTTTTAGTATTCAACTTAAATGAAATCTCTAAGTGCGAATTACTTAGTGCTTGTTGAGCGAGCGAGTTTATTTTTATAAAATAATCAAATAAATCATTGCGTATCAAATTTCTGAATTTCGGAGTTTCTCTTTGCATAAAAGGACTCAACTATTGAATGATTAGCTCGTTTAATAAATGGTCGTGGGAAAAAAAGCATAGTGGGATAATCATTCCAACCGATGCCTACTCACTAACCCGATTTCGACTTAAATGCTATCTATAATGGACACCAATTACTGGAGACCCTTAGTTGCCTTGGCATCAATATAAACCACCTTGCCATTGTCATCAGTTAAGCGCCTTATCTACATTTACCCTACAAATCTCCAGATATGTGAGTGGCAGGGATTGCAGTGTCTCAGTGTGCGTTATGCATGGGAATTTACGGTAGGTACTTCTATGAGGACGTTACTAAACTGAATTTTGGATCGCCTTCAGTCGATGCATTTGAGACCAATTTCGATTAGAAAAATGATTTTTTTATAAGCGGCGTAATTTTCCTGCAGCTTTGGTCTTCCTCTTATTTAACTTGGCACTTCTCACTCCCTCTCCCTAAGGTTTTGCATAAGCGTCTTTCCTCGCGTTCTGATACCCCTCCCACCAACCCCTTTGTGTGCGATCACCGATCGTCTCCTTCCCCTTTTCCCAAATTCACACCAGCCCCCCCCCCCTCCCACGAGTGGGATCGTCCAAGTGGGCAGAGAGATAGAGAGGTCGACTGCCGGATTGCAGTGCTCCCCTTCTCGCAGCTGCCCTCTCAAAAAGAAGCATGGCTGTTACTCGCCTTGCATCGCACTCTCGCTCACATGAAATCACATTGCAACGCGGTTTTGTTTTTTTTCTTGGCGCGATACGCATCAAAATAATGAGGCCGTTTTAGTGCGTTTGTTATTTATAGTCGAAAGCTTTTTGAAGGGATTTTAAGTTGGTGCACTTTGTTTTCGAGTCCGCTCGTAATTTTCTATTTATTTTATTATTTTTTCAATGACTCGCTTATAGGTATCATACCGCTGTTATTTATTGCTATTAATTAATTGTCAAAAGGAGACCTGTGTCTATCGATATATTTTTTGCCAATTTTGGCGGAACCATGCGTTTGACGTCAGCGCGTTATTTACTGTTACCTAATATAATGGGAAAAAATTGTCCCCTTTGATACGTTTCGGGCTACTGTGTAGCCATATAAATCCACTCGACTCCCTGTCCGCTGATTTTTTGTTTTGCCCAGAAACCGGACCATTGGGAGGGGTCACTGGCTGTTTAAATAGGTTAGCGTACTGTTAGGCGCTAACAGTGGCATTTGGACCGTATCTCTTTAACCGTGCGTCTCGGATCAATAATGATGCCACTGTCGTTTTTCAACTTTCATTTTAATTGCTACACCAGTTCGTCTTGTCGGAAATTTATCTGCGAACAGGATCTGGCATTGGCCGTTTTTCACGGAATGGATAAGTAGGTATATCTCATGCACTTATTCATTCCGTCGGGCATTTATTTTGAAATTTAATTTCTCTATGCATCGCCCTAAGAATGGAATTAGTGAGCTTGAATTTTATAAAAAAATAATGTGATTTCAGTTTTGTAGCTTAATAAACAGCTGCTTTGAAAGAATCGCAATGTAAGAGTACAACATTTCGATATTTATATGGTATTAAGACTTAGAAAATCAAACTTCCTAGTGGAAGCGGTAGGTATCATTTAAGCCGTTTAAATTCTAATACATCCATTAAACGATTAAACGAAGAGACATCATCTGGAAAGTCATTAGAGAAGAAGAGCTTCCTTTTCCCTCCGAGTTCGTTGACTTCGGAGGCGTCCCGTCGAAAACTCCATGTTGTCCTCCTCCCCCGCCTTTCCCATCCCACTCAACATTCCTCGCCAGTCGGAATCCGCGTGCGCCATAGGATCGGTGATACGCAGGGAAGCCTACTTCCGACGTCTTTACGCGCGCGCGGTCTTTCTCCTCAATGAACAGGCCTCACTCGTCGTGACTGAAAGCTCTGGGGTGACAGCTTATATCGTTCCGTGTTTGTGATTTTAAAATTATTTACGCGAAAGCTGGTGAAACGGCATCTTGGGCGAATCGGGAAACGATTCGTGAAGTCTTCGTGGCTTAAAATGCATCTTTATTTGAAGTCATTCTCGAATACGCCAAATCTTTTCATTAGAGGTTAATTTTCGTGGGGATTTTTAGCTTTCCATCCATTCTCTTTCTCTGATATGCATAGAATCTGCACGGCAATAGTTGTCATTAAATCTTATCAAACAAATCGATGTTATAGATTTTATCCATCAGTTTAGCGACGCTGGAAATTTCATGCTGTATGGGAACCTTTTATGCGTATTTGGTGGCTAAGTTTATGTCATGTTTCGATCAAATACCGGAAGCTTTTGTCCGCTTCGAGTCGACGTGCAGTTCGAGTTTTGCAATGGCTCCCGGGATGGTTGGCCCGTGCCGAAGGGGTCCGCGTGTTCGGGGAAGTCGCCTCATTCCTAACGTCAAAAGCGTTAGGAGACGACGCGAGCGTGCCCCGTGCCGCGCGAGCGCGATCTGGCGCACGGTCTCGGAGGAAGAGAGCCAAGGTCACGGGGTCAGTGCTAATCACACTCGACGGTTCCTCGGCCTCAGTCGCCCGCCGTATCGCCTACCACGAGGGCAACGGAATCGCTGCGGCGGGGTAGTGGCGGCAGCGGCATCCCTGAGGAGGAGGAGGAGGGACCGACGGCGGTGTTGGTGGCTCTGTCGTCGGTGGAAAGCGTCGGAGAGTGCGGCCGGGAGCCGGCCGATCGAGGGATTGCGACGGGGAAGGCCGCCCCCTCTTCTAACCGGGTCGCGATGTGTCCCAGGGGGTCCTCGAGACGTTTGCCGCCCGCGGCTGCATCCTCCGTGACGCCGCTGGGCAGCGCTGCGAGCGTCGCTGCCGTCCACCGCGACGTCCCTTTCATGCCAGTGAGTAAGGGTTAAATGCCTCTCTATCTCGAGGCGTTCTAGGTATGTGGAGCGGTCGCCGGGAGATGGCTTATCTATTCTAATAATGGAAACAGGTCTTGCGGATATGATAATGATGTTAAAATTGGTGCGCATCTATGGGAACGAACGGCTGGTGTTGTCTATTGTCAAGATCATTCGCAGTGGGATATTTCATAGTGGAAACTTTTTGCATCCGAGAGTTAAGGATTCACTCTCGTGATGGAAATTGTTCTTTTTTTTGTAGCGCCTATCTTTTCCTGTCTCCGATAATGCCTCGCAAATGTGCCGCCTCCCATTCATTCCTGGGAGGGCGTACAATGGTCGGACGTCCATTCCGGCGCCAAACGCGAGAGGACCGCGGGCATGTGCACCCGCCACTCCCCGAGGAGGCGGAGAAACGTGGTTCCGGTATTTGCCCATTCGCGAAATGGGTCACGTGGCTTAAAGCCACTCGACAAACAAGTTTTGAAAGAAATCATTCAAGTGGTGTGAAAGGATGGAGCTGTGTGCTTTTAAAATCTTGTTGCCGGCTCGGGTGTAACTGTAAATACAGACAGCGGTTGGGGACTTGACGCCATTCCAAATTAATATTTGTTGTCTCTAGCGCATCATTTTGACGAAGACTTAAAAAGTGCATTGTATGTTTTTGAATGTTCGTTGCAGCGGTTTGGGAAGGTGCTTTAATTGATCCGATTGTGCACTTACGCTTGTAATTAGAATTTTTTTGGAATTGATTGTTTGCAATTTTTATTTTATATCGTGAAGCGTTCGTATTTAAGATTAAATTTATTTTTAATTTAAAAACAATTCGCATTTGTCTTTCAACATTTGATTTTTCGCAATTGCATCGTCTTATTTGCGACCGACGACAACTTTAAAATCGTATTATTATGTTCCCGTAGATTTTAACAGCTGATACATTTGTATTGAAGTTTCTATTTGTCGATTTCTATGGATGTTGTTTATTTTTCAACAAATTGTATTTTCCAGTTTTTCGTAGAAGAAGGCTTTTACTCGACATTTAAACAATAACGACTAACGTGACGTCGAGTAGTGTATGTGTCGTTTAATACATTTTAAATAAATGCAAATGATTGAATTGAATTTAACCTTTAACTGGTATCGTCATTTTGGCCCCCGTAACTGGTATCGTGAGGCCATTTTTGACCCGAATTTTAAAAATTGAAATTATGTACATTATTAAATGCACTTGTTTCGCGTACGAAAACGGTGGGACCGTTTTGGTGATGGTAATTAGCGCACAGATTTTGTAATCACTCTGCCAGTACAAGTAGTAATCACGTAATCAAAAGTTCAAGTTCGATGCGACGGTGCCAGTTAAGGATTAATGTATTAAATTGTATCCTCATCTTTGAATACCGATATTCTTGCTACTACAAGCGAAATATTTTAAATTTTAAGCAAGAAGGGTGGTGTTTGAAAACTTCTTCTGCTTATTATCGTGAGAGGTAGATAAGTAAACGAAAACGTTGCGGATAACTATCAATTCGTGTGTATTTCTTATTATTTTTCTTTGTTTCTCATAAATTTTTTAATTGTCAGAATTCACTTTTGCTGTAATACAAAGTATTTTTAAGTTGTTATATCTTCAGGGTTACTCTATTTCCGTACACAAGCACATTCATTTAAAGTTATTCCCAAATATTGTAATGTAAATTATTTTGTGATAACTAGCCACATTATTTTCTTTTTGTTTGTCTTGGCTAATATTACATGTACATGTTATCTTGCGATGTACGTAATTTTTGGGTGGCAGAAGGATAATATTAGCTGTTAGTACCGTAATTTTTCATAGAAAAATTGTCGATTGAGCTTCTTCGCCGCATGTCTCTCAAATTATCTTTCTTTTCACGCGGCTTTTTATTATTTTTTTCGGCAAGCATTTAGTGTATAATTATAGTATTGGGAGTATCAGTAGTAATCGATGTGGTTTTTTTCGCTTATCGATTTCCTGTCGGTTAGAGTCTGCTTCTATGCCTGCACAGTTCGATGTAGTTCATCTTAACCGCTCTTCTTTCTGTCCTTAGGTATGGAATTTTATCATTTCGCTCTGTGAAATTTTTTATCGCCTTCGTAAAGCAGCGATTTCTTAAATGAAATCAACTAATCTTATTTCATCACCATCTAAGTTATACGGCATCTTCAGTTGTTAAAAAAACATCATGTTCCAATACTCGGTCCTGTGTGAATATTTTATTTCTTGCCCAAATAGCTATAAACAAGTTAGGAAAGTGTACAGTGTATCACAAATAGGCGCGTTTCGTGCGCTGGTGTATTTGAAACTATACGATATAATTTGATCGAACACACCATAAAACAGCAAAACACCACGACCCGATTATCTCTTGTCTATTAAAAATTTCTTCTCCCCCCCTTAGTTGTTGCATCAATTAACATATGTAATTTTAATGACTAAAAACTGCAAAACGATATATCAGAAATGATGCCAAGGAAATATTCAATTTTTATTTACCAATAGTTAATCTATTTTCTTCCGCTTACAAAATCTGTAATGCATCCTTAAGGAATTAAATGTACCTCACTTGAGTTCAGTAGTTGTAATATTTACGTTGACGTTCTTTTCTTCACCGTGGATAATTCATTTCCTATTTTGATATGACCAAAAATTTACGAGATATAACGGAAAGTTAATTTTTTGTCACCAGTAAAATGGTACCCCTGATTGGCTTGCGTGATTTGTGTGATTTTCTTATTGCCTTTGACTGCAAGTCCTTAATATCAAATTTCATAAAAATCCGTTCTGCAGAAGCCGAGAACAAAAATGCGGGCGGACAGACGGACGGGCAAACCGAAGCCAATAGTCGCTTATGCTGGAAGCGAAACGCGCTTAAAAACTATTGCGATAATTCCGTGATAGATGGTCACTGCAGTTGTGATGGGCTCAATACAAGTCCGTGCCTGGTAGCGACAGTTCCCGCGCATTTCGCGTTTGGTTACTTTTCGCCTTGGTCAGTGCCGTTACGATCCCCTTTGAATAAAAAAAAATTGTGTAAATTTTATTAGGTTTCGCTATTATCTCCTTATAGCCCATTTTATTTCTAAAATTTACCCCAACAAAAACTCCTCTCCATTCATAATCTTTCGGCGCGTGTGGTGGCACAGCTATTGAACAGCATTTGTGTGACGTGTTTCTTTCCCGAAATTACTTGACTTGCCCAAGTGGTCTACGAAACGTGTCTAAATACTACCATTCGAGGACAGGAGTTAGTCGTACAGCTCGAAATGTTTATCTCAGAGGTCACACACAGTCGTTTTATGTTGTGCTCATGAATTGCCTTAGGGCAAAGGAACCTTTAAAAGTATTGGAGCCATAATACATTGTTCTTTTTATTCCGTCTTTACGGTGTGGCCATACTTTATAATCTATCTCATATATTTAATCGGTTAGTTTAGGAATGATTTGAAGTGTTACCTATGTATTTCCCACCCTAGGCAATGTATTGTTTGAAATTACTTTTTATTACAAATTATTTAAAAAATTGATAATGAAATTCGTTTATTCTTTTTAAAAATACGTCTCCTACCCCAGTTTAGAATCGATTTCCATACATTCGGTGCGTTTCATTTACTTAATTAATAATTAACCGTCGGAAAGCATAATTCTCGCGGCCATTTAAATTGGATGTCAGATTTAATCTTTTCGGCCAAAGTGCAAGTTGACTAAGTATCTCGTCACTGCTTTGTATAACCGTAATAATTCTCCACCACGCTATTTTAACCTAATGGCCTTTTTGTATGATATAATGCAGAAGGTCGCAAGGTTCTTCAACTCGGATCTACTCAATGTCACTTTATTTTATTATTGTTATTTCGCTTCATTCTTGTGTCTTCAAGAGTATGGGTTATCCAATAAACCAGTGGTGCCCAGCCATTTTTACATGGCGGGCCGCATTGGAAGTTGCCAATTCTTCGGCGTGCCGGAACAGAATTTAAATTGGAAATTACCTGAATATTCTTAGGTGCAATATAAGTGAAAATCAATTCTAAATAAGGTTTTTATGGTTAAAATTTCAACATTAAAAGTTTTATTATCAAAATTTTCATAGTAATGTTTGAATTTGTGTGTTAAAATTCTCGGATTGCTTTCTTATCATAGCACCGCCGTAAGTTTGGCACCACTGCAAGAAACCATAATTACGCCGAGAAATAAAATTTTAGGCGCCGTTGCTTGTTTCAGGCAATACCGTGTAGCTTTCTAGGTTTATCCCTGAAATCTTAATTTGTGAAACGCTTTCAAAGTGGATGTATGGCCTAGGTAACGTCATTGGTCTTAAAGCAGTTTGCGAAACCGTGTGCGAATCGTAGCTGCAAAATTGCCTTCCTCCGTGGTAATTCACCAGTCGTTTATTTATTAAATTGCCACTGTGCACGGCTTCTTTTCGCTGAAATACACTCTTGCTTAACTCGACTATCCTATGGTTTGTCAAATTCGGTGGTTTTCAGCCTTCGTATTTGATTAACTCCTTTGATAATTTTTGTATATTTAAAAGGTGCACGAAAGTAAAATGATGAAATAAAAATCGCAAAATGAAGTAAAAGTCAAATCAACAACACAAGCTTTATAAAACGAAAAACGACCCTTTTTCTAATCTACGGGCTTGTCACCCTATATCATTTTTCTGTTTTTAATAATACTTAGTTATTTGTTCCCGATGGCTGATGCAAGTTCATATAGCATTGAAGAATGGCTTGTAGTATCACTTGGCTCGTTGACAAACATAGGTATGAAAGATTTAAGGTAATCTTTTATATGTCTTAGCATCGTCGTTTTCGGAATATCAAGGTCTTTTTCGTAGTGACTTTTTGGGCGAGCTTTGAACTGATACGGCAGTCTCTGTGAATTGATCCTCTCGATTAGGTCTTCCAGTCCTTTTCTGTCGAAAATTGATCTTTTTTGGTGGTGATTCTTTGTCGAATCTCTCACAAGTCTTTTTGAACATCGTTCGTAGTTTTTCCGGCCTGTGATATTTCATGAGCCCATGAACTTGCATCAGCCTACTGGAACAAATAACTAATTATCATTTAAAACAGGAAAAAATGACAAGGAGTGACAAGACGTCTGGACCAAAAAAAAGACCGTGTAACCTCTCGAGTATGAATTTCTTGCTTGTAAACAGTTTTAAACGGCCACGCGAAAACATAAAAAAGGATGTCTTTAACTCAACGCCCCCTCGTAGGTGAAAACTTATCCGAAAATTGTAAAGGGCAATCGGAGGGTAAAAATATGGTAAAATCGGGTAAAACCCGAAAAATCCGTACCCTAGTTATAGCCTATCGGGAAAATTACATCTCCGCCGCTGTTTGAACTATTTTCGTCATCTATAATTTGTAAAGACGCGAATATCTGTTATTTAACGGTACTAAATTCATCTGGAAGCGTTAAAATACTTTCTTTTTTTTAAGGGGGGTTTTCCGACACCCCTGCACTCCATAAGAAAAGCATTGGTATCAGTTTCGGGCATTATAAAATCGCATTTTAAAATTAGTTAGAATCAAGATACGAAGTCGGGGCCTAAACGGTTGTGTTGGAAAAAGAAAGAAGTTCATTTTGGTTACCGTGAAAATTCAACTACGTTCCGAATTTCCCGAAAAATCCGTTTTTAATACGACAAAACGCGACTTGCAAACAATGAGAATTGTCAGTTACCATGGCCACGTCATTTGAGCGAGTGGTAATATTGGGTGTATACTCGCGAGCCCCTTGACGATATTACGTCATTTTGTTTGTTTACATGGATTTCGAACATTTTTTAAGAATAAGTGAACTTTTCTCCTTTGAATTGAAGAACCATTTTATTCGTTATTGCAGCATCGTTTAAAAAATTAATTAAATTAATTTCTTTAAGCCAAGCAAAAACATTTTAAACGGTATAAGTAATATTAAAATAGAGCCCCTTGACGATATTACGTCATTTTGTTTGTTTACATTTATCTTGATTTGTCTTTAAGTTGAGCCTGTTTATTCTGTATTATTTACGAAGAAAGAAGTTCAAAAGAACTTAGCAAGGTCAGTTATTTTTATTTATCACATCACTCGGAAAATTAAAAAAATAAAATTATAATTATCCTTACTCCTAATACAGGTTAATTATAAATAGAATCTTCTGTTCTATTTACGAAGAAAGAAGTTTACGTCTTTTGTCAAATAAATGTGTCTGATCAAATTAATTATTTTAAAAAATCAAGATCAACTTAATGTGACCCCGAAGCGTCACAGGCTCACTAGTAGGCTTATAGTTTCATCATTGTGTCGGTCTGCCCGACCTCCCTATTAACTTTTGAGCCAGTAGACCCATTTTCATGACACTTGGTGCAAATCTCTTGTTACTTGGACCGAGTTCCCGAGGATAGTTTTTGTTGCGAAGATTGAAGTCCTGGGTTCGATTCCAGGAACTATCCTTCCCATTTGATTTGCGTGATAAATCTGAAATCCGTCCTGCAGGGTAATTTTCTCTTGCACATTAAAATATATCGGAGCGTGTTTTGTACTGTTCTATGAGGAAAGGAATGAAGATTCAAATTTTTATCGTAGAATATTTCTTATCGATCGTATGTCTTTGGATTTTCCATAAATACTTGCGTTTTTGCAGTTTTTATCGCTCATTACTAGTGTTGCCATAGCAACAACTATTGTTGGACTCGGATTCAGTATAGTCTAGTACTGAGATGGCGAACCTATGGCACGCGGAACGATTTTGGTTGGCACTCCAAAAATGGAATAAGAAATAAAATGTGCTACACGCTAATACAACGACGTGACAAAAATGACTCAGAGAATCTAATAAATATAGGTATTGAAAGGATGCGAAAGAGAGGCTTCATTTACCAGCTGTTTGAAGTTTACCGCTGTAACTAGCTATTTTAGCACCCGGGGCAAACTACCAAATATGCGCCCCCTCCATAAAAATTTCTCTAATACCTATATGGATTTATAGCGAACAATTAATAAATAAAAATCAGCTATTTCTTACTATAATCGTGCATAATTTAAATGCATAATTATAAATATAATTACATACATAATTTAAATACAGAACGTATAAATATTTTAATATTAAAGAGTTGTTCTATGCGATTTCAATGCAGCAAACTCATCAATAGCGTCATCGAAATTTATAGTTTCTGCTATGCGTAATGTCTGGAACAGGTATAGTAGTGAAATCTCCCGTCCTTGTGGCATGCACAAGTTGCCTTTAACAATGTTTGTGCCCCTACGTTAGTTACTCCCAGGGCAGATATCCCTCTTGCCCCGCCCTAGTTACGGCGCTGGCCGGAGGTATATCACCATCGGTTGTTATGATTACTCGCCGGCGGCCCAATATACACCTGGGATCAGCACAAAATTTAGTATTTGACATTTTTATTGTATCGTTAATATCTGCTAAGTTTTTAATTGGAATTTGTCAAACTGAAATTGAGGCATTGGATCACTCCGTTCATGTCATGCATCTTCTTCATTCCTTCATTTACGTCATTTATTAAATCGTTTTTAAGTATAATGGTTTTTCATGAGATAACTATATTTTTTTCCAAATAGAGAGTGCCACCTCCACCAAAGATAACATTATCCATTAATATAACCTATTTTTCGTTGGCGTTTAATAATATTTGTGCAGTCTTGAAGAATTCGATAAATAACGAAAAAACTATATTTCTTACTTTGTTTTCGATATATCATTCGAATCATTTAGTATATATTTCTTCCTGTGTGGGGAAAGACATACTATATGCTATACTCTACGAATAGACACAAGATTTTTTTATGATACTGGCACGCCAACAGGCAAATTTTCTTTTATTAAGGTGATTGTGGCACGCGAGCTAGAAAAGGTTCGCCATCACTGGTCTAGTACATGCGTTATTTTTGCCACACAAATACGCGTGATCAATTTACCTTTTCTTTCGAATGTATTTGTAATATTTATAACGGTAAATTATGAAATTTTGGAAAACAAAGAGCAACATATTCGCGGTGTAAGCATTGAATAAATGATTAAATGGAAGGTAGGCATCATAAATTCCGTTTGGATCATCTTGTTTAACTTTCGGATGAACATAATTCTCGATGGAGGTGAATTTTTAAATTTGATTTCTGTCTGCACGTGAGTGATTTTTGGGAAAATTCGAGTTCATTGTTGTAATATAGAGGCCTCCTTTTTAACGACACCTGGCACCGTATTATTTTAAATAGATTGGTAAGCGTTAAAACAGAGAAAAATTCTCTTCTAGATTCCAATCGACCGAACAAGAATTTAGTCTGTGAATTTTTAACATTTCGATGTGGAAATTGATTTAAAACTGATCTTTTCTCTTTCAAATCATGTCATATTTTAGTACAATAATAACCGTCGGCAGTCATTTTTAAAATTACGAACAAAATCTCGAATCTTAAAAATGGAATTCAAGGGTGAACGCGGGTCTATTTTTCGTTCGTCCAGTCCTCGAATATCGACCTTTTAGACGAGGAGGCATTATGATGCTGCCGTGTCAGAACTTACGGAGGAATTGAATGCCCAGATAATTTTAATTGAAATGAGTGCCGTCAGAATCGATGTAGATTCGCAAGATATATTTACAGCGGTAGTCGTAATCTTGGAAATAACGCGAAATGGCCGGTGGAAATTTCCTGGTTTTTACTATGAAGTAATTGTGAGCGTAAACCCAGCGTACGTTATCAATTACGCATGTAGCGAAGGCGCCACCAGTTATAGACTTTCGAGTTAGGGATATCTACCGACTTGTGTCCTATTCGATCCATTTTAGTTTCCGCCCTCTCATAACGTCATGTCGAAGGCGTTCGCCTCCAGCTCAATTCCAGGAAATGCTGTGAAAACGGTCATCAAAATCGATCGGATGTGGTTTATCGCTCTCGCCCTTAGTTTCCTCGATAGATATTCATCAAAACGTCGGTTATTGCACCGGATTCTTTTAACGTGTTGAATTTTTCTTCGAGAGAAAAGATGGAATTCATTCAAGAGTGATCCTCTCAGACAAATGATCGGTTAAGAAGAAAGAAAGATCAATTAGCATAGGTGCCATTGTTGCATACGTAATGTACACGCACGATTCTTACGTAATTTTGGAATTTGGTGGTGGCAGCTTCTTCCTCGGTAATTAGTTCATTTATGCGCTTCCGTCTTTAATTTCTTTCCGTATTCAATTATACACTCTATTTTTATTTTTCCTCTTACTTTTTCGTCTCCGCCATCGTTTCCTGCACCATTCTAAGCTACCTTTTTTTCATTGTGCCCATGTCTCTTTTGTGGTCCTTATAAAACAGCTGCAGCGGGTTGTAGCATTTATCCTTGGACCATAAATTCTTATTTCTGGTTGCAATTTAAAAGTACTATTTAGTTTCTTTCGGAGTAAAAATTCTTCTCTTTTCACTTATCTGCCGTCAGGCAATTTCCTCGCGATTTTTCAATGTCTCGTCATATCGACATATGAAGTTGTATGTTGAGATCTTGACAAAATACCACAAGCCAAGGTTACGGATCAGTTGAATAGAATTTTCCTCATATTTAGAACAGAGGTCTTTAGAAAAATTCATCGGTCTCAAAATCAGCGTCGCTCGTGGCGTCGGGCCTCCGAGACATGATTTTTTTTATTCGCAAGCGTTTTGGTGGTTGTTAACGTGTCCTGCGGGAAGAAAGGCGGCCCCCGTTCCGTGGCTGCTTCTCCTCCCCAAATTACCCTGTCTGACATCCCTAACTGCGCAGTCCTCACCGTGCCTAAGCGTTCCGTCCTATTCATAGACAAAGGTCGTGACCGAAAAGGGGTCGGTGGGGGAGCAACGAGGGGGGGTGTTCGATTTTAGGCCAACGGGCTAAAGAATATCCTCACGGAACGCCGGCCTCGCAGCCGCGCCATTTGTGATCTTCCAATGGTTGGACGAGTAACGGAATATCAGCCAAGACAGGAATTCGGCTAATTATGCGCCTTAACTGACGGCATTATCGTTTTAAGACCAATCGCTACTTCGTGCAGCAGGAACGGCAGTGGGCATTTTCTGTTTGTGTTTTATGAGGGATTCTCAAAGGAAAAAGCTCCCTGTGTATTGGCTTCGTCCGCATGTACGTATGCAGCGCGCTACTTATTTCCTTGAAAGTTATTTTAGATTTTTATCGACGTAGAGAGCGAAAATGACATACGCGCGTCAAATCACTCGACCAAGGCTGCCAAAGGTAAACTTTTCGCTTTAACACGTACAATATTCGCCTAAGAAAATTACCATCGCATATACTGTAGAGCAGGGCCCCTCAACCCGGCGCCCTTCATAAAATTCCTTGGCGCCCGCTACTAGGGCTATGGCAAGTCATTTGCTGAGGAGGTGCAATAAGATAGTACAGAAGAAGTACAAACTCAATTTTCTCATTAAAAATTTCAAGATTCACCTTATTTATTATTAATAAATTTTGTATTCAAATTAAAATATTTTTGTTTGAAAATAAAAAAAGAATCGAACCCATTTCTCTTAGCTTTATTTTTCTGTGTACCCCGCAATCCTTCTCTGAATTCGCAAATGCGCCCTCAAGGCTGAAAAGGTCGCAGGCCCCTGCTGTAGAACAGTGGTTCTCAGGCAGATTCGTCAGGCGACCTGTCTGGGTGTTTTGGTCATCTTAAGACATTTGGGCGCCCTGGGCGAACAAAATTTGGCGCCCTTGTGGGATATGAGGAGCAATTACAAGTACAATTCTGTGCAAGAAAAGTACTAAAAGTCTTATGCTTGAATTTGATAATATTTTATTAAGTTAAAACCAATTTTCCATTTGATTAACTGTCAATATGAAATTTTTAATGTACGTGTTTAACACCGTCTAATTTCGATTTAAACAACCACAAAATAGTAGTACTAGCTTTTTTTGCACGGAATTGTACTTATTTGTGAAAAAATATATAACTTCGTTTTTATATATATTTTTATTTAACTTTGAAAACAAAAGAAGTCGATATTTTTTTAAATGCAAAACAAAATTGAATGCTAAAATATAATATAAAATGTATTTATTTTAAATAAACTTTTTCCTGCATTTATTTTGGGAGAATTCATTAATTATATCATTCAGGTCCATATTTTCCAAAAAATCAGATTCTATAGCTAGAACACTTCAGTTATTAAGTTTGCACTGTCCTAACGATGAACGAAGATAATTTTTGATCCTATTAAGTTCAGAAAAGGATCTTTCTCTGGAACAATTAGTACAGGCAATACTTTTAAAAAACCAATATTAAAATCAATTATTGTTTTTAAACTAATCTCTGCATTTGATGTTATTTTATTATCTGACAAAATATTAGCGTTTAAAATGCAAACACTCTTCAATAAAATTCTCCTCCAAATCATCTGGGTATGCATTATACAGATTAGTAGCTTTCTCTCTAATCATATCTTCATATAATTTTTTTAAATTAATTAAAATGCCAAATTTAGAATAAATGTCATCATAAGCACATTTTCTTTTTTTAATTTCCGTCAGAAGATTATCAATAATTAAATAATACGTATTTATACGGAAATCTTCATTTTTATCAAATTCTATATCTGCTGATTTACTTTCGTCGAACTCTTTTTTTTTCATATTTCTTGTTATTTTGTACTCATTGCATCCAGATAATTCATCCCCATTTACTTTATAATAACTAAAACTATCTACATTGCGTTAATCCTGTATGTACCCTTCTAGTGAACTATATAAATTTACTGCACTTTCAATATCAATTTCAATTTTTTGAAGGGTAGTATTAGTTTTATTCATGGTCCCCAACATATTCCAAAATGAGATCATCAAAGCAGTTTTCAATAAATTTAGCTTATTTTCCAAGCCTGTTGTTTCGACTTTGGCAGAAGGTTTCTGTGTAGAATTGTCAGATATTTCATTTAGCGCATTCTTAAAACATTCATAACCTATAACTATTGCATTAACTGCTTCGGCACTTGCAGACCAGCGCGTGTTACTTAATGTTTTCGGTACCTTACATTTCGGCGATAAATGACTTTTCAATATTTCCCACCTGCATGTTGAAGCCGCAAAGAAATTATATAAATTTTGAACGAACAAAAATAATTTTGTGGCTTCCAGACAACTTTCCACTGCAGATTCTCCAATTAAATTTACTGTATGTGCTGCGCATGACACATAAATGGCAACACCTGACATATTGGAAGCGTTATCATAAGATTGTCCTCTACAATCTTGCAAATTAAGGTCTATATCTGTTAGAATTTTCATAACGCAATTTTCCATTTATTCTCTTTTATGATCTACATTTTCAACAAAGGTCAAAAATCTTTCTACTGCCATTCTGGCAGTATTAACATATCTAATCACAATCGTTAACTGGTCTGAGTGTGAAATGTCAGGTGTCGAGTCAGTTATTAATGAAAAGTATTTGGCTTCCTTTAATTCGGAAACAATAGAATTCTGGACATTATTTCCCGAAATGTTAATAAATTCATCACAAATTCCTGTTGACGGGTATGATACATTTCCAGTACCTTTATTTGCGAAATCTGATAAATGCTTTTGTAACAACGAATCGAATTCTGCTAATAGTTCTATACATCCCAAATAATTTCCATTATTTTTATTTCCGATAATTTGATTGCTGCCTCGGAAAGCCAATCCTCTCCACCTTAACAATTTTATAACTTCAACTATTGGTTGGTTGGTGACAATTTTAAATCGTGTATATCTCAAAAACGGTAAAAGATAATGTTCGAAATGTTCCAGGAATGCTTGAATCACATATTAAAAGTGATTGACAAAACAATATTTGGAAAACGATCCGGGTTCGACTCCAGGGGATTATTTCCATTTCTTGCAAGGTATCAACGATATTCGGATCTGGACCATGGTAAAGAAAACATTTTCAAGTTTCTTATTCTATTCGTCTTTTTTCGCCTTCAGGTCTAAATCGCTAAAATTAATCGTCTGAATGATATATTTTGGAAAATTCTTGGCATTTAAACGAAATATTGCCTTGCCTACCAATTACATTGTTAAACCTCGATATCCTATCGTTATTTCAATCCTTATGGGTTTAAGCGTGCTTTTAAGGCTTTTAATACGAGAAGAAGAGAAAGACGGAAGGAGGGGAAATGATTTTCCTAGCAATCTATGTAAACAACGTTCATTGCGTTTATTTACGAGAAAGAATACCTAAAAAGCTGAAATACTAATCAAAAGGATTTAAAATCGTAACGAGCTAAATCCAATATAATTGAATAAAAACGGTATTATAATCTGAGAAACGTGCTGGACGTTTTAGTAAACAAACGGAGCATGTATGTATGTATGAAGTAAAGGATTGGGCGATAGGTTACGGGAATTAGGTAGAAGAATAGAGGAATTGAGGACGGTTTGGGAAATTGGGAGAGACAGGTTTAAAAGAATCGAAGAATCACAAAAATAATAATAAAAGGCTATGTTGTCCTTCCGTTGGTCTGATTGTCAAGCTGTTAAAACGCAAATAACTCGATCAAGGATGTAGATAGAAAATTGAAAATTGGCAGAAATAACCTATTCGAATATAAAAATGCTTTGCCGAAATAAAATTCACGAAGAAGTCCCGAGTTCGACTCCAGGAGATTATTTCAGTTTTTCGTAAGGTAACACGGAAAAATCGACTTTTTGCCGTGCAGGCTCTTGTTCTTTTGGTAATTAAAATTGGAAAAACTTGACCTACGATCATCCGATTTGAACTGTTTTAAAGAAAAATTAATAAAGTCACTTATTCTCTTCTTCTTTTTCCGAAATCGCTCGATTCTTCGACCTTGAAGAAGCCAACTATAACTCTGGAGAAACGTCGTCGAGCATCAAAGATGACAGCGTGGCGGAATACCCGAGAAACCGCTCAAGTACAAATCAAAACTAATTAGCTAATAGATTAACATTTGGGACTGCAATTCGGAATAATATCTTTTTAAAATCCAGCTATGAAGGCAATCCTGGAAAAGCTTGACTCTGTACAAAATTCAAACGAACATTTTCCGAGAATTCCCGGTTCCTTAACTCTACTTGCAACCCCCCTAAAAATCCCCTCCCTCACCGTTTGAGAAGCACTGCTGTAGAGCATGGATTTTCAACCTTTTTTCTTTACGTAGCCCTTAGAGGATTTTTTTATGGTTACATACCCCAAGTTTATTTTAAAGAGACAAATTAATAGCACTTGCATTAAGATAGATAACTAATGTTTATAACATTAAAACAGTTTTGGCGTTTTTTTCATAACGTTATTCTTAGTTGTAACATTGCAACTTTTGATTCTGAAGTTGTGCATGAAAAACGAAGTAAAATTATAACCTTTAACATCTTCGCGTACCCCTTCAAAAGTCTTGACGTACCACTAGGGGTACGCGTACCCTCGGCTGATTACTTCTGCTGTGGAGCAAGCCATTCATTATACATTTGTTTTTGTATGATCATCCATTGGAGAATTCATACTTCCACAAAAGTTGTCTTTAGCATTTCATCATCATGTTGAAGCATTTTGAGTTTGGGACGTCTATTAAAATAGAAAACGAAAATTACATACTCTGGTCATATCGCCAAGTCAGAAATGCCGCAATGCTTATAAAGAATTTTTTAAATTTTATATCCTAAACCCTTGGATTCAAATTCAGTATTTAGAAATTAAAAATATATTGAATAGCTTATTTGAATCTTGGCGCCCTTCGAAAAACCAATTAGCGCTAGTTAGACTAACCCCAAAAGCAGGGATGTTCGAGAATGTAGGGTATAGATTTTTTTTAAATGCAATGCAGTATTTGTGTGGAAATTCAATTCCTTTGTTTGCTTAATAAACAATGTGAAGGACTCGTTCAATTAATTAATGCAATAAAAGCAGTTCATTAAATACTTCTACCTTAGTCTGGGTTACATCTTTATTTGAGCTTTTTATTGCAACTTAATTTAGTACTCCGTATATTTTTGGAGTCGGTTTGGTTAAAATCATTCCTAACACATTCAATTTGACATTTTGACACCGTATATTTCGATAGAATAGTTTTGTATGATTAAGTGCAATTACTAGGTGTATATTTAGAGTGCCAAGTTAATTCGTCACGTATGCCGCATAGGACAGGTGCTTTTAGATGTGCCATCCCCTTGTCATAAAACAAGAAGGCATGCTGAATTATTTGTGGAGGTAGTAACTTTAGTTGCTGACTTTCGCTTTATGAAAAATCGGAATCGCTTTTTTCCACAGAACGCATTATTAGGCGTTCTTTACCAGCGAAGCGGTAATAGCGGAACGCCATAGGGTCACGTCTGGTTCGTCCGCATATTTTGTTTACATCGATCGCGAAGACGGTTCTCTCAGCAAACAAAAATTAAAAATCCGAATATTTCTCTCCCTTGCCTTTTTATGATCTGTGAGGTAGATTAAGAAATTTATTCGGATAGAGAGGACTTCATTTACCTCAAAAACGTCCGCGAGGCCTCATGATTACGAGTTCTAGTTTCGGAGATAAAAATTCGAGAATCGCCCAATTTTTCGATAACGTTTCATATATAAAAATCTATTAAAATTACCGTAGGATTTGATTTATAAAAATTTTAGACAAGGCATCCGCAATTTTGCACGCAAGCACGATTATGATCCCATTTAATCTGATAAAGATCTCTTCAAGTAATGAAAACATATTGATCGTGAGTAATCACACTAAGGTTGTATTATTTTTGTTATTGCCGCAACTATATAGTTTTAATACACGAGTTGTGGGTGCTTGCATACTGCAAACGCTTAAAAAAATCACCATACATCAAGATCTAAATTCGTAAATAAACCAACGCGATCTCCAGGGCAACAGCCCTTGAGCCACGCGGAGCCCATATGTATCCTATAATATAATTGGTTTACTTTACCTCTTTGTCGTTAATGCTTTTTGAACCGCTATAACTCAGCCGATTCTTAACGAATCTTCACTAAATTTTGAATATCATTTTATGACTAAAATTTATTTCTTAAAAAATTTTGGTGGAGGGGGAGGGGGCTAATGCTTTTTGAAACTCTATAACTATGAATCTTCACCAAATTTTTAATATAAGCTAATGTTGTGGCTAAAATTTGATTTCTTAAAAAATATTTGGAAGGGAGAGGGAGATGGTGGGAAAGGGAGGCCAAAATTATACTGGCTCTTATACAATAAATGTTCCATATGTATAGTCGTTGCTTGAAATCAATTCCCCATTAAATCGATGTTATTACAATACAGATTACCATTTCCCGTTTAAAAGTAGTGTACTCGTTGCCATGAAAACCTCCTTCTTAGTGCTTTCTCGTCATTGTTGAAAAGCACTATTATCTTACAATTAGTAATGTCCGTCCGTCCGTATGCATGTATATCAGGGAAGAATTGGCTGGACCGATTTCAACTAAATTTGGTAAATAGATTACTCACATAAATTTATGGCCAAAAAGGCAGATTTGGACCGGATCGACTCAGCAGGGGTACCACAATTGCAAAGTTTAACTTCGGTAATTATGAATTTGGAAGGAATTGGTCAAACCGATTTCAACGAAATATTATATGATGGAGGTGTACCACATAAAAAAAACAAAATCAAGATTTTTAGTATAGATATAGAAAGCAGGGCTACCACAATACAAGAAATAAAAATAATTCTTTTTACACGAATTTATGTTGAACTCTCCTCATCAATTTGAACCATATATAATATTTATAGTGTACACATATATATAAAACCATATTAGCATATTTACACCGAATAAGCCAAACAGGGGTGCCACACTTACAAATTAAACTTTCAGTAATTAAGGATTTGGAACGAATTGGCCGAACGGATTTCATTTAAATTCTGTATATAAGATTTGTACAATATACCATAATGAAATCAAGATGTTTAAAGCGGAGAAAATGAGCAGGGCTACCACAGTAAAAAAAGTTAAATATTATTTCTTTTACACGTATTTCTAGATAACTGACCTGTGGATTTTAACCAAATAGAGTATATATAATCTTCATTAAAATAAATAATCAAATATAATATTTCAACTGGGTTGATTAAACAGGGCTACCACAATATCAAGGTTAGAATTTTTCTGTAACTATGAATTTGGAAGGTATTGGCTGAACGGATTTAAAAGAAATTTTGTTTGTAGGGTAAGTATAGAATGGGAAAACGAAATGATCATGATTAGAATAGATAAAAAAACAAGCTACCACAATATAACGAAAAATAATTTTCTGATTTCAAAGCAAATACATTAGTATACAATTATACTACAGCGAATTTGACGAAAAGCACTTCTCTACCACAGGAAACCCATGTACATCCCTACTTGTTTCTGATTAAAAGAAAATTCCTGTGTCAATTTGTCACAGATTTGAGTTTAGTCTTCAAAAATAATAAACCTCATTTTTCAGCTATAGAACTGTTGTAGTCTAGAGTTTCTATCTTAATTTTAACTGATTTTAAATTGCAATTTTATGAAGTCCTGTACAGATTTCCATTATTTTCTTAAGGGCTAATAAAATGGAACAATGGGTTCAAAAATAAGACCCTAAAAATTTATATTTTTGGAATTTTTGATTTTTCTCATTGGCTGTACCCAATGACCTATCTCCATGCCATATTACAGCCCTGTAGCACTTCTAGAAGTACCTTAGGTTTTATATCCTGTATATGTAAGAAACAGCTATTTATAATCATGTAAATGTTTTGAAATTCTAAAGAATGTGGAATAACTCAAATGGCTGAATCTATTTTAATCATTTTTTGTTTTAAAAAGACACTTAAAGAGGCTTATGGTTAATCACTGTATAATATAATGGCCCAAGTTCAATGACCTTGTAATTCCTGCATTTGAATAACATGGGAATTGGCGTTTTTGATTTGCACTTACAATTACATCCTGCCAAATTTCAGGTCTGTAGCCCTTTTAGAAGTACACTAGCATTTATAGCCTCCTGTGTGTGTGTGTGTGTGTGTATATATATATATATATATATATATATATATATATATATATATATATATATATATATATATATATATATATATAAATGGTTACGGAAGAGGAAAGGTAAATGGGATAAATAGATGACAACAAGTAGTTGGGATAAGGAAGCCCAGTGAGCACTCACCAATAAGATGACTTCAGGTTGGCAAGCTGCTGGGGGTGTCGAAGTGACACTTAAAACAAACACAAAAAACATGGAAGCTTTCAAGGGTGATCCCTTCGTCAGCACAGGAGAGAGACAATCGATGGCAGTGACACTGGGTGGAAACATGGGGGTGGAAGGGTAGTGCAGAAAAGTCTGGGATTGGAGGATGTGGAGGGGGTGGGAGAATTGCCAAAAAGGGTGAAATGCTAGCAAAGGTTGAGGCCAGGGGGAGTGAAGGAGTTTGGAAGATGTATATGGGCAAGTTCCCACTGACGTAATTGGTGTGCTGAAGCATTATCGGGAAGAGCACGAATGGCTCTCACCGTGAAGCAATCATTAACTTTTAGCAGTTGAACCTTGTTCACTGCCAAGGCAGGTTCTCCCCTGAAGATGCCCACTTAGTGGGCGAAATGCATAGGGCTTACCCTACAATTTTTTTGGCTTAAGGAGTTTTATACAACTGATTAACTTTTAAGTTGTGATTGTTCTCATGAATGGCCGTTATCTGAAAATTTTATTTGATTTTCTATTTCATCTTGAGAAATGCCTTCTTATGCTTCTAAATGTAGAGAAATTGTTGTTGCTTTACAATTATGAAATTGAAATTATGCAATTGCCTCCTCTAGTTATGCATCATCTTAAAAAATGCATCTTATTTTTGGATCTTGCTTTGATTTTTGAACCTAGTCAACGATGTATGCCTACAGTGCCTTGCATACTTATTTATAGTCAAGAGATACAGAAAAAAACCATTGTGCCTTGCATGCATGAAACTGATTTAGTCCCGGACTCTTTGAACATTGTGGAAACTAATGGGTTACAAAAAGACAAATGTCTTACAGTTTATATCACCGAGGGATTATCGAGTCATCTTGTTGGCAGACCATGGGTAATATCTTGCCAAAATTTGTTCATAGAAAATTGGTTTTTGCATTAATGGCAGTTCATGTACTTTTTATGTGCTGGTTGTGTTAAATTAGGATAGAATTTTCTTTCCATTAAAGAAACATTTTCAAGTACATATAATGAATTTTATAACTTTTGAGTAGCGGTTGCATTTTTAAAGTAAAAGGTAACTTGAGTACTTAATAATTAATCTTATTTTGAAGCTTGAGTGCTTTTTTGGAAATAAATCAATATTTTTGTTCAAAATTTATTTTATAATTTTTACAGGGTCTGCCGATAATAATGGAGATCCTATACTACACGCAATAATATCTATAGTTGTGTAACAATTCTAATTTAAGTTGTACACATTAAAATGTTAAATGTTACTATCATTCTTAAGTGCAGATTTGAAACCCATAGCTTTACTCATTTAAGAATATCAGAGAAATAAAAAACAGGTGATACAATTTGCCGATTTGACTTCATTACAAATTAACCCTGTATATTTTTAATTGTAACTTAATGAATCAGTCAGTCATTCATTTTTTATTGATAGTCAATTCTTTCCTAATTTATAATAAATTGTTATCAACTTTACTTTCACTATGGGGCATTTATTTTGAATATCTTGTCTCATTTTTGTGAAATTTGCTAATCAGATTGATTTTTTCTTATTTTAAGGTGTAATTTATACAAAACTGCGGTATGTAGCCATGGTCTCCATTTTATGACCTAGATCACAGCTGATAATTCATCCCATTAGTTAAATGCAAAATTGTAGTTATAAAGTTAATTATCTGTACTTAGCCCTCATTTTTTTCTGCCAGTTAAACTGCTACACTTGTAATGATTTTCTGCTTTTATTCTCGTAGAATTTTTAGAAAAGTGAGATATGCTTTTGAATTACAAGTTAGTTTTTCTTAGACTTTATAAAATGGTTTATTTATACTATACTGCTCAATTTCTGTTAAATCACAAGGTTCAATAAGTGTACTACGAAAGACTTTATTATGTGATAAGATAGATCTGAGATTACCTTTATACCTTTATTATCCCAGCAAATGTACATAGTACAACCTACTGCATTACAAACCTATTTGGAAATGATTGATTAAAATGTTATCTGAGTTGCCACATATTGTATCTATCCTAAATTGATGTTATTTCTCAATTAGGTATTAGTCTGAGTCATGCTCCACTTTCTTAAACTTGGAATATTTCATTTTGTAACCTATTTAGTTGCTATAATTCCACTGTCCCTTTGATATATCAATAACAGATATTAAAATTTTAATCATTGCAAATGATAATTTAATAGTTATTTAAGAAGTAAACGTGCTTTCTTTTTAGCATGCTATGTTATGATAAAACTACTGACTCTACACAAGCAAACACCTACCATGTATCAACCCTTCTTTATTGTAGTTAGTTGCATTTATGTTGTTTCTTACAAATATGTGTGTTTGTGTATGGGAAATGACATGTTGCATGCTTAACCGTTTGTTTCTTATGTCTGACAATTTTTATAGACCAGCATTTTTTATATCAAAATAAAAAATATATAAAGTATTTAGATTGACTCCATCATGTATGTATTTAGATCCTGTATACATAGCTATGTCTTTAAGAACTGTAATGCATCCATTTCTCTTTCATATTTATAAACTAAAAAATTATTTTTGTGTTTGATCAGAATTCTCATTGTGTTTTATTTGGTTGGAAGGAATTAAGAAAGAGGTTATCAGACTTTTTTTTAACACAACATAAGATGATTGTTATTAATTAAAATGAATGTTCAATATTGTCTAAAATTGTTGAATCTTAATTTTTTATAGATTTTATAGGTAAATCACGAAATATGAGTGATAATTACACATTGCAATCAGGTTTTTCTCTTGATATTGCTTACGTTAAATCACTTTTCAGTCTATTTTCAAACCGGCACCATTCGATGACGAACCAGATGCCTCAAGAGAGCGGGAACGTTGTGATTACTCTGTACGAATAACTTATGAGGAGGCTTGCAGTGGTTCAGGTATGTACTGCTGTTTAAATAGTAAAATGTTATTAGGTATGTATCTGCTATTACTTCCTCTCCCTATTTTATCTCACTCCACTTTGGTAAACTTGCATGTGATACCCTACCTTTTTTAAAGCCCACTCTGCCTTCTATATAGTTAGTTTTTTTTTGTTTGAAATCTAATTTATATTTTGAACTAAAATATATTGTTACAAATATATTTAATCTAAAAAAGAATTCAAATCGTTTAAAAATATTGAAAGTTTTTTTAAGAGCAAAAATCTTTTCTGAAAAATAATCTAATTTTCCATGTCATTGGTGTCTTAATACAATTTTAATAGAGATCACCTCCATTTGAAGTAATTTACATATTTCTCAAATGTCAGTTTTATTATTATGGGCTTCTTTAATGTTATTAAATGTTAATTGTGTTGTTAATTTAAGCCAACAGCGAGATATACTAATTTGACCATCATATTTCATATATTTCAAGCTATTGTCAAAATATCTTTATGAAAGCACTTTTCTGATGTTTTGGATTACCATCTCTTTCATGTAGAATGTAATTTTTCTTATCATTTTGTTCTCATTATCAATTAAGGGAACGTTTGACTATGTTTCAGCTACACGGCCAGTTCGTGTATATGCAGATGGCATCTACGATCTATTTCATCAAGGTCATGCAAGGCAGCTTATGCAAGCCAAAAATGTCTTCCCTAATGTTTACCTAATTGTTGGAGGTAAGATTCATTTTCAAATGTAATTATGCTCATTATTATCTTTTCTGCTAACTAATGAATAACATTTTCATGTATAAATATCTCTGTGATTTTATTCATTCCCCTATCATTTCACTTTACAAAGCTTATTCAAAATGCTCAAACTTCTTAGGTATTGTAAAAATAAATACGCGAGCTGCCTTTGGTGTGAAGCTAAATGAATAATTTAACCACCTTATACACTAAAAAAATAAGAAAATACTGGTGATAGTACACACACAGACACACCTATCTGGTTTATGGAAAACTATTTCTCTCCAGCGACTGAAGTATTACGCATGTGAGTTTACAGGAAAATAATTCTGTACCAGGGACTCATGTGCAAGCACAAACACATGCACATAAAATCAGACAACTACACCAGTATTTATTTATAATCATAATGCACATTTTGACATCAACGACGTCATCGTCAGTAGGAAAATTAGGTAATGAACGTTGACTGAAAGCGGAATTTATATAGGTCCTGAGAATGTGTTGTGATTGGTGGGATGAGTTGATGGTTGGTTTTGAGAACAAAGGGAAAGGAGGGTGTTGTTGGTGATTGGACCGTAGTCATTGTCATTATTTTATCTTGGTGTCGGTGAATGTATATCCTTTTGTATGCATCTAGTTTCTTTGTACTTAAAATGTATCTAACAGTAAGTAGTGAAAAATCCTTAATGTAGATAGGGTGGGCTCTATCTACAATGTGTTTAGCAACCAAGATTTATAAATAGGTAAAGGTGGAGACTATGGCAAAATTGATGTTAAATGAGAAATCTAGCTCCTTAACCGTAACCGGTTAAGAAGTTAGATTTCTCATTTAACAATGCAAGATTTGTCGAAATTTCCATTTTTGAAGTGTAATAAATGTTCATTAAATCTAATATTAAGTTTCCCCTTTGTTTGTCCTATATAGAATTTGTCACATTGACTACATTGTATTTTATAAACTCCGGATTTGTCATGATCAAGTACTTTGTATTTGGCATGGCCTAGAAAATTGCTTATTTTGTTGTAGTTTGTGTATGTTAATTTGAAATCATTTTTTTTAATCTATTTAGCCCACGTGTGTAAGGGAGGTAATAAGGGATTGTTATGTATTTTGAGCAATGTAGTGGATTTTTCTAGTTTTATTTTGTGTCGTATTTTCCGTATTATATTTTCTCTTTCCCATTTCCGTTTAGTTTACTTCCTACATCCTTTTTCATTGAAATTTCCTCCTGGGCTTGAAGGTTTTTGGTTTCATTTATGTTACTTAGTTATTCAGTTGTAAATTTTACATCAGTTGGACCAGTGCTGCCTAAACTTTTTTTACAGGCAGGCCACATTGGTGGTTGCAAATCCTTCGGCAGGCCAAATTAGAGATTAAATCGGAAGTTATCTTTATGTTGTAAGGAGCCATATAAGTTAAAATCAAGTCTAAATGTTTTTATGGTTAACAGTTCGAAATTAAAAGTTTTATCATAAAAATATTCATAAAATACATGAATTTGTATGTTAAATTTTTCAGATAGGTTTTTCATCATACCCTTGGGGGGTTGCACAAAAACCCTTCAAAGGCTGGATGTGGCCCATGGGTTGTACTTTGTGCACCACTGATTTAGACATTGATTGTATGAGTTCTTCATAAGGTGCTGGCCATTACCACTAAAACTATCTCTTCATGTCCACTTCCCCACACATCAGCTTTCAAGTGTTGGGATGTCATGTCTAGTTTTCATTTGTATTTCTTCCTTGGTATTTCACGTATTGGATAACATATTTCTCTTTATATGTTTGCCCCATTTTATTATGCCTAAGATCTTTAGCCATACCATATTTTATATATACAGTAAAACCCCGTATTATACGTTATCGGAATGTACGTTTTCTCACTATGTACAACATTTTATTTGGGTCCCATCAATTTTTCTATGATTCCAATGTAAGTAAAACCTTGTATTTACACTTTCATTTTAAGTTTTCCTGCTATTCGCGCCATTTTACGTTGGAATTTCCGATTTTTTTAAAGAATTTAGCATGCGATTCCCAACAGTTTTTAACATTTTTTGGCTTAGCTTTGCAAAAATATCAGAACTCTTTTGGATGAAGATTTCAAAAATGGCGGCAGAGTAGGAACAGCGCCCCTAGAGGCAGAAATATGAAATCTTTCTTTCCAAAACAGCACTCGCTTTAGCAGATGCTACAATGCTACTCAGGAACAGCGTATTTAGAGACGGAAATACATATAAACTCTTTTGGGTGAAAACTTCAAAACCTCATACGTAAATCACACTAGCAGAGCATAAATAGCACACCTAGATATGGAAATACTATTTAAGCTGTATAATCTTTGAACCACTTTGAAGCAAGTATGACAAGATGTTCAAGTTTGACGCTATCATGTTTTAACCCTTTCCACCCAAGTTCTGCCCCTTGGTTCCCACAGTTTGTAATTAAATTTAAATTAATTTGTTGTAATTAAAATTACCATATTATCCCGAATGTAACGTGGTTTTTTTCCAAAAAAATAAATTTTAAAAGTAGCGTTATATTCAAGTACTAGTAATTTTTAAAGATTGTAAAATTGTGTTTCGAAAAATCACCACCGTACATTCTGCACATCTGTTAAGTGATACAAGATACTTGTTACATTGTAGACACATTAGGCATACATGTTACAATGTACTTGAAAAGCATCTGAGGCGAGAATAGATTGAGTTCAGTCAGCGGCTGAACTCCTCATTAGTCATTGAATTGAAGCTATCAGTGCATCGGCATATTATTCGTGCCTACCTTAACGAGTTTTTACCCATCCGTTATTTTAATAATGGGTGTCAAAAATAATGCTGATCATGTTTTGAAAAAAGGTTCTTCCAAATCCCAAGTTAACAGAGAAATCTGACGAAGTTATGATGTATTTTAAAATAGTCATAGCTCAAGAGATGTAAAAACGAACAATATTCAAGCTTCGAAAAAGTATGATGTTCCTGAAGTAAATATACCTATGTATTTCTATGTACAATTTTCCAGACAAATGTAATATGAAGACTGTAATGGAAACCCAAGCATACTATACTAGCATTTTAATTCAGCATATATTTTAATATTACTATTATTAAAAAGTGTGCTGGTTAAGTAAATGAATAAATAGATATACTATTTATAACTCCCTTCCTGGTGGAGATGATTCAAGTGCTCTTTTTGGCCATCTTGGTCTTTCATCCTCATCATGGGTCCATACCGTAATAAGATATTACCCTTTCTACTGCAGAGCCATCTATTTCATATCTTTCTTTTATTTCCTCATTACTTATTCATTGCAGTCTTTATGCTCTTCAACTTCTACAGATATCCATTTCTGTTGAATTTATCATCTTTTTATCTTTCTGAGTTAATGTCCAACTTTTTCATACCGATACATCAAGATACCCTCTACTAGCAGTCAAAAAACAATTCATTTCTGATTCCTCTATCTCAGGGGTACTCAACCTATGGTATGCATACAAGTTGTATGCGAAAAAAATAGAAACGTTGTTTTGCCTATATGGTGTTATGCAAACATTTTTTATTTGTTGGTATGAAAATTAAAAAGGTTGAGAACCACTGCTCTGTCTCATAGTATTCCATTTAAAATCTCCAATTGCCTTCCTCACTAACAAAACTATTCTTAATGTCCCCTGAGCATCTTTTGGTGTTATTCACCAGAGATCCCAAGTACTTAATCTCTCACATTTTTTAATGCTCCCATTATCTATCTCTTATTTCTCCCCCTTGGCTTTCCCCAAATTTTAAGCATTCTGTTTTGTCTAAATTCATTTATAGGCCAAATTTTTTGTATGTCTCCATTAGCTTCTGCATCATATAACCTGCATCATCTTTATCTTGCGCTATGGCTAATTCATGGTTTGCAGTTGTCTATGAGCTTGCCAGCTAAATGCACTTTCTTGTCGTTTTTAGAAAATGGTGGCATTTTTTACATAAAATAAGAAGTCCATAACTATGAAAACAGTTGCATCTGAGTAATAATGAAATTGAATATTGTGAGTAAACCCAGAATGGCTTGCTTAAATTTCATCATGTTTTCATCAATCACTTGAGCCTAAATGCATCCTTAACCTAACAAATCATCCATTAATTTTGTTAAATTCAAAACTGAAATTCTTGTTGCCATTTTTAATCTTACCAAATCTCTATTTTTCAGTGTGTAGTGGTGCCTTGACGCACAGCAAGAAAGGACGCACAGTGATGACTGATGATGAGAGGTATGAGGCTGTGCGACACTGCAGATATGTAGATGAGGTGGTTCGTGATGCTCCATGGTCACTGGATGATGAATTTCTTTGTAAACATAAGGTTTGTTTTCTTAGCAGCCGTAGGTGTTCTTATAAATTAACAATTTTATGGTAAGTTTACTCATGTTTCTTTTGTGTGTATGAATACTCACATACCCACTGTATTTACTCGCATATAAGCCTCACCCTATGTTTTTACTAGGTGATCTCAAAAACTCTGTAAAAGTTAACATGTATTGCATTCTTCTGCTCATAATAGCAGGGTATTAATTACAAATCAGAAAAAATATATTTCAAGAATTAAGAAATCATTCACAATCAGCGTGTTAATAGCCAAAACAAATAATGATATGCAATATTAATTTTAAAGGTGGATGACTTTTCTTGATTGAGTTCTTGTGATATAGCTATCAATTGATGTATCTTTAACAAATTACATCTCCCTCTATATTATATTTTCAATAAATTGTCCCCCCCTCCAACTATTCCCCCCTCAAATTACTCTTCCCCCATCCAACTACTACTCCCTCAAATTACCTCCCCCTCCAACTATTCCCTCCCTCCAACTACTCCCTCCCTCCAACTACTCTCCCCCTCCAACTACTCGCCCCCTCCAACTACTTGCCCCCTCCAACTACTCTCCCCCTCCAACTACTCTCCCCCTCCAACTGCTCCCCCCTCCAACTACTCTCCCCTCCAACTACTCTTCCCTCCAACTACTCTCCCCTCCAATTACTCGCCCCCTCCAACTACTCTCCCCCTCCAACTACTCTTCCCCTCCAACTACTCTTCCCCTCCAACTACTCTCCCCCTCCAACTACTCTCCCCCTCCAATTACTCTCCCCCTCCAACTACTCTCCCCCTCCAACTGCTCCCCCCTCCAACTGCTCCCCCCTCCAACTGCTCTCCCCTCCAACTACTCTTCCCTCCAACTACTCTCCCCTCCAACTACTCTCCCCTCCAACTACTCTCCCCTCCAACTACTCTCCCCTCCAACTACTCTCCCCTCCAACTACTCTCCCCTCCAACTACTCTCCCCTCCAACTACTCTCCCCTCCAACTACTCTCCCCTCCAACTACTCTCCCCTCCAACTACTCTCCACTCCAACTACTCTCCCCTCCATTTACTCCCTCCTCCTACTTCCCCTTCCAACTACTCCCCCCCAACTATTCTCCTTCCAACTACCACCCCTTCCAACTACCACCCCCCTCCAGCTTCCCCCTCCCCTCTAACTACCCCCTCCCCTCTAACTACCCTCTCCCCTCCAACTACCCACTCTCTCCAACTACCCCATCTCCAACTCCTCCACTTTCCAACTATTCCCCCTCCAGTCTAACTGGAATACTGGGCTTGCTCACCTCACTCCTACCTTCTACTTCTGTCCGTTTCCCAGCCATAGCTGTGATAATGCCTTGACATCTTTTTTTACAGGCCCCTGGTGATTCCCGCTGCAATTACCAGCAAAAACTGAAGTGTTTATAGTGAAACATAAAGTTGCATCTTCATTTTCAAACAAAATCTGGAAAAAAATGTGCAGCTTATATGGGAGTAAATATGGTATTTCATTTTATTAGAAGTCTGTACTCTTTTTTCTTTCTAATTGTATTTTAATATTATTAAGGGGGGAAATAATTTCACTTCAGAGGACAGACATTTCCATTATAATTGAATAAGAATTACTGATGTATAGGGTGGCCATCTCTCAAGGTTTAGCCTGGAACCTCCAGAGAATTACACGAAACTCCATTCTTCAGGTTTGTGTGGAGAATTCCACAGTTTTTGCAATAAAATGATTTTACTACAATTTTATTACCTTTTTGTGTATTTAAAGATTTTGATGCAGTGAATGATTGCACTGATCATTTCCTGTGTTGTTGTTATTATTTACATATGACAGTTCACATTATGGTTTTGACCAATTTTGTTGTGTTTAACATTTTGTGGTTCAAATTTGCTGTTTGCATTTTGTGCTGTGAAACAAATATTAATAATAATTATGTGAAAAAATAGATAAAAAACCTATTAATCATGTGATAAGTTGAGCTAGATAGTGTTGCATCCAAGAAGCCATTTTTTATGAAAAATATCAACTGCAAACAAAGAAAAATACTACTGCCAGTTTGATGACATCTGGCTCAGCAAAGATCAATACAAGAATTGCATTTCAGAAGTAGATAAATTTAGTCCTCTTTGTAAAATTTTCCAATCCAAATTTACTATCAAACATAAAGGAAAAAAGATTTTGACCATTCCCAAACTTCGAAACATAAAGCAACAGCATCTGATGTGGCCACCACATGACTTTTTTCATACCTGTAATATTTCTAAAAATTCCAAATAGGTTAAATGATAATAAATATTTTAAGGAACTGCTAGAAAAATTCAAAGATCTTACCAAGTACAGACAACCCAAACCGTAGCCTTCTGATATTAGATATAGCCAAGAAGCTCCAATAATCAAGAAAATAAAAAGGAGCATTGCTAACAATAAGATGTAACTAAGCATCAAGTGTTTACAATGGTCGCCGGTAGGTGGTATGATGGCAGCTAAAAAATTAGTTTTAAAAATATTGCTCAAACAATGCATTGTATGGTAAAATGTTTCAAACAAATGTTGTAGAAAATTAAATTTCCTACAACTTTTATTCCAATACTTTTTTACATTCATTAAATATTAAAACAAATATTTCAAAAAAACGGACGACTTTCTAATACAAATGCTAAACATTAAATTTTATGCCAATCGGATTATTAGTTTTTGAGTTAAAGCACCCACAAAATTCTTGTCGCAGACATCATCAAGAAAATAGTCAAAACGTGTTCAGGGGACCTTAAAATGTATTTCCATTGAAATCTCAAATTCAAGTTTTTCATGGAAACAATACTTTCTCTATACTTCATATATGGAGAAAGTAAAAATGCAATCTAGAAGGATGTCTTCCATCAATCCATTGATCAAATTAAATCTTAATTTTGGAATTTTCATTGATTTACCATGGAGTAAAAAATCACCATAATCATACAAGCCAGAAGTGTCGAATCAAATAGACTACAAAAATTTTCAAAATTTTGTAGCAATAAGATCAATGTAAACTTTCACTGTGAAATTCTGTAATGAAAAGGAAAGGAATTATATTAGCAGTAGGGATTGTGAGAGAGTCACCCGATTCAATACATCAGTTTAAATATACCAACACAGACGGATCTCAACTTATGAATGTAATGCGTACCTTGAAATATGTTCATAAGTTGAATTGATTTTTACTTTCTCCATTTATGAAGTATAGAGAAAGTATTGTTTTCATAAAAAAATTGAATTCGAAATTTCAATGGAAATACATATTTTCAGGTCCCCTGAACACGTTTGGACTATTTTCTTGATGATGTCTCTGGGTGTGTCTGTGCCTGGAGTTTTGTGGGTGCTCTAACTCAAAAACTAATAATCCAATCAGCATAAAACTTCGTATTTAATATTTGTATTAGAAAGCCAAGAACATTAGATTTTAGCTAAAATCAGTTGACCAGAAGTGTATTTTTATTCTTGTCCTTTTTCCGTTTGTGTCAGATATTCCTGTAATTTTTCATTAAGTTAATCGTATTTAATAACCTAAGTTATAGATAATTTTACTCTCTACAACTTTTGTATTTGATTATCTTTTGTAGAGCCAATTGTTAAGGAGATATTTCAGTTATTCATAATTCACCTCGCAATTTGCAACCACCTAGTGGTAAATTTTGTAAACAATATTTAAATTAATAATGGCCAAACATTAATTCTTGTAAATATTGACAGCAATTCCAGCTCCACCAACTAGTAAATTATCAACTATATGGAGAAAGTCATGTGTTGGCCAAATCAGATTTTTTTCCATAAGAAATAATGTTAAATTCATTAATGCATTTCTGAATCGTTATAAAAAATCAGTTTCCCTTGTATAAAGGAGGCAAAAAATTGCACAATTAGATTAAATTCATATATTTTTCTATGAAAAGTTTAATTTTGTTTCACAAAGTTAGTCGTGTACAGTACATTGTTTTTTTCAAGGCAACTTTTTATGGATTACTATTCCTAAAAATTGGGGGAAACCTCTTGCCTTAGGTTGATTTAATTCAGTACTCAAGCATTGGCTTTTTCTATTCGATTCTGAATTTAAATTGTTAAACACCATTCTATTTCTTCAATGACTACACTTTGGTTTTTACTGATAATTACTGACAACATTGCAAACATGTTCAAAATTTTTTGTTTGTCTTTAAAATGGCTCCAATTATTGAACAATTGACATAAACATGACCAAAGAAAGCAAGTGACTCACCTCTTTCTGATCGCTTTATTATGTCCATTTTAGTTTCTATCGATAGCACTCAATGTTTTTACCACACTTAGATGAAGAACCATCACAATCACTATTTTTAAGCTTGTTTTCCATATTTTTAAGGGTAGTAAAAAATAGAAAGAAATGTCAGTACAGGCATGCCTCATTTAGCGCATTTTCAATATGGCGCAATTGTCATCTCAATTTCTATTTAGGAAATAAAATTCTTAAATGGCTACGGTCTGTTAATACAGTCCCAACTTTTCTTCTTTGTTCCAATGATACTCGGTTATGTATTATACACCAATGGATGACAAATTTGTTGTTATTTATACATTTATTCACTTTATTTCTATTTCACCTGTTCACTTATAATGATTTTACATTGGTTTGTCACGACTTTGCAGTGATGCAAACATTGAAAATTCTACACTTGTTAATGTTACTGTTGGGATGATTAGGGATAGATTCACTTTGGGTAGGTTTTTACTTTGAGGTGGGTTAGATTAGGTTCATGACTGAATTTTAACCTTCTTAGTTGATATTCATCTGTTGTTCTTATGTTATTTTGCTGTTGGTATGTTGTATGTAATAGTAGACCTGTTGCGTCTTTGTTAGAGATTTTAAAAAATGGTAATGTTTTCACTTCATCCATCCGTGGGAAAGATTTTGAAGTAATGAGAAAAGCTGCGAAACTAAGACTTTTGTTTATGTTGATACAACAATAAAAGCAAAACGCAAATACGTTCAGTTTACTTTAGAAAATGGATAAAGATCATATCAAAACTGCTTGACTGTGGTGAGATATGTTTTTTATAACTTTTAATTGATTTTGGATTTTATATTTATTTATAAATGCTTAGCTCTAATGAAAATATAACGTTACATTATAATTACGCAGTCTGATAGCTAAATCTGAAGTTTGTTGAAAAATGCATAAATGTTAAGTATTCCAAAATTTTACGTGAAAATTCTAAAAAATGCCTTTGGAATCTGCTTTTACAATTTTTTAAATTGTTTTCATTTGTGCTAGCCGATTACCATTCAACATCTTCAGTTTTGATGTAATTAATTCAATTATGATGCACTATATTTTGCTTCATTTCTAGTGCCAAATAAAATTTAACAGCATATAGTGGAAAGGTAATTTAAATTAATCATTAGTAATACAGTAGATGATTATTTATTCTAAATAGTCGGAACTTGAACCATTTAGAAGAATAGATATTTTCAGATAATGAAACAGCTTGTCAAACAAAAAAATGTTTTTACCAAGATATGGGATTAATAAATGATAATATGTATGAATTAAACACAGTGAATGTTTAGGCATGTTTTGCTTCCAGCATGAGTGCCTATTGGCTATTGACTTTGAACTTCAGCAATTTCTTGCATGATTATTTAATTGTTGTAACAAAAACAATCATTGTAGTAACTGAAGTAAATAAGATCTATTATAATTACGAAAATATGTTTACTTTCCTTTTGTGTGCTTGCAGCATTTAGTAAACGGATGAAACTGGATTATCAAAGAAGAAGAAATTAATGTAACTGTTTATTTATTTTTCGTGTACACAAACCATTTTGTTAGTGAAAAGAAATGGATGAATTACAATGAAGGAATAAACGTAAACATAAAGGTTACAACTAATAATAACAAATAATTTTTGTTTCTTTGACTAATTACAACTGATTAGATAATAAATCGGTACACTATCAAAAATTTAATATTTCCTTGGCATCATATTTTTTCCATGTTTGGATGTTTTTGTTATTTGAATCTTTGGAAAAATGATCTTCTACTGTCAATAAATATTAAGTAAATATTTAATTTAAAAGCATAAGCTTTACAACAGTATGTTAGGATGATAAAATTTCAATTGGGTTAGGAACTACGTAATATACGTCGTTTAGCGCAAATTCCGTTAGCGCATAGAACTTCCGGAACACATCCCTTGCGCTAAGCGAGGCATACTTGTACTGTTTCAAATGCACAGAGAAACTGAAGAGTTATAATTCACAGGCAGGAGGAAGAAATAGTATGCATGTTGTAACAGATCCAGACATTTGTGTTCTTTCACTGAACAGCAAGTCACAATTCGTTGCTACATGGAATATTCATAAGTACGAATTGTTCACAACTTGAATGTTTGTAAGTTGAGGTCCACCTGCAAATATTTTGGTCAAAATTTTTTACCACCTCCAGGGTAAAGTGGGAAAGTCCACTATCACTTACTTTTCATTTGCCTGTCACCAGTTGTTCACTTTCTCACACAGAGCTTTATTTCATATCTCCATATTACCTAAATAATGGTTACATCGTAAATTATATAGTGTGGCATGGGAAAAGGCATCCTCTTTGAAGAGTCACTGTTAGATACTTAGAGATCTGAAAATCATACAACTAAATAAAAACGTATGAAATTAAAATACCAGATTTTTTGGGCTATGAGACATTTTTTTCCAAAAAAATTATTTCCAAAATCAGCCTGCGTCTTATAGACTGACGGTAAGATTATTATCGTATTCAGCACTAACAAACCCACTGATCTCCAAAATGGAATAATTGGCAGTCATTCATCACAAAATCATTAAACTATACATTATTAATAATTAATAGTGAAAAATGTAAATATAAACAATAAAACCTTATGCAATGCGAATTCCAGTGATGCATTTTCATTTGTTTGTTATTACATGTCCGCTCACAGTGATTACGATTTCGGTGGGTTTGGGATGTTAGTAGCGATGTTTTAGTTCCTAATGAGCCCATTGAATAGCACAACTAACACTCAATGTGGCATCACTAGAATTCCTGTCAAGAGGGGTCATCCCATGATGCATAACTGGAATTCCCGTCATTGTGCTACATCTGGTTCTAATGGTTCGGGTGGGGGACCGCCACATCTTAGCATCCTTTCTTTTGCCTTTAGCCATCAGCTTGGTTCTCACCTCTGGGTAAGGTCAGCTTCACAGTTGGCGATTTTTATTTATCAGATATACATCAGATTGTGTTGGTGGTTAGTACTCACTCGTAATCATGTAATCATTAAATTATTTAATCGTAATATTTTATTGTGTGTTTGATCACTTTCTTCATTTTTACGGGTTTATTTATATATTTATAAGAGAAATCAAATTCCGTTATTCGAAAAAAGAATTTTTTTTTAAGAAATACCAAAAGTTTTCTGCAAAACTAGTGTTTTTCATACTTTTTAATCGTTTATTAAGCATTTAATATGTTTCTAATCACTTATTTTATTGTAGTATCAAGGATAAATTGTTCTGAACATCCTACTTTTAAGAAATACTTGTAAAATTATGAATAATGTAACGTAATCTAATGAAAAACATTAAGAATTCAATTCAGTCACCCGTATGAAACTCTGGATTTTGGGGCCACGTTGAAATGGTTAATGCCACAGATCATTCGAGCCCCGATTGATGTAATCAAAATTTTATAAGATATCTAGAGTAAAATAATGTTGCGTGTATTGAGATCGCAATGGTTACAAGAGTGATTCAACATGTAAAAATGCACAGAAACCGAGCAGCAGAATGTCATTTCGGAATATGTCCCACAGAAAAAATGATCCATTATGGAGTGAACAGGAGGAAAAACTGAAGGTGACAGAAAAGAGAATGATAGTCTTCGTAAGCTTGCTCCTAATTGGCCACAACTAGAGTAAGTGAAGAAATGGTTAGTAAAACAAAGAAATTGCTATGTCGATTAAAATGGTTATGTATTAGGCAAAAAGAGTATCAGAAGAAAAAGGATGAGTTGAGCATACATATTATTACATATGCATTCCATTTATTAGGAATTAAAATGTCATCTTGCACATTAAGGAAGTACTATCGGTAAGGTGTATCTATACGTGCGAGGTGTGTGGTGCACACTGCCTAATTAATAGGACTGCCAAGTAGATAGGGCACATTTAGCTATAGAAGTTTCAAAACAATTATCTATGTTCGAGTTTATTCCTATTTACTTGCACGTATTAAAGTTCTCGAGAACATTATTTTTAACTGTTATCACACCATAATATTTTTTTAAATGTTGCCTGATATGGACTTAATCATGGCTAGAAATGTTTCATGACATGGCAATTTCTAAATGCTTTGGTGAACCAAATTACTTTTTCCCTGAAAAATCTTCTAAAAAATCGGTACATCTTATAACCTGAAAAATATGGTATATAAAATTTGTATTCAAATAATATAGCTGCAAACTAAGTTTCATATGTTTAATGCCTCAATTGACAGGTAATCCAATTATTGAAATCTGTTTGCAAGAGAAAGGATGTAGAGGAAGAAGTTTAGTTACTGTATTTCCAGAAAAACATGTGTATTGTAGAATTTTGAACTTCTTGAAACAATGGGTTTTAGGTCTATCCTGCAGCCATTTCACAATAGCAGAACTAATCAAGAAAAATATTGGGAAATAGTATCATAATATCCAATTGAAGCTGCCTTTTCTCAGTCTAAATAAAGTATGGAGAAAGTTATTAATAAAAATAGTGGGCATTTCATGCATAAGTTTTAATCTCATCTGTTTCTTCCCTGTAAATTTTAATAGTTCAATGTGGAATACCATCATTTTGAATGTAAACTTTAAACAACTGTAACTCTGTTTGTAACTATATTATTGGAACAAAAATCTTATGTAATATAATTGTATATTTCTTGATTTAATTGCTATTTAATTGTTATATATAAACAGTACAACAGTTTTTCAAACTGAACATGCTTTTTCCATGCCACCTGATATAAGTATTGGTCTGAATTTCTGTTTTGTATTTGTCATTCATATAGATGGATAGAATACAAGAATTGTAATTGACAGGTTTAAATGAGTCTAAATAGTAACCCTTAATATAAAATATGGAATGATTTCACTAAATTTCCAAGACTACCTTGATTATACTGCAAACATGTTAACAATCTAAAAAAAATGTCTTCTTCATCATTTCTTATTAATCCATATTTATGAAGAATGAAAGTAAAGGATTATTCTTATTTTTGCTTTTGAATTTTTTTTTAATTCCATCAATACACAAAATTAACAGTTATACTTTGTTGGTGGAAATGTGTTTGGAAATAATTACTTGTCTGGCTGGAATAAAATATTTGCTTTTGTTACCATTTAAAAGATATATGATAACTTTAGGTGAATTTTTTATGAAAAAACTATTATAAATGGAAAATTACAGCATATATGTTAAACTAGTCATTGCTTATAAGGAGGTAAATTTGTGATTCACTGTGAACAGCGGGAAAAAATTAATTAATTTTAGTATTATTCAGATGCTTCAACATTTAAATAAGTGATATTTGATTTAGTGGATGATTTAAAATAAAATTGAGATGAGCTGTCATTTTCACCAACAGATAGACTTTGTGGCTCATGATGAGGAACCCTACACCACTGGGTCTGGAGTTGATGTGTATGCACCACTCAAAGCACAAGGAATGTTTGTTGCCACCCAGCGTACTGAGGGTGTTTCCACCTCCGATATAGTTGCTCGCATTGTAAAAGATTACGATGTATATGTTCGTCGAAACCTGGCCAGGGGTTATAGTGCTAAGGAATTAAATGTTTCCTTTTTAAATGTAAGTATAGTTAGTTGCCCATTAGTCTCTTGGGAGAAATGCTTTGTCAAAACATTCATTGAAAATTTATTAGAAAAGAAAATGTTTATCAGGCATTATCTCTCAAGAGTATGTTATTTTAGTCCTAATGTTTTATTTTATATTACCTTAGGTTTAAGGGACACATCACGAAAGTTTGAACTTAAAATGCTGGTTATAATATGATGTTTTTCATCATGACAAGTTGGAATTAAGAATGTGTTACATTATTTATTAATCATCGAAATAGTCAGGGCGTGTGCGATGTGTGCCACCACACTCAAGCAGAGACTTCTGAGGGGCGGCCCTCAAGTTGCTACTTGATGTATACCACTCATAAACGTATTTAAATTTGTGTTTTGAAATTAAATAATATTAAAGAAACTATCAGGTGCATATGTGGTAAAGCATAAACAGAGCATGTGTAAATTGAGGGATATCTTTATTTGCTTAAGTTAGAAGAAGGGACAGCCAAATTTTCCTACACACACCACCGTAAAAACCTAGGATCAGCCCTGGGAATAGTACTTGTTATACTTTCAGTGATGAGTCCCTTTATCATTATAAATAGTTACTTCTTACATATATAGGATATATCATATAAAACCTAAGGTACCTCTAGAAAAACTACAAAGCTGACATTTGGATGGAAGATAGGTCATTGGGTACAACCTCTGGAAAAATCCGAAATTCCAGAAACTGTTTTATTTAGGGGGTGTTTTTGACCCCCAAGTCCAATTTTACACACCCATATGAAAAGGATTGAAAAATATAAAATTGCTTTTTTAAATTATTTAAAATTAAGATACAAAGTCGGACCATGCACTGTATTGTGAAAGAAAGAATGAAGTTTATTTTTCTTGAAGACAAAATTCAAATCCATGCTGATTTTGTATAAAAATTTCATTTTAATCATAAAATTACGATATTTTTTGGTCTTCAACAATGCAAAGTATTAACTACCATATCAATGACTCCATTGCCTTTCAATGGGAATTGATTTTCCATACTTCAAGAACATTGATTTAATGCTTAGACTGCATTATAGTCCATTTGATTTCAGCCAACGATGTATACATATGATGACGAGATAATTTTTAATTAATTTTTTATCCGGATACGTACTAAAAGGCATAGATGACACCATAATCATAACACAAAATATCCTAATTTTTACGTAAATTTTAGCATAACATATTGGGCTATTGTCTTAATGATGATTACAGTTATTGCTGAAAATGGCGATTTGAGCCATGAAACTTGAAATTCGAAAACTTGGATGCAAGCCGATTGTCAGAGAATTTAGAAATTTTGGATTTAATTTGCAGAAAATACAAATTAGTATCTTATTTAAATGGGCTCTGTGTAGTTCAAATGCTGTCGCATTGGATTATTTACGAGTTTAGATCTTGGTGTATTGTGATTTTTTAAGTGCTAGCAGTATGCAAGCACCAACAACTCATATTATAAACTTATAATTATGATTTTATTATTTTAACCTATTGATTTAAATTAATATTATGTAACAATGCCCAAAAACATAAATTTCCAGACAAAAGAAGAGGTTAAAGTTAAAAAGTCATATCTTATTCCCTGTCAACTTTTGAAAAAGCAGATTAAACTATTTTACATTAGTTTTTGGGTACTTTTGCAATAACTGGCAAAAGGTCACGACAGTGACACCAGCGCTCACAGTGATAAAAAACTACTACTCCATTGGAACTGCAGTGGACCAGGAAAGGAAAATTTGAACATTAACGAACATGGTACTAGGCCTCACCAGGTTGGGTAAATTAGGTGAAGTGTTTTTGGTTTCTTCCCACATTTCACTGTGTTCCCCCTCTTGGGTTGGGTTAGGTAGCATTCATATTAATATACAGTAAAACCCCGTATTTACGTTATCGGAATATACGTTTTCCCACTATTTACAACATTTTATATGGGTCCCATCAATTTTCCTATGATTCTAATGTAAGTAAAACGTTATTTCATTTTAATTTTTCCTGCCATTCTTGTCATCTAAATTAGAATTTCCAATTTTTTAAAAGAATTTAGAATGTGATTTCCAACAGTTTTTAACGTTTTTCAACTTAGCTTTGCAAAAAAATCCTAATTCTTTTGGGCGAAGATTTCGAAAATGGCGGCAGAGTAGGAACAGCACCCCTAGAGGCAGAAATATGAACTTTCTTATCAAAACATCACTCGCTTTAACATGCTACTAAGGAACAGCGTACTTATAGACGAAAATACATATGAACTCGTTTGGGTGAAAACTTCAAAACCTCATATGTAAATCACACTAGTAGAGCATAAACGGCGCACATAGATATGAAAATACTATTTATGCTATTTTCTCTCTGAGCCAAGTATGAATGCTATTGAAAAGATGTTCAAGTTTGGCGCTATCATGTTTTAACCCTTTCCATTCAAATTCTGCCCCTTGGTTCCCACAGTTTTTAATTAAATTTAAGTTAATTTTTAATTTGTTGTAATTTAAATTACCGTATTGCCCTGAATATAACGTGCTTTTTCCAAAAAATTCAATTTTAAAAGTAGCCCCCACGTTATATTTGAGTACCATTGATTTTAAAAGATCGTAAATTCATGTTTCAAAATATCACTGTACATTCTGCGTCTGTTAAGTGATACAAGTCGTTGAATTGAAGCTATTCTTTTTGCCTACCTTAGCGAGTTTTTACCCATCCGTTATTTTAACAATGGGTGACAAAAAGGATGCTGATCATGTTGTGGAAAAAGATTCTTCCAAATCCTAAGTTAACAGAGGAATCTGACGAAGTTATGACATGAATTTTAAAAGTCATAGCTCAAGAGGTGCAAAAAATGAATAATATTCAAGTTTCGAAAAAGTATGATCTTCCTGAAGTAAATGCACCTACATCTATGTATAATTTTCCAGACAAATGTAATGTGTGGAATGTAATGGAAACCCAAGCATACTATATGTGCTAGCATTTTAATTCGGCACATTTTAATATTATTATTATTAAAAAATTGTGCTGGTTAAGTAAATGAATAAATAGATATACTCTTTATAAAGTTAGCTCTTTTAGCACTGATTTTATTATTAGTCTTACTGTAACTAATGAGTGAGTTTAAAAGGAAAATCAGTAGCTATTTTTCCTTTTCCCTCTATTTACACCTTTTTCCAGATCCCTAGAAAAGTGTAAATAAGGGGTTTTACTATATATCAATTGCAAAAACTGAACAGAGGCTTCTTCGCTGACTGGCATTTTGCGGTACTTTAGAAGCATTTTGATTGATATATATTAAGGTGAACGCAACCCAACCCAAGTGGGGGAACATAGTGACCATGGAAAGGAACCAAAAACACTCCAACTTACTTACTCAACCTGGTGGGGCCGAGTACAATGTTCCTTCATGTTCAAATTTCCCTTCCCTGATTCGAGTTCCAATGGAGTAGTAGTTCCATTTATTTTTGCTTTCAGCGTGGGTGTCACTGTTGTGACCTTTCCCCATTTAATGCAAAGTACCAGTTTTTGTTTACATTAAAGAGAGGAAATACATTCTCACAGTCAAATCCATTTTGGTAAAATTGATTGACATCAGGCACTGCTCCTCACTTATTTCCGTTATTCATGGTCATAATTAGATTTGTCCTTTCTGTATAAATTGAATTTTTTGCACATATGCAAATGTATGTTGCCTATTAACAATTATAGTTTGTTAATTGGTCCATAGAAATTTATTTTTAAGCTGTATCATATATTATTCAAGTTTTCTAGATTGAAAACAATTTTTTTTTTATTTTAACATCAATGAATTCAAGTTCTGAGCTTGTACCTTGATTTTAAATACTTTTAAATGCAAATAAAAAATATCCTACACTCATGTACATGTTAATCAAATATAAAAAGTAATCTTTCCTGGAACAAGCCCATGCCCTAATCATGGAAGATGACCTGTTTAAAACCTACAAAGGGTTGCTTGCACCAAGTATCTGGTGAAATATTAAGCAAAATCAAACTGTTCTTGAGTAATTGCATTAAGTGACAATCTTACCAGCAAAATTGCAATGAGATTGGCTTTTATTATTATAAGGATAATGAAAAGGGCATGTTATATGAAAGGAAATTTTTTTTTAAACTTTGCTAATTTATCCATACATTATCATGTTGTTGAATTAAAAAGTATGGATGGATTTAGTAATGTTAACTGTGTCTATTTTCTTCTTCAGGAAAAGAAGTTCAGACTCCAAAATAAGATGGATGAGCTGAAAGAACAGGGAAAGAAGGTAATTGAGAATCTAGATGAGAAGAGAGTAGACATGATACAGAAATGGGAAGAGAAGTCCAGAGATTTCATCGACACTTTTCTCCTTCTTTTTGGGCGAGAAGGTCGACTGGTAAGTTTCCATAACTTAGTTTCTTTATGGACAGTATCCAGCTTTTGGGATATCCCAGGCTAACAAACATATTGTTTACTTGCATATAAGCTGTTCCTGCATATAAATCCATCCTTGTTTGGTGATTTTAGCTTACTTAGCTTTTAGCTTACCTTATTTCATCAGTGCATTTTTCATCTTTTGTTATGATGCTTCATCGTATGAGGCATTGCAAAAAAGAATGACAAACAATCGTAGGTGTGAAAATCCATTTTCTATCATTACATGTACTCCAAAGAAAAATCAATCAGATGGTACCTTCTCCAAGGCTGTAGTTGGTCACTCTGGCCCAGCGTATCCAGTTAGTTTAGAGGGTGTCAACCCTGCATAATGCACCGAGAGATGCCAACCATAGTGGCGAACTCTGGGAAATTGTTCAACTAAACTACATCGAGCATTGCTCTGACATCACAACCCAATGCATACTTCTAGCAGCTAACTCCCTGACAACAACATGTGTGTCCCGCGTTTGTGCTTTGATTAAGCCATATTTAGCATTGCTAATGTATATTTTCATTTTCATTAAATAAATAAATATAAAGCCTTTATTTTCTTTCCGCTGATACATGGTAACCTTACGTGCAGTCATGTTAATATTATTACCAAGTTATTCTACGCCTATTACCCATCAAATTAGTAAAAACTCAATTTAAATCTAATAATTAGAGGCCAAGTTATGGTTATATGTATCTCTACATTGAAAAACTTGAAGCCTCAGTTATTCAAAACTGCATTTCCTTGAGTTTGCCATTCTGGTTTGCAATGCCTTGTATATAATATAATTGTCTTTATTTAACGAATTTACATGTTGCATGCAGATTGCAATATGTTCAGTTTGAAGGCATAGACCATCTTTCTTTCCCAACATACTATTTTTAATAAATAGAGAAGCTACATAGAGAAGAGAAATCGAAACAACTTCCAAGCTGAAAACAACAACACCAATATGCCTACCCCAATAAAAGTATTGGAATATGAGATGTGAGGACACCTTGACATCCAACAAACAACGGCATCTTTCCTACAGGCCCTTTGCAACTCCTGCTGCAATCACCAGCAAAAACAGAAATGTTTATAATGGCATCAGCAATACAGTGGACCCTGGTTATAATTATTACTAGGTTATGGATTTTTATGGCTTAAAAAAAAAACTTCATTTGGAGGACTATTATTGGATTTTATTATTTTTTTAATTCAGGTAAAATCAGGTTTAAATAAAAAACTTATTAAAACTTTTTAGGTTTTATTTTAGCATTTTTTATTTACATACAGCAACATCTGCATGGCCCATGTTTCTTTGGTAATGTTACTCCTTTCTGAAGTTGGCAAATGATAAAAATGGCTAAATGAATGCTCCATATCATAGCTACCTATTGACATACATAGCAATGTTAAGGAAAACTTGTTTCAGTTAAGGTGAACTCCAGCACCAATCCAAAACTTAAAAATATCTAAATATTTGTTCATGGGCGAGGGTCCTAATAAATAGGCTGCAAGTTTGAATTTAATTTGCTCATTCACTTCTCCATATATGTCGAAAAATTAGACATTTATCAGCATTTGGGTCATGCACAGATTTATTAAAATGATCTAATGCAGATGTCTTTGTCCAGAAAGCTTTAACAGATCTATGAAGATTTCTATTAATTGTAGCATTCCATTTTGAAGAAAGAACTTCCAGTAACTCTTTTATAGCCATAGCAACTGCTGTTGTGTTTTCATAACAGTGGTATACACACCTGTTTCTAGTTATTTCCAGAGAAGTTTCATTTGCTTCTTAAAGTGTATGTTGACAATGTGGCCAATTCGATGTAGTATTGGAGCTTTACTTTCAAGTTGTTTTTTTAAATTAATAATCGGTACCAATCAACTTCTAAATACAGGAATTAAGTGTGTCATTTTTTTTACTAAAAGATAAATTGTCATTGATTTTTACTATCAGCTACCTCCGAGTTTTTCCAAAATTAAGATTGGGAACCCCTGCTATAAAACGACTTCAGTTGATAATTGCCGTGAAGGCATTAAAAAATTAAAAATTTTGCAGTTTTTCGGGTATAACCTGAATTTAAAAAATCATTTGGAGGGCATAAATCTGGTAAAAATTGGAGAAAAAGCCATACCCTGCCCTACCTACACAGATATGGATTTTACGTGATCATACCTTCATAATATTTTTCCCTCTTTATTTGTTGCAATGATTATGTAATTCTTGTATGTTGCATTCTTTATTGACTCATGGATGTCATTTAGCTTTGTCCATTGTGAAATTTAGCCATTTTCTTGTATTTTAGGCTTCCAATTTTTCCCCATTTATGTAAGCCGGGTCTTCATTTTATAAACAAAATTTGCAACCTATATGTGAGCAAATATGGTTTTCCATGCCATATTTTGTTATTATTCAGATGTGAATAATTTTGAAATGAGAAAAAAGTTGGCTATGACCGGGAATCGAAATCGGGTCTTCCACTTACCGGGCGGATATTCTACCACTGAACTATCGTAGCGGATCAATTTTCTCGTTTCTGAACGTGGATGTTTTCTTGGTTGGTCATAGCAGACATTTTTCTTATTTCAAAATTATTCCCAACTTGACAGCTTATACCTATCTTTGGATCGATTTATTCCATCAATTTCTTGCTTAGCAATCTCACCGTTTGAGAGGGAGGAGTTTTCTTCGATGTATCTCTTCGAGGACATCCGTTGGGGCAGTTTGATACTAGCTTGGCTAGTTCTGTCCCAACCAAGAAAACATCCGCTTTCAGAAACGAGAAAATTGATCTACTATGATAGTTCAGTGGTAGAATATCCACCCGGCAAGTGGAAGACCTGGGTTCGATTCCCAGTCATAGCAGACTTTTTTCTCGTTTCAAAATTATTCCCAACTTTACAGCTTATGCTTATCTGCATAGGATCTTTGGAGCGCTTTATTCCATCAATTATTCAGATGTGATTAATGGATGTTGTATATTCAAAATTGATGGAAATATCATAGGTTGTTTCTATTTGATCAACTGCCATGTCTTTCCAGTCTCACATCTGGAATGAAAGCAAGGGAAGAATAATGCAAGCTCTCTCACCACCTGGCAGCCCCCACCACAATCATGATGATGGCAATGCCTCTTCAACCGGATACGATGACTTGGATGACTCTGCTAGGTATGCAAATTTCTGTCATCATTATAACGTATGAGAGTTATGTGGTACTGTGCTATAAGTTAGACAATTTTGACAAACTGTATTCATACCTGACATTTTGTTACCAAGTTGGTATCCCATCCAGTCTTTGCTCTGAGGTATTACTAATGTATGTTATATGTAATTAAATTTTAAATAATTAACTACACAGATAAGATGCTGATGTTTCACTAATAGAGTAATTTTACTTTTTATGATGCATTAACTTTGATTTTCCCTTTCAATGCTGTAAGCAGATTATCTTGTATACAATTTTCCTGCCTACAATGCTACTAAAAATTCCCACGCTTTCCACTTCATTTATCTCCATTGTGACAATTGGTAATGTAGATATATCCAATACTCATTAAATGGTTGGTATGTCCACATATGCAGTCCTGCTACAAAGTAGCTATTACCAATAATGTTTGCTTTTTTTTAGCTGAGGTGCATTAACTATATTTCCTAACCTTTCTATAGATATTAAATTATTCAGATTATCAATTTGGATTTCAGCCATAAAGGCAAGTTCATTTATTTTTGAATTGTCATTGTTAATCAAAAGAAATGTTTCTTCCCATCAAGTGATTTTTTTATTAACATGAATCCAGTGTATTGGATAGCAATTAAAAATAACAGCATATAAATAAATGTTCAACTCTCTCAACCCTTGAATTCTTCCATTTTCTTATTGACACATTGTGCACTGCCAATATTTTGAGGAACCACCCTAGTAACAGATGATTTTTTTTTATTTTTACATTTTGCATGACTCCTTAAGTGTATTTCATTAACAAAATAAGATAAATATAGTGAAACAAAGTAAAATATATTAATATTATTATTGCATATTAATTAATGACTTAATGATTTCTGGGTATACTACCCTGCAATACACTCAGGAAAATTAACGATAATATTACATTTGATAGGTAATAATCAAAAATAAACAATATTTGGAAGTCATAATTATATTTATACTTTGATATGGAGAATTTTATATAATGTATAATTTACATAAGTAATGTCTATTTTCATGGCTGAAAAGTGAAAACTTCATTAAATGAGAATGCGACAAAAACACAAAATGTCACACACACACACAACATGTTAACTTATTATTTAATATTTAATTTGAAGAAATGGCTTAAAATGAAAATAAATGCCATTTGTGTCTCAAGCTCAGCTAGAACTACAAGGACACAGGGTGGTATCTCTTAAGCTGTTTGAAATCTCTAGCAACTATTTATTACTTTCATTGAAAATTATAGTAGAATATTTTTAGGTAAGACTGATTTATGATGATTCCGATTTATGTGTAGCAATATTGTATCTAGTTAAAAATTTTAATTTAAAAAATTTCCTTTTAATCTTTGAAAATGAGGTCATCTTATCATTTCACTGAAAGTGGAAAATTGTTGTAACATTCTTTTCTTTTTCTAATACTCTATGCTTTTGGAATTTATAAACTCAAATTCCTCTTTCATTTTTGAAATATTTCAGTATAAATACGTTTCTTTGGTTAGTAGTAATTAAAGAGCATATTGGCTTAAGTATAATCTAATCCCTATTAAAAATGTTCTTCAAAAAGTAATTTAAAAACTATTGGGATACTACTTTAAATATCAGTGAAGACTGGGGATGTAATATTCTGTCAGCTTCACCAGAAAATTATCAAACTCATCAAGAATAAACATTTGAAAAAAAAAATTTAGAATCTACTATGGGTAAGATAAGTACATATTTTTTTAGAATCCCCTTCAATGAATCACCTCTGAAGGTGGCTGTATTTTAGCTTAAATTTAGAGTTTTTTTTTTAACTTTGTTATGGCTATTAGAGATACCTTAGAGAAGAACTTTTTTCAATTGCATATTTCTAAATTTGCTACCTGCTCGTTATTGAAAGTAAGCTATATTGTTAAATCTGATAGGCCACAAACATTTTTGAAATGCTCCATTACATGCAGGTTAATTGGTACATTCCTTCAAGACAATAGGGATTCTGCCATGAAGAGTTTGCTAATCCCTTTATAGATTTCCATTATTCTCTCAACATTAAAATAGTAAAAATGCTTACCAGCTTAAATCCTGAGCTTGTTTATAATAAAACCATTATCATTGTAGGATTCTGAACATCTCTTTCTGCATCATCATATTCTTATACACATTATCAACAAAAATGGGAGAATTTCCATTTGGATTTGTAAAAGCTAACCAGCTATGTGTACAAGTTCTTGTTGTATTCCAACATATCATTGCTTTACGTTGGAAAGTTCCTTGCTCATATTGGTTTTGGAGGTACACATTTCATAAAAATGAAACTGAATGCAGCTCTCAAGATAAACATAGCATAGATTATTTTGATCAGATGGGGATACGTTAATATCTCATAACTCTTGGGTAGGTTTTGGAGACCTATTTTCACATTTTAGTTGAAAATGTGTACTATATTTATGAGGATTGTATTATTAGAATATTCATTTCACACAAACATTTTTGAGCATTTGCTAGTCTTGGGTTCAGGATTATTTGTGATATACTTAATAGTGGGAGAAGGACAGGGTGCTCACTCATTTGTAGTATTTGTTGGTTTAGTTTAACTTGTAATGGCTTTAGAAATTGATGAAATAAAGCAATCTTAAGAACCTAGGCAGACAGAAAATTGCTACATTTCATTTGTTGTGTAGTGTGTGCTTTTAATGCGTGTGATAAACACAACTAATATTGATTTTTTTCTCTAAACTGAATTATTAGTAAGCAAGGTTATTATGGCTATTTCCTTTAATTTTAACGAATTCCTTTCCAAACATGGCTATAACTTAAGACCTAAAAAGTTTTTAACCTTTGAGTGCTTGTGCTTTACTTTCAACCATTAGAATTTATGTGAATTACCATTGTAATCCAACATGCCAGCTATTAGATAATTTAGGAAGTTTTTGCATAATGTGTTGTCTTGGCATTTCCCTTAGGTTGGTGTAAAATATTAGTGCAATGTAGTCAATATATTTTGAGGTAGTTGCTTGTTTTTCCATTTATTATTTTTGTTCTTATTCAAGAAGAGAATAATCATCATTTTTGTTATAGTTAGTGTCATTGTTTAATTCTGCCTATGCTAATTGCTTAATACTTGCGTTGTGGTCTAAAATTTAAAATAAGAAAATCAGTAATTCTGAAATGGAGCTGTTCTGAATAAATCAAGATGTTTAGAAAATTAGTTGGTAAAAATTCTGCTCAAATATCTAGTTACCACTTAGAATAGTCAGCAATCCAGTCATATTCAATTATAACAATAATACTGTAAAGGTACAGATCAACAATAAACTGGTGAATTGTACTGCTGGTGAAATTTATTGTAAAGTTCAAGGCCGTGCATGTAGCAGTACTCCTGTGATGATGCAGTAAGTATAATGATGGATTGCAATAGGTACATAAAAAATTGCAGAGTAAACTAAATTTGATATAAAATTTACATTTCAAAAATAACCATCAAAACTGTAGTTTTCACAGACAGGCTTATTATCTTCTAAGGCATAAAAGACAAATTTCATTTTACTTCTTAAAAATTATTTTTCCTGCAATATCCTATAATCATCAAGTTTCTATATATTATTTACTTTATGCAACATTTAATTTGGGTTAAAGTGACTGACCATATTTACTTTCTTTAGTGCATAAGTGTAGTGGCATGTGCTCCTATGGAAAAATGCGTTAAAGTAATAATTTATTTGTGTAGTAATATGAATAAATATTATTTAACCTATTTATTTCTCTTTGCTTGTTTTGATATGATTGGTATGGTTCATGTCGGGCTTGTGTTTTGATTTATGTAATTGGCAAGCCTTAACAGTTATCTCAAATAACACACAATTAATCATCTGGTTTCTCTTCTATGTTTATCATCACCCATCAACATAAAAATTTCATCTCTCTCATCACTGCCTTTGCTGTCGTCACTATACTTATCATATCGAAGGCACATCCATTGCTGGTCTATAGATGTTGATGATCCTCAAGGTGGTAGCATGACAGAGGATGTCGATGGAGCAGGAGAAAGGTCAGATTGAGTTGGGGTTTTTAGGCATGCTTATCCTTGGGACGGAAACTTTATATCACGATAATGCCAGCTTATGCAATGTTTCCTCTCTCTGGAAAACTAAACAAAAATTTGCAGATTCCTTCAAGTTCTCTATCAGGTTATAACATCTGGCATTAAATAAATATTTAATTGCTAATATAATATGTTTCCCTGATTAGTAGACTTAACCTAGGTGGGAGTTCACAGGAAGATTCTAGTAGAAGGGCTATAGAAATATTTTGGAGGCTGTACATATTGAAAGCAGCTCACTTTCAGATTGCTCTATATTTGATTTATCTCACCTGCTACGACTAGAATTATTCTCGGATGTGTTTTTAATATGCTTGGTGAAGTTCATTTTTCTGAGAATAAATTTTGAAATTTTGGAAAACCATAAGTAGATTACTTTTTTAGTCTGCTTCAGTTTCTATCCATTCAGAAAGCTCTCGATACATCTGCAAGGACCTTAACATGCAGAAACTTTCCATGCTGCGTGATGTTTATTAACTGTTGCTATTATTTGTTTGTAGAAATACTTCCCTAGATCAGTAGAATTATCTTTCTCCTAGGTTGATAGACCATACTCTTGCATGCATTTTTATTAACAGATGTAGCGTTGTTTCAACTGACATTTTTGCATCAAGGATTCATTTAGGAGAACTTAGGTACTGAAATGAAACAAAGATTAATTGAACTTTATTGGATAAAGAAACCTCTCTATATTAGTAAATATTCTAAAAATAATTCTAGTCCAGAAAATCTCTACTTTCTTGTTTTTTATGAGTTATTAATATTAATCTCTTTGGCTTTGATATATGCAATTATACCCAAAGTATATTTTTAGGGAAACGGTCATTCAGTTGAATAAACATCAAAAAGCCTTGTTTTAGATTATGATTATTTTGTTGTTTATCTTTATGGGACAAATGTTTCAAGCATCAAGGACACTCCTAAGTAGTTGACCTATTTTAAGCTAAACATTGAATTGGTTAGTCTGCTTGTTAGTGCCATCTTGCTTGTATGCAAGTGGCAGGGATGGTTAATTTTCCTTCATATCATTTGCCTGTATATATTTATTGGAGCTGACAGGAGGAGTTCAAAAAGTACATTTATCATATTTTTACATGTTTATCATTTAATAATATTTTAATCATCATTTGTATTTATATTTCTCACCATCAGCCCTCCACCAAAGGCTGGGCGTTTTGAATTTCCGTCACCTCGATCTTCTCTAGCCAAAGTGGGCCCAGCGGGCTCCCAGGATCATTCAGATGAGGAAGGCGAAGAAGAATCACGATCAGAGTGAATTCGGTGATCTGTGTTTCCATAGAGAAGGGGCCACGGGCATGAGGGTGGGCAGGAATGCCTTGTCACTTCATGGATCCTGACCTCAGTGATCGCCCCTCAAAGAGAAGACTGCAGCGGGCCGAGGCAGGGGGTGCCCAGGGAAGGAGGAAATGGATAGGGGTGGAAAGCCACCCGATCTTATAAATTATTGTTCTTTTCCAAGTTACTATGATATACTGGTATGCCAAAGCTTCTTATTTACCCCTCTGATTTGAATGACCAGCAAGCCAGTTGACTGAGTCTAATGTGATGCCAGAGTGCGTTGGGGTAGAGGAGTGGTATAGCAAAATAGCCATTCCTGGGAACCATTTGCCAAAGCTTCATGAGATGTAATTTTATAGATTGTGAAAAATGGACAAGTGAGATAGATGCTCTTGCCATGTAAACATATGCCCTTAGTTTTTTTATAGAGGAGTGGCCCATTGTTGCAGTGGAGGTTGCTTCTTTCTATTGTTTTAGATGGAACAATGAATAAAAATACCCGACCTGGGCCATGGATGTGACACATTCCTGCATTGACTGGTTGGGTGATGGAGTACTGGGTTGTATTATTTATTATTGGTAAGCTTCCTCTCACTGAGAAGGTCCTCAATAAAGAGAAATTACATCCTGTTCACTTTTCTTTCCATTTTCCTTAAGTATAAAATTACTGATTAAAAGGTTATGTAAATTTTTATTATATATATTTATTATATATTATATACAGGAGACAAAACAGTGACAAAACGATTTATGTAGATACAAAACGGGGACATGACTTTTTAGGGTGGAGGAGGGCCAGGAGGGGAGGAGGGTCTGGGAGGGAGGAGGGCCAGGAGGGGAGGACGGCTTGAGGGAAGGAGAGATGTTAGAGGAGTAGGGTAGGCAGGTGAGGTGAGGAGGGTAGTGAGGAGAGTAGGGAGGATAGGCTGGTCGAAAAGGGTAGAGGGAAGGAGGGTGGGTAGGGGAGTAGTGTCTGGAGGGGAGGAGGGCTGAAAGGGATGAGAGCTGGGAGGGGAGAGATGGGAGGGTAGGGAGGTGATAAGGGTCAAGAGGGGAGGGAAACCCAGAGAGGAGGGGGATCAGGAGGGGAGAGGAGAGGAGGATGGATAGGGTGGGATGGGAGATAAGGACTGTAAGGAGGGAAGGAGGGTGAGACAGAGGGATGGAAGGGAGGAGAGGAGGGTCAAGAGGGGTGGATGGTTGGGAGGGTAGGTGGGTCGAACGGTGATGAGGGTAAGGAAGGAATGGTGGTCAGGAATAGAGGGGAGGAGAGTATGACCATCCTCCCCACCAAATCCTCCTCCACCCCCTTTCCCACCCTCTTCCACACCCTCTCGTCCCCTACCCGACCCTCGTCCCCTTCCCCACCCTCTTCTACACCCTCTCGTCCCCTACCCACCCTTGTCCCCTACCCACCCTTGTCCCCTACCCACCCTTGTCCCCTACCCACCCTTGTCCCCTACCCACCCTTGTCCCCTACCCACCCTTGTCCCCTACCCACCCTTGTCCCCTACCCACCCTTGTCCCCTACCCACCCTCGTCCTCTACCCACCCTCGTCCCCTACCCACCCTCGTCCTCTACCCACCCTCGTCCCCTACCCACCCTCGTCCCCTACCCACCCTCGTCCCCTACCCACCCTCGTCCCCTACCCGACCCTCGTCCCCTACCCGACCCTCGTCCCCTGCCCGACCCTCGTCCCCTACCCGACCCTCGTCCCCTACCCGACCCTCGTCCCCTACCCGACCCAGTTACTGGACCTTATTCCATACCCTCTTGTCCCCTGCCCGACCCTGGTCCCCTGCTCGACCCTCATCCCCTTCCCGACCCTGGTACCCTGCCCGACCCTCGTGCCCTGCCCGACCCTCGTGCCCTGCCTGTCCCTGGTGCCCAGCCCGACCCTCGTCCCCTGCCCGACCCTCCTACCCTGCCCGACCCTCGTCCCCTGCCCGACCCTCGTCCCCTGCCCGACCCTCATCCCCTGCCCGACCCTGGTCCCCTGCCCGACCCTGGTCCCCTGCCCGACCTTCGTCCCTGCCAGTCCCTCCTGCCCTCTCGACTCTCCGCCCCTGATGAACTTCCTTCCCTCCCCACCATCTTCCCATCCAGGGTCAGTAGGAGAGCCAGGCGGGAGGGTCAGGAAATGAGGAGGGTCTGGAGGGGAGGATGGCCAGAACAATGCAGAATAATGTAAATGTTCCAAAAAAATAAAAAAGTTGCTTATAAATTTAAATATTGCACAATAATTTAAAGGGAATAATGAAATGTCGCAGAAAAATATCAAGTTCCGGTAATTAAAAATGCACTAAATGTCAAGGTTGAAAAATACACAAAAATATTTAAAGTTAAGAAAATACATTCAAGCTCAAAAAGAAATTTTACGTTTGAAAAATTGAAAATTTCACAAAATTTATTCTTACAACCGAAAAACCAACAGTTTAAAAAATGCACAAAAATTTCAAGGTTGCAATTATTTTTAAATTTCACAAAAATTTAACGCTCGCACAAATTAAAAGTGAACACATTTTAAAGTTGCAAAAATATTTTAAATTTGCACAAAATTTAAAGGAATTTTTTTTTAACTACCTTTGCCAAAAATTAATTTCAAATTAAAAGTTTGCAAGAAAATTTAAAAGTTACTAATAAATTTAGAAATTTCACAAAAGTTTAAAAATATTAAAATTTCAAACCTTTTAAGTTAAAAATTACCAAAAATTTTGAAGTTGCAATAATATTTCAAGTTCCACAAAAATTTAAAAATTACTAAATTAAATGTTTCAAAAAAATGTAATTGCACAGAACATTTTTGCAAAAAATTAAAAGTTGCAACAAAATATCAAAAGCGAAAAATATTTTTAAATGAAAAAAATTTCCAAGTTGCCAAAAATAGTTACAAAAATTTAAAGTTGCCGAAATACAGTAAAGGCTGCAGAAATCTTAGAATGTTGCAAAAAAATTTAAGTTAAAAATGTTTAAAATTGCACAAATTTTAAAGTTTTAGAAGATTCAAAAGTTGCTCATTATTTTAAAGATTGAAAAAAATGAATCGAGATTTAAAAGTTGCTAATAAAATGTTTTTTGCAAAAATAATTGGAAGGTTGCAAAAATAAACAACCTTTTGCACTCCGATTTCTCCCCATTGTTGTGGTAGTCCACTGATTTAATGGCAAAAAATAATTAAAAGTTGCAAAAACTTTAATGTTCCAAAAATGTTAGTTGCAAACTTTCAAATGTTGCGATAATTTTATAAAAGTTCCAATAATTTTCAGTTGCAAAAATTTTTTAATTAAATTTTAAAGAGGTAATATTTCCACAATTTTTTAAATAAAAAATACAAGAATTTTAAATTTAAAAACTACCAACATTTTAATAAATAAAAAATATTGGACAGGTAAAAATATTTGACATTAAAAAATTATAAAGTTCACAATTCAAATTTGCCAATATTTTGACAAAATCAAAAACTTGCAACAATTTCATAAATTTGGATAATTTCTGAAATTCCAAAAATGAGGACAAAAGCTGAAAATACAAAGTTTTTGACAATCCTATAAAATAGAAAAATTTCAGCAATTCCATAAATTTCTGAATTTTTACAATTTCAAGAATAAATTGAGTCAACTATTCTTAAATTCCCAGGTATTACTATTATAATCTAGGGCCACCATTTTCATACAATTTGTTTGTAGAAGTCATTTAGTATTCCTTCATTGGAGATACAATTCCAAAAAATATATTCAGAGCATTTAGTATGACGTGCTTGAGAAATATTAATAAAGTATTTCTATTCAATACTTATGTATAAAAATATTAAAATGCAGAAGTTCATATTATTCCTGAGAACTTAAATTTTTTATTACTTCTAATTTAGTAAATATAATGATCCTTCATAGATACTTTTCTATAAATAAAAAATCTTTTCAAACTTTAATTTCTATATTTTTCGGTATACAGGACTTTTTTCAGAAGAACTACCACCAAAATCACCCTCTATCTTATAAACCAAAGGTAAGATTATTACTGTTCTCAATACTGACACTAACCAACACACAACAAAATGGAATAATTTGCAGTCATTCGTGAAAAATATTGAAATATACATTATTAATTATTAATACTAAAAAATTTGTTAATATATGCAGTAATACCTTATGCAACATATTCTAACAAATTTTCATTGTTGCAATTTATTGTCTGCTAACAGTAAATACAATTTCAGTGCATTTTTGACGTTAGTCATTTTTGTACATAATGGGCACGTTGAATAATACGATTAATGCCATGAAATATTATAATTGCAGTAGATGTAATAAAAATTTTGTAAATGCCTAGGATAAATAACGCTACATGTATTGAGATCACAATGGCTACAAGAATGATATGCCCACATTATTACCTATAAGATTCAGGTGATTCAATATGCAAAAAATGCATGGAAACAGTGTATCAACACGTCATTTCAGTCCATCTCCCACAGAAAAAATTATCCATGAACGGAGAAAACAAGAAAAAAGTAAAGCAGACTGGATAAGAAAAGTCTTTGCAAGGTTGGCCACAACTTAGAAGATGTGATGGATAGTTGAACAGCAGTAGTTTGGTATTGCTGTATCTATCAAAATCGTTATGTACGAGGCAAAAAAGAATTGCAGGAGAAAAAGGACTATTTGAGCATCATTACATATGCATTCCATTTTTTATTTATCTCACAGTGAAAATAATATCGGTAAAGGGTGTCTATATGTGACATGCAGCACACTCCGACAGCTTAATGAATATATGACTGCCACATTCATGCAGGGCACATTTAACTATAAAAGTCTCAAAGCAATTATTTATGTTTTAGATCATCCCTATTTATATGCAACGTGGCCTTTCCTAAATGTCTTGGTGCACCAAAAAATTTTTTCCCTAAAAATATTCTAAAAACCAGGGTGCTTCTTACATGCAGAAAAAAACAGTATACATATAATTCTTAATACATGATATAAATATATATCTCATTTACTATAGCTTTGCCTTGTTTTTTATCTCTCTGCAATAGTTTAAGATATGACATCAAATCATAGCAAGGAAAATAATGAATGACATCCCATATTTTTTATAATACAGATGGGCTATCATTTTTTACATCATGCGCCCCTCCAATATTAATTAATATTGTAAAATGAAATTATTTCCCATTTACCAATGGTTACACACAAAAAGAAGAGTAGAGAACATTATTTATAAAGATAAAATTCTGACTTTAATATTCTATTTCTGAAAGACTGTTGTTAACATCGCTGCAATCATTGAAAACTTGGGAAAAATCTTCACTCAAGGAAAAATGATAATGTCCTGCTGGGCAATTCTCATGTCTTTGAGCATCAAAAAGGAAAGGTAGGTGTGGGATGTCTTCAACATGTCTGACATTGTAAAACTCCCAGGCAATTGTTGCACCTAGAGAAACACGCAACACCCTCTGAGCAACCATATCATCCCAACATTAAAAACTTATGTTCATTGCAAGATCATATCCTATAAAAAGATGGATGAGTTTACATTGACTATACATTAATAATTAGGGATGTATGAACATTAAATTTTCGAGTCAAACATTGTTGAAAAACTAGAGTTTCGAGTTGGAGTCTTATGTTTAAAGGCACATTTAAAGATTTTGTTAGGTAGAATAAAATAGCTTGAAATGCCTTTTTTTAAGTCAAAATTAATTATTCTTAATTTTTATTGATTCATAACAAAGAATACAAAACCTAGAATTGAAAAATAAAGCCAGATGGATCAAAGAGTTAAAAAATATATATTTCTACAATATGAGGAAGATAGCAGTTTTAGATTTTATTAATTATACTTTAAAAGCATTTTTTATTTCAACATTTTCATATTTTGTTACTAATGAAATAAATAAAAGTGATAAATTTTACAGGTTATTACATATTTCATCAAAAAGATGTTAAACTAGATGTTGAAGTGGGAAAAGTAAACAAAAATTATAATCTACATTTTTTACTATAAAAATATTTTTACAACATATTGATAAAACTGTTGTATGATTTTATTTGGGAATGCATATATATACAAGATGGAAAAGTATACTCCATAAATGGAATACACAGATTTCAAAGGCTTTCTTTATAGGAAATACGTACAAAACAGCATCGAAAGATTCTTGAATTAACAATCCGGCCGCTAAAAATTCGTAAATGTTTAAACTATTATTTAAGGTTTATGTATTTATCAGTGTGTTACGAAGCTGACATTTTTTGTAAAGGTAGAATTCGTAAAATAACCGAATAGGGATTATAGAAATTCTGATATATTACTGATTTGTCTGATAAACATTCAAACAAATAGATAAATGTTTAGGTACTAGGGAGCTGAAATTTGTCAGTTATTTAGCACTTAGTGTATTAGCACACATTAACGTTTGAAAATCTTCATTAATTTGTTATTGCTACTGTTAATTTTTTTTATAGTCGAAGAAAAATCCAAAATTGTTGATGTTATTTTGAATGAGTTCGAAAATCGGAAGAAAGAAGACGAACAGTTAGCAAAAGAAAATGATTGTTGCAATGATACTAATAAGGAACAAGAATCTGTGAATTTTAATGACCCAACCACGTGGAATCTTAATTCCAAAAAAATAGATCTCTTTTAGTTCTACACGGTCCGGAGCATGTAGTGTTGAATTCATATCCCGTCACTGGTGGCCGGTGTTTCAAAAATTCATGGAAGTTTAAGAATATAGGCTTAGAAAACAAGAGAGGAAATGGTTATTTTATTGTAGAAACAAAGACGCAATATATTGTTTTCCTTGCCTTTTATTTATATCTGACACAAATAAAGTTTCTTTTTGTAACCCAGAAGGATTTAAGGACTGGAAACATCTAAATCCATCCGTTGTAATTCATGAGAATTCATTACAACACATAAATAATTTTACGAAATGGGAAGTTTTAGAAAAGGGTCTTCAAAAAGGGGGACTGATTGATGACCTTGCACAAGCAGCACTGAATAATGAAATATCGAAATGGCGTCATATTTTGAAAATAATATTAAAATGTATATTGTTCTGCGCTAAAAATAACCTGGCATTTCGTGGACACGGTAGTAATTTCGAAGAAAAAGATTGTGGTATATTTTTAAATTTGATAAAATTTAGCCAATTTGATTTTGAGATGAAAAATATTCTTGAATCTCATATTAAACACGATAATAATTATTTATCGCCAAAATTTAAAAATGAATTGATTGATATTTTGGCATCAAAAGCACGCTTTAAAATAATAGAAGAAATTCAAATGGCTAAGTATTATAGTATAATATTAGAAATCACTCCAGATGTATCACACAAAGATCAATTAACAGAAATTATTCGTTATGTAAAATTTTCTGAAGGGAAATATTCAATTGAGGAGAGGTTCATCGATTTCATAAATACAACAGAAAAAACGGGACAAGGCATTGCATCCTATATTAAGGAAAGCTTATTCAAGATGGCCTATTAATTGAAAATATTCGTGGTCAAGGCTACGATAATGGCGCTAATATGTCAGGAAAGTACCAAGGTGTTCAAGCCATAATCCAAAACGAGAATCCCCGTGCTCGGTATATTGCACGTTGTGCACATACTCTAAATTTGGTAGGCGGACATGCGGCTAGCGTTAATGCAGATATTGTAACATTTTTGGAACTATACCGTCGTTATACAATTTCTTTTCTCCGTCCACTAACAGATGGTAAAAACTATCATCAGTAATTAAAATTTGTTTGAAAAGACACAGCGACACCAGATGGTGTCCAAAAGTAGAAGCTGTTAGTGCCGTATATGAGCAACTCGAACAAATTATTTTAATCTTGGGAGAGATGAAAGATGATCATTTACTTGGTGACACATTATCTCTTGCTAAATCATTGCACCGTCAAGTTAATAGCTACAAGTTTGTTGCCTTTTTAAACCTGGGGTACTTGATACTAGTAAGGTTAAATAAAGTCAATTTATCATTGCAAAAAAAAGATCAGGATGTTTATATATCGTTCATATTAATTAAAGGACTTATAGAGACTTTGAAAGATCTTAGAAATAACGAGATCCACGATATTTTTATTAAAATCGAGGCCGTTTGTAACAACATGAAAATAGACCAAACTGAAAAAGGAAAGCCAAAACGGAAGAAAATGTCAGGTGAGCTTGCTGAAGACGAATCAGTGAACTTCGATACAGTAAAAAATACTTGTTTCTCTGTAATTTATTCTGTTATAACGCAGTTAAATGTAAGATTTGAATCTCTTAAAAACATTGCAGAGAACTTTAATTTCATTTCATTCAATGACAAGCGCGGATTTAGAATCGAGGGCCATTTTATTGACAGAAAAATACACAGAAATAAATCAGGACCAATTTAAAATTGAAATAAAATGCTTTAAACACCAAATTACTGAACTACTACAGTACAAAAACCCCAATAATATATATCATTTAGATATTTTAAATGAATTGGCTAAATGGGAATTGCGAGAAATCTACCCGAACATTGAACTAGCTCTTAGAATATTTCTTACTATGCCAGCAACTGTGGTCACGGCTGAAAGGAGTTTTAGTAAGTTAAAACTTGTTAAGAATTATTTGAGATCGACATCGGGACAAGAACGCATATCGTCTCTGTGTCTCCTTTCCATTGAGCATGAACTGGTTAGTCGTATAGATTTCGATGAAATCATAACTAGTTTTGCAAACGATAAAGCAAGAAAAATCACGCTTTAAAGTACTCGAATAAATTTATGTTCCTAGAATTATTTTATGTTTATAGAATTATTTTTTGTTCCTAGAATTACTTGGTTTCTATCTATGAATCTGTAACTTTATGTACTAAGTGTTTCTTAGTTCTCTCACAGCTACAAATAATCTGTTGAACAAAGCTAAAACCGATTTGATGTATATAAATGTACAAACTAATTATATATTTTATAATAATATAATTATAAAACATTATTATTTATTACGATTTTACCAATTACCAAAATTGTCACAATTAAAAGGCGCGGAGCCATGGACTTGCCAAGGGCGCAAAAAACCTAGGTACGCCTCTGGCTACACACATTGCCGGTCCGACGGCAACAATATTGTCCGTGTCAGTGACGCGACCCTGGCCGTGAAAACTTGAAAAATATCGTTGCCGACGATATCTGAACGTACGGCGCGGTCACTCCCTGTTTCCGGACGCCACGACGCCGGCACTGCGCCGCATTAAATTAATACGTCCTTATTTAAGGGCGAGATTTAAACAATCCAATCCACCCTTACACTTCATCCGGAATGGCAAACAAAAACATACATGTCCTAGGCAGGATTCGAACCCTAGCAGATACTCTAACCCAGCGTTTCCCAACCGGTGGTTCGCGTACCCCTAGGGGGTTCGCGAAATAAATCCGAGGGATTCGTGAGAAAAATTTGGTAATGGCTTCTTTATCACTTTCTTGGTTCTACAATTCTTACCAATATTTTAGTTTATTTCACATTAGTTGCATGGTTAAATTTTCAATTTTTTCTTATGCTTCGAGAATTATATTTGAATTTTACAGGCTACTAAATAAAAACCGATGACAATATCAGAGATTCTGATTTAAATTGTGAACGTTTACATACTACGTGATACATAAACTTTTTATTTTTCATGAATTAAACGCTTTCAAAAAGATTTGTTTTTACAAAATTTACTCTCCAATATAAGGGGTTCGCCGCCAAAACTATTGCAGCTCAAGGGGTTCGCGAAGATAAAAGTTTAATCCAAGGGGTTCGCGACGAGAAATAGTTCTGCTCAAGGGGTTCGCGAAGTGAAAATTGTTGGGAACCGCTGCTCTAACCACTCGTCCATCAAGGTCGGCAGTACATTTTTAAGTCAAACCACCGGTATCTCTTTATTTTATGAAATAGAATGACTTAATGGGAAATATTTAACCAAGAATAATTAATGTAATAAAATCTCTAATCAGGAATGAAAGCATATTTCCAAATAATCAAACTTTAAAATTTACAAAATAGAAATAAACAAGTGAAAGAAGAATTACAGAGCAAATCACATATGGAGCTTTTTTCTTGTTTTAGAATTATGACGTCATCATATGATTACATCTTTGATTGAGATCGATGGCCTCGTAACACAGCCTATAACTCGCTTTTAAAAGCATTATATTTATGCCATGTAATAATATGTTTCCGCTTTAAAAGCAGTGGACTCGTTGCCACGGCAGATGATATTTCCCATTGTTAAAACAAGATCGAAAATTATACTCCATAAATGGATTAAACAGAGGTTTCAAATGGGAAATACCTATGAAACGGTATCGAAAGGTTAGATGATTCTCGAATTTTTATCCCCGAAACTATAGTCTCGGAGACTATCTTGTAGTAAATGTTGTTCTCTATCCAAATAAATTTTTTAATCTATACCTCACAGATAATCTTATTGTAAGAGAAGAGAAATATATGGATTTTTAATTGTTGTTTGCTGAGAGAACCGTCTTAGCGATCGATGTAAACAAAATATGCGATGTTTTGCTCGGGAGTTTCTCGAATTTTTATCTCCAAAACTATAAGTTATAATTTTGTGATCTCTGTACCATCTTTTAGTAAATGTTGTTCTCTATCCGAATAATCTTTTAAATCTATACCTTAAAGATCATATAAGAACTAGGGGGATATAAAAGTTTAATATTCCATTGTGGCTTGACGGATGCCATTTAACGAGACACGAGTATAAATTTATTAAAGTAATCATGTAAAGTGGAAGTTCTAATTGACGGTTTCAGTTGAAAATCTCAATTGGGCGATACATTTTAATGAAGATCACTCATACCTAATTAAATTAAAATCCGTCCAGCGGTTTAGGAGATATAAGTTACGACAGATGGACGGACCAGACGTGCCCACTGGAATAGTTGAATAGCATAGTATTCTTTACGAGCACAGACAATTTGGAGTTTTGGTCACTCCACCAAGAAAAATCCCTGGCCAGGAACATCCAGCTTTGTTCTGTTTCTTTCCACGCTCACGAAAAAATATTTACCTGAACGAATATGGCTTGACCAAATGGAATTGATTCCTAAGGGTGAAAGAAGGAAATGTCCATATCTTTCCATCTTTCTCTGTTAGAGTAGAGCTGGACAAACTTTCTACGTAACGGACCTCATCGGTGGTTGTGAATCATTTGGCGGACCGCATTGGAAGTTGCCAATTCTTTTCATTTAAATCGTAAGTTATCTAGAGGCTGTGAGGCATAATGTAAGTAAAAATCAAGCCTAAATAAGGGATTTATGGTTAAAATTTCAAAATTTAAGGTTTTATGATCATCATTTTTAACAAAATGATATGAATTTATATACTGAATTTTGCGGACCATTTTTTCTCATATCTTCGTGGACCACATTAAATGCTCTCGGGGGCTGCATGTGGCCCGCAGACCCTAGATTGCTTACCCTTGGAGTAGAGTTTTGTGTGTAAGCATTCAGCTGTGTAAAGGGATAGCAAAAGCGGCAAAAGAAGAAAAACTTAAATTACGTTGGCAACAAACATGTAAATACTAGAAGTGGAACCGGGTTTTCTCTCAAAAACAAGAAAGAAATATAAAATTCTGAAGTTGACTCTTTTCAAAATTGTAACAAATAAAAAGAAGATTGACGAAGCTGTAGCTCAAGGTTCAACAATGACAAGCAAATGCCTACGTGGAGCTGCACAACAAGATTTAGAGGAAAATTCTTGATGTGATTTCAACAGATGAAGTCATCAATGGTCCTGATTTCTGGACCTCTCATCCAAGAAAAGACCAAAGGATTATCTACAAAACTTGAAAAAGAAACTTCAAGTGGATGACTTTGGAGGTTCCAGAGAAGACATGGAATCACTTTGCATGTTATTTGTGGTGTGTAGTGTATTAACACAAGCACACGCATTCATTTTCAGCTCCGGTGTCAGACTGACTAGCCACCGCTATGCACGCACTTGGCACCAATAAAGGACGCTCAAGCGCAAGTCTTAGCTAAAACATTACAATCCTCCCCTTCCACGAAAAAAAAACAAAAAAGAAAAAATGTTAACGCTTTACATAAAAACATATATATATATATATAACGTTTACATTTTTTCTTTTTTGTTTTTTTTTTTTGTGGAAGGGGAGGATTGTAATATATTATATATATAGAGAGATCCATTGTCTGTGACTATAGTTTCAAGATGTCCAAATATTGCAAACAAAGACCTCAGATGAGAAATTATCTCTTCAGATGTTCCATTCCTCAACTCCTTAACCTCGGGCCATTTTGAGTGGCTGTCTATTATCACAAGAAAGGTTTTTCCCTCAAATGGGCCAGCTAAATCTATAAGAAGTCTCTGCCAAGGCTTGTCTGCCCACTCCCACAATTTTATGGTACTCTTATTTGGTGCCGGCTTGTGCATTAAACATGGAATGCATGACTTCGTAATAGATTCAATGCACTCATCTAACTTTGGCCACCAAACATAAGACCTGGCTAGAGATTTCATCTTCACTATGCCCATATGACTAGAGTGGAGCTCTTCTAAAATATGTGGCCTCAAGCTGTTGGGTATTACTACTCTATTCCCCCACATCAGGCATCCTTGCTCTACTGTAAGTTCATGGCTTCGAATTTTAAAAGGCTTTTACTCTTCATCTGTATGCAACGGCCAACCAAACAAACAAAAATCAATTATACGAATCAGAATTTTGTCCCTTTTTGACTCTTGACTAATATTTGTAGCAGTAATTGGTAGAAATTCTCTCTCATCCATTTCAATGTAGGAGAACTCCTCTTCCTCTGGTTCAACAGTATTAAGTGGCAGTCTCGATAACCTGTCTGCTACTTTGTTCTCAGCAGCCTTCACATGCTCAATACTGTAATTATAAGCAGTAGCGTACCAACGCCTTGGCATCGGGGCAATTGCCAAGGGCGCCGTGGTCGGTATCACGTCATGACAGCGCATGAATAACAGCGAACGTCAAAACCGCGAACGTCAAAACCGCTAAAGCAAAAACGGCGAACGGACAAAACAGCGAACGTCAAAACAGCGAAAAATCGGAATGTAAGAAACAGCGAACGTCAAAATGGCTGAACACAGTTTAGCAAAAGTCAGTATTGTAGTTATTATAGATAATAAATAATTGCTGGTTATTAAATTTAAAATAGCCGGAAATGTTAGACCAGAAAATTTTAGTTATAAGTGAATATTTAAAAAGTGCGCTGAATTTACTGGAATTACTAAAATTAACATAAGAAACGAATCCTACATCCCATAGAAAAATTTACCAGATTTTTGAGTGGTAGTAGGTCATTTTAAAAGAACGACATTAGCTAGTTTTTTATTGGTTTCATTATGAAAAACTGTTTAAAGATTTATTATTATGGCTCCAAATTCGTTTTAAAAAATCCTTTCGTATTACTTAGATCTTAAGTACATTAGTTATTACAGGTATACATAATGGGCGACTATGATACAAAGTGCACGAAAGAAATAGAAAATATGTAGTTAATGAATAAGGACAAATTTACTTTAAAAGTCAAAACTAATACATTTTCAAATTACTGTTAAAACATTACAAAAGATACTTGAAAGTACGTTTTATTTAAAGTTATGTCAAAAATTATAAGAAAAATATTACAAGAGATAATGAATTCAAAAAGCCTTATCCTTGAAGATGAAAATTCCTTTCAAGAAATCTAATCTATCTCGATTGTGGTAATCCTTTACGAGACCTTCGATACGTTTGTATGTATCTCGGTAAATTTCTCGGCTTTTCGAGGGTTTTTTGCCGGAAATATATAGTTCAATTTTTACTTCATAAAAATTTTGTTCTTTTTGTAAGCATTCAATAAATTTCCATATGGTTGGATGACTGGATCCAATTAACTGGCTGAAGCCACGGTGCCAACCATCCAATGCATTATTAGTTCTAGGCAAACCTAACTTAACAGCCTCATGACATTTCCACAATTTAATAGGAAAGTTTGGCCCACGACGTCCATTTCTGCGGTTTCCTCTTCCAATCCAGGTATCTTCAAAATAATCGATCATTTGCTGAAGGATCTCCTCCTTATCAACTTAGTACTTTGAATCAATAAGGACTTCAAAAGAATGAATAATGTCAGATTCAGGAACGTAAGCAAGGGCTAGTATTGCCTGATTTCAAGAGAGAAGTCAGGATCGGAGATGCACATCTGCTGCATTCCTTCTAGTTGTTGGATTTTCCTCCACAAGCATTGACTCAAATGGAAGAAACAACCTCCTTGAGTTGCCTGAGTAAAAGCTTCTTGAAATGAATTAATTGAACTTCGGTTTTCTTCTTTTAACACTGGAAAAATTAATTTTATAAGGGCGTAGATGTCAAGTCAAGAGTCACTTCATAGGCAAAAATCGCACCTTTAATGCCTGAATAATACCACAACGGTAAAAGAGAGAACTTTAACAGAAGAATGTTACTCTGCACTCCTTAAATACTTCCAGGAAAGGATAGAAACAAAATAACTTCTCATTAGACGACAAGTAGTTAAGAGCATAGCCGATGGTAAGAGAAAGGGAAGGGATTATTATCATGGGCGTGGGCAGTTGGGGCAAGAGGGGGGCAGTGGCCCCTCCCTAAAAAAGTGGAAAAATAATCCCACGAACGAGATCGAGTATGCAGCAAAGTATGGGACCCTTATGAGAGGGTCCGCATATATCAGTAGAAAGGACAATGAAAATAAGTTTCGCGAGATCGATTATAGAACCGAACGATACAAAGGATCTTTTTTCCCAAGAACAATCAGGGAAAATAATCGAACTGAGTTTAAAGAAATTGAGAATTGCTATGCACCCCCTGCCATCCACCGGACTAATAACTTACACGGTATGATGTAGATTTATCTTCCACGCGAAAACCGTGAAGCAGCGCTCTGCAACTGGAGTGACGAAGTGCTACGTTGGACTTAGGCGAGAGAAATAAAGGAATTTGTAATTCTTGAGCTACAAGTTTATTGTGTATGAAATTCTATTTATTATGCTTTATTTGATCTTTATGATGTTCCTAAAAAAATTCGAAAATTAGAATTTCTATCTCAAATCCATTGAATTATAAAGATTTTGGATGGACTTTATTACTTACATTTCTGAAATATTCGCATATAATTATAATATACTGTATTTCCCCCCTGCCACACACCATTGGCGGCTTGCAGGGTATATATGTAAATGTATTTTGCTATATTAGTTGTCATTTTCACGTTCGCTGTTTTTTACATTGCCATTTTTCGCTGTTTTGACGGTTGCTGTTTTGTACGTTCGCCGTTTTTGTTTTCGATGTTTTGACGTGCGCTGTTTTGACGTGGAACCGCCGTGGTCAGAAGGGCGCCGAACAGAGTACGCGAAAAAAAATTCTTTTCTTAATTTACTTTCGAAGGAAGGAGCTCAAAATTGAAACAACGGGGACGATGGTCGTATATCTGTTTCCTACCTAATATCTTCATTATTTAAGGTTAATTTCATAAATTTCTAATGAGATTTTAACCATACCCAGAGATAAATATTTATTTTCCAAATTCATTGTTTCAGATTTTTCAAGTTTTATTACTTTATACCAAGGGCCTGAACTGCGACCCGCGAGAGGATTTTTATCGGCATATCTTGGCCATTTAGGGTGGTAGGTCTAAGGTTTCCAAATTTTGTGCCCATGTTATACTTTAATTAAGATGAAAGTAATATTAGGTGCAAGCAGAAGCGAATTAGTAGTTCATGAGAAGAGGAATGCCACTCAACGTAAATGATACAATGATTTTTCACCTTACATAGTTGCATCACTTCTTTGAATGCTGCCTCCGTTTACGCTTCCATCATTGTTAAAGTTACAATGTCTTTAAGCTTACTTTGTCCTTCCTATGGCGAAGCTCGGTAACCTACGACTCTTTCAGGAATGAAGTTCGACTCATGATACCTAGTTTGTTCGCATTTATCCTAGAGGTCTGGAACCGGCGACACCGGTCCACATGCACCTATTAGACTGAAAAACTGCGACATTATATTTATTGTAAAAGAGTATTTTCATCCTGAGAGTAGGATATATACAAAGTGCCGATCAACAGATTTTTGAGTTCAAAAAAGTAAGTCATATTTTTATTTAATATTATTTTTCTATCCTTGCATAGTTAAATAATTTCTAGTTTAATAAAAATACATTTGTTACTAATATATCACTGTACAGTTTTACAGCTTTCGGTTAAATAATACTTCCTAGGTAAATCCTGGAAATTGTGATTTATGAGATACACATAATGTCGCTTGTCTGTATTTTGGGATATTTTAAAAAAATTTATAGGATATAGCAGAAAATGTATATTTTTTAAAGAAAATAACTTGTTTAAATATCAATTTATTGAAATGAAAAAAGCTTTAAATGTCATATAGATTTCGCAGATTTTTTATAAAAACATATTAACGAAATTCTCTCTTCTTAAACCACATCGCGTGATTGAAAAGTTCGCACAGTAGCGCAATAATTACTAAGGAGGAATACTTACAGGCTATTCGAATTTTTCCCCTTCAAAGTAGACCCCTTGAGACTGCACACACCGATTCCAGCGGTTTTTCTACTTTTTGAAACATTCTTGGAAATTTTCTTTCTTCAGTGCGTGTAGGATTTTTTTCCGAATTTTCCTGAATGACTTTGATAGTATCAAATTGTTTTCCTTTTAGCAGAAATTTTAGTTTTGGGAAAAGGTGGAAGTCGCAAGGGGCTAAATCAGACAAATAGGGGGTTACAGGAGTATAGGAATTTGAAATTTGGCCAGAAATTCTGTTACAAAGAGCGCACAGTGGGCCGGCGCTTTTGCGTGATGAAGTACTCTTGTTACGCCGTTTCATCCTCACCCTCTTCCGAAATCTTCCAAAACACCTTTGTGGGATACTTTATTAATTATTTGACTTCTTGGAGTGTATTCACGATGAACGACACTCGAGGATTAAAAAAATACTAACAGCATTGTCTTCATATTCGAGCGAATTTGTCAATCGACGATCGCTGAACACGAGATTTCGAACCCGGACGACGTTATCATCAGTTATGGCAGTGGTTCTTAACCTGGGGTGCACGCACCCTAAGGGGGTACGAGGCACTTTTTCTAGGGGTGCGAGGTGTTCATCTAGAGATTTTAAAAAAAATAATTTAAATAGAAACATAAAATAAAATATACAACGAAACATTTTGGAGAAATGTCATTTAATTTGTCACAGCTTTTGAATAAACGCGTCATTATAAATGAGACGATTATATGTTCATGTCTTTAAAAGAAACATTTGCATATGAGCGCGCAGCTTATACCCTTGAAGGACGTCAACCGTCTGCTGTCCCCACTCTGCTGTGAAGCACTCACCTGCTAGAAATTGGAGTTTCTGCATTAGCGACGCTGTTCAAAGATCTTGTAATCATTGCAATGTAATGCAAACCATTACAATGTAATAGTTGACGTCGCGAGATGTTCTGAACCTTCTCAACTTCGCTGAACTGTTTACATTGGCAGTTTACTTGTTTCTTCTGCCCTAGTTGAGCTGTATGAAAATACCATACTATTATTATATTGATATTTTTATTTGAGGTAACTTATGATGTAATAATGCATTCTATTCGGTTGAAATTCAGCAGAACTTGAAGGTTAGGTTTCAAGTCTTGAAAGCAGCCCAAAGTTCTGAAACAATTTTCAAGTAATATACTATGCACTTATTACTTCTATTTATAAATATGGGTATTTCATGCGAGGACTTCCATTCTCAAATAGTAACTAATAGTAACGTACAGTTGCATCTGATATAATAATTCATTTGCAAAAATTGAGAGACTCATTTGTGGGATATTTTCCATCTAACGGATTCATTGACACCATTCAAAAATGGATATTGGATCCTTTTCCTTTTGACCTCTCTTGTATAGACGACAGTAACTTACTGCAAGATGACATAATTAAAATAAAATCCAGTTCTCACACTCAAATGCAAGAAGCATCACACTCCAAAATAACAGGAAGGGATGGGTTATAGTGAGCTAGTACCTTGGTGGATGTGACTGCCTCCTTGACTGCCTTGATTGCTGCACTGCACTCCTGGGTCCAACACCACTCTGCATCCTTTTGAAGGAGTTTATGAAGGGGATGTAACATTGAGGCTAACCCTGGCAGAAATTTTGAATAGTATTCAACTAAGCCAAGAAAGGCTCTTAATTGGGAAACACCCTGAGGGATTGGGGAATTCTTGATTGCTTCAACCTTGGATGTGGATGCATGTAGGCCTTCCTTATCAATTGTGTGTCCCAAAAATTCAACAGATTTCAAGAGCAAATTACACCTCGATCTATTTACCTTGAATCCACAGCCGTCTAATCTCTCCAACAGTTTTTCCAAATTCTCAATGTGCTCCTTTTCATCTCTGCCTGTGATTATTACATCATCCTGAAAACATGCCACTCCCTTCAACCCTTGAAGAACCTGGTCCATTGCCCTTTGAAAAATCGCAGGTGCAGAAGCTATTCCAAATGGGAGTCTCCTATACCTGAAAAGCCCTCTATGGGTGCTTATAGTGCAATATTTTTGAGATTCTTGTTTTAAACTCAATTGTTGATATGCCTGAGACAGATCAATTGTTGAAAACTTCCCCCCCCCTGTAATTTTACAAAAATTTCTTCAACTCTTGGAAGTGGGTAGTGCTCTACTTCGAGTTGTGTGTTTATTGTAATATTAAACCCTGCAAATCCTCACACTGCCATCATTTTTGGCAACAGGAACAATTGGTGTGGCCCACTCGCTGAATTTAACGGGGTACAGGATTTTCAATTTGATCAACCTATCTATTTCATTGTCTACTTTATTTTTCAGGGCAAAAGCTAACGCTCTATGATGGCAGAAAACTGGTTTGGCACTTTCCTTCAAACTCAATCCCACTTGCCCTTTATTGAATGAGCCCAAACCACCATCCCACAAGTTCTTAAACTTCCCCCATAGACTTTCCAATTTGTTTTCAGTTAAAAACTCCACTCTGTGAATGGGTATGCTCATTTTCAGGGTTTTTAGCCAATCTCTCCCAAGAATTGGTGGCCCTCCAATAATTTAATCTTCTTCAGAAAAAATCATCTATCAAGAAGTAATATTCTTAGCTGTCATTTCAGTTAGAGTATATCTCTAGCAAATGGTTGTCAGTCCTCTACATCATTTGCAGAACAATTATAAATATAAATTAATAATTTATGTTCATCTTAAAACATTTAATGGCTATAAGTAACTTTCCTTAAAACATACATTTTATTAAGACAAAAGAGATGTAACTGGAGATTAAAATTATATATATATATATATATATATATATATATATATATATATATATATATATATATATAATTATATTTATTATAGTGAAAATAGCAGAACAGTTAACATGCTTTATGTTTTAATATGATTATTTTTTTAAAAACCTTAATGTGAAAATGAAATAAAAAATAAAATGCATTTGAATTCAAACTTTAGATTGATTTATTTTTATTATTTATATATATGAATTATTAGTACTTGATGAAAATTTTAAAACAAATAGAAGCATTCAAAATGTTACATTTTGGTTAGATTGTTCCAATTATCACTCATTTGGAATTTTTTGGACCTGTGGGTAATGTCAATCCTATGGTATTTTCAGCACATCAGTTCTCTGACCTATGCCAGTTGGATGAAAGAAAATTTCAGACAGTTATCAGGCAATCAATGTGGTAATACAGACTTATAAGAAGGTGATTATTATTTATTAAAAAAACAAATGAAACTGTAGTTCAAGTTTGACTGTTCTAGGCTGCTTGTATAAATTCATGTATATTTGAGTTTTTTCCAAAACTATTCAAAGATCCGAATGCCATGTAGCATTATTCTTTAAAGTATTATCTGCTTCTAAAGAAATTTTCAATTAATAAATTTTTGAAATTTTTATCCTGGAAGGAATCTTACATTAATTTATACCTAGGGAAGTAACTGGATATACATGGCAGAAAACTGATACAGGGTAAGACATCAAGTGAGGTAGGTATATTGAATTGGAAAGATTTTTTAATATGTAAACATATATGCTATATTAAGAGAAAATTGCCACAAAATATTAATTAAAACCTATTATGAAATATCTCAAACAGTTCATATATTTTCTTTGATTGATAAATATAGGAAAGTGCAGTGATAAATGTGAATTTGAGTTGAACACTCAAAAATTCAGCATGTGCCTTGCCTTGTAATTGGATGCAGAAGACTGCAATGGAGTGTCATTTGTTTGCTTGACCAAACAAAGGGTAATTGTATAATAATGAACCATAATTAATTATTTGTCCTATTATGTTAATTGTTTTGGAATTAATGCTCTCATTTCTTGCCATTTCTCATTGTTTACATGAGATTTTTAATCTTCTAACAAGACTCATTTATCAATTGACCAAGATTATTGTAATGTAAATACAAATCCTGAAAATATGTATTTACTTGTATCTAATTTTTAATTACTCATAATTTTGTGGTGGACAAGAAATTTGATATTATGAATAATTTAAAAAATTCAGTTCCGTGAATGAATTTCTATTATAAAATGAGTGCTTGTTCATTCAAATTAGAAAAGAATACCACTCCTATTATCTCTTTTAATTGTTTTAATAAGAATAATCCAGTAGCTTGATATTCCAGCATTTGGACATGAAGACAAGTGAGGAGCCATGGAAATGAAATTTTTAACAGTTGGAAAATTGACCTCTGCAGAAGTCTACATGGAATAAATGATGGGATTCATCAGGTTTTTTTAAAATAATAAGTAATTAATATTGAGATTTGTCAATAGATTTGTATTTATGAAGATGATCTATTAATGACATGTCTTTTGATTTAATTAAATTAATCGTTATTACTTCTTTCTCTGCAATTGAATATTTTTTATCCATGATTTGCATATTATTGTCCTTAATGAAAACCTTACCTCTTTGCCTCATTGTTACACATTTCAGTGACCATGGAGCTTAAACTAAAAGAAAAATTATATCGCAAAATGGATTTCTATTTTATGTTCAAACCTGTAGTAATTATTTCTACATTATCTAATATTACTTTCTAATTGTTTGCATGCTATTGTTGTTAATGGTTAATTTTTATGTTTATTTATAAGAAAATAATATTTTGTTACAATTAATGTCTGTAAGCATTCAAAAAAGAGCAAGTATAGTAAATTCACCATACAGTATATGCTTATGTGTAATTATTATTTTCTAAAAGGTTTGATGTTGTTAAATAGGTGGTTTTATTTACATATATGCTGTATGAATACAAGCTATAGTATATTATTATAAATATTTAAACTGAATATTAGAATGTATGTCAAATAAGACATTGATGTTTTTGATGGAAATGAGAGAAAAGGTTTAGGCATCCTAAGTTACATAGTGCGTAGGCAATCCAGAGAATTATATTGGGGTTGGATTATATAGATGAATCGAGGGCCAAAAGTGTTTAGATTACCAATGATAGGATTCTAGAAGTTGATGTTACATTTTAGTGAGATTAGATTAGGCTTACTCAGTTTTTTATCTCAGTATATACATTTTTTAATTGAAAAAAACTAGGTGCAGATCACATGCCAAGGGACCGTGGACCAAGAGGAGGAATACGGCATCCAGCCCTGAAGAGGAGGAAGAAGAGGACCCCATGTGGCCTGGATGAAGAGGAGCCAACACAGCATGGATGAAGAGGAAGAGGCTGTGCACAGCAAGGACCACAACATATTTTTTTCAGGTAACATGCAAATCTCAAATACTATAATAATAATAATAATAAACAAAACACTCCATGGAAAACTTCCTTACCAACTCTCACAACCTTGAGCTTGAGCCTGCTCTGCTGTAAACATGAAAATCTGGATTTAATCCATGTCAAAATTAAATAATAAAAATGATAATAATAATAATTTTTATTAATCCAGGACATTTGTTCATACAAATATAGGGCAAGTCATTAATATCAAAGAACAGATTACACACCATATCATTTAGGAATCAACAAATGTAGCAACAGAGTAAAAACATTTATCTAAAAGGATGTTTTTAAACTGGTCTCTTTTTTAATTGAAGGAGAGAGCTTATTGAATAATTTACATCCAATATACACAGGGCTTTAACCATACATTGTTAGGTGCAGTGCCAACGAGAGGGGAGGAAGCGGGTAAAAATTACCCAGGCTCAGAAGGGCCCAGGGGGGCCTGACTCAGTTGAACAGGGCTTGTTTTTTTATAATATTCAAATAGCCCGCAAAGCCAATTGGTGCCAGTGCACGACAGTGCGTGCATTGTTTGTGTATCTGTGAAATATATATAGACATAAAACTTGATGCTACAGAAAGTTTATTCATACACAAACATAAGAAGACGTTAATGAACAATGAACTACTAATCAAGATATTTCATTGGTGCTAGGGGCATCTTCAAAATTCAGCTCAATATCATCATGTTAAAATAATTTTTGCACAGCCCAGGTTGGAATTGCTCATTATCACTGAACATAATCTCTTTGTCTTCTTCCACTGATTACAAAAGCCTTCCGATCTTACCCTACTAAGCGTCTTCTGTTGAAATTGGAATAAAATTCCTCTAAAATATAAAAGTTTTTTCACAAAATATGAACAGAGACCAATTGCCAATGAGAATTATGTGGATTAGGGTTCATCTTAAACAAAAAACAAAAACCACACAAAAATGTTTAAAAAACTTATGAACATCACTGGTGGCATGGGGTAATAAATTATCCCAAGATATATGACTCATCTATTGTCATTAGAAAAAGAACAGCAACTGAGTGTAAATAATTTTGATCTAAAATTCAATCTCTTATATGATGGCACTGAAGCCTTAAAGGGGGTGAAGCCCAATTATCATGCATTGCCAACTTGACCAAATACCATGGAGTAGTAGTTTACCCTGTCACATCACTCTTGCAGTGGCGGCTCGTGTATAGGCACTGCGGAACTGCAGCACCCCCTATTTCCACTTGATATCATCGATAACATTTAATATAATGAGTCCTTTTTTCTTTAATTCTTTCTTTATTTTTGTAGTACAATATATATTCCTTAAGCTTAATGGCAGTACTTCAGTAGCCATCCCCCAGTTTATGAAAAAGATACAAAAATCTTTGTATGGAACTGTGCGCTTCACAGTGCCAGCGACGTGGTGTTTGACTGTTGTGCGCATGCGCACATAGGAGGGAGGTGGGGAGGAAGGCGGGACTGCCAGGTAGAGAGAGCACTGTTGCTCTCGCAGTGCCAGCTCTGGTGTGATGGTGGAAGGAAGGTTTTTTTTACTCAGCGTGTGTTGTGCTTAAAAACCGTGTACCATATTCTTGAATGTGATAAAGTGTAGAAGAGTGTAGAATTAGATTATTATTCTGCTTCCAGCTATTCTATTTGATTAATTTTTTTTCGGTTCTTTTATGGATTTCATTTTTAAATGAATAGATCAATCTTGAACTGTAACAATTTAAGTTAAAGTAAGCAAAAAATGTTTGGTTTTTTTGTTAAGATTTTATCAAGTTCCTGAATAAATTTTCTTTTTATACATGTTTTTTTCCTTTTACACAATTTTAAAACAAAGGCTAAAAATTTTCTGGAGCAGCACCCCCACTAATTTTAGCTACGAGCCGCCACTGCACTCTTGGGTTAAAAATAGTGTTCTTAACACGTTGAACATGGCCATAAAATTTAAATCTTTTACCGGTGACTGATTTCACTTTTAATTTTTTTCTATTGTAATGAGTCCCTAGAAAGATTTTTTATGGTATTTTTCAAGTTGGTAATAATATAAATATATTTATTTGTAATAATAAAAGTGGATGTCAATTGACATCCGCCGCCACCAGTAATGCAATTAATTATAGTTGGGTGTGGTCACTACCAGATTTAACTGTCTCAGCAGTCCCTTCATTTTATGCTATTACTTTTTACTTTACAGCAACTTTTATTTTAATATGAAACAATTCTTTATTAGAATGGTTGTTATGCATTCTTTGCACGAAGTGAACAAAGATAGGGGAGGTAGTTTCCATCCATCCATCTGTCCATCCACATGTTAAAATTCAGAAACCGCTGTACGTATTATGATGAAATTTGGTATTGGGGAGTTTTGCTAAAATTTATTGATCGATTTCAATTTTAGTCAAAATGGGATAATAATGACCACTTTACAAGAAGACCTACAATGTTCCTTTGTTTCAACTCGTGAACCTATGGGCATATTTTGATGAAATTTGATATTAGGGAGTTTTGCTAAAATTGGCTGATCAATTCCAATTTTGGTTAAAATCGGGCAGCAATTACGGCCACTTTACATAAAGACCTACAAGTAATTGACAATGTTCCTTTGTTTCAACTTGGGAACCGCTTGATTTATTTTGATGAAATTTGGTATTGAGGAGTTTTGCTAAAATCGGTCAACTGATTCCAATTTTGGTTAAAATCAGACAATAATGATGACCACTTTATATGAAGACATACATGTAGTTTACAATGTTCCTTTGTTTCAACTTGGGGACTGCTTGACATATTGTGATGAAATTTGGTATTGGATAGTTTTGTTAAAATTAATTGACTGATTCCAATTTTGGTTAAAATCTGACAATGATTACAACTACTTTATATGAAGACCTACATGTATTTGACAACATACCTCATTCTAACTTAATTCTCATCTGAGCAAAATATATTGAGAACATTGTGAAATCTCAAAGAATGCATTTGGAAACTCTGTGTACCCTGACATGGAGTACACCTTTCCAATCTTGTTTATATTCATAATATACAAAATGTTTTTTTATTTGTCAATCAATAAATCACGGAATAGGAAAAAATATAATAAACTTCATTATTATTTATTTATATTTCATTTTCTGGCAAAAATATAATACACTGCTCCCCGATTATAATGTGGGTTTTGGTGCAGGACCTGCGACCCACGTTATAAGACAACCATGATATAACCAAGGCCCCAATCTTATTTTCGACCATCCTTTCATTCCAAGAAATGCAGAGACAGTATATCTGAATCTGCAGTATACCCAACGATATTATAACTGGGGTGCAATGTATACAAATATGTAATACAAAAATAGAATAAAAATAGGTCAGATGCTAACTGATTGCTGAAAACGAAACAAAGAAAATTTGAAATTGTCTGAAAAACACAATAAATTAGAAACAAGAAGATCAATCAATTGGTAATTCTAAAACATTCAATTGGTAAATCTAAAATATTATTTTTTAAGAAGGTACATAATTTCCATTTAATTGTGTTAAAATAATAACCAAAATAAATGTTAATAAATCTTTAAGAAATAATAATAATAATTTTAAGAAAACCACTTGCACAGAACAGGAAAAAAGCACAAATTTCAAAAATTGTGATAAAAAAATATCTGCTTGAAAACGAAACGGCAACACTCGCAACGAAGGTCGAATGCTATCTGATGGCTAGGAAGTAAGAAAGGGAAGGTTGGAGAGGGCTTACACACTCCCATCTCCAATTGAAAAGGAAGGTAATGTGGACGTCAATTGACATCTGCCGCCAGCCAAGAGCACTCCCTAGGACGTCAATTGACGTCCACCATGTTCAACGTGTTAAATCATGCACTACTCCACTCACAAATGATGTTATGTATCTACTGTTTAAACAACATCAGAGTTTTTCTTTCAACTAAAGGGAATAGTTTTTTCTTCCCTCTCATTTGACAATGGCTACGATTTTCTTGCATTAATTATCATGCAAACCTGTATACCAAACCAATGTCTCTGGTCTAAGCCCCTAAACCAGGGTCTCCAAACTTTTTGAGAGGAGGGCCACATAGGAATATTTAAAGTGCAAGGTGGGCCAGATTGAAAAAAAAAACCGTTTAAAAATTTAAAATATTTTATTCTATAATTACCTAAGCATACATGCATATATAACTATAAGTAAACATGAATAAATACAAGAAAAAATACCAATGCAAACAATGCGCCTCATTTTAAATTGAAAACACTGATTTTATGATGTTTATGATCTTTAATAAAATTTCTGCGAGCCAGATAAAACCCTTTCATGGGCCAGATCCAGCCCATGGGTCATAGTTTGGGGACACCTGCCCTAAACGAGACTGTTTCAACCTACTCATGAATATTTCTTGTTGCTGCTTTGTGTTTGGCGAGACACTCTTCCTTCTGAAACACAACTTAATCATCCATAAAATACTTCAGTCCATTGTATGTGGTGCACTACACCTATTTAGATAATAAGAAAACTGAGTAAAAGCAGGTATTGTTTTTTTTCATATTATGAAGCATTCTATTAATAAACAGTTTGATATGCTACTGCACCAAAAAAGGGAAAATTTCACATTATTTTAAGCAATCCATGTAGAGCAATTATTAGGTAATTTTCAACATAAAATAATTGCTTGACATTGTAAATTGGTTACAATAAAGACATTACAAATAGATGAAACATTAACAATTTCCCTGCTTTAATCACCAGGTGATATTGATATGTTCCTTAACAATTAAGGCATAAATACTTCTGTTTTCAGAAATGAGTACACCATGTTAATGAAAATGTATACATTAATAAACTATTAAAGTATTCAGAATGAACTAAAAATTTTTTGAGGATATCTGTAGTTGATTGTCTCATATCAGAATTGTAAAAGAGATAATAAATTCCCAGACATTCATTTCCATGGTAAATTATCTGTTCAATTTACCTTCATTATGTTGGCTTCAATTTTCACTCACTGAAGCTGACTAAAGCATCTCCCCTGTAATTCAGATAACTGCAAGTTAATTGGCAAATGATATTTGAGGTACCATAGATTTCCTTTTTGGGTGATGAGCCAGCATCCAACATCATGCATGTACCTTTTTAACAGTACATGCAATTTCATTAATTTGATGCCTGCCACATTAGCTAAATCATATTATATTCATCTAAACTGACTATTACAGGGGACCATCAACGTGGGACCATAGACTGTGGACCAAGAGGAAGAAGATGGCATCCCGCCCTGAAGAGGAGGAAGAAGAGGACCCCATGCAGCCTGGATGTAGAGGAGTCATCACAGCGGGGATGAAGAGGAAAAGGCTGTGCACAGCAAGGACCACAACATTTTTTTTTCAGGTAACATTTGCAGGTCTCAAATATCATATTTACGCAAACAGTAGCAAATTATATTTGACATGATTCCCAAAGTTACAGGCTTGGAAATGGAAAGGACAAAATTAAACATATATATCCCTCTTAAAAATTCTTCATTGTGACTCGCACTCAAAGATAAGGTATCATTCAAACCAGCAGAGACCTCCACTCTAGTGTGAATCATTAAATCTCAGAAAATGACATGCTATCCCAGTTGATTTATAACCTTACCAACTACCATTTTTAAGTGGAGTATCACCCCTAAATACAATCAACATCAGTTTTGTGATCATTATTTAAGCCCATAACATTAAAATTTAGGAATACTTTTTCATTTATTTCTTAAAATTTTGGCAGGCCCTGCAAATTTTACCTTAATTAATTAATTAATTGTTACCTTAAAATCTTGTTCTAAATTTTGCACTACTACTTCACTCACATATAACCTAATGCATTTATTGGTTAAACAAAATCAGAATTTTTCCTTCATCTACTATATGAAGAGGAAGTCTTTGGTTGCCTCTCCTTTGTCAAGTGCTAAGATTTTCTTGCAACTGCTAACACCCAAAACTATATAACAAACCAATGCCTTCAGTCTAATTCCATGTATGAGTCCCTCCTTTAACCCCCTTGTGAAGATTTCTTGTTGCTGAAACAGTAGACAGCTTTGTGTTCAGAGAGATACTCCTTCCTCTGAAGCATGAGTTTTTCATCCATTAACCCCTCAACATCGAGTGATGTACTGAGTATGGCAGGGGCAAACTTCATATGCCATTGAGCAATGTATTCAGTATGTCATGGCCATCGCTCATCTTTTTTATTTATTTGATACAATGAATTTTCTTGAATCTGGATAACCTTGATATATTTCAAAAGCGGAACCTTTGGACTACCTATTTATTATCATTTTGCAATTTTTATTTTCTTTCTTATAACATTTAATATGCATTAAATTTTGTGGTAGATTTTTCACTTAGCTGCAGGAATTGGGGAATCGCATCTTCCATAAAACCCCTATCCAATGCTGAGATGAATCAAATCTCGACACAAATGCTGCTGCAAACTGAAAGGAGATTTTGACTCTGTTTATCTGTCCACAGATTTCTCTTTCTCTTGGATTATTCTTATGCATCAGCAATTGAGAGCTACAAGATGAGAAGAGCTGAACTATTGTTCGGCTCTTAGGGCCATGTGATTGCTTTAGCATTTCTTGAGAACAATATAGTATGAGAGAGAGAGAGAGAAACGTCTGCATGTGCCCTAGGTCTGTTTACAAATAGGCCACTTTGATGATGTCTGCTGCTATTTCTTGAGCGAAAATGATTTCAGAGCAAGCGCACAGGTCCTTACGCTCGGGTCGCAGGGAAAATATTCTCGTGTTGCTCTAAAGAAGTTAGTCTGAAGGAAACTTTTGCATTGTGCAGATGCAATTTTATTTGTTTTGTAGTATTAATTTTTAGGAATAAAATAATCATGGCATTAACTAGTAAGAAAAGGTCAAGTGAAACAAGTTAGGAAATGGAGATGGGAACATTAATGAAAAGTGGCTCAGAGGATAGTTTTACCTCAGGCAGTGATAGTGATAATTGTATTGAAGATCATACACAAGTTGATGTACTAACATATATTGACAATGAGCAAGAGGAAGATAATGTAGAAAACTTTGTTTGGGAGAGCATGGCAAGTTATAAAGAACAAAGGTAAATTTTTGCAGTTAGAAGTGATGAGTGAGGAGGCAAAGTGAGGTCTCCCCTGAGTATGATCGAACTGATTGCAAGCAAAGTACGTAAATGCTAGTAAAAAAATCAGTACAGATGATTCATTGAAGTTATGATATTTTCTAGTAGTAAATTTCATGGTAAATTGGGTAATGCAAATGACATAAAAGTTGAAAAAATATTCTAATTTTTTTATTATGCATACATTCTGAAACATACAATGTCATATCTCTGCTTCTACTGAACGAAATAGGACATTTTTCACCATGTAATTTCTGTAATGATAAAGAACGACTACTATATAACCCAGAACTTTATAAGCTATAGGAAATATCTTTTAACAATATGCATAATGGAAAATTTATTTAAAATTTTTAGTCAAGACATGAAAAAGTTGACCTGCAAGAAACTTTTCCCCTATATGGTTTAGAGAGGTTCATCCACCAAATGAAATATTTATAAAAGCTGAAATTTTTCCTTGAACAAGATTGCATATCAATAATGTTAATAGTTTTCACAATACTGAAAGCTATATGAAGGCAGGGGTGTATGCTTTACTGGCTGGCAATTCGGGTGATTTCTCTTCTCTCATACAAAGAGTTGCTTGATGTAAGAAAGTGTAAAAAGTATTGTTTATAAATTTCATGTTCTACTAAAATCCTAAAAAATTTTCAGATTTCCAATAAAAATGAACAAAGCTGTAAAATTTTCAATGTTCAGGATTCGAAATCACAATATTTTTAAAAACTCCTCTGACCTTAGAAAAGGGATTTGATTAAATGTCCTCCATGCTTAAGGGATTAAATACCCCAGTTCACTGTATGTGGAGTATCACAACCTATTTAGATAATAAGAACAAGATGATCCAAACAGAACTTATGATGCCTACTTTCCATTCAATCATTTATTTAATACTTATATTGCCTTTAATAGCGTTAAAGTCATTGCAGATATATAGCTCTTTGTGTTCCCAAATTTCATAATTTAGCATTATAAAATACCATAAATACAGTCAAATGGAATATTAAATTGATCATGCATATTTGTGCAGCAAAAATAACATGTGTACATATTAGAATATACCTAATCTGAGTCCAACAATAGTTGTTGCTATGGTAACACTATTGTAATGAGTGATAAAAACTGCAAAATCACCCGTATTTACGTGAAATTCTAAGAAATACAATAGATAAGTGAAATTCTACAATAAACATTAGAATCGGCATTCCTTTCCTCAGAGAATAGTACAAAATTCATTCCGATATTACAATTCTAAGATATTTTAATGTGCAAGAGATAATTACCCTGCATGATGGATTTGAGATTTCCCATGTAAATCAAAAGGGAAGACTAGTTCCTGGAATCAAACCCAGGACTTCAATCTTCGCAACAAAAACTATCCTCGGGAGCTCGGCCTATGTAGCAAGAGATTTTCACCAAGTTTAATGAAAATCGGTCTATTGGTTCAAAAGTTAATAGGGGGATAGACAGACAGACAGAAACAACAACAAAACTATAAGCCTATTTCCATCCTGGAAAGTAGGCTAAAATTGAGTAGATGCAAATATTGAATTGTTTTCAAAGTCTTAAACATTATAGTGGTAACCAGTTTGATCTGTTAATGCTCTACAGAAGAGAAAATTTCACATGATTTTAAGCAATTTCTAAGTAATTTTCAACCTGAAATAATAATTCTAATATTTAAAATTGATTTACAGAAAAATAGAAGGCATATAGCTGAAACATATAGATTTCTCTGCTTTAACCATTGGGTGATATTTAATGTTTCTTAACGATTCAGCATTAATCTTTCAGTTTTCAGATGTGTACATCATGTTATTGACAATATATATATTTATAAATGATTAAAATATCAACATGTACTTTAATCACCCTCAACCTCAGCTCAAGTCACTGAAGAAGTCTCGATCATCCCAAGAATTTTTATCTATCTGACTGACCAGTGGCAAATAAAAGCAAAGACTAGAAAATGATTCTCACTCATCAACTGCAAGGCATTCTGAATAAGTAAATTCTTGATGTGAAAAGTAGATTTCATTTGTTGAAAACATGATGAAAGTTGTCTTTATGTTCTTGCAAGATACAAAGGAATTCCTCCTCTTAAAGTGTTTTGATGATTCAATCATAACTTACAAGTGTTGCCTGAAGAGATGCAACAATGACCTTGAGAGAGGGAGGGAACCCATAAACATTCATGTTAGTTTGAGAATTAAATTAATAAAATATACATTTGCTCTGAAAGCAGAAGTTGTTTCTTAGGATTGGTGATAGACAGCATAGATCAAATATCTACTCTTAACATGCCTAACCTGACATTAGTGTCCCTTGTCACCACTTGCTTAGTTTAATATTGGAATCGAGTCCTGTATACAAATTTGAGAGAATGATATTATTCACAATCCTATCTATGGAACCAGATGTGTTCATGCTTCTCTAATTGCTTGTGCCTTTAGGGCAGCAGTTCCCACCTTTTTCACATCGTGATTCCCTTGAGCTAACCTAATTCTCATCACTAACTCCTTAGTTTAACCTTTTATCTCTGCAAACCCCTTGAGTTGTAGCAGTTTTGGCAGCAAACCCCTTATAATGCTGAGTAAATTTTGTAAAAACAAATCTTTTTGAATCCATTTAATTCATGAAAAATAAAAAGTTTATATAGCACATAGTAATTAAACATTTACAACAGAATCATAATCTCTGATATTGTCATCAGTTTCTAGTTAGTAGTCTGTAAAATTCAAATATAATTCTTGAAGCTTAAAAAAATATGAAAATAAAACCATGCAATTAATTTGAAAAATTCAAACATTTGTAAGAATTGTAGAACCAAGAAACTGAAAAAGATACCATTACCAAATTTTTCTTGTGAACCTCTCAGATTTATTTCACAAACCCCTAAGGATATACAAATGACTGCTTGGGAAATGCTGCCTTAGGCAGTGCCTATCCCTGTCTTAAGGTATCTCCTACCAAATATAAGATAATGCAACTTTTCCTATTATTAAGTAAAATATTTTTCTTTTATGCTAATTTTTAGCTATATTTATATTTCAAAGTTGCAGTGTAATAAAATGCAACTTATCAAATAAATTTTGAAACTAGATTATAAATTATGCAAACTAATAAATTTTTAAATTATGTTCATGTAATCATTTCAACATGGACCTATTGAGTTCATCTTATGGCTGAAAAAAAATTTAAGAACAAGTAATTTAATAAATGTACTTGCCTCATATCTCCAATAGCCACAAGAAGGTTAAAGAAGCCATATGTGCATTTCAGCTACAAAGCAACCATCTACAGTAGTAACTCACCAAAAATAGTTTCTAAAAGAACATCAATTTAGAGTGAATTACTACTGAAAAGGGCTGCATTATAGCCAAAATGGATGTATGATTTTGAAAATTTGAGGCTATTGAAAATATCTGAGCCAAATGCATTTTTTTAATGTAAACAATTATTTAAAATTCAAATAACAGTTTAATGTATAATAAAAATTATATTTATGGAGCCAGAAATAATAAGTGATAAAACTTGTAAAACCAAGTCTCATATCATGTTAATCAAGTTTGCAATTTTTCAAGCATATAAAACCAAATCTTTGTAATGCAAATTCCAAGTTAATCAAGGGTAAACTGCAGTCAACATAATCTTGAGAATATCTGTAGTTGATTGTTGCATGCCAGAATTGTAAAAGAGATACTAAATTCCCAGACATCCATTGCCACAGTAAATTCTCTGTTCAAATTACCTTGTTTATGTTGGCTTCAATTTTCACTCACAGAATCTGAGTAAAGCATCTCTGAAATTCAAATAACTGCAAGGTTATCAGCAAATGATATTTTAGGTGTCATAGTTTTTCATTTTTGGGTGATGAACTATCATCCAACATTGTGCATGTGCCTTTTTAACAGGACATACAATTTTATTAATTTGATGCCAGCTACATTAGCTCAATCATATTATATTTATATAAACATATAAACTGACTATTACAGGGGACCATCGACCTGGGACCATGGACCATTGACCAAGAGGAAGAAGACAGCACCCTGCCCTGAAGAGGAGGAAGAAGAGGACCTCATGCAGCCTGGATGAAGAGGAGCCATCACAGCGTGGATGAAGAGGAAAAGGGTGTGCAGAGCAAGGACCACAACACTTCTTTTCAGGTAACATTTGCAGGTCTCAAATATCATGCAAACAGTGGTGAATTCTATTTAACATGATTCCCAAAGTTACAGGCTTGGAAATGGAAAGGACAAAATTAAACATATATATCCCTCTTAAAAATTCTTCATTGTGACTCCCACTCAAAGATAAGGTATCATTCAAACCAGCAGAGACCTCCACTCTAGTGTGAATCATTAAATCTCAGAAAATGACATGCTATCCCAGTTGATTTATAACCTTACCAACTAACATTTTTAAGTGGAGTATTATCCCTGAATACAATCAACATCAGTTATGGGCTCATCATTTCAGTGCTTAACATTCACATTATGGAATGCATGGTTATTTATTTCCTGATTTGGTGGACTAATTTGAAGCCTGCCACATTAGCTCAATCATTTTTTATTTATCAAACTGGCTATTACAGGGGACCATCGACGTGGGACCATGGACCGTGGACCAAGAGGAAGAAGACAGCATCCCGCTCTGAAGAGGAGGAAGAAGAGGACCCCATGCAGCCTGGATGAAGAGGAGCCATCACAGCGGGGATGAAGAGGAAAAGGCTCTGCACAGCATGGACCACAACATATTTTTTTCAGGTAACATTTGCAGGTCTCAAATATCATATTTATGTAAACAGTGGCGAATTCTATTTAACATGATTCCCAAAGTTACGGGCTTGGAAATAGAAAGAACAAAGTTATTGTTATCTTAAATTGGTGTTCCTAAACTGTTCACTCCTCTTTCACTCATAAATAATAATATTTAAGTGGAAACTGTTTACCCATTGTCATAGTAAATTCTTTGTTCAAAATCTTTTGTTTATGGCCACCATACCTAAATCCCATCAGAGCTATATGAGAGATATGACCTATATGATAAGTGATAGATATCACACAGTAGAAGTAAGATGGACAATTAAAATTTGTCTAGGTTTTAAAGAATCAGATATGAGTATGAGGTACCTATCAGCAAGACTGCACTTTTTAGAGAGATCAGATTAAACTGCCTTAGTGATCTATTTATCTCAATGGTGTGTATTTGGAAGGTCTTTAGGAAGAATTTTTAAAAACAAACTGTGTTATGTGAAACTATTTAATAAGTGAAATGGAATATGTATTAAAAATAAATATCAGGAGGAAGAACAGAAAATGAAAAGAACGAAAATACAATTCAGAGACTTTTGAGGGATAAAAAAGACCATCAAGGGAAGTGTTGGATCTTTGAAATTCTTTTATCGAGTATTTTAATTCACCAGAACTAAATGTTCCATAGCAGATGGAAATATGAGTTGCATATCTTTTTTCATAGTCATCTTAATAATTTGACATTATTTAAGCAGTTCATAATGTCAAATTTAAAATCAAAGTTTCTTATGCAGCTGTATATTTAATAATCACCAAATATTTTCTAATGACTTGAGTCTTTATATTCTCAATTTAATGTTTGGACTATTTATTCCCAACTCTGCTCTTATGTTGATGTCTATGTAGTCCTCTAGAGAGACAGCATACAGACAGGGATTCCTCTTGACTTCATCTATCAATTCCAACATTGAACATATTTCTTGAAGAGGAAATATCTATTAAAGAGTCAAATCACTGGAAGTAGGCCACTAGAATTAATCCTGTTACTATAGTAGGGAGTACGAATGAAGGCAGGTGGCAACTGGATGCACAGAAGGCCAGGAATTCAGGAATTTCATATGGTTTCTCTTGCTCTTTCACTTGGCCAATCAGCATGTCAGTTACAGCGGCTCTTGGCATGGGGTTTGTACATTTGTGGCATGATTTTCATGTTTATTTGCATGTTCTACGATTGAGATTTAAATAGTACCATCTTGTGGTGTTGTAAAATGGAGGGCAAAGGAAGTAAATGCAAGGTTTTGCACAAACAAGAAAGAGAAATCATATATAAAGTATATCAGCACTTCAAAAATGAGATGGAGCATGCAGATGATTCAACACGTACAACTGGTTATAATGTTGCCAGCTGTCAAGAGTGAACGGAGAATGCTTGTGGCATAGCAGCATAGGACTGCATGCATCATGCATTGTTTTCTGAGCAAAAGCTTATGCAGGCTGGCAGAGTGGCAGCAATGTAACATGTATTTCTTCCTCTCTGTGCAGTAATCATGACTCACCCGCCTTCATTCATGCTCCCAACTATAATTGAAAGTGTCCTATGCATGGGATAGCTCTCTGAAACTTCAATAAAGTGGTTGATCAGACAACTCGGGCAATAACATGCAGTTTTATTGCACATAACATATGGCACTCTGTGTGTGGAATTTCATACAATTCTGTCATTCAAAGCAATATATCTTACCTCTCTTATTTAGCTTATGGTTCTGTATGTTGTGGTTTTTAAGCAGTTTCAATTCTGACTCACTGATGTTGAATAAAGTATTTCCTTTGAAATACATATAATTCCAAGGATATTGGCAAATGATTGATATGTCATGGTAGCTCAGTTGCATTATACTGTTCTAAACTGACAATTGCAGGGGACTATCGACGTGGGACCATGGACCAAGAGGAAGAAGACGGCATCCTGCCCTGAAGAGGAGGAAGAAGAGGACTCCATGCAGCCTGGATGAAGAGAAGCCAACACAGCGTGGATGAAGAGGAAAAGGCTGTGCACAGCAAGGAACGCAACATTTTTTTCAGGTAACATTTTAATCTTAAATACTATATATGTATTACAATAGACAATTAGATCGTTAGGTATAATAAAACTTTTACATAGGTTAGAGAATTGGCCCTCGATTCATAGATTAGGTAGGACAGAAAAGGGAGGGATAATAAAGAAAGAAAAATGTGAGAGAGAACAGGTTTTTCTTTAAAAGAATAGGGTGCAAAAATGAATGAAATAAAAAGGGAAGGAATGGGGAGGAGGGGATGGGCAGAGAAGTGCTGCTAGGAATGAACAGGAGGTAGGAGAAGAATTGACCTTGAAGAAAGGAATGTTGGGGAGAGGGGAAGAGAGGGGAGGGGAAGAGAGGGGAGGGGAAGAGAGGGGAGGGGAAGAGAGGGGAGGGAAAGAGAGGGTTGGGGAAGAGAGGGGAGGGGAATTTAATATTGTGTTTCATTTCTGCCAAAAAATGACAAAATTGAATTTATTTCAATTTATTATATTGTTTTTTTTTATTTGAATTAGTTGTCAATACTTTTCACAATCAAGTGTTAAGTTTTTTGTTAAATTTATTGCTGTATTGAATAAATTACAAAACATTTTCCCATTTAATTAGCCAAAAAATATTAATGTAATTTCTTTTTGCCATATTTAGAAAATATATTGCAAATAAATCAGCAATGCAATTAGAATTCTAGAAATGCAGGAAAAAATTGCCTTGACCAGGAAGCAATTCTGTCCAGTTTCACATTAATGCAATTTTTGAAAACTGATTTCTTTGATTTTTAACAAAGAATTTCTGATGCGAAACAATTTTGGCACATCACGCTCCCACTTGAATCCTGTTGAACCAGTTCAGTTAGACTTCATCCCAATAAAAACCTTCCTCAACACTTCTCCATCATGCCCAATTAAGTGATGGTAACAGATAGTGAAATCTCAATATAGTAAGAATTTATTTATAAAAAACTTGTTGTAATGAGTACTCGTAATATTCGAAAATTTAATTGTTTATGTAATGTTAAGAAACTGATGGTGATGATGTTTTTGCTTACTATAATCAAGTTCTCATTATATGCCTTACTTGTTCTATTTGGGTTACACTCAGTGGTGAGCTGTAGTGTCGAGTCCATTGTTAAAATTTTTTCAAAAATTTGCAAGCTCCTTGTTAAAATTATCGTTTATTAGGTGTTATTTACCATCGAACTGGTAATAGCGGAATGCCTTATGGGCACACCTGGTCTGTCCATCAGTCATAACTTTCATCTCCTAAACCGCTGCATGGATTTTAATCGAGTGATCATTATTAAAATTTATCGCCCAATTGTGATTTTGAACGGAATCAATCAATTAGAACTTCAACTTTAATAAACTTATACTCATATCTCGTTAAATGGCATGTTAAGCAACAATGAAACATAAAACTTTTATCCCCATTCCATATAAGCTCCAGGCTTCCTTAAAAGTTGCAGGGAAGTTAAAACTTTCAAAATTGAGAAGAAATAATGCTGTTGATTTTTTTATTTTAACAACGTAAAATCTGTCAACAGAAGCCATTCTCAGAAACACAAAGTAATAAAGATTTATTCAACTCGCTGTTTCATTTTCCAATACTTATGAGGAGAGGTTATGACCTTCTGGTCAGATTTTGTTGAAAATCAACCAGGTGATTCTTCATTAAAAATAAGAAGACCCGTGTCTCAGGGTTTTTGTGAATGGACCCTTGGGTTCGAGAAATCAACATAAAAAATATGCAAAAACATTGCATGCAGCATAATCGACTTCATTGTCAAATTGTTACTAAGAAAGGGATTAGGTGAGTGGATAACATGCTTGGCTCCTATCGTGTAGGCCTGGGTTCAATCCCAAATGTTTAAATTATTTTTTCAAATTATCCAAGCACTATTTGAAAAGCAATATTCTCTTCTAAAAAGATGCTGTATAATTTTTATTTGGAGATAATGAACTCAGAAACATCTAATAATGAGCATTTTATATATTGCAGTCAATGAAACAATGTTTATCCAGTCACTCATTCCCATTCTTAACAATAATTCAACAATGAAGCCTATTAACCCTTTCCTTCCTAAGCCACCCAATCTGACTTCCCCACTAAGTCTCAAAATTTAAATGCCCTATTCCCCAGATTTTACCCTATTAATTCACCAGTGATATTCCCTATGGGAGTTTCTTCATAAATTTATTGTAACTTTTGAACGAATTCATAAATATGAATAGAATTTTGAATATAAATATATAATTTTATTCATATAAAATATCCTACCTTTTAATGGGGTTAGTTTGGCACCTCCACTCCTTTTTCTTGATGTTACTGCACGAAACACCCAACTGCATAGAGGCAAATCACAGTTTTTGCATTTGTTAGTTGTTTGTACACTTTTTCCGGAAGGAGTGCATCTTTTTTTATAGCTGCAATATGTGCACACTTTCTTTCTATCTTCTATTTTTACAAGAACATGTGGATTTCTAGATGAATCTGCAAGAAGTGGTTTGCTTCTTTTACGATCTGAAATTTTTCGCGAGGAGAAGTTTTCTATAAACTGCAAGGCAGAATTCTTTTTGTGTGTGTCCGTGTTTAGAGCTTGATGGAGCATTTGTTTCTTTATAAAGAATAAAGCTATTTGCTATTTCTGAGTTCATCACAAATGCAAATATATACCTCCACCATTTTTTTAGATTTTCTTCTGAAATCATAGTAGCTTCTACTCTGAACGGCTCTGTCAACCCCACCCATGTATTTTGTATACATTGCAATGGATTACGGACAAGGTATCATCGCCTGTTTATTTCCTTTCCCTGTTTTCCTATCTACAATCACACTCTTATTAGGATTGCAGTTCGTGGAAAGAACACAGATTTGTCTATTGTCTTGCAAAACCATAGCCGTAACTTTACCACATTGCAAACTCCTACTTTCTCCTCTTTTGATTTTCAACTTTTTAGGATTTTTAAATTCTGATGGCCATTCTTTACAAGTTGGTCTTGTGGTAGCACATGCATAGGTTTTATTATCGTATAATAACTTCATTAGTCCAACACTTGAAAAGAAGCTATCAAAATACATGTGATGATTCAGGCCTAGGTGCTTCTCCAGCAAATTCATCACTACCTGACTGCCAAGAAGCATTTCTTTATTCTTATTTTCCTTTCTTCCCAAATACACACTTCCGCGTAATACATACCCATGCGGACTTGCTAAAACCCAAATTAAAAATCCCCATTTAGTTGGCTTGTTTTTTATATACTGTTTCATGTAGTGCTGCCCTTTGAAGGCCACCATTGCTTCGTAGATGTTAAGCTCACAACCTGGCTTATATTTTTCGTGAAAAGTGTCCATAATATCTAAAACTGGTTGTACTTTTCGTAGAGAATCATAGCCCTCCCCTTTCTTTTTTCACAAATTACGTCATTCAAATTAAAGTACTTAGTTATATTTGAATACCTGTTATAAGTAATAGAGTTACAGATAAGAGGGCAGTCAATGTCTTTACTGTGCCAATAATCCTGACTCTCCAGCATATCAAAAATCCCCATGTACACAAGTACACCTATATAAGCAGTTATTTCATCGGTTATGACATCTACCCAGTTTTTATCAAACTTTCCCATGCAATTTTGACGATTTTGTTCATATTTATTTGTGTTAATTGCAATGTTAAAAAAATTATTGCCTCCTAGCATAAATTTGAGATAAGAAAATTCATCGGAACCTACTTCCAAGCTGTATATTGGACCCCTATCTTCATCGAAAAAAGAAGTTGGTTCGAATGTACGAGAATATTTCCTCTTAGCCTGTAATCCTTCGTTAGCACTAAAATCACTCGCACATGGTAACTTCTTTTTCCAAATCACTATCACTTGAATAAAAATCACTACATGCAATCAAATCTTCTTCTATATCCAATGAAGTATTACTTTCAGAATCACTACATATATCGTCTCTGTACACTTCCTCTGCTATAGCATCCTCATTTAACGGAGTCATGGTCAAAAGTGCAGTTCAGCTTAAAAGTATTTTTGAATGCTCTGTGAGATGTTTATTCAGTCCACATAATGAAAAGGATGTGAAGAGAAGTGTTTGACGTTATGCAGACACACTCGTGGTATAAGAGAGGCATTCATAAGCCCTAATAGATACTGCGCAGCAGGGAAAATCCGAGCGGTGGTATAGGGCAACTACGTAGGGAGAGCTATATCAATGAGTGGGCATTTATGGGCCTCTCCTTGTTAGTTCTCTGCATTATGTGCTGCTTATGACTTAGCTATTAACAATATTATCAATAAAGATGTTCTTCTATTTAATTTCAGCAGTGAAAGGAAAAGATCAGAGCTATCAGTATTTGCAGATGGTCCCAAAGGAATCAATGCTGGGCCCTCTTCTGAGGTAAACACATTGGAATTAACATATTAGTATCAAAATTTAGCTAATAAAAATACTCATCTACATAAAGAATATTTATTAAAAAGAAAATTTCAAGTTTATTACAAGAATCAAAAGTATCATAAATACATTTCACTTGATTTTATAAAAGCATTAATATGTTATAAAAATAGGAAAGATAAACATATTGATAGGTAACAGTTTTGACTATGTTGAAAGGCTATGATACTACAAAAACACCCATTACAACAGGTGTCATTTGTTCAATTACATTCAATTCTAACTAATATCACATTAGTTTCTGTCAATCAGTAGTCAATGAAATAAATATATTCAAATATATTTTATAATGCAGCATTCTTTAAAGAGAGAGGAAAATATTACAATAATAGAGACAGTATGAAATCAAGATCCAGAGAGCAGATCCACAAAGATTCATTGCTAGCAGTTCATTATGTGTGTTATAGAGTGGCTGCCAAAACCAAGGAAACATACCATTGGTTACAATATGACCAACATAAAGCAACAAAGGATTCATTCCTGCAAAAAGATTGAGAAACTTAGACAAATGACAACATTAATTTACAGATATAATGGAAATGAGTGACATGAATGCAATGACTGTATTGATAGCTGATGTCATCTAATTCTAAAGCTAGAAAAGTAAAATAAATGATTTTATATTTCTAAAACCTGTTTCAAGCCATACTATTCTATGAAAATTAACAATAAAAATGCATCACCATGAAAAGATAATATACTTAATTTCAATAAATTCAAAGAGAATATCAATTAAAAATTCAACAGGATTTCTTTGAAACTAAATAAATATTTTACCTGCAAAGACAAAAGGACTGCCATTCCACCATTTCTTGACATCAATCATAAAGAACAACAATGCTTTCATGAAAAATGCTGTGCAAGCTGAGGTCAGGACAAACGAGAGAGACCAAAGGTTTTTGTTGACTGGAATGGTCCCTTTCTCCTTGGAGAAATTGCATAGGAAACCGGCAACTATTCCCTTTGATGGCAAAGATAAAGATTTCCATATCCAAATGAGCAAACTCTTTGTCATGAAAAACAGAATGATGCTAATACACATTTAAAGTTTATAAATCAAAGAAAATTCTCCCAAAACTCTAGATCAGTGTTTCCCAACCGGTGGTTTGCATACCCCTAGGGGTTCGTGAAATAAATCTGATGGGTTCGCGAGAAAATTTGGTAATGCCATCCTTTTCACTTTCATGGTTCTACAATTCTTAACAATATTTTAATTTCATTCAAATTAGTTGCATGGTTTTATTTTTAATTATGCTTCAAGAATTATATTTGAATTTTACAGGGTACCAACCAGAAACTGATGGCAATATCAGAGATGCTGATTTTATTGTAAATGTTTACATATTATGTCACATTACTCACAGTCAATGCAGACCAAATCAGCAATCTCAAAACGCGATTCACAGAAGTACTATAGGTCATTAGAATTCTACCAGCTTGTACTCCCAGATAAACAAGGAATACTGTTGTCATTGTTCCCAATATACCTGTAAAATAAGAAATCGATGTAAAGCAAGAATGTCTTCATAAAAATAAAAACACTATTGCTTTTATGATTACCTTCAGGATCAAAAGATATGGTAGTTTTGTATACTTCTTGACTAGTTGGATTTTGATACATGTGTTTTTCTCCCAAAATGCTTCTGTCTATGTATCCTGCAGCTCCACCAGTACAATTCGCATATTTTCCATGATTGTGAAGACCACCTGGCCCTAAATATCCACTAAAAATATTAATAAAGTAAACAATAGGATACAAATAGTCTTTTTGGATTCTAATATTCAGCATATAATTTAAGCTTTAATGCATAAAAAAATCTGATGTGGCCACCACATGACTTTCTCCATACCTGTAATATTTCTAAAAATTCCAAATAGTTTAAATGATAATGAATATTTTAAGGAACTGCGAGAAAAATTTAAAGACTTTACAAAGAACAGAAATAGACTCATACCGTACCCTTCTGATATTGGATAAAGCCAGGAATGTCTAACAATTAAGAAAATAAAAAGGAGCATTACTAAGATGTAACTAAGCGTCAATTGTTAACAATAGTTGTCAGTAGGTGGCATGGTGGTTGCAGCTAAATAATTTAATTTTTAAGATATCTATCTCTTAAACAATGCATTATATGGAAAAAAATTTCAAACAAAGGTTGTAGAAAATTAAATTTTCTACAACATTTCAGTGTTTCTAAATATATCAAATATTAAAGCAAATATCTCTTAATAACGGATAAGTGACAAGAGTAAACACCCACCAACAACATTAGTTCTTGTGACTCTTATAAAAATGTTAAGGCTAAAGCCTATTGCCCCAAAAAACTATTTCCAGCACACAAGCTATACGGTTACAGATATCTCTATGCAGTTTTCACAATTGTAAACTTTTATCTTTTATAAATTTTCATAGCTTTTTATATTTTTAATATAACAAATTTAAAGCCTTTCAAATTCCTAAATACGATGATTAAAATACTTTCCGAAAAAAGTAAAAACCTAGAAAGATAATAGAAATAATAAAAATCCATTATCAAGTTAAAGAATAATATTTTTTCCAACAGTTAATAAGTTATGCTGGAAATAAACATTGCATTGTTCGCCCCCGGATATAAGCGATCCTGGCGGCGAAGGGAGAAAACGGAAGAGTTGCGCCAGTGTTAGTCTCTGCATCCATCCGCGATGACTCACGATGAGAGTGGAGAGGGGAACTAGGGGAGATGAATGTGACGTGAGAGAGGAGTAGAGCTTCGCAAGGAGGCGCATCACCAGCAAGCGGCAATTTGATCTCGGTTGAAAGGAGGTGATTCTGTTTGAGGTGTCGTCCACGTTCATCGTTGTTCACACTTTTTGCTTTACGTTTGTATTTTTAAGATCATCATTGTAGTTTGCCGATAGCAATCGCAATGGAAACTGCTGTGATGGACAGGCGTCGTAGTAAAGAAGGCGGGTTGTTTTTATCGAAGAACAGGAAAAAGAAGTTGATTCTGGGTCTATGGAGATGGCAAATTATGTGAGTTTTTAAACTGAAGTGAGCTCATGATTTGGATTTGTATCACTGTCCTTTTTCTCACCGCTTCACTTTTTCTAGGAAAGGGCGTGCTCCTGTTGAAGAACCGTCCTCCATTCAGCATGCAGAAAACATGAGTGCTGAATGTGGAAGGTGAAGGCAAATTTTCTGGATGAGGGGAAATAAATCATTCACATGTTCACGACGGAAGCCATTTTCGCTGTCCTTCCTCAGGAGCGTAAAATTTATTAAAAAAATTTAAATTTTTTGTTTTATAATTAGTAATTATTATATGTTGATACTTAAAAACACGTTTTAGAACTTTTAGAGTAAGAAATCATTTATAAAAAGACGTTTATGACGTACTTGACCTTGTAGCAAAACGCCACGTTTCATGCATTATAAATTCTTTCAAAATCATTATTTATATTTACATAATAATTTTCTTATGATATATTTATATGGAGGCAATTTTAGAAATGTGTATTAGATGTATTCTACAAATATCTATTCAAATTATAAATATTTATTCTAAAATAAGAAATATAATGAAATGTCAAAAAATTCGTACATTATGATCCTCCAGCAGATTTTCCGGTGATGTTTTTTTCTCCCTTACGTCTCGAACAATAGATAGCTTAGGATGACCCTCCCCGCTCTGGTTGAGTCACAGTTCGAGTTGTTGACCGATGTCTTTTGCAGGGCGGCAGCTTTACCCCTCTCCAGGCATGTGTTTATGATACCATCTCTGTCGAATGCTATTTTTTGTGACCCACCATATACAAAACTGCAGCGTGTTGTTGTTCTGTTTTGGTTGCACCGCATCCCAACCAGATGTGTAGGCGGGCAGGGAAAAATCCATGCGAAATTTGAGTGAATTAGAGTATTTTACCCATAAGCACAAGCAGCTATAAACTCTAATTGTTTTTATTTGCCGACGTCCCTTCTCCTTTCTCATCGACTGCCCCATTCCCTCTACCATTTCCCTTATTACCCTTAGAAATTCTGAAATAGTGAGCATTTTTGATTTGGCTTTTGCACGAGTGAGTTCCCTATCTATTCGGGAAATGGTATTCTAGAAATTTTTTTGATGATTTTCAACTGATCACAGCGGTACTTCAGTGTATCTATGACATTCGCATTTTGTAAAATACATTATTGAAATATATCGTTTTATTACGTGTAGAGAAGTTGAATTTATGCATCGTATTCGAAAGTACATTTTCAAATTCAGTATTATAAAGAATGTTATATTTGTATTCTACAAAAATGCCAATTTAGACATCGCTTTTATAGCGTATCATAGTGTATAAGTAAATTACGTATGTTTTATAAACAATTGAATTTTCATTTGCACAATTTTTTATTTTGATTATATTTCTATCTAATAAAAACAAAATGTGTAATGTTATCACGTTTTACTGAACCGGAATAAAACATGTTCTAAAAGTGCGTTGAATTATTTATTTAACCTTGTTAGAATTATAAGTTTTACGTATTTTTTTATCAAAATAACCATGCACAGTAACCTACGCTACATCTGTGGGCTTATATAAAGATCAGAATCCTTCCTGAGGGTCGTACGAGCAAGAAAACTGTATTCTTAACTTAGGGGACGTGACCCACCGGTGTAACACGGCGTCTGCGGGCCCGATCACCGGTGACCCACCGGTGGGTCACGACGCCTAAGAGGAGAGACAAGCGTGACTTACCGGTTGGTTCACGCCGTCGTGAACGTGTTAAAAATATTTTCCATTCTGTCAGTGAAAGCTTGTGTGTTTTGAATTAGGAAGTAATGTTTCATAAGAGGGGAAAATTGTATAAAAAACTAATCTAAATGTCCACATTTATTTTCAGCGCGGTGAAAGACATGGCATTCGAAAACGTGCCAGATCCCACTCTTGATCCTGAGTTCAACCAAATTCATGGTCGTTTTATAATAGATGGGCGGCATTTTCTGAGAGAAATCAGATCTCTGGAGCACCATCGAGCAACTTGCCTCAAAAGCAGTACGGGATATTTCCGTTTGATATCAACGTCAACGAAGGCTCTGGTGTGGCGTTTAGTTTTTCAGTGTCCGCATTGCAGAGCAGAAAAAGTAGTTACTAGTGAGCCTGACAGCACATATTATCCGGAAGATCACACAAAATCTACCTGTGGAACTAAGGCACATCTTACAATAGCTGATAGTGCCGTGTGGGGATTTAAGTCCATAGGAGGTGGCCATGCTAATTTAGAGGAAGTATTTTCTGCTTTGGGCATCAGTAGTATAAATAAGACAACATTCCATAAGCACGAAGCTTCAAGCATTCAAATGTTGTTACCATTAACTGACTGCCTTGACATGTATTTGAACATTTTTATAGGCATGGGAAGACATTATCTTGGATCTGAGGCTTAAGAGAAGAAAAAGCATTAGCCATCGAACTTGGTGATGTTACACCATCTGGAGTTCCCTACATTACGGTGATTGTCAATGGTGGGTGGTGGCAAAGAAGTCACGGCCATAGATACATGGCTAATTCCGGTGTAGCGTGTGTGATTGGCCACAAAACAAAAAAGCTGCTCCATTGAAACAATTGAAGAGGCATTGAAGCCTTTGATTCGGAAAGCTGGCCAGTTACTGACTAACGACACAAGTAACCACGCAAAAAATTTTATGGCTTTAGTAGCAAAATTTGTTGGTGGAAAGCAGGTTAAGAGATCAAAAAAAGGATCATACCAGCACAGGGCTTACGGTGCTGGCCTCGATTTTCAGCTGGGGCCCATGTGGAGTTATGCGGCATGGAAAATTCTTGCGGGAAAAAGTCCCCATAAATCTCTGCAATCAACATGCCAACGCAAGTTGAAACGTCTACAGGAAGTAAAGAAGTGCCTAGACAGAAGACAAAAGGGCAAGCCCAAGAAGTGGATAAATTTCGAGGATGGCGCAAAGGATTACGGGTAAATGTGCCAAAAGTTGGACATGGACAACGACGAATTCGAGAAAGAGGCGTCTTTGTTTATTGAAAACTTGAAAGTGAATCAAGAATCAAGAGATTCCTTGCAGAGAGCCACGCAAGGTCAAGCTGCCAACGATAGGTGGTTTGAAGAAAGAAAAAACAGACTGACTTCTTCTAACTTTGGCCTTGTCTGCAAACGGAGAAAGACATCAAAGTGGAGCCCCCTTGTGAAGCACCTTTTGTACTCGATGCATTTTGAGACTGAAGCGACATGGTATGGGCAGCTCCAAGAGAAAAATGCAATTAGGGAGTACGAGGCGATCACTGGGAGACGAGTATTCCCTTCGGGGCTCTTAGTGGACCTGGAGCACTCTTTCTTTGCTGCTTCACCAGACGGCTTGACTGATGATTGTGGAAATAAAGTGCCCGAAATCGGCCCAAAAAATGACAATAAATTGTGCCTCAGAAAATTTAAAGTGCTTTTGCCTAGACGAAGACCTTAAACTTAAAAAAAAAGCACAATTACTATTACCAAGTTCAGGGTCAGCTCCATGTGACAGGCCTTCCCTTCTGTGATTTTGTGGTTTGGACTACAAAAGACTGCGTCGTGTGACGAATACTAAAAGACGATCTTTTTTGGAAAGAGAAGATGGAAAAAAAACTAGTGTTCTTTTACACCAAAGTTCTTCTTCCGGAAATCATCGACCCCAGAATGTGCAGGTCAATGGAGATACGTGAACCTGGAGATGAGCAGGAGTAATGTACATTTCATACGTTTCCTGAGAGCAGTGCCGTAACTAGGGCGGGGCTTCTGCCCCGGGCGCAACTTTCTGTATTTAAATTAAGTATGTCATCATTATGTATATAATTAATGAGGTCAGGCTCAACTTTGTGTTTACCAAGTTTTTGTAATTTTTGTAACAGTTTGCTACTATGTTGCTTTCGTCTTCCATTTCCACTCCTTCTTTTCCCAACCGCTCATCCAATTACCTCCCATTCGTTTTCTTTGTAACCCTTACTGTCTCCCTCTCCCCTCTCTCTTCATTGGTTTGGTAAGAAGTTTTACCACAAATATAGGCTGTCCCTCGTGGTGACACTCACGTTCCCGGCCGGTCAGAAAGTGCTCAATTACAATGGGGGTTGTTAATTATAATAACATATTTTTAATACCTTGCGGTTTTTGTGATTTGTTTATAAATTTAAAATTACTATAACTACTTATTAATATAAATACAATACAATATAGGAAATATATATATATATATATATATATATATATATATATATATATATATATATATATATATATATATATATATATATATATATATATATATACAGTCAAACTCGGATATAACGAGCGCCACGGGACCGTCTAGTTTTGCTCGTTATAGCCGTTAAACTTAATATCCGTGAAGGCAAAAACATGCATGCGTATGGTGAAATAAGACATAAGAAGTAAAAGTGAATATATAAACAGAAAGTTTATTTAGTAAATTTATGGAAAAACATAAAAATGAGAATAAACTAGAAAATTTAAAATAAACATTTGTACATATAAAATTTACTCACAGCTGCATCCTTAATCACTCCCCTTTTTAGAAAAATAACTTTGAATGGTAGCCTGTTTCATAGATTTCACTTTGAAGTCTCTTAAGTTTCCTCTTATTACACTTATTGCACTAAAAACACCATCGGAAATGTCAATGTTTTCAAAAAAATCATTTAATGTTTCCACAGCATCCTGAGCTTTCGTCGGGATTGTGTCTTCGACACATTCAACAATGTCTTCATCACTGTCTGCTGTGTTTTGTACTGTCTCTATTATTTCACTCTCCGTAGGAATTCCACTGGTAATCAAATCATCATCAACATGAACAAAATTGTCAATGTCATTTACATGGTCAAAATTTGCAATTTTATTTTCTTTAAGCCATTCTGACAGAGGTAGATCATCTTCATCAACGTTATGGTTATCAATCGAAAATTCTCCCGATATTAAACCAGACTTCCGAAAACAGTTTATGATCGTTGTAGGTGAAACAATGTCCCATGCATCTGTCATCAAATGAATTGCATCCAATACAGAGACGTTGCCATCTAAACCTCTTTCCCTCCTTTCAATCAACTGTAGAACAAAAAATCGCTTGAAATGGCATTTAAAACTTTTAATTATCCCCATGTCCATTGGCTGCAAAATAGAAGTCGCATTTGTAGGCAAAAACACCAGTTTTACATTGGATAACTCCTGCATATGTTGGTGTGCAGGACAGTTATCGACAAGGAGTAAAATGTTTCTATTTTTCCTCCGTAACTCGTTGTTCCACTGACTTACATATTGCTGAAAAATATTGGAAGTCATCCATGCCTTTTTATTAGCTGCATATTCAACGGGAAGCTTCTTTACATTATTGAAGCAACGCGGCTTTTGTGACTTACCAATAACAAAAAGTTTTTTTTTTGTCACTCCCATTCATGTTTGCGCACATTAAAACTGTTAAACGATTCTTAGGTCTTTTGCCACCAACTCATTTGTCACCTTTGAATTTAAACGTTGCATCATGTTGTAAAACAGTCCAGTTTCGTCGGCATTGTAGATGTCTTCTTCTCTGTAACCTTTTCGACACTCCTCCCAAACACTTCACCCATTCACTTGCCGTTTTTTAATCTGCTGACAGGGCCTCTCCACTGACTTTCGCATAAACAATGTTATGCCGATTTTTAAAACGATCGAGCCACCCATTATTGCATGTGAAGTTTTCATGTCCTAACTGTTTTGCAAATTTATCTGCCTGTACCTTTAAAATGGGGCCGTTGATGGGGAAACCAGCATTTCTCTGCGTCTTAAACCACTCCAGCAGTGCTTGATCAACAGTACCCAAGTCACACTTCCTCATTTTCTTGTTCGTTGTTAGGTTGTTCTCTAGTGCAGATAAAATCGCTTCTTTGTTTTTCCATAAGGTTGAAACCGTAGACGACGATAAATTAAATTTTTTGCACACTTCAACATTTTTTTCACCACGTTCTAACTCTCGAATAATATCAACCTTTTCGCGAATAGACAGACACTTCCTTTTATGTACGGACATGTTACTCGTTCAAGGGCAAAATCTCAACTGATTTTTGTGATCAACGCTACGAACTTTCTTTGCAAACTGCGAGCATACCAATTCCAGGAAGAGTTAATGAGGAGACGGATTAAATCTGGGATTTCCCATCTTTACGTGGGAAAGGGTGTTGGGTGCATTCGGCTGAGCGACGGGGGCGAGCCCCATTGTGCATGCCCTCAGCTCCTTACCCCCTTCCAATCACAACCTCCTGGCTGTAAATGAGCTGGGGGTTGGGAGGAGAGGACAAAGGACCTCCGCGGGTGCCACTGTACTTGCAAGTTGGAAATTCTTGGTTTGGACGAAGGGATTATTTTTTAACAACAATGCCGCGGTCTTTAACCTCCCCGAGGGATAGGGTGTAGAGGCTGGACTCGAGAACACAAGGTTACATATCTTGGGTCACTATGAGGATTGAAGGGACAGACCGCCGCCGCGTTTGAGACTGTGAGAAGTGGTCAAAGTTTGCTCGATATATCCGTGAAGCGTGCTCGTTATATACGTGAAATATTTGTACGTAAATGCTCGTAAACTTATCTTGGAGGTAGCATTTGCTCACTATAGCCGTGACCTCGCTACAACCGTGCTCGTTATAAACGAGTTTGACTGTGTGTATGTATATATATATATATATATATATATATATATATATATATATATATATATATATATATATATATATATTTGTACCTATTTTGCCTGATAGTCATTGTAATATAATTAGTATTCTTTTAAAATATATAAAGGTTAATTAGATTTCACGAACTATCTAGCGTCAATAGATAAAAGAAACGAACGCTGACGCAGGATGAAATAGTAAGTCTGACGGCTTTTATGGGATTGAAAAATAAGAAAACGAAAGGTCAATCATGTGAGCATCTATTGTGAACACCGAGGACCTTCTAGGCTAGGTCTTGGGGAAAAAAGGTGTGGCGGATTCACACCTAGAGGTGCGGTGAGTGCAATCGCCGATGTCTCCGCCTGAAATCTAATGCTTTGTTATCATAAACGGTCAGCCTACTCATGGCAGAGCTAGAGGGGAGGGTGAGGTTGACAGGAACATTCAATCGCCAGAGAATATTTTCCCCGTGTGCCGGGCACTTCCCCTCCTTTGCTGATTAGGTTGGGGAAGGGAAGAGGGTATCATCTTGGTTCTGCCCCATCCCTTCCATCTTCTTTTGGTTACGGAATTGGTGCGACAGGACTAATCCCTACGTCCAAAATTCGAACTACTAGTGCACGAAATCCGAGTGACCGCGGTGGCATCTTGCGTCCGAGATTCACATTATGACTCAGTAGGCTTTACCCTTAAATATAAAATTTCACGTTGACCTGATTAATGGTTTTTGAGTTAAGAGCACCCACAAAAAAAAGTCACACACATACACAAAGACATCAAGAAAATGGTCAAAACATGTTCAGGGGACCTCAAAATGTGTATTTCCATTGAAATCTCGAAATCGATTTTTTTCATGAAAACAATACTTTTCCCTATACTACGTATGGACAAAGTAATAATATTGCAAAGATTTTACATTCTGAGCATATTTAATAGTTTTATTATTTGTTTTATTACAAATCAATTCCATGAAGCCTGCTAAAATGGTAAACTTTATTAACCCTTTCTGTGAGATGATCAGTAAAAGTCAATTTACATATTCATTAATGGCAAAAAAACTTTACTTCACAGCAGCTAAGAGTCCTTCTCTCTACAACAATCGTCTTCATACTACAACGGAGCAAGTGTGATTTGTCTCTCAAGAATTTGATTGGCAGCTGAGAAGCCTCTGGCGACAAGGAATTGAACTACCTCTTAATAGTAATTTTAAAATAAAAATTTGATGTACAAGTAACCCTTGATTAATATGGTACTTGAATTGCACAGCTTCAGTTTTACATGGCTGAAACTATGCAGCTTGTTTTGATTAGCATGGTTTGCGGCTTGGTTTTACATGGTTTTTGTTTTTTTTTTCTCATTTCTGGCTCCAAAAAATAAACAAAAACCATAGGAAATGTCATTTTTGTTAAATATTCAACTGAAATTTGAATTTTAAATAAACGGTTGCATGTACATTAGTTAAAAATGTGTTACCGTGCAAAATTTATAATCAAAATTTGTTTGATAAGGTGTTTTTATTATGCTGTGCAAAATTGAAAATTAAATTAAGCTAAAAAATTGTGTAAAAGAAAAGAAATTAAACAAATTAATAGGAAAAGTTGCATTACTTGGATTTATTTTGAGGCAGGGGTAGGCACTGCCTAAGGGGTGCAATAACATCTGGTTCTGTGGCCAGGGTTGCCAACATTATGATTTTCTTAAATTTTTATAGAGGGCTCGATTCCGATAGTAAACAGCAGGTGGTGACAAGGGAGACTAATATATGGTTAGGCATGTTAAGATTGGATATTCAATCCCTCCCGTCCTAAGAAACAACTGCTTTCAGAGCAAATGTAAATTTTATTCATTTAATTCCCAAACTATCACGAGTGTTTATGGGTTTCTGATGGTAATTCCCTCCCTCACAGTTATCGTTGCATCTTTTGAGTCCAAACTTGAAAGTTAGGATTAAATCATCAAAATACCTACGTGTCTCACATGTAAATAAAGAATATTTTTGTCTTCTTTTCGACCAATGAAATCTACTTTTCACATCAAGGTTGAGCTGAAGTTGACAGTTATGAGAGTGAAAGAAATTGATACTAAGTCTGCTAAATGCTTTTTTTTAAATTTCATGATTGTATCAAAAAAGTGAAACTTGTTTTCTTTGCTAGAACTTAGCAAACCAAATTTTATTTTTCTTCGGTCGTGAAATTGAAAAGAATAACATTTGGGAAAAAAATCAATTTCATAAAATTTTTTCATGATTCAACTGTTGAATCAAAGGTAATTTTTTAAAATTCATAGAATTTATTTTTTGTTAGAGCATAAATTACATATTTTTGAAGGGTTATCAATAAAATTAATGTGTGAAACTTGGAACTAAAGAAAAATGTTGAAATAAAACAGTTATTGCTGCTTAAAAAATGTTTCAACAAAAAAGTGAAAAATGTTTTTTTCCGAATAAAATTTTGGGAACCAAACTCCCTATTTTGTATAAATCTATAGTCTCGATTAACACAATTTTGAATGACACAGTGTTTCCATGAAATCAAACTACTGTGTTAATCAAGGGTTACCTGTATATCAGGGGCATATATTCAGGGTGTGCTAGGTGTATTGTGCACACTCAATGAATCACGATGTATGTGATATTTTATTTTTCAATTTAATCCCACCTGCCCGAAAATACTATCACTAGAAAATCCTTAGAACGTGCGATATGGGCTATGCATACCTCCTAGACTTGAGCAGAGCAGCAGTGCAGGGTAGAGATACTATGTTTTTGTGACATAGATACCGGCCTGGAGAGGGTTCGATGATTCATCGGCACCTCTCACGGAAAAACATTTCACTGGAAGATCCTTGAAGCGTGCGACCTGGGCTAATGCACACTCTCTAGCTCTGAGAAGCTATGAGCAGAACAGCTGCACAGTGGAGAGATACTTTGCTAAAGCATTGTGGATAATGGCCTGAATTGCATGTGGTGTGTCAGTAGTATTTGAAGTAGAATTTTATGATAGTAGTAAGCAAGCTGTCGAGTGAATATGGCATTGATTTACGAAGTGTTCTTTTCTTGTGTTACGGTGTTTATTAAATTTACGTTTTGTACTTGTTTTTAAAAACATTTCTGTTATTTTTTGTCCGAGTTATTTGCCCATCTTATACAATGGAAAAGTGTTGAAGATTTATTAAGTGTACCATTTTCAACATGAAACTATGCTGATTGTATGAAAATTGCGGAAGACGTAAGCCTTGTCCTGCTCTTCCAAATCTGCTTTGTAAACATAAAGATGCAAAATTTTAATATACCATACATTTTTCTGTTTCACATTATGAAAGTGGAATGGTTAACTGGCTATGAAATTAAACCTAGACTTTTTTGTTGGCCATGTTTATTGTTCTCAAAAGAGAAGGGTGTATAGAATAAACATGGGTTTTCAGATCTCAACCATTTAGCAATGCAAAAGCATGAAAGATCCCAATTACATGTTGTCTTCTCTGAATCTTAAACTGTTTGAAAAACAAAGAATCGACACTTTAATTGACAACCAATAAAAAATTGAAATAAGTCAACATAATGAACAAATGAATAAAAATAGAGATATTTTGAAAAGGTTCATTAATGCAATATGCTATTTATTTAAACAAAAGCTTCCTTTGTGAGGTCATGATGAGAGGTAATTATATAGAATTTTTAAATGTACTTCATGACTATGATCCTCTTTTAGATAATCATTTAAGTACATCAACTCTATTTAAAGGAACTTCTACTGTACAAAATGATCTTATAAAATCTATATCTAATGTTGTTAAAGATGCGATAAAGAATTAAAATGATTCAACAGCATTTGTGGCCATTATACATATAGCTTAGAAGTAGCACTTAAAATTAGATATTACCTGATGTGGTGCTGGTTGCATAAACTTTTTTATCTTAACCACACGCCCAACACAAATGATCAGGATACGCCACTGCTATATATGTTTCTGGATTGAACCAGCTTTGTATGTAATTTGGCTAAGATTTGATATAAGACACCCACAAAGAAATACTGTTGGGGTGGGGCATGCCCTGTGGCCAAATTATGAACTACGGTGTCAAGAACAACAGTGATTGGTTGGGGGTTGGATTCATTCTATTTCCTCCCCTGGGTTGAGTAAAGTGGTTGGGGGTTGGATTCGTTCTATTTCCTCCTCCGGGTTGGGTTAGGTGGACGTGGGTTGGATTCATTCCATTTTCCTTCCCTGGGTTGGGTTAAGTATTTAGGAGTTGGATTTGTTCCATTTCCTTATTTAGCTACCATTATTTCATTACTACAATGTGCACAAAATATCGTCTTCTTCATTATGATAGATAAATGTTTATTAATAAATCTCTGCCATTAGCTAATATCGTAAAAAACATTCTAGATGGTACTCCTCCTTAACATCGCCTTCCTTTGATTTTAGGAATCATGTTCATATTAATGACTTTTTCTTGATATCTTTTGACAATATCTGTCATGGGTTACATTTTTAATGGGTTATCTCTTTTTATTATTACAAATATTAATAAAGGTAAGCATCAATAAATTCCTATGGGCAACATTTAAACAAGCCCATATTATAGTACTGTATTAGCCCGAATATAATGCGACCCCGAATATAGTGCGACCCCAAGTATTTTGAAAGGAATTTTAGAAAAAGATGAAAAACATTTAATTTTCTCTATTTTGCACATTTAAATTACCTGTAAACTCATGAATTATGCACTAAAGGGGGGTAATGTGACGCCACGTTTAGACGGTCCTCGTTTTCTAACGTTGAGTGTCGCGACCCTGCGTGAAGTTGTGCCGGTGCTGTAGGTTGCTGCAATGTGACCTTGATTTATTTTCAAGTCTCCTCAGACCACTACCGAGTATACTTGTACAATGTAGCATCGTAACATGAACGTCCAATTCACTTACAATGCAGCAATTATAAAAATATGCGCTGAAACACGCGTCATGAAACACGCCGATACGCAGTTATTTTTTAAAGATACAAGTATTCGAATATAGTATGAACGATCTCCTCAGACCCCTACCGAGTATATTTGTACAATGTAGCATCGTAACATGGAACGTCCAATTCACTTACAATGTAGCAATTATAAAAATATGCGTTGAAACACGCGTTATGAAACGTGCTGATACGCAGTTATTTTTTAAAGATACAAGTATTCAAATATAGTACGAATGCAACAAGTACTCGAATATAGTGCGAATGCGACTTTCAAAAGTACATATTGAGGAAAAAACATCGCACTATATTCGGATCAATACGGTAGTTTGTTTTTTATGACACAGGTGATGCTGCGGTCCTGGGTGTCTTATATCAAATCTGTTCCTGTAATTCCAAGTCAGATGACTGTCTTAGAACATATCTTTATGTTCCATGGTCTTTGCAAAACCAAAGATAATAAAATGTACGATTAGAGGGAATGAATCAAAATTATCACTACTGAAGATTTCTGCAGGTTATTGCATGACAAGCTAACACTTAACAATACACATTATTAGAACGTATGAATACTTATGGCAAAAATTGTCTTGTAACCACAATTATATTCTGAATCAATCGCCACATAATTATTTTCTTTCCATTACCTCAAATAAATATAAAAATTTGTTACCTTGGAAATGTCAAATAAAAGAATAACAACAGACGAAAACATTAGTATTGCTGCCAATAAAGTCATATTGTGGTGGCCACATTAGAATTTTTAACATACTACTTAATTCACACATACCCGTCATATTTAATGGGCAAATGCCACAAACTAAAATTTAATGGTCATCATCATTATGCTGCTGTCCGAAGACAGGTTTCAGCTGAATCGCTGTCTCCATTTCTCTCTCTCCACGAAAGCCTCTTTTATACCTCTATAAATACTTGTGGCAAACACTGTCATGTAACCACGATTATTCATAACCAACCGAAATATAATTATTTTCTTTCGATTATCTCAAATAAATATAAACATTTGTTTCCTTGGGAATAATTGTTTAGGACAAACATTGGAAAATTCTTATCTTCTTGTGTTCTAGCATGTTTAGTCATGGCCAATATTAAGTGGGAAACTTGTATGTTTGATCCAGAAAAGACGTCAAGATTCTGGCTCAGAAGGCAAAGATGGAAAATACACGTATAAATAATTATTTTAAAATTTGCAAGTCATTTCTACAATCCTTTTACTACTGCATGAAGATCAGAATTATAAGCAAAAAACTAACCAATTTGAGCTGAATGCCTCCAAGCAAGAGCTAGGAGTTGATGGCCCATAGGGGTGTATATCTACTAGTATATATAATGGATATAATAATAATAATAATAAATTATTTTGGTGAATTATCTGGAGCTAATCAGTAAAACTCACATCACTGGATACAAATGATAATACAGTTGATAGAGATTGACATGCAAAAATCATGGGATCAAAATGAATTTTTTGAAATGTAGTTTTGTGTGATAATTTTAAAAACATTTCTAAATACTAATCTAAATCACACTCAGGACACCAATATACCATATCTATTCTCTTTCCTTTAGCCAAGTTAACTGCACATCATCTTTGGCATCTAGATATTTTTCCCAATGGTGGTAACATTTTGATGAAGTGCTTGTAGATTAAAGTTATGTTGACAGATTTATGGGTGGTATATTGGCACCTGTTGCTGAAATACAAGATACTTAAAACCACACCTAAGGGTTAATATTTCTTTTCCTTTTTATTTGTTGCTATGAGTATTTAATCCTTTATGAGTAACGTAATCCATATTAAATCACGAGAGATATTTGGTATCTTCCTAGTAAAAGTTACTGATTATCTTACATTTTATCTTCACATTTAAGTCACATCATCATATTGTAAACATAAAATTTGGAAAGTGTGGCTCATATATAAATACAGAATACATCAAAATTCAAATAAAAGATTTAAAAATCTTCATGCTATACTTACATAGGGCAATTAGGAACTTTCAACAGAAAAGTCAGACAAGTATGACATGCAACAGCGATCAGCACAATCATCCACTGTTGCCAACATTCCAGTATTTCTCGAATGTACATAAAAATCCCATCAATAATCTGGAAAAAATATGCAGAAACATCAAGGTGCTTTATAAAAATGTCCATAATAACTAGTTATTATTCCATTAATTCAAAATATCAAGTTTATTTTACAACTAGAATCCATTTGATAACGATGGAAATTCCAATGCTTAGGTAGAATAGAGATGCATTTTGGCAATAAAACAGCCACTTCCACTGATCATATATTCTAGAAAAATGCCGTGTACCTCTGATCCACACCCCTGCTCACTTCCATGGATAACCAATCACAAAGAATGCCTACAACTCCCATGCGTTAAAAGGAAAAACACATGACATGTGCTCTCTCTACTATCAACAACCAGTGAATCTCCTAAAAGGACAACTACAGCTGAAATGCACATCACATTTTACAATCTTTTTGAAGCTATTAAAAATATCTTCATCATTAATTTTCCCTAACTGATGTTAAATTATGTTAAATAATATTTAAAAATAAATCCAGGTGATTGCAATGAGTGCAAATAACATTTCATCTTAGTATTATGTATTCAATGCATTAACACTTAAAAGCTGAACCATTTGGTACCAATAGCATGGAATGCAAGGCGTGGAACTACATATTACAACTTATAAACTTGATAAGTGTGCATGTGGCTGGGTTCATTTTTCTCCTCTATAGTTCTGAGGGTGTGCATATTTCCTTGTTCTTAATTTTTCATTTTCTGCTTTGAGCATGTGTGTGTGTGTGCGCACCTATTCAGTCCTTGTAGTGGTCACAGAAACACACACCACTAGGCATGCTGTGCACAAGGTCTCTGAAGCAGATTTTTCCCTATCCATTTTGTCCATTGTAGTTATTCTCATATTCATTTTTGGATTAGGAATATAGGTCTAAGTATTTCCAAAAATAGAGCAAAATAATATTTTCTATACAATTAAGATGGATTGTTTTTATTTTTTAAAACAGAACGGAAGAGATTTTTTGTATGAAATATATGAAGCAATACATACACAATGGAAGTGCTGATGGAAAGAGAAAGATCATTTTCTTATAGAAAGAACACAGTAATCAGTCAAGACAGATTTAAAAGAGGGATACAGGTATGATATCAATATCAACATTTGTATCAGTCCCTAACTTAACCATTTTGCAGCAATACAAAAACAAGCACTGATTTTTCAATTTAAAAAGTTTTAAATGCCTCTTTCAGCATGAATCTTCATACATTTTAGAGCTAGATGTTTATCATTCACTTCATGGATACAAATTTACAAATTTTTCCATTAAAACTTAAAACCCTAAAAAATATACTACACGGGTAGATTTTGATTGGGTATATATATAAAATGCTAAGGCAATACATGGCACACAATAACATTGTGTTGCTAATCAACAGGATATATATAAACAGCTGTCACTGAAACATATCAGATCTTTGTATCATGATGTTAGTATTGTATTGTAGAATCTGTATTAAAGATTATTATTATTAAGTACATATTACTTTTTAGTGCTTTTCGTCATTGCTGAAAAGCATTATTATCTTCGTGATGTCCATCCGTCTGTATGCATATATCACGGAAGAATTGACAGAACCGATTACAACCAAATTTGGTACATAGAATATTCACATAAATTAATGACCAAAATGGCATATTTGGACCCGATCAACTGAGCAGGGGTGCCACAATTGCAAAGTATAGCTTTTCGGTAATTGTGAATTTGGAAGGAATTGCCCAAACCGATTTAAGCGAAATTCAGTATAAAGGATGTGTGCAACATAGAAAAACAAAATCAATAGGGTTAGTGTAGATATAAAAAACAGGGCTGCCACAATAAAATTTTTTTTTTACAAGTATGTGTTAAATTGTCTATACCGATTATAACCAAATTTAATCTTATAATATACATACATACATATATATATATAAATATATAACCATATTTAAACCAAATCAGCTAAACAGGGGTGCCACAATTACAAATTATACTCTTTCAGTAATTAAGGATTTGGAATGAATTGGCTGAACAGATTTAAATTAAATTTTGTATTAAGCCGTTGGCCCCCCTGGTGTTCTTCGTAAGAGCAGGCAAATGGCACCAGGTATTCCTCCTCCCCTCTGTGTGTGTGTCCGGTGTGGAAGGTAACGGGAAACCACCACACCGTGTATGTATATTCCCTAGTTAAAACCAATTACCGTAAATACCCGCGTATAACGCGCAGGGGGGGTTTTCAGCCTCGTAATCTATGATTTTTCTATATACCCGCGTATAGTGCGCACCGATTTTTTTAGCGTTACCGTTCCAGAATAAAGTAGACGGTGTAACGTGTTTAAAGCAATGATCGAATTCTTGGTATTATGTATTGGTAACATAATGAAAGTGCGAAATGAAATTTTCGAATAACGTTCCAAAAGAACGTCAGCTAACTCAATTATTACATACTTTATGTTTACTTACAAGGTGATATTAGGACATACACAGTAAATCGAATTATATTAATTTCATAGTATGGCATATGACATTCTTTGAGCTAATAAAATGGAATGACGATAATCCTATGTTTTTTACATACGTTTTAGTCACGCCTGAGGTGGACGGGATCGCCCAACCTTCAGTTTTACCCTTATTAGAACACTCGGGAGCACGTAAACATGATAGCAAATAACCATAATTAACTACTGACTCGAAGAATCAAGAATAAATCACGTATGAATGCTGAGAGAAAGGTAGGGACCGATAACTTTCAATAGTTCTACAAGAAGCATCAACTCCCAGCGTACTCAAAGTCATCAGCTGCCATTGTTTCTAATTGTAAATAGTACCTGTATCTCATCACCAGGCCGGGCGCCGGTGTAGGGTGACGTCATGCGTAAGATGACGATTCCAATAACAACATCGAAGAAGAATAGACCAGCGACGAAGAATTTCTTGGCTTTTAAAATGAATAAATACTGAATTCATTCTTTTCATATCTACTTAATGTATGTTTATAGAATTAGTTAATAAATTTTTACTATTATCTATCTTACTTTTCATAAAAATCGCCAATAAAAATATGAGGATACCCTGGCAGTAATTACTGTGCCGAAATTGTGGAAATATGAGGTCAAATGAAAATAGGAAGATTATGTACCCTCGTATAACACGCATCCTAATTTTTAACTCGAATATTTCGAAAAAAAAGTGCTCATTATACGCGGGTATTTACGGTAATTAATTGGTAGGACCTGTCGCAAGACAGAGCACGAATGAATGAATATAAGATTTGTACAACATACCGTAATGAAATCAAGATGTTTAAGGTGGAGCTAAAGAGCAGGGCTACCACAGTAAAAAATAAAATAATGTTTCTTTTACGCGAAATTCTAGAGAACTGACCCAATGGATTTTAACCAAATATAGTATATTTAATCTTTATATAAATAATTAACTAAAATATTATATTTCAAACGGGTCGACGAAACAGGGCTACCACAATATCAAGGTTAGAATTTTTCTGTAACTTAGAATTTCGAAGGTATTGGCTGCATGGATGTCAAAGAAAATTCGTTTATAGGGCCTGTATAGAAAGGGAAAACAAAATGAATATGTTTAAAAAAGATAAAAAAGCAGGACTACCACAATATAAGGAAAAATAATTTTCTGATTTCAAAAGCAAATACATTAGTATACGATTATACTACGGTGAATTCAACGAAAAGCACTTCTGTACCAAAGGAAACCCGTTTACACTCCTACTTCTTTTAAATTAATTTGCATACAATCTTATATGGCATATTATATATCATTACCAGCTGTAAGCCCGTAAAATATTACGGAACTTAAATGATTAAGCGTTTTCATCTACTTAATAACCTGAATCTCACTTGGTTGGTCAGAGACATTTTTGTTCAATGCGAATTTATAACACATAAATAAATTATATCATTTAGCATTTCCAGAGATACAGAATTTTTCTTACCATTGTAAAGTACATAATGAATAAGCTGTATTGAACGCTATCATTACTTTTCTTCTACAAAACAAATTATCAGCAACTACATCAATTTAAATAACCACAATGACCACACTATACTTAGCATTTCAGCAGAGGTACATCACAATGCATCACATTTAGCCAAATCTTACGTGTTAAATTATTAATAACAGTAAATATTTATTTTTAAATGCATATCATTCAATATAGATACATAACAACCAAGTAGAACTACGTCAATTTAAATAAAAACAAAAGATTTATCATTTAAGTAGTAATACATGATATTACTTTTCCGTATTAATATCGGAACCAAATAAACAATGCCGAATGTTTATTTACTCAATGTCTCAAGCAACATGATAAACAGCTTCTGTGTATCACATTGAAATACAATATAAAGTTAAAACTATTTAGATAATGTTTATATGCAACTATATATTAATTAAATTAATATTGAAATTGCTTGCTTAGAATAAAAGTAATGGCTTCAAGAGCAACACGTTACGCTGATTATAATGCAAGAAGAAGAGTGGAATAAGCCAATCAATCTGTTGAAGAAGCAAATCGAACAAGAAGGGAGGGAGACAGAGGTAGAGAGAGAGGGAGGGAGAGAGGAAGGGTGAGAGAGAGGAAGAGACGAAGGGAGGGAGAAAAGGAGGGAGAAAGGGAGGGAGAGAGGGAGGAAGGGAGGGAGAGAAGAAGGGAGGGAGAGAGGAAGAGAGGGATAGATAGATAAATGTCTTTATTTGGGCGAAATTTAGACCATAAGGTCCACTCTTACATTTAACCCCATCATCTACGTTAAATTATATTATAAAAAACTAACATTAATGTCAAAACTATTTAGATAATAATATACTAAATACAGAGTGCGAAATAGGTAGGTACATATTCAGGAAAACTTCTAAGAAAGACATGGTGTTTGTGGGAAAAACCTAGGAAGGACCTGCTTTGACCAACCTAGTAAAAGCCCACACAGGAAAACACCCACGAAGTGAAGGGGGGTGGAAAAAACCTGCGAAAACCCTAGATACTTGAAAGAACAATATGGGGGGATATAGGGAGAGAGGAAGGCAGGGAGAGAGGAAGGGAGGGAGAGAGGAATGGAGAGAGGGAGGGAGAGAGGAAGGGGAGGAGAGAGGAAGGAGGGAGAGAGGGAGGGAGGGAGAGATGGGGGAGGGAGGGAGAGATGGGGGAGGAAGGGAGAGATGGGGGAGGGATGGAGAGATGGGGGAGGGAGGGAGAGATGGGGGAGGGAGGGAGAGAGGAAGGGATGGATAGAGGAAGGGAGGGAGAGAGGAAGGGAGGGAGAGAGGAAGGGAGGGAGAGAGGAAGGGAGGGAGAGAGAGAGGGAGAGATGGGGGAGGGAGGGAGAGAAGGAAGGAGAGAGGGAGGGAGAGAGGGAGGGAGAGAGGGAGGGAGAGAAGAAAGGAGAGAGAGAGAGGGAGAGAGGGAGGGAAGGAGGGAGAGAGGAAGGGAGAGAGGGAGGAAGGGAGAGAGGGAGGAAGGGAGAGAGGGAGGAAGGGAGAGAAGGAGGAAGGGAGAGAAGGAGGAAGGGAGAGAGGGAGGAAGGGAGTGAGGGAGGAAGGGAAAGAGGGAGGAAGGGAGAGAGGGAGGAAGGGAGAGAGGAATGGCGAGATCATTCGACTCTCTATTGTATCAGCAAATCAAGAGATCGAAAATTGCATATAAAGAAATTTATGATACTGAGCAATAAAGTACTAGCATGCAGATGCTCTGCGTGGGTCAAGCTAGTTAATATTTAGAATAACAGGGCATACAAATTTCATTTTATACACTTATTATAACTCATAATAATAAAATGATTTGCTTTTTCATACCATTCCTTGAGGCTTCATTAAGAATGTTTCCAAACCAGCTACTATGAAGTATGAGAGTCCAAGGCGTTGTAATACACCAAATACTCTTATATCTTTGAATCCATTCCGGTAGCCACCAATAGTATTCAACACAAGGCCAAGTGTAAAAAGACACAATGACCGACGCAAGACATGCAAGAACAGCTTTTTACGTGTGGTTGAACTACGCAGGTGAGAACGAAGAGAAACAGCAATGCCCACACCCATTATCCATGCAAACCTGATAAAAAATAAAAAAGGTTATTGGCATAAATTATTTTGTGGTACAGTTGAACCTCTATAATCTGGAATTCTGTGGTACAGAATGGTTCTGGAATCTTCACTAATCCGGAAGAAAATTCTTGGTGCAGAAAAATAAGGCATTTTTATTTTTTCATTCTCTGTATTCTCACAGCTTAAGGAATTTTAAAAATGTTAAAAAAGTAAAAACTTCTGCTTCATCTAGGATGTCACTTGAATCAGGCAAACCAAACTACTTGTATGAGAAACCTCAAACATAGATAACCGTTTTTATATTAATTTATAATTTCCTATGCTTTATTTACCTGTTTCCTTGCATCAAAGACATTAAATTGAGGTCTAGATAGCAGTACAGTAAGGGTCCGCAATCTTTTTGGCAAGGGGGCTGTATTAAGAGCCAGACTAATCTTTGCTGGCAGGATGATTAAAAAGTTGTTTATGTGACATTTGAGCATGCTTCCCACACACTACATTATCCACCTCTGGCTGCATATTGGTGATTCCAAAACGGAGAACATTTTTCAGATGTCTGTAAGTTTAGATTGAAACTTCAATGTAGTATATTTTATTTCTGAAGTTTCCTGACTAACATGAATTCTACCAACATGATTTTGGTTTAACACATTTTTTAAAGTAGGGCTGACTTTTGACTGACACAACTGGTCTTTTGGTTTAACACAATTTCTCCATGACTTCTCTACGATCACAGAAAGGTCTAGAAAACAGAAACAAGTTTGGACATGTTTGGCATGCTCTTGTGGGGTGTTTAGTTGAGAGAGAGGCAGAACAATCGGGAAGCAAGAGCTAGATGCAGTACACGGAAGGATAATTTCCTATTGATTGATCTGATTTTTTAACAACAAGAATGCAATGGACTTCATTTGTATCAAGTGGAATGGAGTTCACACACATTTCTGCCCAATTCGAGTACTGTTTAGCACTATAATTTTGACTTGTTCCACTAAGTCGGCAAATATATTCGCTCATACACGAGGCATAAGAGTGAGAGAGATTGGATTGCTGTCACATCCACTTTAATGCTGGTACCAACATACATTATTTAGTAATTAGTGAATTTGATGTAATTCTAAAATGATTTTCTTTTCGATTTATTTAATTTTTTTATAACATTTTAACAACCGGAACACTTCTAGCTTAATAACAAGAATGGTGTTTGGGAGCATTTGATCCAATTCTAGTACTGATGGCAACTAAATATTCTAAACACCCATGTATTAGTGTTGTTCTTCACGCAACTTGATGCTGTAGTCACGTGACACTTTGTTCATAGGTCGTAAAAATAAATGATAACAATAATATTCAAAACATAGTTATTAAAATTATGTGGCAAGTGAAATAACATAATTTTGGTATGATTTAATATTAAATAATTTTTATTTGTTTTTGTAGCAGTGAAAGTTTTGATTCCTTGCAAGAAAGGACAAAGATTTTTAATGTCATGACTGGTCTGAGATTTCTTCAATTCAAAACGATCAAGAGGAATTATTCTTACTGTATTATTATTATTAATATTATCATTATTTCTTCTTCTGTTGCTCATTTTCTTTAGTAGATTTGTTATGAAAAAATAAGGAATTTTTTATGTAACTTCGAGATTTTCGTTCGTATAACGAAGTACTGGACAAAATCTTTTTTTCGTAACTTTGAAAGTTCGTAAAATGGGGCAAAGTAAATTGAGGTCGACCTGTATAGTTCATAATAAAGGAATAAAATTAAAAATTTGTCAATATGCTGGAATGCATCCCCCCTATATACATTATTTCTTATGAGAAATTTGTGTTCGACTAACACAATTTCACCTACACGAACTGTTTTAAGAACTTATCTACCATGTTAGTCGGGGACTGGGTGTACCTGCAAATAATACGAGCATGCTCTGTGTGAATCTCATTATGTTCGAAAAATGATCACACGGAAGATGCTCACATCAACAGCACGGGAGAAATATTCAAAATCCATAGCTTTATTATGTATCCTTGTCCAGGGTCCTTGATTAATGCAATGGTGCTACATCCTTTTTTCTGGATGAATTTTCTCCACTGTCGGTAGTTCACAATTTTTGATAAATTCACCATCAGAAAACGTTTTCCCTATTTCCTTAAGCAAACTTGCAATCTTAAAGTTGGCTTTGACTGCAGCAACATTTTTCTTTGCGCTTCTCCTGAACATTTTTTATTAACCAGACAGCATCCTTCTTAGGCTTGCCAACTTCTCGTCATGCAAATTTCCAGTAACTTCTGAATATTTTTCCTTATGTTTGCTCTCATTATATAATTAAATGTTATACCATTCAAACAAAAATTCTTTCACTGCATAATAAACATACAACATAGTTACTGCTCTGACTACAAAATTAACCCAAAAACTATCTCGTTCGCAATCAATATTTTGCTTTTTTTAAAGGACTGTTATAATTAAATGGGGTATTTTTATAGATCAAAATACACAAGAGACACTAACATTAATGCAAAAAATCTGATGTGGCCACCACATGACTTTCTCCATATCTGTAATATTTCTAAAAATTCCAAATAGGTTACATAATAATAAATATCTTAAGAAACTGCAAGAAAATTTTAGACTTTACAAAGAACAGAAATAAACTCAAACCATAGCCTTCTGATATTGGATATAGGTAGCCATAAAGCTCCAACAATTAAGAAAATAAAAAGGAGCGTTACTAAGACGTAACTAAGCGTCAATTGTTAACAATAGTCGTCGGTAGGTAGCATGGTGGTGGCAGCTAAAAATATAAGATATCTCTTAAACAATGCATTATATGGAAAAATGTTTCAAACAAAGATTGTAGAAAATTCATAACGAAATACAGAGAAAAACTTAGTGATGGACTCCACATACTGTGTAAGTATTTTCTAAGAAGAAATAAGAAAGGCAAAGGGTTTGCTGGCTGAATCTGGCCCATATATTGGGGACCCCTGGAATACAGTAAAACTACTGCCATAATATATAAACAACTCATGGTTCAGAAAATTCTATAGTATGGAACACCTCTGATCCCAAGCTTCCCAAATCAGAGAGGTTCAACTGTAATAATCAAGGTTGTTTTTCACGAGCTGTTATGCCCATTTGGGTGGAGGAGTTGATTCCGAGTAGTTACAAAATAAAATTTGGTAGTGAGTAACAAGGAACTCTTCATTTACATGATTATTTTTGAGTTGGGTTCACTTTTCCAAATGATCATTTTCCTGAGTGGCTCATTTTTCCCAAAAGATTCATTTTCTGGAATACAGTAAACCTTTGCCATTAACTACCTTGATTATCATGGTTTTGATTCATACCAAACACAATCCAACCCAAAGTGGTTCTTAAGTAAGTTAGCCTGTGTATAACAAAAATAGTCTGTTCTAAAAATCATTTTCCCGATCGACTTTAAGGAAAGTATGCCTTTCTGAAAAGCGATTTTTGTGCAAGTGAACTAACGCAATTGTTATATTAGACCTCATTGGATGCTTAACTATAATGATACACCTGTAGTTTAAAATTATTTTAAAGTATTACACTATATACCACTCAATGTGACCACATTGTCTAATTTAACTGATAAGTGGCTGATAATGAGAAACACAGCCTTCATTATGCTAGATTTGGTTTTGGAATTTTATCATAACTAGCTGATATCAATAGCTAACAATAGTAATGAACGGCATCTACAGTACTTTATCAATTTCATACCTATAATTTAAAATATTAACAATCAAAGTGTGAAAAAAGTTCTGGCAGGGAGTTTGGATTATTTAGACCTCTATACATAATTAGTTAAGATTTTTCCTTAAAATTCACACAAAAACTCACATAACATTGTATTAACAATGCATCTAAACACCATCGATATTAGAAATGACATTTACTCCATCCAAACTTTTGAAATATTAAGTTATATGCCAAACCAATGCAGCACATGAATTACATTTATCTTACCATGGAAATACTAAATCAGCTAGAGTTAGGCCATTCCACGACGAATGTTTAAAGATAGTGTACTTTCCACCACCATAGTTGACAAATATCATTACAGCAATCGTTATTCTGGAAGAAATAAACGTAAATCATAAACTGAGGAAAACCAGATGAAAAACCTGAAAGTACTAGCCATTTTCCTTCATTTAACTTTACCCCCTAAAGGCGTCAAGTGCTTTTACTCTAGTTTGCAATCTTCGTCTGATAGTTTGCAGTTCTTGACTGTATGAAATATTTGTTTCATCAGGCAAGGTTGTTCTTCCAAGATCCTAAAAATTAATTTACATTATCACGGCGAAGATTGTAAAAATTGAGAAATTTCCACCAATTTTATTATTAGACTCAACATACACTTTCCAACTCGGATCTTTGACTGTTTCTTCGGCGCCAGTTGATGACAAAATTTGAATCCCATGCACACAAAAGGATTTTCCATAAAATTCGACCCAGGATAGCAATGATGACAGCAACAAGAATGGCTGTAAATGTTTTCAATTCAGATAAATGTTTCTCATGAGCCTATTCTAAGGTAACATCACTGAAATATTTATTACTCACGATAATACACATTTTTTGGTTTCACTATTGTCTTAACATCACCGCAGCCGCTTTCTGTTAAGTTCAAAGTATAAATTCCATCCTCAGCAAACGATATATTTAAGCTGCAAAACATTTAAAGTAAATAAATGCAAATAGATATGAACCTTCGTTCGGTGTAAACAAGCATCAAACTCACCTACATCTTGCGTCACTCAGATGATAAATGTACTGGGTTTTGTAAGCAGTTGAAAGAATAAATGATGAATAACCTTCCGATACATTAGCCCAGGGTACAAATGCGCACTATGAATTTATATAGAAAACATTATTTACCATAGAGCTTTGTTTCATATTTCTGAAAGTATTAGCTAAAAAATTATCAATATTTCCGGTAAATAGAATCTACAAAAAAATTATGAGCACAATAAAAATCATGCGAACTCTTACCTGATAGCATTCGTCCAATTTAGCCTTAAAAAGAACCGGACGGGAAACGGACGAAAATATTTGCAAGCAAGCTTCATCGTAAGAAAGAATGAGTTCTGATAAATTACAACTGCTTGAAAATCCAGAATGGAGTTCAAAAGACGTATCTTCACCTACGTTCCAAGGCACTTCATTATCCATTATTAATTAAAATCGGCGAAATTAAGTAATCAGAACAATTCTTGAAACTTGAAAGTATGCCACACCTGTCCAAAAAAAAAACAATCGCAATCGCGAATACATAACATAATTACCAACAAAATTGTGAATAACCTCGTTTTCGTATCATACTATGATCATAACAATGAAACGAATTTCGATGTTCGTTTTTTGATGATGTCGTTGTTTATACCACATGAGTTGCCTTGCCTTTTGATAAGAATTTAAAAAATTTACTTTAATTTTAAATCTCTTTTATAAGTGTTATAACACTAAAATTGTAGTTAATAATAATTTTTATAAGTTATTATTAATTCCCAGCAGACGACGCGTTGTCGCGCTTGACGTCGGAGCATAGGAAGTGGTGTGGGTGTCAGGGGTTTTCTTATTTACATCACGGTTTACTTTCACGCCGTTCAGTTGCTTGGGAAGGTCTTAAAGCAGTGGGTGAAGACGTGGCTAAATATTAGGCGAAATGTGTGGTATGTTTTACATTCATTACTTCATTCATAGGCTACATTTTAAAATCTGTAGTGACCATTTATCTTCTTTGAGGTAGTGTACTAATTCTATATCGAGGATGGAAGGTTTTGTTGTTGGAATATAGATGATGTTTATTGCCTACACATTGTTTATGCTCATTACTGACATTTTATGTCATTTTTATTTTTAATTTTCAATATCTTGCGATATTTAAAAACGTTTTCACCGAGTCCTGTTTTCATTACTTTGACATCAAACCATTATTAACAAGCTGTATTATTAATTTCTAAATACGTGACATGCCTGTATTTATGTGCACATATAATGATACTGCTTATATTTCGTATATTACCTTTAATTGCAATGAAGTCACGTTTCTTATGTAGCAGTTTACGTTTACTAGTTTTCGGTACCTATGTTAATGTTTGAGCGAGCCACTTCTCATCTATATGTTAGATTTTTTCTTATCTTTTAATAGTGACGATGTTTTAATCTCCAGCATTTTCAATATATTTGGAATTTGAAGTGATTTTATTTTGTTTGTATCTTTGTGCGCCAGGAGATCACACAAATCTTGGCCGGGTAAGCGAGGTTTTATTAAGAATCTTAAATCTAATCAACTTCTAATTTTTAATATTTTCCCTGGAAGATAAATAATTTTTTTATAGGCATACATTATGTAATTTTATCTGCACGTAGTTCTTCGTTACTCGTAATGGTGGTTTAAATGCGCGCATCTCTTAAGTAAATAGATGATTTCTATTCTGCATTTCTAGGTTTAGTGACCGTAATGTATGACAGTTTTATCCACATAATTTGTCAAATTTTTTCATATCTTTCCTAGGAAATATGTTCACCAAATGCACGCTAGACAGTAAAACTTAATTTTGTTGAGTGATATAGAAAGATATTAAATATTCCATGTAGTACTTTACAAAAAATGTAAAATAATAATTAATATCCGGTTTTTCGAGATTATAAAATTTGCTTAGTGAGGAGAAGTGTAAGGGAACAAGTACTTTTCGAATTGCCATTGTTAATGTATATGAATATTTCGTATCTTCGATTAAAGATTACATATCAATCGAATTGGTTAGATATTCTCTTTGTGTTTAAAGTTGTTATTAACTTTTTCTGCGTTAGATTTTATCTAAATTTTATGCTTTAGCAGGCCAAACTTATGAAATTTTCTTATCTCTAATTCTTAGAATATAAAAGAATTTTGACATTTTTCTTCCAAAAAATCTTGATTTACAACATTTTGAGTTAAATACCTGGTTTTTTGTTAGCTGAAGATTAGTCATCAATATCTCTCTTTCTCGCTCAAATTACGGTCCTTATCATTTCGTGTGCAGTGTTTTGTTGCGAATTATAACGTTCATGTTGTGGAAGTATAAGTTAATTGGAGAGTTTTATGCCGACAGTTTTGATATCATATGCGCGATTAACCAAGTTGTATGGCTTGGCTTATTTTCAAAGTGAATCGTTTAATTTACCCGGCACTTATGTTTACGCGAAATATTTGGAGAAATTATAATTTCGACTCCTGCTACAAGAACGCATTTTAAATCATTAGTTTTTGCCCCAACTTACACTTATCGATTTATTGACCTTTCCACCGAGTTGCATTTATATGAAGCTGTGTCTTTCGATAGAGTCACTGCCAATGATTCGCTTCGTGGGCTTTCGTAGGTGATTAAGCGAACGTGCGATCATTTAGCCGTGGATTATAATACTAGGAAAGTATTGAAATGCCCCTAATATTAACGCGTAAAAACGGGACCTATGCTCTTAATGTGTCATATTATTTCTTGGCGCTTTTTGTCTCTAGGATTGCCTTTTCAGGGTTCGCTTTCAAGGGTTGCGCAGTGGTTCCCTAAAATGTAGGAAAGGCTTGTGAGAGAAGTTTTGAAAAATCAGCGAGTTGTTCACAAAAACTCAGGCGAACGAAATAGCAATACAAAATGTAATTGGTGCCCAATAAAATCAATGTACTATGCTAAAACTCTTTCTTCTGTCATATTATTTCTATTTCTTATTTAAGGCGGTCATATTTTTCTCCGATTTCTTCAATAGTGATCTCTGGTGCATTCATAAACAGTGGAGAATCCCGAACTTGCAATTATGTATTCGAATGATTTAAATCTCTTCCTGAATTGGAACCTAACACGTCGGCTGTTACTGAGGGATAGGGATGTCGCAAGTGTGTTGAGTTTCTAGATTTGCCGCGTATGCTATTTTGGATGATGGAAGATGAAGCATATCTAAGTTATTTTAAGCAAATAGCCAATCAGAATTACAATATTTTTCGTTTTATTTATTTTTCTGTCTCCCCTACAATATGATGACCGACCGTCCCAAATTTGGAGGGATAGTCCTTCCTTTTCATCACTCGTCTCGCTTTGTTAAACGTCAGAAATTTATTACAGCTTTTTCGAAAGACATTTATTATTCATATTCCAAATTGTCATTTAAACCGCCCCGAAACACCTTCACTGATCGCACTAAGCTTTCTGAAATCAATTGCACCTATCTACCTAAGGCTGATCCATCGATAAATGCACCATAAATACGCCACTGTAATATGTCCCTCGTTATAATCGGTAAATACTTGAAAATGTTCTTTTTAGCTTCCTGAAATGTTGGCCACCTCATTATACAGCGACATCCCGTCGCCAAATGCAAGGCCAAGCTTCGATTATTTCGTTTATGAATTTCTCTTTGAAGGATTGTTAGTTATTCTACGTACATTCCATAAACTTAAATCTTCTTGGTAAGCGAAATATGATCTACGTACTGAATTGGTGGACCCCTCATAAGGAAATCAAGGGGTTAAATTTCCGGCTAAAACGGACTCCGCGACCGGAGGCTCAAGTGTTTGATCTAATAGAATATATCTTTCCTCAAATCTGTTCGAATGTTAATCATTCCTGTATTTAGGTCATTCTCATTCTAAGCATGGGTGTGCACCCGAATACCTCTCCTGCTTCTCCTTCCACTCCCATTCTCCGTTTCCAGATTCCCACCCAACCGCGCTTCCCTATCAATAAACCTTCCCGATGGGCGGCGTCCGAAAATTTCTTCTATAGAGGAAGTAATCGTGGCTTCCTGTCCAAATATCTCGCTTTCACGCGAGACCGGATAATCAGATCAAGGCCTTTTGGGGTCCACGCCGGGATGTATCCGGGGAAGGCGTAGCCGCCGCGGAGGCAGCCAGCCTCGAACGCATTCCTCCCATCGCGCCGGGTGATTTGGCGTTCGTCCCGCGAGATCACTTCCTTAAGCCATTATTGCGATCTGTGCAGCGGAGGTTTACTTCATTACGGAGTTACAGTAAACCCTAAAGAGTCATTTGAACGTGGAATAATCGGTGTAATGATGATGATGCTGTAATGATTTTGGTCGTGGTTTGCTGTGGAGAATTCTTGGGTGACAAGCACGGCTCAGTTTTGTTTCACGGAACAATTTCGAAGTTATCCGCGTGGCACATAGAATCGAAATTTTCAAATGTCGTGGTGTAAATTTTCATTAATTATTTTCATCATCTACGTTATAGTTAAAGGAAGTGGAAAATTGCCATTTCCTTGTGAATTGTAATTTTTCGCCGTGCATTTATCATCGCTTAAATGTTTAAAATTGGCGTTATTTGTATTTGAAATTATTACAATTTTTTCACTATGCGTTTCTATGAGTGCTAAAGAATCATCTTTTGGATGGCTTTATGTGAGGAGCAAAACGCCGGGCTATACCGCGCTCCGGTTAGCCATGGCTGACATGAATGTTTATATATATGATCGTGCATGTTTATAGGGGACACGCCCCTAATCTAGTTATAAAAGAATTTCCACGCGTGGCTATATAATGAGAAACGCGAGAACATACGATGCTGAAATGTCAATTCGTTATTAGGAAACGGCTCATTGACTTCCGAAGCTCAAGATGAGGCTAATTTAGGCATCGATTGAGAAGCCATTTCATAAGTGCGGAAATTTGAACGGGAAGAAAAATATTCGAGTATAGAAAGTAAGCTCACAAAAGGACAGTTGGGGTGAAACGATTGTTGTCGAGCGTTCTAAATGAAAGCGCTTGCGTAAGTCCTTAACCGAGAAAAAAATCAAGGGACCGACCGAATAGTCGATTCAAGAAATTGTATCCAGTTATGCGTTTAGTCAGGATATAGAATGACAAAATCTGATCTTATCATCGTCTGCAAATTCTCTCGCAAATTCCTTTGTCTTACTCATGTGCGTCGAGGCTCGCCGATAGAAATTTTTTGATCCCGAGAGATTTTCCGAGGAACATTGTAGGCGGGAGAGATATCTCACTATATAGATTCCAGTTAACTGTTATCTTGTTACGGCGATATTTTCCACGAGTCGCTCATTAGCAAGCGCGGAGGAATTATTTCTGTTTTGCGTAGAAAACTTTATAATCTTGAGTTACAGCGATAGGAGCTTCTACGCAGAAGTTATTACTTTTCGTTTGTGGATTACTTTCTGTTGAATTGTGTCGCAAAGAGTCGAAAGCTTGTTCGTATATTTCGTCTATTCTTACCTGCGTTTGTATTACTGGTCGCGGGCCCATTGATTTTTTGTTGTATCTGATTACCTGGGTCTATATCTAATGCCCTTTATTTTCTACGTAATTCGAATTCGTGATGACCGCTATGAATGGTACCATCTGAGCAAGTAGTTTTTTATTCTTACATAAACCAGTTCTAAATTCGGGATTAAATATAGTTGAGAAATGTCCCTCCCTTTCGGGCAGGGAAAAGTTGCTTGGATTAACTTCCTGGCGACGTAAAAAAATAACGAATAGGAGAGTAGGTCAAGTTCTTTGTCGTCTCTGTCGCTCACTATGAGTCGAAGCTTTCGCTGTAAATTTTGAATTCGAGTCTTTTATTTCACGGAGACATTCTTATCTCGGCGCTTCTTCCAACCTTCATTCCTTGTCATCATCGATCGATCTCTTATCGAGTTAGCCACGACTCCGTTTTTCTCAACTTTTGATGGGCTAATCTAAACAATGACGTGGGGGTGTCAATAACTCCCCTTCAGTCATCTCTATCCCCGACTCTCCCTTTTCCCTTTCCTCGTAATCCTATTTAACCTTTCGGCTGCAGTTACGTACGTGCAAGATTCACCAGGCGCAACGATACTTTCAATTCCGCCTGTCGTTCTTTATAAAAATTTCATTGCGCATCGCGGAGAAATTACCGTGAACTCTTTGGGTCGCGAGGCGACGTCTGGGAGGAGAAGAGTGGATACGATTGGCCGGAAACCCGTCTTCAGCCAATCGCGTCTCACCGGTTCCTCCTCACTTTCGCTCTCGAGGAATATACGGCACACGACGCGTACCCCCCTCTCTCTATCTGCGCCGCTCTCTTCTCCCCCCTCTCTCTCCTCTACATCCCTCTCTCTCTCTCTACACCCGCTCACGCTCTCCCAATCCCTTCACGGAGGCCGTGGGCGAGGAAACCGTCAAGTGCGCTCGTGATGCGGAACCGAAAGAGATGAAAGTGACTTGCGTACTAGTAGACGTGGCAGCCGAGTCCCGTTATTCTTCTTCTTGTTCCCTCGAGTGAGAGTTGCCGGGGCGGAGCCCCTCTTGCTCGCTGCCTCTTCTAGCCAACTCTCCCAGGCGCCAGGGTGAGGGAGAGAGAGAGAGAGCGTGCAGAGACACGCGGTGGCGGCGCTCACCCCGTTCCCTTCTGCACCATCCTACCTCCCCCACCCCTCTCCCCTATGCACCACAATCCCCCCACCCCTCTCACTTCTGCATCCTACTACCCCCGCCACTCTCACTTCTCCACCCTAATACTCCCCCACCCCTCTCCCTTCTGGACCATACTACCCCCCACCCCTCTCCTTTCTGCACCCTCATATCCCCCTCCCCTCTGCCTCCTCCTGAGCCACATCTCGAATCTGGACCACCTGGAAAATGTCCCATAAAGGGATTCCGTCGGTCACCTCCATCTCTTTTGATTGCCAGGGGAATGTTTGAAGGGCACGCGAGAACACCTGGGAATGACCTTAGCAAGATAACGTTCATAAAGATTATCTCCGTAGTGTATTTACTACGATTAATGGGCGGTATGCGGGGTTGGCGCTATATAGGGAGGGGCGCTAAATCGGCGTTTGTCTACAGTTATAATGGATGAGTGAAATAGTTTTACGAAAGGCTCGGTAATAAATGCTTTGCCTTAAATTTACTCTTGAAACTGTTAGTAAACCACGCGATGTTTTTTTCACGGCATATAGATCAGTAAGTGCATATGTTTGTGGTGACATTGACAGCTGCTCGCGAATATTTACGCAAATTTTGCGAGCAGATTCAAAAGTTGATGGATGGGAGGAAATGTTATAAAAGAATTAACATATAAATGCTTTACACCGAATTTGCAGAAAGAGAATTACTCTTGAAAGCGTTTTTTAAATGCGCAGAATTTTTAACGGCAGATACATCAGCTAAGTGCATGTGTCTACAGTCTATAGGTAGGAAGTAGGCGAACATGTCGAGAAACACCGAAGGCTCCCCGCGAATATTTGCGCAATTTTTTGCAGGCGGGTGTAAAGGCTAAAAAAGTGTCACTGCCCTCAAGCAACCAACAAATGTGAACCGGTGGTATTCGGCGTCCCGTTGGCAACGCGTAGATTTCTTTTCTTGCATCGCCCTCTGGGACACTTTAAGGTTCGTTTTATGGCCGCGAAAGGGCGGTGCTTGAACCGGCCAGCGCATTGAAATGCATAGAAGTAGATAAAGTTTTGACGGCTGAAAATAGGGTTAGTATTTCAGAAATATTAAGATATTAAAAATATCGATTGGGAAAATTGCTGTTTAGGAAATTAATTTTTCCCAGAATGTGTAATTTCAATTTTGACCTTGTTTAGGTTCTGCGGCCAGCGCATTGAAATGCATAGAAGTAGATAAAGTTTTGACGGCTGAAAATAGGGTTAGTATTTCAGAAATATTAAGATATTAAAAATATCGATGGGGAAAATTGCTGTTTAGGAAATTAATTTTTCCCAGAATGTGTAATTTCAATTCTGACCTTGTTTAGGTTCTGCGGCCAGCGCATTGAAATGCATAGAAGTAGATAAAGTTTTGACGGCTGAAAATAGGGTTAGTATTTCAGAAATATTAAGATATTAAAAATATCGATGGGGAAAATTGCTGTTTAGGAAATTAATTTTTCCCAGAATGTGTAATTTCAATTCTGACCTTGTTTAGGTTCTGCGAAAAAGCGTAACGTAATGTCTCTACTCAAATTTTTGTCCTCATCATCTCCAGCGTAAATTTAAAGTATCGTTTCTGCATCATCTCTTAGGTAAGTAGGTATTATCTAGGCGAATAAATTCACCACAAAGCAAAAGCCAAATCGAAGGAATTTTGTTTTATGTCAAATGGAATGTTCTACGTTTCAAATATATTTCTTTGGAAACCATTCGCTTACACCAAATTTATTCTTATTAAAAAAAAATACATGACTTTCTCAACCGTTTTTCCAAACTATAATTTTCAATCCGAATGCCTCCTTGGAACCTAAAAAAATATGGCCGACTTTTTGTAACGAAAAAAATTCTAATGAATTTACGTAATTTTTTATTAAATTATTAAGACGGGAAACAACAGCTTTTAGCTTTTAAGACACTAAATATTTTCAAATGCAGTTTATAACGTGAATCTTCGGGTTACGTTGTTCTGTTGGCCCGACAACTTGTTAGACATAGTGTTGTTCAGGTAATTACTACCGAATCAAAATCGGTGTAGGTTAGCCATAGTCGTCTATATGTTTCATGAGGATTGGAGTTCGTTTTTTAAATGATCGAGATCGTATCTAAACGATTTGTGTCACTTTTAACGACTTCCAGCTATGAACAAATATAGTAATTACTTATTTGTAGCTAGGATGTCTTTCAAAACTTGGAACTCGATAATCAGGAGACCTTAGTCTTGTAAAAAAATCATTAAAAATACTTTTTATCTGGTTAAATCGGTTTAAAACTGCGGAATTTAGTCGTTAACGGGAAAGTCATGATGTTTCCGTTTAATTAAGATGCTTCGGTGAATGAGCATTCAACGTCCGAAGGGATTGAAATGCTTCTCAGTCAAGGTCAAGCGTCATTCTCCAATTGGCAGCTAGAGATATAAGCGCTATTTACACCTTTTGCGTGTTTCGGTAGCTCGAGCCTCCTTCAGTTTTTATCGAATGATTATTAGTCCATTGTCTTTCTTTATCGCTTCTTTTAAAAAAAATTACACTGCGTTTTTCTTTGCTTTTTCTAGCAAGTACCAGAGTAAAATTGCCGATGTGAGTTTCCGCATTGTTTTATTTTTTCTGCTGTATACTTGCATGAAAGGAAATTGGTCCACCAAAGCGACTCTAACTGATATTTGGCCATTTTGATCCTCCCTCGGCGATGAAAAGTATTTTATTCGCGCAAATGTCAGTCGTGTGTCGTCCTTGGAAATGAGACCTTGGGATGCTGGGAATGCTTTAGTAAAACGGCTGTAAAATCTTAGCAATACTCTTCGTATTCTAACCTCTCAGCTCTTAATTTAAACAAAATGTCACTTCATTCATTTACATACTTATTAATCTGTTAGTAAACTCTTCCATTATTTTATTTTTCGTAAGTAATATTTTACCAAGGATTAGTGAAAAACACTTAAGTAATTTTAGTAACTTTTTGGCTCTTAATAAATATTTTAAACTACAAACATTTATTCATTGTGGATAAGATGGAATCCAATGAAGATGCACATTTGTCTTCTTAAATATTGTATTACCGCAATTCTTCTGTTCGGTTGAGCGGGCGCTAAATAAGTTAGTAAAAAAATATTTCATTGCTCCGTATTTGTAATACCTATGGAAATAAAATTTACTGCCAAGATATCATATTTTGTGCATGGACAACATTAGTAATGTCATACTCCGAATTTTTTTTAGTGACCTAAATTGTAATTTTGAAATTTTGGTCGGTCCCCGTCAAGGATAACAACTGCCTTTAAATTTATTTAAGTTTGCGATAAGAGTGTGCAAATCTAAGAATTTATATTTTAATGGAAGTTTTTGATAAGAGAAATTTAATTTTTAAAGCCACACTCTTGACGTTGAGGAAGATAATGTGGCGGACTGCATCAAGTGAATTCCTCATTATTAGCTATAAGCATCATCGCACATATTTCAAGATGATTTCTATTTAAACAATTCCCAAACAGTGTCATCTTTCTTGGAAAGTTCGTTTTCATATAATTTCGCGTCAAACCCTCATATAGTATTTCTCTCGGCCTAGATTTTTTTTACGAATTATCACTAGGTGTTTTAAACTATTTTGATGCGATTCTGTGTCAGTTAAATAACATTGAATTTGTTTCATTAGAATATATATTGGTTCATGATCTAATAAATCTATTTTCATTAACTTGTGCAGCACATAGCTACGCGGCTGACTCGACCGTTTTAAAATAGCTCACATTTCCGGTCGAAGTCTCGAATTATCTTGCCGCGTTAAAAATGCATCGAAAAAATAGATACCGAACTACATAGTTTTGCTTCCGATTAATTGTTACGACAACTTTCGGTGAAATACTTCTCATCCAATAAATGATAAAGCGATTGTCGATTAATCTCTCTGATGCTGTGGGAAAATGCGTCATGTGGAGCTTCTTCTTAAAGCTTATATCGAAAGACGTGTTATCATTACACAGTTAGTTACTCTTATAGAATCGCAAATTATCTCTCCTTTGATTATCCTCGATAGAGATTCTCCGAAGATGTTCTCTCCAGCAATTGAATTTATTAGTGACGCGAGGTTTCTAAACTTATCTTTTCCTTTTTTCTCCGCAACTTGGGTGGGGCTTCCTTATAAACCATATGCTCGTACCTTTCAGGTTATGTGCAGTTGTGGTTTTGTTTATTCCAAGACAATGTGATACAAATCCCTCTAGTCCGAGAAATATAAGTTGCTTTCGAGCTTGTTGAAATAAAATTGAAACGTGAATTCACATCAAGTGATCCTTTATTTTCGAGCCCAAATCAGTGCAGTTGCCATTTTTTGCCCGTAAAATGCAGTAAATTCGGCAATACTGTCTGGATAATTGAAACGAATCCTTTTTCTAAAATTTCGAGTATCAACTTTGCAATTTATAGAAATGTATTATGTTTTAGAAATGTTGTACGATTCAAGTTCTTTATATCACTAAACTACTTAAGTAGGTACGAAAACAACGTTTTAAGTGATAGGACAGAATTCGTGGGTATCATAATACCGAAGAGTGAGCTAAGTTACCGTATTAAGGCAATATATCAAATAAGATAAGTATTATAATTTTCATAAATCAATACAGAAATCAGTGCTGAAAATTAATCAGTACCGTATTTCGATTGGTCGCGTTAATTTAACATCATATTAAGAAGCATAATTGCTCTTATTATAGAATTTCTGTCCTCGATATTGCAATCTCTCTAACATGTGATATTTCTTCCCCGACTATAGGGATGTCTATACAAGTGCTTTTCTTTTTGAAATGGCGCGATTCAAAGCTTACCTTTTATTTTGTGCGGCATGTTTTTGAACGGACCACCGCTATTTGACGTATTTTATAAAGTTTGAATAAAACAATCACCGCGAAACCTTCTTATGGCGGCTAATCACATCACCTTGGAAGAATAAAAACGGAGCATTTTTCGCGCTTAAAGGTCTATCGAAAAAATAACCGATGGAAATTTAAACCAGAAATAATTTAAGGTTACTTTTCCCTATACAAGGGCAGTCGAGGTCATAGCTCACGTAAAGGCGCTTTTTTAGGTCGCGGCATTTTAACCTTCGAGTCGCGGTCAAAAAATAAAAACAAAGGGAAATTTTTTCCCGTTTCTATACATTAATCTTATAATTGACGTAAAACTGTGTGTTAGTGAGCTTTGTTCGCTCCAAAAGGCCTTAGAACTATTTTGTCTGTGATTATCTTTCCACGGGGATTTCTACATTCGGACGCGAAAGAATAACTGTATCTCAGATGATCGAATTGGCAATTTGAATCGAAAAGCGAACTTGTTCGTATCTCAATTTTCATGTATAAAAAAATTTTAAATTAATTTCCTCGGAGCGATGTTGTACGTTTTTTGTCTTCATTTCTTTATCTTCTCGTTGGGAAAAAGAAGGCAGAGTCGATATCAGCGAGGAGGTTCTTCAGACATACACAGATAACGAGGTAGAACTACGAGTTATTGATGACTGCGATCATTTTCCAATTACCTTCACACTTGATAACAAACCAAGTCACCCTAAAGAAGGAATCCAGTTTTCATATCTTTGTGATTCATACGTTAGATATATTCCCTAGGGGCGTGTTTGGCACATGTTACGTCGGTGTATAACGCTAATCATTTCACGGAAGTCGTTTCAATAAATATAAATTACGCGTCGATTAAAAATTAACGCGTATCTGCACCTAAGTAATGAATAAGGTTTGTCGTAGTTTAGACGACTAGTTGCGATGCAAGTACCGTAATTTCTTGTTCAACGCGGGTGTGATTATTCATGGCTAGATGAACGGCACACTTATTTACACAGCGCGGTCCTGAATTGGGAGCGCATCGCATTTTACAAATATAGGCTACGTAGGAAAGCCCGTAACCTATACGAACAGGTATTACATTTGCGCAGCGCGGTTTTGCCTAACACGACCTTTTTCCAAGAACGTTAACCCCGCATTGCTTAAATCCTTAAAGTAAAGTTATTCAAAACTTCTTAAATGACTTAATAAAAATTTACACAAATGCATTTAAATAATGGTGGATATACCCTTAAATGTATTTTACTGCGGTTAACGTTTTTCTTAAATCCAATTAATCTAGTATTTTTGTTATTCAGAGGAAATAAGTCATTGACATCTTAATTATTTCTGTTTGTAACATATATATTGAGGACAATGAAGTTTCAACGTCTTATTAAAAATTATTTCTAAAACAGTTACTATTATTGAAGACAGGAATCCTCTTGGGTCTATAGTTATCTGCAATTTGAGAATATTGAATAGAAATCGTTAGAAAAGTCTTTGTCAGAATTCTTTTTAATATTAATTTTTTCGATCTTGCATCGCGGAAAACAGTCACTAACCAGATATATTCAAGTTGCTGCTATTGTAAGCCGTAACTCATTCACGCATATCGAAAACTGCTTCCGCAAATTCAGATTTTTATCGCTTCCGTTAATTTAAAAAAAAGAATTATCGAGCTCCATTTTTACCCGTAACCGAGTTGAATCTACTTTTGGTGATTCACCGCTGACGGCGGATGTTTTGCGGCCGAAATGCCCAACTGGTTTTCCCAACTTTTTTTTTAAGGCTATTAGGGCGACATAGTTCTCATCATTTAGCATCTGATTTTGTCCAGGCGTCTCGGACCGCATCTTCTTCCTTCGCGAGCGAATTACAAGTCCCTCGCGAAATATGTTTCGTCGCCTGTTCACCTGTATCTATCTCCCCGAGATATAGACCACCAGGCTGCGGCGCCGTCCCTGCCCTCGGTCCTTCAACCGGGCGTCCTTGCAGCCTCCGGCTCCGCACACCGTTAGGCTCCACCCTTTTTGCGACCCTGGGATCGAACCGCTTCTCGTACTCGTCGTCCTTGGTAATGCAGACAATTATCAGACTCTCGCGCGCAAATGTCATGCAGAGGGCGAGCGGCCCAAACCGTTCTCTCCTCCAGAATATATTTTTATCCCGACGCTTGATCTCGCTTTCGTCGAGATTCGCCGTTTTGGGAATGTTTTTTTTGTTTTTCAATGCGTCGACCTTTGTTCGACCGAGGGTTGCAACATTGGAAAACAAAACGAAGGAATACTTGGAATTCCGTAGTGGTGCACTTTTCTGGCAAGACGTTAAGGTTTTGCTTCGGCCCAACATCGTCGGAAATAGCCTTTTAGCCCCGATGGCGATAGACAAACGAGCTGAATGCCGGTTTCGGTGACACTTGAAATTTTCACTTTTGCAGTATATCCGCGCTTGCTTTATTTATCTAACTTATTTGTTTTGCAATTTTAATTTAAGATTATGCCAGTGAATTTGTTTTAAATTAACATAGGTTAATTTGATCAAAATTCTAGAAATCGTAGGAATCATATTTATAAACTAATGTTGAAGATCTCATGGGATATAAATAACTTTTTAAATGAGAAATAAAAGTACATAAAGGTAATTATTAAAGGTTTAATTTTAATGTTCTGAATTTCCTTAGATATTTTACTCGATGATCAGGAGGAGAAATAGTAATTATAACTTATATGTAGTTAAACAAACAATTTTATTTCGGTTATTAACTTTGTAAATTTATTCACAAAGATAAATATTTTTTCAAAAAGTATGCTATCTGCTCAGACCACAGCGTGCAATTAGAAAACAAGTTCAGTAGTCCGAAGAAAAAGGAAAAATATAATTTATTCTGGTAGTGGCTAATTTGCAGGCTGAAAACCTTAGTGCAGTGTAAAATAGATTTCATTGATGAAGTGTTTCTAATTATTTCAATTTTATAAGCCACGAAAATTACCTGTAGTAAAATAATACCAATGGCAATGATAATGGCTCTAAATTGATGTTTTCTTCTTGACCTGCTGAGTGTAGTACGGTAATCGTTAAGAAGCGTATCGCTTAAAATGGCTGCAAATCAATTACACCTTCTCCGAGAAAGAAAGAAAAACGTAAATTTAGCAACTGTTGCACTATAATGATGTTGTTGAAAGATTTAAAATGGACAGAATTTATTCAGCTGTTATTTTGAAAGGGACCACCGAACCTCTCGACGAATTCCAAATGTACTTTGTCAGTTTGCATGTCTGCTTCGTAAAGGATTTTAGCGCCGAAAGGTTTAACATTGTTTACTCGAAGCTTCATTATCGTATCATATGTAATTGCAGGAAAATAACCACTGTCAGCATAAGGCATAACAAATAACTGCTCAAAACAGCGATAACGGTTTTCAGTGTCAGAAAGTCAGTGTCCTATGACTAAGGTAATATCCGCTGCGAGATCTTTTATTGGCTTTTGATGAGTTTGTTTCTCAAATTATGTAATGCGGAAGTGAATTTTCTCTCTAGACAAAGTTTTCTAAATAACCTAAAACTCCTGGAAATGATTTCCTCGTTTGTACTACAATAAAATTACATTTATTCTTTTGGGCGGGAGTTCCGGGATCCTATTGGAACCTATTTATAAATAAAACTTTATAGCATATTGCTCTGCCCTTGTCGTTTAGATACACTACCATGGCACCGTATTCTTCTATTCGACCGAAATACTGATTGATATTCTCTTGCTGCTATTAATTATTCATATCCCTTATTTGTTCCTCTTATTGTTTTTCTCTTATAAATTAAACGTAAAACAAAACATACTTTTCTGCAGTGGCGTGGCGACGGGGGCAGTTTCGAGGGTTCTACCCCCCCCCCCCCCGTCAGAATCCCAAGGTCATTTGGATTTTAATGCCTTTAAAATTTTAAGTATTATTAATGACCTAATTCCTATAGCTGTAAGAATCAACACCCATTTTAGGTTTCGAAATTTTAACTACATTAACACCAACAAATTAACATCAGTAGAGCGTTGAAAAAAAAGTTTCATAATTAAGTTGAATTCCAATCTGTAAAAGGAGCTATTTTTGAATTTTTTGTATAGTGTTTTAGATTTCCTAAACTCTCAGCGTAGTTAGAAGCGTTATCCTTGAAATAATTTTGGATGGGTCTGGATCGACCTTATCTTTTAAAACGTGGTTGTTTGCGTATTTCTCGCTTAATAAATTTACACTGGGGCTAAACATTTGGCACTTTAAAATTAATTAGTGTCATTAGTTTATTATTAAACTGTTATTTTTTTATATTGATCACCGAGGCAGGTTTCTATGTAGGTAGTATTTTCTAAAATCAGAGAGCGAGTATAAAAATAATAAAATCTCAATTTCTATCAGTTGGATTAATAATAAGTACCTTTGCGTGCCTAGGAAATATTTCAGCCACCCCATAAGGACATACACCAGTCGAAATTCGAAACCACAACTTCATATACTTGGTAGATGCTTATTTGTATAAGAAATTCATTAATTTATTCAACAGAGAATTATCGAGCTCGTCTTATGGCTGAAAATTTTCAAGAACAAGAAGTTCCAATATATCCATTAAAAGGAAAATTTAAATTGATATGGTTCAGCGTCGTTTTAGTTCAGCCCAAAATGTAAGCCGTGTGCTGTATATTTGTTCATGAAATGAAAGTTTATGACGTGCAATTGCAGTGTTGACGATCTCGAGAGCTAAAAACGGGAAATTCTCTCAGATTCAGTAAATGGTTGGAATGACATCTTCCGTATTTGTTCTGCAGATAATACAGTGAGAGATTAAGTTGTAACTAAGCTGTTATTTCCTTTGTCAGTTTCTTAATTTCTTTTATCACCTTGCTGCCTTTTTGACCTCGAGTACGTGCTCGCTAAACTTTTCACGACTTGAGAGGGCCGGAGAAATTAACAGTTGTAACATTATTTTCCAAATGTCTCATGTTTTCCGCAAGATCCGCTCATTTTAGTCTACTTTCCAGAATGGAAATAGGCTTATAGTTTTGTCGTTGTGTCTGTCTGTCCGTCTGCCTGTCTGTTTTTCCCCCTATTAACTTTTGAACCAATAGACCCATTTTCATGAAAATTGGTGGAAATCTCTTGCTACATGGGCCGAGCTCCCGAGGATAGTTTTTGTTGCAAAGATTGAAGTCCCGGGTTCGATTCCAGGAACTATCCTTCCCATTTGATTTACATGGGAAATCAGAAATCCATCGTGCAGGATAATTTTCTCTTGCACATTAAAATACCTTAGAATTGTAATATCGGAGCGAGCTTTGTACTGTTCTCTGAGGAAAGGAATGCCGATTCTAGTTTTTATCGTAGAATTTCGCTTATCTATTGTATTTTTTAGAATTTCACGTAAATACTGGCGATTTTGCAGTTTTTATCACTCATTACGAGAGTGTTGCCATAGCAACAACTATTGTTGGACTCAGATTCGGTATATTCTAATACGTACACGCGTTATTTTTGCCGCACAAATACGCGCGATCAATTTAATATTCCGTTCGAATGTATTTGTAGTATTTTATAACGCTAAAACATTAAATTTGGGAACACAAAGAGCTAATATCCGTGATGACTTTAAAGCTATTAAAGCCAATATAAGTATAAAATAAATGATTAAATGGAAAGTAGGCATCATAAGTTCTGTTTGGATCATCTTGTTGGAATATGCAAAATACTGTATATTGAAATTTTTACTAAATATAATATATTATGATAAAGAACTCAAATTTTCGAAAATGTTGAGACCAGGACCGGTTTTTGGCATGTAGAGCAGTAAGGTCCCGCGTCACGTACAACCTTTTTTATTTTTTCATTGAAATTTCTTTCGAGTCAGGCATAAGAACGTCATGAATTTTAAACTATTTACTCATGCCGTAGAAGCTCTTCTTCATCTCTAAATATGAATTTTGTTGTACATACAATGTCTGCCTTCCTAACCGCTTCATGCGCCAATAACTATTCTAACAATGAGATTTATATCGCATGAACACCCGCCAAATGTTTTTGCAAAGGGCAAATGGTCCTTTGTGAGGTCAAGGAAAACGTTACTGTTTGATAGGAAGATTGATGGAGAGGCGAAAATTTTTCTTTGAGATATATTTTGAAAATACTTTTGGTTTAATATAAATCTTTAAAAATTTGTTTTCATGTGTCGGAAAACTTCTGTATATCTCATACAGCGGATGCTAGCCCATTTTGATTAGTCGAAAAAAGATGTTTATTTAATTTTTTTATCTGAGTGAGCTACTACTTCAAAATTAGTCTTGATATATGTAATCAGATCATTATACCAAAAGAACAATGTTTGTTTATGTGGTGTATCGAAAAGCTGCAAATTTTTTTTTCTACAAAAAATCTATTATACAAATTCATCGATTCAATTAAATGTCTATAAAGAAGAAATTCTCCTAGATGAAATGTATATCAAAAACAGTTCGTAAAATCCTAAATATTGATAATTTTAGTTTATGCCCTCATTGCATGAGATATATTTTACTGCTGTCTTATTTCTGATTAGAAGTGGATGCAATCTGTGTATCACTTTAGATTTTTTGTTCTTTGTAAATGTATCAGTTTTAGTATTTATTATCACTGAACTAGCATTTCATAATCATGAAATTGTAGAAATTTGTGTGTTTATTTGTACAAGAAATTTATTTAAGCAAGTTTTATTAATTTTAAAATTATTCTTCGCAGGAATTTTTGCATACCTGAACTTTCTGACCCCCAAGACTCGCCGAGAAATTCTCGAGCTTCTTGTGACTGGTTTGAAGCGGTTAGAATACCGTGGATATGATTCTGCAGGTATAATTTATTATTGTTTAATACTCATAATTATAAAATACTATTTAAATAAGCTAAAACATTTTTCTCTCAAACATGGTTATGGTTTTAAGCTAAATTCTTTTGATATTTTAAAATATATTTACTAATCCAAATCTTGTAATAATCTCTGCTTTTATATCATTTTATACACAGTATTAGTGGCTCATTTAATCAACGGCTATAATATTTTTTCAGGAGTTGCCTTGGATTCTGCTGATGGGAAGGATGTTTCAATTGTCAAAAAGAGTGGGAAAGTGAAGGCCCTGGAGGATGAAATATTGTCATGTAAGTCATTAATTACTCTTTTATTTACCCAAAATAATAATATTATGAGTTTGACCATAAATGAAAAGTTGTAGAAAGTCAAAAACACTAGACTATTGTCTTGCATTGTGTAGAGATTCATTTAGCTACAGCAAAAATTCATTGTGTTGTTTTGAGGCCTTTTAAATAATTCATTTGAGGCTCAGAGTGAAAATATGAATAAACACATTCAGGAATACTATTCTGAATAAATTTGAGCCAAATGAATCAATAATACTTAGTTGTTCATAACTTTTCTGAAATGGCATGTTTTATGGAGTCTTTATATAGTAATCCATTGAAACCATAACCTAAGAATGAGTAAGTAATATACTCTGATTTATGAATTACTTCAAATAAATCTCTAATTGATTACAAATGGGAAAACCTCACTGAATGAAAATTGTTTTGTAAACTAAGTAAAATTAAAAAAAACAATTGAATGATCACAATAAATCTGGGTACTCTACAAAACAGAGGTGGATGGTGGATTTTCAAGGCCTTGAGCTAATTATTTTTTGGGGCCCTCAACACAAACAATAAAATATCAATAAATAATAATAATAGATGATGACAATAATAATCACATATCTTATGCAGTAGATGGCTCTGTTGTCAAAAGCCAAATTGCTTTTTCTAGCAGCTCCTCTCAAACGTGTCACGTCGTTGTTGATAAAGTTTTCTGTAATGTTTGGCATGGAATAAGATGGAATTATTTGGAAAGTAATTTAATAATTGTGGTTTAACATGCTAAGAAAAAATTAGAGTATTTATATATCTGTACCAAAATATATAGACCATTTCATTTCAAATTAGAATTGTATATACCATACTCAAGATGCAAAAACAAAACAAAAGCGACTTTTGAGGGGCCCTTAGACAACCGGGGCCTTGGGCTCCAGCCCAGTTAGCCCATATATAAATCCATCCCTGCTACAAAATCATTCAGCAGGAAATGAAAGTTTGCTAATGTCATATTACCAATGCTCTACAGCAGGGGTCGGCAACCTATGGCCCGCAGGCCACGTGCGGCCCTCGAGAACACTTTATGCAGCAAAGCTGTAATGAAAAAGTGATCAGGAAAATTTCTCATGGGCAATTTTATATTTTTTGAGTAAAATTATGGTCTCAAAGCCTTTTCGGGTGAAGTTTTAACGTTAGTAAATTACGTTGACTTGATTTCGTTCATATGAAATCACAGAATCTCTAGATAACTTCTAATTTATTCGCTCATCCGGCCCACCGAGCCTTTCTTGACTCCCAATGCGGCCCTCCAAAACATTCACAACTGCAAATGTGGCCCGCCATGCAGATAAGGTTGCCGGCCCCTGCTCTACAGCATTGGTTCCCAAACTGTGGTCCGTGGACTGCTGGTCATCCGCAAGGCTATTGCAGGGGCTCAATAGATAAAATACCATCCTCACAAGTGTATTTGTTGAAGTAATGAATGAGAATGTCACAAAATTTAACATGTGAGCATTACAAATTATGATTATTCCTTTGTTATTACATTAGATTTCCATATATAGTGGAGTGTAAAAAAGCAAGTGGCGACATGATGTGGTCTGCAAAATGTTTGAAGGTTGAAAAGGGGTCTGCACACTCAAAATGATTGGGAACCACTGCTCTACAGTGATTATTCATTGGTTATGTCATGATTAGGCCACTCTTCTTATGTACCGTATATGCCCGCATATACGTCGACCTCTATTTTTTGGATTGTAAATACATGAGTAGACATATATGCCGTATAAGTCGACCCCCCAATTTTTCACTAAAAAACTTTGAATGAAGAATACGAGGAATTTTATGGTTTTTAAAACCTAAATGTAACCTTTTCCAAAAAATGCAGTGTAGATTTTTGAGTTATTAAATCATTTGTTTAGTTTAAGAAAGATCAGTCATATACCGTATTGTCATCTATTGATGGAATATATTTCTACTTATCCTTCATTTCTGTAATTGCAAATAGATCATTTATATTTTTGTGATTCAGTAATAGAAACAAAAGTTAAAATTTTAATTTTTATTAACTATACTTAACTATTAACTAATCTTCTAAAATAAATGACAATATGTAAATAATGGAGCAGCTGATTCAAAATGGCGATCACCTATGCTGTAAGGTCAAATGTTTTCATAAATATCAATGTTTTTAATCTGTTATTTAAGGATCACATTTTATATTCAGCATATAAGTCGACCTTAAGTTTTTGGAATTTGTTTGAGCTTCATAGGTCGACTTATATACCGGCATATATGGTACTTTTATTCTATAGGTCTTTGCTACATAATTGCTGAAGAAATTCCTTTTTAATAATTGTGTGCATTCTCATAATGTGAAAAATATTTTATGAACTACTCAGTGTTAATTGTTATCGTTATACTATAGATACAAAAATAATCTTGAAGTATGAATGTATAAAGGAATCCTTTGTAACTACTGGCATTTCATTGAAAATTATTTTCAATAGTGGAATTTCATAAATAATACTTTTTCTCCTTTAAAATGAAAATACGAATAAAATTCCCTACAATCTCTTTAAGTTATTTGTATTTTATTGATGTTTAACATTTTAATGTATTAAACATTTAAATTGGTTTGGTTGCTGGTTCTAGTGGAGAAGATCTTGGATTTTGATGGCCAAGTGGAAAGCCACGTAGGAATTGCCCACACCAGATGGGCCACTCATGGTGTGCCTAGCGCTGTCAATGCTCACCCTCAGCGCTCTGATTCAAAGCATGGATTTGTTGTGGTGCACAATGGTAATAGTTTTGTATTTTTTTGTCTCCCCTCGTTAAAATATGAAAATCTAAGTTACTCAAAGCACTCCTTTATGTATTTTTACAATGAATCATTTTGTGTGTCATGACTTAGTAGTTTCATGTAACAAATAATGAATTCCAGAATGCTATTCATTTTGTAGCTATTTTAGTAAATCATGTTTCCTTAGGAGCATAAAATTACTGCAATATGATTTACTTATCTTTCTTTATATTTATACTACAAATTGCAAGACATCCTAGAAACTCTTTTGTATATTTTATAAATTGTACCTAGTCCTTGGAAATACCAAAATTCTCTAACGAATATCTTCCTTCATATTTTTTTATAATTAAATCCATAAATATTTTATGTATTACTCACATAGCCTCAATCAGGAGCAAAGCATAAAACCTCTTATTAAATTAGTTTTTTCCTTAAAAGTCACTTTCACTTTGTCCTTGTTATCTTCCCTCTGTGAATTGATATTTTTAATTTCAAGTCTAATCTATTGTTATTTATTGATTTTAAGTGCACCTAATATTCATCATAATTGCTCATAAACAAGCATGTTAAATTTTTAGATTCAGATTTGTCATAATTTTTTTCAGAATTTACAACAATTCCTAACCTAAAAAGAGCCCATTGATAGACAAATTACTAAGATGCCACTGTTGTAAATTCTCAATTATTCACCGTAGTCTCCTTTTTCTCATATATAATTATTGCATTCATAATTTTTCACATGTTGTTGTGAAATTACCATATTTCTCAGCATATAAGACATGCCAGGGTATAAGACGCACCCCGATTTTTTAGAAGATTTTTCAAGAAAAAAGTATATTGGTTCACCAAGGCATTTAGGAAGGGCCACATCGTGTATCATTTCCAGCCGCGATTAAGTCCGTATCCAGTAACATTTACAGAAAATATTAGGGCGTGATAACAGTTAAATATAACGTTTTAGATAACCTTCATTCATAAAACAAATAGGGATGATCTAAAACATATATAATTGCTTCTTGACTTGTATAGCTAAATGTGCCCGGCGTGAACTCGGCAGTCGTATTAGTTAAAGCTATCGGAGTGCGCAGCACCGATAGTGCTTACTTAAACTTATGTTCAAGATGATATTTTAATATAATGGGATAAATAATAAATGGAATGCATATGTAATAACAATACATACGTTTAACTAGTTCTTTTTCATCTGCAACTCTTTTTGCCTCTTACATAACGATTTTGATCGATACAGCAAAACCAAACTTTCTCTGTTCTACTATCCATCACTACATTCTCTAGTTGTGGCCATTTAAGAGTGACTTTATGAAGAGTATGCTTCTCTTATCACATCAGCTTCAGTTTTTCCTTGTTTTCTCCATTCACGAATCATTTTTTTCTGTGGGAGATGGACCAAAATGACGTGCTGCTGCTCGGTTTCCATGCGTTCTTGTGTATTGAATTGCCTGAAGCTTTTAACTTATAACTTAGGCATATCTTGTCACTTTTGTAGCCATTGCAATCTCAGTACATGTAATGTTATTTATGCTAGATATGTATAAAATATTCATGGCATCGACACGAATTCTACTGTTCTGTGGTATTAATCGCATTATTCAACTGGCTCATAAGAAACTAAAACATCAAAGCACACTGAAATTGTAATCACTGTGAGCGGACATGTATTAAAGCGTAATAATGAAAATGCATCCTCGGAATTGACGTTGCATAAGGTATTACTGTATATATTGAGAAATTTTTCACTATTGTTATTAATAATATATATTTTATTGTTTTTGCAATGGATGATTGCCAGTTATTCTATTTGGGGATGAGTGTGCTCATTAGTGTCAGTATTGAGATCAGTAATAATCTTACCTTTGGATTATAAGACGCAGGTTGATTTTGGAGGTCATTTTTCTGGAAAAAAAGTGCATTTTATATGCCGAGAAATTCGGTATATCTAATAAACTATGCATTATTACAATTGAAAACCTCATTTGGTTTTTTATACTTTATTTAGGAATTGTGACAAACTACAAGGACATCAAAGTCTTCCTTCAAGGAAAGGGATACAAATTTGAATCTGATACTGATACTGAAGTGATTGCTAAGCTTGTGGATCATCTGCACAATCAACATCCAAATTATTCATTCCGAGAATTGGTGGAGCAAGTTATTGAGCAGCTGGTATGTATTTATTTAGAGTTAATAATGGTTTCCTTGCCAGTTTTGTTTTATTACTAATTGTTGTCATTTTATGACATTTTCCACAATTCCCATAACCATTTGAAATTTTAGAAAGGGTGACAATGATATTTAATTCATAAAATTAAAGCATAGGTACTACATATTACCAAATTAAGTTAATTCTTCATCTTAATTAATGCGCAAATTAAAAAGTCTCTTTTTTCTTAAATCTATGAAAATAGATATATTATCTTCGATTTAGCTACTGTATTTTTCGGTCTATAAGACACACTCATGTATAAGATGCACTCATAAAAATAGGATCCTTTTCCACTTTTAAAATTTTTTTTACTCTTAACCCTCGGATGTGGTCGCCTATTTTACAAATGATATTCAGGTCGCTGAGTGTCATACACCCAGTCCTTTCTTAGGTACTTTTGGGTGGATTTAACTGTCAGGGCGATGTATCTGTTATTGTAAAATTAAAATAAGCATATGATAAACTTAAAAAGAATGAAAAAGCGATGTATTTTCATGTCTTTTTTACTATCTATATCTTTGTATAGTTTTCAATAATCTTAGGTCTCTGATTTCTCCATATGCACAGATATCTTCTTCTGGCAGTTATCACAAAAGAAGTTGCAATCTTCTTGGCAAATGTGTACACTGCATTGTGCCCAAATCGATTCAGTTTTACGATCCTTCACTTTACATAGTTGACATCGGAAATATTTGTCTTTTATGTTAAAATTTCATCAACATTTGTTTCTGTAGCGTTTTATGTTGTAAACTTACAACAGGTGTATAAAAGATGTGCAGAAAGGCTCTGAAGGTTAGCACAAATATTAATTTGTGGCTGGATAAGACCTATAGCTAAATCTTTCAAAAATAGCTTTCTGGATTTATACTTTGTAGGTGGGTCTTCTGTTGAAAACAGCACAATAAACATTTTATAACACAAACACTAACCAACTATGCAAAGATCCAAAGAATAATGAATAAAAACTGCCAGTTTATACAGTCAAACTCGTTTATAATGAGCACGGTTGTAACGAGTTCACGGCTATAGTGAGCAAATGCTACCTCCAAGATAAGTTTACGAGCATTTACATACAAATATTTCACGTATATAACGAGCATGCTTCACGGATATATCGAGCAAACTTTGACCACTTCTCACTGTCTCAAACGCGGCGGCGGTCAGCCCCTTCAATCCTCATAGTGACCCAAAATATGTAACCTTGTGTTCTCGAGTCCAGCCTCTACACCCTATCCCTCGGGGAGGTTAAAGACTGCGGCATTGTTGTTAAAAAATAATCCCTTCGTCCAAACCAAGAATTCCCAACTTGCAGGTACAGTGGCACTCGCGGAGGTCCTTTGTCCTCTCCTCCCAACCCCCAGCTCTTTTACAGCCAGGAGGTTGTGTTTGGAAGGGGGTAAGGGGTAAGGGCATGTACAATGGCGCCCACCCCCATCGCTCAGCCGAATGCACCCAACACCCTTTCCCACGTAAAGATGGGAAATCCCACGTTTAATCCGTCTCCTCATTAACTCTTCCTGGAATTGGTATGCTCACAGTTTGCAAAGAAAGTTCGTAGCATTGATCACAAAAATCAGTTGAGATTTTGCCCTTGAATGAGTAACATGTCCGTACATAAAAGGAAGTGTTTGTCTATTCGCGAAAAGGTTGATATTATTCGAGAGTTAGAACGTGGTAAAAAAATGTTGAAGTGTGTAAAAAATTTAATTTATCGTCGTCTACGCTTTCAACCTTATGGAAAAACAAAGAAGCGATTTTATCTGCACTAGAGAACAACCTAACAACGAACAAGAAAATGAGGAAGTGTGACTTGGGTACTGTTGATCAAGCACTTCTGGAGTGGTTTAAGAGGCAGAGAAATGCTGGTTTCACCATCAAGGTACAGGCAGATAAATTTGCAAAACAGTTAGGACACGAGAACTTCACATGCAATAACGGGTGGCTTGATCGTTTTAAAAATCGGCATAACATTGTTTATTCGAAAGGCCCTATCAGCAGATTCAAAAACGGCAAGTGAATGGGTGAAAAGTGTTTGGGAGGAGTGTCAAAAAGGTTACAGAGAAGAAGACATGTACAATGCCGACAAAACTGGACTGTTTTACAACATGATGCCTGATGCAACGTTTAAATTCAAAGGTGACAAATGTGTTGGTGGCAAAAGACCTAAGAATCATTTAACAGTTTTAATGTGCGCAAACATAAATGGGACTGAAATTGATGGAATGATATGATCCGAAGATCCTATGCAGACAGGCATAAGCTGTGAAAGTTGGAACAATTTTTGAAACGAGAAAAAAGTCTGCTATGACCGGGAATTGAACCCGGGTCTTCCACTTGCCGGGCGGATATTCTACCCCTGAACTATCGTAGCAGAACATTTTCTCTCGTTTCTGAACACGGATGTTTTCCTTGTGGGACGGAACTAGCCAAGCTAATATCAAACTGCCCCGACAGATGTCCTCAAAGAGGATCATAGAAAGAAACTCCTTCCTCTCAAATGGTGAGATTGCCAAACATGAAATTGATGGGATGATATGATCCGAAGATCTTGGCAATCTCACCATTTGAGAGGAAGGAGTTTCTTTCTATGATCCTCTTTGAGGACATCTGTCGGGGCAGTTTGATATTAGCTTGGCTAGTTCCGTCCCACAAGGAAAACATCCGTGTTCAGAAACGAGAGAAAATGTTCTGCTACGATAGTTCAGGGGTAGAATATCCGCCCGGCAAGTGGAAGACCCGGGTTCAATTCCCGGTCATAGCAGACTTTTTTCTCGTTTCAAAAATTGTTCCAATAAATGGGACTGACAAAAAAAAACTTTTTGTTATTGGTAAGTTACAAAAGCCACGTTGTTTAAAAAATGTAAAGAAGCTTCCCGTTGAATATGCAGCTAATAAAAAGGCATGGATGACTTCCAATATTTTTCAGCAATATGTAAGTCAGTGGAACAACAAGTTACGGAGGAAAAATAGAAACATTCTACTCCTTGTCGATAACTGTTCTGCGCACCCACATATGCTGGAGTTATCCAATGTAAAACTGGTGTTTTGCCTCCAAATGCGACTTCTATTTTGCAGCCAATGGACATGGGGATAATTAAAAGTTTTAAATGCCATTTCAAGCGATTTTTTGTTCTACAGTTGGTTGAAAGTAGGGAAAGAGGTTTAGATGGCAACGACTCTGTATTGGATGCAATTCATTTGATGACAGATGCATGTTTCACCTACAACGATCATAAACTGTTTTCGAATGTCTGGTTTAATATCGGGAGAATTTTCGATTGATAACCATAACGTTGATGAAGATCAGAATGGCTTAAAGAAAATGGAATTGCGAATTTTGACCATGTAAATGACATTGACAATTTTGTTCATGTTGATGATGACTTGATTACCAGTGGAATTCCTACGGAGAGTGAAATAATAGAGACAGTATAAAGCACAGCAGACAGTGATGAAGGCAAATGTGTCGAAGAGACAATCCTTACTCAGGATGCTGTAGAAACATTAAATGATTTTTTTGAAAACATTGACATTTCCGATGGTGTTTTTAGTGCACTAAGTGTAATAAGAGGAAACTTAAGAGACTTCAAAGTGAAATCTATGAAACAGGCTACTATTCAAAGTTATTTTTGTAAAAAGGGGAGTGATTAAGGATGCAGCTGTGAGTAAATTTTATATGTACCTATGTTTACTCTAAATTCTCTAGTTTATTCTCATTTTTAGGTTTTTTCATAAATTTACTAAATAAACTTTCTGTTTATATATTCACTTTTACTTCTTATGTCTTATTTCACCTTATGCATGCATGCTTTTGCCTTCACGGATATTAAGTTTAACGGCTATAACGAGCAAAACTAAACGGTCCCGTGGCGCTCGTTATAGCCAAGTTTGACTGTATATATTTTTAATATTAAAAAATATTACACAAGCACGGTCGGTGGGTGTAATGCACCCAGAGCTCGGGCAAATTTTTTTTTTTATTTTTCCAAAGTTGTAATCACACTAAAATCTGTCGCAAATCTCTCAAAATGTTTCAAAACTCAGCTACTCTAATAGAATGAAGTTATCAGCATTTCGGAAAAGAAAAATATTGACATTTTAAAATATTCTGGGTGTGATACACCCAGGCGACCGTGCTCAAGGGTTAAATACATTTCTTTAAATAAGAGCATAAGATTCATCAGTGTTTAAAAAACAACATAAAGTAAGTTATTTATTGGTTATCTATTAGTTTAATAATTTTGAAAATATACCTTATTTACTCGCATTTAAGCTGCACTTTTTTTTCCAAATCTTTCGTCTCCAGAATGAGGATAAGACTTAGGTGCAAGGAAAGAATCGAAAAAAGTCAAAAATGTGAAATAATCCTTAAAATTCACTAGGAATTTGCTAAATGGCTGGGCAATTCAATGTACAGGATGTGAGGTACAAAAATATTACATAATCACTGCAACAAATTTAAATAGAGAGAGAAATATTGTTGTTATTGATGATGGAGTTACGGACGTCAGATTTTGCAGGTGTGATCACTACGTTAATGTCAGGGGCTTGCAAAAAAATACCATAGTCTTGTGAATATTGAGACCTTGTCACAGTTTAGTGTCATACTCTGATAATTCTATCTTGAGAAACATGTTGGTAGTATTTTTTTCAGTTCGAAAGTCGAGATTTTTTGTCGCTTTCCACATGCAGCATATGTATTTGGTTAAAAGGCTGTGCATCTTGCGATTTTCTATAATATTGTCCCTCGTATCCTGCAAAATGAATATATTGCTGATTGATTACAATTCATTCACTAAAACACTTGATTATTATAAATTATAACAATAAGAATAGTACATATTGAACACAAGTGTTGGAAGTTATGTGTACTTCACAGTAAACCTCCTTCTCTACCAAAAACTGTGTCATGAGAATTTGAAAACTGTGTGTATCTAAATTTTAAGTGAAATATTTTATTGGTGTTGACTTTATTGTATAAGGCGCAGCATGATTTTAGGACACATTTTTGAGAAAAAGTAGTGCTTCTTATACATCAGAAAATACTGTATTCAAAATGTTTACTGTTAAACAGAATACCACATACAACTATTGCAGAATATTCATTCAGAAATGTCATGACTCTTGGCTATTAGCATAAATTTACTTACTATTAATAGCTATTTTCTCTTTTTAAATACTGGAACTTGTACTTATCTTTATTTTAGATGTACGTGTCTTCAAATACCATTTAAAAATAAAATATATTTGCAAAAATTATGTATTTATAGATGTCTAGCTACCCATGTTTTCATCAGATTTACCTGTCAAATTCTACCAAAAGACTTTATAATCTCATATTAAAATATAATGTCATAGCCGTATTAAGGGGGAGGCCACATGGGCCTTGGCCCAGGGCCTCCCTTCAGAGGGGGGCCTCAAAATTTGGAGAGGAAAAATAAAACAGAGACTCAAAAGTCAGAAATACTTATGAACTATTAGACATGAGGAAAAAAACATAAAAATAGCCTGTTTGGTTTTTACATTGATTTTTTAATAAATATATAATACGAAATTGTGATTTTACTTTATCCTTTCTGTTTATTTAATATTTTAATTTTTCCAGTATTTCTTTATACTTCCCAGCCAGGGGCGGATTGGTAATATGGGAGACTGGGCCAGTATTAAATTTAAATATTGTAATATTGTTATTGTATTACTATGATAATTGGTTTAAATGTAGTAGCCCTATTATAAAGAAATTTTATTATTTTTATTAAAATAGTTGCAAGATATTATTCAACATATTTTCATCTGCATTTTTAACAATGAGATAATGAATTCTTAAAGTGATTAAAGTATAATTAAAAAAACAGTCGCCCGGACCAGTTTAGGATCAGCAGTCTGCCCCTGCCTCCATCCACCCACCCCCTAAATAGCGTATTACTGTATATTGCTGTTCTCTATGAAATCAGTTAGTTAGTAACTGTCACAACATTTTACAATCAATGCAAAAAATTGATAAATAAGATGTGCTCTGCAAATGGGGGCTCAAAAAAGTTAGGGTTATCAACTCCAAATGAAAAATATAATATTGCTCTATATCCGAGTATTTATAGTAAACATTCATTAGCTTTCATAAAGAACATATTTTGTCATATTTTATAAATTACTATACAAGGAATAACAAGATGATCCAAACAGAACTTATGATTTGAAGCTTTCCCGGCGAATCATCATGGTGAATTTTTCTCGGGTTTCCAACCGGGTTGTCTCGGAGATTTCTTCCGACGTTTCGGCGACTAGCTCTGTCACCATCTTCAGGGATCCCTGAAGATGGCGACAGAGCTAGTCGCCGAAACGTCGGAAGAAATCTCCGAGACAACCCGGTTGGAAACCCGAGAAAAATTCACCAGAACTTATGATGCCTACTTTCCATTTAATCATTTATTTCATACTTATATTGGCTTTAATAGCTTTAAAGTCATCACGAATATGTAGCTCTTTGTGTTTCCAAATCTCATAATTTAGTGTTATAAAATACTACAAATACATTCGAATGGAATATTAAATTGATCACACGTATTTTTGTGGCAAAAATAACAGTTCATGAGAATTGTACAATTTAACTATGAGTATGACAAACCATGTCTTACTTAGTGGGGCAACAACTGTATCTCCTTAGGTTTGATAGGGAGAGATGTACTGAGTCATGATGAAGTCACTTCTTCTGAGTTCGACTCATGTGAGGTTTTATTATTTATTGAAATTGCTTGCTTTATCTTTTTTCATAATACTCAAGTCAATACATAATGAATGATGAGCATTATGATTTTATAATCTTAACTTAAATATTAAATACTATGCCAAGTATATTTTTCATTATGATGGAACTAAACAAAAAATTTTAAATCAAATGACTCATTTTAAACTACATACCTGTAGTTAAATGTTCCATAACAATGGTTAATATATTTAGACACATTATGCTAAAGAAGTAAATTTCAATGCTCATAAAATGAAAAATATTCTGCTATTATATTTTAATGAAACAATATATGGATTATCTATTGCTTTAAATAGGAAGGAGCATTTGCTCTATGCTTTAAGAGCAAATATTTCCCCGGAGAATGTGTAGCTACACGTCGAGGTAGCCCTCTGTTGGTAGGGATCAAAGCCAAGACCAAGCTGGCTACTGATCACATTCCAATCCTCTACAGTAAAGGTATTGTGACCTGCCATTGTTTTCTGTATTATATTGCACACAATAGCATGTTAAATATTTATGCACATTTGCTTTGCTATCCTGAAAATGGTTCTTTTAAATTAAAAACATTCATTGTGTTTTTGCGCTTATTTGTACTAAAATATATAGTAATAAATACTTTAAAAGGCTATTTGAAGCTTGGCTTTCATAACCTAGATAGCAAAGCAACATTTATTATGAGTTCAACTTTCAAATATTTAAACCGCTAAGCTTGGCTAATTTGCTTATTTATGATTGACATCTACAATAAAAAATTTGATGCATATATATATATATATAATCTTGAGGAAAAGGAAAGATAGTGATGACGGTGGCAACAAGGTGTTGGAGGGAGCCCAGTGGACACTTACCAAGTTGGTGAGCCGCTGGGGGTGTTGAAGTAACACATGTAAAAACACAAAAATTAAAACTTTTGTTTTAGTGTGTTTATATTTATATATCAGTGGTTTCTTGACATTTTTGTAATGCCAGTGTGAAGTGTGTGTATTCAAGTATATGCAGCTGAAAATGAGGTGTTCTTGATTTACTAAGTCATTAGGACCACATTCTATTTTACTTAAATCAATACTTTTTGCAGTTTTAACATCAGATTTGATCCATGTAATGGAAGAGTAAAACCAATAATATTGCAGTAGATTTTTAGTCATGCCTTGTATAAGTTTTTCTGACGTTGAATTGATATAGACATGATATTCTTGTATGAAACAAGATAGGTTTTAGTTATTTTTTCCATTTGGATGACCAGGATTGTTTGTTTGTCCTTTGTTGCCTTTTTTAAAGAAGTCTTTGAGTTGAATTTGTTGTTTCTCATTCTCTCTTTAGGCAAATGAGCTTTCCATTTACTTTCTTTTATGCTATGCCTTGGACTAATAAATCCTCAAAATTCATTATTTGCTGACTATATTTAGACATGAGGAGAATCTTTTTCAGTTATGCCTATAGCATTTCATCTTAAAAGTCTTTTTATAGTATATTATTGGATAACAAAATTATCTTTCTGCTTCTTATCTGCTGGTGTATTTTTGGGATATGCATTTTCTAGGTTTTCTCCAATTTTTTTATATTTCATCTTAGTTTTATATTTCTTCCATAAGAAATCTCTTTGTGGTAACATTGGATATTATTTATGGGAATTATTTGTCATATATTATCTTATAATGATCTAATAATTTACATTATCAATTTTGGAAATTGAACCAATCATCATGAACTCAGCAAATAAATCATTATGCTAATAGACAAACTCAAGCAGTGATGCCTTGTTCATCTCTGAGGAATTATAAATGCCAAATTTTGTGTGTGGACATATTTTTCAGATAAACTGTAGTGAATCATATTTGGCTTAAGAATCTATTTGAACAGCTGTATCCTACTCATCACACCCATCTTCATAGGCTAATTTTCAAGAAATAAACTAAAATTTTGGGTCACATGAAGAGTCTCTCCCCCAGCACTACCTGAAGGGGGAAATTCTTCAGGTGGAGTGGGCTGGGAGGAGATTCTTCAGGTGGAGCATTCTAACCCTCAACCACTTGATCCAACCTGGGAGAAGAAATAGAATGAATCCAACCCCCAACCACTTAACCCAACCCGAGGCTTGGAAATATTGGATCACATAAAGAATCTCCCTCCCCCCCACATGGGGGGATATTCTTCAGGTAGAGTGGGCTGGGGGGGAGACTCTTCAGGTGGACTACCTGGGGAGGGGGAAAGATTCTTCAGTTGGACTATCTGGGAAAAAGGAGATTTTTCAGGTGATCCAAAATTTCTTCATAGAATTTTAAATACGTTTTCCTTTATATGAAGAATTTACACTGCCAGAATCTTATATTTGCTTCTTATTTTCTGGGATCAATAACTTTTCACTGGCAGTCCATAATATGCATACATTTTGGTTGTCTGCTGTCTCAAGATTCTGCATTTCTGACTAAATTAACATTGAGGAAGTTAATGAGGCATATGCATTGCTATTTGAAATGACATCTCTGGAAGTGGGTCAAACTGTTTACCTAAATTACAGACTTGTGCTTTGAAATAAAGGAATAATCATAAAATTTATTCTTATTTTATTTCATCCAAATAAATTTAAGATTAATCTTTTGGTAAGTACTTTTGAATTTCTAGATACTTAATGAGTAAACATATCATTTCTGTTACTGGAAGTTTGCTCTGCATTGGTCAAAACTACCAACATGTTTGGGTACCAAGTGAGACAGTTAAAATGCTCAGTGTAATGAATACTATGGATTTTTCTACTTATAAACATATACTATTCTGATATGCTGTGTTATATTATATATGGAATCATTCCCTACTCTGTGGTTACTAACATTCTGGCAAATCTATGCTATTAAATTTGACTAACAAATTGGGTAGTGCATGGCATAACCAAGGTAATATGTCTTAATTGCTTAGAAATGGTTTATGGATTTTTTTACCACTGGTGTGTTGAGGTTTAGCTTCTAATGTGATTTGCTTAACAGGTTTTGAGTATTCAATCACTCAGAGTATTTCTTCTCAGTCTGTTTTCGGTTTCCTCTATCAACATAGCATTTGTGAGCATGAATGGGTGATTTTATTAACACAGTTTTGAAACATCAACTGTATATTGTTCACTTATTGATTTATTTGCATTTTAAAAATTTATGTGAATGGAATTTTGACAAATCAATGAAATTTTCCATTTACTTAAATTTTATTTTAAAAAGAAAGTTAAATATTGATATTTCCAAACAAAAATATTTCTTTTTGTTCTTAAAAATACCTTGGCTTATAATTTTCTGTTATTATTTAAAATACGCTCTGCATTGATACAGAAAAAACATGCATATATTTTGTGCATAAATGTTTAAAAGGAGATTTTTTCTTTCTTCGTCTGCATGACCTGAAACTACTGACGTACCCTCACAACAGAAGCTGGTGATGAAGGTACACACATTTATTTATCTAACCTTTAAGCAGGGCTTGAAAAATGCAATTTGCACTGAGGTACCTGAAAAATATGTGAGATGCAATTTGATGGACTTATCATTATTAATAACTGATAATTTTCATGAATGCCATATCAAACAAAAGTTCTATTTTTCAAGACCTGCAGCAAAATATTCTCCTCTGGTTGTATTCATAGTTATTAGTGTACAACCTTTTTTGTTTAATAATTTAGCCAACTGGATGATGCATTTTTGTAAAGTAAAAATTTTCTAAGCATATAGTAGACATCATATTTATCTATGTTGAGGTAATAGAGCACAGATCTCAAACTCAAATTGCATTGGGACTGAGTGGATAATTTTGAAATATATGGCAGACCACATGTAACAATACTGGTTCTTAGTATCAGTGCTGTAGTCATAAAAAAGCAAAGGGTATACGGAAGTAAAACTTTGAGGGGGAGAAGGAATCTTACCCAATTTTTTAAGAGAAAAGTACATGACTATAATGTTACGATGGCAGGAGAAAATGTATGAGCTTATGTACTTTGAATTTCTTTGAAAATTTTAAAAGGAGTAATTAGCTGTTTTTTTCAATCAACCTGTATAATTTCTCATATACGCATATACGCCATTTGTTCGAAAAAGCAGAGGGTATACCCTATTCATTCAAAAATAGCAGAGGATATACAGTGTATACCACCGTATACCCTCCACTACAGCACTGCTTAGTATTATGTTGAAAGTATAACACACCACTAAGAATGGTAATTATTTCAATAAAAACTAAATATTGCACCATTCCTTAGAATTACACATTTTATCATTGTTTTATATTACTATTTCATCCCATGATTACACTATTTTACAATCTACCAACTGTAGGTTCAAAATAATGAGAGGGCTGTAGTGTTGAACTGGCAGGATGCATGTGTCCTGCAGGCGGTGAGTTTGAGATCCCTCTATTAAACAAGCTAATTTGTTTTGTTATGCTTATTTTTTATCGAATTAAGTATGAATCTGCCTCCTTTCATTCGTATTTATTTATCCGTTTTTAATAAAATAAACTGCACAGACAATTAAGGATGATTTTTAACAATATTAACTTACATCTTTTTTCAATTTCACTATTTATTTTTGTTTCTTAAATTATTTTTTTACCCAACAATATTCCTAAGATTTCACTTTTCATTCTATTAAGACAGGTTAACTTACTTCTACTCCTGTATTTTACCAATGTATCTCTAAAAAATAGTTTGCCACTGTGTTAACACTATTAGTAAAAACAAATTTTTCGAAAGTTTTACTTATTTTTTGTGGAAATTGATTCAGAATAATATTGTTCGAGTGATTGTGGCATAAAAGACATTGATTTCTGGTCTCTCATAAGACAAATCATTGGAATAAATATCATCCTGTTGGCTTAAGTTTTGTTACAACTTGTTTATAAAAACCATCTAACTACACAGTACATAAGGTGTGCTGTTCACTCTTTTCTAGTTTCTTTGTTCTTTTATAGAGTGTGATTTTCAGGGGCATCATCAGGCATTTGTTCTCAGGCTATGGGGATTATTACCCACTCAAGGTTTTTTATTTTCTCTTCAAAGTATATGTATAAACAGTAATTATATGGTCAGCATTGTATATATTTAAGTAATGCCATGTACATAATTACTAAAAATATTCTTCTGTATTACTTTATTGGTATTACACTCCACATTGGCAGTAGAATTAAAGCACATTTCTTGAATCATTGACTTCAAGCTTAGCCAAATATTGTAGATAAAACAAAGTTAAAATTAATCAATTCGTGTACATATTAAACTGAAATGGAGAGGGATTTCCACTAGTTCTTGAGACAATATTCCCTTTTTTGGTGAATATACTAGCAATGAATATTGAAATTCAAATTTATTAATTTTTTGCTTGTTCAAGTTTGTAATGAGTATATAAGTTTTAAAATTCAGATTTCATTACATTTGAATTGTCAATGCACTAGATTAGTTGACCCCTGGAATTAACATTTAAAGTTTAATAAATATTATTATTTTGCAAAAAAACTTTCCAATTTCCTTCTTAAAATCCGCCACCTCATTCAGCACTTTTACCTGCGATATCAATTTAGCCAAATCATATGAATGAGCCTGGCATAGCTCTTTATATAAGGATCTTTTACTAATAATGTCGTGTAGTGTGGTTAATGGTGGTGGATTGAATTTTTGATAGCTTTTTAAGAGTTGTGTGTTTTTCTACGCTTCTGACCTTTTAGTGTTTGCAGTTTAAATTATTTATGTGAAGATAAAGTTTACAATTCCTCTTAAAAATTGTGATTTATTATTTTTCATTATCCCAGGATATTGTTTTTTTATTTCTATGCATACTAGCTTAGTATATATATTTCGAAATTGATGTAAGATTCATCTAAATTGTATGCAATTTGTGTAAAACTATACACTTACTAATACCTGGTGATGTCCTTGGAAATGCACCCTTATTTTTTAATAGTTTTCAATAATTTATCCAGTTTATTTTCTAATTATGATAACCTGGTGGATTATGGCTTGATATTTTTATTTTATTCCCTATGTATTTTATTTTAAACTTGTGATGTATTATCTTCTCCAAATAGAAAATATAAGCAACCATATTAATTGTTAGATATAATTAAATTTAAACTAAAATTTTAAAATGTCTCAATTAAACAGTTTTGTTATATTTTTAGATATTAAATGGGAAAATTGCTCATTTTATAATGATACAATTGGAAATGTATCTAATAGAAATTTGAAGCATGATCCTTGAAAACCATCTGTTTTGGTAAATTATTTGGTTTGTATTATGGTGTTAGAAACCACATGAGGAAATTGAGGAATGCAAATGGAATATGAACATTGCATGATTAATAATATTTAGATTTCTGAAAATTTATGGAATGACTTCAAAAATAAACTTAAACATATTGGTCCTTCATTGTCAAAAGTGCATGAAGTTTGCTTGTGTTAACTGTATGTAAATTTTTAAATAATTTCCTTAATTCATGCTAAATTTCTTCTTTCCAACATATTTGGAAAGAGATGTTGTGATTAGCGAAGCATGTTAAATAATTATATGAAAGAGCCAATATTCACATTTAAATTCCCTAAAATGTGTCACACTATATTTATTTACAATGTATTGTATTATAAATCAAAAACAAAAATCTAATTTTATTTAGATCATTATGTACTTATTACCTAGAGTGAACAAGTTTTAAAAGAACCTGTGAAGCAGTATAAATGAAGCAATTTAAAATATTGTCACGTTTACCATGCGTAGGGATCTCTCGACTCCAAAAAAAACTGGCCACGTCAGAACTCCAAGCCGTAATCGGCATTTATTAATTTGTAAAAAAAACAAAAGAATGAAATACCAAAAGGTCAGAAGAAAGGCAACGGCCGACACTCCGAAGTTCCTTTGCCCCGCTTCCATCTCACCACACTGTTTTTCCCAAAAATTATGACATTGTCAAGATAGACTAGGCATATCTTCCAATTCAGTTCATGCAGAACGGTCTCCATAAGTCTCTTGAATGTTGCAGATGCATTACATAGGCCAAAGGGCATCGTGTTAAATTGCCATAACCCATTTCCCATAGAGAACGCATTCTTTTCTCTATCCTCCGGATGGATTTCAACCTGCCAGTAACCGCTCTTTAAATCCAGCGTCAAAAACCACTTGGCTCCTGTTAGAGTGTCCAGGGTATCATCAATCCTTGGCAGAGGGTAACTATCCTTCTTGGTTATGTCATTTAATCGCCGATAATCCACGCAAAATCTAGTGGCCCCGTCCTTCTTAACGAGGACCACAGGGGATGTCCAGGAACTCTGGGATTGTTCGATTACCCCTTGCATTTGCATGTCTAGTAACATTTTTTCAACTTCATCCTGTTTGGCAAAAGGTACATGTCTCTGTGACTGCTTAATGGGAATGGCTTCATTCGTATTGATTCGGTGTTGTACGCGAATACATCTTGAAATTTGCACAATAAGGCTTCCAACTGACGAACTTCTTCCTCTCCCAGAGTTCCGCTCGCCTTATGTAAAAGGTCTTTCAATACGTCCAGACAACACTTTCCTTTCATCACCGGCAATACCCCTCCATTGATTTTGGTAACAATGGATACAGGTTCGCAGCTGCCGACGATAGTCCCCTTGGAAATCTTTTGATCAAAGTCCCTCAGATTGGCGATCCTTACCAGAACAGGTCGGGAGGCAGCTCTCACTAATGTTTTTCCCAAAAGCAAGCCTCGACAGCAGATGTCCTATTTTGGCGACTCTATTATTCCTACAATGCCACCATTCCCATTGCCTCCTATGATGGCCGGTATAATTGATTGTCCTAGTGGGTAGGATGATGTCCTCCATAATTCTTACTTCCACACACTTAAAGGAATTTTGACCACTTGGCACTGCCATGACAATTTCTTCATTTCCGATCTTCAAGATGCGCGAATAAAGATCCAAGATCATTCCATGAGTCTCCATAAAATCTAAACCCAGAATCACGTCATCCACTATGTCCGCCACCAGCACCCTGTGCTTCATACTCATCTGGTGAACTTTTACCTGTAGCCATTGTAAGATCGTACTTTCCCTCTGTTGGCTTCATCCTCCACTTGGGCGCTGTGCCAATTTTGATGACCATATTTGAAGCTCTGATGTCCACCACCATCTGACATTCCTGGCCAAATATCTTACCATCGACCACCAGGCTATCCTTACCGCATTGGAGTTGGAAGACCTTTAACCTCGCTGACGGGGCCTGATACATTCTAGCCAACCTTCGCCCCTCACAGCTGGCTACTGTGCGTTTCCCTGGTCGACAGAGGCTCGCGACTCATTTATTGTCCTGGAAGTTTTTGCACTGTGCCTTCACATGTCCTTTCTCTCCACAAGTCCAGCAACGAGGCCCCCCTCGACTCCTGAGCTCCCTACTTCTTGTATTATCAGTCCGGGGATTCCTTATCTTCTCGAGCAATTCCTTAAACATTTTTTCCATCGTCATTTCCTGATTCTCACTTTCCTCAACATGTACCACTCAAACTTTTGCATGTCCTCTAGATGCGGGTTTGGCCATTTCAAATTCCAAGGTGAGAGTTAAAGCATCGACTAAGGATTTAGGTCTTCCCAAGCACAATGCCTGTTGTGTATCAACATCTCTCAGCCTGTCTGTAAAGATCTGTACTCGCAACTGCTCAGAAAATTCTTGCAGTGCCGTGGGATATGCCAATCTTATTAGATGGGCGATTTCAGCTTATAGCTCTTGCAAACTCCCACCTTTTGGCATTTATTCTTCAGCTGCACCTGATAAACTTGTTGTAAATCCCAGTCACCGTACCGCATTTCCAAATGTGATACCAAAATGTTAAAATTCTGTTGCTGCCCCTCGGGGATGGTTGCAGGATGTCTCCTTGCAATTCCACTATTAATGATGCTGCCTTCTCCGCGTCGCTCCACCTATTGGTAGTGGCGGCTGCTTTGAACTGCCTAACGTACACACCACGATCTAGTACCATCAAAGGTTGGTGGCCTCACCTTCATAGTCATGCAGGAGCGTTCTTCTCGTCTATCTTCCCCCCATCTTTTCAATTCCACGTACCTGTTCTCCAATTGCCTTACCTGGTTGATCAGGCTGCTTTCCACTTTTTTCTTTCCTCCATTTCCTTCTTTATTTCTTCCATCTCGGCCCGCACGCCATTGACTAACGTTTCCATTTTCAGACCCTGCTCCTTAAATTCATGTTTCATCTCACCTTGGCCTTGTTTCATTTCATCCTGCCTTCATCATACTAGTTATAACTTTCAGTTGTTCCTCCATCTCTGTTGCTCCTCTCCTCATAACCGGCATTTAAAGTCCGACGCGAAGGGAAAAAAACCCGCCAAAGTTCCGGAGACTTTTGAGTCGTTATGTCGATCCCACTTCTGACACCAGTGTTGCGTTTACCACGTGTAGGGATCTCTCAACTCCAAATAAACTGGCCATGTCAGAACTCCAAGCCGGAATCTGCGTTTATTAATTAGTAAAAAAAACAAAGGAATGAAATACCAAAAGGTCAAAATAAAGGCAACGGCCAACACTCTGAAGTTCCTTTGCTCCACTTCCATCTCGCCACACTCTTTTTTTCCTCTCTTCCACACTCCTCGTGCCTCCCGTGTTGTGACCCCTTCTCGACATTTGCTCTTCCTTTTTATCCCCCCGGTGAATCATCCGGAATGTTCTTGGTGGGTAGGCAGGAGTTCTTCCCGAAGGTTCTCGGTGGGTAGGCAGGGGTTCTTCCTGAAGGTTCTCGGTGGACAGGCGGGGGTTGTTCCAGATGAACTGGACGGCCAGTCAGATGCATGAAACAGAGTGAGAGTTTCTCCCAAGCGACCGCGACTCTATGTTGCGACAGCTCGGGCACCGAGGCTGAAGATATGGCTCGTCACAATAACTTCTTGTGCTTGATCTGTTGCAACTTTATATTACATTGCATGAATTTCATGTGCATAGAATGTTTTCATCATTATTTCTTAAGATGAAACTTGCTATGGCTGTTGAAGCATACATTCAGCTCATGTTTGTTTACTTTATAAACAAGCAAATTTATTGGTTATGACTTGTAATTCTGATAATGAAGTAGTCATGAATGAAACTTGAAGTAGTTTGCTATTTGAATGGAAAAAGTTTATGTTTGCTTAAAAAGCATGCTTGTGTTCTGTTATTGATATTCTTGTCTTCCTTTTTTATGTTTTTTCAACTTCCCCTCCCCCAGATGCTGAGGCAAAAACAGTGGCAGGTATTTCATTTTTTATGTCTTCTAATTTCTTCCTTCTTGTATCACTAACATTAATGAATCAATTATTATCTTGACTAACAGTATATTTTCTTTGATGATATTTCCAGGTTTTAAGAAATGAATTAATTTTTTATATTGGCAATACTTTATTTTTTTTGATTAATTTTTGGTTGTGCTCTTATATTGCAACCAATCAAAATGTTAATTTTTTGTTGCACTATTCAATTTATTTTATTTATATTACTTATCCAGTTTAAAAGTTATTTACAAATTATTTGAATCTTTTCCTGCTTCAAAGGCACTGTTAATGTAATTAATTTTTATTGGCTTGAGCTTTTCCTAGTTGAATTATTTAATGTAAACCTTGATAGAAAAATAATTATCATTATATGAAGAATTCACCCCTTATTATTGGCCCTTTATACTGCTATTAATTGATTACTATAAGAACATTTTTTACTGAGAATTTTTATAATTTTAGATCACAGACCCCAAGGCCGAGATATGCCTACAATGCATCGCTCTAGTTCCACAGCTGAATTTCAGCCAATCGAAGACAAAGAAGTGGAATACTTTTTTGCATCAGATGCTAGTGCTGTTATTGAGCACACAAACAGAGTCATTTTTCTTGAGGTACAAAGCAGATTGTTACTAATATTCTTCTTTGATTGTTACAAGGATGTTTTCTGGGATATAGATTTTAGATCTCACCCTCATATATCCTAGATCAGTGTTTTTCAAAGCACAGGTCACAACCCAGCACTGAGTGGCAGAATATAATAAGCTGGGTTGCAAGAATGGCGACAATACTGCAAGCATTCATTATTAATACAGATAAAAACAGTGCTCAAATTGGACAGGAATACATGAGAACACCATTCCACTTGATACAAAATGAAGCCCATAGCATTACCATTGTTTAACAAATCAAATGAGAATATTCCGGTTACTAGCATTCCTATTATTAAAATTTTCTAATTTGAGCACTGGATGAAATATATCAAAACATGAGCGGAGACTCCATTGGACTGTTAGGTGAATGGTTATCTTTTGAGGTTTATTACTTTTTATTGAGTGCCTATGAAAACTCGGATCATAAGGTTTTATTTATTTATTTATTTTTGGAAATTGCAAGGATTACCACTATCCTTCACTGGGTCAGGAGACAAAAAGTTTGAAAAGCACTGTACTAGATCATTTTTCATCTCATATGGCAATTGGTATCGAAATTCTTTTGTGAAACAATGCATGAAATTATTTTAAAATATTTCGCATGCAGGTAGTTTTAAAAAATTTACGGTTTTTTGTTACCCCATTAGTTCATGGTTACTTCTGAAAAATGGTGTTGGAATGTCTTTCATTGAAAAAATTCTGATGCATTTCAATATGCATCTTTTCGTTCTTGTGTTGTTATTTTCTCATTGAGACAATGTAATTTTTACTTGTGTTTATATAATATTCAGAAATATTTTGCTCTCATGTAATGAGATGAAATATTTTTTAGGATGATGATGTTGCAGCTGTACGTGAAGGCATTTTAAGTATTCATCGTCACAAGAGATCATTGGATGACCCCCATCTTCGTGAAATCACTACACTGAAAATGGAGATACAGCAGATTATGAAAGGTGCAATTGCATTTACTCATTGTTTTATACTGAAACTACTGTTTTTGCTTTGCCATTTAAAAATGTCCCCAGGCTCTCCTGTTGTAATAAATTTGCTATTTTTTAATCACTTTTAATTTTTTAAATTTCTCCCTTGTGAAATGTATGAGATGTTATGTAAGTATTCAAATTAATCATATAATTGATGTTTTAAGTTTTTAAAGGGTTTTGATTCCCCTCTCAGGTAACTACAGTTTCTTTATGCAGAAGGAAATCTTCGAACAGCCAGAATCTGTGGTGAATACAATGAGAGGCAGAGTCAACTTTGAGAATAAGACTGTCATACTTGGTGGAATTAAGGTGAGATTACATTTAAGTGCAACATTTGATGAACCTAATAATAGAAATATAATTACATTTTCTTTCATGAAGAATGAATTCAGTTTTAAGCGATATTTGACATGCAACATATGTGCATTTGAAATAAAAAATTAATTTAAATGAAGTAAAAGGACTTCCAGGTTTAGAGGCTGATTCTAATATATTTTAAAATGATAGTAAAAAGTGGCTTGCATATATTCCCAGGCGAGGAGAGATTTGAAGCTGGAGTTGAATCCAGGATGTTTAGAAGAAATGTTTTAGATTTATATATGTGTTAAATCTTTCCCATCAACAAAAAATTTGATAGATATTAGATGAATAGTTTAGGATTCTCAACCTCTCATGCACGAGTACTTAATTACACCATCGCCGCATTAGGGAATGAAAGAACTATTTATTAGGTAGAGAGAAGTGATAGTACATATTCAAGGATTTTTATGTGATTACAATCTTATTATAATTTTAAAATGTCCGTAAAACTTCAATTTTAACATGCTTATCAGTGGAATATATCTGATCAAGAACTTAACTTATCCTTATTCCATTGTTTTCAATGGAAAAGTTATTTTCTGTACACATATTTTTCATAGCTCAATGATTTAAATGCAGCTCTTGCATAAATTGAGAGATATTGTACAGGGGATGGAAGTCACACAGCCTCCAAAGCATTTTGTATACTTAACACCTGAGGGTCAGAATGGGTAGACCCCAACTGAGGTGGCTGAATAGTAAGAATTGAAATGCTGGTTCTTGCTTTCAAAAATAATGTGTGCCCATATAAAAATATAGCATAATCGGACTATTTCCTTTTAATAACACAATACTTAAGTGTATTTTGTCTGAAAATTTTCATTTAAAATGTACTTATAAATTGCGAAGAATTTCATCAGTTTATTTTAGATGCCATTTATACATGTAAAGATATGACTATTAGAAATTGTGTTTTTGTATAATATGACTGATTTTTTACCCTATGAAAAATAATGTAGATGTCTGTAAATAAAAATATTTGCTTTGGAGAGCCAAGATGTGCCTTCATATGTTTTCCAAATCCACTAATAAATATTTGTGCCATTGCAGTTATTGCTAAAATTTGAAAAGTCATATTGGGTTTTGACTTTTAAGATGTCAGGAAAATTTAATTTATATCTTTTTAACAAACTTATGATTTGCGTAAAATAACACGTTTTAATTTATTTTATGATATTTGTAAGCATTAATTTATAAAAATCTGCATTTAAGGATTACATACCAGAGATCAAGCGATGCAGAAGACTGATGGTCATCGGTTGTGGCACAAGCTATCACAGTGCCGTTGCTACTAGGCAGCTGCTGGAAGAACTTACAGAATTGCCTGTTATGGTTGAGTTGGCCTCTGATTTCCTTGACCGAAACACTCCTGTATTCAGGGATGATGTCTGCTTCTTCATTTCACAATCTGGTACAGCAAAATATCTTATTCAATCTACCATTACTCTTCCTTCTGTCTTCGCTTCCCTCTTCTTGGATTGTCATTTATGATGCTCTCTTTTTCTATTTTCTTAAATCTTCTTTGTGCAATTTATTATCTAAATCCTCCTCCATAAATCTAGTACTCCGTTCATTTGGTTTTACTTGGGACTAACCTGTTTTCACAGTATGCGGCTCAAATACGTTTTCGTGGATTAAGTTTGGAAGGACCTTGTCTTGCACAAAATAATTTAAGTTTTGAACAGTTTGAGTCAGCCTGATCAAGGCTGACGCAAACTGCCCAAAATGCTACATTCCTTTTGGGGAGGCATGGTTCTCGTGGAGCGCTTCATGTTTGCACCCCCACTTGCATATATTTGAGTGATGTTAGTGAGCTGAATTAGTTTATATTAAAATATCTAAGGCCTAAGTATGCTTTGTATCGGTAAATTAAAATATGATACTGTCCTAACCCTTCTCTCTGCCCCATTAGCAAAAGAATTTCTATTCCAAAAAGCCCTGCATAAAATTCATTATTTGTCTCTACCTTGAGAGCTATCCATCAGTTTTCTTTTAAATATGTTAAATGTGTATTGTATTTTATAATCAGTTTTCTGTAGAATTAAAGGCATATTTATCTTATGAATTAAGTAGTGACAGTCTAGAAAATAAATTGTTGCAATATATGAAATGATAACCAAGTAATCATTCAATAGAGATAATATAATTCTTAAAATGAAAGAAAGGAAAACACCACTTATTAAAAAAAAGTACAACCGGTTTCAGTAATCAAATGTCATTTTTGGGTACAAACTATCACTGTCAGTTGCTTTGATTTTATATATTTTATATATATATATATATATATATATATATATATATATATATATATATATATTCTATGTGGGATCTCAAAGTCAATCCTAACCTTCACACTCCGTAGAAATCCTACACCCACATCCTACCTTTACTCCAATCAGGAAATCCCCTCTTCCACCTCACATAAGGACTTGGGTGTAACTTTCGATTCTAAACTTATGTTTGCTAACCACATCAACAAAATCACATCCACTGCCATGTCAATAGTTGGCCTCCTCCATAGATTCACCGAACTCAGGATCCCTATGCTCTCAAATCTGTTATTATCCCCTGTGTACTACCCCTTCTTGAGTACTATTCCCCCATATGGCCATGTGGTCCTCAGCCTCCCCATCAACCCTCTCTCCTCTTAAGCATTCACTTAACTTTTTCCTCACAATAGTTCGATATCGGGCCCCAAATTTCCGCATCTTAACGCGAGACCAAATTTTTTCTACTCTCCGTTTAACCCCTCTCCCCTTCAGATCTAAAATCGCCAATTTGAAATTTCTTTACCTTGTAACAAATGGCTGCTGCTGATCAAACGTCACCTCCTTCTTTCTTCGTGTATTTCCCTGCCCTATCCGTAACTTCAGACTCCTTTATCAACCCAAATTTCTCCTCTCCATATCCCAAAGATCCATGTTCTACCATATCCCACAATCCTTCAACTCCCTATTATCCCTCAATCCCTCCCTCGACCTGTTTACATCACTTCTCTCATACAGCTCCTCAATAATGAGAAACTAACCAGTAGCCCTTCTCAGCCCATTTACATCATCATTTCATCAAATATCTTATTCATTTATCATTGTTGTTATAGTTGATTGTTATTGTTGATTCTGTTATTGTTAATAATTTGTTACAATATCCAATGTAAAAGGCCAAGTCTGGCTGTTGTTGGATAATTCTTAATAAATAAATAAAAGATGACATTTAATCATTGAAACCTGGATCGTATTTCTGTTTAAAAAAGGTGGTGTTTTCTACTATGTTATTTTACCTTTCTTTCATTTTAAGAAATGGAATACCACAAAGTTACAGCTAACCAAATATATTTTACAATATAATTCTATTAAAGCAAGAATGCATTAACACTAATCATTATAAAAAATGTAAATGATAATTTTGGTCAAGTTTTATATTTTAAACATGATTAAATTAATGTATTTTCCTACTCATTATTACATAACAACAATTGTTTAAAATATAATAAATGAATAATTTCCTTTTCCTGCTCTTCCTCACAACTACTTCCCATTTTACCTACTCCATGCAGTGGCGTAACTATAGCTTTTGGGCCCCTAACAAAAAATCTCTCAGGGCCCCACTTAATAATTGAATATTTGTTAGTGTGTTCTGAGTGTAATGGATATTAATAGAAATAACATAAATATAGAATTTTGATAAACAAAGTATTTATATTTTGTTATGAATAATTAAATTTATAAATTATTATAAACAATGGATGCATGGGTGAGGGCCCCCTTGGTCTTGGGCCCTTATGCGATCGCGTAACTTGCATACCCATATTTACGCCACTGACTCCATGATAGAAAATCTTTCAATGTCCCTTTCTCAATCCTTCAGGGCACGCTTACAGAACTCTGGCCTGTGAAATATTCATCATTTATCATTATTATATTGCATATATGGTAGTAATATAGCTCTATGCTACCTTTTAATGTATTTTATACAGAGCCAGCTAGGAAAATTATGGGTCCCAATGCAAAATGTGCTTGTTGGGCCTTTTACATGTCAAAAACTTTCAATATTAAATTTAACTAAATAAAGCAACCTCTCTCATTACGACGGTTTGATATTTTTAAATGCATGTACTTTACAATTACAACAAATATTTTTTGAGAGCTGGGTCTCTGTAGGCACAGCGTTCTGTGCAGTTGCACCACCATCAAGTTGGCCCTGATTTTATATATACAGTACTCAACCTTTTATCTGTAATTCCCAAAACCAGATTCACTTGAAATCCAGAATTTTTTAAAATCTGGTTCGTGATTAATTTTCATTCTCACCACTTTATGTTGATGGCGCTCCCGCCACTTTGTTTCCAACTTGTTGTTAATGTACGTAAAAACAAAAATGTACCACAAGAAATTAAAATAGCTCATTCAACTGAATCACTGCCAACTGTAATTGTCATATAATGAACTGCACTAGCACTTGCAACTGTTCAGTTGTCATTGCATTGCATACTTGTTGTATCATTTATGGACTTCAATTTTGACCAATCATGTAGAAAATACTTTCTGTGATTGTACACATTAAAATTTTAAGGACGATTATATTTGACGCTGTCACATGTGTATTTGTTCCAAACGTGCTTTCATGTAGTAGTTGTTGCAGCTCACTGCCGCTCTCTAGAAGCTGCTGCCTGTGTGCGGTGCACTTATTGCACCCATGGTAAGCGCATCCTTGTGCAAAGAGCTCTGGTCTGTACATTTTACAGAGTGAATAGCAACCATGACTGAGGAGATGAGATTTAATTGAAAATTATCCAATAAAGTAACACAGTTATTATTTCTCGTATTGTCACTAATATTCATTATCTTAACTATTTAGGTACTTTTAGTGTAAATTATTTTTAAAGCACTGCATGTATGTGCTAGACAAGGGATGGCATATAAGTGGCACTTGTGTGATTTTACTTGTCAAATGCAAGCTTGTATTTTCTGTTTAAATTCTGAAATTTCTTCAAGAAGGAATAGACTAGTGGCACGCAAAAAGACTTGATTCACTTTACTTTCTGGACATGCAACACAAAAATCTTTTGCCATCCCTGCGCTAGATTTTTTAACCTGAAATCCGGAAAATTCCAAAATTCAGACATCATCTGGTCCCAAGCTTTCTGGATAAGAGGTTGAGTACTGTAATATATTTTTATTGTTTTTCTTCTTTTAAATCATTGTCCAAATTTTACCATATCAATCAATTCATGTCTACAGTGAGCCTACCTTTAAAAAGTCTTCAAATTTTATTCTATGCCGTAGTCTTTTCTTTACCGAATTTAATTCTTGCTTATTTTGTCACTTGAATGTATGAAATTTTCTAACATTACTTTTTTGTAAATCATGTCTTTCTAAGAGCATAAAATTGTTATTTGAAGTGCTTTCTAAATATGGATAGCATTACTTTAGTGACTGCTATTTTCTTAGCTTGTTTACTGTATATCTTTATTAAATAAATTGATATTGAATTGCTTGGCATTCATATACACTTGCACTGCAAACCAAAGGAAATTCATCCATTACGACTGATACTTTGCAATAGATAATGCTGAACCATAGTATGCCATTAAGAATGGATGTGATTTCTTAATATAAAGAAATTTTATTTCATCATTCATAAATTTTATGGGTGAGTGATGTGATTCAACATACAATTTTAAAATGAAGCCAATATAAAAACTTCAGCAATTCTCAAACTTTGTCAAATTTTTACTAGTTGTTAGTGTAAAAATTGAATTAACCATGTAATAAACTTTGGTTGGATGTTTTGTAGTCTCTATTTTTGTATTACAGGTAAAGTTTGATTTTAAGATTTCTGAAGGAATTTTACGTAATGAAACACCTCATAAACAGCATTATATATTTTAAATATTGCTGCTTCATTCCTTTACATTTATATGATGTCTTATTATTATTTTCATGTCATTGTTTATCACCTTTATTCTTGAGGGTAAAGTTTCTGTTGAACCAAAGCTATCTTTTCATTTTTCATCTCCCCATTTCTAATGAGGTATTGATTTTTTGTATATTTTTAAGTGGACCTCATGCTACGAATAAATTTTTATCCTTTAAAAGTTTTCCATTACAGTAGTAACATGAATAGCTGCATGTGAGTTAGGTTAATTCAATTTAAACTGTGATTTATACTGTAAGCTAATTTATTTTGTTTTCATTTTATATTAATCATGAAATCCAAGCAAAATTGCTTTCATTGTTAGAACTAATAAGATTGAAATTTAGGCTAGAATAAAATGTTTTTTTTTAAACCTTTATTATTATTAAAAATTCATATTCTAGGTGAGACTGCTGACACCTTGATGGCACTGCGATACTGCAAGCAAAGAGGTGCATTAATTGTTGGTATTACAAATACTGTTGGTAGTTCTATTTGTCGAGAGTCACACTGTGGTGTTCACATAAATGCTGGCCCAGAAATTGGTGTTGCCTCTACTAAGGCATACACATCACAGTTTATATCTATGGTCATGTTTGCTCTTGTGATGAGTGAAGATCGCATTTCACTTAAGAGTAGAAGAGCTGAGGTATGTTGGAAATTTTCTCTTCCACCTTAATTATTAGGAAGCTTGTGCGATAGGATCAAGGAATGGAATTTTCCATTTACTACATGAATGTATGAAGACCATCAATCGAAAGTCATAATCATATTTTATTTGTAGATTATTGAGGGTTTGTGCAAGTTGGATGAACAAATCCGTGAAGTACTTAAGCTCGACGATGCTGTGATGAAGTTGGCTGAAGATTTGTTTCAACAAAAATCTCTTCTTATAATGGGTCGAGGTTACAATTTTGCCACTTGCATGGAAGGAGCATTGGTGGGGACAATTTATATTTATAATTGCTTGCTAATTTATTCTTGTGGAGGATGCATTTAAAAATTCATATTTATTTGCAGAAAGTGAAAGAGTTGACATACATGCACAGCGAGGGTATTATGGCTGGAGAATTGAAACATGGACCTTTGGCATTAGTTGATAAAGCGATGCCAGTAATAATGATTGTCACCAGAGATCCAGTATATGTGGTATGTTATTTTTGCACATTACTCATGATGATCAAGTTTTAGATGATATGACTTAAAGTAAAATTTCTTGTTCTGTATTGTAGTTCTTATGTGAATAATAAAAAGCTTTACAGGAGATATGTACAATGACACAATGGTTAATTTGGAAAAATGTCATAAGATGTAATCTGTGATATTAGGAAAACCACTAGTTAATAAAACATTTATTTGGATATTTTATCAGTGATATACATATAGCAAATCTAAATGTTTTTGGCTGAGAGCATGCAAGTGATTGTTGCATTCAAAGAAAGACAAACCCTTTTGACTCAGTCATGTTTCATAATGACCAGGTAAGAGAAATAGCTTTCCTATAACTTGTGTTAATTATTTTTTATTGTGGTTTTCCCCATTTCACTAATTATTGCTTTTTGCAATTTTTTACTAATTAGCCACTGTGTTGTGCCTCTACTGAATGACTAGTATATAGAAAGCTAAATATTTGTTAATGTGGTTCTTAAATTTTTGAAAAAAAAAAAGAGCTATGGTTATTGTGAAACAAGTTTTCATTTTGAAACTACTTTTCATATGATATTGTTTTTAGTTTTCAATTATGAATAATTAAAAAATGAATCGTAAAGATGAGGGTTACTTCTGTAGTAACAAAACAACTTAATCATTATGTACCTACAAATTTCCCATTTTTTTTATGCAAACATTTTAATTTCTCTCTAGAAGCTATGGTAGCTTTGTAGTTGACAATGTCTTTGGTTAACCTGTCTGTAATTAAAGTCACAATAAGTTTATTTGTTTAAATTATCAAACAAAAAACTAAATCTTTGGTAAAAATTTCAAATTAAAATAGTTTTGTCAGGTAATGGGTTAAGTAAACGTGATGTTCATGTCAGCTAGAAAGAAGAGTTTTTGATGAGCACAAATAGATGTTGTTTTATATTTCTGAAGCTATCATGAATTATTTATTTTCTTTCCACAGAAATGTATGAATGCATTACAGCAGGTAACAGCTCGAGAAGGAAGACCGATTGTTATTTGTGAAGTGGGAGATGATGAAACTAAACAATTTGCATCAAGAGTTTTAGAAGTGCCTCACACTGTTGATTGTCTTCAGGTATGAAGATCAGAATAATAATCAATCAGAAATATTAATGAAAACCATTTAGATATAAACTGAATGATTGTATTTGGCTTACACTTGCAGGGCATCCTCACGGTAATCCCAATACAACTTCTGTCATACCATATTGCCGTCCTGCGTGGCTGTAACGTCGACTGCCCAAGAAATTTGGCAAAATCTGTCACTGTTGAGTGAATGTGAAGAGAGTTGATGTTTTGTTGTATATTCCAGGCTATGAATCATCATTTTGGGTGGTGTCTGTTGTTGAAAGGTGGTGGGGTGTCTTGTTGTAAAGCTTAACCATTTGTATAATCCCCCTCTCCATGAGAGCTACCAGCACACTACTAGCCAAAGTCTCCCGAATGAGGAGCATATACATCAAATTCTCAAAACATGCATCTTTCAGTAAACTTAAAATCCTGATTTATGGAAACTGAAGGGACTTATCGTAGCCTCTCTGGAATCAAAATGAGCATTTGAAATTTTAAAGCACAATGTAAGTAATTGACGATTCTTATCAAGGAAAGAGTAGAAAAACAGAGCTAAAAGAGAAATAAAATTTTAAGTACTTATATATTGTATAAAAAAGGATGGACAAAGTGTTTTGCATGAAGATCTTTTAAATTGTTATACATTTATCATTCCAAAAATTTGGATTTTTTAATAAAAATTGGACAGTCAAAGATTGTATCTTTATTTCATATTTTACAGACGTATTTCAGCTCTCTGTGGCAGAGATTTCTTCTGAAAGCAAATATCCTGAACGTTTTCAGACTAGCTCTTCATTAAAATTTAATTTTAGATTTCTGCTTTTATTAATTATTTTATTTGTGTACCTTAAAGTCTTAAATTTTCGAACGATTTGATGCAGCTTGTGTGTGTTTTATTCTAAAGCTATGTTTTAGACTATAAGTTATATTTGTCAATTTAATTTAATAAGATTAGCTTTTTGAAGGCAATGGGCAACTGATCTTTAGAATAAATCACATTTGGATATTAAGTAAATTCCATTCTAACAAATTATACCACTGCTGTGTATATCAGGTAGAAAAAATACATAGTCAATCCTAAACAGACTTGCAGTGAATTTTTCTCGGGTTTCCAGACAGGTAAGAATGGTGTCTTCCGATGTTTCGGCATCATTCTCTTGTGCCATATTCAGGGAACTCCTGAGTGCCATGCCATTTGTCTGTCCACCGAGGGTTGGTGGCCTGTCTCCCATTGGCTGTTGAATTGGCCTATGGCAGAGCACAGCATCTCCTCAGACCACCACATCAACTTCACCAAGGCCAAAGTGGTCACAAAGGCAAGCGGCTTTTGGGAGAGGCTGGTGAAGGAAGCCATCGAGATTAGGCTGCACAAGAACACACTTAACAGGGACACAGGATTCCCGCTCAGCAAAGTGTGGAATCCCATACTCCCCAAAATTGTGGAACGCCATAGGCCAACTTAACAGCCAATGGGAGACGGGCCACCAACCCTCGGTGGATATATAAGCATGGACAGACAAATGGCACGGCACTCAGGAGTTCCCTAAAGATGGCGCAAGAGAATGGTGCCAAAACGTCGGAAGACACCATTCTTACCTGGCTGGAAACCCAAGAAAAATTCACCACATCCATTCACCAGGAAAGCATCAGATCATTCTAAACAGACTTCATCTAAAAAAGTTACAAGTTAAAAATTTTTGTATAGAGATTTAAGTAAAACCAATAGGAAATGAAAACTGGAATTTTAATTTGTAGTCTGACCCTTACATCAATTTCAGATAAGTAAAACCCTTTCCCTATAGAAATTTTAATACAGACCTCTGTCAGATGGTTGTTATCTAATTAAAGTTACAGAAAAGCTGTTATCTATTTTTTTCTGCTCAAGTTTTATGGATGTGCTGCAAATGTCAGATTCATCAACAATTGCAATCTCAGAATTTGTTAACTTCTTGGGAGAATCACACTTCAGGAAAAGCTTTGACAAAGAGCAAGTTTAGTGTAGATTAAATTTTATTTATCATGTGATTTAGAGTTTTGATTCAGAAAATATTGGGAAAATGTCCCCTCAAAAAAATGAACAGAAATGCTCTATAGGAAAATGATTCTAGTTCAAGAGTGACAAAAATTTGTATTATTTTGTTTTAATTTTATATATTTATTATATTTTATATTTCTCAATGTTATTCCACTTATGGAAGATTTTTAATATTATCAAAACTTCCAGCAATATTATTTTTCTGCAATTATCCAAACTTCCCAGTATATAGTTGACTTTTATAATCCTGACCATTTAAGAAAATGCTTGTATATTACAGTGAGACCCCGATGTAGCGACACCATTTGTCCTTCACTGACATTGGTGCTAAAGTGTGGGTGGCAGTAAATCAAGGCATATGCTAGCTCTATCTAATCATAAGACGGAAGTTCTGTTCAAAATGATTCATGGGCAGTAAGCAGGGTTGGCACTATATAGGGGGGTGCTAAATTGGGGTCTGATTGGACTCACATTAGATCTAGAGAAATATTTTAAAGGATAAACTTAATATTTTTAAAATTACAGTAACGTATTTCATATCTTTGATGTTGAAACTATAAATAATTGATCAACAATTATTCATTTAGAAACCTTTTTCCTTCATCTATTCCTTGGAAAAATACATGGACCTTACTTGTAGCATTGCCTTTAACTATTGTTACTATCCTTGCATCTGTGATAGCTGTGGTTGGGTACGTGGCAGAAAATAGGCAGCCTCTTGTAAGTTATCTAGCAATTATCAAGGCATTAGAAGATCGTATTTTGCATGCACTTTGTAGTTATCTCAGATACCTGGTACTTATTATATTTTTCTATTATTACTTAAAGTTGATATTATAATTATCCAGTAATAAGTTGCAAATACAAAATCTAGGTGGGAATATATTCCTGTTGATTTTCTGAGAGATCATATGGGTATCTTATGTCACTATTGGTGTATTGAAGTATACCACATAACTAGTTAAATCGTCCATCGAAAACAAGATGTAAATATGAGTCCAGGTAGCCTTAGCTGTATTTTTTTGACTACGAAATATTTCACCCAATAAAACCCCTCCTCTCATCATTACTTTATTTTTTCTATCCAATATAGCCATCTCTCTCTACATTTATTTATGTAGAAGAGAATTTAAATGTTCCTAAATGTCATAAGAATAACAATCCTAAACCACTACATTCAATTGTGGATTCTATATCTTAAAAACAAGTGATGGTAATAATTTTCACAAATGCAGAATGAAAATGTGTCTTCTTCAATTGGTATTTATGATGTCTTACACAACTCACAAGGAAGAAATGATATATCAAATGAATTCTACTTTCCTCAACTTCTACTGACAATTTCTGCATTTTTACTCAATTGTACCCGATTGATAAACTTATATTACCGATTCAAAGGTGTCACTGGTATTTAATGTTCTGGTTACCGATTTTGTTATCATTGAGTTAATTTTCAATAAATCCCAAATAACTAACATCATTGTCATTTTAGTGGCTTGAATGAGACGGCAAAAGAAATTGAATGTTACTAATGAACTACTTTTGTGGGAAAAGCGGCCGATGAATAATCATTAGGACGATAATTTATTTGTGGAAAAACGCAAGCAATCCAAGCCACAAAATATTACCTAATAGTACTCAAGGCATCAGTTGAAACAATTTTTACTGGAATGCTTCACAATTTGAGATCAAAATTATAATATATAACTTCATAAAAGACATACACTTCATAACTTATTAACAATACATAAACATTACCAGGTAAGTTACAATTAAGAACAAAGATGAAAATTGTGGGCAAAACATTATCTAGTCATCAGTAATATTTAAAAATAAAATATCCCAGTTGATTAATCAAAAACTCTATTACATTATTGCCAATGAAGAAATATTTAGAGAATTGAACCTAAATACCTGGTTTTTAAATTACATTTATAAATACAATATAAATAACAAAAGATGGGAAGAGCCGAAGTTAATTTAATATAGGAATAATTACCAAATAATTTTAATTCACCTTTAAAATTATACACCGAAAGAATATAAAATCACTTATTGCCGCTAAAAATAGATGAACCAAGATTGTAAGACGTCTTTATGTATAAATATATCTTTTGACTTTTTTCCTCATCTAAAAAAATAACCAAATGAAAACAAAGAAGTTATGGTCAGCGCAGTAGAAGGCTTAAGTCATGTTGATATTAGTTGTAAATAAAAAAAGAACACTTTTATCAGTTATTATAGCTTAATAAATTATTTTAAAATATAAAAATCTTCATTCATACCTTTGTTGTGGTATTTAACCTTTTGATTATAATTATGATACTTTTATTGATTACACCAGATCTTTCACTCGCACAGGGTGGTGGATTGGTACTCAGTAGTGGAGTAAATATTGTAGTTTTCGGTATGGCTGCTCCAGCAGCTTGTACAAGATTTAGTGATAACTACGATCTCAAGGAGGAACTAGGAAAGTAAGTACAATCATTTACTTATATCTTCGAGTTACTAGTGAGTTTTGTTCTGCGTGATATCTGTCCCGAAAAAAGCTACAAAGCGCCGCCACTATCGAGCAGACGACACAAAACCCGATGTGCTTCAGTAGATGTAAATTTACTTGGTTAGTGCTAAAAAATGTAGATAACGACAATATTTTTACTCTTTTGATTTAAGTTGAAATAGGTAGAATTTCATCAAAAAATTTAAACTATGGAATCCTCGTCTATCATGCTGAAATCCCTCTTAACCATTGTAAGGATTGTATGTTTGCGTCGTAGCTGTCAAAAGTAATTCACGTTTTACTAAATCGCACTATTGGATATATAAAAAATATTTTATTTCTGCTTAAAGTATTTTTCTGTGTGCGAATAAACTTCATCTGTATATGTACAACGTGAGACACGGTAAGAGTGGATTTGAAGTGTCAATCTTCCTAATCAATAATCGTAAGGAAACGGTAGGACGCCGTCGTGTTGTCAGCAAGAGGGAAGCTTTACCTAGAACCGCGTATTTTAAATTGAAATATTCAACGCTGTGTTTGCGAGCAGCATAACTTTCTGGCGCACATCCCTATATTCTAGGAGCGTATGGATGGTGGCTGGTTATTTTAGAGCATTTTGCGCTCTCATATATTTGAACTCAAAACTTTTATTTTAGTTTTTAAATAAGAGTTTAAAACATCTCTAAATATGTTGCCTTTGAACTTTTTAGCGTGTTTAGCGGCTATTGTATTTTTTATTCTTATACCTTTATTTCGTTCGTTGTTGCCCAAGTCATAATCGTTTTTTTGGCTAGGAATATGAAATCACATTAGTTACTATAAAAATATGTTTTCTATCATCTAGGGATAGAGTAGGAAACAAAGCGCCGCGTTTACTTTGCTGGCTGCATATTGATTCTCGTTCAAACCTATGAACCGGTATTCGTGCTTTTGTAGTTTTATCGTGATAATTTAATTATGTGGAATTAAAATTGCCATGCAACTCAGAGAGTACAATATGATAAGATCTTATTCTATCTTTTTTTAAGTTTGCTTTATCTTTTATACTTAACGAACTTATCGTCAACGTTTCTAATTTTGTTAGCATGAATTTAGGCACTTTCTCATTTTGTGAAAAGCTTTTCGTTTTTAAATGAAAATTTCCACGGTTATTCGATGGCACTTATTATTCTTATAGATTGCAAATCTTTATTATACGATTTGAATATCGAGGAAATATTCTCGGTTTCGTGTAAAATTGTTTATATCATATAATATATGCTGACATCAATGCAACATTCCGCGCATTTACGGATAAGATTTTTTTTGTTATTATTCGTCGAGTTCATTGCCTCGTTTTTACTTCCATCTCTAGCTTCGGGCGAAAATAGCGTTTTTTGGTACACCTGCTTGCTTATGCGTTATTAAATGTTTTGAATAATTTTTACTTTACCGTTAGAAAATTTATCCGAAAATAGTTTGCATTTTCTTTTATCCTTGGGTGTAAATATTGTTTCCATAGTCTTATTAATTATATTAGTCCCGTGAATTTTTTCGCACCGTGGAGCATTTCCCGGGTGAATGAAATAATGTCACATACTCATTTCTGGATTACGTGTATAAATCGAGCGGAGATTATCCTTTGAGGATGTGCGAGTTATGCATCTCGTGTGTAGATGGCATTCGAAGCATTCTCGGAATTTAACCGGAAACTACAATTCGGTTGTCACGGATTTTCCCTCTCCTTCCGTCGCAAGATTCTAAGCTAATCCCTTCCCTCTCCCTCAAACGAGCCCTCCCTCACTCCCAACCTTCCCGGGTCTTCCTCCCAATCCCCCTCCCGAGATTCTGATTCTTTCCCCTCCCCGCCCTCACGCACGCTTTCTCCCCCACCCATTTCCCTTTCTCCATCCACTATCTCCCCCACCCCTTCCTCCTCCGCTCACCACTCCGCCTGGCCTATTTTCGGGGACCAGTCTCGCCCCTCAACACCGCCCATCAGAAACCCTAAACTTTATTTTTGGGACGCGGCCCCGCGTCTACTCCGCGTGCCAGCGCTTGTTCTCTTTTCCTCTCTGTGATTCCTTTGCACGCGAACAAATGCCTCTCCTTTTGTCGCAAATTCGTCCGATCCTCCCCCCACCCCCGCACCCCTTCAACCGCCCTCTCGCCCCCCCCCCTCCCGCCCCCGGACCCCTCAACCCTCCCCCTTTTCTCGGAACCCCATTGTCTCTTCTTCCCCACACCTCCGCCCCCATCCCCCACCCTCTCCCCAACCTGCCTCTTCCCGATCTATAACTTCCGCCACGGATTTCTTTTCGATCTGCACGCTTCCTCCTCTACCTCTCTCTTTATTTTTTCTCTTGACTCTCTCTCTTTACTCCTCTTTCTCTCCATCATCTTCTCCCTCCTCCTCCTCCTCCCTCTCGCATTCCTCTCCACTACGGCGGGAGCTTCGTGTTTACGCATTCAACTCTCTCTCTCTCTCTCTCCTTGCGCTGGATTTCCCTGCGAAGTTGGTTTTAACGCACTACGCTACGGTGGAACTCGCTTTGATATCCGAACTTCGGTCTTTGAAGGCTGGAAAATGGCCGGAGAGACTTAAAAAGGGTTCATCGCTCAGCGATGAATGGTGCGGTGGATTTGTAAGGGGAGTTTTGATCGTCGAGCTTGTCATCTCCGGCGGAGTGCTAGTATAATCGATGCAGAATCCTATTTTGCGTCGTTGCTAACGGTTACCCCGAAGAGGCAACAGGGACGGAGCGGTGACGCTGTTATCGACTAACGTTTTGCCGGGGGTTTTATTTACATGCATCGAAAAAATTTCTCTTCGATCGAGTTTCGTCGCAATGTTATTTTATTTTTTCATCTCCGTTCTCGTCGAAACGAGCGATTAATTAACCCCGTTTGAATGATCTACCGTTAAAGTGCCTCTCCGTCGTATTATTTTTTATCCGGCGGCTGTTAAGCTTTCCCCGGAGACGTATCGGGCATAATCTCCGGAATCCCTCGTGGAAATTGGCTCCCGAGTCCAAATCCCGAGATTTGCTTTTTCTTCCATTCTGGGCCCGCGATTCCGCCAATTTTGTGCGAAGGGAAAGTAAATTAATCGCCACGGGTAGCGCTTCTTTTTTGTTTTTGATTTAAAGAGGCGGAGGAGGGAGCAGTCTTTCGTAGACGAAAGTTTTCCGCGGGATTTTAATTCACTCTATCCCGACGAAAAAGGTCCACCGCACACGAGGAGGGCTTCGTTTCCACGTAAATGATTAATCGCTCGGATCGGAGGCGATTGGAGGAGTGGGAGGGAGTGGAGTGGGGGAGGTGCTCGGAGCGAGGCGGACCTGTCTTTTATTTCCGGCGGCGGATCATTTCCACGAGAAAAAAAAACACGAATAGACTCGCCCGTTCGTATTGTAGCGAGTTTAACTTTCTCTCCGTCGCATGCTTCCATTCATCGCCCGGAGTTATTAATGGATATTTCTTTAAGATGACGTAACGCTGGCGGACGCTGTGTGGAAGGCGCCTGAAACGGACGCTCGATTTCGGGGTCTTAATTTGTCATCCGCGTCCTCGAATGCCGCGTCCGCGTCCCGATGTTTGTTTATTCGTAAGGACACGCGCGGCGAGGGAGATTGGGATCGAAAGGATCGCGTATTAAAATTCGGCGAAGAAGGAGAGAGAGGGTGAGAGAAAAAAAACGTTTCGTTAAAAGGAGGGAATGCGAGAATCGGTTTTAGATTCCAACTTCCGAAGTCGCTTTGTCGTTTCATTTTAAAATAACGACAGCGAGCGGGTCGCGATTGTTCAGAAGAATCGCATTGTCTGTGAAGCCTCGGCCGACTTCGATTGTTTCTTTTCCTTCAGTCGTCTCGTTTTTTTCTTTACGCGGAACGCGTGGGGTTGGGGAGAGAGAGTCCCTTTCATTTCAGGAAAGTACGGTGACGTCATTTTCCTTAAAGGTTTTCTCCGACGCGTGGGGGAGAGGAGGGTAGATCATTCGGAGAATTACGGCCCTTTTTAATTGGCGTCGTGTCCGCCGTCGCCCCCCCCTTTTTCTCCCTTCCGCCCTTTTCTCCCCTCCCGCCCTTTTCTCCCCTCCCGCCCTTTTCTCCCCTCCCCATTTCCTCTTTCCCGCACTTTCCCCCTCCCCTTTCCCCCTTCCCTTCCCCCCCACCTTCCCTCCCACCTCCCCTTTTCCCCTCCCCTTTCCCCCTCCCCTTTCCCCCTCCCCTTTCCCCCTCCCCTTTCCCCCTCCCCTTTCCCCCTCCCCTTTCCCCCTCCCCCTTTCCCCCTCCCCCTTTCCTGTCTCCCGCCCTTTTCCCTCCCCCGAGGCCGACAACCACTCGCAACGGTGGGATCCCGAGTCGTGTAGCACTGAGGGAGCGTGTCGCGTGGCCACCGACCCGCCGCGATCTATGCGTGACGTGCGAGGTCAGCAGCCGGAGGAGGTCGCAGGTTGCGATGCGACGGTCTAAGGGTGGCGGGGAAGGGTGCCGCGGATGGGTCGGCGCCCCTCAACGGGATGCGGGAGAGGGTGGAAAGAAAGTGTTAAGGGAGTCTAGGGGAGATAGAGATGTAGCAGGGGATGGAGAGGGAGGGAAAAGTGAAGGCGTACGGGAGAGGTAAGGCAGGATCGTGGGATTAGGTTAGGTAATGACTTTATTGTGAGGAGTGGGTGGAGGAGGAGGAGGAGGCGGCGAAAAAGGGGGTGTGGTGGAGATGAGGAAAGCGGCGGGGCGGGCGGAGTAAGTAGTAGTAGTAAGGCGGAAGGAAAGGGCCGCCGGTGGAGTAGACGAGGCTTCGGGTAGCCTCGGCGTCTACCTCTCCTCTTTGGCCGCCTGGGGGACTACGCTCCTCATATCGATCCGAGGGGCGCTCCAGTTTCAATCGCATGGCAAGGGTTTTTGCGCCGGGCGGCCGCGCTCCCAGAAGCGCGCCTTCTCCGAGAGCGGTGGAGTCTTCCCTCGCTGGCTGGTGGCCGTGTCCGCGTCCGCGGCGAGGGGGCGAGGAGAGGGCCCTCGTCCAATCGATGAGGCCCTTTACCCGTTCGTCGTCTGCGTTACTCTCCTCCTTCCCTCTCCCTCCCTCATTCTCCATTCCCTACACGACTTTCGAGGGACCCCTTTTGCATATCGCGACCGCTCTCCGCCTTCGAATTATTCCTCGCCAGAAGGATAGCGATCTCTGCGCGTTTTAATGTGTGTTGCGAGATGAGGAAGGAAAAAAAGAGAGCGAGGGAGGTTAATAAGGAGCGCATGGCCGGGCCAATTAAAATCGAATCGCCGACCGTTTTATTCAGTATTCTTGGAGGGTGAGGGAGAAATTGAATCGGCGAAGTCGGCGTCGGCGGCCGCTCTCGCCCGCTGGCGCCTCCGTCGCGCGGCCTCGACAATTGAATAACGCTCCTGTCGAAACAAAAGATGCCGTTTTTATTGCATCTAGATGGGCCGAGATTGGCGGATCCTTGACCTTGTTTTCTTCTATTTCTGTCCTCTAGCGCTCCTCTCCATTCCCTTGTTTTTTTTTAATTTCTCGAATCGACTCGCAAGAGTGACGCTTATCAACCGTGAACTCGGGTCAGACTTTTTTTTCCTTCCCATCTCCTCCGATGCTCGAATTCCGCGCGTTTAAAGCTGAAGTGGTGCACGGCCCCCCTTTTTTTGCAACCGTGCCGTATCGATCGCGCGCCGTGCATCCTCTCTCTTCCCCCTCGGGCTTCGTTTCGCGGCTGACGCGATTCGAGCGCGCTTTTCAGCCACCGCGGGTTTTTATCTCTTCAGCCTCTCTCCGACCCTTTTTTTCCTCCCGCCGCGTGTCTTTTTGAGGGGCGTCCTGCTTTTTTTTTAATTTCGGCACGCATTGCGTGGGAAGCGTGGAGAAGTATCGATTTTTTCTTTGGACAAAAATAAAGGGCGTCTGTTGAATGTATCCACGGAGACGCACGGCTTCGCCGCTTTCACTTTTGCGGTGCGTTTTTTTCGAGAATCGAGTTTTTATTTCCTTCGTCCCGTCGCTGATTCGGATGGTTATTTGTTTAAAAAATCCTTGGGTTGCTAAAATTTATTTTCCATATCATCTTCTTTTTTTGCGATTGTTAAATCTGCGCGCCGCGACTCTCCCGTCATGTATTTTATCACACACGTAGAGGCAGGTACTTTTATGTTAACTTAACCTTATTGGAGAAATCATGAAAGTGGTTTTGTCCATTGCTCATTGTTAAGGAGAAGATTTTTCATTTGTAAATTACATAAAAAAAATAAGTAAAATCGCAAACTTTAACGTAACCGTTATTTCCTAAAAAAATCAAGAAAAAAGAAAGATGACGTTATTTATTTAAACCTTTAGAACCATAACGCAATTCCAGGTCGACTTCTTTGTTCTCCTAACGACGTTATTATACCGCGGCGTTCCTCCTTTTATCGTCTTTAATTCCTGTGGCATGTTTTAACCAAGCTCTGAAGCACGTTCAAGTTGCGGTTTGGCTTATGTTCCCTTGGGATCCCTTCACGGATTTTGACAATTCCTCCCTTGAAATCCGCGCTTTAGTCGAAGAAGTTTTACTCGCTGTGTCTGTGAATGCCTTTTGTATGTACTTACATACTTACATTCCTGTCTCCGACCTTAAATCGGGATATTAGAAAAGTCAACACCTATTGCATTCTTTATCTGCGCAGTTCTCCATATTCCCGGCGAAGGCTTTTATTTGCTCCAATTTTATTTAAAGTGGTGGGCTATAAAAAAAGGTCTCGAGTTCAAGTCATACTAGTTGGTATTTTACGCATGAACCATGAATGTTCAAAAATATACTTTAAACTTCCACAATAAATTTCGCCTCTTAGGTCGCCTGCATATACTTAAATGTAATTAATAAATGAAAGGACAGATTTGTGGCTAGATATTCGTAAGATAATAGTTAGTAATACGGTGCCTTTCTCTTTTGTATCTGTAATAAGTTCTATTTTCAGTATTTCCTATTTTTGTCTCTGATGCTATTTGGGTCGTGCGGTTCCTTTCTAAATTGCAAAATGCGGACGGAATTCTTGCATTATTTTCTTAAAATACTTTTCTCAATAAGGGCTATTTCCTCAAATCAGATAATAATCGGGTCGTTAGTTAAAAAGGATTTTCGAACGAGCAAAATGAGCTTCTTGCTTTAAATTTATTAATCGCTTTTTGGGGGAAATTGGCAAGAATTACTAAGACTCGATGTATTTGGATTTATCTCTGTTTTCATGATTTTTTGTATAATTCGGATCAAGGAATCAATGAGTTGTTAAATTATCTGAGAAAAGAGGAATTAGCACATTAACACTGTTTTTATGTCTTATTCTTTCGCCCCTATTAATCCATTCTTCAATTTAATGACATTTTTAGATTAGATTTTCTGACGTGTTTTCTAAAATGGTTGTTTTTTTCGAGTAGATGCTTTGAATTTCATCATTTAGGATAAGCCTTTAGCTCGTAGTTTCCGCTGCCGATCAAAATTAGACGCAGCACGTTTACTCACCTTTTTCGTTATTTTTTATGAAATTATTTGCTCGCAAAAACAGATCAAGAAATCCTCTTTTTTAATGCCCACCTAAAGCGATATCTTCGACCCTTTTGGCAAGCGTCACTCGGATATTCTCCCTTTCGTTTGTATGGCAAACGAGTTCTTCACACTCTTCGAAGCGTTTACACCGAGCACCTCGACAGTGCAACAAGTAACGTGCGCAATACCCCTACGATATCCTAATCTTTCCGCTTCAGCGTTTCCGTGATAAATGGCTCCTAGATCGCCTTCGAGATTGCGCATGCTGGACCACGCTCGATCCCGCCGTTTTTGAATGTTTATGTGCATACATACTCACATATGCGCGAATGTGAAAATTATCCGACAATCTGGAAAAACGTTTTTTTTTAAAGGGGCGTTCGCTGAACTCGAACCGTGTGGCGACAATTTGGTCCTTTTATCACGTGCACCGGTAGACTGGTGACCTATGTTCGATAATGGTTCTCTCTCTCTCCCTAATTCCATCTCGCTCAGTAGCTCTTTCGCCGGCGGCCGGGGCATCCAAGAGTGGCACCTAGACACCGGCACCCTCCTTTCCCCCATTTTTTTTTGCGTCCTCAGAGTGTCGCCTCCGCTCCCTCCTATTTCCCTCCTTCCCCCTCCCTCCCTTCCCCTCCTATCTCCCTCTCTCTCTCACTCACAATGCGACTGTGTGACTATATACTAGGCTCGCCGTGGTGTTTTAGAGAGTCCGCGCTCTCTCTCTCTCTCACACTCTCTCTTCTCATCGCGAGCCGTGCTCCTCCTCACCTCCCTGGATTTTGGCGCAATGCGCCATTGCTCTGTATACCAGATTGCACGCCCATATCTCGGGGATCGATCCCGGGGCTGACAGAAGGGGCTCCGCTGGAAGAGTCGGGTCGGGTTGTACTCTAGAAAGCAGGGAGTAAATGGTGGTATATGGGGTAGTGGTGTGCGGTGAAGATACTTTGCGGGAAAAGGGGGCAGGTTGGGTGGCGGTGGTTGGCCAGAGAGAGCGGATGACAGAGTGGGGTCATTGGAGGGGGGAGGGAGCGAAGGGGAGGGGGAGAGAAGGAAGGGGAGGGGGAGAGAAGGAAGGGGAGGGGGAGAGAAGGAAGGAGGAGAAGCGGGAGAGACTTGAGGATGGAGAAGAAGCGCTAGGGAAGAGGGGAAGGGTGGATAAGTATGAGGGAGGAGTGGACTTCCGAGGGTCTTTGCGCATTCCCCTAATGTGGGAGATAAAAATGAGAACAGCATCGTTTGCTCGCGAGCGCGGATGAAACTCGGGGAGTGTAACTTTTGGCGTATCGTCGTCAATGTAGGCCAAATTGCCCTTTCGACGAAACGTCGGCCGCGTTCTCCTTTTTAGAGCTCAACTACAGCTCTGGAAGATGGAGCCGAAAATCGAGAGAAGGATTACTCGCTGAAAAAGAAGAACGTCCGAATGTCCGACCAAGTCGGGGGAATCGTGACGGCAGCCGGGAAAAAAATATTGTTAAACGGCCACCTAATTGGCGATGGCAAAACCGGTCATGTTTTTTCTCCGTCGTCATTCTCCACGCTCTTACCGCCCTTTTGATTTTCCCGTCTATTACAGATGTTTCGTTTAATATAGCCCGGAATTTGATGCCGCTTTGTGGCTTGCGGTGTTAAAGAGATCGTATATTTCGCGCGGAAAATGATGTCAGACATTGATGGAGGAGCGAATGCATTCCACGTGTACAAAAAATGGCAATTCGCTTTCTAAAGCTTGGCTGTCACAGTTCGTGGAGCAATAACCTCCTTTCATTGGCTGTTAGCGGCGGAACATGGTGTTTATGTCGCGGGATTAGTTTCGTCCGCCTCTTACCTTTCACCGCGAATGAAGCTGCAATGTTAAACTCCCGGGAAAACCCTCTTTACGTTTAAATTCTTAAGGTGAATTTCCTTATCGCCGATATAATTTGCTTTCACCCGCGGGATTATACGGATTATCCGTATCTAGATTTAGTTGAGTATTCGGAATTATTTTAATCCCTCTTATCCAAATAGAGATAAGTGGCGCTCGTAATTCATCGTCGGTGTTGATCTATGTGTATTCGACATGTGTATGTATACACCGTATTAATTGCCCCACTTTTTCACACGATTATTTTTACACTAAAACACGGGTGGGCAATGTGCTGCCCGCGGGGCCACATCAGGACCGCCATGCCGTAACGAAAGCGAACCGTGAAGTATTCAGAGAATTTCATATTTTTTTATTCAGATATCTAGTGAAATTATAACGCTAAAATATTATTGATTATTGGTGTTCACCAATCAGATCCCTTTCATTCTATCAGGTGACTTCCGATGTGAACCCCGCCGAAATATTTGCTTACGTTAACGTGCCTGCAACCGCTAATACATCGTAAAAAGTTTGCCCACCTCTGAACTAAAACAAGGGTGGAACAGATTCGCGGCTTTGGCCTTATAGTAAGAAATTGTTCTTATCAGAATGAAGTATATCGATAATGCAATTTAAACATTTCCTGGTATTTTGTCCCTCCACAAACTGGTTTACAAGAACACTGTTTATTTTGTTCAAGCGAGTGACGTAGCGTAAACAATGATAACCATAGTGTCAACGTAAAGGAGTGGAAAAGTTGTTAAAGAGCGATTTAAATGCTCTTTCTGCGTGGTAAGAGTGAGGTTATCGTTTTAAAATTTGTTTGGGCGTGTGTGAAGCCAACCGAGACATATTATCAAAAGAAAGGAAATTATGCGGTGAAAAAACTAATCTTTTGTTTCCTGACCATAATTTGGGTTGGGCAATTACGTGATGAGTCAATTACGAGTTGGAACAGTGCACGGTTGATTCCGGAATTGAAATTTCGACTTTTTTGTCTTCCCGTGAGTCGGTAGCCGTGGTGGAGGTACATGATTCACATTCGGTAGTATCTCATCGTATTCCAGTGGTTTTTCTGTTTTCAGAACTTAACGAAGTTATATCGTAGGATCACGGAATTAGAATACTAAATTTTGGTTTCTGTAATATGGCAGCCTTGACTGAGAGATGGGACTCGAACATGCCATTATCACCTCATATTTTAAAATGATTGAAATTTTTACAGCCCTGATAAAGCTATGTGACTCAAATATGCTCTTTTTCTCTTTTATTTCAGCAAAAGCCTCGAACAAACAACCCTAAAATGGAGGTGTTCACATATGATACGCGTATGAGAATTAAAACCTGCTTTCGCGATTTTTCAGAAACTATGCGTGATATAAACAAAATGTATAAGGCAACAAATACTTATTTCGCTCCGCGATTGCCAAAGAGAAATTACTCCCTGTTCTGGATGTAAGAAAAAAGCTTGTTTCCAGAAAAGTAATAACAATAATCCATCATTAAATAAGGTCCAGATTAGGACATTATTGAATAAAAAAAAGCACGAGCATGCATGTCCTATGCAGGATTCGAACCTGCGACCTTAGGCTCCGTGGGCTGATACTCGAGCCACTCGTCTAACAAGCGCGACGTTGCAGTGGGCACGATTGGGTGACGCGACTCGAATTTTCCTCTTCTTAAATGTTAATCTTAAATGGCAAATTTCGCCGTCCAGCGGTGTGGTCCCATTTATTCGGGCAAAGAGGGACAAGGCAAATAAACAAAGACTCGCCCAAAATGGATTTTCCGAGGGAGGAATACGAACCGAAAACACGGAACATTCGAACTCACGACAAATGTCATGGCTAAGGTCAGTCGAACAAAAGGGCGATTGATCTTAAACTTTACCTGGCAACATATTTTTCTCCGCGCAGGCCCTCAGGAATATTTCGGATGCCCTTCGACCGCCCCCTATCTCCGATGAATAATTGAGGGGGACGGCTTCTCCAAGAACCACGCCCCCCTCCCCGCCCCCCCTCCCCCTCAAGATGAAAAGGGTTCGTGGATTTGTTCCGCGGAAAGAATTTCCTAAAAGATTTGAGCTTTATTATTTAATGGCCCGGCTGAAGTACGATTACCGCTCTTTTTCCTCATTGATTCTTCAGTAGCGGAAGAATCTCTAACAGACTTCCCCCGATATTGAAACACAATCGAGTATTGTGAAACTTTCATTTTAGCCTCTTACGGAGGCTTTAAGGGTTTTGATCCGGATATTTTTGAAGAGGAACGAAGTTTAATATTGGAAAGTTTGTTCGGCTCATAAATATAATTTTGAGGGAAGTGAGATGGTCGAAATTGTTGTGGAGGGGATGAGGACAGTACACTCTCGGCTGGGGTTGAAATTACATTCGCTACGCCGTCAATAGAGGTACTTTTAGCATATTTCAGTTTTATTGCAATTACATATCCCGAAAATAATCCACGGCAGACCAAAATTTAATGTGATCGCGTGTCGGCTTTAAAACGAGTTTAACATCGCTATAAATTTCACCGAACCAGAAAAAGGAGCGATTGTTTATGCCACAAACAGATTTCTCCAGTTGCGCGTGTTTTAATAGTTTTAATGACATGCGCGCACGACCATGCCCTCGGCAGCATTCGAACCCGCGACCCTTGCATCGGTAGCCAGACGCGCTAACCACCCCTCTAACAAAGCCTGTTGTTTTACTTTATGAAATAATCGCCGATATTTTAACTTGCGATTTTGTTTTTATATTTACCCTAATGGAGGTGTTTAAATTCACGCGGTCTTCTCGACGTTTTAATTTTTTGCAGTGCTAATTTCTTCCGTCCATGATAATTGCTCGAAAATCTGCGAAGCTGATATTTACGGAAAAAATGATTCGTCCGACTCGAATAATGCTCTCAGTCCGTACTTTCTTCTATGGTGTGGTATTTTCCGGTCTTTTTGGATGGAAACTGCTATGTTACTCGTCTTCGACATTTTGTTTCCGTTGCAACAAATCACCAGCTTCAATTTTAGATTTTCCGCTCACAATCTCCTGGTGCAAATGAATTCCGACAGGGGGCGGCCGCTCTCCTTTTCTCCGCAAACATTTAATTTACGCCTCTTGGGTTTCGTTCGTCCATCGGCTCTCCCGTCAACTTTTTCGACGACTGACCCACTGCTGTTACGTAAGTCATCTCGGGACCAGTCGTTTCTCCAGCTGCGGGCATCCTCGATCTTATTATAACGGAGAACCGACGTTGTATCTCGATTGGAAAGGCAGTTGACGCCGTAGCATCGGGTTTAACGCGCGCGTCCGTTATCGTGAGCGAAAAAAAATCACAGATAAATGGATACGGTTAGGGCATCCGTATGATAAAACTCGACGTGATTCAACAAAAAGTCTTTTTAATCTCTACTCCGTTTTCTTTGCACTCAAAAATCATCACATAGTAAGATTTTATCCTTAGATTTATTGATAAAACCAAACCGAAATAAAATTTCATCGATTGTTTGGCATGAAAATATGTCTCATTGTCAGTGGGAAGGAAAGATAAAGAATTGTCTTTATAGACTAAATTATATATGGACGAATATTTTTATCAAAACTGACGATCAGTGAATTACCGTTTATTACGGCTACCTTGAAGTTGGGATAGGTGCATAGTTTGCTAACTCGCTTTAAATGTGCTCTGTATGACATAATTTTTTGTGAGATTTAGTGTCGACGGTCACATTTTGGTCAATTGACCTTGTAGCCCCTTTCTGGGAATTTTCAAAACTAGTACAAGTACCTGTTGGCGAAACACCGGACCAAGCCATTTTCGAATAACGTCCTTTCATGGGAAAACCTATTCTGAGGCGCACGTCGAGATACAAAACGTGGAGGGTAGCACATTTGCGTCGACGTTTTCTGTCAATATTTTAACGCAGTCCGCCCTTTCCTCATAGAAGGAAATGGAGTGTAGGTAACTCTGCGACGAAATTACCTCCACCTCCGTTTCGTGCTCGTAGCCATTCATCTTTTATTACGGTCCATTGATTGGGCGAAGCTGTTTGAACGTGCGGCGCCCTTTTGCTGCGTTACTCAGTTCTTCCTTGTTTTTTAACGAATCCCCTTCGGGGAGCGAGGGTGGAGAGGATTAAGGGGCGGGGAATCCTACGCAGGAGTTTTTCTCCTTCATGACGCCTGCTGGAGGATCGCTTATAGATTGCGCGACCCTGGCTCCACTAACCTGCCGTTGTTGCTTGATTACCCCTTTCGAGTCTGATCGTCTATATTATTTTTACGGTGTATTATTTTTACGGCACCACTGTAAGAATCGCACCTTAGTGGAATGGATCGGCAACCGCCTCTACACTATGCAACGACGCTTATGCGTGCGAAATCTTCCATTTAAATATGCAGGAAGCTAGAAGTACCTCCACAGTGGCGCCACCGAAAATTTGCCGGTGTGTTTTGGGCCTCTTTCTCTCTCTCCTTTCTTTATTCCCTGTTTCCCTCACTCAATAAATCCCCTTTCCAACCGTTTGAAATCTCCTCACCCATGAGCCCTGTTTAATATTTTTTTTGGGCGATCGATGTGGAACGCCGGCGGATACATTTCCCGAATCGCGCTCGATTGCGAAAATTGGACCTCCTCTGATATTTTTACATCTTCGACCTTTTTTTGTTATTCTGGATGTTCCCGCGCCATTACTTAATAACGGCGACCGCCCCCGCGCGATCTCTCCCTCTCCCCGTCATCGGCTTCGCTCTCTCTCGGATCGACCTCCTATTCCTCCTCCCTCCCTCCCCCTCCCTCCCCTACGTCTCCATCCCCCTCCTCCCCCTCTCTCCCTCCCCCACAGCACCTCCTACCTCCCCCATTCTCTCCTTCGATCCCTTCTTCGACGCTATTTTCATTTCTCTAACCCATTATCTTTTTTATATTAAATACGTGACGAAAAAGTCTCCATAGCAAGTAGGACGCCCTGTGAAACTCGCTACAACATGAGCTAGATAACTTTTTTAATGCCAGCGATACGTGTAGATACCTTATACTGTGTGTTGGCCCGCATGTAGGCTATGGTCGCTTTGTTCGAGTAATTCGATGATGCTGCCCTATCGTCCAACTGTTGGATTCAAATTAATTTCACAATTTACGAATATGCATGCCTTATCTGCTAAACTATTAGGGCTGCTTTGATGTAAGCGCAAGAACGAATTTTCTTCCGCGGTTATAATTTTTTATCTGTCGATTGTTAATTATCTTAAAAATTTAGTTCTGTGACTATGCTTAAAAGATGTATGCGGTTACTTTCATTGGTTACGGTATCGTGCCTGTCAGGTTATGACGAAATGTGTAGCGTCAGTTCTGCAACCTCATAACGATTGGAAGTGTATCTTTGACGATTACTATTAGTTTCACAAGGTTTTATGGAAAGTTAACCCGAGTTTCTCTCCATCGAATCGCGCCAGGATACGAAAGCGTGATTTACAGTTTCCACTTCCAGAATAATTTGCTACGCTATCCGAACCATTCACGGCCGCCGTTATTTGTCACCGTCTCTTTTCCGTGCATTCTTTTTGGGAATGGAACTCTTAAACTTTGACGGATGGAGGAGATCTTAGGGCCCGTAATTTATTTTACGGAAAGATCAAAACAAAACTTTTGCTTTTCTGTGCATTACGTTTTCGCGGTCTCGTTATCGAAAATGTTTTATGTTGCCATTTTACGACTCAGAGGAATGTATTTATTTTAAAATGTGATTTTGTATGATATTTGCGGCTCAAAAAGATTTGCTGTATTTACCCGACTATAAGACTATATGACGATCCCCCTTTATAGAAGCTGATTTTGAGAAAATAAATTATAAGGCATTCTGAAGCAAATAAAGATTATTCGAGTTATTTTTTATTTAAATCCGTAAAAATTGCCATTATAATGTGCTCTGCAAATGTGTTTTTAACCATGCTAGACTTGTAATAATCAATGACTTTATTATTTATTTATTTGTTCGCGAATATAAGACGATCATTAACCTTTGAATGAAAATAAAACAAAAACCCTCTTCGGATATTTTGTACATGTTTTTTTATTTTTAGATAAATAATAACTTTGCCTACATTCCTCGCGAGCATATCATTATAATTGGTGGCATTTACGTGGTAGTAGGTTCAAATAAGAGGCTGAAAGAAGAGGATTTATTGTTTGTATTTAAAGGCAGTATGTATGTACCGCGGCTGGCACGAGTTATGAGACGGAAGGATCCGGCCTTTCTGCTACCGATTCGGCCTCCTACGTCCTCTTTCTGGTCTCCGGCATTTTCGTGAGGCGATATAAATCCGTCATCGCTAGTCCGTGCACTCTCCATCCTTATTACCGCTTCGTTTCTGTGGAGAAGGCGACTGACTAATCGAAAACAAACAGCGTACACACGCGTAAGAACCAGTGGAGGAAGCACGTGGCCCTCAGACGCCGCCGCCCTCCCAGTCACCTTGTCGCTTTCTAGCAAGGGTCGCCTCCCTCGACGTCTGCCTCCTCCTCCCCACAAACTAGTGCAGCGCGCGGGCTGCGTCCTCCCTCCCCCCCGGTCGCATGATCTTCTCCGTCTGTCCGCCTCGGATCGGGAACAATTCCAAGACGTAAATCTGGCAGCGCCGCCCCTCCCACTCGCCCCTTCCTCCCCCTCGCCCCTTCCTCCCACTCACTCCTTCCTCCCCCTCACCCCCTCCCTCGCCCCATTCCTCGCTACCCTCTGCCTCCCCTCCCCACGAAAAATTAGTCGGCCTCGTGACCACCATGCAAGAGTATTGGGGTCATTGGACAATGAAAGTGTTGGGGCAAAAGAGTAATGAGTCGAAGAGAGAGAGAGGGAGTAGGGGGATGTGGGACTTTATTTAGATACGGCTGTAGCGCGGCGCGTAGGATAGAGAGGTCCTCCTGTCCATCACTTCTCGTTACCCGCCGTGCCTGCGTGGCTTCGCGGCGGAGGCGCGCGAGAGTTTAACCGCCGTTGCGCGTGTTCGACGCCTTTAAAACCGCGGCTGTACACGTGTACGGCGGAGTGCGTCACGGACACGCGTGCGGGTTGGTCTCGCAATGAAATCGCCGGATCCAGAGTTACAAAAATATCACGGCAGAAGATCGCGGAATCGTATGTACGATTGAAATGTTCTTCCCTAACCAATGACCGCTGTTGCGTCGGTAGGTTAGACTTAACCATGACGAATCAAAGGATCCGGTATCGAAAAAAGTATCGCGTAAATGTAAAATATTGCGTAGTCGAAGGCCACCGTCAAAAATCCATAATAATGAAGAATTTTAGTCTTGTCTTTTATTTCCTTTTCAATGTAGGGAAATAGCTTTGTACGATTTCCATTAACGATATTTATTGCGCGTGAATCTTTATTTTATTTAGCAAATCTATGCTGGTGTCCATGCTGTTTTGTATTACTTGAGTATCATTGTAAGGAGAATTCAATCACATTATTTTATATATTAAAAATAAATAAATTTTTACCCGTATGTGTGGTTAGATCATTAGCCCGCGAATACGATATTTAAAATTTTAACGCAACTTGCACGAAAAGCGATAATCCAAAGAAGCGGATTAACGGAGGATGTAAATGTCAAAAATATTGTGCCGTGTTCCGGCATTAAAATCAGCTTATACAACAGATTAATTAAAAAAGCTAGTCCGACAAAGAGGAGCGAAATGGTATCGAATGCCATTAAAAATAACGAACGGTCGGAGAGAATGGTGTTGCGTAGACTAAAAATCATTCAACTGGCAGCCATTTTTGAATGCGCTGCTGTTGGGATGACGTCATTTAATCCTTTTTTCAAACCCCCGGTATCGCGGAAAATTTGTCATTGTCTTTCTGCAGGGGAAAAGAATATTAAAGGAAGATCGATACCGCGTTATCGGCGTAAGCGTCCGTCGACGAAAAACCACGCGTGAGAAGGAGAGAAAGATAATCCGAAGGCCGATTGATTAATTGATTGAATTGCCCGATCCTTGTGTAATTCGAAATAATTTAATCCGAACGGGGAAATAAGAGAGTGGGAAAAATTTGGAGTCGCCAACGTTTTTCGATGATGATTTTTTCCCGCTCGCTCTCCGGTTTTCCGGGGTTGCGGGAGGTTTCGGGAGGGGAAGGTGAGGAGGAGGATCCGTTTTCCGCTCCATACGGATAGGGCGAGGCGCGTTTTCCGCTTCATGCGTGATAGACCTTTTACGTGCGTAGCGAGCGCAGCTGGAATTCCGGAGTTGTTTTTTCGGAGATTGGAAGTTATGTATACGAGTAAAACGGAGCTTGATATCGATGGAGTGAGGAGGAGGAGAGAGAGAAAGAGGGGGACCGGGGGAGGGAGGGAGGTGGAATGGGAGAGGGAAGGTGTGGAGGAGGAGGTGGCAAAGTTTGGGTGTGTGAGCGAGGGTTTGGACGGGGTGGAGGGAACCGTCTTATTTGGGCGAAATTTGGACTATAAGGTCCATTCTTACATTTAACCCTTCGTCAATATAATAAATATTAGAAAAATAAAATATTAATACACATTACAAAAACTGTATATAAATAGTACAAAGTAAAAAGATAAAATTGAAAAAAAGATTTAAGTTTGTGGGGAAGACCTAGGTAAAAATAAACATGTTCTTCCTAGTAAAACCCACGCAGGAAAACACCCACTGAGAAGGGGTGTGTGAAAAACCTGCGAAAATCCTAGATAGTGTATATATGGCAATATAATACTACAATAGAATAGAAAGTAGGAGAGTTCGTATATACAGCGTCGTTGTATACCGTCATAAAAACACATGTAAAGATATTAGCGTAATATATACAGGAAATGTACATTAATTAGACGGAATAAGATGAAATATATACAGTGAATATATACAATGGATATAGAGGTTGGAACATGCATATTATACGAAAGAAGGAAATGATATAAAATAACACAATATAAAAAGTATAAAATAATTTAAAACAATGAGAATAAATATAAACAATATAACATAGTAGACACAGACATTAAAAGGTAACATAGGGAGGGGGCAGAGAAGAAGTGGTGGTGGAATGGAAGAGCAGGTTGAGGGAGGGGTGGTGGAGGGGAAGAGGAGATGGAGGGAAGGGGTGGAAGAGGGAAGGTGGTGGAAGGAGGGCGTGGTAGAAGGAGGTGGAGGGAAGGAGTGGAAAAAAGGTGTGGAGGGGGTGGTAGAAGGGAAGATGAGGTGGTGAAATGAGGAGGTGGAAGAAAGAAGGTGGTGGAGGAAGGAGAGGATGTAAGAGAGAAGGTTGTGGATGGGAAGAAAAGGTGGAAGGGAAGAGAAGGTGGAAGAGAAGTTGGTGAATAGAAAGGGTGGAACAGAAGAGAGGGTGGAATGAGGGGGTGGAGGAGAGGAGGCTGTGGAGAAAGAATTGGGTGAAAGGGAAGAGGTGGTGAATAGAAGGGGTGGAGGAAAGAGGTGGTGGAAGAGAAGAGGTGGCGGAGTAGGTGGCCGGCGGCGGTCGTGCTATCGATTTGCATTGTAAAAAGGCCCACCTGCTACTCGCCGCTGTCCTTTCGCGTGCGACGGTGCACGTGATTTACGACCAGTACAAAAGGAACAAGTTGAAACTAACGGCTCGTTAATTTTAAACCGAGGGAGTGTTTTGTCTACGGCGCAATTCATTCTCTCTCCTCAGACGAAAAAGCGCCCCTTCGATCTTCTATTTTTTTCGTTAAGTTTCGCGATAAGGAGAATATCGGACGAATCATCCGTTCTATCTTCGATTTCTCACCGAGATTCAGATTTCATTGCGGCCGTCGGAAGTTTTTCTCTCCCTTTCCCTGCGTACATTAGGTCAATTCGTCTAATCTCGTGGGGTTCCGCCGCTCCCCTCTTTCTCTCCCCAACAGATTTTAATCAGGTATCGAACGAAATAAAAACAAAAATATTAGCAGGCGGAGGAGCGTCCAGAAAGGTCAAAATTGTTTTCAGAGTCGTGCTATCCGTGGAAATAAGACCGAGAGTGGTGGCATTTGGCGTGTGTGGCGAGAGAGAGAGGGGATGTGAGGCCGTGCCGGAATGGGAATGCCTCTGGAGAGGGAGAAAGAGATGGTGGGTTTGGTTGGATTCTGGACACGTTCCATTTGGAGAGGAACGGAGGGAGGGAGGAGAAGAGGAAGAGAGAGAGAGAGAGAAAGAGGGCTATCTGCTCCTCTTAGTCATGGATTCGACATTCGGCCTTCCCATCCCGCGGAAGGAGGAGGGAGAGAGGGAGAGGAAGACGCTTTCTCTCGCTTTCTCTCTTGGACGGCAGGAAAACAAGAGATCTTTCCATACTCATCTCTCCTCTTCCACTCTTCTCTCTCTCTAAGAATATAGTCTGATTTTCGCCCGAATAAAGACGTTTGTCTGTCAATCCTTCCCTGAGCGAGGATGCGGCTCGCTCTTTCCAATGAGAGTGCCTCGTTTCCACCGTTTTCGGTCGTTCGAGAGATCGATCGTTTCCTCGAAAGCGGTCCGAGAGAGAGAGAAATTCGAAGGAATTTTATTTCGAAAGCAAAAGCTCCGCCTGTCGTCTCGGAAGACGTGACTTGTGTCCCGATGTTTCTTCCTCCCCCGCCTCCTTCCTTCCTCCCTCTCGGTTCCTCTTTGTAATTAGGAAAAATCTCCCTTGTCGTCATTATGGGAAAACCTTTGATCGTATTCGAGTCTGCGCCTGTTCCTTTCCTTCAACGTTCTTCCTTTTTACGAATCCGTACTCCTCGGAACAATTACTCGAGTAGTTTGTCTTTCTATCGCCGCGCTCGGTCGGGTCGCGTACGTATTTTTGCTGGATGTTTTCTCCCATTCCGTTTTCCCAAGGACCGGTTTTTCTCCCCCTTCTCACGAAAACCTTTTTGTTACCTCCTTTCGAGAGAGGAAGGTTTTTCCACGAAGTATTTGCTATCTTTTCCTACGTTCCTCTCATTTGCAATTCCGTATGGCAGACTAGGAATGCCTTTCATTACTATTAAATGCTAAATTTATATGAAATTAAAACTTGTTGTTAATTTTTTCTGAATTCACTCTCCAAATAGGAATTAAAACATACCGATCATTTATGCTTTGCATTGACCAGTTAGCTCCGCGACTGTGCATTATACAACGGGAAAGTTGTCTCATAAATGGACATTTTCTAAATATTCCTGACAATAAAGAAGAGCTACAGGTGAATGACATATACTTATCAATTTAAGTTGTTTATTCACGTCTCACGACAGCTGACTTGACAACGATGCCAAAAAACCAATCCAAGCTGTGTCTTGGATGAATAATTAAAACTGTGGTACGTATATGTTCTTTGTCTGTAGTTCATATTAATTATTGAATACCGTAAAGTCAAGGTATATAGGGTTGTCAGTTGTTGGTGCGTGTGACTACACATCAATTTAATTGCCATGTTTGTGAGAACCTGAATAAAAATCTGATACCTGTAATATTTAATTAAGAAAATAAAATGGAGCGTCAAGTGTTTACACAGTAGTCGCCAGTAGGTGGTGTGGTGGTGGCAGCTAAATAATTTAGTTTTAAAAATATCTCTTCAACAATGCATTATATTGGAAAATGTTTCGGACAAACATTGTAGAAATTTAGATTTACTACAACTTTTATTCCAGTATGTTTTTACATTTATCAAATAAAAAGAAAGCAAATATTTCAACAAACGGATAAAGTGACAAGAGTAAACACCCACTTCCGGTTGACCGATGTTTACCAAAAACTAATCAGCACTTCTTCCTTTAACAAAAATGTCAATATAATTTCGTGTTGATCTGATGAATAGTTTTTGAGTTAGAGCACACAAAATTCCGGTCACAGACACACGGACATCGTCGAGAAAATAGTCAAAACGTGTTCAGGAGACCTTAAAACATGTATTTCCGTTGAAATCTCGAATTCGATTTTTTTCGTGAAAACGCTTTCTCTATAATTCGTATTTGGAGAAAGTAAAAATTAAAGTGCCAGAGTCAACGAGAATTTTGCGATGTTAATTGGCGTAATTAAAAATTGGCGATTTCTTCCTCCTGGGCCACGCTGTTTAATAAGATACCACTATCTCTGTCCGATTAAGCCGTTGACTTGTTTGTGGCGCTGGCCGTATCTCTGCGGCTCTATGTACGTATGTGTTTATTTATCACACCAAAATTGTACAATTTTCCGTTACGAGGCGTTTTGATTGCATCTGTTTATTTATAATGCGTGATAAGTGACGCGATTACTCGATGCGAGCGAGATATGGGGCAATGCGTAATTGAAGGTGTGCGAAGGTTTTTTTTTTGTGGGAACAAATCGGTCGTTGAGAGAGGGGATATTATTATGGCACAGACTGTGTCGTGCCAAGGGTCAATTTGTCTTCAATTTCCTCCCCGCCATCAATCTCCCGCGAGGGATTTTCTTGATTTTCCAGTTGAGACGACGTTACTTTCCAAGTCCGGATCCGATTAATCTCTTCGCGTCCCGTTCCTTCGGTTAATTGAGGATTTGTTTGTTTTGCCGAATATTTCAGTCGCCAGCCTAATTTCGTCAAGTTTTAAGTTAGAAATCGTTTTTTTTTACTTTCTCCATATAGCGGAAAGTATTGTATTCATGAAAAAATCGATTTCTAGATTTCAACGGAAATACACGTTTTGAGGTCCCCTAAACACGTTTTGACCATATTCTCGATGAAGTCTGTGTGTGTGCGCGTGTGAATGTGATAGCTTTTTTCGGGTGCTCAAACTCAAAAACTGTTAATCAGGTCGACGCGAAATTTTATATTTAACATTGTTATAAAAGTCAGAAGAACTGGTTAGTTTTTGGCAAAAATCGGTCAACCGGAAGTGGGTGTTTACTCTTGTCTTATCCGTTATTTTGAAATATTTGCTTTAATATTTGATGAATATAAAAATGTACTGCAATAAAAGCTATAGGACATTTAATTTTCTACAACCTTTGTTTGAAACATTTTCCCGTATAATGCATTGTTTAAGAGATATCTTATATTTTTAGCTGCCACCGCCACGCCACCTACCAACGACTATTGTTAACAATTGACGCTTAGTTACTTCTTAGCAACGCTCCTTTATCTTTTCTTAATTGTTAGAGCTTTGTGGCTATATCAAACATCAGAAGGCTATGGTTTTAGTTTATTTCTGTTCTTTATAGTCTAAAATTTTCTCGAAGTTTGTTAAAATATTTATTATTATCTAACCTATTTGGAATTTTTAGAAATATTACAGATATGGAGAAATTCATGTGGTGGCCACATCAGATTTTTTTCGAGTTACATGTCTTATTCGCTTTTGTTGAAAATATCGATTTTAAAATGTTTCATCAGTTGAATATTTTTTCTGTTGCCCCAAGTCTTTGATGTCCCTTTTGTGTCTTACTTAAGAAATCTGATGTGGCCACCACATGAGTTTCTCCATACCTGTAATATTTCTAAATTTCAAATAGGTTAAATAATATTAAATAAATTAAGGAACTGCGAGAAAAAATTAACGACTTTACTGTGAACAGAAATAAACTCAAACCGTAGCCTTCTGAACTTGGATAGAGCCCCGAAACGCTAATAATTAAGAAAATAAAATCTGATGTGGCCACCACATGACTTTTTCCATATCTGCAACATTTCTAAAAATTCCAAATAGGTTAGATAATGATAAATACTTTAAGCAATTGCCAGTAACCTTTAGACTACAAAGAACAGAAATAAACAAACCTTAGCCTTCTGATATTGGAAATAGCCACAAAGCTCCAACAATTAAGAAATGAAAAAGTAGAGTACCTACTAATTGTAAGACGTAACTAAGCGTCAATTGTTAACAATAGTCGTCGGTAGGTGGCGTTGCGGTGGCAGCTAAAATATATCTCTTAAACAATGCATTATATTGGAAAATGTTTCAAACAAAGGTTGTAGAAAATTAAATTTCCCACAACTTTTATTCAAGTACATTTTTACATTTATCAAATATTAAAGCAGACATTTCAAAATAACGGATAAGTGACAAGAGTAAACACTCACTTCCGGTCTACCGATTTTTAACAAAAACTAATCAGTTCTTGTGACTTTCATAAAAATGTTAAATATAAAATTTTGCATGGACCTGATTAATAGACACAGACATCATCGAGAAAATGGTCCAAACGTGTTCAGGGGACCTCAGAACGTGTATTTCCGTTGAAATCTCGAAGTCGATTTTTTCATGAATTCAATACTTTCTCCTATACTACGTATATGGAGAAAGTAAAAAACGGATGTGACAAGAGTAAACACCCACTTCCGGTTGATCGATTTTTTCCAAAAACTAATCAGATCTTTAACAGATATGCCAAATATAAAATTTTGCTTGGGTCTGATTTAATAGTTTTTGAGTTAGAGCACCCACAAGATTCCGCTAACAGACACGCAGAGACATACAGGCATCATCGAGAAAATAGTCAAAATGTGGTCAGGGTATCTTAAAACATATATTTTCGTTGAAATGTCGAATTCGATTTTTTTCATGAAAACAATACTTTCTCTTCGTATATGGAGAAAGTAAAAATAATTATCCATTTGGAGAATTGGGTTCAAAATATTATACTATGCATAACTATCCTTATAATGCCATAGAGACAAGAAAAATAAGATGTATTAGCAGTTGTCCATCTATAGATCCCTACGGTAGCAGCAGTGGTTCATAAAGACGCTAAAGGGACTCAGTATGCCGTATGAGTAAGAAGAGGAAAGAATACTCAATTCACTCACCCAAGATGCTCACGTAGTTCAACGGGATAATACTCTTCGCAGGTACACAACAAGCAGTCGACCACTCAATCTCATACACACACATAAATCAAAGAAACTATCTAGAGTCACAAAGTAAAGGTTTATGGGAGATTGATCCTCCCCAGGAACTCGCCACGTGTTCGCCTCCAACTCACAGGTACACGCAAGGGTAAATCTACGTTAAACGATAAAAACTAAACAAAGATGATTTTGTGTTGTTTGAGTTTTCAATCTGAAGTGACTGAGTGGTGTATTTTTGGACGATCTACATGCAGCGCCGTAACTAGCTATTTTAGCACCCGGGGCAAACTACCGAATCTGCGCCCCCTTCTTAAAAAATTCTCCAATACCTATATTTTGTACTATATGGATTAATAAATATAAATAAACTATAAATGATGTAACTTTCACTATCAATGTATATAATTTAAATACACAGTTAAAAATATAATTACATACTTAATATTTTAAATGCAGAAAGTATAAATATTTGAATATTAAAGAGTTATTTTACGTGATTTCAATGCAGCAAACTCATCAATAGCATCATCGAAATTTATAGTTTCTGCTATGCGTAAGGACTGGAACAAGTATATTAGAGAAATTTTCGTCCTGGTGGCATGCACAACTTGCCTTGAACAATTTTTGCGCCCCTTCTTTAGTTACGCCCGGGGCAAATGCCCCGCTTGCACCGCCCTAGTTACGACACTGTCTACATGCAGTGTTGAATCCAGACATTGTTGACCGGGAGGGAAAATGAAAACTTCGAATGTATTTTTTAACCCTCCGGTACTCGCGCGGGGTATATTTCTACCCCATCCCTCGCATTCTGTGATAGTTTCCCTCCCGTTCGTTTTTCGCTGTATCCTCCTTTTCCGTAGCTGGAATGACACATATGTGGAAGGGTTTTAAGTAAATATTTCTAAGTATTGTATTGACCGTTTTTGAGTAAGGCCGCTTTTTCTTAGACGTCGCACGGCGATCTGAGACGAACATCTGTGATGCATCTCCTTGTGTTGAAAATATTTTTGCTATTTTGGTGAATTAGTTTTTAATGCAAAAATTGACAGTTTTTCATGTTTTTGTTTCTCACTCAAAAAAATTTTAAACGATACCTATAATTTCTGAGGTGAGGAAAAAAACTTCTGCTCTTTTAATTTTCTCCATATGCAATATTATTGATAGTAAATACTCACTGTATGTACTGTATTTGTTATATATTTATTTTAGAAAATAATTGTAATTTAACCATTTTTCACCAAATTTCATTTTGTACTTGGTTTTCGTATGCCAAAAATATATGTTCGCTATTTTTGACATTATAGAAATATTGACTTGGGCTTTGTCAATTGTTATTTTAAAATAATATTATTAAATATTGTTAAAAAGTATCTGTTGTGTTTCTATTAAATTAGATATATATTTGTCATTTTTTGTTGACGAATGAACTACATTTGGCATGCATTTTCAATGTAATTCATATGGGGTTAAAATCTGCCCCGCGCGAGTACTCGTGTTTGAAAAACCCGCGCGAGTACTGGAGGATTAAATAAACATTAGTTTGAACGTCACAAATAGTTTTTAATTATAGTTATAAAAAATACAGTAAATTCAAATTTCATTGTATAAGGTATTATATATTTGTAAATTTTACATGACATTTCAACAGCCTCACTACCACTAGAAAAGTCTTTGGTATGCGTAATATGTGAATATCAAACATTATTAATTCACATCTATATAATATAATATAAATCACAGAATTATAATATATAATTGTATAAGTAAACGCTTTAAATTAACCTGAGTCGCCTTTGTTTTTTCTTATCGTATGTGTCGATAACTTCGTCTATTAATGTTGTTGGCAACTCATTGGGTTCCTCGATGGTAATTTTCATGCAGTCCTGCGGAGTTTTCTGACCCATTATATTTCTTAACTTACATTGTTAGTCATGAATCTATTCCTTGTGTTGAATGAGAGTTCAGAACTAGCAGTGGACAACGGAGTGCAACATACCTTTACGCACAAAATATTCAGTTCCCCATATCCAATATTGGATTTTAAAATTAATTCCGTAAGGTTCTTCTTATTGTCTTCGCATTCGGCTTCGGTTACGTTCTTAAATGGAGGAATATCATTCCACAATGCTTTTGTTTTGTGATTGGCCGAAATTAACATGTCACTTTCGACCAATCATCATCATATTCTCTGTTTAAGGGACCAATAACATTTATTAATATTAAAAAATTGTAATAATTTTCCCCGGAGGAGAATTTTATTCCACAGGGGATGAAAATCCTCCTCGGACCCCCCTCCCAACCATCCCCCCCTCCCCCCTCCCAACCATCCCCCCTTCCCCTCTCCCCCATCCCCGCCCCACTTGGATTCAGCACTGTCTACATGTATAAGAAACGAAAAGTTTTGCAATTATGGATCATGGCACTTAAAATTTATTATCGATATCATTTTCTTTAATTTTATATATTTGATCCTAATGCGAATCTTCTTTCTCTTTCTCTCTCTCTAGGTAAGTACCACATCCAGTTTGCTAAGGCGTTTTATCCTCCGATTGAAGCGTTGGCGCGTAAGTACGTTAGTAACTCGAATCGCGCGATTTCGCGCGTCCCCATTAAACGGAGACCGAACGAGGAAAAGTGTTCGCGCCTATTAAAAATTCATCTCGCGCTCACCGTGTGGTTTCCCGTGGAATCGATATTAACTGCGGGACATTTTTTTCTTTTCTGACCCGCGGTAACCACCGAAATCGCGCGTTTTTTCGTCTGAATTCTCGAATCATTTCACATGTGTGTGCGGGGGCGTGTGTTCCTTCCCCGTGTGATTCTGATGACCGAATCACTTTTATCGGTTGCTAACGAGGGTTTTAAACCAGAAAGCCGCCAGGTTATGAGCGTCCTCGCCGCGGTTTCCTCCCTCGCACGCGATTAAGCTCCCCTCCTTGACGACCCCACTCGCTGAATAAGAGAGAAAAATCGCTCTCCTTCCATCCCAATGAATACCGGAGGAGATTTTTTTCACGACCTCGTGCCAGCGTCGTTCGATGTTGATGATGATGATGATGAAATTACCGTGAGCGGACGTCTTTTTTTCCCACCCGAGAATCTCTCGATTTTTTCGGTCTCCCGAGGACAAATGCGCTGCGGAATGTCGAAACGGAGGTAGGAGACGCTCAGACGCCGTTCGGTGACATTCGCAAGTGCTGAGTTATGCGTCCGCTCGGAAATAATAATGCGAGGTATTTCCATACTTACTCTGGTTGCATGTTACCAAGGTGTTGATTCTTGGCACAGAACGATTTGAGGCACGTGTGTCGAATGACTTTCTGTCGCGTGTCAGGCCCGAGAGACTGCCTTATTAATAGAGTCGGGTCGGGTTGGAGTATCATTTCTCCATGGTTACTCGACAAAACATGTGACGCTTGTGCGCTGAATGGGGGGAAAGGCCATGTAGGGTGGGGAATAAAATATTTGCGGAAGGTCTCATGTACGATTCATAAGTAGCGTGTGGTTAATGCATTTAAACGAATCAAAAAATCTAGAGATAACTTTATTTACAGGGCCGTAAGTCGTTAACTACATGCTGAATTTATGCGTTGATGAATTTAGACGGGTTTCGCAATGCGAAGGTTGTAAGAAACGATCGAACAGGCAGCCTAATTAAGCCCTGTAGTCGCGGTCATTTATTTTAATAGTCAGTTATCGTTAAATTACCACTGAGGACGGATGTTTTGCAACTGAAGTGCGTATATGGTTTCCGAAACTAGTCGCTACAGGGTTAGATACAATTTTGGATAGAAGCCATAAGGATATCTCGATAATTCAGCTTTAGAGCCAAGGAATTGCATCGCAGCAGTAAATTTTAATGTTGAAGGGTAATCTGATTTGTAATTGCTGTCGGAACGGGGGGCGAGATCGCAGATTCTAACCGAGCTGTTTCGGCCGAACGTGCAATTCGGCCGAAGTTGAAAGGTTATCAAAGCGCTGCGTAATAAAGGACTAATGCGGGTGTTTAGATTCGGGGAGAACATGGAACGGGTGAGGGAGGAGGTGTCTGCGGAGGATGGAACAGAGGGGAGAAGGATGGAGCAGGGCGGGAGGGGGATGGAGAAGAGGTGGAAGGGGGACGAAAGGGGAAGGAGGAGACGAAATTCAAAGCAGGTAGTTAGTGCGTGGAGGTTATGCATTCTCGTCGAATGACAATGCTGGATAAATAGCTTAGGCGATTAAGCCCAGAGGAAGCGGAATGAATACATCTCGCAAGGAGAAATGGCGTGAACGGACTCAATAATACCGCCGCACGAAGCGGACTAATTAATGATCGTCGCGTGTCTCTCTCACTCCCTTTCTCTCTCTCTCACTCCCTACCGCGGTCTCTCCTGATCTGCATTTGATATGCGGCGCTTCATCGGGTGATACCAGAGGGTGATACGCCCTGCGAGATGCTGTTCTTCTTGCTCTACCTCTTCCTAGTCGTGGGCGGGGGAAGTGTTTATTGCCGAACGCATTCGTCGCGGATGCCTCATTTACTCCCTTAACTGCCGCACTCTCAAAACGTTGGCGCGGTAAATATGCCAGGAATATTTGGCACCGGATCCCCCGAGTGAAAGAGAAAGGAGGGGTTGCCCGAAAGTGAGGGCGGAATCCGTAAAAATCGATGCGAAGCGGAAATGCCGTCTCCGAGTAGTCGCCGGAATAATTCCGCGCCGTGGGGCGGGAAAAAAAAATTGCTGGCGATGGCGGAAAGAGCCGGGAGCGTAAAAATGGCGCATGGTTCCGCGATCATTTTTGTGATGTATTGCGAATGCCATACGCTGATTTTTTTTTAAAGGTAAGTTAGGTCTCCCCCCTTGAATTTTCCTTATACTGTATACAGTCATACCCCGCTTAACGCTGGGGGACGCGTTCCTGAAAACGAGAGCGCTAAGTGAATCAGCGTTATGCGGGGTCATTGTAGTATAGCACTCATGGAGGCGCGTTCTTAAAATCGTAATTTATTACCCATTTTTTAAATATTAGTATAACCGCTCTTCTCTCCGATACTCTAAAACTGTACTGTAAATAATTTATCCTTGAACGCGCAATGTAGCAGATCCGCTACATTCCAGAAATCATGCAATATAATAACTGTCGCAGCTTTTTTGTTATTTCCTCACACTGTAACAGAGTCCACACACCCTCCCCTTATAATCGGCGCCCTATACCACCAATAAGTGCCCAATTTCGTGAGATATGTAAACAAAACAATTCAACAGGGATATTTGAGGAAAATGACGTGAGTAAAACTCCACTTTCGATACACCGATTTCAACCAACTCTTGCCCCTTTAATAAAAACGCTAAATATGAAATTTAGCGATGATCCTGTAATTAGTCTTGAGTTAGAGCGCCCACAAAAACGTCTGGAGAAAGTAAAAATTGGTCTGAGAACAAATAGCGTTATAACGAATCAGCGTTGTACGAGGCAGCGTAAAACGGGGTATTACTGTACTTAAATTTGGGTGGTACCAGCTTTACTCTACGATGATTTTAAGATTTTATAATATATATTTGAAAGTTAATTCGCAAATTTGGCGGTCGGAATTCTCCGTCGACTATGGTTTTACACGGGTATGCCGGTACCGATGGTTTCGTGTCCAGCAGTTAGTGGAGCCCTAGATTTGTCTTTTCAATTAGTATCACCTGTCGGGTAGTTCATGGTTGATTTTCGTGGAAGGATCCTGGTTTCCTAAATGTTACTTAGACAGACTAATATAAAGGAGATGTCTCCGTGTCCTGCATTTAGCCAGACATATGCCTTCTGTATTATACTTATCGGATGTTTCAAGACAAAATCATGTCTGCCAAAAATGTCTAGTGTTCAAAATCAACCGAAAAAAAGTGCATTTTAAGGTCTTAAAAAATACACTCGTGAAAATTAGCGATAGAAGTCCGCTCATAAGGCTTCCGCAGTGAGCGCAAGAAAGGTATATTACACAGCTGTGTTTGCCATGACGTGTTTGTCGAGTCGTTCAGCACATTTCCGAAGAATGTGATTGTTAAGTATTAAGGTTGGGGAAGGTTGCCAAAAATCACATTTACACACCCCATCCTGGAAAATTTCTTCCAAATTTTAAACTGTTGGTAATCGTGCCATGCGTGTTCGATAACACCAGCCTCTACTTTTACGATCTGTACTTACTGAATGTTGACGTAAGGGTGGTGGAAACATATCATCATCTTAAACGCTAATGCCAACTCTCGGGAAAGTGCCATTTAAAATGCCTGTGAAGAGGTTTTACGTGCAGACTCGCTTATCTCAGCGGCATTCAAAAGAATTTAATAACTACTGGTTATTCCATTACTGAGACGGTCGTTTTACTTAACTTCCGCCATTTTTATTGGTGATGACGCTACTGCGCGGTGAGTCACAGCTCAAACGCATTGTTAATGTATATTACTTAGAGCGTATCCATTCCTTTTGAACTTGCACAGACGCCCGCCGGGCTGTAACGTATTTTGTTTATCGCCAGGAAACCGAGTGACTGCTACTTCTAAGGTTCAGTTCTTGTATAAGAAATTTACGATTATTACTGGTTATTTAGGTCGCGTTCCCTGGCGCGGGCTTCAAGAAAGGGGAGTGTATTTCGAACGGAGGGAAACACGCGTTTTGCGAGATGCCTCTCGCTGTTAGCGAGATTTATCGACGCGCGCCTCAATCGAGGTAATCCTAATGAAAATTCTCTTCAGATGCGTTGAAAAATATGGTACTATGACGGGAACTCGAGTAATGGGATTAAAAAAAAGAGAAAAAAAGACAAGATTCGATCGTCTTCAAAAAATGGTGGCCATCTTGTCGATTTAAGTCTCATATCACCGCGCGTCGTAAATCGAATTCGGTCTATCGCTAGCCTATTCGGATCGCGCCGAACTAGTTTTAGATCTCGAGTTGACGTCACTTTGCCAGCGAATGGTTTCCGTTGTTTTTTTAACGAAACTTTTGAGCACTCATCTCCGCGTAAACATTTTTTTCTTTCGCGCTTAATAGTTTTGCGGAAAGATTCAAGCAGTAGGTATTGTTCTTTCGGGGAATCTTTCGGGTTGGAATGCGGATAAAACTCGGAACGGTTGTTCGCCGAGAGCGGTTCGCGCTGCGATTTCTCGGAAGGAGCGATTCCAGAGTAATTCTCGCCTCTCTCTCGCTCTTGTTTATCCCGAGGAGATTTAATTTTCATCGCTTGAGTTTTTCCTCCGTCAGCTCTTCGCCCGTAGCGGTTTGGTTCGCCACGCGGTCGTTTAACTACATATATATATATATATATATATATATATATATATATATATATATATATATATATATACCTTGTTGCCACCCTCATCACTACCTTTTCATTTCCTTAAGTCTATATATATATATATATATATATATATATATATATATATATATATATATATATATGGATGTCAACAAGGTGTTGGGATGAGGAGTTCTCTCTCTGTAGCTGAAGAAGGAGTAGTTCCGAAAGCTTTACGTTTGTGATGTTTCTGTGTTTTTGTGTTATTTTACGTGTGTCGCTTCGACATCCCCGGGGCCTCGCCAACCTGAAGTCGTCTGATTGGTGAGTGCTCACTGGGTTTCCTCATCCCAACACCTTGTTGACATCCATATATCTATTTTACCTTTCCTTTTCCGTAAGTTGTTATATATATATATATATATATATATATATATATATATATATATGTATGTATGTATGTATGTATGTATGTATGTATGTATGTATGTGTGTGTGTGTGTGTGTGTGTGTGTGTGTGTTTCCCTCGGGGGATTGAGTTGGAAGCTGCGTGTAGCGCAGCACCGCTCGCTACGACTCTGACTCATTTCTTCGAATAATCTTACGATCGTTTTCCAATCACTTAAGTCGATTGCCAAATCAATTCGGTCGAATTCTCGTCGGCGCCGGAGGGTTCCGTGAAAAGACCCGCCCTCCTCTCCTACTCGGAGAACATTCTTACCACGCATTGATCCAAAGCTTGTATGCGTCGTGTTTTATGTAGCTCGAAGGTTGTGTATTTTTTCCCCATCGGTGTTCCCGTGCGACGATAAATTTCTAGGTTTTTTTATAGCTCGAATCTTTTGTATCTCTTTCACTTTTTTCCTTGCCTCGAGGATCGCGCAGGTTCCACCGTGGGTTTTTTATTCGATGACGGACCAGTGCTAGGATATTACGCGCGAATCAGTACGGACGGTGGAATCGGAACGTTTATATTGCATCCCGTGCATCTTTTTCCCGCTTCACAATGCCTCTGCGTTCTTCTACGTCCAGTTTGTTTCTGGACGAGGGAAAACGGTCCGCCCCGAGGAGGGGGCGAGTAGGTGGTGTGTGTGTGTCGCACGCAGGCGAGCATAAAGACAGGAATTGCGAGTCTCTTCGAGCAGATATGTGGGAGGAGGGAGGAAGAGAGGAGAAGAGGTGGGGGATGGCTGCGCGAAGTGTGGGGCCGCATTTAGTAGAGCGGCCGCGTCGGCATCTCGCGTTATTCCTTTTTTTTCCCTCGTTCCCCAAAGGGATGAATGTCACATGCCTCTCTTTCTCCCTCCTTCCCTTCACTCTCTCTCTCTCCCACTCCATCTCTCCTCCACTCCCTCCATGTCTTTCGCTCCATCTCATCGGTTTTCCCTCTCATGATTGCGAGCCTCCCCACCGTTCGTTCTCTTCCTCCCCCTCCTCTCCTCCCTTTCCCCTTTCTCTATCCCTCCCTTTCCCTCCGCTCACCATTTCTCTTTCTCTCTATCCCCCTACTCTCGTGCACGTCATTCGCTAGAGTATACAAAGTAAATTTTAAGCTGAAGCAATCGATCAAACGCCCCTCCCTATTTTCTCTCTCTCCTCTATTTTTTCTCTCTATTCTTCCTCTCTCCATTCTTTCTCTCTCTCCCCATTCCCTCTCTCGTCTGTTTTTTCTCCTCCCTATTCTCTCTCTCTCCTCCCTATTCTCTCTCTCCTCCCTATTCTCTCTCTCTCTCTCCTCCCTATTCTCTCTCTCACCTCCCTATTCTCTCTCTCTCCTCCCTATTCTCTCTCTCACCTCCCTATTCTCTCTCTCCTACTTATTCCCTATCTTCTACATATTCTCTCTCTCTCTTCTACTCCTCCCAGTCTATCCTTCTCTTCCCAGTTTTCCTCCTCCTCCCAGTTTCCCTCCTAGTTTTCCTCCTCCTCCTAGTTTTCCTCCTCCTCCTAGTTTTCCTCCTCCCTCTCTCACTACCTCCATCCTCTTAATCATTGATACTCATTCTTTTTTAATCCAAACATCTCAGCAGTCTTACCGCGTGAGGCGCCTCTCCTGTTATACCCTCGCACTCTGCATTCCTGGTGTTCATATCTCATTCTCACGGTCCGACTTCGCATCACTTTCGGCTTTTGGGAAGGAAATCCTCTGGTTGTCTCGGTGTGCAAAATTTTGTAGAGAGTTTAAAAAAATAAAAGTTTGGATTGCGCTTCCGACGGTATCGGGCGATCTCAACCATCCCTTCCGCTCCGCCGTCGAGCGCTGCGCCCTCTGCGACGGTTGCGTCTCTTGCAATGGCGGATTTAGGCATTCTGGGGCGCCTGACGCTAAACTATTGGGGACCCTTGCGCCAAAGAAATGGTGGCCCTGGAATCTGAAAATATAGTGAAACTTCACATAATGACTACCCCTTTATTGGACCCCTATTGGCGATCGTTTTAATAAATCAAGTATCGCAATGCAAAAAGTTTATTTTTCATCGTAATTTTTAAAATGAGATATTTAATATTTCTGATATTATATGTATATAACATTTTTTTCGAGGATCATATCTTCAAGGAGCTCCTGACACGCGACCTCCATTAAATCCGCCGCTGGTCTCTTGCATCTCTTCCTCGACAGACAAATGTGACTTTATGTGTCGAAAACAGGAGCTTATCTAACTTTTGCCTTCCGCCTCCTCCAATCAATTCCTTTCTCTCCATATCCATCTTCGCACTACATGTCGCTCACCACTCTACTCCCTGTTCAGGCACGCCTACTATTTTTAATACCAAGCTCCCTTCTCCCTCTGTTACATATGTCATCCTCCTTTCTCTCTCCCTCCTTTCTCTCTCCCTCCTTTCTCTCTCCCTCCTTTCTCTCTCCCTCCTTTCTCTCTCCCTCTTTTCACTCTACCTCTTTTCACTCTACCTCCTTTCTCTCTCCCTCCCTTATCTCTCCCTTCCCTTTATTCTCCCCCCTCTCCCTCCCCTCCCACCCCTCTCCCTCCCCTCCCCTCCCCTCTCCCTTCCCTCTCCCTCCCCTCTCCCTCCCCTCTCCCTCCCCTCTCCCTCCCCTCTCCCTCTCCTCTCCCTCCCCTCTCCCTCCCATCTCTCCCCCTCCCCTCCCCTCTGCCCTCCCCTCTCCCTCCCCTCTCCCTCCCCTCTCCCTCCCCTCTCCCTCCCATCCCTCCCCCTCCCCTCTCCCTCCCCTCTCCCTCCACTCCCCCTCCCCCTCCCTCCCCCTCCCTCCCCCCTCCCTCCCCCCTCTCCCCCCTCTCCCTCCTCTCCCTCACCTCTCCCTCTCTTCTCTCTCCCTCCCTTCTCTCTCTCCCTCCCTTCTCTCTCCCACCCATCTCCATTCTCTCTCTCTCCCTCCTCTCTCTCTCCCTCCTCTCTCACTCCCTCCTCTCTCCCTCCCTCCTCTCTCCCTCCCTCCTCTCTCCCTCCTCTCTCCCTCCTCTCTCCCTCCTCTCTCCCTCCTCTCTCCCTCCTCTCTCCTCCCTTCTCACTCTCTTTCTTTCCACCCTCACTCTTCTTCATTTATCTTTCTCCCTCCCGACACGCCACAGCCACGCCCCGCATCACCTCCCCCTTACGTCACCGGAAAACAGATTCCCTCTAATTGCAACGGATCTGCTGCTCCGATTGCTTCCTCGCAGTGGCGGGAGTAGTGCACTCTTTCTTCCCCACCCATTCCCTCCTACCCCACCCATTCCCTCCTCCCCCACCCATTCCCTCCTCCCCCACCCATTCCCTCCTCCCCCACCCATTCCCTCCTCCCCCACCCATTCCCTCCTCCCCCACCCATTTCCCCCTCCACCAACCTTTTCCCCCCTCCACCAACCTTTTCCCTCTTCACCACCATTTCCCCCCTCCACAACCCTTTCCCCCTCCAACACCCTTTCCCCCCTCCAACACCCTTTCCCCCCTCCAACACCCTTTTCCCCCTCCAACACACTTTCCCCCCTCCAACACCTTTTCCCCCCTCCAACACCCTTTCCCCACTCCAACACCGTTTCCCCACTCCAACACCGTTTCCCCCTCCAACACCCTTTCCCCCTCCAACACCCTTTCCCCCCTCCATCACCCTTTCCCCCCTCCATCACCCTTTCCCCCCTCCAACACCCTTTCCCCCCTCCAACACACTTCCCCCCCTCCGCCACCCTTTCTCCCTCTACCAGCCTTTCCCCCATCCACCACCTTTTTCCCCTCCACCACCCTTTCTCCCTCCACCCTTTCTCCCTCCACCACCCTTTCTCCCTCCACCACCCTTTCTCCCTCCACCACCCTTTCTCCCTCCACCACCCTTTCTCCCTCCACCACCCTTTCTCCCTCCAACACACACTCTCTCTCTCCCTCCATGTCTCTCTCGCTCCCTCAATATCTCTCTCCCTCCATGTATCTGTCTCTCTCCCTCCATGTATCTGTCTCTCTCCCTCCATGTCTCTCTCTCCCCATGTCTCTCTCTCTCCCTCCATGTCTCTCTCTCTCCCTCCATGTCTCTCTCTCCCTCCATGTCTCTCTCTCTCCCTCCATGTCTCTCTCGCTCCCTCAATATCTCTCTCCCTCCATGTCTCTGTCTCTCTCCCCCCATGTCTCTCTCTCCCTATGTCTCTCTCTCTCCCTCCATGTCTCTCTCTCCCCCTCCATGTCTCTCTCTCTCCCTCCATGTCTCTCTCTCCCTCCATCTTTGTTTTCCACCACCTCCCCCCTCCATATCCCTCTCCCAATCTCTCTCTTCCTCCATCTCTCTCCCTCCATCTTCCTCTCCCTCTTCTCTTTCCCTCCATGTCTCTCCCTCTCCATCCATGTCTCTCTCTCCCTCTGTCTCTTTTCTCTCCCCCCCCTCCATGTCTCTTTTTCTCTCCCCCCCTCCATGTCTCTCTCTCTCCCTCCATGTCTCCCTCTCCCTCCATGTCTATCTCCCTCCATCTTTCTTTCCCACCATCTCTCTTCCTCCATCTCTTTTTCTCCATTTCTCTTCCTACATCTCTCTTCCTCCATCTCTCTTCCTCCATCTCTCTCCCTCCATCTCTCTCCCTCCATCTCTCTCCCTCCATCTCTCTCCCTCCATCTCTCTCCCTCCATCTCTCTCCCTCCATCTCTCTCCCTCCATCTCTCTCCCTCCATCTCTCTCCCTCCATCTCTCTCCCTCCATCTCTCTTCCCTTCCATATCTCTTCCCTTCCATATCTCTTCCCTTCCATATCTTTCTTTTCCTCCATCTCTCTTTCTCCATCTCCCTCTTTCTCCGTCTCTCTCCATCTCCCTCCATCTCCCTCTTTCTCCATCTCCCTCTTTCTCCATCTCCCTTTTTCTCCTTCTCTCTTTCTCCATCTCTCACTCCCTCCATCTCTCACTCCCTCCATCTTTCTACATCCATCTCTCACTCCCTCCATCTCTCACTCCCTCCATCTCTCACTCCCTCCATCTCTCACTCCCTCCATCTCTCACTCCCTCCATCTCTCACTCCCTCCATCTCTCACTCCCTCCATCTCTCACTCCCTCCATCTCTCACTCCCTCCATCTCTCACTCCCTCCATTTCTCTCTCTTCCTCTATCTTGCTCTCTCTCCCTCCCTCCATTTTTCTCTCCCTCTTCCCCCTTTCTTCTTCCATCTCTCTGCCCCCCCTTCTCACTCTCTCTCCTTTCTCACTCTCTCTCCCTTCTCAATCTCTCTCCCTTCTCAATCTCTCTCCCATCTCACTCTCTCTCCCTTCACTCTCTCTCCCTTCTCACTCTCTCTCTCCCTTCTCACTCTCTCTCCCTTCTCACTCTCCCATCCCACTGTCTCTGCCTTCTCACTCTCTCTCCCATCCCAGTGTCTCTCCCTTCCCACTCTCTCTCCCTTCTCAATCTCTCTCTCCCTTCGCACTCTCTCTCTCCCTTTTTCCATATCTCGGAACAGATAGAAACGGGTGGATTTGAAATCGTGCCGTGGGATGACACTCCCTTTTTTTTCCCTTCACCGTGCTGAATTTCCCCGCTGGCGACGCGTAGTGTACCTAACGTACTTCTTTCTCTTCCCCGCTTGTAACGCGAACGCCCTCTGGATCTCCCCGTTTTTCTAGTTGGACGTGCTCGGATTTGCGTCGCATCTTCGGGATAGCGCCAAGGAGGGCGGGTTTTTCATCGCGAAGTGACGGACGCCGAGAAAAACTCAATTTTTTTCAAATCGCCGGTGGAGTATGAATGTATTTGGTGGAATTTATTAAAGCGATCGCTCTGCGGAATACGTGGGGTGTTTTAATCGCCGAATAAAATCTAATGACCTCGTTTAATAAAATTTAGAAAAGCGAGAATCGCTACCTACGCGCTTTAAAAATTGTTCGCGTTTTATCGTATCTTAAAAAAATTTATACCGCGAGGGCTAATATTGATTTGCACAGTAGGTACTTCGGATCTCCTTAGGGGGACTTGGTTTGGAGCCCAGGCAGAGAAAGTCGTAATTCTGGGATATCGGGAGCCAATAAGTGCAGTTCGTGCCAGGAAGGAAATTAACTCCGGGATCTGTGTCGATGACAGGTTTTTGGCTGCCATTATAGAAATACCATGGACAAGTTAGCCGCGGGATGTTGTTCGTATTAAGAGCGAGTGGATTCCACGACACGTCTGTGGTCTGTTTATTTAATACCGCTGGTTATACATATAGAATTCGATGCGATGATTGGGATGAGATTGGGCTGAAATAGGCCTCAGTGGATATCTTCCAAAATGAGAGACGTGATCGGAATTTGAGGTGTATATCTCGAACTTGGCTGCTTGTAGTCGTAAACAATGTTTCGCTCTTTCATCGAGAGAATCCGTTACCTCCTGGATTCCTTTTCTCTGAACAAAAAACGCTCTCTCGAGTTCTGTAGCGTCTTTTATTTTGGATCATTAAGCGCCGTTGCTTAATAAACGTATAGGAAAAATATGGCGTTTAATACAAGGCATGTTTATGGAGATCGAGTTCTGCTCGAAACTATAACTTATGCGTTCCTCGGGTCATATAGATTTAATATTCAAAATTGAAAATGACGTATAAAGTAATGTTTCATCGGATGAATTCCCTTCCATAAACTAAAAACCAAACGACACCAGAAATTGGAGAAGTCTACTGTTAAATGGCCTCAAATGTGATTAAATTAGCGACTCCGTTACCAAGTGAATTTTCGTCATTTGTCCCCATGTGGCTCATGTTCAAATAATTTTAATGTCCGAAAAACTTGGCACGGCATCCAATCCGACCCCAATTCACTCTCACATTAAGTTACGATTTATGCATCCTTCATTTAAATTGTACTCGTTAAATTGTTCGCTTCGGAGAATATCCAAAAAAGTTATTTACTAGCTACATTTCATTAACTTTAGCCTTTTGGAACCGACCGAAGGATTGGAACCGGCATATTCGTGGTTCTTTATCGCAGGAGAGTAATGAATGCTAATGGATTAACTATGTCTTTCTGAAATAATTGGCCAAAGGAAGGAAGGGTCCAAAGGCCGGCTGATCTGCATTCCAGCCCAGGACGAGACGTTTTTTTAACCATTCGCTTTTAATTCAAATCGTCGCTATAATTGTACGTCCCTGTTTTCTTAGTAAGATCTTAAAATTCGCAGAATGTTTCATGTCATAAATAGTCTTAGGATCTAACGTTACCTTTTAGCTTACAGCGATTTCACTAAAACGTCCTCCGCCATAACACATTATTCGCGAAAACTTCGTCTTGTCGTTAAATTGTTCTCAAAGTATGATTTTGATTACCGCAAAAATATGTTCCTTCAGCAGAAAAAAATATGAGCTTTAAAAAAATCTAGTTCTTGGAATCAAGAGTTAAGCTCCAGCGAAATAAGTTTCAATAAGCATCTATAAACAAGAAGATGAATTAAAATGGAGAGGACGGGTTAGTTGGCAAGAGAAGCACGTTTTCGTTTCTAAGAAAACGTGTTGAAAATGACAATTTTATATCAAGCAATTAAGTCCTACAGAAAACAGGTTAAATTCAGCTATAAAATTATGGGAGCAATTTCCCACTTAATTGTTCATTAACGCCTTGTGTCTAGTTTCATTCGTGTTGAAAGACTTATTAAATTACTATTTAGGAATCAAAAATAATTGCATGATTTTAAGCGGATTTTATTGGTTTAAATTTTACGACATTGCGCTTTAGACGTAATTATTTTATCTTGCGAATAATCGGACCGTCGTCGTTTTATTTGTAGTCGATAAAAGATTTTGTGCACGATTTTCCCTGAAGGACGTGCCAAGGTTGCTCAATTAAACATCAAAAGTTTTACACGGTACCCTAATTACGTTATTAACGAATCTCGAAAATTATTTTTGTCTCGGAAGTCCGCCCATAACTCACGAGCAATCAAAGTCGTTTTAGACGCCATCAGAGGGGACAAAACTTGACGGTAATGAAAGCCCTTAGCCCCCAATAAAAATGATTAAGCGAAACAGTAAAATTTATATTAACATCCTCGTTAATCGCGTTCAAATTCGATCCCCATGCCCCCTATCCCTTCCTCCTCCCTAACCCGCTCCTTCCCGTCTTTCCTTCCCTAATGTCCCTCGTAATGCCTGCCCCCTTGCCCTCTCCTTAATAAGAAAATTTCATCTTTCTTTTCTCCCTGGTGCTTCTTCTCGCTGATTGCCCCAGAGAGATCTTCGAGCAGCTCAGACGCATCGCCCCTCCCCACTCCTCGTCCCCCTTCTCCTCACTCCGGGATTCCCCCCCTCCCTCCCTTCCTTCCTCTCCTCCTCATCATTCTCCTTCCTCTCCTCCTCCTCATTCTCCTTCCTCTCCTCCTATTCTCCTTCCTCTCCTCGCCCTCCTCTCTCCTCCGCCTTCTCCCCCTCGCTCCCTTTACCTCCCCATTGCTCAATTTAAACCCTTCTCCAGTCTCATCTTCTACTTTATAATTTTTTCGCCGACCTGTTACTCATCTCGTTAATGATAAAAAAATCCCAATTAGACGAATTAATGGCATAAATGTTTGGTATTTTGGCGATTATTGGTTCCGTAGGTCTCGGTATAAATGAAAATTTTCGCATAAAATTGCCACGCTATATTTCAAGATGATAATAAATGTTACGTGGAGACTGGACTGATTCTCAAAATGCTTCAATTAATTATTCTCTTCGAGAGCTTCGTTCTCGGTCTTCGCGAGAAATTATTTTTTTAATTTTTTAAATTTCTTTAGCTTGTTTCGTTCATCTTGTGTTTTCCTAATATTATTATGAAAGAAAAACTGTTGTCGATGCCTAGTTAAACTTGTTTTACATCCACGTCGGCTCTAAGTGATATCTTAAATCTATTTTTTTACTTTTTCATGTACGTAGTATATTGAGAAAGTATTGTAATTGTGGAAAAATTCGACTTAGATTTTGATGGAAATACACGTTTTAGGTGTCCCCGAGTCCATAAAAGTGGTTTTCGCCATGCCGTCTGTCTGTTCGCGGTTTTAGGGCCCAAATGCGTACATAAAATCGAATGATATCTCGCATTTATGCAATATATAATCTTTTGCAGACCCTTTTTTGATAAAAATGATATTGCGCAAAAATTAAGGGTATTTTATTCTTGGCGATTTTTAGAAAAAATTAATTTACTCAAAAATGTCTCCAGAGAATTTGATTAAAATCAATCCAGTTGTTGAGCCTGATATCACAAATAATACTACATAAGCCATATATCTCTTAAAATCACTATATGGCGTCCAGTGGCATTACAATGTACGCTAAGCTTTCTTACCTAAACTCTATGACGTCACGCCTCCGCCGCGATCAACTCAAAATCTTAATCTAGCCTAAACGGTTAAACTAAATCGAATGATATGTCATATTTGGGGATAATATCATTCATAATAGACACTCTGAAGAGTTGAACGATATTGCGCCACAAGTAAGTGTACTATATTGTAGGATATTTTGAAACAAAATTCGTTTTACTCAAAAATGGCTTTAAGGATTTTGATTAAAATCCATCCAACCGTACAGCCTGATGTCACAAATAATACCAATTATGTCATATGTACCAAAAATTACTAAACATCAGCGTTTTTCTTTTATAAACGTACACAGTCTACCAAACGTAGAGTTTGTGCAGTGTATATTGCGCTGTTTATTTAATTAGCAAACTAATGGGACTTGGGCGTTGGCACTCAATTTCTTCGACTCCGGCAGTTCTCGGCTTCTCTCTCTCTTCCGAAAGTAGCTGCTCCCATTCATTCATAAAAACGCATGAGGAAAATGACGTGTGTGCAGCGAAGTTGAGATTATCTCTGCGTGACCGCAATCCAGGCTACAGCCAACGACATTCGCACCTTCGGCATTCCTCTCTCTCTCTCTCTCTTTATCTCTCTGATTCCTATAATTTGCTCCTCGTTTTCGCTCTCCGACTGACTTTCCCTCTGCGCCTCTGTCCACCGTTCGTGTGACCTTTGCTCGCCTAGGACCCCAAAGGGCATTTCTCTTTCTCTCTCGCCCGGTGAATTCGGTCGAACACTGATTCGTCAAAAGATTATATGTATTTATTTCCTATGCTGCTGATATGGGTCTCGCGCGCAGCCCGAACCAGAAAGTTAGGCGTTTCTGAAAATACGCGGTGACCTTCATATGGTAAAAGCTCCGCGAAGCTTTTCTTTGAAAGTTCTGTTTGTGGGACAGTAACGGAGTCATTTGTTACGTGTGAATTTTTACCCTTTTGCAAAACGTTAAGTTTTATTTTCTTGATATTTCTATCCAAACTTCGTAAATAATTTTTCGAGAAATATTGACGGCGTCATTTTTATTATCGCGTCTGCTAATACTGCCAGCTGTTAACAGTTACGGGAAAAATCTATCCGTGATTACTGTTCCCAAACGAGCGACACAGCTAAAAACAGTCCAGTAATGTACTGGTTTCTGTGGCACTCGCTTCTCTTTCGTCAAATGTTATAGTAGCGCTTGGACGTGAAGAGGAGGTGTGGAAGAAGAAGGGCGATCCCCAGCGTCTTGCTGTCGATCTCATGACCGCTTCCTTCCTCATTCCGACTCCCTGCCTTTCTTCCTCCTTTTATGTACTTCGCTTTTTGCATAATTCAACACTTTAGCACGTGTCCCCCTTTCCGTCCCCGCCGCCCTTTGTTTCTCGTATCTATCCTCTCTCTCTCTCTCTCTTTCTTCCTCCCCTTCTATTTCTCTTTTCCTCTTTTCCCTTACTTCCAAAAATCCGCATTAATTTGCCGCTGAATTAAGAAGTATAGGCGCTGTACATAAACGCAGTACTAGAGGGAACCGTAAACTCCTTATTTCTCATCACAGAAGAACAATATTCAGCAAGTCCTTCATTGCAGCCGCTTGTAGATACTGGAACGAACTTCCCCAAACAATAGATAGCTCGCACTCGCTCTCATTCAAACAACACTGCTATCAAACCCTCTTTATCTTTTCAAAGGAACAGATAAACACGATTAATACTTCAAGTTTCCTTATTCTCGAATTTGACGAAACAATATTTGCTGTGTTTATTTACTTTATCATATACGTAGTATATTGAGAAAGTATTGTTATCGTGAAAAAATTCGACTTCGAGATTTTGATGGAAATTCACGTTTTAGGTGTCCCCGAGTCCATAAAAGTGGTTTTCACCATGCCGTCTGTCTGTCGTCTGTTCGCTGTTCTAGGGCCCAAAACCGTCCATGAAATCGAATGATATTTCGTATTTGTGCAATATATCATCTTTTTTGATAAAAATGATATTGCGCAAAAATTAAGGGTATTTTATTCTTGGCGATTTTTAGAAAAAATTAATTTACTCAAAAATGTCTCCAGAGAATTTGATTAAAATCAATCCAGTTGTTGAGCCTGATATCACAAATAATACTACGCTAAGCTACCTTACCATAGCCCTATGACGTCACGCTTCCACCGCGATACACTAAAAATCTTATTACAGCCTAAACGGTTAAACTGAATCGAATGATATATCATATTTATGGTTAATATCGTTCATATTAGACACTCTGAAGAGATTAAAGGTTTTTTCGCAACAATTAAGGGTACTTTATTCTTAGATATTTTGAAACAAAATTCGTTTGACTCAAAAATGGCTATAAAGATTTTGATTAAAATCCATCCAATCGTACAGCCTGATGTCACAAATAATACTTACTAAGCCATATGTCCCAGAAAATTACTAAATATTCACCAGTGACATTAAAATATACACTAAACCACGGTTAACTTTGATTTATCAGCGTTTTTCTTTTACAAACGTACACAGTCGACCAAACGTAAAGTTTGTGCAATGTATATTGCGCCGTTTATTTATTTATTCATAGTAATGTTAAGATCTATTGAGTTTGTCATTTTACTTGTTTATTTTTATCCATAATCAATGTGTAATGTACTATATAATTTGTCCTATCGATAACTAACGTTTTCATTTATTTTTCTAAAACAATTTATTTTAAACTTCATTTATTGATGTCGTTGGTGAGTCTCAGTAGGTTTCGCAGGTTTTCCACGCCCCCTTCTTGTGCCGGCGTTCTCCTGCAGTGGCTTTTTTATATGCATTTCATTACACAACGTCATTTTTCCCACACAATTACATATTTTCTTTTCCAATAGTTGTATTTTTTATTGCATTGCATTTACATTGTTAATGTTCTATGTATAGTTGTATATGTATCATGACGAGGAGTTAGGTGGAGTCTCAATCTCGCCCCAAATAAAGACTATATCAATCAATCAATAATTCAATCATCTCTCTTCACTTCTCTCTCCTGTCTCCCAATTTCTTTCCCCCTCTACCTCCCCCTTTCTATCTCTCTTTGATCTACGTTTCCTCTTTTCTCTCCAATTTCCTCCTTTTTCTCGTCCTTCCATGGACACATGGAATACTCTCCATTGGCAACTCAGACGCAATTATAATTCACCTTGTATCCACTCTCTTATTTGTATCCACTCTCTTATTTATTTTCTCGCCTGGCAATTTACGGGTAAAAGCCTCACCGAGAAGCACTTTTCTCCTCAAAAATGAATAGAATCCGCGGTAAGGTGCTTATTTCTCAGACCAACTGCGAAATGGCTTATGAACTTCCGAGAGGTAGAGGAAGAGCGGTATCTCCTGCAGATCCGTGAACTATTAGAAGCAAAAATGACCTCATTTACAACTTCGCCTGATTTCTTTGTTGAGTATTATGCTACATTTATAAGTTATACATGATTCAAAAGAAAAAATATGAACTTTCCGGTGTGTGAGAGAAATTTCAATCTTTGCCTTTTGTTAAAAGACATTTAACAACAAAATAACCAAATTTTTTTTAAAATTATAAATGTGCCGGATTTGTATTAGTTTAAGGATTCTAAATGCGAAATTTCCGCCCTTTTTGTTGAACAGCGAATATTCGGGTCCAAAAACCCTCTGTCCGGTAGTCTCTTTAACGCGTCCAGTCCAATTTGAGCACGTGTGCGTGGAGTGTCGATCTCGCACTCTCTCTTTCTCTCTTTCTCTCTCTTTTTATCTATCTTTTTATATGTTTGGCTCTCATTCTTTTGTATCGAACGACTCATCCTATGGAAGCACTTGAAGTATTAATGAGTAAAGGGCGAAGCGATCTACTGGACGAGATAATCGCGCCTTCGCTTTCCCTTGTCGTGACTGGATTCGTTAAACGCAGCCTTCCGCAGTGAAGTAACGGATTCGAGTAAGGTGCCTCTCCCATCGTCCCCTTTCCAGTTTCCCCTGCCTCCCTGCGAGTGAACGAGTGCGAGCGCAAACCTCTCCTATAACGCCCCCGATCCACGTGCAGTCCCTCCCCTCTTGTTTTCGCGCTTTCCCCTTCCGATATCACGCACCTTAGCATTTCTCTTTTAGCAGCATTTCTTTAATTTTTTCGTCTGCACCGTACGGTCCTGCCAATCCCTTTGCTTATTCTTTTATTCCACGCTAATTTTTTGGCGTCTTTCGATCCACGTCCAAACTATTCTCATGAAGTCGAAATGGTTGATGTCATTTTCGATCTCCGGTATTTTCTAGCGTTATGTTTCTGATTGTGCTGTTCCATGTCTGTCATTCCATACTTCTCTTTGTGGACTTTTTCTCCTTAATGTACTTGCGTCGTCTCCATATGTCTTCCGCAGATCGCCTTTATTCGATTTATCGCCTTCCTCGACCTCCTTTCTCCTTTCGAATACCTTATTATTAATTACTCCATTCTATGTCGCTACAATTTTCACAGTGGTAGTAAACTCGTTTCGCTTCATCCGGCTCCTTACACAGCGAAAACAAAAACGAAAAACTATATCAGATGCATAGATGCAGATCGTAAAGATTTACTTTCTCTATAAACGAAGTATAAAGTATTGTTTTCGTGAAAAAAAATCGAATTCGAGATTTCAGCGGAAATAAATGTTTTATGGTCCCCTAATCACGTTTTGTCTATTTTTTCGATGATGTCTGTGTGTGCGTGTGTCTGTGACCGTAATTTTGTGGGTGCTCTAACTCAAAAACTATTAATCAGATCAACGCGAAATTGTATATTTGACATATCTGTTGAAGGCGCAAGAAATGATTAGTTTTTGGCAAAAATCGATCAACCGGAAGTGGGTGCTTACTCGTGTCACATTCGTTTTTACTTTCATTCATGAAAAAAAATCGACCGAGATTTCAACGGAAATACACGTTTTGAGGTCCCATGAACACGTTTTGACCATTTTCTTGATGAAATCTGTGTGTGTGTATGTGATAGCTTGTTTGTGGGTGCTCTAACTCAAAACCTATTGATCAGGTCAACGCGAAATTTTATATTTAACATTTTTATAAATGTCACAAGAACTGATTAGTTTTTGGTAAAAATCGGTCAACCGGAAGTGGGTGTTTACTCTTGTCACGTATCCGTTATTTTTTAATATTTGCTTTATTGTTGGGTAAATGTAAAAATATATCGGAATTAAAGTTGTAGGAAATTTATTTTTCTACAACCTTTGTTTGAAACATTTTTCCATGTAATGCATTGTTAAGAGATATTTTTAAAAATAAATGTTTTTGGCGCCGCCACCTCTGGCGATTAATGTTAACAATTGACGCTTAGTTCCGTCTTATCAACGCTCCTTTTTTTTTAATTGTTGGAGATTTCTGGCTACATTTAATATCAGAAGGCTACGATATGAGTCTATTTCTGTTCCTTGTAAAGTCTTTAAGTTTTTCTCGCAGTTCCTTAAAATATTCATTATCATTTAACCTATTTGCAGTTTTTAGAAATATTACAGGTAAGTAGAAAGTCATGTGCTGGCCACATCAGATTTTTTAATAGTTATGTGTCTCCTAATAGCAATATTCATTTCTGTATTTAAAGGTCCAGTATGTGTAATTTAATGCCATTTTGCTGAAAACGTAAATACCAAGCAGAGATATATATAAATAATAAAGTTGTTTTCACCCAGTGCATTGCTTGTAAATTTAAGATATTTCTCTCGTAAAAATGGAAACAATCCAATTTGGACAGATTGGCAATGAGGAGGAAAAATTCAGAGACGGACTGGAAATGGAAACCGGATCTTCCAGTTCGCAGGCGAATGCTCCACCACCGAGCTGTCAAGGGAAATTTCCTTTCCTGTTTTAGAGCTTAAATCTCGCGCTGCTTTAATTATGTAGCCTGGGTGAATCGAATTACGTGGATTTTTCGAAAATTCACAGTCTAATTAGGAAGCTTGGAATTTGGGGATTGTCGTTTGTTTTTTTTCGACATCGTTCGCTTGAATTTCAACGCACGCCAACGATGATCCCGTGTATTAGGGGAAGGGTATAAATTTTAATCGATTGCCTTAAAAGATTTTAATTACCTTTTTCTCTTCCAACCAACGTGTTGTTTATCTGCGTATAGGAAGTTTTTATATTTTTGCGATATTCGGCGTTTCGCCCAGAAATGATTCGCGTGTTTCCCTTTGCAGTTGCGTCTTGTTTTTCCCGTTCCGCAGCCGAGGTGGCCACGGGCGCCATACTCGTCGACTCTTTAACGCCCGCCGCGTCATCTATAATCCGCCCCTTCTATCAATCCCCCTCTCAAATTCTGTTGTTGAATTATGCGATATAGCATCGAACATCCTTGTGCGTGCCCGCACACTCCGCGTTAGAGAGAAGAGCCACCGCCGCACAGAGAGCGTCCCCAGTGAAAACTAATCAATCATTGGAAAGGTCACGTGACTCCTTTCCACCTCTCCTCTCTCGCTCTCCTTCCTACACTTCCTGTCCTTTCTCCCAAATCCTCTTCCCTCCCCTTCCCGTACCTCCCCCCCTCTCCGTCCCTCCTCCCTCTTCCTCCCTCTCCCTCCATCTCTCCTCCCTCTCCCTCCATCTCTCCTCCCTCTCCCTCCATCTCTCCTCCCTCTCCCTCCCTCCCTCCTCCTTCCTCTCCCTCCTCCTTCCTCTCCCTCCCTCCTCCCTCTCCCTCCCTCCCTCCCTATATCTTTTCCTCTCCCTATATTTTTTCCTGCTTTCTTATAATATGCATGCCCCAACAACATTCTTTATATTCATTCATTGTATATATTTCATGTATATTTCATCTCATTCTGCATACTTGTATATTTCTTGTTTACATTATGTTATTACCTTTACGTTTTTATGACGGTATATAATTACGCTGTATATACGAACTCTCCCACTGTACATACTCCTTTCTATTTAATGTTGTAGTTTTGTATTACCATATGTACACTATCTAGGGGTTTCGCAGGTTTTTCACACCCCCCTTCTTAGTGGGTGTTTTCCTGCGTGGGTTTTACTAGGGAGGACATGTCTGTCTTTACTTAGGTTTTCCCCACAAACACAAATCTGTATTCAATTTTATCTTTTTAATTTGTATTATTTAGGTACATAATGTTTATATAATGTATTTTGATATACCTTATTTTATTCTTTTTCTTGTATTTATTATATTGACGAAAGGTTAAATGTAAGAATGGACCTTCTGGTCTAAATTTCGCCCGAATAAAGACGATTATCTATCTATCCCTCCTCCTTCCTCTCCCTCCCTCCTCCTTCCTCTCCCTCCCTCCTCCTTCCTCTCCCTCCCTCCTCCCTCTCCCTCCCTCCCTCTCCCTCCCTCCCTCTCCCTCTCTCTCCCTCCCTCCCTCCCTCTCCCTCCCTCTTCTCCCTCCCTCTCCCTCCCTCTTCTCCCTCCCCCTCCCTTCCCCTCTCTTCCCTCCCCCTCCCTTCCCCTCTCTTCCCCTCTCTCTCCCTCACTCTCCCTCCCTCCCCCTCCCCCCTCCCTCCCCCTCCCTCCCCATCCCTCCCCCTCCCTCCCCCTCACCCCCCCTTCCTCCCCCTCACCCCTCCTTTCTCTGCCTCCTTGCCCCTCCGTTCCTCCTTTCCTCTTCATCCCTCCTGTTATTTTACCTTAAATATTTTTCTCGTTTATTTATTTATTATTATATTTTGAACCTGCTATATTAACAGATTTTTTTATTTTTCGCGTTATTGTGTCATTGTATCGTTCATATTTTTCTTTTATGTATCTAGGGTTTTCGCGGGGTTTTTCCGCTCCCCTTTCACTTCGTGGGTGTTTTCCTGCATGGGTTTTTACTTGGTTGGCCAAGCCAGGTCCTTCCTAGGTTTTTCCCACAAATACCTTGTCTTTCTTAGAAGTTTTCCTGAATATGTGCCTATCTATTTCTATCTCTCTGTCTCTCCCTTTTATTATCTTAATCGTTTTTATGTAAATTAATGTATTTTAATATAATGTAACAACACTGACGAAGGGTTAAATGTAAGAGTGAACCTTATGTTCTAAATTTCGCCCGAATAAAGACATTTATCTATTCATCTATCTTTCCTCTCCGTCCCTCCTCCTTTTCCCCTTCCCCTCCCTACCCTTACTCTGCCCCCCTCCATTCCTCCTAATGCGTTTCTCTACGCCCGCTTTCCTTCCTCACCTGGCGCAATCTACGGAGAAAGTTTCCCTCCCCCTCCTCCTCCACCACCCCTCTTCCCCTTCCACCACGCCACCCGAGGTTCCATCCGTGTAATATATTGCGGCGTATCATTTTGAGCGACTGTTGTAGATCCATCACACGTGCGAGAAGCAGATTTTAAAAGGGTTAAAATGGCGGGATATTTCCATATTCATTAGACAACTTTTTTCATCGTCCAACAAAAGGTTTCGATTCATCAGCGGTGTCGCTGTCTTCTGGCTGTTTCATCCGTCCATTCCATCCTTCTTTTGGCTCATATCCTCTACGTCACCCCGTTCCACATGCTTTCATTTGCTTCGTCCTGTCCCTCTTCTCTACGACCGATGCTTATCGCAAAATTCGAGCGTCGCTAATGTTTCTCGCGGGAGAACTTCTTCATCCGCTTGTTTTTGCACACAGTTTGCGCACATCGTTCCATCCGGTGGCCGCGATCGGCTGGCGTTAAGGGTTGAAACGTCATCGCGCTGCCGTTCACGCGGGAATTTGGATGAAAACAGAGTCTGCGCGTATTGGGTCACGCTGGATCGAAACGTCCTTCGTTTTGGTTCGACAAATCGAAGGCAAGCGTGCGCTATTCACGTCGCGTGTCGCCGGAATGTATGACGCGATCCCAGTCTCTTTCATAATTTTCCGAAAGGTCGACTCTCCAAAAAAAAAAGGAGAAAATTTTAACTGCTTCAAAGAGGACTGCTAAACAGGCTTTCCCACGCTAGTTTATTATCAAAACGGTCCCGTAAAACAGTTAAAAAGACCCGTCGAGGTAGTACGCGTGTACCTTTCATTTTACGACGGAACGGGGATCAGGTTAAAGATGGCTGCGGATTGTAGTCTCCTCCCTCTTGTTTCATTCTCTTCTTTTTTACTTTCTCCATACGTAGTATAGGGGATTGTGTTCATGAAAAAAAAATCGACCGAGATTTCAACGGAAATACACGTTTTGAGGTCCCTTGAACACGTTTTGACCATTTTCTTGATGATATCTGTGTGTGTGTTTGTGATAGGTTGTTTGTTGGTGCTCTAGCTCAAAACCTATTAATCAGGTCAACGTGAAATTTTATATTTAACATTTTTATAAAAGTCACAATAACTGATTAGTTTTTGGTAAAAATCGGTCAACCGGAAGTGAGTGTTTACTCTTGTCATATCTGTTATTTTGAAATATTTGTTTTAATATTTGATTTGGAACAATTTTTGAAACGAGAAAAAAGTCTGCTATGACCGGGAATTGAACCCGGGTCTTCCACTTGCCGGGCGAATATCCGCCCGGCAAGTGGAAGACCCGGGTTCAATTCCCGGTCATAGCAGACTTTTTTCTCGTTTCAAAAATTGTTCCAACTTTCACAGCTTATGCCTGTCTGCATAGGATCTTCGGATCATATCATTCCATCAATTTAATATTTGATAACTATAAAAATGTACTGGAATAAAAGTTGTAGGATATTTAATATTCTACAACCTTTGTTTGAAACATATTTCCATATAAGGCATTGTTTAAGAGATATATTTTAGCTGCCACCGCAACGCCACCTACCGACGACTATTGTTAAAAATTGACGCTTACAATTATTAACGCACCTTTTTATTACTTTCTCCATATCCGTAGTATAGGGAAAAGTATTGCATTCATGGAAAAAATCGACTTCGAGATTTCAACGGAAATATACGTTTTGAGGTCCCCTGAACACGTTTTGACCATTTTCTCGATGATGTCTGTGTGTGTGTTTGTGTGTATGTGATAGCTTTTTGTGGGTGCTCTAACTCAAAAGCTATTAATCAGGTCAACGAGAAATTTTATATTTAACATTTATATAAAAGTCAGAAGACCTGATTAGTTTTTGGTAAAAATCGGTCTACCGGAAGTGGGTGTTTACTCTTGTCAGTTATCCGTTATTTTGAAATATTCGCTTTAATATGTGATAAATGTAAAAATGTAATGGAATAAAAGTTGTAGGAAATGTAATTTTCTACAACCTTTGTTTGAAACATTTTTCCATATAATGCATTGTTTAAGAGATATCTTATATTTTAGCTGCACCGCCACGCCACCTACCGACGACTATTGTTAACAATTGCCGCTTAGTTGTCTTAGTAACGCTCCAATTTCTTTTCTTAATTTTTGGAGCTTTGTGACTATATCCAACATCAGAAGGTTTGAGTTTATTTCTGTTCCTTATAGTCTAAAATTTTCTCGCAGTTTCTTAAAATATTTCTTATTATGCAACCTATTTGGAATTTTTATAAATATTACAGATATGGAGAAAGTCATGTGTTGGCCACATCAGATTTTTTTCTTGATTGTTGGAGCTTTGTGACTATATGCAATATCAGAAGGCTATGGTTTGAGTTTATTTCTGTTCTTAGTCAATTCTAAAATTTTCTCGCAGTTTCTTAAAATATTTATTATTATGTAACCTATTTGGAATTTTTAGAAAAATACATATGGTGGCCACATCAGATTTTTTCTAAATAAAAAAGTGCTTACGTATTCGGCTTGGCTACCGTTCGTCCGTCCTTTCGTACGACTGTACGGGCAGCATCTCTGTAATCCTGTAACTTTGAGAAGCAAAAATTTTCGAGATAGATTGGTCTGTATGATGGATGAACCTGGCAACAATTAGGTGGATATAGAATCAGCTGCTGGGGAGTAATCGGAAAATATCGCAAAAAACTACATGCTGCTATACATGCAGGCACCCAGCAATAAATCGCATTTGTGATTCTTTATTTATTCCAACGAAACTTGGGCAGTCGGTGAAATAAAGCGCCTTATGTAATTTTATCTGGAGTTCTTCCCTCACTTGTTCTCATTTTCTTCCTCTCTCTCTCTCTCTCTCTATCCCTCCCTCCCTGCAGTGGGGTTTTTCCTAGGGAAGGGTACTTTCATTTTCCCTACTTTTTCCCCACAAACAAATCTCCATCTCTTTTCATTTCCTAAAATGTTAACTTGTTATTGTATTTATGTAGTACTTTATTTTATGTAACTTTTCTTTTATTCTTATTATTTGTTACTTTCTTCCTGTCTGTTATTGACAATGGGTTAGATGGAAGAAGAGACTGTTTAGTCTCAATCTCGCCCAAATAAAGACGCATGTCTGTCTATCTATCCCTCCTTACCCCTCTTTTACATCCCACTAACCGTCAAGCTCCCTTCAATCATATTCTCTTCTTATTTTCTTTCTTTTTCCCTTTCCCCAGTTTTCCCCTCTTTCCACCCTCTTACCTACTCTCTTCCTCTCATCTACTCTCCTCCTCCCTCCTCTTCTCATTCGCCCTTAACTGCGCGAGGGATATCTCATCCCAGCTTCATTCAGCCACCCGCGGTCGTAAAAAAAACAATGCAAATTCGCATCTCCTCCTATTAATGGAAGCCGAGCACAATATGTACCACTTTGTTCCGAGGTCCTTTTTTTATGCGAGCGAGCGAGCAAAGGTCGCTCTCACCGCCTGTGTCACCACGAGCGGTGCGCAAAAGGGAGACGGGCGGCGGCAATGCAAACGAAGCGGGCAAAGGGCGCTTTTAAGAGAAGGGGCGCGCTCGTCTCGGGGCGATGGTGGGAGGTCCTCCTTCCCCCTCTCCTCTGAAATAATGGCCTCGGAAATAACTCGTTCCTCTCGTTGGTCGAGTGGAGGTGTCGAGAGGCTGGAGTCGAATTAGGGGAGGTGAGTGCTCCGCCTCGCTCAGCCTCGGGGTCGATCGAAACGGTCGCTCCTCTACGGAGGCTGGTTATTGACCCTTTTAAGGCGTTCGCGAAACCCTTGCCTCGCTCACCCTTTCGTTGTGTACCATCGCCGTGTGTGTGTGTTTGCGTTTTAACGTTCGGGTCCCGTCCGGTTACTCTAGTCCAGGGATGGGAAACCTTTTTTTTTGCTCGCGTGCCAAAATTAAAAAAAATGGTTTTCCCTTTCCAATTTAAGTGCCAATTTGAAATATATCCAAAAAAGAAATAATTTAATGGTTTAACTGTGATCATTTATTCTAATACTTAGAGCACATAAAACGATGGATTGGTTTTATGGAAGTCAATTCATCGTCTAAAAAGACTCATTGTTCCAGATCATTTACGGCCGAACTACAATTATTGAGCAAAAAGCACCTCGTTCTCGGACAAAAAGTTCGTCAGTTATTTTATCGACATAATTGCAATCTCGCTATAAATAGGCCTCGACTTACGTAAACCCCCACTTACGTAAGCGGCCCCATAAATTACTGAAAAAATTTCGTTGTTTATGTTCAAGCTTACCTTAGCGGTTTTAGTAAGCGAGCGGGAACTAAATATGTGTGCGGAGGAAGAACGCATAGCGTGGGTTGTAATGCGGTAGCCGCACTATGCTACCCAGCCACTGTTGCCAATCTTGCAAATTTTTAGCTAGATCTAGCGACTTCGGGTTCAAACTAGCGTCTAAAAAAAGGCCACAGCGACTACCTACGAATCTAGCTAATCGATTTAACAATCTACCTAATTCTAGCGACTGGCTATAATCGCGGCGTATATCTGCACTCATACGAATACAAAAATATATTACATTATAATATTAACATAATAACAGTAAATGATATTATTTCATCTTCATCTGATACTATACATCAGCACACGTCTACAAGTGGCAGCAATGATTCCTCTAGCCAAAACATGATTTATGTATCGGCCTTTCAATTATTCTTCAGGAGAAAATACAACTAAGTTTTTCGTTCTACGTGTAATTTCCCCACTTCCGTAGTAATTTTCGACACGCAAATTTCGAGTTACGTAACCGGTGCTGGAACGCATCCTTACGTAACCCGGGGAGTACCTGTAGTCTTTTATATCGTGTCTGTCAAAAATGGAAAAATATTAAGGAAACAGTCCATAAACATTTTTTTCTGTTGCGTACCATCCAAAATCGTACCGCGTGACAGCTTTTCCATCCCTGCTCTTGTCGGTGATCGATGGTCTGAATCTGAATAAATACCCTGCAAGTTGGTATGTGGCAGGGGGAAGAATATCACCGACCTATCATGTTATGCTCTCTTATTGTCTTAGGAAAAAGGGTCCCTTGAATCTATCCGTCCTACAATCAATTTATCGTATATCGTGGCCGTCCTACTTAGGATGGGCTCTTCATTACGTCTGATAATTCATCTTTAAATTCTTCTGATATAGATATCCGCAATAATCGATGGTATTGGAAGTCTACCGCGTCGCGGTCGATGCTAATCTTTTCCGTTGTCCGTTGCAAAACGAAGTGAACTCAGAATTGCAGACCAAATTACATAAGCCGCTTTTTCACCGACTGCTATCCTTCCAGCGGAAAAAAGAATGCAGATGCGATGTATTGCCGGTTGTCTACATAGCAGCCTCTACATTTTAGCGATGTTTTCCGATCACTTCCCAAAAGCTACCCAAATTTTCCCATGTCTAATCCTCATATAGACCATCATATATCCTGAATTTTTAGCTTCTCCAAGTTCCAGTATTCCAGAGATATTGCCCGTACAGAAAGATGGAGGGACAGGCAAACCGAATACACAAGCGCTTTCTTCGGAAAAAGTGCTAATAATATTTGTACCTTGCCAACTGAGTGATTTCTTGGATTTTTTTTTTGTTTCGGCGAATCGAACGCTGATTCCGTGGACGAATTTTGCTATTATTTTATTAGGAAGGGTCACCTCTTTTTCTCCACAAACTTTTTATCCCTTGGCGAGTTCACGAGCTTCAATCTATGCGCGAATAGAGATTTATTAGACGTTTATTTTCACGAGGGGACGAGAGCGCTCAGAAAATTTGTATGGATTATTTTTTTGAGCTTATACTAGTGAGGAGAGCAACTTGAAACGAAAAAAGAAATCCTTAACGTTTTTTGAAGATTGGTTGCTAGTAGTCATTTTTTTAAACGAGCTGTCTCCCTTATTAAAGCCGTTGCGACACATACGTATTGGAAAAAAGAAATAAAAGGGACGGAAAAAATATTTATATGTAAATAATCCACCTAACTATCTATTTAGCTTTGTATTTATTGTATGAAAATGTTCCTGGTACGTAAAGGATTTTCTTTTTTTTATTGTCATAAACAAATGTTTCTCCGCCATTAGGCAAAATTGTATAGCATTAGTTAACTATTAAGTTCCCCCCATTTTTCCACTGTTTATCTATACTGCTGGAAAAAAATGAGACACTGTTCACGCGGACGGAAATCACTAGGTCCTTCAGACCGTTATTAAGGATTGAATTGGATTGGCAGCCGTTCCGTTCCTATGTAGCGGGCTCGTCGCTTGGAGTGGCACATTTGTCCCATTCCGCAGAATATGAGGGCGGATGGCTTAGGCCAGTGGTCCCCAACCTTTTCTAATGGCGGGCCGAAATTTTCGGCAGGCCGGATTAAAGTTTAAATCGTAAGTAATACATTCTGAGAAGCGAAGCTATGATGAATAAGTAATCCGAAAAAATTAACACGAACTCATGTATTTCTATGAAAATGTTGACGAAACTTTTAATGTTGAAATGTTAACCGTAAGAACCTTACTTAGAATTGATTTTCACTTATTTATATGGCACCTCAGAATGAGTATCCGGAAAGTTCACCGCCAGCAATTCATCGCCACGGAAAATTCGTCGCCACGGGAAATTTATCGCCTTGTATGGATTCATCTTGTTAAAAAAATGCTTTATTAAAATGCGTGTGCGGACTCTACGCCGACAGAAGAATGTAAGGGCAAATAATCCAACTATAACGATTTCGATAAATACGATAATGTTTCATTTTTTGCAAATTTTAAATTTAAAGCATAAGTAATCTTTAAGTTATGAAATTCAGCCAAAACTGCAAACAATTTAAAAGCATTCCTTGGCGATGAATTTGCTTTGGCAATAAATTGTTGGTGACAAATTTTTCTTGTCGGTTAATTGTTGATTTAAAATTTGAAGCATAATTAATCTTTAAGTTATGAAATTCAGCCAAAACTATAAACAATTTTAAGCAAATGTTCGTGTGCAAAAAATACTAAAACGGGTATTTCCGTTGAAATCTCGAAGTAGATTTTTTCATGAAAGAATACATTCTCTATACTCCCTCTGGAGAAAGTAAAAAGATAAAAATTGTTTTGAAATTGTATTCGCAATTCTCGATTTGTAAGTGATCAAATGGAAGTGTCCGAAATTTTATTCGGGAAATGTTAAAATAATTTATTTGTTGATATATATATAAATATATATATATATAAATACAAGAAGATCTAGACTGAAGTTATAATGCCTGTTCTTCTAACATTTTCAAGTAAGGATCATGGAATGCAAAATATAGATTTCCTAATGTTGTTTATTTACAATTGATCTACAAAAATAACATCCTTCATTACATTCCCCTTCCTTTCTTCTCTATCCCCTACACCACTTTTATTTCCTTTTTTCCTGCAGACTCTTAATTGTTGTTAAATTCCTAGTTGATAGATATCAGCATTGCCTATATTTGATTCTTGTTTGATTGATATCAATATTAATTATGTTTCATTATAATTTCTTACGCGTCCCCCCTTTCCTCATCTCTCGACTTACTTTTCCATTTCTTTATTACATCCTCCTCCCGTTCCTCCCTCCCTTACTCTTTGTTAATTTTTCTGCATATTATTATTTTTAAAATTCTCATTCGGTTGTCATAAACAATTGGCATATTACTTGTAAATGTAAATTACTTACATTTCGTCTCCGGTCAAAAAATGAAACATTATCGTATTTATTAAAACCGCTATCGTTGGATTATTTGCCCTTATATTCTTCTGCCGGCGTAGAGTCCGCACACGCATTTTTAATACAGCATTTGTTAACAAGATGAATCCATAGAAGGCGATAAATTTCCCATGGCGACGAATTTTCCGTGGCAGTGAATTTTCCGTGGTGATGAATTTCTGGCGGTGAATTTTCCGCGGCATTGAATTGCTGGCGGTGAACTTTCCGAATACTCATTCAGAGGTGCCATATAAATAAGTGAAAATCAATTCTAAGTAAGGTTCTTATGGTTGACATTTCAACATTAAAAGTTTTATTGTCAACATTTTCATAAAAATGCATAAGTTCGTGTTAATTTTTTCGGATTACTTATTCATCATAGCTTCGCGAGCTGCACAAAAACCCTTCGCGTGCCGCACCCTACCCGCGGAACGTAGGTTGGGCACCATAGGCTTAGGCGATGGATTTGGTGACAGCGTCGTCATGTGGGCGTCGTCGGCGGTGAGAGCAACAAGTGTGTTCTCGGCTAATCGAGTGGCTGACTTCTTGTCCTCTCGTAGCTTGACTTTCTAATAAGGCTTGCTAGGAATGAGATTGATGAGCTTGGAAAGCGATCGAAAGGTGGGCGTTTTGGCGTGAACTGGCTCCTGCTCTCTCTCTCTCTCCCCCCCTCTCCCCCCTCTCTCTCCCCCTATCCTCCCTCCTATCCTCCCTCCTCTCCCTCCTCTCTCTCCCTCCTCTCTCTCCCTCCTCTCTCTCCCTCCTCTCTCTCCCTCCTCTCTCTCCCTCCTCTCTCTCCCTCCTCTCTCTCCCTCCTCTCTCTCCCTCCTCTCTCTCCCTCCTCTCTCTCCCTCCTCTCTCTCCCTCCTCTCTCTCTCTCCCTCCTCTCTCTCTCTCCCTCCTCTCTCTCTCTCCCTCCTCTCTCTCTCTCTCCCTCCTCTCTCTCTCTCCCTCCTCTCTCTATCTCCCTCCTCTCTCTCTCTCCCTCCTCTCTCTCTCTCTCCCTCTCCTTCCTCTCTCTCTCCCTCTCTCTCTCTCCCTCCTCTCTCTCTCTCTCCCTCCTCTCTCTCTCTCTCCCTCCTCTCTCTCTCTCCCTCCTCTCTCTCTCTCTCCCTCCTCTCTCTCTCCCTCCTCTCTCTCTCTCCCTCCTCTCTCTCTCCCTCCTCTCTCTCTCCCTCTCTTTCCCTCTCTCTCTCTCCCTCCCTCTCCCTCCCTCCCTCTCCTAGTCTGTCTGTGATGTCGGGCGCATTTTAACCATGTCGCCAACGTCATGCGCTCATTTTATTAGACCGTGCATTTCCGAGCTTACCCGGAGGAAAGAGGGCCTGGAATTTGATGGATTATGGGTAAGGTTGGCGACGAAGGAAGGAGAGGCGCATTCGGAGCAGTCGGGTGATGACGAACAAAGAATTGGTCCGTGAATGTCATTAAGGGGAATTTTTATGAAATCCATCCAAGGTAAGCGTGGAAATTCGCAGAAAGGTATTTCCATCCGATTCGATCAGGGATGATTGTTATTTTCATACCGAAGATCTCGTTCGATGAAAGAAAAATCTCTGGTGGTGTTGTGAATGCAGTTTAATATTTATGTTCCTTCCAGACCGTTGTTTCGTGTGGAGACTCATGAAAACATTTTGAAGGTTTCATCAAAGAATATAACCTTGCTATATATGTCGTTAATACTTGAGCTATTATTTTACACGAGTGCAAATGATAAGGTATCTAGAAAAAATCTCAACTTTCAATTATCAGGAGTAACTATTCCGATTTTCACAAAACCTTTTGAAGATATAGCGGAAAGACGAATGAATCGCTTGGTTATCATAGAAAGTAAACTTTGATGGAATCATGTATATTATAATTCTAATAAGAAATGGAACTATTATTAGTTTTCATCGGCCGATACCCTATTAATTTCCGGAAAAAGTCACAATATTCGCAAGCGTTGCATAAAGGCTCCATTAAAAAGAGTTGACCTTATGTTTGAATCACAACGAAATTGGAGTTTATACAAACATCTTGAAAATTTTTTTGCGGCACGCGTCTTGAATCTGGATAATTTCAATCCTCAAACATCCAACGTGATCCCTAAAATCCATACTCTTCACAGATTCTCCTTTACATTCCGTCCGCCTCTATCTAATCTCTCTTCCTCACCCGGAAGACATTTCCGATGAGATCGCCATCTGTGGCGCATAATCCAACTTTTCTCCCGAATAACGAGAAGTGACGTTTTCTTTTCTCTCCTCTCACTCTCTCAGCCTTTCACTCTCCTGAAAGATTACATTTTTGAGACCTTCTCCCTCACCACGCTGCGTGTCATGAATTCCTTTAGCCAAAATATTTTCCCGTCGTCCGTTCGTCGAATGGAATCTCCCGGGCTCTTCCCTCGCTTTCCAAAATGGTGACTATCTCTGTTCGTCGCTTTTCTTGGCGTATGGAAAGGCGATTCGAATTTCTTCGGCGATTGATATTTTGGGATAAAAACGGATAATTTTCCCAAATATCTTGTAACAATTTCTGCAATCCGGATGACTTTTCACTCGTTTAATAGCAAACGTATGTGGAAGGCGGTTTATATTTTAAAATTTCTTCCCATCTCCCCTCGTTCATCACATTTCGTGTTCTCCATTCTTACCATCCACTCTTTTAGCGTCGCCTTTTTCTTTCTCTCTCTTCTTCCTCCTTTCCCCTTCTCACATTATGTTCGTTAATACTGTATTTTATTTACTTTTATTATTATTTTTTTTTATAAAATTAATTTTTACATATAGATGTATGTATATACACATATCTTAACTTGACTACATTGTAAATTCTGTATGCTTTAGTAATCTACATGATGTGGCGATATACGAGGTTAGGTGGTAGAGAGGCCCAACAGAGCATAACCTCGCCAATAAAGGGTACAATCAATCAATCAATCTATTCCTCCTTATTCTTTCCTGCGGTTCATCCTTCATTACACCTTTTTAATCTTCCTTTTTCGACGACTCCACCCTGCTCTCCATTCTTTCCATTTTTTCTCTTTCCTGCTTCTATCATCACCACGCGCCCTCTCCTCTCTCTCACTCTTCCGTCCTCCCAAACCTGCCCGCTACCTCTTCTCTTCTCTATTTCCTCTTTACCTCCTGCCCATATTTCATCGTGGGATCCCGTCCTATTCTTGGGTTTTATCACTCGAGGTTGGGCGGCGAAAGAGATTCACTCCATATCACTAGGTCTCCTCCTTTCTCTTCCGCAAAATGAGGCCTCTCTTTCTCTCTCTCCCTTCCCGCCATCTCCCCTTGGCTCCACCTCCCGTCATATCATTCCTCCCCACCTCTGCTCCCCCTTCTTCTGTCCTCATCCTTCGATCCCATGCACCTTCCATTCCTCCGACCTGTCACGCATATTAATAGCGCTGCCACTCATTTTATCCGATAACGTGAGAACAGTGCCTGTTATGGACGAACGAAAGGAGAGATGGTGGGTGTTGGTGGGGGAGTGTGGTCGTGGGGGTATATGACGTGTGCGTGGGGGGAGGTGGATGCGGGGGAGGAATGCTGGAAGGGCAGCGTGTGGCCGAAGAATACGAGAGGAGGGGGTGGAGGCGTTGAAGTGGCCGCTTGCGTCCGAGAGAGAGAGAGGGCATGTTACGTGAAGGGTGGTCTATTAATAGGGGGCGGTGCGTGGGTAGTTGTTCCGAGTGAGGGGGGGAGGGGAAAAGTGTTCGCGTGGGAAAAGAATAGCCTATGCGAGAGAGGGTGTGCTTCGGTGGGAAGGATACGCCTCCGTGGCCGGCGTTTTCTCCCGTCTTTCCCTGTCGCCTCGTTCCTCGGGATGACCTCTCTCCTCGACCTCTTCTCTGGGTGGATGCCTCTGGAGGACGGGATGACCCCGCTGTTTCTTTTCTCGAGTCGATTTCGACCGATGTGCCGCTCTTGAGGGCGTCATCCTTCCAGCTTGAACGTTCGAGAGGTTTCCTCTCACGTGATTCACTAATTTAAGAGGTCGCCGTCGGAATTTTACTCTTCCGAATGATCGGCAATTTCTCTCTCGACCGTTTTCGCGTTGAGTAACAGGAAGTCTATGCAGTGAATGAGAGGATAAATTCATTCATTTCACCGATCGGACCGAGACGTTTTGAGTGTTGATGGTGTTTCATAGGGTGGTGAAATTAATGCGGTGCCTTTTGATTCCATACGAAATATATTTATTTCTATATAAGCGTTCGTTAGATGTATTATGCATAGAATGGGAAATCATTTTAATTTAATATTGGGAGAAATTAATATGCATTCGGACATTTCGAGTAGGTAAAAATGGATACGTATAAGTAATTGTGGAACAGGCATCTGTCGAAAATGCTGAGCTCGTTCCGAACGAATATCTTGTAACGACGTTCTGCTTTCGTTATTAAAGTTGTTTAAATCTTTTACCTACTGCTAGTAGTACTTTCCAGAAATTATCCTTAAATACCTCCTAAAATTAATTTTTTTAAAGCATAGGGTTGCATCACCTAAGAACTTTTCATTTCCGACAATAATACATTTTGGTTCGCACTATTTTATTCAGTCGATTTTCTGCATCATTCAGGCGTACCATTTTCGTACTTCTTCGCCGAGTGCAGTAAATGCCTAGCTTTTGGATCAGTTTAATATTTTTGTCATGTACAGCTTTTGAATTCACTTTTGTTGAACCAAAAATCAAAGAAGAGCTCATAAGCCCTCTCACGGTTGTGGGTTTGTAGCGATAAAATTTTTATGCACTCGTAGGTGGTGATGCTTACAAAGAACTCCGAAGAGTTAATAGAGACCCGAGGAAAGTTTTTACTTATCGAGCAAAGTTTTTATTGCGGTCTCATAGACATGCGGGGGATCTCTTCTTGAAAGATTTCTCTTTGAAGGTACGGACTTATCAATTCATTTTGCTTGAACGGTGTAACAGGATTAATGGTTTTTAGGTGCCCACTATCAAGACGCAAGCATTTACCTAAGATATTTCTAGGGAAAATAAAGAAACCACTAATGTGACTAAATTAACGGTAGATTCTTCCCTGAAAAACTTTTACGGAAACATATGGGAGCTTGGAAAATGATGTCCTCTCTGGGAGGGAGGGGGGAGGTAAGGTGGGGGAAGAGGGAGGGAGGGGAGAGGTAGGGAGAGCGGGGAGAGGGCGGGGTCGTAGTCACCATTATCATCCTGTCGTTGTTGGTACCGCAAGGATGGCTATCGACTGCGTCCAATAGATATTTTTTCCTAGATAATTGAAATCGGATGCGTAGCAGACGAGAAAAATGAGAAGGTTAAAGGCGCAGCTTCGGCCGAGGTGATGGATAGGGCCACTCTCGGTAGATGACCTGGGGTGTGGGATGGCGCGTACTGGTAGTGTGAACTGGCAGGCATCAGCAAATGAGGACAGAGGCGGGGAGCAGACGGCGCGGGATATGAAGAAGACGGGAGTTTGGCCGAGAAGTCATCGCATTCCCGAATGAGAAATATTGTGGAGGAAGAGGATGAGAAGAGGGTCGCGTAAATAGACAACGGGAGGAAAAAGGTCTCCTTCGAAAGTTCTTGAGTATACTCGTGGTCCATAACCCAAAGAGAAGACCGAACTGTTTGCGGGACGTAATAGGCTGCAAAACTGACAGCGACTGCAAATTCGGAATTCTTTTCCTGTAATTAAATTTTTTCCTCGTCTCGCGGGATTACTTTTCCCTGGATAAAGAAGAAAACGGAGCGGAAAATTGCTTGGGAGCCTGATAAACATTTCATGGAAGAATCGAACCTGGGGAAAGGGAAGAGAGTCGCTTTGTCCGAGTAATCGTTTCTCGGCGGCCCTTGGCGGTTCGCCCCAGTCGATATCTGCGTTTCTCCGTCGGAGGGGCAGAAGAGGGCGCCCCTCCCCTTTTGTCACTCTCCGCATCCTCCTTCCACCCCCCCCCCCACCCACGCTCTCCCCTTCCCTCGCGATCGCCGCCTCCGTAAAATGTAAGCGCGAAAGAGGCGTACATTTGATACCAAACACGTCCATTATGGATTCCTTTTATTAGGCCTCTCTCTCTCTCTCTCTCTCTCTCTTCCTCTGCTAGCCCAGATACTCCTCTCCACCTCTCACACGCGCGCGCTCTCGTAGAAGGCCTGCAGGAGCCGTATGAATAATGCATGCCATTTTTCGTGGCCTCCTGCGGACGCGCCCCTCTCTCATTTTCCTCGCCCTTCACTCACTCCCTCCCCTCCACATCCCTCCTCTCCTCCACTCTTCCCCCTTACCTCCTCCCCTCCCCACACGCTAACCTCTCTGCCCCATCTCACCCGGGCCGCCTCCATTCTCTGCATCCCACCATCGCCTCCTCTTTTCCACCCCCGCCGCTTCGCTTCCAACTTCCCTCGATTCTGCGTCGAGGAAATCGCTTTTCCTTTGCATATTATCTGCGAAAGGGGGCGAACGTTCCCTCGTCCCGCTCCGGAAGTTCGAAATCGAGGGAATAGGAGGGGTATTCGGTTGAGGACGCATTTTGAGGTATCCGCGGGACTCTTGAGCACGCGATTCTTAATTCATGCGGCATTTCCTTCACCCCGCAATCGCTACGCATGAATCGATAAAAGATACGAAAATCGCTAACGTTTTTGTCCGTGCCGCGTGACCGATCCACGCGCGAGGTCATTGCGGGTCCGCGATTCCTCGTGCTGCGGTGAGGGTAGGGATACGATATCGAAACGAAAGTATCGATACCGTAATCATATGATGTATCGAAAGAAAAGTATCGATACCACAAAAGTTTCGGGCCGAAAGTACCGATGTCACTAGAAAATCGAAAGAAAAGAATCTAGTAGAAAAGTACTTGGTATCGAAAGGAAATTACCGATATGAGTAAAGTATCGATACTTTTTTCGTATCCCTAGGTGAGGGGGTTCGTTCGGCGCAAGAACTCTGAATTCTCTCCGCCGTTTTACCTTTATCGTTTCTTCTTTTTTTCCCTCTCAAAAAAAAATAGAAACGAGATTTATCGGGGATAGATGGCGTTTAAGATCTTTGAGCTTGTCGTCGTTCGCAGTGGGAGGTGATTGCAAAAGATTTTTTTTTAACGTGCTTGAAACGCTTCTCCTAGATGGAAGATATGGTATCGCTTTTTCCGATTGGTTGCTCATGGCTGACGTAAGGACATCCGCTCTGGAAATTGCTTCCACTCCAATGCTATCAAACGTGTAAATGCTGAGGTAGGTGGTTCTCTGCGCCGAAAGCACGCCACCCAGCGGATTTCGAAATTGACACTCGGCGGTGACTGAATAAATTGTATCATATAAATACATCCTTTGCTTTTAATACTATCATTTGTACCTTTTAAGCATGGACGGAGATCATGAACGGTTGGTACTCTTCTATCATTTTCCCGAATTTTTTTCCTGTTGAAAACTGGAAATGGAAAAGAATATTTGGACAGTGGACTACAATAATTTATTAAAGCAATCTTGATTCCCTAAGTAGTGAATGATACGATTATATCGGTTTAAGTTTCTTTTGGGTCTTCCGTTGCAACAGAGATACGTACCCCGTATCCCCATGTACCCCTTCCTTTCCATCTCTGCTTCGATGCTGTTCAATCTCATTACATTCCTTCGCGCATTTCTCCGGGGCGCCATCAACATCAATTCAACTCCCATCGCCAGGGGCCACCAGAGGCCTCCCCGATCCCCTCCCATCGCATCTAATTTCCCGGAAGACCGCTCCGCGCCAGAGTCCGAGATGAGTTTCGCTTTCATTTGCGCGTTTAAGTTTTTCCTTGGGCGGCGAGCACTCTACTCGCGGTTTAAGATATATTTGTTTATGGAGTCGTTGCCATAATATTCGTCTGGGTATATTGTCCTAAATACTCGAAAATCCTCTCGCCAAAAGTATATTCTCGGCAAAAATATTTCGCTTTATGGTTTACCTCGATTTCCGCATAAGGGAAGGCGCGACCGGGAGCGTAAATTGTGAATTGGCACGGAACGGCAATTTAGCATGTGACTATGCAAGAAACCTACTCGTAAAAATCGATCACCCCGTTTGAAGGTTCGAAAATGTTGTTACTGATAAGGGGCCCGTTCATATGCACGCGCGGATAAAATCACTCGGTATTTAGCGCATGAAATTGCTGCTCGAACAGTGGACACAATGGACTCAGAAGACGGAATATTTGTTTTTCTCGTCTTTTTAACGGACGGGAGTAAATGATCGTGCTGCCATGAGAATCAATCGAAACTTCGCTTAATTCCTCGAAGTACTCGGATTTGAATTCGACTTTCAAAGGGACCCGTGCCAACTCGCCAAAAATCTCCTCAAGCACTTCGGTGGAAGAGAAATTATCGCATTCAAAATTTTTCCTTTTGAAGCTATTCTCTCTTTCTTTCGGTCTGTCAATTTAGAGCTTAAAAGTCCACTTTTTAACCATGTGATGGCAATGTGTCATTTTCGTTATCAGTAAGGGATAACGGTGCGCAATATACAGAAGCAATAAATAGTAGTAAAAGTAAAAAGTAAAATATTATTATTTGAGGCTTTAAATGTTATCGCATTATCATACCCATTAACTCGGCGAAGTTATTTAATCTTATATCCATAAAAACAAAGCTGGTTTTTTTACAATTCTGAATAAATATGTATATGTATGTTCCCAGCTGATTCACCTCTTCCTACGCGCAATGGGTATCTAAGAGGTAGTGCAATGAATAGCCGGATAGGAAGGGAGGAGAGAAACCTGGTGCCGGCTTTTAGCCTGCTCTTAATGAAGAGCACCAAGGGGGACAACGGCTTAACGTCCCTTCCATAGGACGGAGTGTTGATTTGACCGCGCTCCTCATTTCTCTTTTTCTCATTGGCTCATCCTCATCTCCTTAGTTCCAACAAGCACAAATAGGGGGCCGGGCGTCCTCGGAAAAAAATCCTAACTGGGTGTCGCTTTAGCTGGCTGGGTCAACACGCTAACCACTACACCACCGGCTCCCCTAATTCTGAATTATCACCGAGGACGGCGGCTTCGTATGTTAACTGTGCTGTGGTTAATCGTGTCATGGTTGTTGAAATGACGTATATTATTGATGCGATGCAGGCCATGGGTTAAGTTTGCTAGTTCATTTTTGAAGGCCCATTAAAGTCTTTATTTAAAGAGTGTATCGTGGACCGAAAAAATGTACCAAATAACTCAATGCCATTTCAGGTTGTTGTTGAAACAGATGGTACGAATTTTTTTCTCCGCCCTGCTCTATGCCCGTGCCGAAGAGTGTTTAGCACGCATGTGGCGTATTTTTTTCCCTCGTCGCAAACTTTCCCTAGTGATGCGCACACTTAGTTGTTGCGTGAAATTTTATGGTTCGACAATTTTTTTATTATGTCTGGGTTAAACGGAAGACGAAGTTTTAATGTGGAGCAAGAGATTTTTAGATAAGCGAGGTCGTAACTTTAACTCGAGCAATAAAATCTCGATTTAATATCAAGAAAGCGTGAAACGTGTGTTTTTGTATTATCATTGTTGGGTCAACTGCGCGAACTTTTAAAAGTGTTAAGCCATTGTTTTTTCGCGCACGTGCTTTTCATATCAAAGCAAAAGTTCGCGTATCTATAACTGGTCACGTGCGTGAGAAATCTAAAACCCTCCCTCGTGCTGCGTTATTTTTATCGATGTGACCCCTCAAAACTGTGGCGTTATATCAGCAAAATTTACAATTTCTATTTCGTCTTTCCGTAAAAATAACACCGCGGCCGGTAACACAAGGTGCATATTTCGGCTGCCACTCCTCCTTCCTCAGTGGTGCTTCACCGAGCCTTGATTCCAAAATGTTCGTTTTATTTCCACAACCTACTTATTTGTGGTCTTTGAAGTTATCTCGATTGTCAGCTGAATTAAGCCATATAATAAGATAGATAATTCATTTCTGGAAATAATAAAAGTAGCAGAAATATATGTGCTATGTATTGAACAATTTGATACAAATTGTTTTATAATGGCTGAGATACTTACTGTGAATATTTTGTGCATTACCGTCATCTCTCGCGTATCATTCACTGACTGTTTCTTGTTTCCTTTCTTGCAGGTGAGTATACAGCGTCACGTCCAAGTCTTCCGATTTCCTTTTTGACTGGAACGAGCGGTAATATGTGTCGACATTTTGAATTTCTTATCCTAAGGGTATAAATATTTGCTGGCCAATTCTTTTTTATCCTCGTTTATATTTAGATTTCCCACAGATGGAGCCTTAAAGAATTCAGTGTCGTACAAGCTTGGATTCATACAAAATGATTCAAATATTCGGTTAATTTCATTCATATTTCCTTTCCCACGAGCAATTTTAAAAAAAAACGCTTTTTGGAGGTCAAAATTCTCTATTAAATGTAATATATAAATTTCCGAATGTATTTTTATCACCGTATCTTTCAAAGAAACATAATTTTGTATTGGCTTCCTGGTGGATTTTTGTAGAGTATATATTTCCTAGGGCGAATAAAATATCTGAAGTTCTATCATATCGTTGTGTGGCGGATACTTTCCTATAGAGCAGGGGTGGCAATGATTTTTCTTTATACGTCTTCGTCAATTGTCCTCTTCTCGTCCGCATTTCGACGTAATCATGGAAGGACCTTGGTTGCAGAGAAATATTTATAAAGCGCTTGAAAAAAGCGACATTTTGGGTAAATGTTTTGGTGCAACCGAGTCGCAATATAGACGTTTATCTTTTCATGCTCTTTCTGTCTCTCTCTCTCTCTCTCTCTCCCTCTCTCCCTCTCTCCCTCCGGTCCAATAATACATACGAGAATTCTCATGTACACAGTCATGCAGAATTCGGAGCGTAGTAAATTTCGAATTTTATGAAATGTCTGCGATGGGCAGGATGGCGGAAGCAATTGCATAGCGTGTTTCTCCTCGTCTTTCCGCGCAATATAGCCCAAGAAACCGTTTCCTCCGAATCCCTATCTGTCGGGAGAGAGAGAAAATAAAAAAATATCTTCTCGTCGCTCCGTCCGATCCGTTTGATGCATGGCGCCCTCCCTTAACCCCAACACCAGCTATATCCTGCGTAACTACGAGTTATATATCCGTCGTGGTGCTGTCAGGAGGTGCCACCTAAGGCGCGGGGAATGATGGGAAGGGGAGGCGGCTGGTTTGGAGAGGGGTCGAGTGGAAAGGGGAGAAGACAGTCAGCAGAGCGAGGAGAGGGGAAGGAGATCGGGTTGGGTTGTGGGAAGGATAGAGGGGTGAGGAGGGAGGGTGAAGGGATGGAGGGAGGGAGGGAAGAAAGGAAGGGAGGATGAGGAGAGGGGAGAGATGGGGAGAGGGTGGGAGGGAGAGAGGGGAGGGAGGGTGAGCATGATGGAGGGTAGTATCAGGGCCAGCCAAGTGGGGGATGCAGCGAATGCAAGGCATCTGGGCCCCCGATTTTTAGGGGTCCCCAAATGTTGAGTATAAATAATATATTTACATCTTTAAACAAATTTTTTTTATAATTAATTGTCATTATAGTTACCTTATAATTATAAGTACATGTTCTCTCTAAGCTGTAACATTGATGTTCACAAAATGGCAGGTGTTTTTTTGTCATAGGGGAGCCCCAAAAACTTGCTTGCATCCGGGTCCCCGAAAATACTTGGCCGGCCCTGGGTAGTATGAGGGAGGATGAGCAGAGGGAGAGAAGTACATGGAATCGGAGTTAAGAGAGAGATTGAGAGTGAAAGGAAGGGGGAGAACGAGAGATACGTGAGAGGGGGATAAAGTGAGTTTGGAAGGGAGGTGGTATTGGGAGTGTAGGGTTAGGTTAGGAGAGGGATAGGAATAAAGGAAGGGATTGTTGGCGCCCCTGCGGGCGTCTGAGTAGATGTCGTCCCAAACCCTCCCCTCCTCCTTGTTCCTCGTCTCTTTTCCTCCCCCCCCCCTCTTCCCCGCTCTGCAGCTGTTGATCCCGGCTAAAAAAGCGGCATCTCGTGAGCGTGCGTATGCGGCGGCGGGAGCATTCGCGAGGGAGGCTGGGAGGGAGGGAGAAGAGGGAGGGAGAGGAGGGAGGTGTGTTTTGAGTGTGATGTCGTGTGCAAGTGGGAGGATGCCGAGGACGTCGGTAGATAGCAACGTCTGGATCGGTTGAGATGAGAAACGGCGTCGATTGGGGAGGTCGTTGTGGGTGTTGCGTGGTTGCCAGGGGGATAGGGGAGAGTTTCGCTGCTGAGATGGGAGATGTCGATGTCGCGAGAGTGTGAAGCGACCCGGAAAGATGCTATCCCATCGCGATATTCGGTGCGGTTTTCTTGAAAAGAGACGGGACTTAATGGATCGGAACGGATCTAATGATTCCTAGGAATCTTTTGCGTCGAGGATTTGTCGCGATGTCGTGGACTTGAACGGTTAAATCATAAACGCGATTTTTTTAACGCGTGTGAAAGCAGTGGTCTGCTTCACAATTCGGAGTTTTTGATGATTTATTTATTTTTTCAGTCCGTTTTAAGGACCGCCAAGTTCGCTTATAAATTGTCAAACTGTCGGAAATGTTTGTCTTCTAAGCGCTTATCTTCCCATTTTTACTTTCCCCATACACATTGGGGAAAGTATTGTATTCATGAAAAAAATCGACTTCGAGATTTCAATGGAAATACGTTTTGAGGTCCCCTGAACACGTTTTGACCATTTTCTCGATGATATCTCTGTGTGTGTGATGGCTTTGTTGTGGGTGCTCTAACTCAAAACCTATTAATCAGGTCAACGCGATATTTTATATTTAACATTTTTACAAAAGTCAGAACTGATTGGTTTTTGGTAAAAATCGTTCAACCGGAAGTGGTGTTTACTCTTGTCACATCCGTTATTTTGAGATATTTGGTTTAATATTTGATAAATGTAAAAATGTATCGGAATCAAAGTTGTAGGTAAATTAATTTTCTATAACTTTTGTTTGAAACATGTTTCCATATAATACATTGTTTAAGAGATATCTTATATTTTTGCTGCCACCACCACGCCACCTACCGATGACTATTGTTAACAACTGACGCTTAGTTACTTCTTAGTAACGCTCCTTTTTCTTTTCTTAATTGTTGGAACTTTGTGGCTGTATCCAATTTCAGAAGGCTATGGGTTAAATTTATTTCTGTTCATTGTAAAGTCTAAAATTTTCTCGCAGTTTCTTAAAATATTTATTATTATGCAACCTAATTGGAAGTTTTAGAAATGAAAGTCATGTGGTGGCCACATCCAATTTTTCTGTATGGCGGCCTAAATGTGTTGTCCTAATGTTATCGTCAAAGATAAACAAACACATTTGTAATTTTTCGTTCTTTTCTGATGAATTCACGTTGTAATTTTAGTTGAGATATGCTATTCAACTAAATTTTGGTGAGATAACTCCTAACGAAACGAAGTTTTAGTGATTTTTTACCGTTACAATTAGAAGTACGAGTTAATTGTAGTGTAATTTCCTTGAAGTCGCAGTTAACGTCAACTCGGGCAAAATAAATGTAGGTCATAAAAACGAAATAATTTCCACCGTGAGTATGCGCATACATGTCTTGTATATCAGCATGATCTTTAACTCAGTCTATGCGGCTGTTTCTTCGTCTCCGTTCCTTTCTTATGCCGAATAAAGTTTGCGAGGTGATTAATTGGGGTCGTGGACGCGCCTCGTGAATCGAAAACAAAAGACTGTGGTGTACCTTTCGGAGTCCCCTTTCTCTCTTCTCCATTCCCAAAGTTTCCTCATTGTTTCGCATTTCCTTGGGCGACTTAGCGCCGTGGAATTCTCTCCATCCCCCTCCCGTCCTCCCTCTCCCCCTCCTCCCCTTTCCCCCTCCTCCCCTTTCCCCCTCCTCCCCTTTTCCCCTCCTTCCCTTTCCCCCTCTCCCTCTATCTCTCCCTCCATCTCTCCCTCCATCTCTCCCTCCATCTCTCCCTCCATCTCTCCCTCCATCTCTCCCTCCATCTCTCCCTCCATCTCTCCCTCCATCTCTCCCTCCATCTCTCCCTCCATCTCTCCCTCCATCTCTCCCTCCATCTCTCCCTCCAT